>CP126892.1:2802500-4062500 GCA_030440675.1 Furcifer pardalis | reverse complement strand
TGGATCATAAATGAATTTTTATATATTCCATAGAAAGAAAAATACAAGACTTGACAACAGGTCTAATTTGTGAGATGTGCTAGGAACCACGTTATTACCATTTAGTGAGAGATAAAAGTCTCTTACCTATTTGTCTAAAATATTAACATTTTCTATTCCATCAAATAATGTGATGCTAAGAAAATGCATGTCACAAAGATTTAATACACCCAGAGAAATAAGGATTTTAAAAGAATAAAAATAAAACATCCCATATAGTAGATAAACAGTAAAAAAGAAGTTTTTTTTTAAAATGCATAGCTAAGAAGAGCAACTTGCACAAATTACTTAGCCTTGGGATATATTATATTTTCTAGAGACAGACAAAATCCACTGGCCCAATCTCTGCAAAATGTGAGAACAGTGTCTATTTTTGAGATTATGATTCACCCACTTTTAGACTGCCTCAACTGTCCCCTCATCTCCAATTTGAAATGGCTAATGGGTTACAATTTGATCCTTCCTAAATAAGAATATAAGTACAGTAATACCTCGGATAACGCTAAGACTTGGTTCCACAAGTCTTGGTGTTATCCGATTTTTAGTGTTATCTGATGCATGTTAAAATCCTATGGGATGTATCGGATAATGTTAAAGCTCCATAGAGATACATTGTAACCGCACAGGCTTTAGTGGTTGTTATCCGATACATCCCATAGGACCTTAACTTATTCGAGCCAATTCTCCTCCCCAGATTACTTAACATTATGCGATTTTAGCATTATCCTAGGTAAACGTTATCCGAGGTATTACTGTATAGAGGTTGCCAGTTGGGTTTCTGATGGAGAGATTCTGCTGTGAAGAAACTAGGGGTGTGTTGGTACCATCCACTTTGATGTGGTTCAAATAATTTGTTTTATAAACCACAACCAATTTATTCTGGATCAAATATAGCCCATTCAATTCAATTTGTACCAAATGTTTCAAAATATTTGTATGTATGCATATGCTTGCTGAAATAAGGAACAAACCTGAAAATGTAGTTTGTTGCCACCAGTTTTCAAATGATATTATAAACCAGTATTGGTTTGAGGCTGTCCCTGCTTTTGTGTATTTATAAGTACAGTGTTAGTCCATGTTCAGTTAGATGTAATCCCCTCACCTCATTGTAATGTACTCCCCTTTTACTACTCATAGAAGATAAATAATAAAAAACATAATTTGGAATGGGGGAAGATGGACAGCTATGTACTACCTGAAAGTGAGCTAAAGACCAAAATAGTTAAGTGAAAATTGTGTATTTTGTTAAAACATTATAAGACCACCACCAGCAATGTTCATAATGTTAAAGAGTCCCCCACCAGTCTCTGTTCTATAGCTTCCAGAAGTTAGTCACATTCTTTTTTAGAATGAGAACCAAGATTTGGAAACGGATTGCTCCTCAAGGTATGCATGATAAGGTATTGGTGTTTTGATGCTGATACACAGAAGACCATTCATATACTTCTTGGACTAGGTGTATTTGCTTAGCACCAGCAGCAAGTTGAGGAGGATGGTGGAGGACAGAAGTGCCTGGCGGACAGTGATCCATGGGGTCGCAAAGGGTCCGAATTGACTGTGTGACTGATCAACAAAAATCCAGCAGCATTGCCTCAATACAAACATGATGGGTGGGAATTGAAACAATGAGAATTGTAGTCTAGAGTATCTTCTAATTTGGGAAGATTTTGAAAGACTGATAACCGTTTAGTGATGTTTGAGACTACATAACTTAAAACAGTCAAGCACAAGTTGTGCAGATTCTCAGAACTTTGAGAAAGTAAACTTTCCAGCAATAAACTTGTGGTGCTTCATGTTAAATTTCTACATGACCTCTCCCAGCAGGGAATTAATGAGTAATGACTTGGAACACTTATGCAAGATCTACGGTGGTGTTAAAGCAGATGTCTTTATTCAGCACTGTTTCCTTTCACACAATGGAGCTTGGCCTCTATTTAGAAAAAATCACTTTGAAGAAGACATTTGATATTTTGGTGGTGAATGTCCACTCGCACCCTGCTGCTTGTGGTGTTCAGTGTCAAGATAAAAGAGAGTTTGTCCTTCCTTTTCTGCTTTAGATGGAACATGTAAGGGATCTCCTCTTCTGCCCGGCTTATAATAATGCTTGGCATTTTCTTAATTTTTATGTTGTGTATGTTTTGTCAAGTTTTAATCATTTTATTGAATATCACTCTGACTATTTGCTAAGAGAAGGATGCATTTTAATAAATCCATATTAATTCATAACTAAACAGGCCTATTACTTCATGCCATTTTTTGCCATTGCTTGCTGTCTATGTTTGTAAATTCTCCATGCTTAATTTATTTCTCAGCAATTAAATAGGACAAAGATTTGATTCACAACCTTCTTGAACTACTTCTAAGGGCAGGTGTCACTGAAGCTGGCACTTTATAAAAAACACACACATTGATTTTGCACAGCAGGTTTAGTCAATAGAGTTGTGTTCAACTGTTCTAAAAAAAAAGTATAGTTGTCCTTGTTGCAAGTCATTGGATGTTTTGGTGTCCCACATTGGAATAAAGACTGATATTTGTAACCATGAAAATGTGGTACCCACTGGGACTTGGCCATTGGTAAGAAACACATTGTTCTTCTGATACAACTGGTAATGCTGGGCCCATACAGAGGCCAGTCCTGAATCATGTAAGCCCACTTCATTTTCTAGCTGCAGTGTTCCAATGTTCTGCATGATTTGTCCAAGGCCAAGTGGCTCACTTTGCTTGGAACTCACACTATGAGATCTTGAGAAGATATCAAATCTATAAAATTGTCAGGAAGGAAGAAGGGGAGGAGAAGAAGGGGAAACCACAATTTCCTAGATCAGGATGGACAACATTGAATGGCTTTGGGCTTCACTCTCCCCAATGAATTGCAATAGGCTAGAAATCTCAAGTTGTATTATTTTAAGCATTGGGGAAGAGATATGCATTAAAAATAACTAGTGCTTTGTGATTCGTGGTATATATTTCTCCATTTCCCAGTATTTTTTCCAGAGGCAGAAGACCTCTGGAACCACAAAATACCTAGAATTCGAAACATGCAGTCCAGGGTGATGTGTTTTCCATCCCAGCTAGATGTCAAGAAATTTATTTGCTGGCTGTTAAATGACCTCTTCATATATTCATCTCATTCAAAGATTTTCTTCACTATATAAATTTAGCACAGAGGATTGTGCTATTCCTCTCAGCTAAAAGTACCCCCACCTGGTTGGTTTCATTCTTCAATTTTTGTTGTTCAGTCGCACAGTCGATACCGACCCTCTGCGACGCCATGGACCACTGTCTACCAGGCACTCCTGTCCTCCACCATCCCCCTCAACTCACTCAGCTCTGTGCCCATTGTCTCTACAATACCATCTAGCCATCACATTTTGGGCCACCCCCTTCTTCTTTTGCCCTCAATCTTTCCAAGCATCAAGGCTTTCTTAAGTGAATCTTCTCTTCTCATTTGATGTGCAAAGTACTTTAGCTTCATCTTTATTATTTTACCTTCTAAGGAGCAGTCAGGGTTGATTTCTTCTAAGATTGACCTATTTGTTCTCCTCGCTGTCCAGGGGACTCTCAAAACTCTCCTCCAACACCACATCTCAAAGGCATCTATTCTTCTGTGCTCGGCTTTCCTAATGGTCCAGCTCTCACAACCATACATTGCCACAGGGAATACCATTGCTTTGACTAGATGAATTTTTGTTTGCAATGTGATGTCTCTACTTTTCACTATGCTCCCCAGGTTTCTCATCGCTTGCCTCCCAAGAATCAATCGCCTTTTTATTTCATGGCTGCAATCCCCATCTGCAGTGAGCTTAGATCCCAAGAAAGTAAAATCTGTCACTGCTTCTACTTCTTCCCCATCTATTTTCCAGGGACTGATAGGGCCTGTTGCCATTATCTTGGTTTTCTTGATATTGAGTCTCAAGCCAGCTTTTTCACTCTCTTCTTTTAACCTAATCAGTAGCTTCTTTAGGTCCTCCTCACTTTTTACCATTAAGGTGGTATCATCTGCATATCTCAAATTGTTGATGTTTCTCCCAGCAATTTTGATCCCAAATTGTGATTCCTCCATCCCTGCATTGCACATTATGTGTATAAGTTGAATAAGCAGGGCGACAAAATGCAGCCTTGTCTTACTCCTTTTCCTATTCCAAACCACTCCGTCATTCCATTTTCTGTCCTAACTGTTGCTTCTTGATTCATGTACAGATTTCTCATGAGGCCTATAAGGTGTTCTGGTATTCCCATCTCTTTAATTGCTTGCCACATTTTGTTGTCAAAGGCCTTAGTGTAATCAATGAAGCAGAAGTAGACTTGTTTCTGATATTCCTTTGTTTTTTCCCATGATCCATCTTATGTTGGCAATATGGTCTCGAAACCAAGGGAATGCTTAAAGCAAAAATGACCATGATAAGGGACAAAGACAGTAAGGAGTTAGCAGATGCAGAAGAGATTAAGAAAAGATGGAAAGAGTACACAGAGGAACTCTACAAAAAGGACCTCAACACCCCTGATAATCACAATGATGAGAACATTGAACATGAGCCAGACATCCTAGAGAGTGAAGTCAGAAAGGCCCTAAAAAGCACTGCAAACAACATACCAGTGGAGTTCATGGTATCCATTGAACTTTTCAAAGCCCTAGAAGATGATGGAATCAAATTGCTACATTCTTCAATAGTGAACAAGAAAATGTGAAAATATTCTGACCTTTTTTTCTTTCCCAGAGAGATTTCATTTATCTGTGAGAGTGGTTTTGCCAAATTTCTGAAAACTATACATTATTAGACACAAGGTAAGTTTTTCCTTCTTGCATGAAGTAGTAGACATAGTAGCATTGGATAAGTTACTTGTATCTTGTTATCAATCAGCCTGACCTTTTGAACTTGTTCTCTTTGCAGTGCCACTTCTTTAGCAAAATGTGGGAAATAAAAAGTCATGTTCTGTTACAAGAGATAACAATGTTCATGGGATTTGAAGAATTATCTGTGGGCTGTCTTACAGTGTTAGGATGATCTGTTTCTCTGTGAAATCAGTAAACTTTTTTCACCTCCTTATAAAGAATTTATTAAAGAGTTTAAGAATAGGTGAGGATAGACATAGGTAAAGAAGGCTGGAACAGTTAGCCATTTTGGACAGGTAGCAATTTACTACTATCCATGTCTCAAAGCACACAGATCCAGGAGCTGACACCAAGAATGGCAATGACAAGGATAACCATAACTAGGAAAAAAGTGTTCTTGGTGGTGGCACCTACTTTCTGGAACAAAAATAAGTTACCAGTGGAACTGAAATAATATTCCCTCTTTCGATGCTTTCACGTAGAAATTAAAACTAGTTTATTTGGGGAAGCTTTTCTCTTTCACCAGGATACCCAATACATCTCAGGTCTGGACCCATAATGTTAACTTATGTACTACCTCTGTCATTGTAGTGGGTTATTCTTTTTAATATATTATTGCATCTTATTGTTGTGAACTGTCCAGAGGGGGGAACTTTGGTTCTCCAGAGGGATGGTAGATAAATGTATTAAACTAAGTAACAAACAAATAAATAAATTGCATTGAAGGTAATTAGAGCAAGCACCAGTTCTGAAGGCATTATTCTTCTACATGCAGAGCTTGAAAAATGAGGAAGGGATGTTTTGGGATTTATCTATAGCTATCAGAAACATCTACTCAGCCTGACTGATAGTCAAGTTAGTTGGTGGATTCCAAAAGAGTAACATTTTCTATTTCATTATGAATATATGCAAAATAAAATTCGCCAAGAGGTGGAAGAGATGCAGTGGTGGGCTCCAATTTTTTTTACTACCACACTGTGGGCATGGTATAGTGGGCGTGGCCAGGGGGAAAGCCCTGCATTGCACCTGAATTAGGACTACTTTATTTGAAAATTGGATGGGCAGGGCTAGCCAGAATTTCTGCTACCGGTTTTGGCAAACTGGTGTGAACCTGCTGATGCCCACCGCTGAAGAGATGTACCTCATCTCTCCTACCTTGGGCCTTGAAAACACTGTGTCTGACTTGGAATGAGATTCAAAGAGCCACATTTATGAATAAGCTGGTGAAATGCTAGTCAACTTTCCAGCAGTATTAAGTCTATTCTAAGCCAAACATGTTGAAATTGTAATTAAAAGGATCCATAAGCAAAAAGTAAAGGATGAAAAGAGATAAAAGACTATTTTGTATTAAAATGGGACTGTATAAAACCCCAGATGATTAGATTACACAAACCAATTAAGAAGCTTTACAAAGGTAAAGAGAGCATGGAAGTTCACCTATACTCACAGGAAAGTATCACAGCATCAGAAATGTTCTCACCATGTAATTTCAGAAAGAAGGTAATTTGAGAACTGAACTGTGGAGTGCATCTGGAGAATATATAGAGCTAACTAACTATGAAATGCAGGGCTGAGCAGAGATTGTAAATATTTTTGGCAATGATGAGAAGTGCTCCCAATTTTGATTTGTTTTTTATTATAACAAGATGACTTGAAAATGTTCAGGTATTCAGAAAGAATAGTTCTAGTAGGTGTAGGATTGTCTTTGCTCTGAACTGACTCTATATTTTGTTATTAGACCATCAATTCATCTTATCTTCATAGAGTAGATGTGAATAGACATAGGTAAAGATTTTCTCCATCTGTTAGTTTGGGAAGATTTTTCTAGTCTCCACTACTCAGAAAAAGGTACTGTCTGGGCATGGCTTTAGCATGTAGAAACATGCATAAGTGAGGACTGATGAATGCATCTGATGAAATGTACAAGCTTGAAAAGTGTCTGTAGCAAAATCTACAGATTAAAATGTTTGCATACCTGCTTTAGATAGTAGCTAAGGTGCACTGCTACTGATACATTTTTGTTGTTCAGTTGCGATGACCCCATTTTTGGCCGCCCCTTTTTTCTTTTGCCCTCCACCTGATGCATACAGCCTGAAAAATATGTATAAATGTCTGCAGATAATTAGAAATTATGCCTTGGTTCAAACCCTTAGGGAAATGCTTTACCCTGCAAACCACTGTAATGACTACCATGATCATAAAACATAGCAGACATGGCAGAGATGGGACACAGAAGAGGGGGGGGGGAGAGACAGATTTGTCAGGTATGCACAACCCACAAAGGGATTAGTAATTCCATGATCTGTGTCTGAATGTACAAGGGAGGGGGGGGGAGACAGTCAACAACCCCCTCTTCTTTCCTCTGGGGCCCTCAGAGTTTCCAACCATAGTGGCATTTGAGATATTCTTTTTAAATGTATCATTTTAAACATGTACATATTATAGTTTTGAATTTCCCACCTAAGGGAGAAAGGCAGAATAAAAATCAAGTAAATAAAATATGTAAATAAAATAAGAAAGAGAAAGCAGTTAGGAATGAGTAAAAGAGTAGGCACTGTAGGTGTATTAAGAAGAACCAGTAAAGCCAGCAGTTATGGATTCCAGGAGGAGATGGACTTGGCTGTCATGGGACCATTGAAAAAATAGGAGGAAGAGAAAAAAGGCAGATGAGTACTTGACACCTATTTAGACATTCATGTTAAGGAGTATTCAAAACATAGTCAGGAGGAATGCTCAAGTGCAGGGTTTGTCAACCTTGGGCCCCAGATATTCTTGGACTTCAATTCTCAGAAGCCCTGACCAGCAGATGTGCTGACCTGAGCTTCTGGTAACTGAAGTCCAAGAACACCTAAGGAGCCAAGGTTGAGAAACCCTGGACTAGTCTTCCCTGTACTTCCTTCACCACTGAATGTGTGGAGGGTGACAAATCTCAATAGGAGAACGTCTGCTGACCATGGGAGCTCTCCGTCTGCATTTCAGTTCTGGGACAACAGGGTTCCAGTGCATGTGGCGAGATCCTATGAACAGCAGATATTGTTTTGTTCGGATTCACTACACTCAGAGGAAGTAAACTGGGGGTGGAGTGGGGTAAAATGAAGGCATTTTCCCTAAACATGTATTGAGCATTTTTAAAATATGAATGTCTGTATAGAGCTTTTGCCAATTTTCCTTGACCTGAAAGAGAAATCCCATTTATGCAACAGTTACAGTGGTGGGATGTAAAAAATTTTACTACTCCACCGTGATGTCATCACAGTGTGGGCGGAGCCAACATCATGACATCATAACATTGTGGGCGGGGCCAAATAAGAATAAAATAATAATAAAATAATAATAAAATAAAATAAAATAAAAATAAGCATACACACACACCTCAACCCACCCACCCACCCACAACACAAACCCGTTAATTAATTAATTAATTAATTAATTAATTAATTAATTAAAATGCATTAAAATACACCCACCCACCCAAACACCCACCTACCCACCCCAAACACAAATCAACTAGAGCTTTTAAACCAGAGCTTAAATCTGATTCTGGCTAATCTTTCCCACACTAGGTCAGATGGAAGGAACTACAGAATGAACTCACCACAAGATGGCTTCCTTTTGGCACTTTTCAACTTTTCAACAGTTAAAGAAGTTAGGTACTAAGTCTTTACCTAACCAGTTCTCTAGGATAATATGCCTTAATGTAAAAGTAAAACAGCTGTACCTCCTTAAGGGTTCTCCAATTGGAACAGCAACTGGAACAGCACAGGTGTAGCTTATTGATGAGGTAACTCCAAGACTTTGCTTAAAAACTCCAAGCCAGGCTGCCAGGCCTTTTTAGGAACTGCATGCGCAGTGAAACGGTAAGCCCTGAAGGTGGCTCCCCCCCCCAAAAAAAAAAGCTTCTACCGGTTCTCCGGACCACTGGGGAAAATTACTACTGGTTCTGGCGAACTGGTGCAAACCTGTTACATCCCATCACTGAACAGTTAGTAAACTAATGAGACAGATCTGTTAGCTTAGAACCAAGGTAAGAAAATGACACTGTCTGGTTGCAGAATACTTGAGACAAGGAACTGAAGAAAACTATCAAAGCATTTGAAAGAGTCATCTAACACAGAGGAAGAGGCTGCATCTGAATAAGAGGACTCTAGTCTAATATCTTTTAGTCAAGAAGGTTCCACAAGACTTTGATGATTTTTCTATAATAGAAAAACATGGCCAGCCTCTTGGAAAAACAATTTTTTAACATGCTCAGGAGATGAGATTCTGCCCTTTTGCCATGCACCCACCTTCTTCTGAAACAACTTTCAAGGGCAGCTGGCACTGTATCTGACACATTATTGAAAACACACACACATTGGTTTTGCCCAGGAAATTTAGTTAATGCTGTTGTGTTCAACTGTTCTTAAGAGCCCTAAAAGCAGAGCACAATCATCCTTGTTAGTGATTAACTGGATGACAGAAAGAAGGTTGTCATGTCTTCTCAAGAGGACCCAAAGCAGACATTTACATTGGAAAAAGTCAAGGGTTAGAGAAAAGAAAAAGAAAAACACAATCTAGAAGGTTGAATCCTACTATTTATACTGATGAACCCATATGGAACTAGAAGACATCTGCACCTCTACACCACAGGCAAGAGTGTGTTTAGCTGTCAAGACAGAAGAGTTTGGCGATACACTGAGCAACAGATTTCGAATTTGAAAAAGAAAAGATTGGGTTATTTCCCCCAGAAATTTGCTATATTTCGCTTGACAAATGATATCTGCAGTTAATTTATCATTTCAGACCAGTAACCCAAGGCTGCAATCCAGGGAAATAGACGGCAGAAATTAATTAATCAGCTATCTAAGCTGAGAGCACTGCTTGGTTTTAAATGTCCAATGAACAAAGCTAAGGACACTAAAAGGGCTTCCATAAATTATATATCAACAAAATATGTGAAGGTTTTCTTGTTAAAATGAAGAGCAGCTTAAGAAGATAAATAGTAAGTGCTAGTGATACCAGACAAATAATAATAACCTGCATTCAGGCAGATAATAAATTAGGGCCAGATGGTAGTTAGAATCTGCAAATATTTCACTGATCCATCTGCCTTCATCTATTGATATCATTTTAGATTGAGTTCCAGAAATGCTCCATTCTTTATCCTTTTTAAATTCCATTAGAAGTGTCAGCTTGCTCTGTTCTGCTCAAATGATGCATATTGGCAAGGATCAATGTTAACATGTGTTATAGTGAAGCCCAGTGTAGGCTTTCCTCAGTAGACAAAGATTCAGATAGTTTCATGTAGAGAAGTTGTAGAGCACCCTCAAGCAGAAACATGTTTCTTTGTTATAGATTCTCCTTTATTTTGCAATGGTATGAATGAAAAAAATAAATAAAGCTTAGATGGAGTGTTATTGCTTAGATAACAATGGATCTAAGCAATGCATTGAAACAGCAATCATCTACTAAAAATAAAACAGCAGAATAGCTGCCTAGTCAACAGCATGTAGCTGTGTAGACAGGGAAAGTAGGCTGAACTTCATTCGGCTTCTCCCCTTGTCCTAAGGCGATCCAGGAAAACCCAACACAACCTGCACCGGGAGGGCCAGTGTATAAGATGCTTGGTTTTCAGCAGAATCATATTTGGTTTGAAACAATGTATCCCAGAAAACATTTCCTTCCAAAAGCCAAATACCATATCATACAGCAGCCACTGATATTTTGACATCAATTTCTCTTAAGTTATTTTATACATATACTGAATGCAGGTGCTATTTATTTATTGAAACCTGCCCTCAAGCCACCACCAAAGTGGGCTATCTGCCCAGGTAGATAGCATCCTCAACATGTTCCAGACATATATTTTTTACGTTTTCCCTATATTCTTATGTGAGGTATTGCTGTTGTTATGTGCTGCCAATTCACCTCTGACTTATGGCGACTCTATAAATGAGTGACTTTCAACATTTCCTGTCTTCTTTCTTTGTACATATTGAAATGTTGCCCAATTAGATTATTTTTTTTACAAGAAACAGGTAACTTCAATGGTGTTATCTCAGATGTTAAAAAGGACTTCTTTTGGACACATTATTAGGCTTAGATTGCATGCACATAAAAGCTGCATTTTTTGGATTTTGCCACAGTCACAGAAAATTTGTCCTGTATTCAGTGGTGGGATTCAAAAAATTTTTACTACCTACTCTGTGGGTGTGGCATGGTGGGTGTGATCAGGTGGCCATGTGACTTCCTGGGTGCGGTCATGTAATTGGGTGGCCACACTGTCTGGACAGTAGGCAGATGCAGGCCTACGAATCGAGGCCCCAATAACAGGGTGGCAAAAGACTGGGGAGGTTGTGTCACCGGTATGGGAGGCAGGCGCAGGCCTCTGACCTGAGGCTCTGGCAACTGGATAGGCAGGGCCAGCCAGAATTTCTACTACCTGTACGGGCATACCAGGGTGTACCGGCTGAACTCCACCACTGCCTGTGTCCAAGTAGCCCCATTTTACTTAATTATCATTTGTCTTCCCTATTTATTAATGATTTCTAAATGGTCCAGTCATATTTTTATCTTGGTGGACAGCAAGTGTGGCACTGTAATGTTCTGTAATCAACACCCCTAATGAGCTCTTGCAAACTCAAGTTTCTTTCTTTCTTTGTTCCTCTTTTCTTCCAATGCTTCTGTCCTCCTTTTACTACTTTACTATTTTACTTTCTTTATGCTTTCTTTGGTCATCTTCAGGAGAAAGGTGTGTTATAAAAGAAATGTGGCAAAATCCATTTCTTACTCAGGAAGCTGTCTCAGTCATGCCTATCATTCCATTTGAACCCCCACTTCAAAACATTAGCTAAAATGTTATAATATTAGTGGCAAATGAAATGCTTCCTTTGTTTCCTCTCTTTCATTTCTTGTAGCATGAAGCACTGCCACTGCCCAGAGCACTGAAAGTAGATGGGCTCATGCTTTATATTATCATAAAAAGGAAAGTTTGTCCCTGAGGCTCATTTGATCAACAGGTCACCACCTAGAAGACATTAAATTATTAATTAGGAATAAAGTGATCATGTTATTCCACATGGATCTGACATTTTTAGACTAAAACTTCTGGACGTTGCAATGTAGGTGAAGTCCCCCTTCCTTTTATGTGACATAATGTAAACTTCAAAAACATATTTGGAGAACCATGCTAACATTGCTACTTTGGCTTTAGCCTCTGAATGTCTACTCTATGCTCAGGCTTCAGAATGGAAGAATTGTTTTGTCTTACATTGTTTCTTCTTTTCCACAGGGCCAGAAGTGACTAAGTATGCCCAGTGGTGGACAGCAACAGGTTTGGAAAAAAAAACCGGGAGGGGGTAACAAAATTGGACTCTGGGCAGGGTGATGGTGGAATTGGGTGGCCTTCAGGCAGGGGGGTGGGAGTGAAATTGGGTGGCCACACCTACCTCTCTGCCCTGCCCCATCAGGCTTTGTCCCTGAAAGTGGTTCAAGGTCTCCCTTGCTCAAAAGCCAGTCATATCTGACTCTATGGTGTAGTGCTCGTCTCCATTTACAGCCAAAGAGCCAGTGCTGCCTGTTTGCAGATGTATACATGGCCATATGTCAGGAATGACTAGATCATCCAAGATGTAGACTCTGCCCATGATGTAGGCTCCACCCATGATGTAGGCTCTGCCCATGACATAGGCTCACAGTGTGGTAGTGAATTTTTTTTTGCTGCCCACTACTGAGTATGCCCCAAATATTTTACTGATTGAGGTAAAGGGTAACATGAATCCCTCTTGACCATTCAACTCACAGATGTGGCCTAGATTTCCATTTGGGATACCATCTTTGACCAAAACTGTAGTTAACATATGTGTTAGTTAAGAACAGGATAGAGCAGGTAATGTCCATAGCTTTGACCCTTATGGCTGAGAAAAGGTCATAGAGTTCAGGAGGAGCAATTGAAGGCTGCCATTGCTATCTTTTGGCATCAGGGACTTAAGGTGGTTGTCCCATTTGGCCTCACCAGTAGGACCAGCCCTGAGAGAAAAAGATGATGGATAAAGTAATATATCACAGGGGTGTATATATCATATGTTTTTTCCCTATTGTTATGTATTTTATAATTTTATGTGCTGTTTTGTTATTTTTGTTTCTTCTCTTAATTTTAATTGCATATTGTATTGAACATTTTATTTGTATTTGTTTGTATTTTTATTTGAAAAGTTAATAAAAAATTATTTTTAAAAAATTCCACTGGCCAGCTCCCTATGCAGGTGAACCTTATGTCAACAAAACAAATAAAGATGACTGTTTCAAAAAAATAAAATAAAAAAATAAAGTAAAAATCTACCAACTAAACCCAGGAAAACATGTAACTTATAAATTAGGAATGGTTATGAATAGTGTTTATAGTTAGAGGGAAACTGTTCTGTCTTTGCGGTAGGGATATGATCACAATTATACAAACATTTCGAATTCTGTGATCTGAGTCTTTCTGTCTGTGACCATGTTATTAAGTCAAGGGAAAAAAGTTTGAAGGGAAGCAGTACATTTGTATCAGGCCTTCCATCAAGACACTTGCAGCTACTCAAGACACTGCCATTCTTTACTGTCATCATGAATTTTTAAAAAAGTTTTTATAAGGATTCTAATGAGTTTATTTCTTCAACCTGACAGAACCTAAACCCAGGAAGCAGTATCTTGAAATACTGTATTGTTCTTTCCCTTAAGAAAGTCAACTGCTTTTTGGAGTCTAGGTGAAGGAGGCAGACATGGGTACAGTGCATATATTTCCTTTTTCTCTGTTAAGTAAAACAAAAGGTCGTTTTAGCTTGATTTATGAGTTCAATCAGAATCGAAGACTAATATGCTAATATCTTATTTAAATCAGGACAAAGGAATTTGCATTGAGTCATTCTTTCGTATCCTCATGAGAACTCCATGCATCAATGTTTCACCCTCCCTCCCTCTAAGGCATCTCTCCAGTTGGTGGGCTTTTTTTTATTTCACCTTCTGCAGAATTAGTGTATCTACAAGGCCCCAAGGGTGGAAGAAGAGGGGTAGAAATAACACCTTAATACAAAAGTAGTATCTAATAGTCATTGTTAACCTTTAGTGGGTAATGAACAAGATGTGAATGTCTTGCTGGTTGTTATAACATGCTGATAGAGGTATGACTAGGCCGTCAACATATCATCATTGCTTTTTGTTTGTGGAAAGTACCAAATCTGATGGAATATTGGAAAACTCTTAGAATGTCATACAAGAAACAAACAAACAAAACAAAGACAAAAAATGTTGTGGCACCTTAAAGACTAACTGCTGTATTTTAATGTGAGCTTTTGTGAACAAGATTACTTTCTCGGACACAACATCTATTTATTTATTTATTTATTTATTTATTTATTATTTACTCACATTTGCTATCCAGCCCCAATCAGGTATACTCGACTCTGGGCGGCTTACAAGATAAAATGCGATCATAAGCTAAACCAATGGAGTACTAATAATTAAAAACTTTAAAAACTTTAAAAGTTCATAAAAAACAGGAAATAAAACAGCCCCACAGGATAAAACCGAACAGAAAGGGAGGCTGTCCCTTAAATTAGCCACCCTGTGTGGGATTCTACATTCCTTGGTCCCCACACTTGTTCCCACACTTGTCTATATATGGAACACATCTGATGACCCTGGATACAATTCTATCCTCAGTTACCTGGGACATACCTCTACTAAAAGCCGTGCACAGGATTGTTTCAACTATGTACCCCACTTCTTAATGAACCTCCTGCAAAGTCTCAGAATATCATTAAACATATTTCATGCAGCTAATACCCTAATGAGGGATTGCAGTGGCTCAAGTGGTTAAGATGCTAAACTCGCTGACTGGAAGGTCAGAGTTCGATTCCTGGGTACTGCATGACAGATTGAGCTCCTGTCTCTGTCCCAGCTCCTGCCAACCTAACAGTTTGAAAGAAAGAAATTGTAAGTAGATAAATAGGTGCCACTTTGGTGGGATGGTAAACAGTGTTCCGTGCGCTTCGGTGTTGAGACATGCCTGCCACATGTCCATGTCTGCAGAGGCAGACAGTGCTGGCTCTTTGGCTATAAACAGAGATGAGCACTGAGCCCTAGAGTCAGATATGACTGGCTTTCAAGCAAGGGTGACCAAATACTCTAATGAATGTTACTTCAGTTTTGTCTCAAGTACTGTTATCAGGTAGGAAGTACCTATTTAAATGTTGCATAGGGAAACAGGTTTTCTTTAACAGGCCAAAATAGCTTGGTTGTCTAGAGTATACCAACAGTTTATTCTCTCCCAAGTCAAATACACATGAAAAAGAAGCATCCTATGATGTTTCAAAAGAAGAGAATAACAATTCAGAAAAAAATGCAACGCGGCACTCAAGAATGCATATCTGTGCCTACAGTCAGAGATGCATCTGCAATTGTTAAGAAACAATGCCTTTAAGATAATTTCTATAACTCACGAATGTATAAGCCTAATGATAGGTTTGTACAAAGGATTTTATGTCTTTGGTATATACAATCTATGAGCAATTTCAGTGGTTTAGGCAGGGAGAGTAACGTGTGATCCTTATGAGGTAACTGGGCTACAATTCCCATCAGTACCAATGATGAAGGATGTTGGTATCTGCAATACAGTTGGAAGTATGCCCATCTCTGCTTTAGAATAATAGTCATTCATGGTTTCTAAAAGTGGCCAGAGCAGCAAAAGAAGAATCACTTTAAAGCAGTATTCAGTGAGTATGACAACTCAAGAGCAAGTCCTATGAGGCGACAGTCTTAGATAAGTGTGTACGCAATTGCAGCCTTCCTTGTTAATTTATTTTATTTTAAAAGGGTAGTGGCTCCTAGGCTTCATATTTCATAACAAAACTGCAGGACTCTTATGCTAACATGACATGGGATGCAAACTTTTCTGCCAAATTAAAAGGAATAGTGGTCATCCAGATGTTTCTAAATGTCAGTCCTAGAGAGCTGTGGAAAGCCTGATCAAGGAAGGAAGTTGGACCTTCTCAACATCCAGAATGTCACAACCTTGCTACTCCTGCCAATCAAAATAGGTAGGTTGTTTCAGCCACTTGACTAACTCGGTACGTGAGAAACCAATGCAATTTAAAATGTAAAACTAGTTTTCATCCATCACTTCTTCAATGGAATGTTATATTAGCTACTGATAATTTACTTTTAATGCCAGGTACAGCTATTGGACTTAGATGGGTTTGGGGTTCTGCCACAGCAAGTTGATTTAGAACACTTTTGTATAAGGGTGAAGAATCATAAAGTTACAAGATTGTAGACCTTTTCTCTTGCACAGCAGCTGTCTGTCACCACCACCACATGAGTGATACTGGGAGTTGTAGGGCAAGGAAGAAACTTCCCAAGTCAAGGATTACAGTACAGTGAAGAACGGACAACCTGGTCTTTAGTACATACGCTCCATGAGCAAACTCAATATAGTCTAGTTACTTCTTCCATACTGTGATCAGTCAGTTATCTCTAGGAAGTCCTCAATGAGACATAATGGCCAAGTCCATCTCCTGTTATTAATCCCTGCCAAGTGATATCAAATGACACATCACCTCAGAAATTGAAAGCTAAGTATGGTCAATGATGAATTTGAAATTTGTCTCAACAGGTAGTCATAACCCTGTCTTGTGGCAGTAAATTTTCATACATGTACTATATAATGTGTGGAAGTGGTTTATCAGAACGTCAGAAGAAATAAAACTAATATCCCAAGATGAATTCTCATCTCAGTCTGGAAGTATTTTGGCCCTGATTGTCTTAGAGTTGCCTCT
This sequence comes from Furcifer pardalis, assembly GCA_030440675.1. Lineage (NCBI taxonomy): Eukaryota > Metazoa > Chordata > Lepidosauria > Squamata > Chamaeleonidae > Furcifer > Furcifer pardalis. The sequence continues at coordinate 4,045,832 of CP126892.1, read as the reverse complement.
AGTCATAGGATCATTGAATAACTGAGTTGGAAGGGGCCTTTTAGGTCATTGAGTCCAACCTCCTGCTCGATGCAGTTACATATCCCTCCAAAAACATTGAAGGATGATGTGTGGGAAAGTGTCATGCATTGCAGATTTTCTTGTTGATGAGAAACACAGATAAGTCAAGATATCCAAGACATTTTGCTGAAATGATGAACAATTAGACTCTCCTGTCCGATTTCGATGTACAGAAGCAAGATGGGAGGCCCATTGAATCCTATTTTAACACTGGGAATGAGAGAACATCTTCTACCGCACCATGAACAGCATTTTTCTTCTCCCCTACTCCGAATACCTTCTGCCACTCTCTACCTAATGAGAGGGACAATCTTATTAATATGAGGAAACTGTTCAAAAGTGCAGCATCCAGAGGGGTACATATGTTTATTTGAACAACGTTTTTGCTATTGCAATTTGTTAGTTACCCATGGCAAGAAATGCCTAATTAACATGCAGTTCCAAGCCTGCCTCAGGATGCTGTTTAGGCTTGTTAACAGAGAAAAGGAGTAGATAATAAACTTGTATGCAAGACTGGGAAGGAATAGCTGCTTTTGGAATTATGTAGTAATCTAGAAAAGCAGCCCTGTGTTGGTAATGAGGGGGGAAATAATTTTCTCTTACAAGCTAATCTGCAAATTTGAATACGTTCTCTGATTAGGTGAGAAAGGGGCGTGTGTGCCTTTAACGAAACCATTATTCTCCATAAAGACAGACAGGTATCAACTCATTAAACACAAAACGAACTATGCATATTTATTTTATTCAAGAGCACAATTGCTGCAAAAACCAGTTCATATAAAATAGCTGCCCTCTGGTAACTTAAGGGAGCCCCCACCCTTAAATTTGCATTGCTTAAAAAGATTAAACAACTTTCAAGGGGGAAAGACACACCAAATCACACAAGGACTCTTCAAGCTAGAGATACAACGTTTTACCAGAGCTGCAAGCCTTGACATTGGCTATCCTTGAACAAGTGAGGAAACAGTTATCGCTAAAGCTTATGGATTCTTTCGTTGGCAGTGAGGCCTGTGACTATAGGGAGGCACTTGAAAATGCTTCAGCTATTTGTTTCAACACATTTTTTTAAAGTTGAAAACCAATTTACCTAATTGTTACATTCCTCTATTGCTTGTGAGCAGATTCCATTTTGGAATATTCTCTAGGTATTGTTAAGAGTATTTCCAGATAACAAGCAATGGTAATGGTAGAACTGGAATTGAAGCAGGAAGATCTTCAAAGAAGTAAAGGGATACTGGTGGAGAGACTGGCATGAAACATGGCAGTTTCTAGCTCAGAATATGATTACTATTGTTTTTGCTTTTCCTAGGGCTGTAAGACTGGCAAGTCAGTAGTTCAAGACCTGGGTACTGCATGACGGTTTGATCACCTGTCTCTGTCCCAGCTCCTGCCAACCTAGCAGTTCGAAAGCAAGAAATTGCAAGTAGATAAATGGGAACCATATCAGTGGGAAAAGATATTGGGGACATAAAAGGAGCCTCATTCGGGCATCCACTGAGCAGAGTCTCTCCAGCAAAAATCCTTTCAACACAGAATTTTTTTTTAAATTTTTTATTAGGTATATAAAACAAAACAAGTATAAGTATACATAAGAGCAATGTAAAACATAAAAAAGGAACACATTCGTCGAAGCTACAATAAATTCTCCACACTTAATATAAATATAAGAAAAAATCACTCAAACTAAAACAAAGAATAACAATATCTATTCATATAATATTATCTATCCTCCTATTTTCTAATACAAATTGTTTTCCTACACTACTTCATTTCACACTTTTATTATCACCCTTATGCTATATACATTGTCCGGGGGATTGTAAACTTTCATATTTTCCAAAAATCGTTTTGTTCTGGTACAAGGGCCATGCCTTTCTTCTTAACCAACACATGATCAACAAATGGTTTCCAGATTCTCCAGAATCTATTACTTTGTATTTTACCCTTTTTGACATTTAATTCCCAAGTGAGCTTATCACTGAGTACCAAATCCCACATTTCTTTATACCAATCCTGCATTCTTAACTTTTTATTATTTTTCCAATTTTTTGCTATACACTGTCTAGCCGCTGACAACATCACAGCCATCAGTTCCTTGTTATCATTACTCATTTTGTACTTATCAACCTCTGTTAACAAAACTGTGTCTGACCCCAATTTAAGCTGCATATCCAATATGTTCTTAATTTCATTTTCTTTTTTCGCCAAAAGTTCTTTAAACAATCACAACTCCACCACATGTGCACATATGTTCCCTTTACTTGTTTACATCTCCAACAGTTATCACTCATCCTCTTATCCATCTGATCCAGCCCCGTTGGGGTCCTGTACCACCTCCATATTAACTTATAATTGTGTTCTTTCACTCTAACAGACATAGTTCTCATAATCCTTCTCCTCCACATTTTCTGCCATTTTTCTTCTGTGATTGTCCCATTCAGTTCATGTTCCCATCTATTTCTCAAAACTTCTTGTATTTTTCCATGTTTGTTCAGTATTTTATAAATTTTACTTACTATCCCTTTAATTCCTATGTCACCCTTTCTTAATTTAGCCAGAAGTATTTCAAATTCCATAAGCTCCCTATCTAAACCACCTTCAGATAAAAATCTCTTATTCCAGTTATTAATCTGAAGAGTCTTGAACCATCCTATCTCCAATTGCAGATACTCTCTTCTTTTTTCTCGATCTCTACAAGTTTTGACCCAATCTTTCAATAATAGGACCCCTTTTTCTATCAAAATATCCTTAGTCCTCCTATCTATCTTAATTGGAAAGTTATTAAAATCTTCTAACTCGATTACCGGTGAGATTCCTGGGATAAGATCTTTCCTTACTCTATTCCATTCCTCTATAGTTGTTTTTATCATCCTACCCTGTACTTTCTTCTTTTTTTCTTTTTCCTCCCATAAAAACAATGCCTTGCCAATTTTCAAAAATTCCTTTCTTTCAATTTCTCCCCATATTGGCTCTTCCCTATCTAGTAATTTAATAACATTTCTTATTTGAAAAGCTCTGTAATAATTACGGATATTTGGGATGCCCAATCCACCTTCTTTTTGAGGTAAATACCACAACATTTTGACTATCCTAGCTCCTCATTTTCTATACAAAATCTATTTATAATATTTTGGTACTCTTTCAATTCTTTATCTGTATGCTTTATCGGCAGAGCATCAAATAAAAAGTTTAATTTGGGCAACAACATTATTTTGCATATTGCTACCCTGCCAAACCATGACAGGTTTAATTTATTATATTGTATTATATTGTATATATTCCCCAAAAAGGGTAATGCCAAAGAATGTTCAAATTATCGAACAATTGCGCTCATCCCTCACGCTAGCAAGGTGATGCTCAAGATAATACAGGATAGACTGCAACAGTATGTGGAGAGAGAATTACCAGAAGTGCAGGCGGGTTTCAGAAGAGGCAGGGGGACTAGAGACCACATCGCCAACATAAGATGGATCATGGAAAAAACAAAGGAATATCAGAAACAAGTCTACTTCTGTTTCATTGATTACACGAAGGCTTTTGACTGTGTAGACCACAACAAAATGTGGCAAGTAATTAAAGCGATGGGAATACCGGAACACCTTATAGGCCTCATGAGAAATCTGTACATGAATCAAGAAGCAACAGTTAGGACAGAAAGTGGAATGACGGAGTGGTTTGGAATAGGAAAAGGAGTAAGACAAGGCTGCATTTTGTCACCATGTTTATTCAATTTATACACAGAACACATAATGCGCAATGCAGGGATGGAGGAATCACAATTTGGAATCAAAATTGCTGGAAGAAATATCAACAATTTGAGATATGCAGATGATACCACCCTAATGGCAGAAAGTGAGGAGGACCTAAAGAGGCTCCTGATTAGGTTGAAAGAAGAAAGTGAAAAAGCTGGCTTGAGACTCAATATCAAAAAAACCAAGATAATGGCAACAGGCCCTATCAGTCCCTGGAAAATAGATGGGGAAGAAGTAGAAGCAGTGACAGACTTTACTTTCCTAGGATCAAAGCTCACTGCAGATGGTGATTGCAGCCATGAAATAAAAAGGCGACTGATTCTTGGGAGGCAAGCAATGAGAAACCTGGGGAGCATAGTGAAAAGTAGAGACATCACATTGCAAACAAAAATTCGCATAGTCAAAGCAATGGTATTCCCTGTGGCAATGTATGGTTGTGAGAGCTGGACCATTAGGAAAGCTGAACGCAGAAGAATAGACGCCTTTGAGATGTGGTGTTGGAGGAGAGTTTTGAGAGTCCCATGGACAGCGAGGAGAACAAATAGGTCAATCTTAGAAGAAATCATCCCTGACTGCTCATTAGAAGGTAAAATAATAAAGATGAAGCTAAAGTACTTTGGACATCAAATGAGAAGAGAGGATTCACTTGAGAAAGCTTTGGTGCTTGGAAGGGTCGAGGGCAAAAGAGGAAGGGGAAGGCCCAGGATGAGATGGCTAGATGGTGTTGTGAAGACGGTGGGTGCAGAGCTGAGCGAGTTGAGGGGGATGGTGGAGGACAGGAGTGCCTGGCGGACGGTGGTCCATGGGGTCGCAGAGGGTCGGAATCGACTGTGCGACTGAACAACAACAACAACAAAATTATTTTCTTTTCAATCTCTTTCTTTTGTTTACCATAATTTACCCCTTTAAGTTCCCCGATTTTGCTAGATATTATTACCCCTAAATATCTTATCTTCTGTTGAACCTGTATGCTGTACTTTTGTTTTATTAATTCTTCATCTTCTTTATTCCTGTTAGCTAATATCATTTCTGTTTTATCCCAGTTCACTCTCATTCCTGTTGCATCCTCAAATCCTTTTAAATGCACATTTATCCTTGGAATTGCCTTTATCGGTTGTTTTACAGTTATTAATGTATCGTCTGCATATAAACTTACTTCATTCCCTTCGATTCCAATTAACTCCTCATCCTGACATATAGAGTTTGCCAAAAATTCCATAGCCAATATAAACAACGTTGGCGATAATGGACAGCCCTGCCCTGTACGTGCTTCTAATTTTATATCCCCTGTGTAATTATCATTAAATTTAACCTTTGCTGTTCCTTGCTTATATAAATTTTTAATTACTCTTTGAAATTTATTTCCAAATCCATATAGTTTAATCATCTCATGAATTGTTTCCCACTGTAATGAGTCAAACGCTTTGAAAATATCTAATGACAGAAAACCCACCTTTTCCTTTTTCCTTTCAATTGAGTCCATTAAATCCACCACCCTTCTTATTAGATCTGACATATATCTATTTTTGACAAATCCTGCTTGATCCTCATTTATGTAATTGGCTATAAAACTATTTAATCTATTTGCCATTATTGTTGAAAAATTTTTGCATCTTGATTGATTAAGGATATCGGCCTGTACGATTCTACTTTCTCTAGGTCCTTTCCTGGCTTTGGGATCAGAACAATTGTTAATCTGTTCCATGAATCTGGAGTTGCTTCTCCTTCTAATATCTTATTAAACAATTTATATAGTCTCGGAACTATCCAAGGTTTAAAATCTTTGTAAAATTCCACTGGTAACCCATCTTCACCCGGAGCTTTGTCCATTTTTAGTTTCCTAATCACCTCCTCAATTTCCTTTACTGAAATTTATTCCTCCATTTTATTTCTGTGCTCTTCTGCTAGTAATGTAATTTGTTGTTTTTCAAAATAATCTCCGAGTTTTCCCAAATTTTACCTCTTTTTTTGAATACAGATCTTTATAAAAATTTTCTATTATTTCTACTTTCTCCTTCCTCTTATTACATCTCTTTCCGCTTTTATCAATCAAGACCTCAACCTGACTTTTACTTTTCTTCTCTCTTGCTGCCTTAGCTAATAACTTAGAATTTTTATTGCTGTATTCAAAGTACTCTCTTTTTAAGTAAATCAAATATTTTTTTGACTCTTTCTATATCTTTACCATCTAATTCCTTCTTAATTTTTTGTATCTCTTCAAAAACTCTCTGATCTTTATTCCTAGCATGTTCCGAATGAAGATGTTTTAACTGTTTTTCCAATTCCTGGTACCTGATATTATTCTGTCTATTTCTCCAACTATTTAGTTTTATAGATTCACCCCTGAAAATTGCTTTCATCGTATCCCATACAATACTATAGCAACACAGAATAATTTCGGACATGAAGTTAATTACAGTATTATACAAATCAACCATTTGGTTCACAGTTAAGGACTGGAATAAAATTAACAGTTCAATTGATGTTGTTGTTGTTGTTGTTGTTGGTGGTGGTGGTGGTGGTGGTGGTTGTTATACAAATCAACAAATCAACCATTTGATTCACAGTTCAGGACTGGAATAAAATTAACAGTTCAAGCCCTAACCAAGGACTTAAGAACTGTTAAGGTAACGTCTGTGTAAATATGCAGTTCCTAGTAGAGCTGTTTCTTGGAGAGTTAGAATGTTCAAGTCCAATAAGTCCAAAAATTCTAAATATCTAGGGAGCCATTTAGGTATTGCTCCAAGGGTTCCCATCACTATGGCAACAACAACAGAATTCTTCCTCCAGAGATGCTCAACTTCAATTTGAAAATCACGATATTTTGTGATTTTATCCAGTTGTTTGTCTTCAATTCATGCACCTCCTGGTATAACAATGTCAATAAACTAGACCTTCTTCTTTTCCGCAACAATTATATCAGGTGTGTTGTGCAAAAGTCTATCTGTTAGAATTTTAAAGTCCCACAGGACTTTTTTACTGCAGTCAAATCCAAACTTTTGGCAAAGTTTCCAATGGATAATTTTTGCAACCCTGTTATGGCATTGCAAATAAACAGTCTGTGAAATTTTGCTGCATCAGCTGATCAGATGATCTACTGTTTCATCCTTTTCATTACAAAGCCGACATTTGCTATTGTTTGATACGTGCTGTCATTTTTGTCTTCATGCAATTTGTTGGCAAAACTTGTTCCTGAGCTGCCAAGATAAATCTTTCCATTTCCTTATTCAAACTCATGCTCTTAACCATCCCCATGTCAGCTTTGGGTCAGCCTTGCCTTCTATGTTTTTCAAGTATTGACCATTCATATGCTTGTTTTTCCAGTTTGCAGCTCGACTTTCTCTCCTTTCCTTTCTGTATTCAGCTTTCTTCTTCACTGTTATAAAAAGCCCTCCTTTGTTCACTTCCTGAAGCATAGGCTCTTCACTTTTTTTACTCTAGTCATTCAAGCTATGCTTTTCTTCCTCTACTGCCTTTTTCACCTGTAGGAGTCTTTTGTTACCCTCAGCTCTTGGTAAGTACAAACAATCAATACCACTTTTTGGGTGCAAGGCATGATGCATGGTCATTAGCTTCCTTGTTTCTCGGTCAAGATTGTCTGATTCCATTTGTGTCCAATCAATTATTCCAGCTGAATATTGTACAACAGGCACTGCCCAGGTATTAATTGCCTTGACAATATTATCTCCACTCAGTTTTGGCCTCAAGATTTTCTGGACCGGCTTTATGGATGACGGCAACAATGGTGATGGCAGTGGCTACGGCGATGAATCATCCCGCTCTTCTCAATACCATATCAACATACTCCTTGGAGGGAGTCAGCTTTAATAAAGAGCAACTACTTCCTTAGTGCAGCTCTCACACAAACATGGCTACAGTATGATACATATTCAGATTCTTACTGAATGTGAAACACAGCTAATAAATGATTCCTGGAAAAGCAGATTTAGCTCTCATTCACAGGTAATGAAATATTGGTTATCTCCCAGATGTTTATGAGATGCATGAGTGTGAAATTATGGAAACTAATATCTCTGAATGGGAGATGAATTTCAATCAGACATAGGGAATTAACTAGCCCAGCAATTGTCTTCTTGTTCTTCTCTTGGACTGGGAGAACTATATCTTAGATTTCTGACAGGCAACATTATATAATCCTGCTAAAGGTAAAGGTAAAGGTTTCCCTTGCTCAAAAGCCAGTCATATCTGACTCTTGGGTTCAGTGCTCATCTCTCTTTCAAAGCTGAAAAGCCAGCATTGTCTGCTTCTGCAGATTTTCCATGGTCATGTGGCAGGCATGACTAGACACCGGAGTGCACAGAATGCTGTTTACCTTCCTACCCAAGTGGTCCCTGTTTATCTACTTGCAAGTTCTTGCTTTCAAACTGCTAGGTTGGGAGGAGCTGGGACAAAGACAGGAGCTCATTCTGTCCTGCTGTGTAAAACACTAATTAAACCAAGCACTGAGGACAATTTGAATCTAACTGGTGGCTGAGGCCATAAATACATTGATTTATATCTTGCCCTGCCCATATATTCTATATATGATGATTGTTCTGCACACAAAAAAATTGCAAATTGATGAAATGAAAAATATGAAGGAAAACATTGGATTGAAGTCTAGAAAGTTCTAGGTAAATCATATTTAGGTGACTCTGATTTGTCTTTCCCAGTTTTGCATTCTTCTAGACTATCCCTAGTAGTACCTCTTGTTATTTAGAGCATCTTGAACCATCACCAGCTAACATGGAAAATGGATGATAACAGGAGTTTGAATCTAATGCATGTGGAGGGCAGTTGATAAAATTCATTTGTGATCAAATATTCACTGCATTAATATCCCCACAAAATTCATTTGTTATTCAAATATATAATTGTTTTAATATTTTAATGAACTTATGCAACTGATAATACAACAACATCATACAAAATTGTATTGGAATGTAACACAATTTGGAAAGAAACAGCTCCAAAAGAGATCCAACAAGTTACAACTTTGTAGGGCTGAAATTTGTCCAATTAAGCCCTGTTGAAAGCATTCAGAGGATGAGAATGATTAATGACAAAGATGAAGACAACAGTGGATTAACTATTGGAGGTGTCAACTCTCAGGAAAGAGAGACTGAAACAGAGATCAGAAGGTTACTGACAGTTTTCCTCATCTGGTGCCTCATTTGTGTCTCAGGGAAGCAGAACTAGGATTTTCTATATCTTCTGGGACATCAGGAACTATGTCAAGCAGGGGACCAAATGTTTCACATTTCAGAAATCTTCCCAGTTAAATCACCCTTAGAATGACTTGGCATATAGACTTAATTCGTAGTCATGGTCTCACTAGGTGCCTTTGATATTAGGAAGAGGTTTCCTCCAAGATGAAGTTGAGATTGTTTTCTTTTCTCCTCTCAGCTGATTGGCTTGCCTTGCAAACATCTTGATTGTTGTTTTCCCCCAGATCTTTCTGTCTAGTACTGTTTCCTACTGTATGTTCAAGAAAGGGATGCTGCTTGGGACATGAGTACTCAAATGTTAACATGTAACATCCCTGAAGTCCACCATACAGTTTTGGGGAGTGTGGTGAGAGATTTTTGTTCTTCCTTATTCCACCCACAAGTATTTCTCCTTGAGGATGTTCATCTGCCATTTTCTATTCATGTTCAGGAGCTTTGGGAGGATGAACACTGAAGATCAGATGTTGCTCCTTTGTTTGTTTGGCTTAAATATAGATATGTGTCTACACCTAGGATTTAATCCATTTTCTTGCTTTCTTGTACTAGAAAGGAGGCCAATAAAAGGACCAATATGCACCCTGCAGTCTGTAGAACTTCAGCTACCATACCTGTCTCGATTATTCATCTGATACTACATTATGAATTATCTTTAAAATTGTATTCCCCACACAATTTCCATGTCCTGCCAAATGAAGCTGAATATAAATTGACACACTGATGAGACCACCCAATGGCCTTACTCTCAAAGACTACATGGGGCTTGTGATCACATAGGCTTTAAACAAATTGTGCAAGTATGTTAAATCAAAAGGAAAAGAGAACTATATTCATTGCCTTGAGGCATTCTACCACATGGTATTAAATTAACTAAAATATTAAAGAAGAATCTGTCCTCATGGCAGGAAACTTCTTAGATTTTAAAAATAGAGCAAATCACATATACATGATCAATTGGGGTTGCAGATAGTTTTGCAAACTATGGGAGCCAGGCAAAATTTTTGAGCCTAAGCTGAAGGGAGGGAGAAGTGATTACCTCAGTAGACAACTAAGAGGAGATATTATATTCTTGTTCTTACTTTCATTTTTCTTCCTAATTTTCTTCCAGAAGTCAATAAAGCTCAAGCTTACCTAGAAATTATAATAGCTGTGTTTACATAGAGCAGGAGGCTAGGATTTGCCAAAACAACCAGCATGAACCTTGGCTGAGGTGTGTGCGCTGCATGGAAGACTCGTCACTCCTGTTTGGCTTCGCCCACAAGCATGAGCAATTAAACAAGCCAGAAATGGCTTGCTTAACATGTCAACCAAATCCAAAGTACTGTACAGTGGAACCTCATACAACAATCACTCCGTATAGTAATTAAATCACATAACAATTAGGTTTTGGGGAGAAATGGTGTCCCACACAACAATTTTCTCATACAAATCATACAACAATTTTTTAAGGGGAAAAACTACTTAGCAAAAGCAAAAGCTTTGTACGAATGCATGCCTCATATAGCAATTGTTTTGTACAACAACGAGCCCTGTGGAATGGATTAAAATCATTGTATGAGATACTAGGTTCTAGGAGTCACAACCAAGAAGGAATCCTGTTTTGTGATCTTGGGTTGGAAAATTAAAAATGAGTCATGATTTGAGCCTTGGATAACCAGCAAAGTAAACCTCTTCTGCTACCACAAGTGTTTGGAGTCTAGCAAAAACAAATAAGCTGCATGAATCAACATGCAGCTTGTTCGCAAGAAACTATGATTGTGTTGAATCTTGGTTTCTACATACTGGTAATCCTGGCTTGCTTCATGTGAATTTGGCTGGTGTCCCATTTGATTGCCCTTTCTCAATTTACTGTTGTGAAGACATAAAAGGAGCAAGTAACCTAAGTCTCACATTGAATGGCACTCATCTACAGAGAGAAACCAATGTCCTACTGTCTTTATTATTCAGATGCCAGTTATAGGACTATATTTCTTAGTTTCCAGTATCATTTACTTCTCCACCCTAGTGCCCTCCAGTCTACCATGTACAACTTGAAAAGTTGAGGAATAGCTTGTTAACATGTGAATACAGGATAAAAGCAGATCACAAAAATATCTTGTTCATTTCCCCCCTGAGAGCTAACCGAGCATAAATTCTTTCCTATGCTCACTGTTTTAAAATTATTTCAAAGCATGTAATCTTTAGCTTCTGGATCAAAAAGTCCATTTTCTAGTGCCCACCTAAAGGGCTATAAGGAATGACATATGGTACACCAAAAAGAATAACATTTAATATAATAAACGGCTTCTCTGTTTACTGTTTTCTCTTCTCTTGAGAAATGGAGACTTACTTTAGTTTTTCAGCAAAGGACCTGATGAAACAAGGTCAGATATTTCAACATGCAGATAAAAATGGGAACAAATGACTGCTAGCATCCTACACTTGAACATGCAGCTATTATGTGAATGCAGAGTAAGCCATGAATGGGTGTATGGGCATGTTTTACCTCCGCTTACAGGACCAACGAGGGAGGTGCAGGCCGGATGAATCGCAGTAAACCCATTTGTGTGGATTCATGGGGGTTTGGGCTTCTGGGAATTGAAGTCCAAGGATATCTGGAGTGCCAAGGTTTGCCATCACAGATGTAGGGCTATGGTTATTTATGGCACAACATAAAACTTGCATTGGAATAAAGGAAAGGTACTCCTTAATTTATAGGCATAAATATTACAAAATAATGCAGCTGTTTACTTGAAAAGAAGCATGATGCTCAGTGTTTATGCTTTTTAATGCTGTGGACGAACAAACATTATCAATAGAATTGTAGTGTATGTGGATTTTTTTAATCTCAGACTTCCTGCAGAACTGAAATTTCCAAGGTTTGGCCTTAATACTTTACATTCTGGATGAGAAGATATTGCTGGTCCTTGTTTTGATTCAATCAAGCACTTCCCCTCCTGGAGTTCACTTACTAAGATTGTGCAGTTGCTTCCAGAGTGCCTGCCACAGATCACTCTCTGAGAGGTGAGCCACCCCAGAAGAAAATGACTTTGGGTAAAAGAACAAGCAGTTTCTCTTTATGAAGCTTGTTCAATTCTGGTTTCACATTTTACCCACCTCGGTTTACTCAGCTATCACCATCTTATTCTGTTCTGTCTTCCCTCTGTCTTGCTCCTTAGAGAACAAGCAAGGTGCCCATCTCTGAGAGTCCCCCCCCACTTTCATGTCCATATAAAACTTTAAACTGCCAAAATGAAACCACCTTCTTGGCTTTGTCATTGGCCAAAATTAAGTCCAAATCAGTATATGTTTCTGGTAGTAGTTGACAGACCAGTTGGTCTTACATTTAGGCACTCTGACCCTCCGCCTATTCAGAGTCCTCCAAACAACGTACAGGAGATTGAGATCCTCAGGCAAATCTTTTTTTTTTTTGTTCAGTGTTCCTATTATTGTATGCATTGTTTCATTAACAGCAATGTTGACTTGTTTTGGGTGTCCAAATGTGCTCCATACTGGAGCAGCATTACTCTGATGCAGAGATGTTCAGGGCCAAAGCTGATGTACACTGCATGGACCTGCAAGAAAATCTTCCACAGAGAAATTGGTACAAGAAGAAGAAATAGTAGTAGTAGTAGAAGATGAAGAAGTAGATGATGATGATGATGCTTGTGCCTCACCATTGACAGGGAGCTGCACTGGTTGCCAGTATGCCTCCGGGTGCAATTCAAGGTCCTGGTTATTACCTTTAAAGCCCTATATGGTAGTGGGCCAGGATACCTAAGAGACTGTAGCGCCCTAAGAACATCTGTCCGTCCCACCAGAGCAGACTGGAGAGGCTCTCTTGTTGTACCATCGGCTAGAGAGGTGCGCCTCTCTAGCACTAGGAGGAGGGCCTTCTCTGTGTCTGGCCTAGCCCTATGGAACCTCCTGCCAACTGAACTACGTCTCCAGTCGGAGTTGCTGCCCTTTAGGAAGGGGGTTAAGCCCTGGCTGGCAGGACAGGTATGGGGTTTGGATCAGACAGTTGTGTCTGCTTGTTGGCTCATCTCACCCCTCCTTCTCAATGTACGATTTTTTAAAATCATTTAACTTTGCTTAGTTTTAATCTCTTTTAATATTAATTTTAGACATGATTTTATATTGTGTTTTATGTCTCTTTTGAGGGGAAGAACTGGCAAGATTCATATTCCTGTGACAGTTATTTTGTGCAAACCAATTGAGAACTTGAGGAGGAAATTTTGTTCTTCCCATCTCTCTTTGTTGGAGGAAAGAATAGCAATCTCTTGGGGTTTTACATTTCTCTTCTGAGATGCCTTAAAATGTGAAGAAAGAGACATAACATTATTGCTTGCAGCAACAGTCCCTAGAACTGGGGAATTGAATTCATTGCATCACATGCTTTTTGATGGCAATCACTTGGAGACAATGCAGATGTATATAACACCATGGATTCCTACTGACTGAGGACAGGGCCATCCCAGTGGGCCCAGAGCTAGGGTGCTCAGAACTCCGTCGGGAAATTGTTTAACTTCTGGGCAGGCAGGTATCATCTTATCATCTGGATCCAACCCCAATGCCTAAAACTGCTATTTTAATTTTGGCATAGATATCTGACACCTATGACTATGTGCCATAGTAATAAGCCCATCATAAAGGGATAAATTAGGAAAGAATCAGCAAGTTGACAACTGACCCAGGTGGACTCTAGTTTCGCTTAAATGCTGCACAACTGGACAGGAGTGACACCAATAGTCCTCACGTCCTCTTGCCATAGTCTTAGATTTTGATTTTTCCTCATGCCCCACTAACTAACATGATAATGGAGAGAATAAGGAGGCTGAGAAATCAATCACAGTCTGCCTTGTCAGAGTTGTCATATGGGAATTGCCATAATGATGGTATTTATTCCTACACCCTCTGCTTGCCCATGGTTTCAGCTTGACAACAACATACTCTTGGCATATTCTTGTTATGTGACTTGAAATACCACTTTAGGTAAACATTCTAATCTTCCTGAACTTTTTTTCCTGTGTATCAATGAGAAATATCTACTGGCAACATCTGGAAGGTTGAAAAACATCAAGAAATGGGAAAATCAATGCATGTGTCATTTTAGAAAACATCCAGATTTGGTTTTTTTCTGCAGTACCTGGTCTAGATAGAAGTAAAGAAGTACTATTTGTTGTAACAGTTGTGAGTGGCTTTGGAGAGAGAGAGAGAGAGAGAGAGAGATGGGTGCCTCTTTAAGAAATATGAACATATATCACAGCTGTATAACTCTGACGCAGATCTGCCTGAAATACATTGGGGATCCTGCACTAGAATTAACTCCCCACTGGCAATTTGTGCTCTGCTGTAAAAATATGAAACCTACAGAGCTTTAAAAGCCCTAGGTATTTCCTAGCAGACACTCGACACAAAGCTGTGGGGAAAATTGCTCAGGCAGCAAATGCCTGAATTCTAATCATCTGCACAATGGCCGGTGGGGAAAATACAGATACAGATTTAAGAGGAGGTACAATGGCTATGTTTTTCCAAAGCAGGGTGATGCTTGATGATGTGGAGGAAATCTGTTGCTGATATCAGTAGTACATAGCCTACTTAGCTACCTTTTACCTTTTTAGCTACCTTTTAACTTTAATAGAAACAGGACATACAGCAGGCATATTGCAGGCAGTTGAAGCAGTGAGGACAAAGAATAGGCTGGCTGAAAATATTTTAGATATGGATACACCACCTCATATACAGGGCAACACCAACCAATAAACCCCATCTGAAGACAAAAGGTAGGGGGGCAATATCTTTGTTATGGTTGTTAGGGGGTCATTCAAATACCACATGACCATTTTAGGGGGGGAATGGGTTAACTAAAAGTCACAGAAAGTCATGGAGGGGGAGGGGGTTTGGCGTGAAGTCATGTGACTCCCAAATTATCATTGCTTTTCGCATCCACCTGTCCATAGATCTATCTTCAAACCATGTGATTGGGGGGGGGGGGGTCAAAGGTCAGGAAAAGTCACAGAGGGGGATCAAAAGGTGCCCTAATTTAGATCACATGGTATTTGAAAGAGGCCTTATGTGTCATCAAGTTATCTCTGAATCATGGGAACTTTATGAATTAGAGAGTCCCAAAGTGTCTGTCCTCAACATTCCTTCTTTGCTATTGCAAACACAAACCAGTGGCTTTCTTCAGGGGGTAAATTTATCTCATATTTATTTGTCTTATTTTCCTGCTGCCTTCAATCTGTCCCAGCGTTTATTGCCTTTTCCAGATAATTTTACTTTCACATGATGTGGCCAAAGTAGGACACCCTTAGTTTCATTATTTTCCACCAAAGATAGTTCAGGCTTGATTTGCTCTGGGAACCATTTGTTTGTATTTCTGACAATCCTAGGTCACTACAAAGCTACCTCATAACACCATATTTCAAACAAATTGATTTTCTCCTGCCAGCTTTCTTTGCTGTCAAGCTTTTCATCTATACATGGTGACTGGCAACACAATAGTGTAAATGAGCTTGGTCTTGGTCTCAGTCTCCAATGACACATCCTTACACTTGATTATCTTTTTTTTATACCTTCATTGTTACTTTTCCAAGTCTCAATCTTTCAATGCCTTGGCTACAACCCCCATTTTGATTGATTGAGCCTAGGTGTAGCTCAATTACTTCATTGTCAACTTTAAATTTGAGTAGTTTTTCTGCTGGGATAATTTTTGTTTTCTAAACGTTCAGTCTGCAGTCCTGCTTTGGTACTTCTTTCTTTCACTTTCATTAAAAAGATGTTTCAAGTTATTGCTATTTTCTGTGAGTAAGATGATGCCATCTTGAATAGACCTTTACTGATCATTCTTATTTTGGATTAGGTAAAAGGACCATATCACTTTTTTCTTTTTCATCCAAAGCCATCAGAAAGTTTACAGTGCAACACTTCTGAACAGAAAGAATTAACCAGCTGAACACCACTGTCTAGGGGGACACCTGAATGTATTTGCAATGCTTTCTACACATTGAAAGGTCTCATTCCCCCCCGCCCCCCGAATAAGTGGATTTGGTTCTTAATAAATCATTCAGGGTTATTACAGGCTGCCTAAAGCCTACACCAACTGAAAAAAAAACTTTTGTTTTGGCTGCTTTGTCCTCTGGAGGCACAGAATAAGGAATTAAATAAGGCAATGCAACACTTTTTCTGCAAGCATCTCAAGCTTTAACTATTAAACTACAAGAAGCTGGGCTGAACTTATGAAGAGACAAAATGACATCTCTTACTGAATGGATGAATACTGAAGAATATCTGCCACTGCAACAAGATTCTGCCTGGACCACCTGGAAGTTGTATAATAGACTTGGAAGTGAAGCAGGAAGACCAAAGAATAAAATAAAATAAAATGGACTACTTTGATACAGCTCACATTTTCTGTGGATGTAGAAAAAAATTAATCAATGTAGTATGTACATGCATGCAATTTATGCTCCAATACATGCACAAGAGAAAATCAAGTAAATATCCAAGATAATTAAGTAGTCTGTTTAAATTTGTTTTGAAATTTATCAGTGTTTCATATATAGCCATACTTTTAAATTGTGCAACGGGGTACACAGAAAGAGCCTCCTTGAAGATTGTGGTATGTTTGAACCACAATTGGGTATTCCCTGGTAATGGCAACCCTGTGTTGTTGGCTAATCTTTCTCACACTAGGTCAGGCAAAAGGAACTGCAGAATGAACTCACCAAAAGGTGCCTTCATGTTGACTGTTTCTCGTCTGGCCTAGACACGGAAGAAGAAAAATTGTGGAACACACTCTGATATGAATAAAGAAAGATCTGAAGCCAGGTTATTCACACACTGAGGCAGAAATTCCCTCAGTCACTCCTCTCCAGATAAAAGGATTATTGTAATAAGGTGTGAGGTAACCTGTAGTTGATGTATTTTGGTGACTCTCATATCTGCTCTCTAAAGCACTTGCTTTTCTTTTCTTTTCTGCATGCATTAGGACTGGTTGCTGCTATTTGTCCTTTTTTCCAAGGAGTCTGATTCAGAGATAGTCTTACCTTTACCTATTGCCCTCAGCAATTAATAGGGGCAATTAAAAAAAAAAACGATCTTCCTATTATTATTTTTTTTGAAATAAAATTGAGACGCTGAAGGAATCAGTTCACACCCTGCCTTCTAGCCAATAGGGTGAGAGAGCTTGGCTCTATCCTTTCTCTTCATTGATTTCTACAGGAGAAAGACAAGGATTCTTGTATGTTTTTAGAGCCCTCTAATGAGCAGAAATATCTCTGCCACAAAAGGAGCATTTTCCAGGTGTAGAAAGCTATGTCAGAGAGCGGAGAACTAAGTATTCCTTTCTAAGTTAAGGGAGTGTATCTGTGGTAGCAATGACTGAACTTTCCTTTTTCAACAGTATAGATGTGAGAATAAAATATGGAAGCATTAAGTAGGGTTGTAACTAGGGTGAAGCATCTGGGGCATTTGCCAGGGCACAAAAATTCAGATAGCACTAAAATCTAGAACATAATTTGTTGGTGAGTATTAGGAAAATAAACAGCCATACCCTCACACCAGTTCACTTTATTTCTTTGAAAGCATAAACACTGTCATTGTTTGGCAAGGGGAAAATAATTCTTTCACCCTCCTGTTTTATGTGGAGGCTGTGCACTTGCACAGAGATGGTGCTGTTCGGCCTAAATTCCAGGATACCAAGATATACGTGTGAAATCAAGAGATGTGAATGAGCAGATTGGGGAAGCTTCAGGTGAATTTGTATTATGTATTTAATCTCATACAGTCTTCAATCATGCTTTAGGTACCAGGGGAAAAAATATCTCATCCAGGACAGTTGACTATAATTGGGGGGGATCACATTTTCCTCCTCTGTCCTAGAGAAAACAGCACTCCCTCACTTCTACACTGCTGGGTTATGCACCTTAGGATATGTCAGGTGTTCCCAATAAGCAGGAGGAATTGCCCTGAAACTGTGCATTAACCAATTTGTTTGTACGTGTAAATTTGTATTATGTATTTAATCTCTGTTTTGTTATTGTTGGTGGTGCATATGTGACTCTCCTCCTTTGAAATCAAAATTATTAAAAAGGATTTGGCACGGTCTGGCAGGATTTGGGCCTCTGTTCGTACAGAACAATCCCATAAAACAAGGCTGCCAATCGGCACATATGGAGGACAAGCAAATGGGTGTTCAATGGGTGAAGTCCATATGATGTGAACACTCTTGAGTTGCATCATGACTCAAATCTAGAATCCTGAGATGACTTATTTAGGAGTCATCCCTTCTACGTCAATATGCATGCGCTTGTACTACGTGTTAGTTTTCATTGCAAGTCACGGGACTTGTGAAGCTGTGATTATCATGTCATGATTTTCTTGGCAACTAATGTCGTCAACTTCATCTGGATCTAATTTTTTGCACTTTGGCATGCATTCATGCAATGCTTCCCTCGTCGAAGCAGGTTAAGGATTAAACAATCTAAGTCTGTACATGTTTGCACAAACTCAGTGCTTTTGTCACACATTATCTTAGGCATTTCGTGACCAGCAGGTGAAGTGCTACCCTTGGAAACTTAGCAAACAATCCTATGAAGTGGATGGAAGGTTTAGTTTTCCAGTACTGTCTGACTTCTTGCCAGAACTACCATTACTATAAGGTCAAGATTAGCTTTGTATAAATAAAGTTCCATTTGAATATCCAATATTTCCTTACGACTCCTCAGCTGTGACACTGTATATTTGTGATGAAATGAATTGCATTACAGAAAGATTTTCAATTTAAAAGTCTATTTGGATACTGTAATATAGAGACATCTCTTCTAAGAATAAATAGTTGCTCTTTCTCAAACATCAAATATGAGAAATGCGGCCAAGATTCTAATCATTGAAGAGTTGCCTCCATTGTTACATTCACAATCCCATTTTTCAAAAGAACTCTCTAGCTCAGGCATGCCCAAACTGCAGCCTGTGGGCTGGACACAGTCCCCGAAGCCACTTCATCTAGCCACCAAACCCCTCGCCAAACCTGGAAATAAATATGGATGCTTCCACACATGCATGAAAAGTAGCCATTTTGTGTCCTGGTTTGGTGCAGGACACAAAATAGACACTTTTTTACATGTGCAGAAGCGGCCATTTTATTTCCTGGTTTGGCACGTATGGTTCTATGCATGCCCGAAAGTGGCCATATTGTGTCCTGCACCAAACCAGGACACAAAATGGCAATTTTCACACATGTGCAGAAGCGTCCATGCTGTGCATGCACAGACATGCCATATTCCAGGGCCATGGTCTGGCCCACTCAGCTGCTCTGGAGGCATGGTCAGGCCCCCATCCTGAAAAGTTTGGGCACTCCTGCTCTAGCTATTTAAACTTACTACTTTACTTTCTGGTTAGATGTAGTCAACTGAATTTGTATATTAACCATTAAACATATGACACAGTTCACTCCAGATGTACCTGGTTTATCATGCTAAATAATGAGATTATGACTAGGATTTGGTGTATTTTATTAGCAGATGATTTTATTAGCTAACAAGGCAAACATCTTAACCACTGAGCCACCACAGCCCCTATGGGGATTTAATGAGTCAGCTCTTCCATACATTCCATTGATTTGAACCAGGCTTCCTCTTAACTCCAGTTGACTTTAGCATAGTATATCACAGTTAGCATAGATTCATTTGAATTAATGGAACATATGGAAGTGTTGAGAAATGAGGATAATTTTTTTTGAGATCTCTATTTCTGATGTTGGTTAACTGGCCCCTCTTTAATTGTGCCCAATGCTTCTAAACATTGAAAACTTGGTAAGAAAGTTGTGGAACCACATGTTAAGTACTAACTCAAGCAAAAAAAAAAAAAAAAACCCTCTCCTGAAGTGGAGAATAATGTGTTTTTCTAAACTCGTTAAATTCTTTGTTTTGCCTCCAAGCAAGAACAAAATGCCCCCCCCTTATAAGATTCTGTATGTAAGCAATCGGTCTCTGCATGAAAACCATGTGGTTTCCCTCTGCAAAGCAAAATACCACATATCTAATCCTGAAGATCCATTTTTTAAAAATCTAGTGGCCATTGTCATTTGGTACAAATAGCTTTATTTGCATTAAAAGAATATTTCTGAAAGGCATGTCTGCAATCATCAGACAAATGTGGAAAAATAGGCCTCCTTTGGAATGTTCATTCAGTGTTGAGGGAACTACATGGTGGGGTAAAGAGTACACAATAAAGCCACATCGGATGCTTGTAAAGAATTTGATATAGGGTTACCAATTTGGTCAGTGATTTGAATTAAGGTAGGGGAGTTAGAAAGAAGGACAGTAAACTGACTTGCTGGTGTCAAAATAGAAATAGCAACTGGACACCCAATACATCCCATAGATCTCCTTGAACATTTCGATTTCAAGGATGGTAGGAAAAGGGTCTAACTGAGGACATCACATAGAATTTGGCCTGTGGAAGCTGCTCCATCAGCCATTTCTTAGGGTTAAATGACAAAGAAAAAAGCTTGTAATGTTATTTAGATAGACTGTTTGCATTATGGAATATTATTATTTTTCTTTGTTCTTACTAAGGTTTCCTGAAATATTACACTGTTAGAATTGAATGTTTATGTGACTGTGTAAGGATGATTGCTATCTGGACTTTGAGTGACTTGGTCACACAGTTAAAATATTAGGGTCTTTCTTTCATCTTTCCGTGTTTCCCCTTACTTTGCACACCTTTGCATGCGGTTCTGAAAATACCAGTGACAACTTGCTGTGCTAAGTGCCATAAAATATCTGGACCCCACAAAGCTATGTGTCTTGCAAACAACATTTTGTTAAGTTACTTGTAATCTGTCACTGTGGCTTCCATAGTTTCCCTTACTTTTGCATAAATTCTTGATAGGTTTCTGGACTCAGTATTTATGACTTGCCACATCCTTGTAACTGATGCTGCTGCCTTGTCTTCACCATTTTATGGCCATTTACTTGTCCAGAATGTCCAGAAACATACACTGTCACAGGTTAGTGGATGACATCTGTCAGAATGTCTCCTATAGGGCATGGGACAGGTTGATACTAATCTGTTTGCTCTTTATCTGACTATAAAACAATCAAAAGGCATACAGATTGGAAGTCAGCAGATACCTATCTTGAAGCATTTGTAGTATTTCTGCAATTTGTCTTTGTTTGTGGGGAAGGGGAGTCCTGTGCTTGTGTTGGGAGTGTAACAAAATATCTAATTTTAGTCCTTGATGAGAAAAATTATTCTGCAGTTCTTCATTCTCACATGTGAAAAATATGTATCTCTAATTGGAATTGAGGTTATGCACATTTACACAGCTTCACCCTCTTATATTCTTGGCCTTTCTGAGTGCCACGTTCAGCAGTTCCTGCTCATGCTTGGTTGAGTTGAAATAAATGTGAGTAGAACTGGCCTATAAACCTGATCACCCAACCTAAGAAAGATGCATATTTGAAATAATGGGACTGGAGCATACAAGGATGTTGAGAATAAGGTCAGCATGCATGATCTCATCTCAGTTTGGGGTGATGTCATCCTGAGCGCACCAGGGGGCTCACTTAGCACCTTGAATTTTGACTTGCAGGAGGCTCAAAAAATTCACCCAAGGCAACAATCATCTTCAGCACAGGCTGCTGAGGGGAAAGAATTGAGTGAGAGGCTGCACGGAGCAGCCTGGGAAAAGCACCATCGCTGCCTCTGTCGCCACCACTGTTGACGTCAAAATTATCAGCAGTGGGAGCAGCCCACCTCTGGCCCCCACAGTTGTGTGTCAGGGGCAGGACTGGCCCACAAGAAAAAAAGTTTGGGTACCACTGGGCTAGAGCCTTTAAGTCATATATTTGTTAGGCAAAGATAATTTACATATTTTGTTATGGATGAACATTGAGCAGATGATATTCGGTTGTTATCACCTACATTAACTGTTATCTAAGGCACTTACACTATCTAACAGTAGGGCTGGTCTTGTTTTGTCAAACATTTCTTTAAAGCACATTTCGAATAAACCAAGTGAACCTTTTTCTTCTTTCTTCCTGGAGATCTGTCTTCATGCACCCGCCTTTAAAAAAAATGTTTACATGCATAAGTGTATGAACTGGGAGAAAGAAAATACCAGCTTTTAAAATGATTATCAATGCCCATTACCTTATACCTGTTAAAGTATATGCAGAATTATCTTCAAACTGACAGCCTTCCAGTTACATAAACACAATTTGGGCACGTGCATACATTATAGAAAATTAAATAGCATATGGTGCTGAGCCAGTCACAATTTGTGCTGCTTGAAAATAGCACGCTTCTGAAGCCTGCTGACAAATATTATGGGTTTTCTCTATTGTTAATTTATGGCAAAATAGCTCTTAACTATTTGTCCTCAGAAGCACCACATAAGTTCTGGTTGTAAAAATTCACCGCAAGACCTATTTCTAAGAAAATTACTCTTTATTAAATGCAAGATACTTGTGAAAGGAGATTTTCCTATTATACAGTATATGTGTTTTTCATTTCGTTTTGTTGGCTTGCTTCTTTTGAGTATTATCACATGATATTCTGCCCCCTGATGTGCTGTATTCTTGAAAACAGACAGAATGGGCCAATCACCATTCTTAACTTGAGTTCTACTAAAAGAACATGCTGAGAATACAAAGGACTGCTTTTAATTGGTTTGTCCATTTTTTAAAAACTACAAATACAACTCAGGCCATGCACACACACACACCTCTGCAACAAATCTTATCTAAAACATGAGTGTGGAAAGAATGAAAGGAAGGACAGGAATCTCCTTTGCCCAGATCATGTGGACAACCATCCACTGTGTGAAACATCAGGCCTTTTCTGATCTTGTTCAAGGAGGTGTCCAATACCTTCTTGCATGAGAGTAATGTTTCGTTAGCTACAGTGGGTCAATCTCTGGCTCCCATAATGACGAACTAGAAAGCTTGCAGGGTGCTTTATTACTGGGGCATTATGCTGTTGGACTGCAAACAGGATACTGGCTGCCTGACCAGAATTATTCTTTCTTGGATTTCTAACCTGCCTTTTCTCCTGGCTATAGCCAAAGGAAGTGAACATGGGTTTCTTTTCCTTATACTCAAACTGTGAGATGGGTGAATATGAAAGGCATATTCCTTCATCTACCTTTTATATTGTAAATTCCAGAATATGGACATATATTGTTGGATTGAAGCTCCCCTCTCCCTTACATATATGTAAGACGTGTTATATCTATATGCTATAAAATAAATAGCTCTGTGAGGCGTGTGTCTGGCTATGGAACCAGAAGTTGGGATTTCAATTCCTGACTGTTCATCTGAGAAGAAGATGTACAGTCCTGGGATACTCCTATAGGAAATGAATAGTAATCCATGGTACAATACTGTATACGTAGAAAACATCAGAAAGAACTGTCATTAAGTCAGAATTGACTAGATGGCAAAGCATTTAATTTATGCTGCATTGTTATATCATTGAGGCAGGACAAGACAATATAGAACTGGAACTTGAGAACTCCCAATTCTTGTTTCCAGTTGGTCATGAAACTTAGCTCAGACACTCTCTTTCATCATCACCACCACCACCACCACCACCACCACCACCACCACCACAATGTGCCAGCAAGTCAATTCTGACTTATTGCAGTCTTTTCCAGGATTTTCTAGGTAGAGAATAGATAGTCGTGTTTTGCCATTACCTTCTTCTGGAAATGTCCTGGGACTGTGCAGCTTGTCGCATCTGCACCTCTGGAATATACAGTGGGGAACTGAACTCCCAACCTCTGTCTCTGCAGCCAGATATCTAACTCACTGAGCTATCTAGCTTTCTTAGCCTGTCCTATTTTACAGAGCAGTCATGAAGATAAAGTGTTAGGATGGGGGGGGGGGAGCTGAGTATGTTGCCTTCAGTGGAGTATAGGAGATGTAGGAGATGTATATAACTCATTAACAGCCATTCTGGTTGTATTTCGTTGTTCAAAATAATAATGTTGTTAAACAAATAGAAAGTTCTATATTCAAATAAAGCCATTACCCTCTTCAATATGGAACCAGGATCCATTTTACTAAGAATGGGGAAGATTTTTTTTTTATTGGGCAGTTTACATAACCAAAGTTGTCAGGCCTCGGCCTACTTTGTGATGTCACAAACTCCATTGGCTTCCTTTGAGAATAGGCTTAAGGAGGTCTGATTAGGAAAACAGACCTAGTGAGAGCCAATAATGTATTCATATATTCACTGCCACTCTAGATTTGCACAATTGTCCTTCTCAAGTTTGGAACTTGCTCTGCTTCAGGCTCAAGAGATCTCCCATACTAAATGTTTTTAAGAGAAAGATTAAGGCTCTTCTTTTTAATATTTTTTTTCCTGAGCTCCTGACTAATCCCTTTTAAAGTTTATGCTGCCTTGGGATGTTTGCATGAATAAGGTGCCCGCTAATGAGACTCTGTGTTGAAATTATGCCAGTGCCAAGTTCAAAAATGAACTTCCGTGCCTCCCACAATGTGAGAGAGGAGCAAAAGAAAGAGATTCATTACTTGAAAAAAGGTGTCTGAAGGTCACAACATTTGGAAAGAACACATCCACAAGTTTCTTCTTCATCTTTTGGTTGGAGATTCCTCAGGGCATTGGAACAGAGTAAGCAGTGCAATGAAGACCCAGGACTGAAATAATGTTGCAACACATCCACTTTAATGAGTCTCTTAATGTTTTTGGCAGGCCTGGTGATTCAGCAACAGCACTAACAATCTGATCTAATGTCACCCCAATGGTTCATAGGCTAGGCTTCGTTGCTGCTCTTGTTGGCAGTGCTGCTGATATTACCGCTCTTGCTCACGACGAAAAACTTTCCAAGTGTACCTATTCGAAGACTTGATTTCTTGGTCCAGTACAATGAATGGTGAAGCTGTGGCTCTCTAGAAGTAGCTGGATTGCAGCTGTTATCATCCCTGACCATCAGCTGCTGATGATGTGAATCAGAGGTCAGAAATAACTTAAAAGGTCTAGACAACGCCATGGTTTAGATATTTGGATGCAGAACCAGAGGTGGGGAGATGAGGTGGGGAGATGAAGGGTATGCAAGTTTTGGTAGTTCATGGAATGCAGACAGAGACAGCTAGAGAGAAGAAATGTCTAATATAAAAATTAAGATTCAAATAAAAATTCTGATTTCAGAATAAGAACATTTCAGGGTTTTAAACACAGAAAGAAACCTAACACCAATGATAACATTAGCCTTAGCCTGAGTGCTAATCTTCAAAACATGTCATCCAGAACCACTTTTCAAGTTACTTAAGTGACCAAAGAAGTGTTTTAGAACATCCTCAAGAAGGAAAGTATTATAAAAGATTTTGTTGTTCAGTCGCACAGTCGATTCGGACCCTCTGCGACCCCATGGACCACCGCCCGCCAGGTACTCCAGTCCTCCACCATCCTCCTCAACTCGCTCAGCTCCGTGCCCATTGTGTCCACAATACCATCTTTATAAAAGATACTGGTTAAGAATACAATGGTATGTTTTAGTGCATTTGAGGGTTCCATACATCACATTATGTATGTGTCATGTGATAGATAAAATAAATAGAAAATTACATTATTATTATTTTGCTCAATGAGTAATTTTTTTCTCTTTTGGATAAGGAAAGCAACAATGCCAATAATTCCTCCAGATGGACTAGTTGTCATCAGAGGAGACAGCTTTCTTTGTAGCAAAGAGAATAAACAATTTGGATCAGAAGAGAGAATCACTGGGCTGGACCACCAAATCTTCTGTTCACAGGTGCAGCTGTGCTGGCTGCCACACAAAAGTGTCAAAAAAAGACAAGTATTCCATTTCTTCCTTAATAGGAGACATAGCAGCAAGAATAGGAAAATTGTTATTCAGATTAAAGGTGTTACCTTAGGAAATCTAGTGAGAATTTACCAGAGCCTCAGCAAATTTCTTTTCATGCTACAACTCCCAGCATCTGCAGCCAGCATAGTTACAATGGTCATACTGAAAGGAAATGTTAGAAACTGTAGCCTGAAAGTAGCTTTCCTGAGCTCTGAAGTAGCGTGTTACCAGCTGGAAGGGAAAGAGTCTCAATGGTAATGGCAGGGAGAGGGAAGAGAGATAGGCTGCCAGAGAATTTTTTTCTGCATGACATATCTCTTAGATCAGGGATTCTCAACCTATAGCCTGCAGGCTGTACCTGGCCCAGGACACCATTCCATCCAGCACGCAGCCACCACTGCACCCAAAAGTGGAAGTGGGCATGTTTACGTCAGCCATAAAACATGCTCACACATGTGTAAACACGCACACGGCTGTCGTAAACATGGACAGGTGTAAATCCACCCAATTCTGTTTCTGGAGATGTGGTCTGGCCAGCTGACTGGGGCGCATGGTGTTATCTCAGGAACAAGTGTGTGTGTGTGTGTGTGAGAGAGAGAGAGAGTAAGTGAGAGAGAGAGAGAGAGAAGGGGGTAGCATATACTTCTTCAATTCTTCATTCTGTCCTTTCTATCTTCTGTTTTGTCATTGTTTTTCAAGTTACTGTAGTGTTGTGTTGTAGGAAAGACAGAAGGTTTCCTTCATTTTACAGTGAATGCAAAATTGAATCTCCAATCCAAGCTAAAAACCAAGATTTTCATTCTTACATTTATTTCTGGCTCAGTGAGGTCTTCCATTTGCAGAATGCCTCCCTAAATAGAAGATAGAATTAGATGTGAGATTAGCTGCCACAGTGAATGAATTGCAGGGTAATGTGATGTCCAGTAAATTGACTACTGAACAAATACATGAGAAAAGGACCCTTGAGCACTACAAACAAGCACTGATAAACAGTTTTTGAATTCTTGGGAACAGATTTATGTCCCTTTCCTAAATGAGTAGTACAGAGCCTGGGAAGGTTGAAGAGACCTGGAAAATGCAGATTGAATACTTCTGTGGTCTAATGCTCAATTGAAGAATTTTGAAAGGCAGATTAGTTTACCTCCTAGGTGAAGAACATAAAGCATTAATGGAGAGAAATAGATCTAGACAGACTGGACATGCTTTCTGCAATTTAATCATAGCTAATTTAACTTATGAAGACTACAATCTTGATGGCCAATGGTCCATCGGTTCGCAAAGCATTGGAATCGACTGTGCGACTGAACAGCAGCAACAACAAATCTTGACAACCTCCTTTTCTTACCCCAGGTTTGTGCCTGTTCTTTTTGGGCCTGAGCTGTGCCTCCTCTACACCACCCATACCTTTTTGCACTCTTCATTGGGCATGGAAATTATTTTCCATTATAATTAACAGGAAGAAATTGATGATGATGATGATGATGATGATGATGATGATGATGATGATGATGATGATGATGGTTGTTGTTGTTGTTGTTGTTGTTTAAAAACATCTACAATTAAAATTTCTTTTGAGTCTGAAAAACTGAACAAAAATTCGAGATTTAGGGATATCAGGTTTCACTTCAGGGGATATAGAATCAATTTTTTCTCTCAATTTGAATAGACAAAAGATTCTTCCTGTGCTGGCTGGAAGCAGAATATTGAGAAATGTGAGTCATTCAGTCACATCTAACTTATGTTAACACTAACAGGATTTTCAAGATAAGTGAGGTATAGGAAGACCATTTTTGCCATTAACATTCCCAGTTTGTTTCCATGGGCAAATGAAGTATCCCAAATTCTATTCCATCATTCTATTAACTACATGATAATTCCCACAGCAGAAAAGGAGGAGAATGAATATAAACAATATGTATTGAATGTAGAAGCTTTACCATCTAGCTTGGGTGATTCAGGGATTTTTTGATTATTTTTTTCCTCCTTTCCTACCCTAAACTCTGAAACGGACATCCAGAGATCCAGAAGACTGACTTTTAAAATGTTTCACAATCCAATATCCTCACTCTAACCACACCTGTTTTCCTCATTAACCTTCAAAGATCAACTGTCAAATCAATTGCAGTGTTTTAACATTCCATAAATACCTTTGTTATTTAACTGAACTTTGGACATATAGATGTATATCAATTGGTATTGCAATAAAAATAATAATTATGTGCCATCAAGTCAATTATGACTCATGCCAACCTTTTCCAGATAGATAATATTCAGAAGTACTTTACCATTCCCTTTTTCCTATGGCACCTTGGGACCGTATTCTTTGCCACCAAAGCCACCTAGGTGGGCTCTACTCTCTATAGATGCAGTGGGTAATCAAACTCCCAGCCTCTGGCTCTGCATCCAGATACCTAACTATATTACTGTAGTGCCTAATACAATTTTAGCATATGCATTGATCATCTACATCCCATCCTCACAATAAGCACAAGCTGTGTAGATGGTTTATCTCTCTCCTTACTTTATCCTCACAACAAAAACTAATTTGGTGACATTCCAGAAGGACTGGGCATTTTTGGACTTAAGTTCTTTTCAGACAACAACAGCTTTTGTTACTCAAAAACTACAGATATTTTTATTTGTGCTTCTTACCTAACCAATGGTAGTCCTAATGTATCACTGGAGAATTATTCATACAAAAAAAAAAATTCTAGCTTGCGTGACAATAGGGATGACATAAAATATAGTCCTGTGAGGCCTGTCCCACAGTGAAAGTGCATGGGAGAGCATTGTGAAATCAAGCTAGCTAAACCTGATTGTTCCACTGGGCAAGTCTTTAACTGGTGACCAACTATATTATCCTGTTCAAAGACCAGAATACATAAATGCATGCACCTTGCTTCACTTTATGATAATGTAAGCTTTATGGTCTAGACCAGTGGTGCCCAAACTTTTTTTTCTTACAGGCCAGTCCCACCCCTGACACGCAGCTGTGGGGGCCGGAGGCAGGCTGCTCCCACTGCTGACAGTTTTGACGTCAGCAGTGGTGGCGATGGAGGCAGTGACTGCACTTTGTCCAGGCTGCTCCGAGCAGCCTCTTGCTCAATCCTTTCCCCTCAGCAGCCTATGCTAAAGCCAATCACTGCTTCGGGGAAATTTTTGGAGCCTCCTGCGAGTCAAAATCCGTGGCACTAAGAGAGCTCCCTGGTGCACCCAGGATGACGTTATCCTGAGCGTGCCAGGGGGCTCTCTTAGCACCATGAATTTTGACTCACAGGAGGCTCCAAAATTTTCCCCAAAGCTGCAATCAGCTTCAGCACAGGCTGCTGAGGGAAAAGGATCGAGCAAGAGGCTGCTCGGAGCAACCTGGGAAAAGTGCAGTCACTGCCTCTGACACTACCACTGCTGACGTCAGGTGGTAGGGGCTGGTGGGAGCTGGTGGGGGTGGGAGGTGGGGCAGTCCAGGGTGAAGCCTGGGTGCTCACCATGGACCATATTAATTATATGCAGGATGCCAATTAGGCCTGTGGGCCGGAGTTTGGGCACCCCTGGTCTAGACATCCTCCTTTCATGGAGTTAATCTACATTGAATATTAAGGAACTTAGTGTACAGCTGATATGGAACATGGCTGACATGTGCACTGGCAGTGGGAATGCAAGGCTATTTGGTTTGACCGTCTCCCTTACACAAATTGTGGGAACTCTCCATTGGGGCACCATGTCTATGACTGTGATCACGACTATGCTGTATTTATATTCCATCTTCCTCCCATGAGATCAAGCTTCAGTAGAGACTTGAACCTCAATCTCCCATACTATGCCAATTAATAAGCAACCCATTCCATAAAGAACGATAAGACATTCTTGGAGATGGACAGACTTCTCTATGCTGCTAAAATGTTCACACTGATAGCACCGGAAGTGTCCTATGAAGAGGAAGTTAAAACAAAAGGAAAAAAGAAATTTTAACTTCTGCCCTGTGCAGTTTTTAAGGCTGTGAGGAGATTCCATGTTTTCCCCCTCTAAACTCTTCATAGCTAAGAGGTGGATAACTTTTTCTCAGTCTTCTTTCATGATGCCAAGACATCTCAAGTGCTGTCAAAGAAAATATTCTTTGTGCTAGAGATTAAGTCACAGATGTTCTTGATGTCTCACTTGCTGTCATCTTTGACATCCCTCATACACACATTTGAATGCAATATTTCCTATCAACTCAGTCACTTCTATACATGTCACTGCTGGCACGTATGCTAGTCCCAGGCTGATTAAACAGCCAGACATAATCCAGCCTTCTTTGTATTCCCTATTTTTGGGACAAAGCCATGTGAAAAGCACCCATCACAAACATTTTAGCCAGTGGTTCCCAACATGGGGCAGGGGCACATGTCCAAAAAGGGGACTTCAGTTCCCAGAAGCCTAAATCAGTAAATTGGCTGATCAGTGCTTTGGGAAATTGATTTAGACTTCTGGGAGTTGAAGTCCAAAAACCAAAGGTTGGGAAACACTGATCAAAGCATATAATTTACCACCGTATTCTGCAAGGTTTAGAAGGCTATAAAATCCTTAATCCAATTCTTAGATTGCAATATTGAAACCTTTTTAACTTATAGCATGTTAGTTCAATTCCATTTAATTTAACTGAGTTTGTTCAATTTGAAGATCATGTTTGTGATGACTTGATCAGTTCCAACTATTTTTGATTATTCAAATGTTCTTCTTTTATGTTTTTAACAGGAGCTTGAAATATTAGCAAAAATTTTAGCAAGGTAACAGAGCATTACCTGTAGATTCCTCCAAACTGGGCTGCAATTTAACTCTTTTTGTGACTCCCAAAGCCCACTCAGAGACCCTGTTTCCTACAAGACATTTTAGCTTTCTTCTGTACTGCCTCCAACAGGAACATTATTCCCTGAGATAGGCACAGTGCTCCTATCAAATAAGGCATGCCTCCCTAAACATTGTGGGATTTATTTCCAAAACTAGAAATGATTCTCTTTTTCTTTTTAAAGAAATGGGAACAACTTACCAATAAATTCTGGCCCCAAATGGTGGGACAGGTGTGAATCTCCAGGGCCCAGAAAAATGGTCTCCAGATGACTGGGACTTGCTCACCCTGAGATAAAGATGTTGAGCAATTGGTAGATTGACTTGCTCACTTACTTACCTGCCACATTTATGGGCCACTCCATAAATGGTCACAAATACAGTACCGATTTAACATTACTAGTTTTCTCATTCATTTGTAGTGCCATTTAAATATTAAACTGCAATAATTAGTCATTAAAAGATCAGTCTGGTTGGACAGAATTACAAAGAGAGAAGATTTCTGGCCCAGAAAGACAAAAAAGTTTTTTAATTGCATCAGATGAAGCTCTCTAAATAGAGTGTTCCACTTACGCAATGCAGCTTTTCAAATGGCCCTTTCTCTATTATTCGCCTGCTGTTATTGACTTGGAAGGGAAACCCAAAGAAACTTTGGAAGGAGAGCCAAGCGTCTGAAAATGATCTTTGAATAAACTGGTCCCAGGCTTTATCTGTAGTTAAGCCCCATTAAACCCAATGTGAGTTTTTTCCAACTTGACATCTATAATGTTTTATACTATTAAAAGGGACCATCATGCTTTAAAATACTTTAGTGTTATGTTTGGATGCTATTAATATAAATTGTAAATCCATAAGCACGCGAAGAGTCTCCTAAGAAGTGCTGCGGCATATTCTTTTTTGAACAGGGGACTAGGCCTATGCTAGATCTTTCTCCAGATGAGCCCCATTTAGGTTTTCATAGGTCTGGGTCTGTCTAGTAAGACTTTCATAATGGAGAATTTTGGGATTTGTAGTCTAAAATTTCTGAATGATTCTTGTATGATTCAGTCAGCCATGAATGTTGTGCCAGTCAGCCATGAATGTTCCATTCGTGAAGTGTTAATTTTAGAAGAAATATGAAATTTCCTATATATTGAATGAGATTAAATATATTTTGGCTAGTATAATAAATATCCAGATATAATCCAAAGAAAGCATGACACAATGTAATGTGGTCCTTTCTGTAATTAAGGAACTGAACCAGTATTTTAAATAATACTTTAAGGTTTGTGAGTAGAAATTTTATGATCATTGGAATCATTTGCCTGTTCTTGTACTTAATGAATGATCACTTTGCTTCAAAAAAGGTGTGTGTTTTTTTTATTTAGGATCCTATCCGAGACTAAGAGTAAAATTGTGGATTATAAAATTAGGACAAAATTAGAGTAATGGTAAAATTGTATGGAAATGCTGCCCTCAAATGTT
The DNA here is from genome assembly GCA_030440675.1 of Furcifer pardalis. Classification (NCBI taxonomy): domain Eukaryota; kingdom Metazoa; phylum Chordata; class Lepidosauria; order Squamata; family Chamaeleonidae; genus Furcifer; species Furcifer pardalis. The sequence goes on along the minus strand of CP126892.1, from coordinate 4,013,688 downwards.
CTGAAAACATGCTAGACCTTTGTATGTTTACAACGAAGACTGTGTTTGGCTGATTATGGTTACAAAGTTCCACTACTGTGAAATTCACCTTATATAGTTTGAGCTCTGGAACTGATCTATGCCAAGTTTTTACTTTTCTGCAACTTGCATCAACAAGTCCTAGAATTAAATTTACATCTGGAAAGGCTGGGAAAACATATCTTAAGTTGCATGTGAGTGAAGTCTCAAGATGCATCAGTAGCTAGTAGAAAGAAAGAACCTTTGTATTGCAGTGAATATAGGAAAATTGCACAGTATTGTCACTCTTTAACAAGTATGCTTAGATGCAGATTTATGACATGTACAGAATCATGTCCGGATGATGAATTATCCAAATGAAATTCCATCTTTCCTGCAGGAAGACCAGCCATACAAACTGCTGTTTTGATCTTCTGTGCTGGAAATCCTGCCCTCCGCAAATGTGTGTGATGTTCAGACATGGTCTCTTGGCTGCTTATATTCATTCCCATCTGTTGAGATGGCATTTTGCCCAGACACAAAGTGGTATGTAAACTCCACTTGGACACAGGTGCCACAGTGGTGGGTGAAGGGGCAAGACCATTGTCACCTTGATTATTTCCCCTTCCAATAGTCTACATCTGTCTCCCAGAAGTTTTAAGGAGTGCATATAGTGAGGTGGGATAGTTTTATTCACCTGCAAATGGTATCAGTTGCTAAACTTTATCTGTGTGGGTGGGGCGATGTGCTGCAGAAGGTGTAATTAATTCAAGGAGCTTGATAGACAGTAATTACAGCAGTGAGTCCCCTTCTTCGATGTACACCTTAATTAGTGTTTCATTGAAACTGAGAGCAATGCAGTTAGGAGGGCAGACTGTATTATGGACCTGGACTCCTAGCAGGGTCACCCAAAATGGAAATGTTATAGCTGAAACACCAGACTAGGATGCATACATCCTCTTCAAGGCAGGTACAGGCAGTACTGAAAACTGAAGGTAACACTAGCAGAGATTCCAAGAGCCCATGTCTGAACATCACACAACTCATTAATGGTGGGTGACAGTACTAACTTTAAATTAGTACTACAGAGAAAGTGTCAATCATGCCCCCTGCTAAGCTTTTCTTAATATTAAAATCCCTTGATCATCTTCTTATTTCAAACTCTGGACTGCCAAAATGAAGCCACTTACTTTACTTTGTTGTTGCCTAAATTCAAGTACACTAGTACCCCAGATAACATTAAGACTTGGTTCCACAAGTCTCATCGTTATCCGGTTTTTAACATTGTGCGATGCATTGATCACACAACGTTAAAAAAAAGCCCTGTTTCCCTGGAGGCTGCAGCAAGCCAGAATGTCGGGATTCGAACCATGACGTTTTGGCTTGCTGCACTGTCTGAGGACATCAGGGAAGCCCAGAAACAGCTTGGATCAGGTCTCCCCACCTCCCTGGACCCGGCAGGGGGGGGTCAGAACCCCCAAAATTGGTAAAAAAACTGACTTTTTAAAAACCAATTTTGGGGTCTCTGACCCCCTGCCCCGCCAGGTGCAGGGAGGTGGGGAGACCCGATCCAAGCTGTTTCTGGCTTCCCTGACGTCCTCAGACAGTGCAGCAAGCCAAAACGTCATGGTTCGAATCCCGACATTCTGGCTTGCTGCAGCCTTCAGGGAAACAGGGCTTTTTTTAACGTTGTGTGATCCCGACATTCTGGCTTGCTGCACTGGCTGAGGATGTCGGGGAAGCCCAGAAACAGCTTGGATCGTGTCCCCTGCCTGCTCCAGAGAGATCAGAGGACCCGATCTACAGCTGCAGGGTGGCTGGGGAAGCTGATGGGGACTCCCTGTCGGCTTTCCAGCCACCCCACCCCTGCCTCCGTAGCTGCAGGGTGGCTGGGAAGCTGAACGGAGAACCCCGTTCAGCTTTCCAGCCACCCTGCTGCTAAGAACGACTATATCGGACAATGCTAAAAATTGCATTATTCGATACAAGATTTTTCCGAAAATCTTGTAACGTTATGCAGTTTTAGCACTATCCAGTACTAGCATTATCTGGGGTATTACTGTACAATCAAACCTTGCATAAAGAATGCCTCACTTAAAGAGTAACTCGCTTAAAGAGAAGAGTTTTCTCTGAATGTTCGCTTCACTTAACAAATAAAACCAACCAAAAACTCACTTAACAAATAAATCAGGGTTTGCTATCCCCCCTCCCACCAGAAGTCACAATTGGTCACTTACAATGGTGTTTCGCTTAAAGAGCAAACACACTTAAAAAGCAATCCTGTGGAACACATTATGCTCTTTAAGCAAGGTACAACTGTACTCATTGGTGCATGCCTCTGGCAGCAACCATTTGATGAGACAGTCCAAATGAAACAAGATATAGCACTGAAAGATAAGACTCCCATATTGTAAAATAATCAGCTACTAGGGAAGAGCAAAAGGCAAGTATGACTAGCTATGTCACTAATGATGCAACTAGACTAAAACCAAAAGGCCACTTAGTTGCAGACATGCAGAGAAGAGAAAAGAAAATCCAATGGTGCACCAGACATACAATTGGAACATGGAACATAAGCATTATGAATCAAAGTAAACTGGAAACCATAAAGCAAGAAATGGAAATTATAAACATTGCAGTGCTTGGTGTAGTAAATTAAAGTGGACAGGAATGGAATATTTCCAGTCAGACAACTAGGAAGTATTCTTTGGAACTGAAAAACTCAGAAAAAATGCAGTGACTCTAATACTGTGGCTAGTTGGAAACAAGGCAGGACAAAATGTTTTTGGAAATTTTGGCCTAGGAGATAGAAATGAAGCAGGAGAATGACTCATAGAGTTCTGCAAAGCCAATAATCTGATTATTGCAAATACATGCTTCAAACAACTGAACACATGCACATCATCAGATGACCAATATGGAAATCAATTAGAGTATGTAACTCAGAAGAGAAGATGGAGAAGTCATAGAAATAGAGTTGGCATACTATTATTTATTATTATTATTATTATTATTTTTATTATTATTATTATATTTATATTTATATGCCGCCCCACTTGCTTTACAGCAACTCTGGGCGGCTCACAGAAAAACAAGATACAGTATCAAAGTTACAAGTGTCACATCACAAAACATATCAAAAACACATATAAAAAAAATCAAAAAACCCCAAATCACAATTACAAAATGTGAGGTTGTCGTAAATAATATAAACTAATTCAAAAACAGTTCATAAAAAAAAAAAACCTTACAACTTGACCTCACTCATTAGTCCGTTTCCCTCCTGACTAGGCAAGAGTGGGAGTCTGTTGAGAGCGGCAGCGGCCGGATCTTTATAGCAGCTCCCATTCACTATTCATTACAATGATATTCAACGGCCTCTCCCCCACAGCTGCCAACGTCCCAGGGTGACTGCAGCTTTAAAAAAAAAAAACCCAACCAGGGGCAGAATCCCAGGTGCTGGTAGTGGAGAAGGTCACAGCACGTCGCCATGGTAGCGACTCCACCCAGCCACAGATGGATGCAGGGCAGCGACGGAGGTCCTACCATCCTGGCGTCTTTTAAGCCCCCAACCAGGGGCGGAGTCCCGGACGCCTGGGGCCGCAGGTGGATGCAGGGCGGCGACGGAGGTCCTGCCGTCCTGGCGTCTTTTAAGCCCCCAACCAGGGGCGGAGTCCCGGACGCCTGGGGCCGCAGGTGGATGCAGGGCGGCGACGGAGGTCCTGCCGTCCTGGCGTCTTTTAAGCCCCCAACCAGGGGCGGAGTCCCGGACGCCTGGGGCCGCAGGTGGATGCAGGGCGGCGACGGAGGTCCTGCCGTCCTGGCGTCTTTTAAGCCCCCAACCAGGGGCGGAGTCCCGGACGCCTGGGGCCGCAGGTGGATGCAGGGCGGCGACGGAGGTCCTGCCGTCCTGGCGTCTTTTAAGCCCCCAACCAGGGGCGGAGTCCCGGACGCCTGGGGCCGCAGGTGGATGCAGGGCGGCGACGGAGGTCCTGCCGTCCTGGCGTCTTTTAAGCCCCCAACCAGGGGCGGAGTCCCGGACGCCTGGGGCCGCAGGTGGATGCAGGGCGGCGACGGAGGTCCTGCCGTCCTGGCGTCTTTTAAGCCCCCAACCAGGGGCGGAGTCCCGGACGCCTGGGGCCGCAGGTGGATGCAGGGCGGCGACGGAGGTCCTGCCGTCCTGGCGTCTTTTAAGCCCCCAACCAGGGGCGGAGTCCCGGACGCCTGGGGCCGCAGGAGTCAAAACGTCATGGTTCGAATCCCGACATTCGACGCCTGGGGCCCTACGACTCAGTGTTCTCCCAACTAGGGCTAACAGACTTCATCTCAGTGACATTCCTGAAGTCTTCTAGTCTCTTACATCTGAGTGACTAACATCCATGCAAAGATCCATGTTGCCATGAAGGCCTGGGAGTTCATGGACACCATGGCATCCATGGGCCTGTCTCAACATATCACTGGATGTACACATGTGCCAGAGCAAACCTGGTGTTCATATCTGGGTCGTAAGAAGATGATCTGAAGGTGGTAAAACTTGTATCCACCACTATGTCATAGTCTGTTCATCATCTGCTAAGATTTGATCTTCACCAAGTGATCCCACTCTGCAAGAGGAAAGATCTGTTAGAATGCTCCACTGCAAGGAAATAAAACAGATCTTTTTAGACTGGCATATGATGTCTAACCCTGCTGTATTGTTTTTAATCTCTTGGTTTTAATGTATTTTAATGCACTGGAAGATGGGAGGTCAGCAGTTCGATTCCTGAGTACTGCAGGATGGAATGAGCTCCCGTCTTTGTCCCAGCTCCTGCCAACCTAGCAGTTCAAAAACAAAAAATTGCAAGTAGATAAATAGGGACCATTTTGGTTGGAAGGTAAACAGCGTTCCGTGCGCTCCAGTGTCTATTCTTGCCTGGCACATGACAATGGAAACGTCTGCAGAAGCAGACAATGCTGGTTCTTTGGCTTTGAAACGGAGATGAGCGCTGAACCCTAGAGTTGGAAATGACTGGCTTTTGAGCAAGGAAACCTTTACCTTTACCTAATTTTAATGGTTTTTACAACAGGATCGCTAATATGTTTTAATGATTGTTTAATGCTGAATGTGGTTTTATCAGTTTTTAGTCTTCAGTTTGTAAGCCATCTTAAGCATGTTGTTTTACAAAAAAAGGTGGACTATAAATATAACCTACTAAATACATAAATAAACAAACTTCCCTATGGCTGTGTATCACTTTTCCAAGGGAGACCTGTCTAGCCACCCATCAATAGGCACAGCCATTTTTGTCCAGGCAGGACTTTGGCCTCATAAGCTGACTTGTTCTGGCTGTTGCTTTATTCCTGTATTTTATCTCACTTGTTTACATGATTCAGGGTTTTGTTTTATTTTTGTATTTTACTCTGGAGCACCATTTGATCAAAAGGTACCATGCAATTAGCCAGAAGGAAAAACAAAACCAAACAAAAAATGCTGTTTCTGGAGGCTTTGATGGTAATCACAATAATAACAAACTCTTAAGAAAAAATATTTTTTCCAGTATGATGTTCTGTATTTGATCACTTCTTGCTGAGAGTTATTTTGTCACCATGAGGGAATGTTGCCTCACCAATTCAGTGGCCCTTTCTGTTAATAAATAGATTTTCTTTTCTTTTTAAATGGTTTTTATTAATTTTAAATCATAAACATGAAATACAATAAAGTGTTGGTTACAAACATAAACTAACCCTCATTTGAAAAACAAATTGACTTATACATAGAATCAAGATAGTAATGGGTAAGGTAAAGGTAAAGGTTTTCCTTGCTCAAAAGCCAGTCATATCCGACTCTAGCGTTCAGTGTTCATCTCTGTTTCAAAGCCGAAGAGCCAGCACTGGTTGCTTCTGCAGGCATTTCCGTGATCATGTGACAGGCATGACTAGACACTGGAGCACATGGAACACTGTTACCTTCCCACCGAAGTGGTCCCTATTTATCTACTTGCAATTTCTTGCTTTCGAACTGCTAGGTTGGCAGGAGCTGGGACAGAGACTGGAGCTCATTTCGCCCTGCAGTACTCGGGAATCGAACTGCTGACCTTCTGCCTCCCAGTCAGCGTCTTAGCCACTTGAGCCACTGCAGTAATGGATATCAACATATTTTTTCAAACTTTTTTTCATAAATATTCAAACGTTGTGTGTGTGTGTGTGTGTGTGTGTGTGTGTGTGTGTGTGTGTGTGTGTGTGTGTGTGTGTGTGTGTGTGTGTGTGTGTGTGTGTGTGTTTGGGTTAGTGGGTGTTGGGGTTGAGGTTTTCCAATTTTTTACAGTTTGTTGTCTCGTCATAGTCAAAAAAAAACCCTAATAAATTGATTTTCTATTAAAGGCACTCAAGATGATGTAAAAATTCTCTTGTCAAAAATCAAAACCAAGCAGAGAAAAGACAAGGGGAAAGAGGTGGGTTTCTTGGCTCCCCACCTCCCCATTCCATTGTGAAATCACTTGTGGAAGGGAAGTTCACTTTATCTATAAAGTTGCCAGTTTGTTCTGTTGCATAGAAAGTTATGCCCAATGACTTAGGAGTCTCTTGGAAGCCTTATGGTCATACTATAAAACCCATCATAAGGTATTTTGACTTAAATTTTGAGTTTCCTAAGCATACTGGATATCTGGATAAAGTCACTATCGCCAAATATCAGCATACTTTGGTCAGGACTAGACAGAACTGTTTTCCTTCAGCAGTATTGGAAGGGTTCTATTGCAGCATTTCACATGAAGATTGGGTGTTTGCCTGTAGAAATGGTTTATGTCTGTTTGAATGCAGCTTCCATAGAGAAGGATGTAACAGACTTTTCTGCCTTGTTTGGAGGAAAAGGCCATTTATATGGTATTTGGAGCATTGTTGATCCAGAGTTACAGAGTCTACAGTTAGGTTTTTGTTTTCTGTTGAAAGAACTCGTAAATGACTCTATTATTTTAATTGACTGCCTTTTCCTAAATAGATGGTGTAGATTTTAATGATTATTTTATTATTTTCTACTTATTGTTGAACTGTTGTAATCTGCAACTGTGGCTGCATCATCATCTGTCAGGGGATTGAGAAGGGGCCTGTGTGTTTTGAGAAGCTGTGATGCAGATTTGTGTGTGTTTGTGCACTGAAGGGGGGTAGCAGTGTTGCATTATGGGTATCATTGGACAAGTTTTGTGTTTTAGTCTAAACACCCCAGCCTTGTGTTCTGGAAGAAATTAAACTTAAATTGGATAGACATGCGATGCTGTATAGTTGTTAGCTGAAATACTTTAGGGGAATATTCTAAGCAATCTGTAATTGGCTTTACCACAATACTGTATATACATTTTTAAAAGACATGAAGATAACTGGAGTGGTTTAATTTCCTATGCTGTACTTTACTTACAGCTGGGACTTAGGTCAAGACACGTGAGAAGGCAAGCTAAAATCCTGGATTGCTTAGCTAAAGGGCGTCAGTTCAGGTGCAGTCCCACCTATGTGTAGACCAAGGTTCTACTAATGAGTAATGGGTCTATGAAGCTGCCACTGCCGGCTTCATCATCATAATGTAGAGAAAATATTTTATTCATTATCTTGGCTAATACATGTTGCTCTTTGCCAAGTTTTGACTGCTGTTATATCAGCTATCTTCCATATAGGCTTCCTATTTTACAAGGCTCTATAAAAACCAAACAAGATGTTCTCAAAGAAACACTCTACAGACATGCATTTCTTTTAATTATGTCAAGTTGATTCCAATTTATGATGACCCTCCAAGGATTTCCTAGTTAAAAAGTACTCAGAAGTGATTTACCAGTTCCTCCTTCTGTTTGTGCTCTGGGACTGGGCAGCTTACTCAAGACTGCACAGCTGGCAGGGCATGTAACCTCATTAACAATTCATGTTCCAGCTGATATTGACGGGCCCCTCTCATGGGAGTATTAGAAGTAATTAGATCTCCTGATCCAAGACATTCCAAACCACAGAGCTGTACCAGCTCTCAGCCATACAGTATTTATGTGCACATAAACTGCGGAGAAGGTGGCTGGATAGCTTAGTGGTTTAGGGATCTAGCTGCAGAGCCAGAGACTGGGAGTTCAGTTCCCGACTGTGCCTCCTGGAAGAAGAGTCAGCCCGTGTTAACATGGGCAAACTGCATAGTCCCAGTGTGCTTCTAGAAGAAGAGGATGGTAAACCACTTCTGTGTATTCTCTACCTAGAAAACCCTGAAAAGGGTCACCCTAAGTTGGAATTGCCTCGATGGCAAACAATATATACATATAAACTGGAGGAAAAGTATGCATGTCCCAATTTATAGATAATCAGCTTTGTTGTGCCACATTAGACAAAGCTGAAGTATAGTTTCCTTTTAATTCCTATTTTTCTTTTCAAGAACTAAGAATGCGTATATATTTGTGGATGAATAATGGTGCTCTGAACATCAAAGAGTAAGAAGAGCTTTCTCAACAGAACAAAGAGCTATCTATTGCTGAATCTTTTTTCCAGTGGTGACTAATGATCTGCTTTCAGAGATCCCAGGAACAGACAATTACAAACATAATAGCCTAAGACCAGCATAGTTACTAGTACTCAGTGGCATACATGAAGGTTGTGTGTAGTCATCACAGGTAATTGCACTTGGTGTGCATTAGTTCTAAAATTGCCCAACTGCCTTTTTTAGCCATCTAATCTTTTTGTATATCCAGTATGGTCTAGTGGATATAGTGATGACTCAGGAGGCCTGGGTTTGCATTACTTGTAGAACTATTAAAAGCAATCTTTAAATATCTTATCTACCTTGAAAACCCTATCAGGTTTCCTATATACTATAATATATAGTATAGTGTTATATGTTGTACTTGCAATTTGATTTAGATATAGTGTACTAAATTATATATATTGTATTACTGTGCATTTATTGTTTTCCATTTGTTTAAATTGTGATTACCTGTGTTTTGTGTATGATGTTATTATGATCATGTAATTGTGTATTTTGCATTCCCGTAAGCCACCCAGGGTCGCTGTTGCAAGCTTATTTTTGTTATGTTTTACTTTTACTTCTTATCTGTCTTTAACAACTTTAATATTTATTCTGTAACCAAGCTAGGGCTTTCTTTGCTTTTTTATTAGAGGAATAGGCTTTTTTGCATTCTTCATTAACATCTCTAGTTTCAATCCACAGTGCCACTTCTATTCTAAATAATAATATGTAATGCAAATCTGTTCTTTATGTGACTTTAAATGCATCAGATATGCTTTTGTTGAAGTGTTTCAGAACTACAGTAATACAGTAATACCCCGGATAATGATTGTACCGTATAGCGCTAAAACCGCATAACGTTAGAAGATTTTTGGAAAAATCTTGTATCGAATAATGCGATTTTTAGCGTTATCCAGAACAATCGTGGGGGGGAGGGTTGGATTGGATAGAACATCTACCCAATCCAACTCCCCCCCAGGGCCCGCCTGCACAATATTTGGAAAGGGTATGGGCCCCCATACCCTATCCAAACATCGTGCAGGCACGCGCCTGACAAAAGCGGCTTGGGGAGCATACGGAGAAAATCTCCGTATGCTCCCCAAATCGCGTTTGACACGTGCGCGCCAACACGCCCGATGTTTGGAAAGGGTATGGTCCCCCATACCCTTTCCAAACATCATGCAAGCGCACGCCTGTCAAACCAGGTTTGGGGAGGATACGGAGAAAATCTCCGTATCCTCCCCAAACCGCGTTTGACACGCGTGCGCCAACGCACCCGATGTTTGGAAAGGGTATGGTCCCCCATACCCTTTCCAAACATCGTGCAAGCACGCACCTGTCAAACGCGGCTTGGGGAGGATACGGAGATCCTCCCCAAACCGCGTTTCACATGCGCACGCCAACGCGCCCGATGTTTGGAAAGGGTATGGTCCCCCATACCCTTTCCAAACATCGTGCAAGCACGCACCTGTCAAACGCGGCTTGGGGAGGATATGGAGAAAATCTCCGTATCCTCCCCAAACCGCGTTTCACACGTGTGTGCCAACGTGCCCGATGTTTGGAAAGGGTATGGTCCCCCATACCCTTTCCAAACATCATGCAAGCGCACACCTGTCAAACGGGGCTTGGGGAGGATACGGAGAAAATCTCTGTATGCTTCCCAAACCGCGTTTGACACATGCGCGCAAATGAGCCCGATGTTTTTTAGCATTGTTTGGTGTATACCCTGGATAATGCTAAAAACCGGATAACAACATGACTTGTGGAACCAAGTCATAACGTTATCCGGGGTACTCTTGTACCTTGGATAACACTAAGACTTGGTTCCACAAGTGTTGGTTGTATCCGATTTTCAGTGTTATCCGATGCATGTTAAAATCCTATGGGATGGATCGGATAACGTTAAAGCTCCATAGAGATACATTGTAACTGCACAGGCTTTAGCGGTTGTTATCCGATCCATCCCATAGGACCTTAACGTTATTCGATCCAATTCTCCTCCCCAGATTACTTAATGTTATGTGATTTTAGCGTTATCCGAGGTAAACGTTATCTGAGGTATTACTGTATGATTATTTTTTAAAAAATTCCAACTTTGCTTTAATTTTTAATATTAACAGTTCATGGTCACGCACCCATGTGATGGTGTATGCACACATCATGCATGCACGCACACATCTGACATCACATGGGTGCATAGGAATGCGTGGTGGCTGCCTGCATGCCTGTTTCATTTATAGGCCAGACATGAAACTGCCAAAATGAAGACAACTTTATATTAATCATTCATTAGGATTTCTATTTTAATATTAACTGTATTGAGCAACTGCATTAGGAATTATATATCTTCTTAGGGGATGTGGAAAACTCAGTTTCAGTTTTGCTGTATTTTTCTGAAGCCATCCAAATTTAGATTTTTGCAAGATTTTTTGAGCATTCGTACACATTTTTAATACACATTATCTAGGTAATATCAATTTATTTAAACACATCACTTTGATTTTTCTATATTTCTTCATTGACTATTGTGGTTTTTTTTCAATTTTATTTATTATTAGCCTTTCATCTATTATCTTTCATCTTTGCTGACATTTTGTTGTGACCAGTGACCAATACCTCATGGGCCAGCACTGATCTGCAAACTACCTCTAGGAGAAACACTGTTTTGACTAGCTGCATAAATTTGTTCATAAGAAACATAACACAAGCTTTACAAAAGTAGATATTTCTGAGACCTGATACCTCAAGAGGTGTTAAATGTGCGAGGTGGTGTTTCCCCCTCAAGAATATTGAAAGCACAAAAAGCCTACCTTCAAGAGGAAGAGGAATATACAGTACATTTCCTACCTCACATTATGTTCTACCTGATTATCCTGTTGTGCTTATAGTGTCCTTTTTGTGTTGTTCTACTCTTCCAACAGTATATCATAATGTCTATCCACATACTCTATCATTCATCCTCCTCTTCCCTACAGTTCTACTTCTCAGATGCTTTGACAAATTATCATCATTATTTCCCTCTAAGTGTTCATGTGCTATACATCATCGGTGACATTAACTAACTGCTCTTCTATCAAAATAATATACCTGTTTCATCTAGTCAAATAAATGTTCACCAATTCTATTCTATGAAAGAGTTGATTTGAAAGAGATGGAGTTATCCCACCTGCCTATCTACAGAGGAATGTTCCAAAAGGAAGGCATTACACACTTCCTATATGGTTTCTGTACCAACAACAACTTCTTGAGGGGAAAAATTGGGGTTTTATGCTATTAGGAAGAATTTTTCCAATGCTCTGACTCATTTCTGGAAGACTGATGGGTACAGTGCATTTTTCAAATTCTAGTTCCCACAATTTCCAGGTATCTAAAGGGGGGAGGAAGGTATTACATCATGAAATTTTATACCATAGATTCTTCATGATATCTGGTTAGTAAACCTACTATACAGGAGTATCCTATCAACAAATCCCATTTTACCTTCTCTTGATGTTGAACTGTCAACTTTGACAGCTCCGGACCCAGTGATTGCCAACTCTTCTTCTGACGTTCTGAGACTGAATTTTTGACCTCACAGTGCTACTGGGAACACTTCCTCAAGGAGTTGCACCTATGTCACAAATCAGTACGAGGCCAACTTCAGAGGAAAAGGCCAGCTTCAAGGTCTTAGTGCTAAGTGTTTACTGCCTTCTTATGGAGAGCACAAAAGCCATTCAAATAGTTGGTTCAACGTTCATGCTGGGTGACCCCCTTGCCTGAAAACTCTGGCTGAACTTCCTGCCAGACCATTGGACTCATTTCTGTACTTCACCTTACCTTTCAGACATCCCTTTTGGACTTGTATGGCTTTCTCCTGGCTAATGACCCTCAGTGATTTCGAATCTCAGACTCTCCTCCTAAGACTTTGTTGGGATTAAGCTTCTCTCTCTTGGCTAATGACCCTCTCCTTGTAAGATTCCGTTGGTTAGGGCTTCTCTCTGTGCAGCACTACTTTGGGTTCGGTTCACACATCTCCACTGATTTGCTGGTAAAGAAAATGTGTCATTCTAGACCTGCTTTCTTTCCATTTGTACTGCGAAGTATTGCTTCCCTACTCAGGTGGTTATAAATGAATATTACAAAGAGATAGATCTGGCTTGCTACCTTCCTGCTTACCATATATCATCTCTCTGTCATACACTCAATCTGCTGAGCCAACATGCATTCATTTTCACATGTGTCATGAAACGACATCTTTTTCCTAATGTTCTCAAAGCTTGGAGTGGACCTGGTCTTAACTCGGCCTCAAAAATCATTTCTCTTCTTTGTCTCACAAGACTGGGTGTCACGAGACAGCTTGTTTTCAGTTCAGTGTAACCTTCATCTCTAAGCTTGCAGAGTTTTCTCCTGTTATGACTATAGGTCTCTACATGTGTGTAGACTTCTTCTCTTGTTATGAGAAAGTTTTCTCTGTTCCCTGATTGGTTAAAAGGTACCCCACCTGACTGCAGAATCCCTATCTTGGGGAGAGCAGAAGGAGTTTGCTTTTGTATGTCTATGGGTTAACATCGTGGCCTGTGGAGCTAGGCATTTTTGCTTCTCCAAAATGATTACCTAGAGTGAATGGATTGTTTTTGGACTGTCTTTGGACTGACTAATGTTTCTGAGTTTACTTACACTTTTCTGGATTATCCTTTAAGAAACTTACTACAATAAAGCAACTGCTTTTTCTCTGAAGATTGACTCTTTTATCAACAAAGAACAGCACACACACAAGGCCTAGCTACCCTAACCTCCCTTATTTCCTTCATTGCTTCATTAACTGAGCAATGTAAGAGTTCTTTTAATGCAGGCCGGTTCTCTCAGAAGGCTGATAAGGGCTGTTGGTTCCCGTAATGAGACAGGGGTCTCAGGAACTGGAAGGGAGGGGCCCTTAACTGGGACGACCAGATTCTGACAACATGCTTACTGTATGCGTGTACAAACATACGTATATGCACGCATATATGCATTAACAAATTAAACCTATACTTTCCCTCATTCAGTTGTCAGGTTATCTAAAAAATAATAGATTTTCTATATTTTTACCCCTGTTGCTTTTCTTTTGGGCAGATGTTTGACATTCAACAGGATAAACAGAAACTCATTATTTGAAATTGTCTCTTCACATAAGCCATCTTCAGAAATTGACGTTCTGACCTGTGACATTAGTTTTAGGAGCTCAAGTGTTGTCATGTGCACTATTTCAGATGGATTGCTATGGAAGAAGGTATGCCTCAGAATTAATAATACCTCTGTTAGCTTTTGGGATTTGCTAATTTTTTCCTGCTGCATCAATATGTAACTTCTACAGTGGGGCACCAAACATCAAATAACATTGTTAAACCAGTTCAGCCATCTTTTAAGGTTACATTCTACTGCTTAGGGATAAGAGTAACAACTTGGCACTTTCTTGATTTCTGAGACCATCAACAGCTAGCATTTTGGACTAATACACATCTGTAAAGTGAGATGTTTTGAAGGAGTCAACAACAAAATTTGTAGCATCAACTAAAATAAGATATCATATGATTTCCAGCAATCGGGATTTCTAACATTACTGAGATAACAAATTCATGTTACTCTTCTATTTTTCAAAAGAAAATACCCCTATCCAACATTAATATAAACAGATTAGATCTTGAAGACCATTGTCATTTAATTATACAAATCCAGGAGAAAACTTCAGGCTGGATCTGATATCATCTCCCATTCCACAAACACAGGAAACCCTCCCCCTCCTACACCAACTGCCAGGGGAAGAAGAAGTCAGGGCAGGTTGAGGACTTCACCGCCCCTCCCCCTGTGCCCACACCAACATATTGTATTGTAATGTAATGTATTTTTTGTAAGCTGCCCTGAGTTGCCACGGCAAGTGGGCGGCAATATAAATTTGAAATAATAATAATAATAATAATAATAATAATAATAATAATAATAATAATAATAATAATAATAATAATAATAATAATAATAATAATAATAATAATAATAATAATAATAATAATAATAATAATAACCTTTCTCCTACATTTGTATCTTGCAATGATCACATGGCTTTTTATGAATCATTTAATTAGTGACCAAAATCACCATATAACAAGATGCTTTTGTGATGACGATGACTGCAGATTTTGGGCTTTTCCAAATTAGCAGATATCACCAATTTTTTCTTCTTGTATACATGATGGCTCTTGTCTAGTGCTACACACTGTAGAACTCATATCACTTGATGCTGAAAGTAGAGGGAATGGCTTATCAGAAGTGCTACATTATATACTAGCACTGGTTCATTTTAGCTTCGGAAAGCTTTAGTTCACTATTTCATACTTGTTTGCATTCTAAAGCTCTATTTTGTTCTCAGGTTCAGTCAATATGATTCAAATATTATTTCCTAAGAGTGCAAATACCTTTGGTAGTTTGATATAGAGAAGCAAATGGAATCTTTGGGAAATATTAACACTGTGTCTATTAGCACTTTGACTGTTGCTACTACTATGAAAAAGTTCTAAGATTCTACCAGTGTCCTGCTTTCAATGAACTTTGTATTCATGTGTCTACAAACTATATTATCGGATGGAGGAAATGAAACATTCTCAAATAGGCAAGACTGATCAAGAGCATTTTGGTCTAGATAAGATCAAAGGCATGCTCCCCTTTCTTTAAGCAATAATTTGAACATGAAGGAAGAGGGGTGGTTAGAATGAAAAGAAAAGCTGGCCTTTTAGCATGGTATTTTACAGCAGAAACCTATTTATCATAGAGGGAGGAAATCAATACTTACATGCAGAAATGTCAAATAAAATATTGAATATTTACACTGCACAAGCAAAGGAAAAAATGAAGAAAAAAGACATAGAATATAAAATGCTACTTTCCACAGATATCCAGACATGTATGAAAGCTGAAATCAAACTGATTGAAATGCTTACAGCTCTAAACCACTAAAATCAATGTGATCCATGGTGACAAAACTTTAATATATATAATAGAAATACATGAAGATAAAATTTCATACATTTTAAAAAACAACTTTTCTAAATTGTTCCTTTGTAATGCTTTTCATTCTCCAATATCTGAAGTTAACACAAGTAAATGTAAGTCAGGAAATAAATTATTGATATGAAATATTAACCTGTAGTCCTTAGTGCACTGTATGTTGGTCTTTAATGGGAATAATTCCTTTGGGCCTAAGAGACCTTTTCAAATGATCCATCAAACACATTACTTCCACAAGTTGCTGTTCATATAACAATCTGTTTGCATGAACATTGTGATATCAAATGAGGGAAGTGATATTCCAAAAAAGGGGGTGCTTAGACACATACAATGATGTTTTATTGCCCTGGCAAATGGTCTACTTATATCAGCATTTATGCAAGCCAGACAATCAGTGTAGAGCTACAGGATTGGTTGGTTGATTCTTCTTCTTTCACGTCCAGATTAAACTCTGAACTGCCAAAGTGAAGCCACTTTCTTGGCTTTGTTGGCCAAAATTAAGTCCTCATTATTTCATGTTTCTGGCAATAATTGGCAGACCAGCAAATGAGCCAAATTCTGTATCTCTTCACATTCGCACAGTGTGTCATTGCATGACAGTAGCCTGGTAAGTTGATTCATTTGATTCCTATATCAACAGAGTGATCCAAGGAAGTTTACATATGACTGAGAAACAAATACAATTAAAATAAAAATCACAGTATTAAAATGCAATTAAGAATATACTGATACTTGGAAGCCATTCATTTGAAACCAGTTAAAAAGACATTGTAGAAACAGCAGCCTCATTTAGGCGTCCCCTGAGTGGAGCTTCTCCAGTGAGAATCCTTTCAACCCAGAATAATTTCTGACACAAAATTATAATTAGCAGGCTGTTCAGTTTCTAAAAGCCTGCTTGGAACTGAAAGATTTTGCCTGCTGGTGGAAGGAGATCAACAAGGAGTGGGACAACCTAGCGTTCTGTGAAAAGATGAAGTGTGACTTGGTAGGTCTTTGGGGCAAATGTCGTTGTTGTGTACTCTCTTGTTCTCTGAGCCATACAGCACAACTCCTCCAGTGACTAGGGGGGAAATTTTTTACCAAAGGAAATTCTTTTCAATGTTGCTCTAGCTTTCTCTCACACACACGTGCTCATGTGGCACATGCACACACAAGGTGCAGTGGTCCGACCGTATGCTGCACTCAAGTAAAATATGCCCAGATTGAAGCCAACCTTCTGTCTGACCTTTTGGACCTTGTTTTTATGTGGACCAGGTTCTCCACTAAGGCTGTATTAATCAATGGGGAAACACAAACGGTGAAGCCAAGTCTTAGGCTGAATGAGGCAAAGAAGAGAGAAGGTACCACTATTATTGGGCAGAGTTGGACTCTCCGATTTATTCTCTTTTTTATCATTCCCCACTTCTTTCCATCCCCCAGTCAGCTTCAGAAGGCAGCCATCAAGAAGGGGAAAGAACTTTAAAAGCTGATGTGCCCTGTTGTTTGGTTTTCTTTTTACAAGAAAACACAGGGAGGGTGTGTATCTAAACTTTGCATCCTTTCTCACTGATCCAGCCCTTCCTGTTTCCTAGCGCTGCAGTGACATATTAGACTTTGCTCAAAAGACTTTGAAGTTGCCTACAAAGTTATCATAGTTTGCTCTTTGTGGCTTTGGCAGGAAGCAGACTGGTTCATGATCAATCTTTATGTGCATATGTTTTGTGTGCTGGAGTGGTTCAATTATCCTTAACCCATCCCATTTTTAGCACCCATCAGGAGGTTCTTCTAAAATGTGGCACAATATTGTATCCCATTCCCAGTGAATGTGCACTCTGGGACAAGATAAAAGAGAGTGAAGCAGCTGATAAAGCTACTGCCTTTACAAACTTCTCAATTTTGCAAAATTGAGAAATCAGAAAAATTCAACACTTCCCCTGATTTTCTGGGGACAGTCAGGGGAAGTATAATTTGTTTTTCTTTGGTAGGTGATCACTGTTACGATGTATCAGAACATTGATCATACGAGATCGGGCGTGTTCAGGGTGGTATGGCCGTAGGGATAAAGGATGTTTGGAGAGAGTTTAAGGCTCAGGAGAGAGAATATACCTATTATTCCCATGTGCATGATATGTACTCAAGAATAGACTATATCTTTGTCACAGAAGAGCTGGTTAAAACAATAGAAGATATAAAGATTGGGACATTCAGGGAATCTGACCATGCAAAGATAACAGTAGATATAAACCTTAAAGAGGTGGAAAGAGGAGGGTACATTTGGAGATATAATGTAAAGCTATATAAGGAGGAAGCTATGAGAAATCAAATTATGGAGAAATGGGAAGAAAGTTGGAAACTGAACGAGAATAATGAGGTCAGCCGGGGAGGAGTTTGGGATACAATGAAGGCAATCTTTAGGGGCGAATCAATAAAATTGAATAGTATTAGAAATAGACAAATTAGAAATAGAAATCAGGAATTGGAAAAGCAGTCGAAACATCTTCACCTTGAGTATGCTAAAAAGAAAGAACAGAAAATTTTTCAAGAGATACAAAAAATTAAGAAAGAGTTGGATGGTAAAGATTTGGAAAAAGTAAAGAAAGACTTGATCTTTCTTAAAAGGGAATATTTTGAATATGGTAATAAAAATTCTAAATTATTGGCAAAAGCCGCAAGGGATAAAAAAAATAAAGGACAGGTAGGTATATTGATAGATAAAAATGGGAAAAGATGCAATAAAAGAAAAGAAAAAGCATTGCTAATCGAAAATTTTTATAAAAACCTGTACTCGAAAAAGGAGGTAAATTTGAGTAAAATGCGAGAGTATTTTGAAAAGCAACAAATTAAAATGATAACAGAGGAACATAGGAATAAAATGGAGGAGGAAATATCTATCAAGGAAATTGAGGAAGTAATAAAAAAATTAAAAAAAGAGAAAGCACCAGGTGAGGATGGGTTACCAGCGGAATTTTATAAAGATTTTACGCCCTGGATTGCCCCGAGGTTATATAAATTATATAATGGGATATTGGAGGGAGATGCAACTCCAGATTCCTGGAATAGATCGGTGATTGCCTTGATTCCCAAACCTGGTAAAAATTTAGAAAAAATTGAATCCTATAGGCCAATATCCCTAATCAATCAAGATGCAAAAATCTTTACAACGATCTTAGCAAACAGATTAAATTGTTTCATAGCCAATTATATTAAAGAAGATCAAGCTGGGTTTGTGAAAGATAGACATATGTCAGATCTTATAAGAAGAGTGGTGGACATATTGGACTTAGCCGAAAAAAGGAAGGAAAAAGTAGGTTTTTTAGCATTAGACATCTTTAAAGCTTTTGACTCCTTGCAATGGAGGACGATTCATGAGATGATCAAACTGTATGGATTTGGAGAAAAATTTCAAGGCGTCATTAAAAAGTTGTATAATCAAGGATCGGCAAGAGTTAAATTTAATGAGAGTTACAAAAGTGATATAAAATTAGAAGCGGGTACGAGACAGGGCTGTCCGTTGTCGCCTTCGTTGTTCATCATGGCTATGGAATTTTTGGCAAATACAATTCGTCAAGATGAAGAAATAATAGGAATTGAAGGGACTAAAGTAAGTCTTTACGCTGATGACACGTTAATAACGGTGAAGCATCCAACAAAAATTATTTCTAAGGTTAATAAGTATTTGAAAGACTTTGAGGAAGTTACGGGGTTAAAAGTTAATTGCGATAAAACAGAAATGATTTTAATTAATGGAAATAAAGGGGATGAAGAATTAATAAAACGGACCTATAATGTACAGATTACACAGAAAATGAGATATTTAGGGGTAATGTTATCAGATAAAACTGGGGAACTTAAAGGTTTGAACTATGGCGGACAAAAGAAAGAGATGGAAAAGAAAATATCACAGTACAATAAATTAAGTCTGTCATGGTTCGGTAGAATAGCTTTGTGTAAGATGATGTTATTACCCAAATTGAATTTTTTGTTCAATGTTTTGCCGTTAAAACACACAGATAGGGAGTTGAACGAGTATCAAAATATGATCAATAGATTCTGCAATGGAAATCGAGGAGCTAGAATAACTAAATCGTTGTGGTATGTGGCACAAAAAGAGGGAGGATTGGGGATTCCAAACATCACTAAATACTATAGAGCCTTCCAAATAAGAAATATTATAAAAATATTAATTAGAGAAGAAACAGTGTGGGGAAAAATTGAAAGGAAAGACTTTTCGAAGTTTGGTAAGGCACAGTTTTTATGGGAAGGGAAGGAAAAAGGAAAAAAGAAGGCTCAGGGATTGATGCTAAATTCGACAATACAGACATGGAGCAGAGTGAGAAAAGAACTTACTTTAGGAATTTCACCGATTTTAGAGGTGGAGGATTTTCAGAACTTTCCAATTAAAATTGATAAAAAGATCAGGGATATATTGGTAGAAAAGAAAGTAATATTATTGAAAGACTGGGTCAATACTTGAAGAGACCAGGAGAAAAGGCGCGAGCTGTATTTGCAATTGCAACTGGATTGGTTCAAGATTCTTCAGATTAATAATTGGAATAAGATATTTTTATGGGAAGATGGTTTAAATAGAGACTGCACAGAATTTGAGATACTTTTGACTAGAGTTAGAAATGGGGAAATGGGAATTAAAGGAATAGTAAGCAAAATTTATAAAATTTTGAATAAGAGTCAAGAAATACAAGAGGTGTTGAGACAAAGCTGGGAACAAGAATTAGATACAAGGATAACAGAAACAAAATGGCAGAGGATTTGGAAAAGAAGGATAATGAGAACAATGTCGGTTAGAGTTAAAGAGCACAATCATAAATTAATATGGAGATGGTATAGGACCCCAGTCGTCTTGCATCGAATGTATAATAACCTAAGCGATATATGCTGGAGGTGTAACAAAACAAAGGGAACATACGAACATATGTGGTGTAGTTGTGATGCATTAAAAGCTTATTGGGAAAGAATTGAAAAAGAATTGGAGAATATACTAAATGTGCAAGTTAGGCTGGGGTCAGAAACAATTTTGCTAACCGACGTTGATAATTTTGATATGAATAAGGACAATAAAGAACTGCTGGCCATAATGTTGACTGTTGCGAGACAATGTATAGCTAAAAGTTGGAAAAGTAAAGAAAAAACAAGTATACAAGATTGGTATAAGCAAATGTGGGACTTGGCATTAAATGAAAAACTTACTTGGGAGTTAAATTGTAGGAGAGGAAAAATGCAAAGTAATAATTTCTGGAGGATCTGGGAACCTTTTATAAGTTATACTCTGGGGGGAAAAAAGGGCATACCCCCTGTACAAGATCAGAATGACTTTTGGAAACTGTGAAAATACAGAATTCCCCGGACATTGTAAATAATACAAGGGTGATGTCAATGTTGTGAATGATAACAACGTGAAGAAGATTATGTTCAAAGAAATGGGACAAATGTAACATTGAATTGTTTGGAGAAAAATGTTACATGATCTTCATGGTTATATATATCTTTATAATTGTTTTGTTTTGTATTTTTGTATTTCTTTTTAAATGCCTAATAAAATTTAAAAATGGGACATTGATCATATAATAAAGATTTAAAAAACCATGGCTGCAGCACATGGCTTCCAGGTTCCTCAGCTGATCGGCTGCAATGCAGCTGTTCATCAGCTGCTCCACTGATCCAGCAGCTATAATCATGCGGTTGCTGATCAGTTGGAAAATGGTTGCAACCACTGTACTAATGTTGATCAGCTACCACTCTAGCTTCTGCAGAAATTTTTTAATTGTTTGGTATATGATCACTGTCTTGTTGAATCACTTAGATCCCATGTCACCTAACTGATGCCTTAGCACAGAGATCATCTATCAAAGATAAAAACATAAATTCACTACTCTCACCATCCCTGGATGCAGTGATGGGCATCAGCAGGTTCGCACCAGTTCTCCAGAACCAGTAGCAGAAATTCTGGCTGGCCCCGGCCATCCAAGTTTTGAAATAAAGTACAGTAGTCCTAATTCGGGTGCAATGCAATGCTTTCCCCCTGGCCATGCCCACCATACCATGCCCACAGCATGGTAGTGAATGTTTTTGGAGCCCACCAGTGTCTGGATGGTCAACTGAAGTGCTTACCTATCTTGTACTGTAATTGCTGTTTAGAATGGGCAATGGTGGTGGAGGAGATAAACCAGAAAAATGTCATTCAGACCTTTCTCCAATCCTCAAGTGACCCCAAGCACCCTGACAAGCCTAGACCAGGAAAGCCATGGTAGACAGACCCTTTGATGTTTTAATCCTTGACTTTGCAGCACACAAAAGGCAAGGATAGCATCTTTGCATCAGTGAAAAGCAAAAATCTGTTTTATTTTGATAAAACTTAATGCAGGAATTATTAACATTCCATTAAGCAATAAACAACTCTTTATTAGTACAAGTTAAATACAAATGGAATAGTAATTATAAAATAAGCAGATAATAACATCTAAAGAATTGTCAAGAAGACAATGATCACTCTCAATTATAGGCTAAGTGTTCAATTAGATGAGGAAGTAGCTTGTACTTTTGGCTGTTTGTGGCACATTCCAATGCAAGTTATTTCCTAATTTTCACATAATGTACAGGCAATCATGATTCATCCCAATCATTGCCAAAGCTGGGCATTTTTGTTTCAGTGGCAGAGCTATTCTTTTCTTTTCTTTTTTGAGCAGGCTGGAGTGATTCTACCCCTTTCTTAATTGCACCCTAAGACTGTGTATAGTAGTTTCAATTATCACAGATTTGTATCTTTATATCTATGGCATGTTGGACTTAATACTATTTTAGGTCCATTAGCTGAAGTTAGGTAGGATGTTAATCTTGGTTTCCTTTACCACAGATCAGTTGTCTGATTCCAAACAAAACATTCAACCTTTATAGTCTAAGATGGCCCATTACAGAGTTTTGTAAAGAGTGGTAGAAAGGTTCCAGAATGATGGAATATCAGGGACTAAACAAAACAACAAAAGACAAAAAACATTGTGGCCCCTAAAAGACTAAGTCCTGTATTTAAATGTGAGCTTTCATGGATCAAGTCCACTTTGTCAGGCAGAACGGTGGTAGTGCCTCATGTTGTCATATGAGAAGCCACCTTTGTTCCTGGGTAGGAACTAAGGAGAGAAGGCTATGTTACATTAAGATTGGGCTTGGAGTCCCTTTATCTTTGCTTAACCTCAACCTTTGTCTTTCGAGAGCAAATATGACAATTAGGCTTGCCTTCCATTCGACCACTGACTTACCAACTAATTCTCTAGATCATATGAGCGGTAAAATGCTGGCCATTATGACTTGTATCTTTACATTTCATCTCTGTAACTTTGCCATTCCTGCCAATAGCTTCCCACCCAGTCTTGCCAGTCTGACTGATGGGAGAAATCTTAAGGAATTCCTGCCCTCACTGCCTACTTGGTGTATTCATTTTACTTTCATTTACTTTGGCTGTCCATGCAGGCCCAGCACAGTCTATACAGCCAGTGAGTATACAATTCATGCACATAAGGGGGGGGGAGGGGGAATCCATGCAGCCACTACAGTCATTTTGGGAGACAAAGGAGGATTGGTTATGCAACTTTGGCCTTTCTTCAAACATGCCTCTCTTGGTGAGAACAGGCAGAGAGGAAGGCTCATTTTTCTTCTCACAATGACCCTCTTGGTGGGGAATTTTGAGTCAGTGTAGCTCACTATATGACACTTATATTTTCCTTTTCACATTGCTGATGCCAAAGCAGGGCCCATTAGTTACTTCAAGGAGACAAATGTACTGGAGGCTATCTCATAATTGTGTAATTTTCACTTCAGAGATGAAATGAATTTCAGTGCAGATATAAAATGTTTGATATTCTTATTTTTGCAGCCAACAATATTTGATGTGTGACTTTGATACTTGATTTCAATATTACAGTTTTTGCTTTGCAGCACAAGACCAGGAGCAGAGAAAGTGCGCAGCAGATATGCCTTTGGTAATTGCATATCTGTATTTGTTATGCCTTCCACATGCATAATTCAAAAATATTTCTGCAAATGTGTATTTAGAAATTAGTCAGAGGTTTGGCAATAAAATTGTATCCATGAATTTTAGACACTCCTTTGAAAAAAAATCCCTCATTCATAATCAGGAAGAGCTGGCAGCCAGATTGGGTAGAAAATGACATGTTTCATTTAGCAAAAGTTAGAGGAAATTGTCTCATCTCCACTTCTTATAATGCCAGCAGGTAATTTGGCCGAAATGACTCCAGACTAACTAAAAGCCCATCATTCTGAAGCCTAACATGCTTTAATTATTATTGCTTTATACACCTAGCCATTAATCTTCCAGATAATCATTAAAAGTATGTGGCGTAGTCCTGCATTATATGAGGTCACATAAAAGAAAATTATCTGTGAGAAAAGAGGCTTTGTAATGCTGCTGCTGCTAAATGTGATTAAAGGCTATTAGTTTAATGGACCTACTAGCTGTCAAAATTGGATTCTGGAAGTGACGTCATTGCCATGTGTTTTTGTTTACCCACGTGATGGGAAGTGACATCATCACCTCCATGTTTGTTTACCCATGTGCACCAGAAATGACATAGTAGCAATGCGCCCTGTTTACCCATGTGATCGGAAATGATGTCATCACCACCATGTTTGTTTATCCACATGGTTTGAAATGGCGTAACAGCCATGTGCCCCGGAAATGACATAGTAGTAATGCCCACGTGATCGGAAATGATGTTCATTGGTATCCTCCATGACTGGAAGTGGTACGGCAAATGCCACAGGGTAGGAAAGGCCACCCCAAAGCAGAAATGGCCATCCCCAGACCGGGAATGTATTATTTGCTGCCCAGGGAATGAGGGCAGGGCAACTCTAGCGCAGATTAGCTGTGTAGGGCCATGTGAAACCCTTTATAACCTATGTGACCTCCCAGAGACAGCCCTTTTGAATCAGGCTTGGCCAAAAATACAATGGAGGAAGAGGACTTGAGCCAAACATGTAAACACCCCATTACCTGAAACAGATGTGGGTGCTATGGGCATAGCCCTACCCCATGCACCCTTGATAAAAACCCAAAAAAGTGAAAAAGTCTAACCTGCAGTCTAGGGGTTTTTCATTTCCACCCTTGAGTCTGAAAACCAACTCATTAGACTTGGATTTTTCTACAGCTTCTCAGAAGGGTAGAAAGAAACTTTTTTCTGCAGCAGAGAGCTTTTTCCGCAGCAGAGAGCTTACCATTATTTACATCTGTTCAAGACTCGGATCCTGAAAGCACCACCCCAACAAAAAGCTGATGCTGTTTTTTGGTTGTAGTGCTCCTATATTTCTTCTCATTTTTTTGTTTCAAAAGACAGAGAGAGAAAAAAGAAACCCCACATAGAACAAAGAGATCAAATAACCTCTGTTTCTTTTGATTAGCACCAGCTATTCAAGTGGAAGCACCATTAGTTATGTAAAAAAATGATCAAAATAATAGCTGTGAAGATATCAGTACCGAATAGCCATGTGCTCACTAAAGATTGTAATTGTTTAGGCTATGAAACATTCCTTCTCTTAAATGAATTTGCCCTCCCATCCTAAAAAAAAATGCAAGTATTTTTATTGCACGCTAAGCTCACTCTCACATGCAAAATGCTAAATCCTTGTAGTCTCACTCTTAAACATTTGGTTTTCCACTTCTGTATTTGTGATGGAGGCCCAAGTCCTTATTCAGATGCTCAGAAGAAGGGGTGATCAGAACCTACAAGTAGGAGGAGAACATTAGCCATCCCCCTCCCCAAGCTCTCCATAAGCAAAATAACTTTCTCGAGAGGTCATTGTCTTCTACATGTTGCAGTCTCTTGATCCAATGGGAAACTGTGGGAAAGCAAGGGTCTTAATTGAATGGGTGAAAGCAGACTGTTTCCTGTGCAGGTTATCCTCTGAGACAGTAGCAGGAGAGGGAGGAAGGCTAGTATTATATCCTGCTCAAACATTCAAGTTTACAGCACAGTTCTCTCAGGATTGTCTATTGCAGTCAGCATTGATTCATTTAGGAAACATCTCAAACTGAGGATGGAAAGAATTTTAATTGTGGTTAATGAATACTGTGGAAAGGGAAACTAACAGCTTCAGTCCATGGGGAACTTCTATGTAAAGTAATTGAAACAGAGCCATTTTTAGAAGAGGATTCTTAATGACCTGGTTAAAACTATTACTTATATATATGAAGAAGACATGAAAAATCTCCCGTTTTTTGTTGCATTACCTTCCTTTAACCCCACCTATTATTTTCTTATTGTTGCTTCATCTCAGGTTTTGAGTTGGTGAGATTTTTCTTCACATGGATATTAGTACTGTGGGTTTTTGAGAACTTTTAGAATTTTAGCCTTTTTATGTGTTTTAGGATGTGTTAAACCGCCCTGGGTCGCCTTTGGCGAGGAGGGCAATATAGAAATTTAAATAAATAAATAAATAGTACACACACACACACACACACACACACACACACACACACACACACACACACACACACACACACACACACACACACACACACACACACACACACACACACACACATATAGGAGTATGCAACTTTTTTTGCAACATTCTGTAAGCTCTGGTGGCACAGCGCTTAAACTGTTGCACTGCGAGAAAAAGGAAGTGAGTTTGATCCTGACCTGGAGCTCAAAGTTGATTCAGCCTTCCATCCTTCAGAGTTCGGTAAAATGAGTACCCAGCATGTTGGGGGCAAAAATGCTAATTAACTTGTGAACCACCCAGAGAGTGCACTAAGAGCTATGGGCCGGTAATTAAGTGTGATTGCAATATTTTTGCTTTGCTTAAGCCTTGCCAATGAAATAAAGGTCATTCCTTTTCACATTGTCTCAAGAGGTACAAAATTTCTCCTTTTGTAAAGCATCAAGTCCAATGAAGTTTCTTTCCATCTTTGCTGTGGAAGCTCTGAATGGTTTGGGATTTTTTTTTTGCACCACCTCTCTCAAAGGCTCTATATTCATCCCACCACCCTTCACAAATCAAGAGAGGTTAAAAGTGTCAATATGGAATCATACTTTCTTGGTGGTGGCTTCACTACTAAAGAATAAGGTACATTAATTTAATTTAATTTAATTTTAATTTTTAGATTTCTAAGCTGCCCCATTTGCGAAAGCGACTCTGGGTGGCTTACAGAATATACAGCAATACATTATGCACAACAATTATACAATGCACATCAAACAAAAAACAGCGTATAACAACAATAATGATACAATAGCCAATATATAATAATAGGCAGTATGCACAAAAATTACACAATACACATCCTACCAAAACGGTCCATTCCTATTGAAATTGATCAGGCCTCTTCCCTCCAGGCTTTCAACAGAGGAATAAAAACTAAACTCTTTAAGGAGGCCTTTGCCTTTTACTTAAAAAAAATCCTCCTTTTGAGGAGGTATTGAATGTGGGTATTAATCAGATTTTTAACCATTGATTATCTGTTTGCTTATGTGTATATCTTGTTTTTGTTGACTATTATTTATATTATGATTCACTCTAGCTAGGATTTGATTTATGTGGGTTGGGTAGTTACCATTCAGAGTAGTGTTGGTCATTAAATCGGGCAGTATGAAAGCACAATCAATCAATCAATCAATGCTGTCAAAGTTTTAGTTAGACAGCGCTATGAGGATATTTTTCATTTTAATTATCCCACGGAATTTCTGTTTTAAATGGAATAGTGATGTCTTTCCTCTAGCTAGTAAATGCTTTTTATGAATAATATTCAAGCATCATATTTATACTATCATCATCATCATCATCATCATCATCATCATCATCATCATCATCATCATCATCATCATCAATCATTTTAAAGAATCAGTTTTGCAAGTATGATTTCAGGTTTATTTTCAGCATTGAGATGTGTTATCTAGCTTTTTAAAATTATGCTCAAAGCAGCTTTAAGAAGTAAGATGACAATAATACACACATACATACCAACTGCTGACTTACCTAACACATTTTGAACATGCTTTGGAATATGGACTATGTTTGTTTGTAGCTGAGAACCTTACCTGCTCTGAAATAGTGTTTGAATCTCTGTTATTCTTCACTACTGCCTTCTCCAAACACAGTGATCATAACAGGATATATAGAAAAGACAACTGTAGCATCCAGTTATTTTAACAAGTCCTGATCATTTTAAAATTCAGATTCTTTGGCTTAACTAGCTTGTGAATTTTCTTCCCACCAAAACCAGTGGGACAAAACCCTCTCATTCATTGGTTAATGATTTAGGGCTGTTAAATCTAAAGTCCATGTATTCACAAGCTGAAGTTGTCTTCTGCAATCGTTTGCATTTATTGTTTGCAGTTAGACTTACCGGAGCAACGTCTTCTCATATGGCACCCAATACTCACACTGGAAATCCATATTCTATTCTTCAGACTTCTTCTGCTATTTCGGTTCTTATTGCCAGAAGAAGAAAGAAAAGAAGTAGCAGCAGCAGCACTATTGAACTCCGAACAGCAGAGCTCAGTCCTGATAATTAGAAAACAAAATTAATCCCAAATCCCTCTGAATGGTAGCTTGCTAGTCTTTTGCTCCTGTAACATTTCCTCCAGTGAAACACACTTGTTTGTGCCTGTTGCTCCTTTATCTCCTCTCCCTCTGCTTGCTTTTGTATTCAGTTAGATTACTCAGGTATGACAAACTATTTGCAGTTTGATGAGCCTATGGTTTGTTCACATATGGAAAGTTGGGCAATTTATTATGCATAGTCCCTTGTCTGTGTAGGTACTATCATCAGAGTGGTGTTGAAATTCCTGAAATTCCTGGATGTAGCTGTTGCAGACTAGGCTTCCATGTCTGCTGAAGCTCAGATGCGCTGACTGTGATATGAGTCAGAGAACAAGTGTAGGAGGCCAGTACCCTGGAACGGATGAAGCTGTATATACCTGGGATCAGAACTTCAGTCTATCTAGGTAAGTAGTAACTGTATTAGGACTAGTGAACATTGCAGAATGGACTATACAGTTAATTGACTCGGGGGGGGGGGTTATCAATAAACGAGTGGGGGGAACCACTGGAAGTTTTCCAAAACCTTTGGAACCCCTTCATAGAATACTGGAAAAAATACATATTGAGACATTATAATGAATGATTTTGGAGATATAAACCAGAAAAGATGTAATAAGAAATGCAACTACAGTTGTACTTCGCTTAAAGAGCATAATGTGTTCCACTGTACAGTAAAACCTCACATAAAGAGCACCTCACTTAGAGAGTAACTCTCTTAAAGAACAGAATTTTGTCTGAAAGGTCACTTTGCTTAACAACTAAAACCAACCAAAAACTCGCTTAACAACTAAATTGGGGTTCACAGTCCCCCCCACCAGAAGTCACAATTGGTCACTTACAATGATGTCAGACATTGTCCATCTCATCATAAGGGCTCCTCCCCCTAAGTTCCTGAGACACCTTGTCCCATTCCTGGAACTCTCACCCTTACCTTCCACCTTTGAGAGAGCCGAGCTGCGTAGAAAGGAACTCTTACTATGCTCAGGCAATAGAGCAAAACAAGGGAGGAATCTGGTAGCGTAGCTTAGTGTGTGTGCCAATAACAGAACAATAACAATCTTCAGAGAGAAACAGCTGCTTTATTCTTCAAGTTCATGTAGGCTAGTCCATGGAAAAAACATAGTTATTAAAAGGTCAAAACAAAGAATCAGTCCAGTACACAGTCCAGGTATGTTAGGTAAGCATTTTGAGAAGAAAAGAATAATCCCACACCATAGCCAGGGTCTTATGCCATTGAAATCCAGAAACCAACTAACTTCTCTGTAAAATGGAGATTCTGCAGTCAAGTAGGTTAACCTTGGCCAATCAGGGAACAGAAGAAAACATTCTCAAAAAAATAATTGTTTACACACATGTAGAGTCAAAACATGAAACTCAGCTAGCTAGAGAGATAACACAGGAACACTGGCTGAAAACAAACCGTCTCGTGACACACAGTCTTGTGAGACACAGAGGGACAAAGAATTTCTTTGAGGCCTAGGTAAAACTACAACCTCAAGCCTTGTGAACATGAGGAAATATGTCGTTTCCTGAAAATGTTTCATTTAAAGAGCAAACTCACTTAAAGAACAACGCTGTGGAACGCATTATACTCTTTAAGCGAGGTACAACTGTACAGTGGAACCTTGGTTAACGAACAGCTCGGTTAACATAAAAATTGCATAACAAAAGGAAATCCATAGAAAATAGTGGCTCAGTTTATGGATTTTTTTCAGAATGGATTGATCGGTATTCAATGCGTTCCTATGTAGAAAAAGCTTGAGATTAAAGTGGAAGTTAATACTTTGGGGATTTGGAGGAAGTCCCTTTAAGGTGGTTAGGGTTTTGCTGACTAGTTAGTTGGCTTTCTCTTTTCTCTTTCTTTTCATTTTTTCTTTCTTTTTCTAATAAATTAGGTTTTTCAGTATAAATAAAGATTTTCTTTCTTTTTTCAGATTTCGCCCTTTTCTTTTTCTTTTCTTTTCCCTTTGAATGTTAGCAGATATTATTTGTATTATTCAACTGAATTTAGGATGTACAGATGCGGCTAATGTACTTTGGCTATTATATTATTGTTATATATTTCTTCTTTTTATTTTTTATTTTTTGTTAATAAAATTACTTTAATAATTTTTTTTAAAAAAGAATTGACTAGTGAACCTGTGCCCATAGCTTGCTATTCTCTAATTCCCATTTGTAGTGAGGAAGGTGTGGGGGGGGGGGGAGGGGGGAGAACAATTTTCCAGTATTAGGGGGGTCAAACATCCTCAACCATGATGTTCATTAACCATAAACAGGTTTCTATAGTTTCAATAAGAGTATAGTTTCAAGAAAAATCTTGTCTAGCTGTACCTGGAAATAACACAAACTTAACCTGGAAAGTCCGCAAACTTAACCTGTGCTATTACTGAGGCAGGAAAAGGTTGAAGTAAAGTATTCTCTCTAACCTGATCTTTTGAGACAGCTTCCAAAATAACAGAAAGCAGCTGGATTACAGTAACTTGGCAATATAATATTCTTGGATATTTTAATTGGTTATATTGGTTAATGGCTAGATGTTTTAGATT
Organism: Furcifer pardalis; assembly: GCA_030440675.1. Classification (NCBI taxonomy): domain Eukaryota; kingdom Metazoa; phylum Chordata; class Lepidosauria; order Squamata; family Chamaeleonidae; genus Furcifer; species Furcifer pardalis. Next base: position 3,983,115 of record CP126892.1, on the reverse strand, counting down.
CAAACAGTTAAATAATTTTCTTATTTATACTGTAGTTGCTTTTCTTTTTGCTTGCCAGAAATAGTAATGGCTATTTTAAGTAAAATCACAATACAGTCAAACCTCGCATTAAGAGCGCCTCACTTAAAGAGTAACTCACTTAAAGAGCAGAATTTTCTCTGAATGTTCACTTCGCTTAACAAATAAAACCAACCAAAAACTCACTTAACAAATAAATCAGGGTTCACAATCCCTCCCACAATTGGTCATTCACAAAGGTGTTTTGTTTAAAGAACAAACTTGCTTAAAGAGCAATCCTGTGGAACGCATTATGCTCTTTAAGTGAGGTACAACTGTAGTTCAATTTATTTTATGCAGGATTCCAAGCACAGCTGAGACCCTAGTCTTTCTGTCATCTAAGAATTCTTTTAATTTCTCACTCCCTTCATCTTCTGCTTCATTTTCCTTGGTGTTCTCATCACTTTTTAATGGTACTGCTTATTAAAGAACATTCTGGCATTCATGAAGCTTAATACGCAAGGAAGGTAGGAATTAGTCTTTCCATCTTATCTCTATTATTGCTGGAGTAGTATATAGGACCAAGGTGTGAGAGGATTTAGAACTGAATGGGAGAACAGAAAGACTGGTGAAAACTAAGAATGATTTTTCCCTAGCTTTTTTATTGTGTCAGAAGCACACAAAGGTGATTTCTCGGTTGAAAAGATTTTTGCTGGAGGAACTTCACTCAGGTGATGCCTGAATGAGGCTCCTTTAATGTTCCCAAGCTTTTTTCCCACCAAAGTGATCTGTAGTTATCTACTTGCAATTTCTTGCTTTCAAACTGCTAGGTTGGCAGGAGCTGGGACAAAGATGGCCACTCATTCCATAATGCATTACTTGGGTCTTGAATTGCCAACTTGCTGACCTTCCAGCTAACAAGGCAAACTTCTTAAGGACTGAGCCACTGCAGTCCCTATTCCTTAGTTTAGATCACAGTACGCACTGTTCTTCTCATCCCATTGTTTTCTCTACCTACTTGCAATGCTAAAGGCCTCTATGAGTTAAATATCACTTGAGATATTATGCCTCATCTTTCTAAGTACTCATCTGAGACTTCATAATGAAGGTTTTTCTCAATACCAGCCACTATGATTCCAGCTCTAAGGATTGTTATTGTATTATGGAACTACTTTAAGGTTGACTGGCTCATTTTCCAACATGATCTCTGCCTCTACAATTGCTTGCCAACAATGACATCTAACAGTATCAGTCGCTGTCTACACAGGACAAGTGGGTCAGCTTCTGTGCTAGAGATTAAAAGATGTGACTCAGATACAGGGGTATAAAGAGAGGAGTGGGAATGGAGCCAAAAAGGAAAGGAAAGCAAGATATGTAGTCCATGGCAATGCTGTATAACATTAAAAATAACACAGTAGACATCTAGAGAAGTAATAGTCTGTGAAGATGATTACCCTATCTTTTCACTTCAGCTATGTTAACTGCATTGTTGAAAGGAAACCATTTTCTTCTATTCAAGTGTGAACAAATACCACTCAAACTTTTTGACTAGTTATAATCCAGCTAATTCATGCTGGTGGGACAGATCTGAGGTCAGACACTAAGTGCCGTAGAAAAAATGTTCTCCAACTGGTTTGTGGGTCATTGTGCTTCAACCCAAAGACTTCAAAAAAAAAAAAAGGTTCTAGCTTGGTTGAAGTAGTTATTACAACATGTTGAGTCTATTTGGTTTAAGGTTAATAAGATCTGTGGGTTGTGTCCCACTTTTTGTTGTTCAGTCGCACAGTCGATTCCGACCCTCTGCGATGACCCCATGGACCATTGTTCGCCAGGCACCATCCTCCTCAACTCACTCAGCTCTGTGCCGATTGTCTCTACAATACCATCTAACCATCTCGTTTTTGGCCGCCCCCTTCTTCTTTTGCCCTCCACCTTTCCCAGCATCAAGGCCTTCTCAAGCGAATCCTCTCTTCTCATTTGATGTCCAAAGTACCTTAGCTTCATCTTTACAATTTGACTTTCCAAGGAGCATTCTGGGTTGATTTCTTCTAAGATTGACCTATTTGTTCTGCTCGCTGTCCAGGGGACCCTCAAAACTCTACTCCAACACCACATCTCAAAGGCATCTATTCTTCTGCGCTCAGCTTTCCTAATGGTCCAGCTCTCACATCCATACATTGTCACGGGGAATACCATTGCTTTGACAATACGAATTTTTGTTTTCAATATGATGTCTCAACTTTTCATTATGTTCCCCAGGTTTCTCATTGCTTGCCTCCCAAAAATCAGTCACCTTTTTATTTCATGGCTGCAATCACCATCTGCAGTGAGCTTTGATCCTAAGAAAGTAAAATCTGTCACTGCTTCTACTTTGGTTTTCTTTATATTGAGTCTCAAGCCAGCTTTTTCACTCTCTTCTTTCAACCTAATCAGGAGCTTCTTTAGGTTCTCCTCACTTTCTGCCATTAGGGTGGTATCATCTGCATATCTCAAATTGTTGATGTTTCTCCCAGCAATTTTGATCCCAAATTGTGATTCCTCCATCCCTGCATTGCACATTATGTGCTCTGTGTATAAGTTGAATAAGCAGGGTGACAAAATGCAGCCTTGTCTTACTCCTTTTCCTATTCCAAACCACTCCGTCATTCCATTTTCTGTCCTAACTGTTGCTTCTTGATTCATGTACAAATGAGGCATATAAAGTGCTCTGGTATTCCCATCTCTTTAATTACTTGCCACATTTTGTTGTGGTCTACACAGTCAAAGGCCTTAGTGTAATCAATGAAACAGAAGTAGACTTGTTTCTGATATTCCTTTGTTTTTTCCATGATCCAACGTATGTTGGCAATGTGGTCTCTAGTCCCCCTGCCTCTTCTGAAACCCGCCTGCACTTCTGGTAATTCTCTTGCCACATGCTGCTGCAGTCTATCCTGTATTATCTTGAGCATCACCTTGCTAGCGTGTGGGATGAGCGCAATTGTTTGATAATTTGAACATTCCTTGGCATTTCCCTTTTTGGGGATTGGAACATATATTGATCTTTTCCAATCTTGTGGCCATTGTTGTGTTTTCCAAATCTGTTGGCATACAGAGTGCAATAATTTGATTCCATCATCTCCTAGGGCTTTGAAAAGTTAAACCTGAATACCATCATCTCCACTGGCTTTGTTGTTTGCAGTGTTTTCTAGGGCCTTTTTGACTTCACTCTCTAGGATGTCTGGCTCATGTTCAATGTTCTCATCATTGTGATTATCAGGGGTGTTGAGGTCCTTTTTGTAGAGCTCCTCTGTGTACTCTTTCCATCTTTTCTTAATCTCTTCTGCATCAGCTAACTCCTTGCCATCTTTGTCCTTTATCATGGTCATTTTTGCTTTAAACGTTCCCTTGATTTCTCCAATTTTCTTGAAAAGATCTCTAGTCCTACCTTTCGTGTTGTTTTCTTCTATTTCTTTGCACTGTTCATTCAGGTAGTTTTCCTTATCTCTCCTTGCTTTTCTTTGAAATTGTGTATTCAAGTGATTGTATTTTTCCCTTTCTCCTTTGCCTTTTGCATCCCTTCTGTCCTCTGCTATTTTAAGAGCCTCATCGGACAACCACTTAGCTTTCTTACACTTCTTTTCTTTTGGTATGGTTTTCTTTGCTCCCTCATGCATGATGTCCCGCATCTCTGTCCATAATTCTTCTGGCACTCTGTCTATCTGGTCCAAGCCATTGAATCTGTTCCATACCTCCACTGTTAGGGATTGTTGTCTAGGTCCTATCTGTCTGGCCTAGTTGTCTTCCCTATTTTCTTGAGTCTAAGCCTGAATTTAGTGATGAATATGTTGTGATCTGAACCACAATCTGCTCCTGGTCTTGTTTTTGCTGACTGTATGTATGTTTTCCATCTTTGGCTGCAGAGTATGTAATCAATCTGGTTTCGATGTTGGCCATCTGGTGATGTCCATGTGTAAAGTCTCCTCTTGTGTTGCTAGAAGAGAGTGTTTGCTATGACCAGTGCATTATTTTGGCAGAACTCTTATCAGTCTTTGGCCTGCTTCATTCTGTGTTCCAAGACCAAACTTGCCTGTTATTCCATTTACTTTTTGATTTCCTACTTTGGCATTCCAGTCTCCTATGATAATCCGTACATCATTTCTTGGTGTCTGTTCTATGAGGTGTTCTAGGTCCTCATAGAATTGGTCAATTGTGGCTTCATCTGCACTAGTGGTTGGTGCATATATTTGGATTACAGTGATATGAATGGCTTGCCTTGTATTCTGACTGACATCATTCTATCATTTTTGAGATTATATCCCATTACTGCTTTTCTCACCCTTTTATTGACAATTATGGCTACTCCGTTTTTTTCTGAGGTTTTCTACAGGTACAAAATTAGTCTACTAACAATAATTGAGTGCCATCAAGTTGATTCTGATTTATGGTGATCATTTCCAGAGTACTCTAGGTAGAGAATACACAGATGTGATTTACTTCTTCTGGGGTCTCCCTGGGACTGTGCAGCTTGGCCATGACTACACAGGTGGATTTTCTCCTGGAAGGCACAGTGGGGAATCAAATGTCTAACCTATGGCTTTGCTGCTAGATACCTAAGCATCTGAGCTATCCAGTTAGCCTAGTGGAAAGGTAGTGTTGTCATAAGTGACATAGATTACAAGTCACTTGTCATCTTTCTATGCTACTGGAAACTGCATAGACATGTTAGACATACTGCTGTCCATTATAACATGGAGCTTTGGCCCATTATTTATAGTGGGCAGAATCCTATAGGCATAGTTATGCTGGCATAAATTGGATGTGGTGTTTGAAATTAAATTAATTGAAATTAACTGAAAGCTTCTTATCCTTCTCTTTCATATTCTGATGTTCATTTGGACTCCCTTTTGCTCTGGGGAAACCTTTTGGGACACTTGGGGATGAGGAGCTTTTAACAATAGAAATCAGTGCTGGATCACAATACTTCTTGGATCAGCATTTCCTGCAGTGATCTGGTAATGATTTTTGACTATTAAAGGTTCCCTCCCCTCCACCTGTGATCCTTGGGCACCCAAAGGCTTTCTTGGGATAAAAAAGGCAACCTAGACACCACCTGAACCTGAAGAGGAAGGGTTAGAGTGAGTTTGGAAGCTTTCAATTAATTTCAATTGATTATTTCCAGTACCTGGATCTGGTTTATCCCATCATGAATACGCCAACAAGATTTTGTCCAATGGGATTCACCCCTTTGTGTCTCTGTGTCAGAGGTGCAGCAGGGGGAAAGTGGGTGGGACCCTGGGTGGCACCCTGGGTGGCACTTTGGGCCGGCAAATTTTCACAATAAATAGGGACCCTCCCCCACCACCGGCATCCTGGGCCCCACCCAGGGGTGAAGAATTTGGCCTATGCCCTGGGTGGCTGAAACCCATGGTACACCACTTCTCTTTGTACATCTGTCTACCTATAGTAACTGAAAATATCATTTACCCACCTGTCCAAAAAATATGCTAAAAACCAAACCCAAACCTGTTGCCCTTTGAGGAGTGAGCCTCCATAAAACTATTTTGTTATTCCTCCTCATGACTTTTTTCTCTTCAGAGATTCTTCCTAAACTCAGGAGGCCCCTTTTGAATTCAAAGCCTTTCCTCTTACATTTAATTCATCATAAGATGATAATCAGAGATCTCAGTGGTATATCTGAGGCCTGCAATAGTGATTAACAAAGGCCTGTTGCTATTCTGAAGTGCAACGAAGTATGTAATTAAACATTTTTTTCCCTCCCATATTGGGAGTAGAGTTTTGAAGGCAACATCATTTGATTGAAAATTCTGCTTTGTGAATGATTGCGTTCTTTTAAAACTATAGCCATCCCTGAAAGTTGATGTCAAAGAAAGTAAGGCTGGTCTGAGTAATATCTATCAGGGATATTCTGAAGCAGGGTTTATGGTTGCAGAACTGACTGAAGATGAACTCATTCACAGAGTGGGACTTGCATCAGAGTAAATGTATGCTGAATTGCACAATAAAACAAGTACTTCTATCTCTTGATGGTATCTGGATGATTTTCGGTATATTGATTTGATCATGTCACTCTGTGCTTTGTCTTGGAGTAGTGGGGGGAAATGTGCTGGACTCAGTGAACTCTTTGACTGTGATCAGATAGTTCCAGCACACTAACACTGTGAAATAACTAGCTTCTCTCAAGCTGAAGACAGAATCTCTTGAAAGCTTCTGTTTGTTCATTTGATGCAGGATGGTAGTGTACAATTTGGAACAAATACAGTCACACTAGGAGAAGTGAACAAATAAATGTGCATATTGTGTAAAGCACATACGGGAAATGTGTACAAATGTCCATGCAAAAAGAAAACAAAGTATTGCAACCTGATGGGAACAGAAGAGGGTCAAGATGACAGCTGGAATTAACAAATTTCAAATTTACAGTAGAATTTTAGATATTCAGAATTTTTGAGGCTCAGTGTATGCTGCAATACAGGCTGTTTTTTTTTTTAAAAAAAATACATATACAGTATCTCAAACATTTCCTATATATACTATCTCATGCATCATGAAAAAAGGATTTTATTTTAATCCTGAGACCTCTTTTTCTGTTATCATGAAATTTACTGCTATTCATGGGGCTTTTCTCCTCCTCTATGTCAGATCATTTGATAGATTTATTTACTATAACATCCAGCCAAAATAAAGTCCTTTGAAATTTGTTAATTATGTTTGTTTGCATTATCATGGCAAAGGTTTAGGGTAGGGGTTCTCAATGTTTCCGTGCCACGGGCCAGACTACGCCTGCTCAGAAAGCTGAGCTGGCTGGACACATGGGTAAATGCGGCCATAAACCACTGCACTGGCCAGACACACGGGTAAAGCCTGCTGTAAACACAGCCATAATCCAATTCTGAGGGTTGTCCCCATGGGCTGGATGGTTTGCCACTGGGGGCTGGGTCCAGCCCACAGGCCGTAAGTTGCAAATCCCTGGTTTAGGGGTTTATGTCTATGGGAACTTCAGATCATGGTGTTCTACTCTGGTCTTGTGCCCTTCATCAGATGACCATGCTCCCATCCTCCTGGCAGCATTATATGATGGCATACTGTCTTTTGCACAGGCTGAAAAGCTCTCCTAACATTAAAATAAGTCTTCTAAAGCTTAGGACTTGGTAGTAAGAGTTCTAAGCTAAAATACTCTGGTAGCTTTGACCCTCTTTTTTCCTCCTTTGATCTTGCTCTACTGGACCGTTGTCTTGGAGACTTTCTCCAAAATGGAATTTGGCCTTCAGGTTTAATGCTTTTCCACTGTGCATTAAGCTAATAAAAGGGCCTTCAGAGGCATGCTCCTCTCTCATTATTCAACGTACTCATCTTCTTCTCTCTGTGTTTGCCATATTTATAAGGCACACATCTTTAATAAGATTTCCTGCAAGGAGGGAACCTTACTTTTCCCCACAATCTTCAGTATACAGGGTAAATGTCAGTTTCTGCTATTTCACTTTCTTGACTGAAAAATCCTATTTTAAAACATCTCCCCACCATTTCCCCCCACTCCCAATTTTGTTTGAATTTCTGTTTCCTTATTTTCAGAGGAAAAAGGAAGAAGAATAAACAAGCCAGGGAGCATTTCTATCTATAAAGAAGTCTTTGAAAACAGTTCACATTCTATATCTACACACACAAATAAGTTGCTGATGCTGATAATATCCCTTTCACATTTAGTGCTAAAGAGAATAATAGATTGCCCATTTTACCGCTTTCTTCATGTCTCATGCAAACCGCTTTGTTAGATTTCCTAAGCTTTTTGCTCTTGTTACAAACACGTGTATTCTTATAAAATATTCATTTGGAGAAACCACATTGGGGAGAAAGCAGATTTACACACATCCACAGAGAAGAGATAGAAAAGAGGAATTGCAAAATACATAAACACCACTGAGCTATACCATAAATAACATAGCCAGGGGAGGAGGGGGAGAAGCAGCAATGGTTTTGAGCAGAGCACTGTAAATCTTTTTTTTTTAAAATCCCTGGGTAGGTTTCTACTTTTCCAAGCTAAATTCTTCCAAAGATTACCACAGCCAGTATGATACAGCTTCATATTATTCGGAAGGCTCACTTTGGCTGGTTCTCTCAGAAGATATGGGGAGGGTACTTTGAACCTTTTGGTAATGGCAAGTTATTACTCCCATAAATACCTTATCATTGAGCAAGCTAGCAAGGGCCTATAGTGATATGAATAGGGTCTCTGATAATCACAAATTCATTTAAAACAAATCAACATCAATCAGTGAAATAAGGCAGACAACCAAAAATCTCAGTCTCTACAAGGTACCAAATTTAAACAGATATATTTTTAGAAGGGATACTTTAACCAGTTATAAATACCACTAAGGAGACTATTTAAATCTGAAAGATAGCTCTATAACATATTCTTGTGAGGAGGACTTAAAAAAGCTCCTGATTAGGTTGAAAGAAGAAAGTGCAAAAGCTGGCTTGAGACTCAATATAAAGAAAACCAAGATAATGGCAACAGGCCCTGATCAGTCCCTGGAAAATAGATGGGGAAGAAGTAGAAGCAGTGACAGATTTTACTTTCTTAGGATCAAAGCTCACTGCAGATGGTGATTGCAGCCATGAAATATAAAGGTGACTGATTCTTGGGAGGCAAGCGATGAGAAACTTGGGGAGCATAGTGAAAAGTAGAGACATCACATTGCAAACAAAAATTCGCATAGTCAAAGCAATGGTATTCCCTGTGGCAATGTATGGTTGTGAGAGCTGGACCATTAGGAAAGCTGAGCGCAGAAGAATAGATGCCTTTGAGATGTGGTGTTGGAGGAGAGTTTTGAGAGTCCCCTGGACAGCGAGGAGAACAAACAGATCACTCTTAGAAGAAATTTACCCTGACTGCTCCTTAGAAGGTCAAATAATAAAGATGAAGCTAAAGTACATTGGACATCAAATGAGAAGAAAGGATTCACTTGAGAAAGCCTTGATGCTGGGAAGGATGGAGGGCAAAAGAAGAAGGAGGCAGCCAAAAATGAGATGGCTAGATGGTATTGTAGACACAATGGGAACAGAGCTGAGTGAGTTGAGGAGGATGGTGGAGGACAGAAGTGTCTGGCAGACAGTGGTCCATGGGATCCATCGACTGTGTGACTGAACAACAACAAAAAAGTCCATACCAATATTATCTCTAAATCAGACAAAAATCAAGAAGAAATAGCATCAAACCACCTTATTCACACCAGTGAAACAGGACTGGGGACTGTTTAGCAGCCTACTAGCATTACAAACAAGGAGGGATTCTGCATGGAAGTGTGCCAATTGATTAGATGACACAATAGATCCTCATTAGCATCAAACATCATAGCAACAAGAACAAACACACTTTAATCATGGTAGCATCTTTAACAATGTTGAAAGCTTTCCATAATTTGTGGTAGCTTTTTTTTTTTTTTACTGTGAGGAAAGAGAGCTGGATGACACTTTTCTTATAAGGCTAAAGAACTATGCAATTAACTTAAGTCTGTTATATGAACCAATGATATAGACATTTCACCATTCTTCATCACAAGGTACAAAACAAGGATATCTTTTGTCCTCAATGTTCTGTACCTTGTCTCCAGAGCCATCTTCCCCAACTTTTAACAGAAACATTCATTCCAACTTATCGAATGCTTTTGTTGCATCAAATGATGCTGTAGTGTAGTGCTTACCTTCATTTTTGCACCTATGGTGTACCACAGTAAAAAAAATTTGCTATATGTGGTCTAAATATGCTGTTTTACATTATCTGACCCATTCTATTAGCTAAAATACCTGTAAAAATGTGTATTCCTGATTTATTAGAGTAATTGAGTTAACTTCTAGATTTTTGTTTGGCTTTGGAATGAGAATTGTATGAGACCTAGTCCCTGATGGTGGCAAGGAGACCCTATTTAATATATAATTAAAAAGTTTTAACACTAGTTTTTCAAACTGAACTAACTCTGTTTTGGAAAAATCTCAACAGAATCCATCAATTGCTGGAACTTTACAAGGTTTTAGTTTCTTGATAGCTTTTCTTAATTTGTCCTTTGTAATTGGACTATTTAAGAATGCTTTATGACTATTAATTAACTTATTGATGTTTAGATTTCTGCAGCAACTGATCAATAAAATACTGGGTTGTTAGAAAGGTAATGTCTGCAAAGATTTAACAAAAGTATCATCTATTTTTCATTAAATTGTCCAATTCCCTTATGACAGATGACATTTTATTTTTGGATTTGGGTCTCCCTTCAATTGCTGCAAGAATTGAATTTGCTTATTTTAAATACTGACAGAGATTAAACAGTTTAAAGAATCATTCTCTGACCAAATGCTTGTCAGTTAGATCAACTGCGGTTTGGAGGAATTAAACTGTATTTTTATGACAAAGGACTATAGTCTCACTTTGGAAAAGTTTCTTTGTCTCATCTCCCATTTTTTTATATACATGTGAGACATGATAGGACTGCTATTGTTGTGGCATAGTTTTCTACTTGGTATCACCAACTTCAAGTTAATACAGTAACACCTCGGATAACGTTTACCTCGGATAATGCTAAAATCGCATAACGTTAAGTAATCTAGGGAGGAGAATTGGATTTAATAACATTAAGGTCCTATGGGATGGATCGGATAACAACCGATAAAGCCTGTGCGGTTACAATGTATCACTATGGAGCTTTAATGTTATCCGATCCATCCCATAGGATTTTAATATGCATCGATTAACACTAAAAATCAGATAACACCATGACTTGTGGAACCAAGTCTTAGTGTTATCCGAGGTATTACTGTAATGTGAGGCCATATTCTTTGGAGGCACTGAACACCTCACAAATCCACTGAGCTTTTATGAAACTCAGATTCCAACAGATGTACTCTGCAAAGGGAGATCAAGTTGTGGAATATTTATGTAGTTTTGGATATAGTCATACCTACTGTTCTGTCCTCTTTATAAGTATCCAAGAGAAAGATTTTTGACACCTATCGTCCAATCATATTTCAATTGCCCCCTTGCAGAAACACTGGTAGGACTGCTGGCTAATAACTAGTTATTCATCATGTATGCTGTAGCACAATTCACTTTGCTGTTAAGAAACTACAATCCTATTTTATTAAGGGCTATTATATTATTGAATAGGTCCTGGTAAGATTGATGTTTTACTGAATATTACATGAAGCTCTACAGTAGTTGCTCTCCAAACTATAGGCTCGGTGTAGTTTTGGACTTTCCTGTGCTTGAAATGATTATGAGTTTTGTGTTGGTAAAAATCGTAGGTGTCTTATTATTAACAGGAAGTCACTAAACATAAATTACACAGTGAAACCTCTATTTCTCCAATACAGAAATTGTGTTGGATTGCTCTTCCATGTAGGGTACTTTGAAAGAGTTAAATAGCTGTGTCCAGAGCATTTAAGCTGAACTATTTAGTGTTCCTTAGGCAGTCTGCCAATTTATTCCTCCCCACCCCCCACCCCCATAACATCAGAAGATAAGGTTACTGTTCTACAAATTGCAACTTAGGGAGCTATACATTCAAGGCCAGAAGGAGCAGCTGTAATCTCAGTATTATCTAACAACAGCAGCTAGAAAAACTCTGTTAACTGATATTTCAATGCTGGCTAAAAATATTGCTCATTTTAAGTGGCATTAAGAGAATTGTTGGCTGGGTAAATGTCAGCCGAACTCTTGACCTTGACAATGAGTTAGGAAGATATTCAACTTTAATGAGGTCAATAAAATGTTCTTCTGATCGCAGTAGTTGACACAGTGAGTGGCAAATCACTTTTATTTACCAATTGCCCTCTGGATAGCCTGTTATGTGCAATATCTAATGCAATTTGATAATGCTGTATCCAACGCATTGCTCCATTCATGATATCTTCCTGCTGTTGCTGTCTTTTCCCAAAGACAGCAACTTTTGCATAGCTGTTTGGATCTGTCTTCACTGTCTGGTGTGGTGTGTAAGGAATTGTGAGGATTTGGCCCTTCCAAGCAGAGTTGGGTCAAACTTGTATTCATGACAGCCCAGTGGTTCCCAACATGGGTCACACACCCCACAGGGGGACTTCAATTCCCAGAAGCCTAAGTCAGTACATTAACTGATCAGTGCTTTGGGGAATTGACTTAAGCTTCTGGGAATAGAGGTCCAAAGGCCAAAGGTTGGGAAAAACTGGTCTAGCTACTGTGTGTTACCAGATATCTATTCTTAGTTTGTGCGCCTTCTTTAGACATCTGAGTTTTCTCTTTTTATTAATGGCAAAGAGAAAATAAACTCAAATGTTTGGATACATGTATTGAAAACAGACTATTTGGGGGGGGGGGTGGAGAGACAAACTCCTAGATTGGATCAGATTCTTGAACTATTTTTTTCTCAAAAAAGCATATTCCCTAAGAGCTATTCCTATTAGAGTTTAGAAAAATTACTTAGGTGGACATGATGGAAGTTGTAGCCTAAATAAGTAACTTTTACAATCTCCAGACAAGCTCTCTCTATATTTATTTAATGTTGTGACAGCCAATAATCAAAGTTCTGAAGGCTTTATGGAAATGAAATAAGTAGCCAAAAGGTAATATGGTTCTGAAAGAATACCAAACAATTTTTTGCCAAGAACTTAGAGAACTAAATTGATTTATGACAGCATTTTTCACAAGAGGTGATAAATAATGCCAAGAACATGCCTTATGTAAAACTTATTTGTAGACATTTAACAAAACTTTTCTATGTGAGGGGAAAGGAGTGGGGGAAAGAATCCTTAAATTGAATGAAGTATGGATTAAAGTAAATCCCATCACTTTGAGATCAGCAGTTGGGTTAGGGATATGGTTAGATTTCTATGTGCTTTCTTTGTATTTCCTGGAATACATTGAGAATTCCAACATCTCCCCTGAATGGGGCCAGAGTACATTTCTTCTGCCTCTTGGCATTAAGATTTGCCCCCCAAAAGGAAAAAAATGAAAATTAAAAAATGAAAAGTAAGGGATCCATTTCCCCATCCTGCTATACTATGCTAAAGGTCTCCCTTGCTTGGAAGTCAATTGTATCCTATTCTAAAGGAAAGGGTGCACATCTCCATTTACAACCAAAGAACCAGAGCTGTATGCATCTGTAGATGTTTCTGTGGTCATTTGGCAGGCATGACTAGATGCCAGAGTGCATGGAATGCTGTTACCTTCCCTCTGAAGTGGTACCTATTTATCTATATGCTATACTAGCTTTGAGATAAAAGAATTCTAACATTAAAATGCAGTGTATTTCATTTGTACAATTTTTGTTCCAACTGATTTTTGATCGCATGTTTATAAGAGGGACAATGCAGATGATACACTAATAATTGCAAAACAACCAATTAAGGCAATAGCAAGAATACATGTACATTTAAAAATATTTGAGGAAGTTACAGGTCTGAGAGTGAACTGGGATAAAACAGAAATGATATTTTGTAATGGGGATAAAGAAGAAGAGGAAGGAATAAAAGAAAGATATAAGATACAAGTTAAAACCAAATTAAGATACCTGGGGGTAGTAATATCAAGTAAATTTGGGGAACTTAAAGAGTTAAATTATGACAAAAAAAGGAAATTGAAAAGAAAATAATACAGTATAATAAATTAAACTTATCATGGTTTGGTTGGGTGGCTTTGAGCAAAATGATGCTGCTACCCAAATTAAATGTTTTATTTGATGTTTTGCCGATAAGAGACAATGATAAAGAACTGAAAGAGTACCAAAATATTATAAATAAATTTTGTAATGGTAAACGTGGGGCAAGGATAGTTAAAAAACTGTGGTGTTTACCTCAAAAAGAAGGTGGGTTGGGTATACCAAATATCTATAATTACTACAGAGCTTTTCAGGTAAGAAATGTTATTAAAATATTAAATAGGGAAGAATCAATTTGGGAAAAAATTGAAAGGAGGGAATTCTCACAAATCGGTAATGCAATGTTTTTAAGTGAAGAAGGCAAAAAAAAAAAAAGAACAAAGTTCAGAATAAGATGATAAAAACAACTATGGAAGAATGGAATAGAGTAAAGAAAGATCTTATCCCAGGGATCTCACCTATTATATAATTAGAGGACTTCAATAACTTCCCAATAAAAATAGATAGAAGGATTAAGAGCATATTAGCAGAAAAAGGAGTTTTATTGTTGAAAGATTGGGTTAACAGTTGTAGAGATAAAGAAAAAAAGGGAGCTTTTTTTGCAGTTGGAGGTAAATTGGTTCAAGACTCTCCAGATAAACAACTGGAATAAAAAAATATCTACATGATAACAGTCTAGAAAGGGAGGTTACAGTATTTGAAAAACTTTTGATCAAACTAAGAATAGGAGACATAGGAATTAAAGGGATAGTAAGTAAGCTCTATAAGATTTTGAATAAAGGAGAAAAAATACAAGAGGTGTTGAAAAATACTTGGGAACAAGAATTGAACAAGACAATCTCAGAAGAAAAATAGCAGAGAAAGTGGAAGAGAAGGATTATGAGAACTATGTCTGTAAGGGTGAAAGAACATAACTATAAATTACTTTGGTGATGGTATCTAACCCTGACCAAGCTGCATCAGATGGACAATAGGATGAGTGATAAATGTTGGAGATGTAAACAAGCAATGGGGACATATTTACACATGTGGTGGAGTTGTGATCAGTTAAGAGAATTCTGGGGGAAAATAGAAAGGGAAATGAAGAATATATTTGATATGCAGCTTGAATTGGGGCCGGATACAATATTGTTAACAGAGGTGGATAAATTTAAAATGAGTAATGATAACAAAGAATTAATGACTGTGATGTTGTCAGTGGCTAGACAATGTATTGCAAAAAATTGGAAAAATGATATATTGCTAAATATACAGGACTGGTATAAGGAAATGTGGGAGCTGGCACTCAATGATAAGCTTACATGGGAATTCAATATTAGAAAAGCATAGTTCAAGTAAATAGATTCTGGAGAACTTGGAGACAATTTGTTGAATATGTAATGGTTAAAAAGAAGGGCATTACTCCTGTACCGGATCAAATTGATTTTTGGAAACTATAAACTGTGATAATCCCCCGGATATTGTATATAGCACAAGGGTGATATTAAAAGTGTGAATTATAGTAGAGTAGGAAGTATAGTACTGTATTTAATAAATGTATTAGAAAATTAGCTTGAAAAGTTTGATATGTAATGATGGATTTTTCATTTTTACTTTTACTCTTGTTCTCTTTTTTATATATATCATGGGTACTTTGTATGATTTTTTTATTGTTAAACGTGGGATTGTATGTTCTTTATGTATATCCTTTTATTTTCTTTGAAAATCTATAAATAAAATTTTTTTAAAAAAAGAGGAACAAAAGCATAAAAATCAAAAGAAACAAACTGTTGAAATTCAACTTCATTGATCACACTGTCTGCTCTTCAAATGACAATGTACTAGAACTTCTACATTATACAACAAGTTGTAAGAACATTCTGGAACAAAATATAACTTTGGGGAACAAGTATCTCAGCCTAGTGCAAAAATTATTATCTAGGCTGGATGAGAAATGGGATTGAACTGTTTCGTCTTCCTGACTAAATGTAACAAGTTCAATTGAGAATGTCTTGATGTATAGAGTACACTAGCTGCACTATGAAATATTATTTTATGCAAGGACACATCTTAATTACATTGTACCCATCATTTTTGTTAGTTACTGAACACTAAGCACATCTATTTACTCATGTACTGATGCCAGAACATAACAGGATCAAAATTAAGACTGAACATTATAAAGCATTTTTGGGCACTCATATATGGTAGAAGAAGGAAGAAGGGTAGCAGAGAGGTCTTGTCCAGAAGCACAGTGGGAAATGATAAGCTTTGGTAGAGGAAGATTGGCCATACTGTAGAAAACTGATAGCAAACAATTCTAATACAAATAGAAAATTGTGAATGTTTAAAAAGGGAAATAATCTAATTGTCCATTCAGGATCAAAGCATTTCCTCTCAATTCATAGAAATGTAATGCAGCCCCTTTTGGAAAACTGGGTCCAAAACTGTTTAGAGAAAGGATGGTGGAGCTTAAAAAGGAGGAGTCTAGCTTTTCTCTTCAGGACCGCTCTCAATCTTAATCAATTCACCTGAGAAAGGCCTTTGAAGGTCTGCAGTTCACCTACAAATGTTTTGAAAGAGATCCATCACCTTTAAAGCCTTAGAATGAGAGGGAGACTTTCTGGAAAAGTCTATCTGGAAAAGAAAATAGGAACATGTAATCGCTGTGATACTTTTTATAGGTTAGTTCATGGACACATACCTACTTGAGGTAGGTGGGTAATGGGTCCATGAAGCCCATGCTATAATAGGTCTTCTTGTATTCTAGAGACTGCAGTGACTCAAGTGGTTAAGATGATGACTGGAAGGCAGCCGGTCAGCAGTTCAATACCCAACTACTGCATGATGGAATGAGCTCCCATCTCTGTCCCAGCTCCTGCCAACCTAGCAGTTTGAAAGCAAGAAATTGTAAGTAGATAAATAGGGACCACTTTGGTAGGAAGGTAAACAGTGTTCCATGTGCTCAAGTGTCTATTCATGCCTGCCACATGACCACAGAAACGTCTGCACAAGCGGACAGCGGTGCAGCTATGCAACACAGATGAGCACTGAACCCTAGAGTCGGAGACGACTGGCAAGGATGACCTTTACTTTTACCTTTATTAAAGGCACCACTTGTTATTTTGCTACAGGAGAGTAACATGGCTGTTCAGTGTAAACTCTTTCCATCTTGCCCTGAAATTTGGTTTCTAATTAAAATATTTTTTTTTAAAAAAAAATAGGAGCAGTGATGCTCTTGTGTGGCTAGCATTTAATGGACTGGCCAGAAGCTGCTGTTAGTACTTGCTGAGAAGGAAAATTATTTTTGAAGGAAAATGGCCTTGCCTGCTGAAACATAGTTGAAATTTTAAAATTAATCCGTATTATAGAATAATGTACAGTATTGGTTTCTGGACTATCAATTATCTTTGGAGTGTTATGTTGAACTGCTGGATAGTTTGGAAGTTCGATTTCCCACTGTGCCTCCTTGACAAGTGCCGGACTTGATGATCCATAGGATCTCTTCCAGCTTTGCAGTTCTAAGATGATGATGATTTATTATTATTATTATTATTATTATTATTATTATTATTATTATTATTATTATTATTATTATTATTATTATTATTATTATTATTATTATTATTATTATTATTATTATTATTATTATTATTATTATGGGTAAAATGCTCTTACATAAAGTTGCGTGTTGCCAACAGATGATGTCTTTGTCTGACACAGATAATGTTTAATGTAAACTGATATCAAAACTTCCTAACCTCCCTCCCCTACTTAAGGTTCTGAGTACATCTAGGGCCATGGAAAAACCTTTTGGAGCCTACAGGCTGGCAGGTGTGTGTGAAGATTTTAATAGTAAAGGAATTACTGCCAGATTGCCACCTCTAGGAGCAAGAGTGCTGCTGTTGATCCAGCAGTGATTAAAGTTTTCCTCCCCAATTTCAATGCATCTAAAGTGTTTCCCAGTGCAAAGAGAGAGAGAGAGAGCCATAGAATCTGGGGATAGGAAGATTATAATTAATTTGGATTAACTATTCTTGACATTAGATAATGATATCATCTGGTTTGCCCTTTGTAACTTTACACAAAAGGATTTTGGCCAGCGGTCTTTGAGAAATTGGCTCTGTTGAGGCTGTTTCTGAAACTGATTTGCCTGTGATTCAAACTGAACCAAGAATCAGACACAACTCGCACTTAGAAATTTATGGTTTCTGGGCTTGTACTATGTTCTGCAATAGAGGAAAGAAAGAGCAATCAACAACCTATGTACACTTTTAAAGTACAAGGTGGGGGAGGAAACTTCACTGTGTGCATTTCTAGAATTCACAAGTGTCTAAATTCTACTAGGTAAAGGTAAAGGTAACCCTTGCTTGAAAGTC
Source organism: Furcifer pardalis (assembly GCA_030440675.1). Taxonomy (NCBI): domain Eukaryota; kingdom Metazoa; phylum Chordata; class Lepidosauria; order Squamata; family Chamaeleonidae; genus Furcifer; species Furcifer pardalis. Next base: position 3,965,141 of record CP126892.1, on the reverse strand, counting down.
AGTCATATCTGACTCTAGGGTTCAGTGCTCATCTCTGTTTATAGCTGTCTGTTTCTGCAGACATTTCCATAGACGTGTGACAGGCATGCCTAGACACTGGAATGCACGAAAGACTGTTTACCTTTCCATCAAAGTGGTCCCTATTTATCTACTTGCAATTTCTTGTTTTCAAACTGCTAGGTTGGCAAGAAAATTCTACTAATGTGCACATTAATGCACTTATTTGAATAATGGGTACTAAAATATGTGAATTTTCTTCCCTGTAAAGATACAGTTCTGTGTGGAGATGGCACAGTTTCCATCTTTTTCAGAGATGGAAAGAGGAGATCTGTGAAAGCACTGTCAACAGACTTGTTTATCTCTGTTGTCACGTAGTATCATATGTGGGCTATTTGTATAAGTGTGGTGAGTACACTTTCTTGTCTCCCTGCTTTGCTCCGTGTGTGTAAGAGAGAGTGAGAGTGAGAGTGAGAGAGAGTGAGTGAGAAAGAGAGAGAGAGAGAGAATGAATGTGACAGTACAACCTGGACTTTTCACAGCTTGAAACTTTAGCACAGTAAACATGCTGCTTTTCCTCCACTCACCCAACAGTCGCCACATATGTCCAAAAGATTAAAAGCCAATTGAGAACCTTGTGAAGGTGTTGTTGTTGTTGTTGTTGTTTTAAAAAAATAATCTTTTCAAGCATGTGATGATGGTCACAATTTTGCCTCCCAATTATAAGTCATGTGGTGTTCGCACCTCACTGTACTTATTTTTGTGACATCCAATTTCAGTTTTGCTTCAAAGAGCTCTGAAAGTGTAAGCTATACATGATGGAAAGTGGGACAAAGATGAGTTTGACTGGCATACAAAACTCAATTTGCTAACATCACTCTGCTTATACCTACTTAGGATTGTTACAATACATATTTGATGGAGAACTCTCATTCACTTTAATGATTTTTACTGGACTGTTTTATTAGATGGAATTCTATTGAAGTATTGCATGTCAGTTCCTCCTATCCAACTAGATTATTTATTTATTCAGTTCTCTGCCTAATATAACCCACTAATTAGAACAGTGAGATTATTGGATTTCTTTTGTTATAAACTCATCATTCAAAGCTCAGTAACTTTTGTTTGTTGTTTCAAAGTGCATATTTAGATATTTAGCTGATAACATGCTGTTTTAGGAGTTACTGATTTAATGCACTCCGATAATGCAATTTATATCCCAAGATAAGTGCTATATATAAATATCTGTTCATAAAGTGTTTTGTATTTGCTTTTGCCCATGAATATTGTCAGTTTCTTTTCATGTTATATCAGAATGAATAGAAATCAACAGCTGATGCATTTCATGGCTGCACCTGAATCACAGCGTATGTTGATTTATCTTCTTTATCACTCTCCAAAGCAAGATCTGAAAATTGAGATCAACTCTATAGATAGGCTTTCTGGCATTTATCAGACTCAGCTTGCATAGTGACACTCTTGAGTTCAGACCTGAATTATGCTAATGTGAGCTTTGCCACTGGTGAACTCCAAGCCAAATAGATCTGTTTTGTTCACTTGACCCTTAAAGCCAAGTTTGGTCTTTTGAGAACATTTCCATCTGTTTCCATTCCATTCTCAGGTGACTCAGAACATTTCTGTATGGATAAGCCTCACCCTTATCCTACTGTCATAGGACTCATTCCACCATCCAGAGGCCTGTACTCCTTCCAGAATCCCACACCAATCTTTGTGTTGCTTCAGAGTACAGGTACCTGTGGTCTTGCTCCAGGCTAGAGAAATCCCTCCTTCCATCCCTTATTTCTCTTCAGCATTGTACATAAGGATGGATGAATCATTAATTTAGTCCTATTATTTCATTTCCTCATTAGAAAGCACGCTTCAACTTTTTTGTATGATAGTAATAATTTTCTGTCATCTCACTTCTGACTTACAACAATCCATTTCTGGTTTTCTAGGTAGAAGATACTAAGAAGTGGTTCCTCGTTCCCTTTTTTCTTGGGTTACCCTGGGACTGTGTAGCTTGCTAAAGACCAAATAGGCTGGCAATTCTGGGATGCACAGTGGGAATTGAACTCCCATTCTCGGGCTCTGCAGCCAGGTGACCATCTCACTGGGCCTAGCTGCTGTGTCTCTCCTACTATACATCTTTTAGTAACAAAACATATTTTGTAGCGCTTAGGGTGCAATCGGATGGCATTTTAATTCACATTTTGTGATTCTTTGGAAACTGACTGGCTTGCTACCTTTTCTGGCAATGACACAATGTTCAGGCAATCATCTGTTATACATGGATTTCTTAAAACTATATGAAAAAAAAAGTCCCACTAAGAATCATAATTAAACACAGTGTGAATATTTAGCAAAGATATTCAGATGAATTTTGAACTTGACAAATGTACAAATTTCTTTATACAGTGTGACTTGATCCAAAAATTAGATGGAATAGAGCTAATAAATGTCAATATTATAAGATGATTATCAAGGGATGATAACTATAAATACCTTGAAATACAAGAAGTAGATAACATCCTGCACACTTTTTCTTCCGTGTCTAGGCCAGATGTGAAACTGCCAAAATGAAGCTACCTTTTGGGGAATTCATTCTGCAGTTCCCTTCACTTGACCTAGTGTGAGAAAGATTAGCTAGCAACTCAAAGTTGCCATTACTAGAGTATGCCCAATTGTGGTTCAAAAATACCACAATCTTCAAGGAGACTTTTTCTGTGTACCTCATTCTGCACACAAAAGTTAAAGGTTTAACTCAAAGGGAGTACTGTACACTGAAAGTCAGGCATTTTAAAATTAAATGGTGGGAATATAATTAAAGACATAAAGACATAGTTAGTTCTTGTAATCAGATAACCAGCTGGAATAATAAATGGTACCAAAACAATTTAGGGAAAAAATGGATTTAAAAAACACAGAAATTAATGAATATGTATCACACACTACTCCCAAAAAGGATAGGAACAGGTTATGCTCAATGCAAATGTTTGATTTTTGCTGCAGAAGAACAAATACTCCAAATTAACATTATGAAAAATAAAAGTCAAAGAATTGATGCAAACAGCAATTGCCGACTCTGTCAAGAAAAAGATGAAACTATGTCAAACATTAATGTGAAAGATTCCACAGACTACAAAGCAAGACATGACAGATTTGCAAAATTAATACACAAATCTCCATGTAAAAATATATATAATCTGCCAGCATTCAAGAATTCATGGAGACATCAAGTAGAGAAAGTGTTAGAAAGTGACCAAGTTAAGATCATGTGGGATTTTTTGATCCAAACTGACAGACACCTTGAGTAATACATAACAGTAAGGGAACAAAGAAATGTCAAGATAATTAACATTTTAATTCAGGAGATGCCAGAGCTGAAGATATAGAAATTGACAAATTAACAAAATATGGAGACTTGGCAATATAAATAGCTCAATTATGAATGAAACACACTTCAATTGTCCCTATAGTGATCAAGGCACTGGAAACAAGGCAATAGAGTTTCATAAAATATTATAACCAACTGCAAAACTCTGAATAGCATCATCAAAGCTGCAGAAGACTGAAATTTTGGGAACAGCTTAAATATTACATGGCTGGTTAAAACGTGCATCTGTTCTATAACATGAGTCAATGTTTTTTTATAATATAGATTGTTTTGACATTGTTTAATATGTTTGAATGATAATATATTTATTTCAAACAGCTTTCGTTCCATTCTAAGGTGACATATTTAGCATATATCTTTTGGTCACCATTCTTCTTCAGGGACAATCTCCAGATTCTACATCACTAAAGTAAGGACAAAGTATTAACTATAATTACAGTCCCTTGCATCTGACAGAAAAACCTCTGCATACACATACACATTCTATGAATCTCTGCTTGTTGTGTCATTCAGATGATAATTTATAATAAACTCTGGTTAGTCTGACAAGCCACTTTCAGAAAGTATGAGTAGATTATTTTTTAACTCAGTAGAGATTCCTATAAATTATGAGTTTTTGTTTATAGAATGGCCAAGACAAGATTAAATGAAAGTGACACAAGGTTCTACAAAAATCTGTATTTTGATTCTTCACACAGAGAGAAGACAGGGTACGCAGCTGGTTCATACTCAAGTATGTCACTCTGGACGGGGGGGGGGGGGGAGCGAACTTGCTCATGTAGACCAGGCTTTAGGATTCAGCTTTATTATTAGTGGTAAAGCTTCAGGGATCATCTCCCAAAGTACCAAATCCTTTGCTCATAAAGATTCAAAGCCACTTCTGCTTTAAAAAAGAATATCATTACACTATTTTTATAAATGTGGATATCATGCCAGTAGAAAGAACCGGTGGAAGCATTAAAAGAGGTTCAACAACCCAATCTAATACAGTAGGTCAAATAGCCACAGCACAATTGGAGCCTAATTGTTTTTTGTCATTGTGTGAGCAATGTAGTGTGAACAATATTTTTTTAAAAAGTCTTGGCTATCAACAGAAACAGATTTTGTTGCAGAAAATGCAGAGCCTTCACCTTTTAAAAATGCAGCTGAAGGCAGCTTCCCTGTTAATAAGGCAAGAACAAGTATAAGAAAGGTGGGATAATAATACCATGGTAACCAATGAGAGAATCAAATAAGCAATGTATTTTAAGCAAAAGTTGGAAATAAATGTTATCACAGCATGTCTTTGAAGAATGGGGGAGAGAAGATTTCATATATAGAACTTTTAGAACATGTGAGATAATCATACATTTAAAGAAAAATGAATAATTTAAGATTATAGAAGACTATTAAGACCTCTGTAGTCCCAAATATTTAATATCTGTAATGACACCTCTGTATGGTAACTATTAATGATTCATCTTTTATATAGAAGTCAACATATCATATATCTGATGAGTTAAACCCTGTTGAGTTGTTATCTACCTGGATGTTATCATCACACTTACAGAGGAACAACTAGCTCCTCCATTCCACTTTTCTGCTTTCTCCACTTGGAGAAAGATGTGTCTGAAAGAAGAAACACTTGCTGATGTTCTACACATGAGTAATGGTCAATAATGATGTATACAATCATAGAATAATTGAGTTGGAAGGGACTTATGAAGTCTTTGAGTCCAACCCATTGTTCAATACAGGAATCCAAATCAAAACGGATCTGACAGATGGCTGTCCAATTTTCTCTTGAATGTCTCCAGGGTTACAGCAATCATCTCCTCCTGACATAATTGATTCCATTGTTATATTGCTTAACAGTTAAGAGGTTTTTTCTCATATTCAGTCTGTATCTGGTTTCCTATAGTTTTAGTCCATTACTATGTGTCCTGAACCCTGGGATGATCAGTAACAGAGCCAGTCTCTACTCGTTATGACTATCTTACAAGTATTTGAAGAGTGCTTTCATATCAATCAAACTTTCAAACTTTATTGTGGTCAATGACCAGTACAGTAAAAAGGGTTTAAGTCCATGAAATACCATCAAAATGGACCCCCATAAAACACATTCATTTGAATTAAAACAGAATAAAGTAAAATCAGTTTTTAAATTTATGCTATATTTGGGACAAGTATCTAGTTTAAAAAGAATAAAACAGCACATAAAACAGTTTAAAAGTTATACTTCCAGTTATAAAATAAGGATAAAAAGTCTTTTTTTAAAAATGCACATTGTAGATACCAATCGCATTAGTAGGATATCAACAGAATTACTAATGCAGAATTAAAATCGTTATTGTTGGTTTTTAACCTGTCCCTGCTGTAGCAGGTGCTGCCTAATGCTACATACCCTGGTAGCCCTCCAGACAAATCCGGCAACAGTAGCCATCAGGTCAGTGGTTCTATCTGAAAGCATGACTCTAAACATGTGGTGGCTCTGTGCTGTCATATTCCTTCTCAGTTTCCTTTTTTCAAGAATAAATATGCTTAGTTCTTTCAGTCTTTCTAATTACATGGCATCAGGTTAGTCTTGAGTTATGATGACCATTTCCAAGTTTGTAGAGGTAGAAAGAACTCAGAGGTGATTTACCATTCTCTTCTTTGGAGGCACTTTGGGAAAGCTTATACAGGCTACACATTGGGGACACACTCAAGCAAAATCCTTGGAACATTTGAGTTGTATAAAATATATAGTTGCAGCAGTTTCTTCTCCTCAGACCCATCACTCAGTGCTTCCTAACCTTTGGGCCCCCAATGCTTTTGGACAACACCTCCCAGAAGCTTTCACTATTGGCTGTGATGGCCAAGATTTCTGGGTCCCCAAGACTGGGAACTGCGGCTGTATGTGAAAAAGGCATAGACAAGGTAGAATTTGACAGAAACATTTCTATTAATTCTGAAGCCATCTATGCTCATATCTTTGTGATATAACCTTTTTTAAAAAATGTGTTGCACATTTTTGTCTGAGAGTGCAGAAATGGTAGCAAGGTTTTTAATGTTTGGTTCTAGAAATTTCCTACATTATTTCTAAGTAACTCACAGGAAGCTTGTACGCAAATGTTACAGTATGGAATGCAACTGGTAAATGACACTAAAAATTGCCTGAAATATTTACAGTCTGTGATGTTCATAGCTATTTCATCTGTATTAATTGGCAGAGCATCTCCATGCCAGATGGCTTGTTGGAGGAATAGAACATTACCCAGTAGATTTATACAAATTGTGGTTTAAGGACAGAGTTTCACGAATGCTAGTAGCTTCTTTTACTTCTTAGAAAAAATAGTTGTTCTCTCATCTGTTGTATGAGTTGTTATTGTTGTTGTTGTTTAAAAAAATATCTGTATAAAGCTTTAAAGGGGACTGCAGTGGCTTAGGGGTTAAGATGCTGAACTTGATGACCGGAAGGTTGACAAGTAAGTACAGTAATACATCAGATAACGTTAAGACTTGGTTCCACAAGTCTTAACGTTATGCAATTTTCAGCCTTATCCAATGTATGCATCTCTTGCTGCCTTGGCAACAATTCCTCTCCATTTTCAGATCTCTTGCATCGGTGCTTGGCTGCCTCTGCCTGGCATGAGGCATAGCTCTGTGCTCTGCAATCGGCTGGTCAAGCCTGGCTCAGTTGGTGCGTGCAACTCAGCAGGAGCAGCTAGGGCGGGGCTGGCTTGAGAGGGCCACGATGGCCGTGGACGCTACCCTTGCCTGGGCCAGTAATGAGTTCCAGTGCAAAGAATGTGACTGCTTGTTCACCAGCACCAGCAGGCAGCTCCTGGGCTGCCTGGGGGAACCTGGTGGGAGCAGCAGCTGTAGTGGCTTGAAGGTAAGCAGGGCCAGGGCTGGGCTGGATTCTCTCGGTGGCTGAGCAGGCAGTGGGGTGGGTGTGGGGAGTCCCCAAACTGGTGGTGAAGGAAGGGTCTCGGGACTCCCAGTAGGCAGGGCCGGCTTGAGAGGGCTGCGACAGCCATGAACCCTCCCCATGCCTGGGCTGGCCATATGTTCAGGGCTAAGGAAGTGCCTGCTTGTCCTCCAGCACCGGCAAGCAGCTCCCAGCCTGGCAGTACGGCACCCCATTGCTGGGGGTGGGGGGGAGGAAGGAGGGAAGTGGCAGGCAGAAGAACTTTGGCCTCCTTTACTTCCTTATTACGATGCATCGGATAATGCTAGAAAGAACATTCTCCGGTGCAAATCTTCCCCCCAAATTTGTCGTCGTTATGCGGTTTTAGCGTTATCCGGTGCAATTGTTATCCAGGGTATTACTATAGTTTGAGACCTGAGTACTGAATGACTGGCTTTTGAGCAAGGGCAATCTTTACCTTTACTTAGAAACCTTTAAATAGAATGCAACATATTAACTGCTGCTGTTTGCAGCAATCCAGTTGCTTACATCTTCAAATAAATCACCCTTGCTCAGAAGCCAGTCATATTCGACAGTAGGATTCAGTGCTTATCTGTTTACAGCCAAAGAGCCAGTGCTGTCTGCATCTGCAGATGTTTCCATGGATATCTGGCAGACATGACGAAACACTGGAGTGCACAGAACACTGTTACCTTTCTACCAAAGTGGTACTTATTTATCCACTTGCAATTTCTTTCTTTCAAGAAAGTGCAGAACTTGGCATGAGGTGGGATAGAGACAGGAGCTCATTCCATTGTGCAGTACTCAGGCCTAGAATTGCTGACCTGCTGACCTTCCAGTCAGTGTCTGAACCACTTGAGCTACCACAGTCCTTCAAAGTCATCTTCTAACTCAATATGTAATTCAAGTTTTCTTCTGTTTGAATATTAAAATCAGACTCCCATTCTTTTGCACTGGCAACTTTCAAAATTCAGTCTAAAGAAAGGAAAATGGGGGCACAGTGAATTATGTAGGAGAGGTGTTAATTAGAAACGTATAAATCTATAAGTCCTATCTCATTAAACTTCATGTTTTTACAGAGAATTGTGGGTTTTTTTCTGATTTTGGATTGGATTGCAAGCTGTTCCCACTTTCTCATCTGCAAATTTATAATCTTTTCCCACATTTTTAAAACACGTGCATATGCTATGCTTCTTTTTCTAATGCACACATTTTGTGTTGATTTTTCATTGATCAAGGCATGTGTTTCTTTTTGAGTTGGTTTATTCTTTCATATTTATTTACAAAAAACCTTGTTTCAGGGAAAATAAAAACTTCATATCCTCTCTGCCAGATTGTAAAGGATCCCTAGGGATACCTTCATCATAGGAAGCCTTCTGGAGCCATGGAATGGAGTAGGGAATGACTTAAAGCCAGTATCAGAACTAGGACCACTGGTACTGTTTTTTCCAGTTTATGTTTTTCCATATCCTTTCCTGTGGCTCCTGAAGAATTCCTTGATTGAAGGATACCTCTAATGATCCCTGAAATCTGGCAGATGGGGGTGAATAGGAAGTGTTAACTGTCCCTCAGATGGATGTGGCATGGACATGGCTGATTACATCATCAAAGTTGCATGGCATAGCTGTGCCAACTGGTTTCTGGCCAACGAGCTTCTGAGTGATGCCTCAGATTTTACCAGTCAGTTGTTTGAACTAGCAGGACATGCCTTCACTTCCAGAAGGTGATAGAAAAATGAGAGAACAACTAAATGAAATGGCTGGATAACTTCCTGACAGAAGCTAAAATGTTACACATTTTGTGAACATCTGAAAAACCTTGTCAGGATCTGACAGATCCTGAGGCAGCACTAGTAGTCACAGGATGAGTTCCCCAGAGATAGCCTGATGCTCACAGGATTGCCCCCCCCCCAGCCTGCACAGCAGCTCTGGTGCTTACATGGTTGGACCCTCATCCTGCTGCTGCTGCTAAGCAGCATCTGAGAGGCCTGGGATAAATTCTGGACATCATAAGCTCCAACTGGAGGCCATGCAGGGCTTAGCTATATAAGAACCAGCTCTTTCTCCCAGAAGCTGCTTCAGCAATGAAGGCTAGTAGACTTGCTGCTGTGTGGCTCCTGTGTTTGTTTTGGCTTCCAAAGATTTCCTGCCTTGTTTTTGATTCCTGAGGACTGTTGCTGTGCCTTACCTGGATCCTTGAACCCTGTCCTTGCTCTGCTCCATCCCCTAAAGGTACTCTGCCTTCTCTGCTCTTTTGGTTACCTGACTTTTGAATTGTTTGGCCTAAGCTTTTGACATCTGGACTAATCCTGTGTTTTTGTCTATTTTGGGCATGATTTTGGATTTGGACTATTATCAGATTATTGTTGGTCCTGTTACCTGGTTGTCTTGGGTCTTGGCATTTGTGTTGCCTGCTAGCTTCCTATTCCCTGGACCAGTGATGCACAAACTTTTTTTTCCTGTGAGCCAGTCCCACCCCCAACACACAGTTGTGGCGGCTGGAGGCGGGCTGCCCCCACTGCTGACAGTTTTGACGTCAACAGTGGTGGCAAAGGAGGTAGTGACTGCGCTTCTTCCAGGCTGCTCTGAGCAGCCTCTCACTTGATCCTTTCCCCTCAGCAACCTGTGCTGAAACTGATCGCTGCCTCGGGGGAATTTTTGGAGCCTCCTGTAAGTCAAAATTTGTGGCACTAAGAGAGCCCCCTGGCTCGCTCATGATGACATCATCCTGAGTGCGCCAAAATTAGCACCACAAATTTTGACTTGCAGGAGGCTCCGAAAATTCCCCTGAGGTAGCGATGAAACTGATGAAATTAACTTGACAAGTTAAAAATGACTAGCAATTTCAAAGGCTTATAGCCATAGATGATGTTTTTGAAAAAGCTGCTTTATGCCAGTGGTACCTTCAACAGGACTCAGACCCTGCCCTGACTTTGTATGCCCCTGAACACTACAGCCTTGCAAATATTAAATTTAGAAAAGATAACAATTTCACTTTACCACTACCCCATAGTCCCTTTACCACCACTCCATAGCACTTGGTGTACTCTCTCCTTTTTAAGCCAGAGGCTGGTTCACACCCCCTCAGACTGTTGAGGGGCTGCAGTGGTTGTCCTACCACTGCCACCTCCACTGCTGCTGGTGGGGGGGGGGAGTGGAAAGGCTCAGGGACCCTGCTACCACCACTGCCTGCAGTGGCGGGACCGCTCCAAGCCCCCATCTCTCCCTACACACTGCCACCACTGTCACCGGGACCACCCCAAGCCCCCACCACTAGCATCCACCCTACCGCCAGTGGCAGTGAGACCACCCCTTCCCCCCCACTGCCACCACCAGCAGCAGGACCACCCTGAGCCCCCACCACTCCACCCACTCCACCACTTCCCTGCTTATTAGCCTGGAGGAGCTGCATGGCATGGGTGTAGGAGGGGTTCAGGCTGCCTTTCTCACCCAAACTTGGCCAGAGCAGCCTCCAGGAAAAATGTGGGCAGCCAGGAAAGTCGTGCTTGGCCATAGCAGCCCCTGGGAAAGATGCAGGTGGTAGCTGCTTCCGACACTGCTGCCTCAATCCTTATCCCTTCCGCTTGGCTTGGCATGTCCCTGACAGCATTCTGTAGGAGGGTGGACATTGTAAGCCTTACAACATCCACCTTGTAACGGAGTATCGGGATACACCAAGCCAAGCAGAGGGGACAAGGATTGAGGTGGTGGTGGTAGAAGCAGTGGCATGGGCCATATGATTTGGTGTCATGGGCCAGATCTGGCTCATGGGCCAAAGGTAGAGGATACCTGCTCTGAACACTTATCAAGGTCATTAGCATTTAACCCACAGCACACTGTGCATTCCTAATACCTGCCTCGGAAGAATGGAAAGAATGGAAAGCCAAGTCAACATCGATCCCCATCAGGACTGAACTCACAAACTCAGCATTTGTGCCTGAAGTATAGCAGTTTACCCACTGTGCTGCCAGGGCTCTTCAGGTTCACATGATTTCTGCTTAGTGATTTTTCTTCTGATAAAGAGGGAGGGAGAGCAGCCAAGAATCTGAATGAATATCTGATTAAGTGGGGAGTTCTTGTTTTGTTTTCAAGCACATTAATGGTATTGAGGTGAGATGACAGGGAACTGAATTCTGTGCTGTATAGGAGGTGGTACAAATGTATTTTGAAGCTTTAATGGCTACCAGCTCTTACATGCCTTTCAGGATGGGGCACTTTTAAAAACTGAGAACAGTCTGCCTAAGTACACAGATCTTGTTAGTTAAGTGTTCTAAATGGAATGGGTGACTGATATTTATGAAATAAATAAGTGTAATGAAGGAAGCATTTAACTAAATTCAAGTTGAGTATTATGTTTGATGGGGTGCCTTAGTTTCTCTGCACTGGAATTATGATAGAGTCTTTGTGAGGTAGTAGTCAAATAAAACAGACTCTTGTAGTTCCTTGTTCCTATCTGGTCTTGTAAATAGCACACTTAGGATGTAGCAGCTTTAAGAAAAAGAAAACAAAATCAAAGAGAATTATTGTGCCATTTCCTTGCAAAATTCCATCAAAATTGTGCCAACTTTGATGAAGTCAGGAAACATTCATTCTTACATTCATCCATTTGAGCAATATGTAGAATCTTTTTTGAATTTTTAGTGGGGGAAATCCACAACATTTATGTGTTAGATTGTTTGTCATATGTACATTGCTATTGCGTATAGTCCCATCTAGTGGCTGACAAAACTAATTGCATCATTTGCTTATGAGATGAGACATGAGAGTGGCATGATGGGAGCACATTCTTCTATTAGCAGTAGCCTGTTAGAAATCACATTATTTTTTGATTGCACAACTATATGAGGTCTTTGAAATGGTTTTCTGCAAAATTATTAGGAAGACTATTGATGATGCACGTAATCTGGTGATGCAGATCTCAAGCAAACATTTTATTGGTACTCAAAAAAAATGGATCATCCACCAGATATTAAAAAATAAAGGACTGCATCCATTGCTGCCCAGCTATTTGTGTAATGAATGCAAGTCATTGAGCAATCCCCAAATCTCCTCAAATAGATGGGGTGCAAAGAAGGTGAGAAGAAAAAAGTCATGATATTGGAGTGGATGTCTGCTTGTGTGATTTTGGATGTAGCCCAATATTCAGTACTTTAGATTGTTGAAATACTCAACTCTACATGCTACGGTGACTTAGCTCAATCATTACAATATTTATAATGCAAAGTGAGATCAATGGCATCTACATCTGTTTCGTCAACCTGATGGCAGTGTGAATAGCCACCAGATTATCATCCTCAAACTTAATCATTTTTCCAAGGAACACACACCTGTCATCAGCTGGAATACTCCAAATTTTGAAGAGAGTTGTTCATTGGTAACTGGTAACAGGATTGTAAACTGAGTAATTGGATTGCTAAATTGGATTAGTGTCTGTATTCTGTTATGGACTACTGTTCCCCTGCCTTGTTAATAATGACTCCACTCTGTCCCCATTCCACAGAGTTCCCAGCCTTTTCAACAGATATAGCATTCTTTGGATATGACAAAGTACTAAACTGGTAAAGATGATGATGATACTAAAACAAAAGAAGCTGGTATTTTTTTTTAAAAAAAAATCATAGTTGGTGGTCCATTGTGGCCAGGCGCTTACAGAAAAGGGAACAAAATGGCAGCCAGCTAAAACAACACATGAGCAGCAGTGAGGATGTCCATTTGGTGTATAGGTTTGTTTTGTTGGCAATATTGTCACTCATGATTTTCTTTCCTTTAATTTGCACTGTTGTTGTTTTTTGTCTCTAGATTCTTTGTCTCCATTATTTTACAATTTCTCCTCCAATCAGTTCCTTTCCCAGTGCAATGAATGTCCTGCAGCTTGGGTTAGCTGGCTACTCTACAATCAACTCTTCCCACTCCACCTACACAATTGTGGAAAAGAAAAGCTGAGCTGAGAATAAAACTGAAGGAAGAACATTGAAGTTTACTTGAATATGAGAACCATTTCCTCAGCAGAAGTTTGATAAAATGGTACAACAACGAAGAAACCATGGAGTCAGAAGAAGAATTCATCACTATTGAAAAACACATATATGGGGACTGAGGAAGAATTTGGTCTACTTAATACAAGAGGGAGGTGTTCTAGGCTGGTTCATTCATGTGATGACTCTAAAATGCTATGTGTACTGTTTGGCATTAGTCTATCTGAGTTACCATTTCTCTCATTTTACATGGCCAGCCTCTGACAAGTGTAAAGCTGCTGAGTAGGAACTCATTGCCCCTCCTGAAGCTTGGAAGGCTATTTGGCTGCTTGTGAGCATCAGTGTGCACTTGCCAGGCAGCCAGCAGTAGGGGGGAAGCAAAACCTGTAAAGATAGGTCCCTACCATCCACTGGCCTCTTTTGAGGCTCAAATGGCCCACCTGCTTGCCTTGTGGGTCTATCTGTTTGCTTGGGTGCCAGTTAAGGATTTTTGGCCTATTTGCCAATATGGCAAACATTTTTGCCTATCATATTAACTGCTCATAGGATTCTGATGGACTGATCTAGGGTGTTTTATATAAATGGGTCATACTGCTTGGTGGTGTGGAAGGGAAGTTAGCAATTGTGAGTTTTCTGTGTGTGTTTACTTAGAATAATGTGTCTCAGTTGCCGGGATGGGGGGGGTGCACAGGTGTCAGGGTGTACTTGTCTAAGGTCATGAGGCTTGTTTGGGCAACAGATGGCCAAAGTTACCCAAGATTTTGCCAGGCAGGAATGGCCTGTCCTGAGGACAGCATGTTCCTAAGGTTTGAGAATCTCTTCTGAAGGGCAGGTGCACTACATAGGTAAGAACCCCTAGGCTTTGGGAGCAGCCATCTGCACTATGATAGGCCCCAATGGGGGGAAAGGAGGAATTCAGTTTAACAGTTATAATGTTGTGGTCCTAGTTAACTCCATCAGTAGAGTGTGTCTCTTACTTCTAGGCTTGGTAGGAAAAGGGCAGCCATCTGTTTGATAGGTAAACACATTGTGTTGTTTAAATGTAATTTTGTTAGTCTTAGCTTAGGCATTGATGTACCATGATAGAATGCAGTCCAAGAACATACAAAACAGTGGTTCCCAATGTGAGGACCACGAAGCCTAAGTCAGGATATTGGCTGATTAGTGCTTTGGTGAATTGACTTAGGCTTCTAAGAATTGAAGTCCAAAACCCAAAGTTAGGGAAACACTGATCTAGATGGTCATGTGTTGACCACACATCATCTAGTTAGAGACCTGTCCACTCTGCACACAGTTTAAAGAAAACAAGTGCAAGTTAGGACTTTAGAAGTAGAGTCATCAGGCTGGTCAGAGTCTTCCTGACATAGGAACAAATATTATACACCCATGGAAATGCTTCTGAAATTACATCTGCATATGGATTTTGTGCAAATCTGTTTTATCTTTTGTCCGCTTTCTGTTTGGTTTACATTTCTATCTTTAGTTGGCCAACCTACATTCACCTAGTGTGGACCCACCAATATCAATGTTACACAGAAGAACTCTGTAAAGTTGAACTATTTATAGCAGATTTAATGAACCTGAAGGCCTTGTACAACATCTCAACACTGTAGTTATTTTGTTCCTTTATGTAGCAGGCAAAACATTTCAATAGATCAGTGTCCAACATAGTTCAAGCTCATGAGTCCTAGAATAAGGTCAAGCACAGGCATCTTGGAATATGGAACTAATAGTGTATGTATGGACCTATGGCCACTACATAGATCATACTTCCAAATTTCTGACTATGAAACAAGGAATGTTATCTACTGTTTTGGAAAGGAAGTGTATATATGCACATAAGCAAAACAAAGATATCAAAGGTTTGATGGAACCATGGCTAAAGGATCTGCAAAAAAAAACAACACCCTATCTATATTGAGGATTTAACACAGAATGGGATACAGAGAGACAAATATACAGTAATACCTCAGATAATACTAAGACTTGGCTCCACAAGTCTTGGTATCATCTGATTTTTAGTGTTATCCGATGCATGTTAAAATCCTATGGGATGGGTCGGATAACATTAAAGCTCCATAGAGCTACATTGTAACCACACAGGCTTTAGCAGTTGTTATCCGATCCATCCCATAGGACCTTAACGTTATTTGATCCAATTCTCCTCCCCAGATTACTTAACATTATGTGATTTTAGCGGTCCGAGGTAAACGTTATCTGAGGTATTACTGTATGCAATAACCTTGTTTTAATATGCAACCAACTGACATGACCAGATTTCACCATTATTTCTCTGCACTTGTAGTGAGGGGTTCTGATTAGGAGTACATTAAAACCTTGGGTTATGACAGAGGTCCATTCCAACAGCCTCCATCATAACCCAAAACAAACTTAACCTGAAGCACGTTTTCCCATAGGAATGCATTGAAAATTTAACAAATCATGACTAAACAAAAATAATATTTAAAAAAATACAAAAAAGCACCCAGAAATTCCAGACACAATCATTCCCCACCCCCACAAAAGCAGCAGGGCAATCTCCCTACCTTTTCCATGCTGTTTGGGTACCTTATCCAACAACCACAATGGCACCTCCACAGCAGTAAGCACTGCATTGTGACTTTGGGTGGAGGGGGCAGTAGCCATTTTGAATCCTAACATGGTGGCGGTGGCCATTTTGAACTCCAAAATGCTTGCCAAGATTCCTGAGATATTTAGTCCTGAACTCCAAAATGGCCACCACCACCACCAAATGGCATGGAAAAGGTAAGGAGATTGCTACCATCTTAGAGTTTAAAATATTGTATCACAATTTTCAGTCGTAAAACCAAAAATCAGTTGTAACATGGGGAATTTTTAAAAATTAAATGTGAGGTCATAACCCGTGGCAAACGTAACCCAGGGCAGTCGTATGTTGGGATTTTACTGTACAGTATATTGCTAAATATGAAGCAGAAGCCGTGAAGAAATTATATCAGAACACCTGAACCAATTTGATTTAATTCTGGCTTTTGATAACTTTTTTCATAAAATCTACATAGTGGCTGCTGAGGACAATATGAAATCATTTCTTATGCTGGTGTATGTAATGGCTGCTCTGACCTGTGTGTTTGTTCACTTACTAGAACAAGGCTTAGAAGTAGCAAGTGACAAATAAGTTATATTAATAATTATTTTACTAGTAACAAACGTATAATAAATTACCTTGTTACTATAACATTACAAGGAATACCTATCCTTTCTGTGGTGTAAACTTTCAGTTGTAGTTACATTTATCATGGTGATGGGTAGCTTATTAAATGGAGGAGGAGAGTTGACAGACAATTCAAGGACTGTGCCATAAGTTGTTCATTGTGTAGTGTTGCAGTTGTTGAGACATGACAACAGAAACGAAAGGAAAGTGTTTTGGACCTCAGGTCAGTGGCTTATTGCAACCTACCACTACTCAAAAGCAGTAGCTACTTTGTGCAGTAGAAAAATAACAATTGCAATTATAATGCTATTTTTATGACCCTAGTTTTATAAGTAGAATTAGATATTCTTTAAAACTAAATACTTCTACAAAATGTCATTATTTTCCCCACAGGCATAGATTACACAACAGGATTTGGGCCTCTGACTAATATTCTACCTCTTCTCTTTCCCCTATCTGCACTCTTCTACTTGTTATATCATCTACTTGGACCTACCTGTCATCCTCCGGCAGAGATGGAAAAAGTTGTGGGGCCTATAATGTCCAGAATACTACAGGCACAGAGTGAAGACAAAGAAGAGTCTGGCTGACATCCAGGGAGGGCCTTCACCAAGACAAATAGACCATATACAAGCAAAAAAAACTAAAGATTGGAGTGGAAATACTTAGGTATGCTTTAGTTGTTTCTGGTGAGCCAATTATAATAAACATTGTGTACACAAAGGAGAAGAAACAATAATCTAATTTGACATACAGTCCATGCTGTCTCTCAGGACTATAATGTGCAATAATAACAGCAAATATAGGAATGGTTTAAGATAAGGTAGCAAATAAGAGGCATAGTGTAGTAATTTAACCCTCCTCAAATGTTTATTCATTCAAAAACTTAGAGGCCAATGGGGATTTTTCCAATTACAGATTATAATCATTATTCCATGTAGGATTCAGTCAAATTATGTATGTGTTGTTGCTGAAGTATATTAGATATTTTAGTCTGTCATAAAAGATATAAGGCTTTTTTAAAATGAAATTTTTGCAAAGATGATTAGTAAATCTATTCTACAAATCCTACCAACCTAACATTATAGCAAGAATTATAGAATATGTAAAGGTCACCCTTGCTTGAAAACTATTCGTATCCAACTCTAGGGTTCAGTGCTCATCTCTGTTTATAGCCAAATAGCCAGGGTTGTCTGCACCTGCAGATATTTCCGTGGAGATGTGGCAGGCATGACTAGACACCAGAGTACACAGAACACTGTTTACCTTCACAGCGAAGTAGTATCTATTTATCTACTTGCAATTTTTTGCTTTTGAACTCCTAGGTTAGCAGGAGCTGGGACATATACAGAAGTTCACTCCATCATGCAGCACTCAGGTCTTGAACTGCTGACCTGTTGATCTTCCATTTGTCAAGTTCAGCATCTTAACCACTAAACCATCGTGGTCCCAACTATAGAATAGCCAAGGGTAGATTAGCATTTGCAATGCATTCTGAATTTTTCATCTCACGAATTTCTTACAAAACTCAACTCTTCCAGTAAGGCCCAACAGGAGTAGCTAGTCAAGAAAGAGGAGCAATCCTTTTGCTATTCGTAACCCTAATCTTGTGCTCTCCCCTCAAGCATACATAATTCTCAGGTTTGAAAACTGTTATTTGAAATTATAAAATGCTTTAGTTGTTCTTAAACAGCTGATAGTGACACAAGGCATGGTGTACAATGCATATTTTCATTTAATCTGAATGATTGCTGCTCTTGTCTCCAAAATGTAAACAGCACCAGCCTGGTGCATTTGTGCATAATCACCAGGGTCACAGCCAGTATAGCAGGATATCTCAATATGCTTTCAGTGACAAATCTGAAAATGAGAGTATTACTGTTCATGGAAAGACTCTCCTTGCAAGCAAGAATTCCAGTTTTTCTAGGGCTCTTCCACTCATGGATTCATCCTATGATGTATCTCTGGCAGACATCCAGTAATAAACTGCAACTAGAGTTGGCCCTAGAGTTGGAATTCATGGAGGAGTTGACTTACCAAATCTCCACTGATTCAATGGGTATATTTTAGTTGTGACTTTATACTTGATTTCAGCTGACTTAAATTAATGTAAATTAAGCATTATGTTTCTTAGAAGGAAATGTTATTAAAAGTAAAGTACATCCAGATGTGCAAAACATCAGAAGATATGACTAACTGATTTCAATAAACCCTAAGCCCATTTATTTAGATTATACCTACTTTTTCTAGCCCTTTTGGAAAGAAGAATTAGGTATGTTGGGTTTTTTAAAATCAGTTTTATAATAATTTGCCCACAATTGCAAATTTATGCAAATTTGAGATTGCAAAAAACTTTTAAGCCTTTTTAACCCTAATAGGAGAGAAGCCAAAATGAACACCTTTGTTCTAGGTCCAAGGATGTTGAAGTACAACTTGACATGTTTTAATTTGAATAGTTGCATTAGAATGCACTTAGATGGCTGCCACATCTTTTCCAAGAGACTCCTCATCTTTGACATTCTGTATTGGAGGCAGATGCCAGACAGGTTCTGTTTATGATGGAATAATTGGCATATATCTAGTGCAGTGATGACAAACCTTTTAGAGACTGATTGCCCAAGGAGGTAGGGGAGATGGGTGGCAGACATCACGCATGCCGGTGACATCACATGGGTGTGTGTGCACCCACATGATGTCACTGCCATGCTTCAAGTTGTCATGTATGTGTGCATTCACACCACCCCTTGGCAAGCTGCCCCCAACAAGCCCCCATTGCTGCACCAGGTCCCGCCGTCACCGTCACCCCCACCCCCTGACAAGTGCTGTGCGGCCACGCTGGCTGCCAGAAAAGCCCTGCACGACCACTGGAAAGGCCTCCCGGTCTCTAGAAAAGCCCTGTGCAGCCTCCCCCCAAAAAACAACCGGGCCTTTCTACCCCCTGACAAGTGCTCCCCACCTTACCTCTTTCAGCTGCAGTCTCCTGGCCAGGATTTCAACCTTCCCTCTTGCCTCTTCTTTGGCAGAGAGAGAAGAGTGGTGGAGAGGTGGTGCCGGCTAGGCTGCACAGGGTGGGGCTTCACCTCGATGGTGCTGTGCCAAGAGAAAGGCTTCTGCGTGCCACTTCTGACAGGCATGCCATAGGTTCGCCTACACTGATCTAGTGAATCATTAGATGGTTTAAATGGCAGAGACTTGCATTTGAGCAAATATCTTCATATTCATGACAAAAAGGACTTGAGGTTCAGAATAACTGGATTTCTGAGCAAACAAAACTGATAACTTTCTCCATTTCTGTGCAGAAGAAAGGCTGGTTGTTATACCATCTTTGCATTGATATGATAATCTCATAAGGTCATTCTACAGCCACCTCACTGTTATTTCACAAACAGGAAACCATTCAATCAGTAATAGAGTAAGAACCATGGTGGAGGAGGAGGGTTCAGAAAAAGAAAGGAAAGAGTGCAACTCATTGTCCAATTTCTAACAAACATTCTTTAGAGTACATGTAATGGACCTGTTGCTCCTAAGTAGACCCTTGGGCCTACAAGTAAGTGGGACTGCATCTGAATTGACACCCTGTGGCTAAGCAATCCAGGATTTTAGCTTGCCTTCTCACATGTCCTGACCTGAGTCAGGCTGTTAGTAAGATAGTAGATTGAAAAATAAACAGCTCCAGTCATCTTCGTGTCTCTTTAAGATATATTGTAGCAAAACCAGTTACAGTTCTTAGTTTCAGGAAGCAAAACAATTCTAGGCAAATGAAGCTTTTTCAGTTCAGAAAGCACATTTAAAATAATGAAAACCTAACTAAGTGTGGAAGCCCTGAGGCCCCCACTTAGCTGAAAGACTACATGTTTGCTAAGTTCTAAGCAGACTCCAGAGAACTACTTACGAAGCATGGTGACAAGAACAAAGTGACCACACCGTTCTCTCCCCCTTCTTCTATCTCCTTCAACAAGTCCCACCCTCTGGCCCCTCCTCTGAAGGGTTCCAGCCAATGACGATACACAGTACTACATGTTTATCCAATTTCCATTTCTCCACAGCACAAGGGTGGAATGTTTATCTAGCACTCATTCTCTGCCTAGTAACAACCCATAATGCAACACTGCCACCTCCCTCCAGTGAACAGCACACAGATAAATCTATGTCACTATTTTAAAAACACAAGCCCCATTTCTATTTCCATGACAATACACAAGAGCAAAACCAAATTAGAAGATGGAGGAAGGAGCTCAATGGGCAAGCAACAACATATTAAAGGACGATATATCTGAGAAACCCAACCTCTCCTATGCCACTGGGAAGATCCTGAATAGGCTGAGGAGTGGAGTCCTTAAATGCAAAACCAACATGCTCAAGTGGGAGCTGCTGGCAGACAACAATGCTCTATATGAATGTTGAGAGATACAGAATCCAGCTCATTTACTAGTCTGCAGACTACTGCCAGAAACACACACCAATAAGGACTTAGGTTTATTCAATGACAAAGCCAAGAAAGTGGCTTCATTTTAGCAGTTCAGGGTTTGATCAGGACACAAAAGAAGTCCAGTTTCTGTTTTGGTCATACAGGCTAGTAAGCATAAGCAATAACAGACCTTCCTCGCCCTCCCTTCTTGAGTCATTATATAGTAAGAAAATATATTATTCTTCACAGATGTGTTCCCACAATACTCTGTGGTTTACTTTTTTCCTGCAATATACTTTTTTTCAGATCAGAATAAAATTTCAAAGACATAGCAACATGGGCTGTATTAAATCAAGGGCAAACACCTGTGAACAATGACTTTTATGCCTTGAGTCACATGAAGTTTATAATTGCTTTTCAGAATTATTGCCTTCTAATTTTCATTAAATTTTATCTGAACCAGATTGATCCTTTAGGCAGAAGAATGACCAAGTATGGCAGTTTCTGCTGGGCAATTTTCTCAATTTGCCACTATACTCTAAGCGCCTGTCACCAAAGAGGAATGGAATAAAAATGTCATCAGGAATGATTTGCTATTCATGTTTAGTTTCAGAGTTTTGGGCTGAATACCAAAATCTCATCTATTTGAACATTCATAAACGAGCTTGAAAAGAACAATCAGCCTTGAACTATTCCCTCGTAATTCCAGGAATTTCTTAATCCAACTTGAAATTAATTACCTGAAAGCCATATATCAGGATACTTTTGGCTCCTTAAACAGTGGCATTAATCAGCCACACTACCAACTCTTATTTCTACATGCACACCTTTTTCTGCTTTGAAAATATCAATTTGGGACACTGTCTCCAGATGAATTGTGTGGAAAAGGGTCAAATTAAGGTGCTATGTGATTCTGGAGAACCTACAGGGGAGGGCAAGGAACCACTCTTTATACAACTAAGGTACAGCAATAGCACAGTTGATCTTTCATGCCCCCACCATCAGTATTTTAAAAGATGGTCAGCAGTTTAAACTGAGAAAATGGCAAATAAACTGCAGTAGATTGACCAAAGGAAAAGATGAGTGACAATTGAACTCCTCCCTCCATTTGCAGCTCAGATCATCTTCTGACAACTCCAACTATTGAGATGAGATAACTGTGCAGTAGATAACCTTTGCAGTTGCTCTTCCAGAAATTTTGCAAAGCTCCAGGACAGGGGTGGCCAACCTTAGTGCCCCACATGTTCTAGGACTTCAATTCCCAGAAGCCCTGATCAGTGGGTGTGCTTACTTGGGCTTGTGGTAATTGAAGTCCAAGAACATGTGGGGCACCACGTTTGGCCTCCCCTTCTCTAGGACAAAGAGAAATACTTGCAACAGTGTTGGTATAATAACTTATATTTTGGAATATCCATCTTTTTCATTGTTCTCTCACTCAACATAGTTTCCTAAATGCTAGAGAAACCTTTACACTATTAGAAGTGAGTATGTACACAAGATAAACTATTAAATAGGAGTAGTTAATTAATAGTTTATCTAAAAATAGTTACTTTTTGTTGTTCAGTCGCACAGTCAATTCCGACCCTTTGCGACCCCATGGACCACTGTCTGCCAATTGATTTAAAATGTAAAAGCAGTAAGGATTTATCTACAAAAAGACAAAGGACTGAAGAAAACTTGGAGTACAGAAGTGCCAAATTCAGGTAGAAGATTGTGGAGTGCCAAATTGCAAAATGGCTTGTAAATGCAGTGATGTTAAATCGCACATAGTGCCCTGGACTGATATACTGCACAGCTTACAATCAGACTAAAAGTTCTCCCATGTAGAAGTAAACACAGACAAAAAGACCACATGGCATTAAATCGACTTTTAAATATCTGAATGAGTTTCTAGTTTATTTCTACAGTGTAGTCAAGCCCTAGGTCATTACCAAGTTTGAAATTCTGCCTTGACTCCCACAATTTGCCACCTGTGTCAACAATGTATTGTTACTTTGTAGACTAATAATTAAAATTATTCACAGCCTGGTAGTCCTATTCTCTTTTTAATATATATATATATATAATGAATAAAATAAGTAAAATAAAATAGCTGGTGTTAATGGACCTTTAGCATTCTTTCATTCACATAACAGAGTGGAAGAACTTGACGGTCGTGATTCTACCACCTTAAAAATACACAAAAGTATTTTAACAACTAGATCTTCCTTCTGTCTACTCTTTTGCATCTAATTGCAACACACTGGCTTTCTCACTGTGGAAGGTGTATTTTATGTTATGCATATAGTGGAAGTAGGTATGTGATGTTCACCTCTTTACTATCTCATATGGCAGTGAAGGTGAACCTTTTAGAGACAGAGTGCCCAAGGAGGAGGCAGCGGTGTACACCGCGCATGCTAATGCACCCATATGACATAGCCAGTGTGCATCTGGCAATATAATGTGGGTGCATGCAAATGCATGAGGTGCACCAGTGATGTCATGTGGGCACGTGCACCATGAAAGTGCTGAAAAATACCACACAATTTCCTGCAAGGCTTCTCAGAAGTGGAAATTTCACACTGAAAAATCTTGCAACACATAGTGTCAGAAACACAGTAGACAAGGGAAAAGAAGAAAAGTGTTAGAGATATTTGTGTCAACCTAGCTATTTTACATCCAACCAAGGATACAAAGCATGGATTGGTTCAGTTGTATTCAGAAAGCCACTGTTCTGAACACAGAAGAAAGCTCAAACTGTGTTGTCTGTATAACATAGCTTAGCTCCATCCACCAGCTTCCTTTTCTGAAAATCTCAGCACAGTTTCAGGCAGGATATTTAACGTTCAAATGACCCCATAGATCATTGACCAGAGATGAGAGTCAAGGGACAGCTACAGGATAAATTGAAAACCCAGTCCAGATTGGGGATGAGTGTTTCCATTTTCCCACTGTTTGGTTTTGTGTCTAACCTATGAAGTGGCAATTCTTCTTTTGTATATTGACAGTATTTTTTTCTGGCTACATGGGGAAAGATCTCCAGGAGGATCCAAGGATCCAAGTTAGTTTACATGTAATGTGAAAAGTCAGTATAGGAGTCATTTCTATCAGTCATTTTTTTTTGGGGGGGGGAGTGTTTGTGTGTGTGTGTGTGTGTGTGTGTGTGTGTGTGTGTGAGAGAGAGAGAGAGAGAGAGAGAGAGAGAGAGAGAGAGAGATGGTTCTACAGATTGACCTCTCAAATGCCTGTCAGCTTCTACCTTTGAACGGTTGTCTAGTATGCCACCACAAAAAGAGTCCTTTGCAGAACAGAAGGCATCCTTCTGATTTAGATATAGTAATCTACTGTGCTGAAGTTTGGCCAGGTTATCCTGCTATGGTAATAGAGTAGACCAGTGATGGTCAGTGATGAGTAGACTCCTGCTGATCAGGGCTTCTGGGAATTGAAGTCCAAGACTACCTGGAGTGGCAACATTAGCAGTCACTGGAGTATAACATACTGCCAGTGACTCAACACTAATTGTCAGGCTGGGTTTAAGTAACTGGACAACTCTTAGGACAAATGGCTTTGGGTGGTGAAGTCTACAGGGAAGGGTGATGGTCCCCAAAAGGATTAATCCATCTTAATGGAGGACAGCAGCTTCATTAATACGGGCCTAGGGCTGAAGAGGACTTTATGTGCCAAAAGGGCTCAGGACCAGAAAGTGACTCGTGGAACTGAATCAGTGTCATGGATCTCACACAGTGATGCAGAAGCCAAATGGAAAACCACTACATTATATTGTTCCCAGGATAATCTTCATGGCTGATCACCATGATGATAGCCAATATTCAGAATCAGATACAGCACTTGAAGAAAGAAGAAATACTGTGGTAGTTGTGTTCATTTTGAAGTTTATGAGGTAAAGAAACCACTAAGATAATTGACGGCTGAAAATCACAATAAATGGAAAGGATTTGAAATGCCTTGTGGAAAAAAATGGAACTGATGAACCATACATCTTAATTTAAAAACAGGACCACATGTATTAAATATAATTACATTCATTATTGCAGCCTGCAGACTGAAGGCATTGTTATTGTAATAAAGTAAGACACAGTGGCACCAGTAATGCCTGTGTTATCTCCAAAGCAGATATGTTGAAATCATTCTGATGGATTTCTACTTTATAATAGTGTATATTCAGACTTTATAATAGTGTATAGTCAGACTTGCTGATATTTTGAGCAGATCCATTAAAATGAATGGGCCACTGTGCTCACTATCCAGAATTTAAATATTGCTAACACTTTATATAGTAATCAGTCACAAAGGTTCTGTAGGACTGATCAATAGTATCATCCCAACATTTCAGTTAGGGAACTGGGATTGAGAAGCATGATCTTGTTTAATCACACACCAAGTATCTGTGACATGGTTAAATCAAAGACCTTCCGCTCCATGCATCTATATTTTAGCAATCTTCAGCAATATAGTACAAGTTATTTATTTATTAACTAATGTTTGCTGCTGTATTTTAATCTGTTTAAGCTTTAAATTGTGCTTACAGCTGCTTGTAGTAATATTGTTGTATTATAATTTTACTTTTGTTCTTAATCATTCATATTGTTTTTAAATTTTACATTACATTATTTCTTGTTTGAAACCATTCTTATCTATTCATTTTCTTAATTAGTTTGCAATTGCTGCACTTGGTGGATCATCTCTCCTGTGCACATCAGCATTGTATTAATGCCAAACAAGTTGTTGACAATGGTGGCTAGACCTAATGGTCCAAATCCTCTTCGTTTCTTATGCTGGTGTAGTACTAATGGTGGAATATTTGGAACTGAGTTATCCCAAATTAATAACTTACCATAGACATTATCATTTGGATGCTGCGTTGTGTGACTTAGTGTGCAGCTGATTAATATCTATGGTGATTTCTTAACTTGGGCAATTTGTATATCGACATAGTTGTGCAAGAGGATTTCGGCAAGTCAGCCTTTGAATTTGCATTCCTAGCCAAAAACAACAACCCCAAAGTGGTTCCAAGTTGCATGAGAACCATTGGCTCTTGGACAATAATGGGACTGGTTGTTCTCCACCTATTGCTGAACTGAAACTCCACACTCTGGATGTGGAGTTTATGAAATGTTATAAAAAGACAGCCTTTTCACAATATTGGCAAATTAATCACCTCCTCTGCTCTTTGGAGGGGTGGAAGAAGTGAAATATTACTTAAAGACTATATTAGGGGACTTTACCAGAGCCCTGGTCCTATACCAAAAGCATAGAAAAACCTACTGTATATGGAATCTAGCTAGCTACTGAATATAGATATATAGATATCCCTCTGTATATATATTTTAATAAATAATCCCCAGCCTGTTGGAAAGAGCAATTCTATTAAAAAGACACAGAACATTTCTGTAAATTTTGCTGAGTACTAATGATTGTGGTTAAGCTTAATAGGGTGGTGTTTGGCTCATTAATCACAAAGCTGTTCTGTGTTAGATACTGAATGCAGCATGTCACATTAGTCAACTGCACCCTAATCCAAATGGGGGAAATGCATAAAATTCCTGTTTTGATTTTCTCTTGGCAGTGAGGTCTAGGCTAAAACAGGGAAAAATTGCTACATAGAAAAGAATGGAAGCGTAAAAGTGGAGTTCAGAGATCTCTCTGTATGTCTTGTTGCTGGCTGAGTCAGATTTGCAACTTCGGACTCCAGACTCCACTCTCACCCACTCCGGCCTGGGGAGAGGGAGCCACCACCGCTCGGACTTCCTTTGCTGGCACTTGGATGAAGGCAACAGGCCACAGCTGTGTGGGGCGGTCGGGAGGCACAAAATCTTGCTCCTGCTGGCCCCAATGTTGCTGGACTGGAATAAACCACTAATGCTTTGATATACTTTTTATTATTTTATTTATTTATTTAATTATTGCTCGTATTTGCTACTCTGCTCCAATTGGGGAAACCCGACTCTGAGCGGCTTACAGATTAAAATATAAGTCATCTTAAAACTTGATGTTTGAAACTTTAAAAAAATTCATAAAAGCATTAAAATCACACCATAAATCTTATGATGTATATTGTATATATTGTCTTTATCATGATATCATAACTTATATTTTGTTGATATTTGTTATTGTATAGATTGCACAACAGGTTGGAGGGAGAAAGAGTTTGAGGGGTGAAAGTCTTTTTATTTAATTATGTTATTTATGTATTATGTGTGCTTTTATGTAAATTTTACTAATTATGTAATTGTATTATTTTACTGATTTATTGTACGGTTAGATTTATTGATTGTATTGTGTTGCATTATATGTCTCATTTATGTTATGTTGTTTGAGATTGTAAGACTGTATTGTTTGTTGTTAGCCGATCTGAGTTGCTTCGGTGAATAGAGTGGCATACAAATCTAAATCTAAATACAAAATATAAAGACTAGGAGTATAAGAGGCATTAGCTTAACTTCACAAGGAAAAAAAATCTTTTTCCATCTGGGACAAACCTTCTGCCTAATAAACAAATATCTAAATATACACTTAAAGGTCAGGTCAAGAACCTGCCACCATCAAGTATCAGCCGGGAGTGAAAATGTGATCAGTTCAAATCAAGAGGTCTACTTTTTAAAAGTATGATTTCAGAAAAATTAACTTAAGAAAGTTCATGTAAAGAGAAATTCTTACATGAACTTTCTTAAGTTAATTTTTCTGAGATCATACTTTTAAAAAGTAGACCTCTTGATTTGAACTGATCACATTTTCACTACTGGCTGATATTTGATGGTGGCAGATTCTTGACCTGACCTTTAACTGTATATTTAGATATTTGTTTATTAGACATTTTTCCTCTCTAATTGTTTTTCAAATTATTATTTTTTTTAAAAATGAACCCAAAACAAATCACCTTCATTCCCCTCTCCTACTTCTAAGATAAAATTTTCCGTTTTTGAATGGTTTTATAAGTAATGAGACTCATCTGCACTGCCCTAATGCAGCCTTTAAATAATATTTCACTTCCTCTGCTCCTGTACAGAGCAAAGAAAAGGTTTAATTTGGCAATATTATAAAGTGGCTGTCTTCTTACATTACATCATAATATGAGAAATTCCCAGTTGAAGAATCCTTGCCAACCCCAGCTCACTTTAGTTCAAACCCAGTGATTACACACACTGGAAAGGAACCAGAATGGAGCAATTCTACCTGTTCCAAAAAAGTAGAAGTCCCAGATAAAGGTGCAGAAAAATGGGGGTAGGAATGATAATCCAGTGATTGCACTATGCAATCTCTGAAAAAAGGAGCAAGTTAGCCTATCAGTGCAGCAGACCAAACAGCATGGGAAAATGCCCTTCTGATCACACCCTTCTTTCATGTCCAGCTCAAACTTTAAACTGCCAAAATGAAGCCACCTTCTTGGCTTTGTCATTGGCCAATTAATTAGCTAATTAATAAATACCTTCTGAAATTACTCATCAGCTTCAATCTTATTGCATAATGTAAGCAAAATTGTAGGTTTTAACCTATTCCTTGCCAGGAATTAAAGCACTCTTTCTGTAATTTGGGGTGGAGGGTATCTGCAAACATACAGAGCCAGTACACATGTACACCCCTGAGGATCACAGCTGGGGCTCTTTATTTACTGGTGAGGAAGAGATCACAGCTTATGACTTTGCTTATATAACACAAAAGGTTTTCACCCATTATGTGCCACTCATTAATTAGCAGCAATGTGCTGCTGTGAAATATACTATACCCCTTCCATTACCATTAACTTCAAAAGAGGAGTTTGGTCATTGGATTTACTGATGTAATCTAAATCTTATCAACAACATCAGCAGCAGTGGATATCCACTGAGCATTAGACTGCTTGAAATATAATATATATGGACAGCTTCTCGGGAGATTTATTTTGATTACTGCTCTAAGTGTCCTCATTTCCATGATTTCTCTTCTTACAAATGGTCTCAAAAATGTTTTCAGCATTTCATTTGACAGTTTAGCATTGGAAAAGCTGACTCATTACTGCTGCTACCTATTTCAGGAGAAATGGCATTCCTATAACAATAGATCAAAGGTCAGATCATTGGGAAGGAGTGGATAACTTTATATACTGCTGGTCCATTTTTTTTTACATGTCAATAGCTCAGGTTCTTCATGTGCTGCAATTAATTCACTATGGTATTTTAACACCACAGTGATGACATAATACTTCATTTCTTCTACTGTAAGGTACTGTATTACCTTTGAAAGGGGTTGAACATCTTTATAAGGACAAATCCTGCAAGATATTTATGCACATTGTATTCTCAAAATAACTCACTCAAAAGTGCACAATAGATGGAAAGCCCTGTAAAAAAAGTCCCATGATTGTAGGAAAAATATACTGTAAGTCTAACCATTTATTTATAGGTCTCACCATTTATTTGAAAGTGATATTCTATACATACATCATTTGACATACCGTTGTAAGGAACAGTTTGACATTATTTGTCTGTTGCTTCAGACAGTCTATTATTGAAAGAACTGAGTGAATAATTCATAATAAGCATGCTTTATGATGAGTTCAGACCCTTGTTCATGCTGTGTGAAGTTTATCCTAGTGTAAAGGCCAATTGGTAGGTCATTGGCATTTTAAAAATCTACAGTGTGTGATTGAGGTCCATCCCTCTTTTAATCCACAGTCCTTCTGCCATACAGGCAGAGAGTAAAGTCTGTAGACAAACTTGTCTGAAAAGTGCCCTTGAATATAAATTAAAAGTAATGCCACAAGGATATAGCCAAGATTAAATAGAAAAGGTAAAGGTCACCCTTGCTCAAAAATCAGTCATATCCAACTCTAGGGTTCAGTGCTCATCCCTGTTTATAGCCAAAGTGCCAGTGCTATCTGCATCTGCAGACATTTCTGGGGACATGCGGCAGGCATGACTAGACACCAGAGTGGGCAGACTGCTGTTTACCTCCCACCAAAGTGGTCCCTATTTATCTACTTGCAATTTCTTGCTTTCAAACTTCTAGGTTGGCAGGAGCTGGAGCAGAGATGGGAGCTCACTCTGTCATGCAGTACTCAGGTCTCAAACTGCTGACCTGCCAACCTTCCAATCATCAAGTCCAGCCTCTTAACCACTAAACTCTATAAAGATTAAGTAAATGGGGCTAAACCAATGTTTAGTTCCAGCTAGGCCCAGGTAAACCAAATAAATCAGTGGGATTTTACTAATTTTTGTTGATTGGAACCTCTTGTAGATGTACTCTTATGTTATTTATTTTATTTATTTATTTACTTACATTTATACCCCACCCTTATCCAAGGACTCAAGGTGGCTTACAATTTAAAACAATTAAAAACACACTACTTGCAATTAAATTTAAAAGTTAAAAGATTAAACAAGTTTTAAAAAGCAAAAAAAAAAAAAACATGGAGAGAGGTGGGGTATTCTAAGGAGCCAGCTGGCCGAGCTGACCATCTGGCCTGCAACCAACACATGCCCCACCAGCCAGGTCTTCACCCCCTTCCTGAAGGGCAGCAACTCTGTCTGGAGACACAACTTACTTGGCATGAGGTTCCATAGGGTTGGAGCAGACACAGAAAAGATCCTCCTTCTCATGCTAGAGAGATGAGCCTCTGTAGCTGATGGTACAACCAGACAGCCTCTCTGGTCTGCTCTGGTAGGACGGACAGATGTTCTCGGGGTGACACAGTTTCTTAAGTATCCTGGCCCACTACCATGTAGGGCTTTAAAGGTGATAACCAGCACCTTGAATTGAACCTGGAGGCATACTGGGAGCCAGTGCAACTCTCAGAAAAGTGGTGAGGCACAAGCATAACGCCTGCACCCCATCAAATAGCATAATAGTATAAGTCAAGTAGCATACATCTCCTTAAATGCTGTTTGTGGAGTCCATGCATATTATTATTATTTTCTAGCTTCATGATTTGGTGGTTAAATAGGAATGCAGATGTACATTCTTTAACTAGCGATAATTTGCTGCAGTGTCCACTAAGATAAATGCAGCATAACTGTGATTTTTGGTAGCCTTTAGAATGGCCAACCTTGATATTTGTGCCATCACTGTTGCCACTATAGAAGGGGAGCAAGTTACCAACAGAAGAAGTTAGCTATTTTTTTTTTGCCACTGGCAATGTGGGGGACTGCAGGGTCATGCCCCTCCCTTCCCTGTTGGTAGACTGCTTCTTGGTGTTTGGCTTAGCAATAGTGTGGGGGAGCAAATTTCTAAATTGTGGGGCTACAACAGTGATGAGAAATAGGAAATGGGTTGGGACCTTGGAGAAGAGTTGTGAGCCAGTTTCCATCCCCCATTCGGATACACAGGGTTTTATTGATGGCTGAATTTTTGTAAAAGACCAAGTTTTGCTTTAGCACTGAGATTTTGCAAAGCTACATTTGTTTGCCAAAGACCCATAGTGCATTCTCATGGCTCTTTTTAAATATAAAAAAGGCACCACGAAAGTTGCTTCCTTCTAAAAAAAAATTCAGCAACAAAATAATGATCAAAAGGCATGTTCATGCCACAGGATTGCCAACTCCCATGTCCTGAAAGCAATTATGACAACCTCATACTTCTGAACCGATCAAGGAAGAGATAGAATTCTTTGTAAAACTTTAGATCAAATAATAACATTATTGGCAAACTATCTAAAGAACAGCTTGGTTGAATGACTGAGGAAAAGGTGTCAGACACTCTTAATGAGTACATGAGCAGGTGGGAAGTATTTGTGGGATTGAAAAGTAACTGGTTTTTTGTTTCTATAAATTGTTCCCCTTATATTAATTGTTGAAATAGGATTAGATTAGAGGAATGTTCAAATGGAGCTTTAGATAAGGTTTTATATTTGAAAGTAATATTCTGACATCTGAGCATTAGGTGAGAATTGTCATTAGAATTACTAAAGTTCCCTTAGTTGACAGTATTTACATATCTTATATGTATAAGTACTTGCCTTAAAAATACAGTAATAAGATTTTTTTTCTTTTGCTGAAAGAAAACCTGCTCAAATCAAATTAAAAGAATATGATATGAGAGCTCTAAAACAGACTGGCAAAGAAATATGAATGATTTTAACATAAATGCAAGTTTTGCCATGACTTAGTGGCAAACTGAACTTGATGACTGGAAGATCTGCAAGTCAGCAGTTTAAGACCTGAGTGGTGCACAACAGAATGAGCTCCCATCATCTGTCCTGTCTCCTGCCAATCTAACAGTTTGAAAGCAAGAAATTGCAAGTAGACAAATATGTTCCACTGTGGAGGGAAGGTAACAGCATTCCATGCGCTCTGGCATTTAGTCATGACTACCAAGTGACCACAGAAATGTCTGCAGACGCAGACAGCACTAGCTCTTTGGCTGTAGATGGAGATGAGTACCACACCCTAGAGTCGGACACGACTGGCTTTTGAGCAAGGGTGACTTACCAAGAATGGGAGGTGATTAGCTAATGTAAAAGCTGGTTTATCTTGTTCACTTCCTCCATGCAACTGCAGAGATTAGAGTGGTTGTCTTCTCTTAAAAGACATTAATTTTTCCCCAAAGACAGAGTAAGACAATATGTATTTTTTTCCCTCCTCAGGAAATGGAAAACCAAAATGTTCCAGATGGCTAAGAAAGTGTAAAAGAAATTGTGCTATGCAGAACCAGTTTTAGCATAGGAATGTATTTTGATTGTTAAAATCTCATCTATCTTCCAGTTTCAAAAGCAGAAGGGGGCTTGATGGCTTGGTGACTGGTTTCCTTGCACCACCCTTCAATTATATCCAAGGAGACTAACTAACTTTTGAGGAGAGCCATCTGGAACATGAATCTAGTAACAACTGAGGTTTCAGCTTTTGACTACTTTGTGACGTAGGACTCTCTTTTTATATTATACGCAGAGGTAGCTATTACTACTTTTGATTCCTCATCCCTTAGGGAGGTGTGCAGTGTTAAGAATCTGTATGGGTAACTTTAAACCCTACTTAGAAAAACAATGCATCTGACTAATATTATTGCCGTGTAGAGCCATCAACCCTGGAAACATAAACAAAGACTTGTGTCTGTTATATGTTCTGGGAACCTACGATGATGAGTGTGAAAAGGTGAAAACAAATATATGGGACAACAATTCTTTGTTTGTGGGTAGTTCAGGGGAAGAACTAGATTCTTTTTCTTCCTATTCTTTTTCCTCTTCCTCTGAATATAGGCGATCATCATGGTGATTAGCCATAAAGACTGTCCTGAGAATGTAATGCAGTGGCTGTCCATCCTTCTGCATCGTGACGTGACACCTGTACCACTGATCCAGTTCCATGAGTCACTTTCTGGATCTGAGCCCTTTTGGCATGCAAAGTCCTCATCAGTCCTAGACCAGTATTGATGAAGCTGCTGCCCTCCAACAAGATGGATTCAAGTGGGATTTAATCCACTTGGGGACCATCACTCTTCCTTGTGGACTTTTGCACTCAAGGCTGTTAGTCCTTAAGGTTGTCATGCTAGTTAACTGTCACCTGACACTCGGTGTTGAGTTGCTGGCAGTGTGGTCTGCTCTATTACCATAGCAGGATAACCTGGCCAGACATTATCCTAGCCCATAGAAATAACTAGAAGAGGTTAGATTTGAAGGTGTGTATTTCTTCCCCTTTCCTAAATTCACATGGAGATCCTTGTGTCAGATGTGCCTGGCTTTCGAGCAAGGGCAACCTTTACCTTGCTCTAACCCACTCACGGGAAGAAAATCAACTGATCCCTAAAGAAAAATCGATTGCATTTGTCATGTGATACTTGCTTTTCTGTAAAATGTCAAATTCCCCTTCTCATTGGTATCCCTCAAAGGTTTCATAATGATAAACAACATCAGATAATTGCATTATTATATGTCTTTAAATGTAAAAATCCACCCCTGCTGGATTAACACTGAAAGAAAAGACTTTCTTTTTGATATGTAAATTTGGCTTTCTTCTGAATATGAAGAAATCTTGAATGTATTCCCTACCCAAGCCCATGGGTAGGTCGTGACTTGAGTCAGCTTTAAAGACTGAACCTCACTATTGTGTCCCAATTATATGATCCTAGGCAACCTAGTAAGGGACCTTAATTGCCAAGTACTGCTTTAGGGAGCTCTCCTTTACCTCCTCCAAACTGCCCACTATGGTCATGGGCACTAATTTATGATTCAGCTCCACCCCAGATCAGCTCATGTGTTCCAAGGGCATTCAGAAAGGAAAATGAAAAAAATTAATCACCCATTCTGTTCAATTCACTATCTGGGGAACCGTTGCCTAAAATTATTTCCCAGCTCCTATAGAACCAGCAAGCTTATCCGGAACCAGGAGGGTAACTGCATATGAAGAAAGAACCAATGTTGACATAGGGAAAGTATATACAGTAATACCTCAGATAATGATTGCCTCGGATAACACTAAATTCAGATATTTTGTTGTTCAGTCTCACAGTTGATTCCGACCCTCTGCGACTCCATGGACCACTGTCCCCCAGGCACTCCTGTCCTCCACCATCCCCCTCAACTCGCTCAGCTCTGTGTCTATTGCGTCCACAATACCATCTAGCCATCTCATCTTGGGCCGCCCCCTTTTTCTTTTGCCTTCCACTTTTCCCAGCATCAAGACTTTCTCAAGTGAATCCTCTCTTCTCATTTGATGTCCAAAGTACCTTAGCTTCATCTTTACTATTTGTCCTTCTAAGAAGCAGTCCAGGGTTGATTTCTTCTAAGATTGACCTATTTGTTCTCCTCGCTGTCAAGGGGACTCTCAAAATTCTCCTCCAACACCACATCTCAAAGGCACCTATTCTTCTGAACTCAGCTTTCCTAATGGTCCAGCTCTCACAACCACGTGCAATGCAAATGTTTGCTTCAAATTCCCAGAGGTGTGGCTGGGACTCACCAGCTTACCTTGTGAGAAAGGGGGTGCCTGATCCTCAGCCTGCCTTAGGAGAAAGGGGGCACCTGCATTCTTTCTCCCAAGGCACACTGAGGATCAAAGGGTCTGATCCTCAGCCTGCCTTGGGAGAAAGCATGCAGGCACCTCCCCCTTTTCTCCCAAGGCAAGCATGGAATCAGACGCTATGATCCTCAGTTTGGCTTGGGAGAAAGAGAAAGGAAAGGGAACAAGCCTTTTTTTTTTTAACTTTGTGTGATCAATGCATTGCACAACGTTAAAAACCGGATAACGTTATGACTTGTGGAATCAAGTCATAATGTTATCCGAGGTACTAGTGTAATATCTTTTTTTCCCCTTGTCCTCAATGCCGACCAGTTCCTGAGATAATTGTGGCAAACATCCTGCCTTGCCTCTTTCTGGGATGAGACAAATTGTCTCCTCAAACTGCAAAACTATGTTGTTGACATGGAGGCCTCATTCAGGAAAGCAACATGACTGATTCAGAAACAGAGCCTTTCAAAACATGATTAAAGTGTTGCTGCTCCAAATAATGCCTGGGAAAAAGAAGCATTTGTCAAACTGCATTATTTACTTATTTATTTTTACAATGAATTTGGCTCAGTCCCATTATCATTTGGAGACAATCTGAATGATCAATTGGCTGAATGAGAAGTATCAATTTGCCACTCAGTTTATCTCTCACTGACTCTGGAGTCGGCTTCCGCTTTAGCATTTCTCATTGTGCAATTTCTTGGAGATTTAAAATATGCCTTGCATTTGCTATTTAGTATTAGTGTTGCTCCACATTCAGGAAAAAACAACAACCAGAAGTTAATCAGCTCAGCTGATGATGGTGAATGAGGCACAGTCTCAAATTCAGGACAAAATGATTGATGCTATGGGAGAGTTCGGATCCTTAGTCAATATGAAAGCTGCAGAAATCTCATTTTCTTTCCTCATGTTAAGAGACTGTTTCAACAGGGGCTCAGGAGTGAACCTTCCAATGAGTATGAGGTTATTACCACTGTAGTCTACAAGCAGCTTAACAGCTCAATGATGAGTTGAGTTAGCCTGTTTAAGATGTGTGGCTCCTTCAGTATTTTGCCTCTCTGGATGGAGTACTGTTGCAGGAGTGTAATGGTGCAGGTAGACTTCAGCGTCTCAGTAGTATTGGAAGATCAGATGATCCAGTTCACTCTTGCCAGATCAATACTGGCCTGGAAATTTGCAAATTGTTTACAGTGTAGAAGCCTTTTATTTTCATACTGTCATTATGTGTGACTATTTTTCATGCTCACCAAATGTATACAGATTTTACTGGATTCATATCATGAAGAAGACAAACTGCTCTGTTAATTTTTTAACATCCCACAATGATATTAAATAATCACAGACAGAGGTGCAAAAGTCCTTTGTTTTAATCTTAGAAATACTGAGGTAAACTATCAGAACCAGGGGCATATGATTAAAGGGCAAAAATTCATCTGCCAAATTTAATTGCAGGCTCAAGTCACTAAGATGCTGATTGGGAGGAGGAAGGTCAGCAGTTCGATTCCCGAGTACTGCAGGACGGAATGAGCTCCCGTCTCTGTCCCAGCTCCTGCCAACCTAGCAATTCGAAAGCAAGAAATTGCAAGTAGATAAATAGGGACCACTTCAGTGGGAAGGTAACAGCATTCCATGCACTCCGGTGTCTAGTCATGCCTGCCACATGACCATGGAAATGTCTGCAGAAGCATACAGCGCTGGCTCTTCAGCTTAGAAACAGAGATGAGCACTGACCCAGAAGAGTAGCGTGCCTTGACAGGGCCCCGTATAAAAATTTGTTTGGGGGGCCCTAGGAAGGGTAAAGATTTGTTTTGCTTACGCACGTTGGGGGCCCCCGTGGCCCGGGGGCCCCGTATAATTGATACGGCAGATACGGCGGTAGCTACGCCTCTGCACTGACCCCTAGAGTCGGATACGACTGGCTTTCGAGCAAGGGAAACTTTTACCTTTACAAAAATATGTCAACATCAAAGCCTGGAAATAACAAGAAAACACATTGACTGACAGCTCATGGTTGTTTCCTGTATAATGATGACAAATAACCACAGACTGTGGTTCTAACATAATAAGAGGCCTCCACAGAGGTTAGAAATTTCACATCAGCTGAACTCCAGTTGTAAGTCACAACTAGAGTAGGCCCATCGAACCAGTGGAACTCATGCAGATGTTTATTCACCAAACTTCCAGTAATTCATTGACCCTACTCTAGATGAGCACTGAACGGATACGATTGGCTTTTGAGCAAGAGTGACCTTTATTTTTACCTTTACCTTACTCTAGTTGTGAAGTACTACTGAATTTTAGCTATTAATTTTGAAACTTCAACATTAAGTTCATTAGTTTTAGGTCAGATGGGGGCTGACTTGCACCTAATCAAGGAAAGGCTTTGAAAACAAGAAGTAATATTAACAATGGCTAAGCCTCTGGAGACAGCATTTACAATAATACTCTTTTCCCCTAGTGGAGAAGCATGCGCCCCACCAATAAGTGCTGGCTCTAGATTAGCAGTGGCTTACTTGATAATGTCCAACTGCAATTTCTTGTACAGTCGCATAGTCAATTCCGACCCTTTGTGACCCCATGGACCGTCGCATGCCTTTCCTGCACCACCCACCTCAACCCGCTCAGATCTTATCTGCAATAAAATAAAAGAGGAAGTCTTTGGAGTCTTAATTGTATTTGAGCTCTTCTTCAAGTCAAAAGACATTTCCCCAGTTAAGAGTAGTTTTGTGCTTTATGATCCATTGAAAAATGTGCTGGAGTAGAGAAGGCAATTTTGAGGCAAATGTGCCATTAGAATGAATATTGAAAGAGTCCACTATATCCATGCATTTATTTTAAAATTACCAGTTTAAATCATGAATTAGTAACAGTAGTTCAACGTTACTAATTCATTATTTAGATTCATTTTGAATGTTAGCCAAAAACTTAATCTTCTATTTTCTAACTTTCAAAATTAATGAATTCATTTTGGAGCCTAACATTCTGAATGTTGTAAAGGGCATGATCTTAAAGAGCTTTGGGGTTTTCAGTCAAACACTAATGAGTTATTATACAAAAGATGCTTGATAATTGTCAGAGACTGAATGTTGTAGAGAAGGTTGACTGTCTCTGGACCATAGATGTATGCGAGTCCCAGCACTGAAATGCTAAACACTTCCTCTCCAAAACCATTTCTTACCATTTCAATAAGTGGACATGAGCAAGGGCTGTAGGGCCATGAGCTGAAGCTCAGTTTCAAAGCTTATTTTCTCTTTTATAATTGCCCTGCAGAATGTCATTTTGCTTTTAAAATATAAGTTACTTTTAAAATATTATTATTATTAAAGTAGTTTTTTTAAAAAATCATGCAGATTGGTCCATTAACCTTTACTTTTGTGTGCTTACAAACCTTAAACTATCAGCAAATCTGAAGAAAACCCCTTAGCCTCACTAAAATTGCTCAGCTGAGGTCACACATTTATGGCTTCAATCCAATAGCAATGTATGTGTAAGTATGTCCTACTGTACTTGATGAGACTTACTTCTAAGTACAGTAAAACACTGGATAACGCTAAAACATGGTTCCACAAGTCTTGGTGTTATCCGATTTTTAGTGTTATCTGATCCATGTTAAAATCCTATGGGATGGATTGGATAACAACTGCTAAAACATGTGCGGTTACAATGTATCTCTATGGAGCTTTAATGTTATTCGATCCAATTCTCCTCCCCAGATTACTTAATGTTATGCAATTTTAGCGTTATCCGATCCAATCATTATCCAGTGTTTTACTGTAACTATATACATGATTCCTCTACTTGTATGCTGGCAAACATGTTAGTTGAAGGCCACTCTATGTAGCCTCTTCTTTGGGCACAATCTGTAAGAAATTCATCCCTAGCAGTTTTAATTGAGGAGATTGAGTCTGAGTTTATACCTATACCTTAGTACATTTAACAAACATCAGTTCTTTTCTGTTCATGTGTGTCATGCTGTGATAGTGATGGCTATGTTTGTTCAGTAGACAGCACATAAGAGGTCCCCAAAATGGGTTGAATGAGAGAATCTAAATTACTTCTTCCTCTCCATTTCTACATACAATCATCCCGGACTTGGTCCCATCCAGAAGAAGGGAATTCTTCCAAATTCTCTCTAATTTCGGTCTTCACATTTCTTAAAGTGCAAAACTTTTCTAGAGGCAAAATTAAAACCATCCAGCACATTCTGCTGTATCAGAGGTTACATAATTACCAGCAGAGTTATCAAATGACATGCACTTGCCAATAGCAATAGCAATTATCCTTATATACCTCTCCATAGTACTTAGTGCAGTTCACAAGTTCACTGGGATTTTGCCCCCAACATGTCAGGTACTCATTTTACTGAGCTCAGAAAGATGGAAGCCTGAGTCAACCTTGAATCCCATCAGGATCGATCTCACAATGTTTTAGCTGTAGGACAGTAGTTTAACCACTGAGCCGCCAGGGCTCCAGTAACTATGAAATGAAGAGTTGAAATGTCAGCCACCTGCATGCCAATGAACAGAACGTTTTCTTCATGCCTGAAGCCAGCACAACATCACAATTCCTTGTATTTTATAAGATGTGAATGTTTTACCAAATGTGCAAGGTGTTTAAAACTTTAACACAATCTGAGCAATTGTTATTTAATTACAAAACTTGTCATGTTGCTAATTGACAACAAGAAACAACTCCAAAGATACAGAATGTTGCACCTTTTAAATTACCTTATGAGGTGAAAGACTGTTATTAGTTGAGGCTGACTGAACAGATTACTTAATTCATATTCAGATGTTACTTTCCTGTAGGCTTCAGATATGAGGGAAGAGGGGTCCCGAGTGAGATGCCTTAAGTAGGTCCAAACCAGGTCACTGTCATCAATAATCCTAATGCCCCTTGGTCCAATTTACTCAAAAGATTGGGGTAGGGAGCAGTAGTAGGCAGCAAAAAAAAATTGCTACCACACCATGGGTGGAGCCTATGTCATGGGAGGAGCCTATGTCATGGGAGGAGCCTACACCATGGGTGATCTAGTCATGCCTGCCATATGGCCATGTATACATCTGCAAACACAGGCAATACTGGCTCTTTGGCTGTAAATTGAGATAACACTACACTCTAAAGTCAGGTATGACTGCCTTTTGAGCAAGGGAGACCTTGAACCACTTGCAGGGACAAAACCTGACATCAGATTTGAATACCAATCAGGGATCTGTTGTTATTAGGTAAAGGTTGCCCTTGCTTGAAAGTCTGCCATTACCACCTCTAGGTTTCAGTGCTCATCTCTGTTTATAGCCAAAGAGCCAGTGGACTTGATCCACAAAATCTCACATTAAAATATAGCAGTTACTCTTTAAGGTGCCACGTTTTTGTCTTTTTGTTTTGTTTACTCTCTGATATGTTTGCACAGAATAAAATTTTTTAAATGGTAGCTGTGTTAGTCTGGGCAGGGCAGGAAGGTGGGTGTGGCCACCCAATTTTGCAAATCCCCCCTGCCCGAAGGCCACCCAATTTTTCTATCCCTCCTGCTGGGGAGTGCAAACCTGTTGCTGCCCACCACTGGTAGGGAGAGTTTAGGCACCTTATCCTTCATCTAGTCACTGTTGAAATTTTTGAAGAATTCAAGTGAATAGGCACAGAAGGGCTACCAACAAAACAATGGAAGCAAGAAAACGAACGAACGAATGAACAGGAAGGTGAGTTAGAGTTTTCTACAAATGCCTGAGGGGAAAGAACTTTATCAATCAAGTTAGTTTTAAATGACAGTCACGCTAGGCTGTGAAACCCCCTACCACTGTGTTAGCGCATCCAAGATTGCTAAACAAGCCCTGGTGGCTCAGTGGTTAAACTGCTTTACTTCAACCATAAGTTTGTGAGTTTGGTCTTGACCAGGGATCAAGGTCGACAGCCTTCCGTCCTTTCGAGATTGGTAAATTGAGTACCCAGCATGTAGGCAGCAAAATGCTAATTAACTTGTTAACTGCCCAGAGAGTGGGATGGTATATAAGTGTGATTGCTTTGCTATTAATGTTACCCCAAAACCATTTTGTACTGTGGCCTTAGGTAACTGCCCAGTCTCAGTACATTAATACTAAGTCTAGAGTCATAGTCATATGCTAATCAGCATGATAGCTGCTTGTCCCACCCCACACAGTGTGATTGAACATTAGAAACTCTGGGGTAGTGGCAAGAAATGGGGGACAGGACTATGATAAGCAATGATCTATGAACAGATTAGTTTTGAAAGGCCAAAATACAACCCAACTTGTTTTTCCACTAAAGCTTCACAGTTCTATTTTCAATACTGTATTTAACTGTTCTATTAGGACTGGGATGGGGAAAACATGTGGAGTAAGGAATTTATGAGGTGAATAAAGTATGAGAAACATCCCCCTTTTATGACTCATCCTATAACCAGCCATTCATTATTGCCCAGGTGGCTAATGTTGATGCTAATTGAGTCAAACAACATCTGCAGGGCTGTAGATTTTCTGCCTTGCATTTGATTGCATTTCTAACCTGCTTCCCACTTTCCATTCTCTGGTTTCAACAAAGACTTAGAACTACTATTGATAGCCAACAAATTCTGGCTGCACATGGATTTTGACCTGTTCATCTGTGGATGCTAGTTCTTCATATGATTTGCATGTTCAAAAATTAGCATGCTCTGCCGCAGAAAACATAATGCATAGCATGTAGTGTTTTTCACCCATCATTTTCTGGGGCTAACAGTTTTGTTTTGCTTTGATATTACCCCTTTAGAAAATGCTTGTAGTTAACTAACTGTCTCATGGCACAATCTTTTATAGCAGAAGAGAAAAAAATAATTAAAGCAAAGGCATTCTAAATTCACCCATTTTGTCTTTCTGTTCCTTGTTTGAAAGGTCATTTGCTATTTGCTGTTTGATGGAAGTGGGTGAATGTAAATGTCAGAAGGAAGCACTGTTTCTATCGATGAAGCTAAATCTGAACAATGTAAGCAGTCTGACTAATATGGACAAAGAGAACAAATGGAATGTAATCTCTTTTTTGAATTTAACATTAATGACAACAAGCAGACAACATTAATTCAATGACTAATGTAAGGACATTGTGCGTTTTCATGGAGTCCTCCCTACTTCACATATCTCTTTTTCACAGTGCACAAAACAATTCAATGGATGTGCTTAGCATGCTAAGATTTATCATTCTCAAAATGTCAGAGTTTCAGGTGTCTTGGAAAGCTGATTTATAGTTATAGACATTTTCAAATTGTAGAAAAATAAACTCAACTGAATTCTGCTTGCCTACCTGCCTGTCTGCTTGCCTGCCTGTCTATCTACCGGTATCTATGGCAGATGGGACTTTAAACAGTGATGGGATGTAACAGGTCCTCACCAGTTCGCCAGAACCGGTAGTAACTTTTCCCAGTGTCCCAGAGAACCGGTAGCAGCTTTTGGGGGGAACCACCTTCAGGGCTTACCTTTTCACTTGGTGCGCATGCATGCCTACAGTGCTTGGCGCGTACGCACGGCCTCCTTGTTGTCCTCCTTGCTGTCCTTG
Source organism: Furcifer pardalis (assembly GCA_030440675.1). Taxonomy (NCBI): domain Eukaryota; kingdom Metazoa; phylum Chordata; class Lepidosauria; order Squamata; family Chamaeleonidae; genus Furcifer; species Furcifer pardalis. The sequence continues at coordinate 3,922,825 of CP126892.1, read as the reverse complement.
TGTTGTGGGTGGGTGGGTGGGTTGAGCGGTGTGTGTGTGAGTGTGTGTGTGTGCTTATTTTTATTTATTTTTATTATTTTATTATTATTTTCTTTGGCTCCGCCCATGTCATGACATCATGATGTTAGCTAAGCCCACACTGTGATGACGTCACGGTGGGGTAGTAAAATTTTTGACATCCCACCACTGACTTTAAAACTATGAACAGTCATCTCTTTAAAAAATGTGTTTCTTCAAAACTAAAAATGAGTATATGTATGAAAGCAGTAGGGGAAAAAAAAAGAATGCACAGTAATATTTTTGTTTTTAAAACCAATTTAGGTTGCTTCAATATGATGAGACATCTCAACAATACATTTTCTTAGCCCTGCAATTTCTTTTACTTCCAAGTGAGAGTGAAATAAGAAATATCATTGTGTCATTGTCTTTGTAAGTATTTAAGTGTTCTTTCCATTTCAAAAGTAAAGTGTGCACACATACACACATAGACCAAAGGCAGAGTGTGTAGCTGTTAAGACACAAACAACCTATCCCATGTTTCTAATCTTTAAAAATCTATGCAGCAGAGCAGTAATTATTATTAGGTACAACGTCCATTGTTGGTTTTTTATACAGTTTACTGTAAGCCATTTTTGATCTCTCCAATTCTGTGTGTATATTGGGAAAGTTTGTGTCAATACTTCTTCCCTCCATCACAGGCACTACCAACTGCAGTTATTATAGATCAACAGACAGTCTTACTCTCAAAAAAAAAAAAAAGCTTTACGGGGACAATATTTAAAAGAAATGGCATCCTTGAATGATGTTTATAAGCCTAATCTCAGTCCATTCACATCTCCAAAAATTCCAGGGGGTTTAGCTGTCGCTATATTAAATATGAGGTGGGAGATCAGACGTTTGTACAATAAATAATAATAATTTCATGTCAGAGATTACTCTGGGTTGAAAGGATTTTTAGGGGACACCTGAATGAGGCTCCTTTCATGTCCCCAAGTGCACCTCTCAGGCATCAAAACCCAACCTTCCAGTCTCCAACTCAGCATCTTAGCCACTAAGCCACCAATTTCATAGCTATATTGTGTGTCAGAGAAGTACAAGAGATATAATTTTTATTTATTTCTCCTAATGTTTTTATTGTGTTTGGTTTGCAATGTGCCATACAGAAATTCCAGTCATCACTAAAAGCCAGTGAAGAAGGGAAGGAGAACAAGTAAAATAAAGAGATAAATTTCTCATGCTGTTAGAACAGTCAGCAAGGGAAAAAAGTAGGTGTGACACAAGCTATACAGTAAAACCTTGCATAAAGAGTGTCTTGCATAGAGAGTAACTTGATTAAAGAGAAGAATTTTCTCTGAATGCTTGCCTCGCTTAACAACTAAAACCAACCAAAAACTCGCTTAACAAATAAATTGGGGTTCACAATCCCACCCACAATTGGTCATTTACAATGGTGTTTTGCTTAAAGAGCAAACTTGCTTAAAGAGAATTAAAGAAGAATACAACTGTTTTCTTGTTTCTAAAAAGGACATGAATATGTTCTTAGCAAAAGGACCCTGATACATAGACTGCAATCCTATACAAATCACCTGGCACAAAGCTGTACTGAATTTAATGGACTGGATTTTAAGAAGGCACACGTGAAATTGCACAGTGAAAACAGATTCATGATGCCTATTTAAATTCTTTGGACAAACGTGCAGACAAGACCAAATATGAGGTATTTGTATGATTTTGAAGTGACTACAGTATGGAAGAAAGGCAGTGATGGGCAGCAACAGGTTCGCACCTGTTTGTGAGAACTGGTAGTAACTTTTCCCAGTGTCCCGGAGAACCGGTAGTGGCTTTTGGGGGGAACCACCTCAGGGGCTTACCTTTTTGCCGGTTCCCCCACTGTGCATGCGCACCAAGTGCTTGGTCTGCATGCGCGCCTACAGCGCTTGGTGCACATGCACGGCCTCCTTGCTGTCCTCCCAAGCAGGGAGGAGGAAGAGAAGCTGCTAGCCTGAAGCACCCTGTAGCCTGCTCCCCAGGGTAAGTGACTCACCTTTGGGTGGTGTGTGTGTGTGTTTTAATGTGTATTTAATGTGTATTTATTTTTAATTTGTATTTTTATGTGTTTTTATATCTATTTAATTTGTATTTATTTTAATGTGTATTTTATGTGGTTTATGTGTGTTTTTATGTCTATTTAATTTGTATTTTTATGTGTACTTATTTTTATGAGTTTTTTACATTGGGTCCGCCCACCTCATTGGCTCCACCCATGATGTCATGATGTTGGCTCTGCCCATGATGTTGCCTCCACCCACAGTGTGGTAGTAAATTTTTTGGCTGCCCACCACTGAAGAAAGGGCTACATTTCAGTCTGGGGTGGAGCAATATCACGACAGACTTTTTATATTGGATGTCACATTCAGAATCTCTAGGGTTTTAATGGATGGTCACCACATTTAATTAAGGAATACAGAAATTGGAAAGACTGAGCTTCCAGCACCAGAGAACTCGAGCACAATCTTCAAGCTTCTTGACACAGAGTTGCCATTGGATTATGGTGGGCACTGGAAAGAGAGAATGAGGCCAGTGCTATGCAAGTCTCCCTAGCTTTCATTATAAACTCTTATAAACTCAACAAATATAACTCAATATAAATTTTTACTATCCTGTTACTGCTGTTCAGCCTTAACCACTTCCCCCATTTTTATGATGAATTTGATGGAAAAGGTTATCTTTGACAACCAAGGATGAACTATGAACTATCCTGTTAATTCGTGTATGATCTGTGAGTGCTATTTAATGCTGCTTTATTTTACATTAAATGTGAGAGGAGACAAAAACATTCACTTGTGCCAGGGGAAGAATTCTTATGGAGGTGGAGAAGCTCTGTTGGTAAGCAGTGATATTTATTTCCTCGCATCCCAAAATATTAATATCTTTAGCAAGTATTTGTTACAAGACTCTTAAACCCAAATGCATAAGCTGCATTAAACGTAAGTGTTCCCACACACTCAAGATGAAAATGTATGGCCCTCGAATCCAATTAGGCCTAAGAGGAAGGCAACCCCACAAAAACCCCTTCCTCTTCCCAGCAGTAAAGACAGAATAATAATTACGGAAATAACTATCAATTTACTGCTTTGTCATGAATCCCTTATCTGCTACCAGTGGAGGTCGCCTTAGTCTTCTCAAAGGTAGGACCGGCCCAGCTGATTGTGTAAAGGGGTCTGCCTGTGCAAAAGGTGATATGGATACCTATTGCTGAACACATCCGGTCAGTCCACTCCCACCTGCAGTACACTATACACAGGGGTGGGCAGCAACGGGTTTGCAACCCCCGGGAAGGGAGGTAGCAAAATTGGGTAGCCTCTGAGCAGGGGGTTGGCAAAATTGGGTGGCCTTCAGGTGTGGGGGTAGCAAAATTGGGTGGCCACACCCACCTCCCTGCCCTGCCCATTCAGGTTCTGTCCCTGCAAGTGGTTCAAGGTTTCCCTTGCTCAAAAGACAGTCAGGCTGCAGTGCTTATCTCCATTTATAGCCAAAGAGCCAGTGCTGCCTGTGTTTGCAGATGTATACATGGCCATAGGGTAGGTATGACTAGATCACCTATGATGTAGGCTCTGCCCACGATGTAGGCTCTGCCCATAATGAAGGTTCCACCCACAAAATAGGCTCCACTCACAGTGTGGTAGTGACATTTTTGGCTGCCCACCACTGAGTATACAGCACATTTACACACACACTCAGCTCTTTTTTCTTTATGCATTAGAGTTGAATATGAAAGAAAGGTCAGAGATTGATATGAGAGATTAGTTGCAATTATGTACAGTTATGTCCTTCTCTGAAAGTAACAACAAACACGCACTTTGCATAGTACAAAGTTTCTTCTCAGTATTGTTTCATTCTTCAGTATTTATTACTAAACTGTTTCATTCTTTAACGCTCCGATTTTAGTATGTAATGTGCTAATTGATGAGGCAGAACAGAAACTGAATACATCATGAATGAGGAGAACTGGCTCAAGGTGCATGGCTTCTTATTTTAATGCATTGCACATCTAGTCATAACAACTTCCTCTGGAAAAAGTCTGTCATAATTCTGCTGAAAATATTCTCTGATTAATACTTCCCCCCTTTCAAGTTGCAGCTAATATATTGGGAGTTCGAAATTACACTTTAGAGTGCATAATAATAAACTGAATGTAAATTTAGCTGATGCAAAGTAACAACCTAAGCCACTCACCAACTGTATAGTTGGAAAGGCCAGTAAATGTGTGTTGCCGAATTTTCCAAGATAAATGGATAAAAATGGATTTGACCTATGTTGCTGAGTAGCCTTGAAAAATCTATTTGTTGAGAACCATAAAGCCCCATGTGGGCTTTTTCAGAAAAGTTGACTGGTGTATTTTTTTTTTAAATTGAATCTGGTCTTAATATTAATATAGCTCAGTTAAAAAATCCTCTAAACTACTTGGAGGAAATAAAAACTCCTTAGGCAACATCCCAAAAAAGGGGACCACAATACTTGCTTTTTTGTTGTTCAGTCGCACAGTTGATTTTGACCCTTTGCAACCCAATGGACCTCCAGGCACTTCTGTCCTCCACCCTCCTCCTCAACCCGCCCAGCTCTGTGCCCACTGTGTCTACAATACCATCTAGCCATCTCATCTTTGGCCGCCTCCTTCTTCTGGTGCCTTCCATCTTTCCCAGCATCAAGGCTTTCTCAGGTTAATCCTCTCTTCTCATTTGATGTCCAAAGTATTAGAGCTTCATCTTTACTATTTGTCCTTCTAAGGAGCAGTCAGGGCTGATTTCTTCTAAGATTGACTTATTTGTTCTCCTCGCTGTCCAGGGGACTCTCAAAACTCTCCTCCATCACCACATCTGAAAGGCATCTATTCTTCTGCGCTCAGCTTTCCTAATGGTCCAGCTCTTACACCCATATGTTACCACCGGGAATACCATTGCTTTGACTATACACATTTTTGTTTGCAATGTGATGTCTCTACTTTTCATTATGTTCTCCAAATTTCTATTAAACACAATTTAACAGGTTGCTATTAAGCATTTTTTTTAAAAAAAAATCATAATTTAAAATGTTTTAATTTCTATATGGCAATTCTGTTCTGTTAATCTGAATGGTTTTACAGTCCTGTATTTCCTATATAAATTGGATGTAAAAAAAGAGAGTGTAAGCCCAATTAGCTATTAACTTTTAATGTCAGAGAAAAATAAAGGACGTTGAGTTTCTACCTCATGATTTTTTAAAAGTTTGCCATTAATACATTCTAATAGGATGGTAACTCTAAAAGGGCTGATACTTACAATGGTTTCTTTTCTACACATCTTTTGATGCCACAGCAGTAGTGGCCACCTCATAAAGAAGTATGATAAAGAAAGAGGTAGAAATAGATGGGATTAGCAGGTTCAATATGAGGAGCCATTATTGATTTTCACATGTGCTTGCAGTTGTCCTCCTCTTTTTCTACCTAAAAGAATGAGATATGGTGGCAAAAGGACACAGAGAAACTGAAAGAGATTTATATTGTCTCCACAAGAGACTCTTTCTGGCACAATTTGTTGACAAGTGTGATAAGAGAGCATCTACCAGTATGAGCTTTTGGTGGATGGAGAGATCAGAAAGTGCTCAGATTAATATTGATATAAACAGGCGAAGTATTTCCCAAGGGAATACTGAACAGGATATGTCTACTTTATAGCTAGTTTTCTAAAAATGTTACTATAGTATGTACTATGCGGATGCTTCAAGGTAGAAAGGCTTGAGGAAATTAAGAGTACAGGATACTTGACTTGGGCATCTAGGAATGCTATCATATAATATTAACTTTATGTCTAATTATTTTTAATAGCTGATGTGGAAGAACCCTGGGAAAAGCAGTGTTGTTAGGGAATTATATGCATGTAAAGATGCAAGCAAATATAAATATAGTCTTATAACTATGTATTATATATACAGTAAAACCTCGCATAAAGAGTGCCTCGCTTAGAGAGTAACTCGCTTAAAGAGCAGAATTTTCTCTGAATGGTCACCCTCGCTTAACAACAAAAACCAACCAAAAATGTGCTTAACAACTAAATCAGGGTTTGCAATCCCCCACCACCAGAAGCCACAATTGTTCACTTACAATGGTGTTTCACTTAAAGAGCAAACTCGCTTAAAGAGCAATCCCGTGCAGCACATTATGCTCTTTAAGCGAGGTACCACTGTACAGTTAAACCTCTACATATGAATTTAATTTGTTCCTCAAGTTTGGTTTTATCTCAAAAAATTCTTGTCTTGAATTTCCCAGAGGAATGTACTGAATTTCTTATCTCAAAAAATCATATTAAAAATTTGTATTTCAAATCTGATTTTATCTGAGATTTCTGGATGTATCTCGAGTTTTTCTTAAGTCGAGCTGTTCTTATCTCTAGGTTTGCTTGTACAGTATATGTAATTTAAAAATAATAATTTGTAAAATCTTATTTCAATAATTGAATCTTCAAAAGGCAAAATATAGCTGCATGGTTAAAATCTGATAAGGCTTCAAGGCCTGTTCTTGCGTGTGGGCCCTAAAGGTCAGTTGGGAGTCTTGCTCGTGTACCTGCCTCCCTGCAGAGTAGCAGACTCCCTGCCTGAGCTCCTTGAGGCGGTCTCCATGCTGGCATTGGAGACCCCCAGGCTGATGGTTCTGGGGGATTTCAATTTGCCATCATTGGGGACCGGCTCGGAGGTAGCTCGGGAGTTCATGGTTTCCATGGCAACCGTGGGCCTGACCCAGGTAATTCAGGGTCCTACCAGGAGCAGTGGCTACACCCCGGATCTGATTTTTTTGTCGGAGCTGTGGCAGAGTGATCTGAATGTACAGAAATTAGACATCACTCCTGTGCCATGGTCAGATCACTATCTGGTGACTCTGGACTTCCTGGGGGCAAGACTTCACCGTAGGGAGGCAGGGCCGATTAAGTGGGCCCGCCCCCGGCGACTAATGGATCCAGAAGGATTCCAACGGGAACTGGGGTGTTGTCCTCTTGACCTGCAAAGTGATTCGTCCGAAGCCCTTGTTGCTTCCTGGAACAGGAGAGCGACTGCAGCTTTGGATGTAATCGCGCCACTACGGCCTCTCCACGCTCGTGGGGGTCGATCTGCCCCTTGGTTTACAGAAGAGCTAAGGGAGCTGAAACGAGCTAAGAGACGCCGAGAGCGCCGCTGGGTGAAGACGCGGAGCGAGTCCGATCGAACACTGGTTAGAGCTGCTATTAAAGACTACCTAGTGGCGATGGGGGCGGTGAAACGCCAATATTTCACCGCCCTCATTGCCTCTGCAGATAACCGCCCAGCGGCCCTGTTCCGGGTGACCAGGTCCCTCCTTGGCAAAGAGGGGCCGGGCCCTGGCTGGCAGGGATCTGCTGATGCTTTTGCGGATTATCTAGCGGAGAAAGTCGCTCAGATCCGCTCGAAGTTTAATCCCGGCGTGGAAGGTACCGAACTGGGGTTGACCAGGGCACAGTCTAGCCATGTTATCTGGGATCAGTTCGAGCCAGTTGGCCCTGAGGAAGTGGACAGGCTTCTTGTATCTGTTCGCGCCACGACCTGTGCACTGGACCCATGCCCTGCCTGGTTAGTTAAAACTGCCAAGACTGTGGCAGGTGGCTGGGTCGAGGCGATTATTAATGCTTCATTAAAAGAGGGGCATTTCCCAGCACCATTTAAACATGCTTTGGTGCTCCCCCTCTTAAAAAAGCCGTCCCTCGACCCTATGGTAATTTCCAACTACCGTCCAGTGTCTAACCTACCTTTTTTAGGTAAGGTCCTGGAGAAAGCTGTGGCGCAGCAGTTACGGGATGTCCTGGATGAAGCGGATTATCTGGACCCGTTTCAGTCAGGATTCAGGCCCGGATATGGTACCGAAACTGCACTAGTCGCATTGGTGGATGATCTCTGGAGAGAGCGGGACGGAGGGGAACCGTCTGTCCTTGCTCTCCTCGACCTCTCAGCGGCTTTTGACACTGTCGATCATGGCATCCTTCTGGGAAGGCTCCGGGGCTTGGGGATCCAGGGCACAGTGCTGTCCTGGTTTTCCTCATTCCTGAGGGACAGGACCCAGTCGGTGTGCCTGGAGAAGGAGATGTCCAGCCCTAGGCCCCTGCAGTATGGGGTGCCTCAGGGCTCGGTACTTTCTCCTCTCCTATTTAACATCTATATGAAGCCGCTGGGTGAGATCATCCGTTCCCACGGGGTAAGGTATCATCAGTATGCTGATGATACCCAGTTGTACATCTCAGCCCGTGGGGACCCAGGCGGTGCAGTGGAAGTCCTTTCCAGGTGCCTGGAGGCTGTTAAGGTCTGGATGGGGGAAAACGGGCTACAGCTGAATCCCGGCAAGACTGAGTGGCTATGGGTAAGGGGCCCTGCGCTAACACGGGAGTTACCAGCTTTGGTTCTGGATGGGGCAGTTTTGCCCCAAACAGACCCGGTGCGTAATCTGGGGGTCCTCCTGGACTCACGGCTACTGTTCAATGAGCAGGTGGCAGCCGTGGCCAGGAGGGCTTTTGCACAACTTCGTGTAATACGCCAGTTACGCCCCCTCCTAGGCCGGGATGCCTTGCTCATGGTCACGCATGCTTTGGTCACCTCCAGACTTGATTACTGTAATGCGCTCTACATGGGGCTGCCCTTGGCGACCATTCGGAGGCTTCAGCTGGTCCAGAATGCGGCAGCCCGGGTAGTGATGGGGTGCGGGCGTTATGCTCGGGCCTCACCACTGCTCCGGGAGCTGCACTGGTTGCCAGTTTGCCTCCGGGTGCAATTCAAGGTGCTGGTCATTACCTTTAAAGCCCTACATGGTAGTGGGCCAGGATACCTAAGAGACCGCGTCACCCTAAGAATGTCTGCCCGTCCCACCAGGGCGGACCGGAGGGGCTCTCTTGTTACTCCATCGGCCAGGGAGGCTCGCCTCACGAGCACCAGGAAGAGAGCCTTCTCTGTGTTCGCCCCGGCCCTTTGGAACCTCCTTCCGACAGAGCTGCGCCTGCAGACGGAGCTTCTGCCCTTTCGAAAGGGCCTGAAGACATGGCTGGCGGGTCAAGTGTGGGGACATAGCAATGCAGGTTCCCATACGGGATGGCTAATTTAAGAGCAGCCATCCGCCCCCATCTGGTAGCTGTTATTATGGGTTCTATCCGTTTTTACTGTTTAACGTTTTAAATTTTTTATGAATTCTTATGAATTTTATGAATTTTAAGGCCATATATATTATGAGCTATGCTGTAAGCCGCCCAGAGTCGGGTCCGCCCGATTGGGGCGGGATATTAAATGCAAATAAATAAATAAATAAAATAAATAATTTTGTCATGGAGAAGAGAGTATCTTGTTTCTTCAGAACCATAATTGGTAGGATATACATGACCAGTGTGTTGTCATTCTAACAGTGCTCCCATTTAGTGTTCCTAGAGGCTGCTGAGTGGCATAGAAACTTATATTGGGGTTGTACCAATTCCAGATGTAGGGCCTAATTAGTCAATTCACAAAATGTCTACCTCGAATCAACACAGAATCTTGGGAGGATATTGGAACTAAGTGAAAAGTTTCTTCCGAATATCTTAAGACTCATGAAGGCCTTTGAACTTCTAATAGTGCAGCCTATTCTTACATTAAGCAATTAAGGGTTTTGCAAAAATTACATTCATACTTTGTACAGATTACAAAACACTTCATGGAGGGAGGAATCTTTTGACACATTGGTCTCAATCTAGAGCCAAGAAAAATCTCAGGAGCAATGACATTTCCTTTTCATCTTTATTCCCATCTTCTGCTTAATTTGAATGTCTTTGTGGCAAGGGGAATAATGGCTTCTTCCTGTCCAACAGCTAGAGAAAACCATCCAGGCCCCAGCTGGATACAAATGCCTGTTTGCAACTAGTGTTGTTCCATTTCCCCTTGTCCTGCACCCTTTTTCTTTAAATGCTTGAAAACAGTCCTCTCTCTCTCATGGATTTGAGCCATTTTGTGAATATTTAAGAAGCAAGATTATACAATGATATAATTCAGTGCAAGTACAATCAGAGAAATAGCCAGTATTTGGGACTGCTGCAAACTGTCTTCCATTGATAGATGATGTATGGGAGATGGAGAACTAGCATGAGCCTGCTCTAATGCCCAGTCCAGATATTTTTATCCAATGGAAGTGCTAGTCTTCTTTTAGTGTTGGGCTGGAGTCATTCCTGTGCTCACTGAAGAGATTGGTCCCAATGAATAAATCCTTTCCAGAATGATTGGATACATTATTTTGATTCTACTCTTGGTGAAGTAGCTGCTTTCCAGAGACTGGGAGTTTGATTCCCCAGTATGGCTCCCAGGAGAACAGCCACCTGTGTAGTCTGGAAAGCATAACCTTAAGTCAAAGTTAACTTGACAGCATGTGATTATTACTATAATTATATTATAGTATGATATGACATGACATAATATAGTTTAATGTAACATATTGGCTGAAATCCAGCATATATGTCAATTTGTGTGTATGCCCCCTGAGAATTGTAGGAGGGAGTCTATTTGTCAACTAAGAATAGACTGAAAATTATTATTTATTTTTTTTACAATGAAGAGAATTAATCAAATCCTGTTTAAGGAAAACCTCATGTGGAGCACTCCATTTTCATGCAAAGGGGAAATGTCTTCTCAAGTTATAATGACCCACCTTCTGCAGTGGATTGCTCTCTAGCTTGTACAGTGGAACCTCCCACAACAACAAAAAATCTCTGTTCCACAGGGTTCTTCATTGTACAACTTTTTTGTTGTTTTACAGAACTACTGGCTGTGCATGCGTGTGATGTGTGGGGTGGGGAATCATCCCTATACCTCCCCAAAAGCCCCTTAGCTATCAACTGATCACCAGTCAGCTTGTGGAGGGGCTGGGAAGAGCCCCTGACTCCTCAACAAGCCAGCCAGCTGGATTGCCAAGCAGGTTGGGACCCAGGCTGACACATCCCAATGGGGCTTTCGCAGGGGGGAGGTGACCCACCCAACTACCTCCTCTAAAAGCAACCCTGGGATTGGACAATCTGACAGGGTGACTTTCAGAGGAGGTAGCTGAGCAGGTCAGCTGCCTCCTCAGAAGGCAACCTGGGTCCAGGCATCCGATCCCCAGGTTGCTCTTGGAGGAGGTAGCTGAGCAGGTCCTCCAGGGATCAGATGCTCTGACCAGGTTGCTTTCAGAGGAGGCAGCTGACCCACTCAGCTACCTCCTCCAAAAGCAACCCATTTGTGCTGTGCACCCATTTGTTCCAAAATCCTCTTAGTTGTACGATTTTTTTGTTGCACAAAGCATTTGTTAAATGAGGTTTCACTGTATATGTATGGCATTTATTGAGATAAACAGACTTTTTCTAAGTGGGTACTGTTGGAAATGATATAAATAATAATGCAAAAATAAATGGCACCAAGTAAGAAAGTGTTTTCTTACATGGCTTTTGTGTCATGAAAATACTTATTTATCTCTATCCTCTTTCTAGGAAGCACTACAATCTACTTATTAGTATACCATAATTAAGATCCCACTGAAGGTTTTAATAAGATTATTTTCTTCATTTTGATATCAGTTTGGATGGTCATGTCAGGTAGTGTGATCAAATGATAGTATCCAGAACGATGGTGGTGGTGGTGAATTATATGTTAAGAATGAAAATCTTCTGGTGGTGGGGGCGGGTGGCACGGGGTGAAATTTGTAATTCTAAAATGGTGCCGCCACCATCTTAGAATTACAAGGCAGTGAAACTCCTTATGTAAGTCAATTTTTACATAAGTAGAGGCATACATAAATTGGGGTTTTACTGTACTCTCAACAACAAAAAAGAATGAGAACAAGATGAATGTTTTGTTCAAATCAACAAAAAGAGCCCAAGTAGCACTTTAATTTGCACTGAATTACCATTGCTGCATAAAATTGCATGGGCTTTCAAGGAACAGATGCACCAGAGGGGTAGTTTGAGGTCTTTTTTAAAAAAACCTGTCAGCCAGTTCTTCAATATTTGCAGTTTATGTGTGTGTTTATGTTTTGGCAGAGAGTGTGTGTCCAAAGCGTGAAGATGTTGATGAGGAAAAAAAGAATCCAACTCTTCTTTGTCTTGCTACAACCTAGAAGTGAAGAGCCTCACAAAGTATGGGAATTCCTCCTTGAGGTGTCCGATTGAGTTGACATAGCCTAAATTGACAAGATTAAAGAATTCCATAAACACCTTTTACATCCCTATTCAATTAACGTCAACTGAGAAAGGTTAATAGAACATAATCTGTTCATATTTCCTCCAGGAAATATCATATTTATACAAATATTCATAGACAATGCAAGAAAGGGGGTTTGAGGACTATCTATGATTCCTTTCTCAGAGGATTGTACATACAATGTGAAGGTCTCTAGTAAGCTTCATAATGGGATGGAAGTTCTCAGAGTCCAGTCCATGCAAATTTTGGAAACACATCTACCCACACATCTTTAGTACAAGGTAGTCATTTCTGTGGCTGTTTGTTTTCCCTCAACCACCACCACCACTCATTTCCAATTGTGGCCACTTAGATGCCTTTTGAAAGCTTCTAAGGAAGACATGGAAATAATGGTAATTCCCTGTTATTTCCTCTATCCACTTCTATCTGAAGAAGTACTGTTCCTAAAGAATGAGATTCCATTTAGAAAATGATATATATTTTATATCTCATATATATATATACTATATTTATTATTAGAGAACTGGTTTATATATGCTATTATATGCTTGGCTGACTATGAGGTACCAAGCAGGAACATCTCAGGATAAAGATATCAGACAGGCTTCCCTTGGATCTTCAAAAAAAAAAAAAGCTTCTTATAAAATCATAGAATTATAGAATAACTGAGTTATAAGGAACCTATGAGGCCATTGAGTCTCACCCCTTGCTCAATGTAGAAATCTCAGTAAAAGCAGAGATGACAAATTGGATCGTAAGATCAAATTCCTTCTCATCCAAGGCATCTCTCCACCTATCCCTCAAAGATGACCCAGGAAAGAGAGTGGATCAATAGAATAGGTTTGGGAAATGCAAAGACTCTTGAGGTGGAGAGAAAGAGAAGATAAAGTCCTTACATTGGAATGGACTTAATACATCAACTGTGAAAAACAAAGGCACTGAAAATGTGCAGGATTTTGAAACACAGGATGAGGTTTGTAAATATTTAAACAAAGAACTCCAAACCTTTTGAGGGGATATAAAACCCAGCTACACATGCTGCTGCAGCCCTACAATTTGTTTCTAACAACTCGAAGTTGGGGATAGCACTGTCAAATTTCAGATCTAAAGGCAGAGATGGCACAGCTGTCAAACAGGCTGTGTAGTGGGAATAGGCATGAAAACTTTTCAGAAAGGTTGCTGTTGCATCCTCAGCATCTCTGGAAACAAAATATATGTTCCTAACCAATTTGTACATTCACAATATTTGCTCTCCATCCCCAGACCCATAACTGAGGCTGGCCTCTAGGAACTGTAATAAGACCTACAGAGAATAGCCCATTAAAAACAACTGGCTTGAAATAACTTGAAATGAAAGAAAAGTGCAGCAGTGGAAAAGGCAAAGCAAGTGCAAAGATAATATCCAATGTATTTTACTTCTACATAGGGACTGCAATACAGCCAGGAATATCATGCAGTGTTTTGTTGTTGTGGCTGGGTTTTTTTAATGAACACTTTGTTCTTCTTCAGGACTGATCTAATATACAATCAGTAGTTTATTAGAGCTATAGCAATTTGTCATAGTGTCCATGTAGTCTCATTGGTAGGAGCTGGTGAACTGATACAATGCTGAAAGCCTGCCACCTCTTAATAGGGCTGTCATTGCATTAATGATCAATTCCACATGGTGGTAACAAAGATAAGAATAATTGTCCTGTATATTTGTGTGGCTGCTGAATGTTGCACTCTCCATTGCCTGCATTCAATAGCAGGAACTAGAGGAAAGCCAAAAATCCCTTCACCCAAACCATGCACTGGGTATGAAACAGTCGAAAGGAAGCCTCCTAAGATCGCAGGCGTGGAAAATAATTTTTTCTTATAAAATGGGCCAAGGGAATTGATGCTTGCCATAACTCTTTAAGGGTTTTCTGTTACTTCTCCCCATCCTTAAAAAAACATATTTTTAAATCCTGCCCTGATTTGCAATTTGCAACATTTTGCTGTCTCAGTGCAAAGACATCCACTGTATTTCATTCCACATTTTACAAAGTTTGGAAATCTACCTGTCAGGGACGCTGTAGCTGTATGCCTCTCACCTTGTCAAGGGAGTAGATTTCATAATCTTTCATGTTTGATACATCTCTATAGATCTGTGAAGTATGGTTCAGTTATCTATGAGAGAGAGGCACAATGCTAATGAAGCCAAGCAGAAAGATCCCGACATATCCCACCCTGCTCCAAAGAGTTCCCATTGCTGTGCTGCCATGTTGTCAATTCAGGAGATCACATTTGTGCAACTGAAATGAAAATAAAATCCAACTGACCTCAAAGAGACTCGTACTGTGCTCTGAAAGGACAAAGGTGCTAACAGGCTGTGATGGAATTTATGGAACTGTTTATTTTATCTTAAAAAAATACCCCGAGAGTTACACATACAGTGACATGGAGTTCTATATATTGACTTGCTTTTAACCTATGTAAAAAAAGATACTACTGGGATAGAGGGAGAGAAAACCACACTTGCACAAGTGATTATAAGCCATCAGGATGCAACCGAGATAGAGGCAGATTCTTATGACTCTTGGTATATTCCTTCTTCATATTGTCTGGTCTGTTGCATTTTCCCCTTACAGACACTGTCATACATGATCTTAATTCCTCTCACAAAATCCTTCCTTTCTCAGTACAATAATACCTTGGATAATGTTTGCATCAGATAACGCTAAAACCACATAACATCAAGCAATGGGGGGGGGGGGGATTGCACCGAATAACGTTAAATCTTATGGGTTGCATTGGATAACATTTGCTAAAGCCTGTGCGGTTACAATGTATCTCTATGGAGTTTTAAAGTTATACGATGCATCCCAAGGATTTTAACATGCATCAGATAACACTAAAAATCAGATAACACTAAGACTTGTGGAACCAAGTTTTAGTGTCATCTGAGGTTTTACTGTACTTCTCTTGATGTCCGTGGTAGCAAATGCCAGTTTTTCTTCCTCTCCCAAAACATGCAGTTCACTTAAATCAATTTTGTATTCACCAAAGTCAGTCTTTTCATGTTGTTTGAAAATAACAGCTTCCACATAGTCAAAGTAAAAGTGTTAGCTGTGGAACTGCATTCAGTATTCACAATTTCCATATGGTAGGTTCTGTCAGAAGCAATAGTTCAGTGAGTTACCAAAATATTTAATTTTTATTAACTTTAGTCACTGCCGCACTCAGATTTTAATTGGTTCAATCATAAGCCAATTTTGTCCCATTTTCGCATCAATTTTCAAATTAAACAACTAAACAAAAATGGAAAGAAAATATTTTAACCAATTTAATTTACCGTATATACTGGAATATAAACCGACCTGAATATAAGCCGAGGTACCTAATTTTGACCTGAAAACCTAGGAAAATAGATTGACCCGAGTATAAACTGAGGGCAGGAAATTTCAGCAGCTGTTAGTGAGTTTCAATAATCAAAATGCATGAAAACACGGTAAAATTAATTAAATTGTCAGTGCATCTCAGTCTGGTACAGTCTTGGGACCCTCATGGTCATTGACCAGAGTATAAGCCGTGTCCCCCTTTTGGGGCTCACTTTTGGGGCTAAAAATCTCGGCTTATACTAGAGTATATACAGTACCTAATTTTCATACCTCATTTTATATAGTACACACTTTCACAAGAAATTTCTATGGTGTTGTCATAAATATAATTTATTTTATATCATCTTTAACCTAAGAATAGTTCTTTTATATGCATTGTTCAATTAGAGAACTGTATCACAACAATCGGACCAATATGAATTCCAAAGGATTATTATTTCTCAGTTCAAATGGCAGGTTAGGGAATCTGACATCTGATCATTGCCACAAAACACTACAGAACCAGGGGAAGAACCACAAGTTCATAATAGCTGGCATTTATCCCAATGAAGAGTTATTTCCTGAATGAAATCAGACAATAATTTACAGTCATATTAAAATTCATCTGGGAATCAAGGAATAAATCCTTTCATTGTTACAATAACTCCTAGGCAACATCAACTTGTCCAATTCTACAAACTTGTTTTATCTTAATTGCTTTTATATTCTGTAAGCACAAAAATACTTTAAAGTTGTGAAAAATGTCCAAAGGTGTTACAGCTATGAGGAAAAAACCTCTACGTCAATATACAACTTGTGTTGCAGGCAAATACTTAGACTGTGATTCAATCCAAAATATAGGAGGGGAAAAGTACAGAAAATAATAAAAATATTTATTTAATTGCATTCAAAAAGATGAGGAGCTTGAATCGTAAAAAAGCACAATCAACAAATCAGAGAATAAATATTTAAAAGACATCATTTTAAAATTAGAAATTATTATAACTTTGTTTAATCTTTAGCTTTTTAGGCAAATTATCATTGACACACAAAAATTATGCTTAGTGCTTCCCTTTGTATCTATGGAGTAAAATCCATGTACTCCTCATCTGTTGTCATTGTCATTACATGTTTCCAGTATGCTGTGGAGCTGTGGGAAGATAATGCATGAAAGTCCATGCCACAGACTGTTGTACTTTAATTGAAAAACATGTCTGGCCAAGGGCAAATGTAAAAGCAAGGTCACTGCACATAAGTATCTCCTTATTAATGAATTTGTTTGACACCTGAGAGTTCAGCATGGAATCAAACCAAAAAAGAGGGCATCTCATTACCATCTTTTTCAATTTGGTCCAAATTATTTGTTTTATAAATTGCAACTGATTCCCCTCAAGCTGATCCGAAGCCTATCAGATTCAATTGTATCCAACTATTCTAAAGTATTTGGATGCATTTATATTTGTCTGAATAGTGACAAAAAATGAAAATAGGGGAAATAAATACTTTATTTACTTATTATTTCAGCTTATATGACGGTCCCTCAAAGCACGTCTCAGGGCGCCTCACAAAGTAACAAGTAACAAAACTAGACACAATATCACAAAGTATCATAAACAGAGACCGAGCAACAGGAAAGTTCAAAAAAGTCCTGGGGAAATGGTTCAGGGAGAGTCCCAACAATAGGACCTCCTTATCCTCCTCTGGGGAGAGTGGGGCCCGGAGGGCAGTGGGCGGGAGTGTCCTCCACCACCCAAGCGGCCACAGCTGGCCTGGTCCTCCTCCAGGCGATGGCAGGGCCTGGAGGGCAGTGGGTGGGAGCGTCCTCAACCATCCTAGGACTGCGGCAGCCTTTAACCTCATCCAGGGAGGGTGGGACCCAGATGGTAGCTCAGAGGGTAGTGGGCAGGAGCATCGTCCACCACCCAAGAAGCCACAGCTGGCCTGGTCCTCCTCTTCCTTCAGGGGCCACCTGAGAGGCCACAGCTGGCCTGGTCCTCCTCCAAGCGATGGCGAGGCCTGGAGGGCAGCAGGCAGGAGTGTCCTCGACCGTCCTGTGACTGCAGCAGCCTTTATCCTCCTCCAGGAAGGGTGGGGCCCAGAGGGTAGATGGCGGGAGCATCCTCCACTGCCCGAGCAGCCACTGCTGGCCCGGTCCTCCTGCTCCAGGTGATGACAAAGATTACTTGAGAGGAAGGGGTAATGCTTTCTCTGTGACACAGGCAATCAATCTATTGGTTTAAGATCTGCAGCTGCCTAAAACAAAAGAAAAATATCTTTAATCCACAACTACCTTACCTCTTGAAAATTCAAACAAAGCTGATAGCAACATCTCTGTATTCATTTTAACATACTTCTTTTCTAAAATAGCTACCAGACACAGCCCAACAGATATTCCCTCCTGGATCTCTGTGATTAGGGTTTTCATGAGTTTTCTTAAACCTAAAGAGCCAAAACAATATCCATTGCCTCAAAGAGCCCTGGTTTGACTCAAGCATTCGTTTGGACTTCCTCACTTCATTTTTCACCTGTTTAGAATTTTTAAAAGTCTGATTCATTTTGGACAGTGAGTAATTTCCAAATCCAGAGTGTGTCCCAAGGAGCTAATTTATGCATGAAAATGAAAAGCTGCTGAGGTTATGATAATACTATAAGTAGACACATGGTCTTCATATAATTCAGACATACCCCCTTTCCAGTGTGCAATATGCAAGCATGTATCTTTCAAAGTTAATAGTACAGGAAAACCCCATATAATGAATAATGAATACAGTGGAAAAATCGTACAACAAAAGGAAATCAGGGGAAAAGTCTGTTCCATACAACGATTTTTTTGTTGTACGATTTTTCGGCTGTCTGGCCAGCCACCACTGTTTCCCATGGTTTGGCTTCAGAGGGGCTGGGGGGAGTTTCCCCCTACTGCCCTGACTGGCACTGGGTGTTCCCATGGTGGCTGGGTTGGCTTCAGAGGGGCTGGGAGGAAGGTCCTCTCAGCTGCTGCAACCGGCACTGGCCACTTCCACGGTTCCCCCCAACCCCTGCGAAGCCAACCCAGCCACTGTGGGAGCACCCCATGCCAGTAAGGGCAGCTGGAGGAACTCCTCCCAGCCCCTTTGAAGCCAACCCGGCCATCACGGGAGCGGCCAGTGTTGGTCAGGGCAGCTGGGGGAAGCTTCCTTCAGAAGGCCCAACCTCTCGACATCATGTGCATGCATGGCCAGTGGTCTCATATAATGAAAAAAAATATCATACAACAGAGAACCCCATGAAATGGATTGTTTTTGTTGTACGAGGTAACACTGTATCTGAATGGATTTGGTTAAGTGTAAGTCTGTGAACCCATTACAGTACCAAAGATTGTAAATTTTATTTAGCATTTTGTTCCATTTTCTGGGGTGGTTGTTCAATCTCACTGTTTTAAATTTGCTGGTTATTGCATGCTTGTGAAATTGACCAGTTTAATAGTGAGAACAAATTCTCTGATAGGCTGATCGATAACACAGGTTGTTCATTCCCTATGATGGTGAAAATGTCCTGTTCTTGGACCATTGCCCCCTCCTCTGGGCCCACAACAATGGCCTGAGGGAGAAGACTCCAAGGCCTAGCAGTGGTTGAGAACATCGCCCCTCCTCTGGGCCCACAACAATGGCCTGAGGGAGAACATGGTCTGGCAGTGGCTGACAACATCGCCCCCTCCTCTGGGCCCACAACAATGGCCTGAGGAGAAGATTCCATGGCCTAGCAGTGGCTGAGAACATTGCCCCCTCCTCTGGGCCCACAATAACGACCTGAGGGGAGTTAGTCTGTGTTCTGGTTTGGTTGTATTTTGTATTTTGTGAGGTTATATTTTATAATTTTTATTGTACTGTTGTTTTTTTGACTGTAAGCCACCCAAGTCACCTCGGCGAGTGGGTGACAATATAAATCTGAATAAATAAATAAATAAATCCTGGGCCATTCTGAAACAATGATCTAGGAACATTTCCTTCTTGCTATTGTAAGGATACAGAAATAAGTTGTATTCACCTATCATCAATTGTATAAATCCCTATTTGAATAGGGCTAGTGCAGCATAGCGTGACAGTGTGGTGAAGGAAGATGGATCATGTCATTGTGTGCCATATCCTGTACGCTTTTGTGAAACTGTTAATAAAGAGAACTGCTGGGAGACGGGGATCAAGAAGATAATGAGGAGGGGAGAGAAGATTCCAAAGTACCCAGCTAGCCAACCACAAATTTCATCTCCTCATTCTGCAGGTCAGAATCCCATGTAGTAGGTCACTACAGCTGGTGAAAGGATGTAACCCAAGTACCTATGTTAATAAATTTGACATATACCCTGCCCATCTGGGGATTTATCCCCACTCTGGGCAGCTACCAACAATGTATTTAAAACTTCTTAAAATTCACACAATCATAAAATGACATCTTAAAATCACACAATTAAAAAAAAAGATACAGTACTATGCTTTTTATTGCTGGGAAATATGATTTCCCCCTTTGACAATGAGTGGAATGTACTATACAATACCTTGGGTTTTTTGTTACTGTTTCTTTGCAGAAGCAAGAGAAGAAACCACTATACTTAAATGCTGATTATTATCATCATAATGATGTGCTTTGGAAATACAAGATTGGTATTGTTTTAAACCAAGTACACTTCTTAAACTGGCATTAGGTAGGTTATACTACATTATGGAAGAATATAAAAAGTACCTCCACCATAACTATTCCACCTTTTTTATTATAGTCTCAGTCTTTAGACTTATTTTTACACCGTTTAATGTAAGTAGAAAATTGGGAGAAGTGAGTCTAGATGCTCTGTGGAGATAAAATGAAATGTGAAAATCAAAACTTCTTCAGGTTTTGAACATGAAAGTAGCAGTAATACTTTACCCAAAAGAAGGACATATGAATTGCTATCTATAAACAGTTGAAGCAGTTGTGTTTTATGGATATTAGCTTTTAACATTATGAATACTTCACAGCATGTGTGTCTGGGCCTCATGGTTTCAATATTTAAATACCATTTATGAAACTGTCAGAAAGTCTACCTCTCCTGCTGATTTCAGATATTTGTTTCTTCTTTTCATTTATTGGTAATAAGCAGAAGAAAATTTCTTTTCTACTGTTTACTAGGCCTTGAAAAAACATGTTTGAGTTATATACTTTTCTTTTACTTGTGATCAAGATGCCGTTTTTCTAAATATCCTCTAAATCAGGGGTGCCCAAAAGTTTTGGGCCGTGGGCCGTTCATGTGGTTCATGGAGCCAGTCACTATGGCCCGAGCACCAGATCCGACTCCTGATGCCAATACATCCAGCCCATGAAGCTGTATGGGCATGTTTTACTTCTGCTTCCAGGAGCAACAAGGGCTTCACAGGCCAGATTAATTGACATCAGGGGTTGGATCTGGGCCCCGGGCCATAGTTTGGGTACCCCTGCTCTAAATATTTAAGTGAAATGTGCTCAGATATTCCATTTCAGACATATTTTAGAGCTACACTGGAGTGTGGTAACAAGTGTGATTTAATGGATAGAGAAATGAACTAGGACAAGGAGACATTGCTTCATTTCCCCCAACTCTGCCATGGAAACTCACTGAGGAGGTGGAACAGATAAATCTACACCTTCAATATCTCACTTACCTTGAAGGACCTGTTACAGTCACTATAAGACACTTCTGACTTGACGCCCATAGCAACAACAATAATGCTGTCAAAACATCCTAAATGTAAAAGTTTAACCTACTGGTGATCTAGGAACCTCAAGAAAAGCATCTTATGCTTACTCATGTTTACCTCATCTAAATGACATCAAGTTATTTGGATCAGTCTTCATGGTGTCTGCCTTTAATTTTTAAGTGTTAAAAGTGGGTGTTATATTCATAATTTCAAAAGACAGTATCCCCAATAATACATTCAAACACAGAAATTTATTCTAAAGGAGATCTAATGCTTACCTGACCTAATGAAGGGTTACACGTTTTGCTTGACAAATCAAAACAAATCCTGTCAAAAATGGGCAACCATTATGAGCTTTGTTTTGCTTCTCCACAAGAGCAGAGTGCTTTTAAAATTAATAACATTAATAAAATAACTATTTTTGTATGAAATACTGTATTTGCTGACGTATAAGACACGCTCCCCCCCCCTTAAAAATCTAGGAAAATGGAGTGCATCTTGTATTGTATATAGTGTCCTGTAGTGGGCTATTTTGGTAATAATGGGGTGTGTCTTATATTCCAATGCATCTTATACATCAGCAAATACAATACTTATATTTTCCATTTAAAACATTGTGCTTTGCACAAGCTTTTCTGTTTAATAGGCAATGTTGAGAATACTAGATTTTCTGGGCAAAATTAAATTTTGCACAAAAAATGCTTCCACAAGGAAGCACATCTATATAGAGATACAGTAAAACACTGGATAATGATTGGATCAGATAACGCTAAAATCGCATAATGTTGGGGAATTTGAGGCAAACATTTGGATCGGATAACATTATATTAACCATTATGTTAACGTTATCCGATCCATCAGATAACCTAAGTATTTCTGAGCTAATGTTTGCCTCATATTCCCTGAGGTGTGGCTGTGACTCACCAGTTTCTCTTGGGAGAAAGGGAGGGGCTGCCTGGTCTCAAGCTTGCCACATTTGAATAACAAAAGCTTGCAAAACTAGTCTGACTACTTTAGCAAAGCAAAGCAAGCAAGCCTCATGCATTGTCAATGGAAAACAAGCAGACAATGAAACCTTTCACCTACAAAGCAATTAAGCTTTTCATACCCTGCAAAGCCCTGAGGGATCTTCCTTTATTACAGCAATGGTAGGTGGGCTGATTCTAAAGGAAAACATTTTCCTAGCTTCTGTTCAGAAAGCCTCCTTCTGGCTTGCTAAGGGACATAGTGATGGGGTGGGGTTCCTTAAGAGAGGCTTAGGACCCTTTCCCCAGTGTAACCCAGAACACTTTGCATAAAAATAATTGCAAAGAGACAATTTGACCCAATTACCTTCATGAAGTTTCTCCTTTAAATTCTAAACAGCCTGAAACCAAGATTGTAGCTCCACAAGCCTCATGCATTGTCAATGGAAAACAAAGCAATTAAGCTTTTCACACCCTGCAAAGCCCTGAGGGAACTTCCTTTATTACAGCAATGGTAGGTGGGCTGATTCTAAAGGAAAACATTTTCCTAGCTTCTGTTCAGATATTTTAAAACAGCACTTTATAAAATTTTCAAAAATTTAAAAATGCTGTATGGCTTTGTTCCCCTAAAGTCAGGGTGGTCTGGCATGTTTTTGTAATGTATTTACCCTTTAGACAATTATTTCTTAAAGTTCTTTAAGTTTCCAGCATGTTTCCTTGACTTTCCCTTGAAGCCTTATCTCTATGGAGTTAACGTTATCTGATCCACCTGAATAGGATTTTAACATTATCTGGTGCATGCATCGGATAAGGCTAAAAATCGATAACGTTAAGACTTGTGGAAGGTATTACTGTATGTGTATTTGCAAAAATGGTATCAAAATGCAAACAGTAGATAAAATTACTATAACCCTACCCAGAAGAAAAGAATGTTTTGAACTTTTTTGTCTTAAAAATAAGTAGGTGAAGATTAATATCTTAGTAACTGTAATTTGAGTTATGAAACCTCAAAAATTAGACTGGTTCTCTATTTCTACTAATAAAGTAATACCTCATATAACATTAGTATCGAATAACACTAAAATCGCATAACATTAAGGAATCTGGGGGGAAGAATTGCATCAGATAACATTAAGATCCTATGGGATGCTTCAGATAACAACCGCTAAAGCCTGTGTGGTTACAATGTATCTCTATGGATCCCATAGGATTTTAACATGCATCAGATAACAGTAAAAATCATATAACACCAAGACTTGTGGAACCAGGTTTTAATGTTATATGAGGTTTTACTGGTACATACTCCTAGCTGAATGTCTCTTAGAAAAGCATATGCCATATAAAATGATACACCAACAAATGGGGAGAAGGGGGTTCTGTGTACAACCTGTAATTGTTTGAGTGTGTTAATTGAGGTGGGCTAGAAAAGAAAATGTCAAGGTCATATTTAACCTCTATGGTCAATGATGAATCCCTGGGATTACAATTTTTTGTCTTTCCTTTTGCGTCATTCACTTAGTAAGGCATGTTTTGTCTGAAATGCAGATAAAAGGGTTATTATAAAAATGTAATTGCATAATTAATATGTTATATTATAGTGATAATGACACACTTGAGCTATGTTTGGCAAAATCTAATTTAAGAAGGGGAGAAAAGAGGGGGAGACATCACTGAAGTCCGACATTATTACATAAACCAATTCATCATCTTTTAAAGATCTGTTTTCTACTTAAAGAATGCTTTCCCTTTCCTTTTCTGGCCGAAACTATTGCCACACTGTTAAATGAACAGTGATTCTAGACTGATCCTGATTCATATTTGTAGATTATTTCAAACTAAAATAATGTAGCATATTCAGTATTCATATATTATTATTATTTCTTCACCAGGGTTGATTTAACTCATGCCTCACCTTGCAACTTGGAAATTTATTATTTATTTATTTATTAGTTCAAATTTATATTGCCGCCCACTCGCCGTGTTGACTCAGGGCGGCTTACATACAATACATTACATTACATTATAATACAATATGTTGGGGTGGGCACAGGGGGAGGGGCGGCAAGGTCCTCATCCTGCCCTGGCTTCTTCTTCCCCTGGCAGTTGGTGTAGGCACAGGGGGAGGGGCGGCAAGGGCCTCATCCTGCCCTGGCTTCTTCTTCCCCTGGCAGTTGGTGTAGGCACAGGGGGAGGGGCGGCAAGGGCCTCATCCTGCCCTGGCTTCTTCTTCCCCTGGCAGTTGGTGTAGGCACAGTTTCAGTCCTTTTCAAGTTGGGCTAAATCCATTGTTAATGCTAATTAATTAGATCCAGTTAAATGACTGGGACTTGTTAATCACAACAAATAAGTGGTCCACTCTACTTAAGAATAATGTTGCATTTAGCCAATGGAGTAGAAACATATATATGGCACAAGGCTATTCAATCCTGACATTAGCAGAATGACATTAGGGGCAGGGGAGGCAAGGAACAAGACTAGCCATTGAGCCAGTTAACTACAAGGGTGCCTATTTGTAGACCACCTAGCTGTGGTCCCATTTGAGTTTTAACCTATTCTGTCCTGGCTGTAAGTCTTAAGAGAAAAGACATAATACAGTAGAGATATATGCAGTAGAAGCATCTTTCCAGGACATTTTCCATGGTGCCTTAGCTGTCAAGATGGTTGGTTTTATATACCACTTTCCCCCTATGGAGCTCAAAGAGGCCCACAATGTTAAAAACATGTGCATAACTACAACTGAACACCTTAAGACATTGCATTAAAAATCATTTAAACACACAACTGTACTTGGACCTAGACATTCCAGAGAAAAATGATTCAGAAGGGCACTGTGTAGCCTCTGCCTCTTTCTTCTTTAGTTGAATGGAGGGAGTCAAAGTGCCATCACTACTGCCTCCTCCCTCTCTTCTGCAATGGGTGGGGACTGAATGCCACACAAGAGATAATCATCACAAGACAACAAATAGTGTTGTGAAGAACACTCCTTTTGTCATCACTGTTTATAAACAGTAACAAAAATCCTTTCAATAAGAATGTGATTGCTGTAATGATTTCTGCTGCAAAAAATGGAAATAGCTAAACATTGGAAGATCATCAGAAAACTATGCTTGGGTTTCTTGGATCTATGGAATGTAGATCATCACATTGTCAACAAAGTTCACACATAAGCTCAGATTTGCCAGAGGCATAAATGAGACACATACATTTGTGGATACTTGATATCCTTTTATTTTGCTTCCAGAAGAGAGATGGGTCACAGGGGCTTTACCAACACATCACATTGTATTCTGGAAAAAAATATTCTTAAAAGGAATATGTAGAGAATGGACTGAGACATTGATCATGCAGTTGAAAGAAAAAAACATTTGACAACACTAAATTATTTTCCAAGGGTATTTTAAATGTCATGTAAGGTAAACTAGGGATGTGAGGACCAACAGCATGTTCGTTGCTTTATAAAAATGCTGAAAAGTTATGGCTTATTAGGAATGTTTTATAATTTAATAAAACTTTTTTTAAATAATGCATGGTGATTAGGGATTCCTAGACTTGATTTTTGAGCTATAAGAATTGGAAGAATCACCACTGAGAACAATTCTCTTCAACTACTTGGCTGTTCTGAGGCCTTCGGATGGAATGGTAGCGGAAGGTTTCCCTACACCTAAACTGGTAGAACCAAAGTACCAAGTGCACCCTCCACTTTTCCTGAATAAGGGATGACTTGCTCAAAATCAATATACAACAGAATACCCATATCCATGTGCCATGGCTGATACAAATTCATATCAGACTGAGATGCAATTGTTGTTTTCAGGTACTGAGAAGTGAGCTGAAATAAGGAGCTGGTGTCTACAGCAACTCTCATAAAATAGCACAACTCTTTCAAGGTAAGGTAAAGGTAAAGGTTGCCCTTGCTTGAATGCCAGTTGTATTTTATTCTAGAATACAGTGCTCATCTGCAGACATTTCCATGGACATGTGGCAGGCATGCCTCAACATTGGAGTGCATGGAACTCTGTTTAAGTGGTACCTATTTATCTACTTGCAATTTCTTGCTGTTTTGAACTGTTAAGTTGGCAGGAGCTGGAACATAGATGGGAGCTCACTCCATCTTGCAGTACTCGGGACTCAAACTCCGACCTTCCAGTCTTCAAGTTCAGCAGCTTAACTACTTGAGCCCCCACAGGTATCAGTGCCTAAATTTTGCATACTTCATTTCCCCTTGTCCTACTATGTGAATTGTAATAATGCTGATTTAAACTTATATAATTGGAATGTATAACCAACTGTGCAATCAGATGAACAGTTAGCCCACTGTTTGGTCCATTGCTGGGGTTAGTTGTTTTGCTTCTTTTTCAGACAATTGCACGAGAAAATCGGTGGACTGAACTAACTTTTTCCTAAATCAGTTTTTCCCAACCTTTGGTTTTTCAACTTCAATTCCCAGAAGCCTAAGTCAATTCCCCAAAGCACTGATCAGCCAATGTACTGACAAAGGTTTCTGGGAATAGAAGTCCCTAGAGTGTCTCTATTGACACATTTATAAGTCCCTGTTAGGGGCTGGGAACAGATCACAAACAAGACTTCTAGTTATCAAGATTAATTCCAGTTTGGATTTCTGATATCCTGAAGCCACTTCAGGATAGCAGCAAACTGAACACTTCCTCTATTCCTCAGTGACGGGACAGGGTGAATGGATTTTTAAGTAATAATAATAATAATAATAATAATAATAATAATAATAATAATAATAATAATAATAATAATAATAATAATAATAATAATAATAATAATAATAATAATAATAAAATTTAATATCAGAAATTATTCTCAGTTGAAAGGATTTTTGTGGAAGAAACTCTGCTCAGGGAATACCCAAATGAGGCTCCTTTCATGTCCCCAAGAGCTGGGATAGAGATGGGCACTCAATCTGCCATGCAGTACCTGAGTCTCTAACTGCTGACTTGCCAGCCTTCCAGCTAACAAAGCGAGCTTCTTAACCACTGAACCACTGCATAGTAGACCATCACTGATGTGCTGCACCATTCATAATTTTTTAAAAATTCCTTTTTTCATCTTAAAGGATCAGTAAAGAAACTGACTGCAGCTGAATCCAGATACAGTAAAACCCTGATTTTTAATGATATCTGATGGGATGAATCGCATAACAGCCCAGGCTTTAGCGAAAACCAGCCCAGGCTTTAGCGAACGTTATCCGATGCATCCCATAGGATTTTAACATTATGCAATGCAATTTTTTTCCAGATTGCTTAACGTTGTGCAGTTTTAACGTTATCTGATGCAAACATTATCTGAGGTATTGAGTTGTTTTCCTAACTTTGCTGTCTTAGTCATGGGAACTGCCAAGGATATTATACTGTTACAATTTATATTGCCATTAATCAGTTTTGGATCTATCAGCCATTCTTGTATAAACACAAAGGACTTGCCTTGGCTGAAAGGATTGCAATTTCCTTGGTATGGAGGATGAACAAGTACTTCTTATCTTCTTCAAAGGGGTTGTCAAGCTCTTCAATCATTTCCAAGTGGGAATGAATAACTTTGACAACTGCCATCAGCTCACCAGGCCCTTGATCAAGATTATGTATTTTCTATTGCATATACACCCCTCCAATGCTATAGTCTTCGTCAAATTTTGCTATAACTGTGCACTAATTCTGCCCTAAGAATTATTCACTATAAAAAACATGAGGATTGTCTGTGACACTGACTGTATCTCCCACTTCTTGATTATAGTATTGTTTTGCTCGTAAACATCATCAATAAGGATTTGCAGCAAAGTGACATGCATCAAATTATTTTATGCTTTCAAATAGTTAGCTGATGACGTAGCCACATATTTACAAAAAAAATGGGGTCCAGTAAGCATGATTAATATGGGTAAATAAAATGAAAACAGCAAGTTGACTAAGCATCTAAACTCATAGAGAATGAAGCCTTTCTCAATCAGTATACAAAGACTTAGTAACCAGATTTCCATTCCTACTGCAGTTATCTAGAACTGAAACTAAGGAAAATTATGTTTTCTAATACTGTACTGTAATAGTTTGCATCAAGTCCCAACAAGGTTGGCTATTTCCTGCCTCCACAAACATGTAGTTGTCACAGGAACCACATGACACATACTATGTGCCTTTGGTCACCTCCAGGCTTGATTACTGTAATGCGCTCTACATGGGGATGCCCCTGGTGACCATTCGGAGACTCCAGCTGGTCCAAAATGCGGCGGCCTGAGTAGTGACGGGGCGCGGGCATTATGCTCGTGCTACGCCGCAGCTTCGGGAGCTGCATTGGTTGCCAGTATGTCTCCGGGTGCAATTCAAGGTGCTGGTTATTACCTTTAAAGCCCTATATGGTAGTGGGCCAGGATACCTAAGAGACCGCGTCACCCTGAGAACATCTGTCCGCCCCACCAGGGCGGACCGGAGGGGCTCTCTTGTTGTTCCATCAGCTAGAGAGGCACACCTCTCTAGTACTAGGAGGAGGGCCTTCTCCGTGTCCGCCCCAGCCCTTTGGAACCTCCTGCCAATCGAGCTGCGCCTACAGACAGAGCTCCTACCCTTCCGGAAAGGTTTAAAAACATGGCTGGCTGAGCAAGTGTGGGGACATAGGGTCGTGGGGTCTCATATAGGGTGGCTGATCTAGTGACAGCCACCCTTCGGTTCATCTGGTGTGATTTTTTATGCTTTTATGAATTTTTTAAAGTTTTAAAATCAAGTCTAGGATATTGATATTTTAGTCTGTAAGCCGCTCAGAGTCGGGCTTGCCCAATTGGAGTGGGGTAGTAAGTACAAATAATAAATAAATAAATAAATATGTGCATGTGGAAACTTTTAACCATGAAACAGTGTGCTTGCCACACCTGTGTTTGTACTTGAACTGTGCTGGATTTGGATTGTTTTCGGGAATTTATCTGTCATTTAAAGTCTGATGTTTGGGTCCAACCACTTCTTTTCCAATTATTTCCCCAATATCTTCAGAGCTTCGATCTCTTTAGGGATTCCTCCAGCCTACCAAGATACTTATATTATTCATTTTCATGCCATCTTTTCTTGGTCAAAATTTAGAATTGTATTTGCTCCTGGTTCCGATGTTCAACTGTGCTTTTTAATGATATTTATTAAATGAGAGATGGGCATATATGTTTGTTTCTTCATTATGAATGTATTAAATCTTGAAAAGAACTGAATGAAATTGTCACCTAGATGTCAGCTCTTTACCATTCCATGGGAGCCATGATGGGGAAGGGGACTAGTGTACACACTCCCCCACTGGTTTTTGCATTCCATGGCCCAAAAACTATTCTCAAAGCCATAACTTTATCCAAAAAAGGATATAGATTATCCCTTTATTATGCATTAGCCAGCAGAATACAGGACATGAAATGAAGTGTTCAAACATCAAACATGCAATATCAAGCATACAAATTACTTGGACACTGTCAGAAACATGAATATATGGAAGGAGCTAAGCTCCAGAATTATCAATGAACTGGAATGATCTTCTTGTTTGCAGTATTTTTCTCCAGTAAAGTCTTTCATTAAACTATTCAAACATTTAGCTGCATAAAGCTTTTTTCCTGTGAAACAGTTGATTCCAAGCTCCTTTTGATAAAACATAACACAAGATGTCTGGCTATAAGAACATACATTATGATTATTTGCTCTCATTGAATTTTTTTAAATATTGCAATGTTAAATGCTCAGCGATGGGATGTAACAGGTTCTCACCAGTTTGCTAGAACCAGTAGTAACTTTCCCCAGTGTCCCAGAGAACCGGTAGCAGCTTTTGGGGGGAACCACCTTCAGGGCTTACCTTTTACTGGTTCCTCCTCTGCGCATGCACGCCAAGCACTTGGTGTGCATGCATGCCTACAGTGCTTGGCACATATGCACGGCCTCCTTGCTGTCCTTCCAAGTGGGGAGGAGGAATAGAAGCTGCTAGCCTGAAGCTCCCTATAGCCTGCTCCCCCAGGTAAGTGACTCACCTTTGGATGTGGTGTGTCTGTGTGTATTTTAATGTGTATTTAATACCTTTACCTATATTGACGTACTACCACAGTTCCTAAAAAGGCCTGGCAGCCTTGCTTGGGGTTTTTAAGAAAAGTCTTGGAGTTACCTCATCAATAAACTATACCTGTGCTGTTCCAATTGCTGTTCCAATATTGGTCTTTTAATGAAAATGAAACCTGCAAAATATTGCATTATTTTAATTTTGTTACATTTCTCTATGTTGGTTTTCGCAGACTAAAGTCTTTGTTGTCTAACCTATTGACAGAAGGATTAAGAGTTGATTTGTGCATTTCTGTCTCCTTAAAACTGAGCACACTTAACCTGTCCCATTTAAAGTTGTATCCATAGCATGTTCATTTCAAAGCTAGCAGTTCTTTTATGCTGCAGTGCAGATTTTCCTCTCAGTTCCAAAAATACTAGATGGGACTGTTTCCTCTCACTGCCTCTTGTATGACAGCTGAGCCAGTAACACCATAGTTCTAGCCCCCGCTCCCACTTCACATGTGTAATATAATTAACCACTTCAGATAGTTACAAATCTATTAAATCTTAAATGCCTGCATGCTTATAAAATCTGCCTGTGATAAACTGCCTTCCAGTTCCGGTAGGTAAATTAACTTTGGAATATATATAATTAACATCACAATGACTATTTCTGTTAATTGCCAGACCAACAAAATAAAAGCGGGCTATCCTGTGGAAAGATGGGGGTGGCAGGAAGTTTTTAAAATGCAGTCTTTAGACAAAGGAGCAGGAATTGAAAGGCTCAATGTGAAGTGTTTGTCTTTTTCTGGAAATACAGTTCAGTCCACAAAGACCTTCTAAGTGAAATAGCTTGATTTCCTTGGCAATCAATCAAACAAGAACACTACATATAATTTATAACAATTTGTCTCTTTTCAGAAGAGTACTGAGATGAAAATAGCATACCTCATTATTGAAAAGGGATGGGATCTTTATATTAGAATGGAGTTATTGGCAAGAGGTAGCAATTTCTTGTAATACATTAGGTCTTATCACTATGAGACTTTGCTAGAGCTTTTATTAGCACATTCCCTCGTAACCGTCCTGGCCTTTCCCCTTGATTCCACTCAAGAAACTGTTTATTCATGGAATGTAAAGATCCCAGAGAACTTTCAAATAAATGTGGAGTTAGACACAACTCCACACTAAAGGTGGTTGAGAGAGATAAGAAGATGCATTGATGGAGCAATTAAATCCCCACGTCATTAGCCTCTAATAAGAGTCCAAATTCTCAGCTATTAAAAGGCATGGTTTAGCTTTGAGGATATTTATTTGAGTTGGGTTAACGAAGTTGTTTTTTCTAACAGTGCTAAATTACTAAAAAACACACACACACACAAAAACCCAATTTTAAGCTAAAGACCAACACAGATGTCTTGGAAAAATTAAGATTTTCAAGTGTTAAGACAGGTTTAAAAGTCAACATAACAATTTTAGGTTGCATATTCATCTTAGAGCCCTGGAACAAAAAGGTAGTCAGCTTGATCCTGACTAGGGATCAAAGTTGACTCAGCCTTCCATCCTTCTGATATCAATAAAATGAGTACCCAGCATGTTGGGGGCAAAATGTTAATTAACTCGTGAACCACCCAGAGTGTGAACTAAGTGCTATGGGGCAGTATATAAGTTGAATTGCTTAGCTTTGCTTTAAACATTTAGAAGACAGCCAAATCGATACTGCACCTTTCCAAATACAGTCAAACCTGTCTTTGAAGCCTGTTATCTAAAATTAAGGAGTTACATTTTTATTTTGATATTAATAAAGGTTTCCCCACTCTAACCATTGATTTCTTTAGCCACTCCACATTTACACAAACAGGACCCATTCACACATAGATACAAGAGCCCTAAAATAGTAGCAAAGGAAGGGCTGATGAAGAAAGCGTAATTAAAATTATGTGTAAATATATATCTTAAGAAGCATTGGGTCTATTTCTGATAAGATTGCTAATAAAAAAACTTTATTTCCAGCAAGGATAATTAACATTTCTGGGGTTGTTTCCTCTCTTAGAAGGGAAAATATTGAATTACTAAAGCCAGGGATGTTGCTGACATCCCAGGAAAAGCCATCTCCCAGTGAGAACAAGAGGTGCCACTAGGAAAAACAAAGAAGGAGCATCACCCACTAGGAGAAAGCAATTAATGCTGTCTGTGTTCCAGTCCACTAAGGGAGATGACATACAACCAAGAAACATTGGGATTGGGCATCTGGATGCAACTACATGCTTTTGACCATATATGGACTAGCCTTTGTCCAACTCCTCCTTCATCCTGGCAGACCTCCATGTTGAGCACATGGCAAGCTCCTCTTACCTCTCCATGTGACACCCTGGGCCAACCAAGTGTGGGGGTGGGCTTCTCCCATTCCATGTGGACACTCCTAAGCAAATCAAGTGTGAGGGGCAGACCCACTCCCCTTCCATATGATCCCTTGGACCAATGATGTTTCTGCCAGTCCTCTTCTGCTCCCCTTCTGAACACATATAAGCCTGCTCCTTGCCTTTGTTTGGGAAATCTTTCTTTTCTGGTTCTGTCTTGTGATAGCAATTTTGGCCACATTTTATGGTATGTTTATTTGCCTTACAGTGCTAGCCAAAGATTAAATTAGTTTGCCCTGCATAACTCTACTAAAAACAGTCTGAAAAGACATAACCAGTGATGGTGAACCTTGACACTCCAGGTATTCTTGAACTTCAGTTCCCAGAAGCCCCGATCAGCAGGAGTGCTGACTTGGGCTTCAGGTAATTGAACACCTGGAGTGCCAAGATTTACCATCACTGACATATTATTTCAACAGCAAGAGGATACTCTTTAATTAGCTGTATCTACCTCCTTATCCTCCATAGAAAGTTTAAGGACATCTTTAGAACACACATTGGCCAGATTTTAATGGAAGTTGACTGTATCTTCAGAGATGGAAGACTTGAATAACATTCCTCACTTTGCAGTTAAAGAACAGTGTTGTGTAAGGATGTGGGGATGGCCTATACCTTGTTGTTTTGTTTTGTTTTGTTTCAGAAGTGTTTTAAATGGTTCTTTGTTGTTGTTCAGTTACACAGTCGAGTCCAAAGCTTTGTAACCCCCATCAGTGGTGGGATTCAGCAGTTTTGCGCCAATTCACCAGAACTGGTAGCAGAAATTCTGGCCGGCCCCGCCCATCCAACTTTTGAAATAAAGTAGTCCTAATTCAGGTGCAACACAGGGCTTCCCCCCTGGCCACACCCACCATACCACACCCACACAGTAGGTAGTAAAAAAAATTGAATCCCCCTTGAACCCCATGGACCATTGTTCGCCAAGCTCCTCTGTCTTACACCATCCTTCTCAGCCCACTCATATTCTCATATATACACTCATTACATTGACATTGCCATCTATCCACCTCCTCCTCTGGCACCCCCATCTCATTTTTCCTTCTGTCTTTCCCAGCATCAAGGCCTTCTCTAGTGAGTCCTCTCTTCTAATTTGGTGGCCAAAATACTTGAGCTTCAACTTTGGTATGTGTCCCTCTGATGAACAGTCAGGGTTGATTTCCTTCAGGATCGACTGATTTGTTCTCTTTGCTGTCCAGGGGACTCTCAAGAGTCTCCTCCAGCGCCACAATTCAAAGGTGTCTATTCTTCTGTGCTCAGCCTTCCTTATGGTCCTGCTCTCACAATTATACACTACTCTGGGAATACCATTGCTTTCACTATGCGGACTTTTGTAGGCAGGGTGATGTCTCTACTCTTTATTATCCTACCTAGGTTTCTCATTGCTTGCCTCCCAAGAAGTAAATGTCTCTATTTTGTGGCTGCAATCACCATCTGCAGAAACTTCTGCAGATGCAGATGGCACTGGCTCTTTGGCTGTAAACAGTAATATGGGGTCCCATGTTGGGTGGTTGATCTGATGGGACAGCCACCCCTCCCTCACTCTTTTAAACTTTTTAAACCTTTTTAACTTTTAAACCTTTTAGATTTTTGTAAATTCATTGTTTAATTTCTTTTTAATTGATTTTAAGTGATTTTGAACCTTAAGGTTTTAATTTTTGAATTTGTAGGGGGACTGTTTAATTGTTTTGCATTGTGTATAGTCTTTCCCCTTTTCTGTAAGCCGCCTAGAGTCAGGTTTGCCTGACTGGGGCGGGATAATAAATAAATAAATAAATAAATAAATGAGCACTGAACCTTACAGTTGTATATGACTGGATTTTGAACAAGGGCAACCTTTACCTTTATCTATGAATAACTGATAATACCAATTCTCATACTGATCCATGTAGAATAAAGGAAGATAAGCTCTTAAAAAAGGATGCTGATCTTCAAGCTCCTTCTGGCCATGACAACAGACAGAATGTTATGAAGCAGGAATGAAACATAAATATCAGCTATGTGCCATCAACCTACTAATTGCTATACTTCATCGTAAAACACCTTTGCAAAGAGTAAATTGAGCTTTAACAGACACATATTAACCTGACTGCTAGATGTATTTTTTTTGCTGAAAACCTAAAAAAAATATTATACAGGAATGTGGCACAACAAGGTGTAAGTTAGCGGGGGATTCTTCTGTGTTAAAATACATCCCCAAAAGGCCCCTACCAATTAAGAATATCTAAGCAATCACTTTCTTCCATGGCTTCTACAAATCGAAATTCCAAGATCAGCTTTCCAGATCAGCAAATGGAATGGCAAAACACAATTCTTTTTATGAATTCAGGATTCTAGGTAAGAGTTTTTGTCTGCCCCACAACATCTGCTCCCCCTTCCCCAAATTGGTGAGACATACAAATACGGCTTACTTTTTAAAATCCTGCCTACTCGTCTGTACTTGCTTTGTTGCCCAGGCATGTGCCTTCTTGTGTCTGACTCAAATAATTCATTGTTAAATGAATATTCTTCCTGCTCTTGTGACAAAAAGGTGGAAATGATCGAGTTGATCTTGTTGACTATCAGCTTGACAACTGCCATCACATTCTGTCATGAATTCTTTGTTTAGCTTCAGAGCCTTGAAATATCTTCAAGGCCTACTGTTTTTCCCCATTCGGGTTTTCAAAAGCTCCAGGTAGAAGAGGCCCTTCCCTACCATTCCAGAGTGACTCATCCCTTTGCTCAGATGATAGACCACCTTAGATTTCTCTTTCTACCATCCATCTTCTCCATTGCCTTAGCCTGGCATAAAGGAAGATTAGCTATGTGATCCATATTCAAATTGACCCAATAAAGGTATCACCTGCCTTCTGCAACCTTCACATCCATTGCCTTAGCTCTTTAATTCAGGAGAGAGGCAAAATCTTGATATATGGTGTCTTCGTTTTAAAAAACCACAATGTAATATCATCTAAATTTTCTTATAAAATATTAATTTTGCCTGCGGAAATCCTATAGCATGCAACTGTCAATCCACTGGTGCAAATGTCTCATTGTAATGAGGTCAGCAAATCTGTTTGTTTGTTTTTTCCTTCAGAAAAACCAAATGGACCATTTTGAGGGACTGTTCTTTTTGCACAGAATGCAAGTGCCTAAAGATATATAGTGTCAGGAAGCTACCAAAAGGCAATATGAACAATAATATCAGAAATAACATTTATTTTGTATAGCAATAGCAATTACACTTATATATCACCCCAAAGTGCCTAAGGCTCTCTCTGGTAGTTCAAAGGTAATTAGCATTTTACCCCCAACATGTTGGGTACTCATTTTACCAAACTTGAAAGGATGGAAGGCTGACCCAACTTTGACTCCCCATCAGAATCAAACTCACAACATGAGCAGTTTTGACTGCAGTACTGCAACGTAATAATCACTGCACCATGAATATAGACAGAATTTCTTTCTTTCTTTCTTTCTTTCTTTCTTTCTTTCTTTCTTTCTTTCTTTACTTCCTTCCTTCCTTATTTATTTATTTATTTATTTATTTATTTATTTATTTCTCACACTTGCTAACCCGCCCCAATCGGGCAAGCCCGACTCTGGGCGGCTTACAGCACAGAATAAAACACATCAATATAAAAATTTAAAATTCATAAACTAAAAACAGTATCTGGGGGTGTCGTCAAGGGTAGTATCCCTAGACTAACCACCCCACATGGGATCCCCCATCCCTGGAACCCCACACTTGTCCTGCCAGCCAGGTCTTTAAGTTCTTCCGGAAGGACAGGAGCTCTGTCTGCATGCGCAGCTCAGTTGGAAGGAGGTTCCAGAGGGCCGGGGTGAACACAGAAAAGGCCCTCTTCCTGGTGCTAGCGAGGCAAGCCTCCCTAGCCGATGGAACAACAAGAGAGCCCCTCCGATCCGCCCTGGTGGGACGGACAGATGTTCTTAGGGTGACGCGGTCTCTTAGGTATCCTGGCCCACTACCATATAGGGCTTTAAAGGTAATGACCAGCACCTTGAATTGCACCCGGAGACATACTGGCAACCAGTGCAGCTCCCGAAGCAGTGGTGAGGCCCGAGCATAACGCCCGCATCCCATCACTACCCGGGCTGCCGCATTTTGGACCAGCTGCAGTCTCCGAATGGTCACCAAGGGCAGCCCCATGTAGAGCGCATTACAGTAATCAAGTCTGGAGGTGACCAAAGCGTGCATGACCATGAGCAAGGCGTCCCGGTCTAGGAGCGGGCGTAACTGGCGTATTACACGAAGTTGTGCAAAAGCCCTCCTGGCCACGGCTGCCACCTGCTCATTGAACAGTAGCCGTGAGTCCAGGAGGACCCCCAGATTACGCACCGGGTCTGTTTGGGGCAAAACTGCCCCATCCACCACCAAAGATGGCAACTCCCGTGTTAGCACAGGGCCCCTTACCCATAGCCACTCAGTCTTGCCGGGATTCAGCTGTAGCCCGTTTTCCCCCATCCAGACCTTAACAGCCTCCAGGCACCTGGAAAGGACTTCCACTGCACCGCCTGGGTCCCCACGGGCTGAGATGTACAACTGGGTATCATCAGCATACTGATGATACCTTACCCCGTGGGAACGGGTGATCTCACCCAGCGGCTTCATATAGATGTTAAATAGGAGAGGAGAAAGTACCGAGCCCTGAGGCACCCCATACTGCAGGGGCCTAGGGCTGGACATCTCCTTCTCCAGGCACACCGACTGGGTCCTGTCCCTCAGGAATGAGGAAAACCAGGACAACACTGTGCCCTGGATCCCCAAGCCCCGGAGCCTTCCCAGAAGGATGCCATGATCGACAGTGTCAAAAGCCGCTGAGAGGTCGAGGAGAGCAAGGACAGACGGTTCCCCTCCGTCCCGCTCTCTCCAGAGATCATCCACCAGTGCGACTAGTGCAGTTTCGGTACCATATCCGGGCCTGAATCCTGACTGAAACGGGTCCAGATAATCCGCTTCATCCAGGACACCCCTTCCTTCCTTCCTTCCTTTAGTGAAGCTAGAGAAGAAATGGCTGCATTTTGACATTGAAGACCCCACTAAAGGCAAATTTACTGTCTGGTCAATAGATCGAAAAGCACCAAAATAAAATATTGGTCACATTTGGTGGCAAAAATTATGAGTTAGGAATGAAGGGAAATGGCTCATGATTACTGGTGCAAGAAAGGGGAAGCAGGCACCCAATTTGTGCTTAATAATTCATCTGTTACACTCACAAAAATTCTGCTCCAGGATGCTCTTTCCCCCAGAGCATTCTTGTCCCATTCAGCAGCTGTAGCCTCTTTGATCACCATACCAGTCTAATCCAATTTACCTCTCCAATTACTTCCTCCTTTCATGTCGCCCCCACATCCTGTTATGGTAGGTGATTCCTATGCCACCTGGCTCTGAAATTCAGGATTTCTACCTCCTTTGTGGGACAAGGAAAAACTGAGAAATTGTACAGAGTGCCAAAAAAATGAATACACATATTAAAAAAAAAAGGGGGGGGAGAGTATTAAAATTGTAATACTCGATATATACCAATAACAATATAACACATCACGTTTGACTTCTGCAATTACAAGAGGTGCTCAAGATGGTTACCATCAGCATCCAGACACTTCTCATTCAGCAAACTACTGTTTGAGCAATGCTATCAAAGAGTCCATTTGTATCACTATGCACATTAATTCAATTCCTTCCCGAAATAATGCCAGTGTAGCTGGTTTTCTATAGTACACCACGTCCTTTAAGGTACCCCTACGTAGAAGTCAAGGGGTGTTAAGTGAGGAGAATGTTCTCAATTTTCATGTACCTCTTCAGAATGGTATTGCACTCCTCGAACAAGAACTGTGTTTCTGCCATTTTCTTTTACTGTCCTGCCTGTCACATGGTGATGCTAGCATTCATTCTTTTGAGTGAATGTCATACTACACATTGGTACTGTAATTCAATTCAACTTCATAAAGTAAGACATAGATAACATCTCTTTAAAAGTATATACATTTTTACCTTCTATGTATCACATAAAGCTGTTGCTTGCTTGATGACAGTGTCACTTAATGCCCAAAATCATACTGCATGCTGATATATTGGAAATTTGTCACCAGCAGAGGCAAATTGCCACTAACAAAATAGTTTCTGTTTTCATTGCCAGTTGTGCCTAAATTCCTCTCATTGCTCATGAGTTACACACAATCAAAAATCAAAGCAAGAACTGAGACCATAACAAAAATAAAGCAGGACCTCAAAACTGAGAATGGCACTCCTATTCAATACAACACTGGCCATGGAACTGAAGAGTATTGAGTGCAAAGTTGTTAAATGGGGGTGTTTTGTGATCTTGGTTAACTAGGATTGTGCCATAAATCCAGTGGTGGGATGTCAAAAATTTTACTACCCCACCGTGACATCATCACGGGAGAGCTAACATCATGATGTCATGAGGTTGTGGCCAGGGCCAAAGAAAATAAATAAATAACAATAAAATAAAAATAAGCGTGCACACACACACCCCTCAACCAACCCACCCACAACACAAACCCGTAAATAAATTAAATAAATAAATAAAATACATTAAAATACACCCAAAGACCCACCCACCCACCCCAAACACAAATCAACCAGAGCTTTTAAACCAGAGCTTAAAGCTTATTCTGGCTAATCTTTCTCACACTAGGTCAGATGGAAGGAACTACAGAATAAACTCACCACAAGATGGCTTCATTTTGGCACTTTTCAACAGTTAAAGAAGTTAGGTACTAATTCTTTGCCTAACCAATTCTCTAGGATAATATGCCTTAATGTAAATGTAAAACAGCTGTATCTCCTTAAGGGTTCTCCAATTGGAACAGCACAGGTGTAACTTATTGATGAGGTAACTCCAAGACTTTGCTTAAAAAGCCCAAGCCCGGCCACCAGGCCTTTTTAGGAACTGTGGTAGTACGTCAATATAGGTAAAGGTATTAAATACACATTAAAATACACACAGACACACCACATCCAAAGGTGAGTCACTTACCCTGGAGATCAGGCTATAGGGAGCTTCAGGCTAGCAGCTTCTCTTCCTCCTCCCCACTTGGGAGGACAGCAAGGAGGCCGTGCATATGTGCCAAGCACTGTAGGCATGCATGCACACCAATTGCTTGGCGCGCATTTGCAGTGGGGTAACCAGTGAAAAGGTAAGTCCCGAAGGTGGTTCCCCCCAAAAGCTGCTACCGGTTCTCTGGGAAACTGGAAAAAGCTACTACCAGTTCTGGTGGACTGGTGAGAACCTGTTACATCTCATCGCTGTATAAATCAGAAGTAGAATGACACCTGCCATAAACCACTTTTAGACCATTGATTCTTCTAATTTAGTCCTTTCTTCATTAACTGATGGAGCTCTCCAGCATTTCAGAAAAGGTTGTTTCCCATATTACCCAGCAAGGCTAAGAGTTGAATCTGGGATTTTTTTCTTCAACTTATTTTTTGCATGCAAACTCTTTACTCACTGGGAATAGAAAATCCAGTAGTGATATACCAGATTCTTAGGACAAGAAGACAATGTGGATATATAATAGGCAGAGAAATTGAAGAGGATGAGAGCCTAAAGAATATTGCAAATATGTCAGGGTGGGAAGACTGTGGAGAATGAGATTAAAACACAGAAAGAAGGATCGTCTGTTGGTTAATTGAACACTGAAGAATTAGAGGAAGGTCTGAGAGGAGAGGTGGGAAGGTTGAAAACAGGAATATCTAGGGTGCTAGAAAAAGAAAGAAGTGAGAAGAGAAATTAAAAATTATTTTCTATTTAATATCCATTTCTGATTTATCAAAGTTCCTTACATGTATTGTATGTATTCAAAAACCTTTCCCCCTCAAAAAAAAAAAAAGTGGGTCGTGTATTAACACAAAAAAGAACAGAATCTGCAAATAAGTAGGCTCAGTGGGCAGAACATAATGGAAGACATAATTCTCAATATCTTCAGCCACCCAGGCCAATGAACAATTTTAACTTTCATTTCTCTAATAGTCTTAAGTACAGTCAAACCTCGCATTAAAAGTGCCTCACTTAAAGAGTAACTCGCTTAAAGAGCAGAATTTTCTCTGAATGTTCGCTTCGCTTAACAAATAAAACCAACCAAACACTCACTTAACAAATAAATCTGGGTTCCCAATCCCCCCCACAATTGATCATTTACAATGGTGTTTCACTTAAAGAGCAAACTCACTTAAAGAGCAATCCTGTGGAACGCATTATGCTCTTTATGCAAGGTACAACTGTACAACTAAATTTCCATACATCAAAGGCACAGCTCATGGCCTCCAGGCTGTGTGCAGACTAATAACTAGTTAAAATAAACACATGTTTCTAAGGACAAGTATGAGCAGGGGAGGAGGTATGTTTCTGCTTGTTTGTCCTGAGAAGGGTGGGAGAGAAATGGGCAAGGGCATGAATATGTCCTTGTAGATGTACAGGTAAGGAGCACCTGCTGGGGTGGAATGCAGCCCAGCCAACCCAAGATCTAGCATTTGAGGCTGAAAAGATTGTGTAACCCTGATGTAAGTGAATGATTATGCTCCATTTCTTCAGGGGAAACTGAGGTAATATGCAAATTATTGCAGTGTGAGGCGGAACTGCCTTCAAGACCTAACAGTACAATTTTTAGATATAATTCTTGTTTTCCTATGTCTTACTATAAACCACTTGAAGGCCATCCTGGGTAACCCTGAAACGAACCTGCAAAAGGGGCTCTGGTGAAGTTGAAACCAGCCCAGCAAGCCAGCAATGAGTAGTATATTGCTACAGAAATCCAAATGAGATACAAATGGTCTTCTGTATTATATTCTTTATCAATATACCAAACAAGAAACTGAAATTTATGACAGTCTCCTGCCAAGTTTTGAGGGTGGGATTCATCTGCACACTAGGCATGCCAATCTACATTGCAAGAAACCTCAGAAAAGGAGTCTATACTTCTCAGGAAGTATGTAAATCTGGATTCTCACATATCTAGAGAATAGGTTATTGAAGACACATGTGGTTGTGGTGCTACCTCTGAGAAAGAGACAAATGGTGCCTCATTTCTTGTCCTCTTCTGCATGGTAAGAAATGCTGGCATAGCAGTATGTCATAGCTAGGAACACAATATTGGTTTTAGCAGATAATAAATTGCAGCATATTACAGGATGAGGAAAATGAGGGAAAGACAATCCAGAAAAAAAAAAAAGTGTGGTTCCCACCTTCTCACAACACACACGGTTCAGGTAAAGTGTAAAACGTGTCCATTCTGGGTGGCATTTTACAATGAAACCATTATGTTCTCTGCTTTTCCCAGATAATTTTTAGTTACATCTAAGATGACACTCCATCATAGTACCATACAGTGGACAGTCTGGAGAGACCTGTATGTAAAACTCTACAGAACATGACTGTAACACTGGTAATTGTGACAGAGGGTCGATTTAAGGAAGCACATTGAAGTTTATCTCCAGTTGAATCCATGTGCAGAATGGGACATCTTCTTCTAGAACAGAATATGTTGTATACTCTATAGTCTCACTTCAAAGTAGAAAATTTAGGCACATTTCCTTGGAATTAATGCCATTGAACACTTTGTGACTTTCCCAATAATTATGCATAGAATTGCTCTGCATATCTTGTTTTCTCTCTATATGGAAGTATATAACATTTATTATAATCTCTTTTAAAAGGAATGCTGTAACTTGATCTTCTAAGAATTCCGTAGCTTGAATTTATAAGTCTCCCTACAGTACTTTGTAAAACACATTTTTAAAAGACTTGCATTTCTCTATATATTGATTTTCATCACCCTTCGAAGGCCCTTCGCCTCTTTTTCCCCTTGGTTTTACATTTTGAGTTTAAGTGAAGGTCCTTGTATACAATTAAACTAATAGCCAAATGGATGAAAGATAAACTTCTTTTAATCAATTGATGCACTGGTGTTATTGAAAGAAAGCATATAGAAAGCATTTATTACCTTTTTGTTTTAGATGGATTTTCTCCTCATCTCCTGCTTTATTACACTTGCATTGCAATCAGACAAGGGCAATCAGTCGGATGATAAATGAAATGGCAACCATTTAATAGCAATGTGACCCTGAATGACATTGGTCGTACACATGACTGCTCTGGAGGAGGCACGTCATTTGTAAATGACAGCTAGAAAAGCAACACAAAAATCAATATTGCACGGTTGTGTTCAAAATGTCATACTTGATACCCCCCAAATTTCAAGAATCTAAGACAAAGACTTCCCCTTCTTTTCTACCTTGAATTTTATTTTTTGGGGGGGAGGGAATCATTCTTCTAGTACAGGAGTTCTCAACCTTTCTACACCGTGGGCCGGTCACACCAACCTTCACACAGGTGAGCGGGCCGGAGGAATGGGTCCTCCCACTTTTTATGCCACTTCTGGTTGGGGTGGTGATGGGTGCATGCACAGTGCAATCTCAGCCATTTTTGCCACTTTTACCATTTCCCGTGGCCTGTTTTTTCCGCATTTCCAACATTTTTGGTGCCATTTTTGTACCATTCCCACCATGTTTTCATGGTGTTTTCACTGCTTCCGGTGCTTTCAGTGGTGGCAGTGACAGCGGTGCTTCTGGTGCTTTCAGTGGTGGCAGTGACAGTGGTCCTCACTGTGGGATGGATTAATTGGTGTCATGGGCTGGATTAGGCCCATGGGCTGTAGGTTGAAAATCCCTGTTCTTGTGTTTGCTAGTATTCTTGGGAAAACTTAGACATGACATGCACCAACTATTTCTTGTTCCAACCTTGATCAATCATGTACACATTTTTAGCATTTACTCACTACAATACTGGGAACATCTTATTGTATTCACAACAAATAAAAGACAGGATCCAGTAATGTGTTTTGGTATCCAATACCACTGAAAGTCTGATCTTTCTCCTCTCATCTTCCTGCCAAACCCTCCCATGCAATAAAAAAACCCTGTACCAATTGTTTCCAGAGCTGTCCAAAGCATGTTTTAGGGAATATTGGGGTTTTCAGGAGGATGTGTGTTACTGATTCTAGTGGACAGAAAATAGAATCGAGTGGAAGAACACCACTGAATTTTGACCAAAGTAGACACTGCCAAATTTAGAATAAAGTCTCTCTGTCTGTCTGTCTTCCACTCATCTAACTATATGGTCATTTTGGGCAATGGGAGATAAAAATACTTCAGTAACCCAGTTTGTAAATTCATAATGATTTAGCTTCTGTGAAGAGGAAGAAGACAGCAATTTGGGAAAAGGGGAAAAGCAGCAAATGTAGAGTGGTAGATAATGTGTTTCTTCAATCTAGAAAAAACTGGACAGAAAAGAAAGTGAAATGGGCTGAGTTTGATAAAGTCAGATTATATATACACTAGTACCTCAGATAACAATGAAACTTGGTTCCACAAGTCTCGTCGTTATCTGGTTTTTAACATTGTGTGATGCATTGATCGCACAATGTTAAAAAAAGCCCTGTTCCCTTTCCAAAGAGGAAAGGAAACTGAGGGGCGATCTGCCTGCCTCTTTGGAAAGGGCAGTGAGGATTCCATGAGTGGAATCCCCATTGCCCTTTCCAAAGAGGCAGGTGGG
Source organism: Furcifer pardalis (assembly GCA_030440675.1). Classification (NCBI taxonomy): domain Eukaryota; kingdom Metazoa; phylum Chordata; class Lepidosauria; order Squamata; family Chamaeleonidae; genus Furcifer; species Furcifer pardalis. Next base: position 3,878,617 of record CP126892.1, on the reverse strand, counting down.
TCGCAGCGTGGGATCAGCTGTTCGGGTTGGGGGTTGAACTGGGCGTGCGCCCGGGGGTTGAACTGGGGAGGTCTTGGGAGATTAGAAACAGTGCACATTGGGTCCCCCGACCTCCCTGGAAGTGGCAGGGGTGCCAGAGAGCCCAAAATGGGTGAATAAACTTCCATTTTTTTGCCCATTTCAGGCTCTCTGGCACTCCTGCCGGCTCCGGGGAGGTCAGGAGACCCAATCCGCACTGTTCCCGATGTTCCCTGACCTCCCCAGCCAGTACAATAAGCCAAAACACTGGAATTTGAATCCCAGGGTTTTGGCTTACTGCACCAGCCGTGGAGGTTGGGGAACTTCAGAAACAGCACATATCAGGTCCCCTGACCTCCCCGGAGCCAGCAGGGGTGCTGGAGAGCCCAAAATGGGCGAGAAAAAACATGGAAGTTTTTTCCACCCATTTTGTGCTCTCCAGCACCCCTGCCGGCTCTGGGGAGGTTAGGGGACCGTCCACTTTCCCAGCCACCCTGCAGCTGCAGAGGCAGGGGCGGGGTGACTGGGGAATCCTAAGAGGACTCCTTGTCAGCTTGCCCAGCCACCCTGCCCCTGCCTCCACAGCTGTGGGGTGGCTGGGGAAGCTGATGGGGGAGCCCCATTCAGCTTTCCAGCCACCCTGCTGCTATGAACAATTGCAACAGGTAACACTAAGAGATCATTATCCGATGTAAAAAATTTGCATCGTTATGCGATTTCAGCATTATCTGATGGAATAATTATCCAAGGTATTACTGTATCAGCAGATTTTGACTTTCTAGTTTAGTCCTCTTAGTCATTTTGTGTATTATGGGAGAATTATTTATTAAAATGTCTCAACACAGTGAACTGAAAACGAATCTACTATGCTTGCCTTCCATAAGAATGAAAAGGCCACATTTTAAGATAAATGTGTATTACATTACCTTCAAACAAAGTTGTCCCTTCAAATTATCATGCCTGTTTAAATCCCTGAAAGCTGAAATGCAGTAAATGAGGGAAATGAAAAGAAGACATTCAAATTATTATTGTTGTTAGACTTATACCCCGCCCTACTCTCATACAGTGACTCTGGGTGGCTGTTGGATGATGCCTGTTGGAGGAACTGGAAATGAGGTTGATGCCTGTGAAGAAATGTCAATGTCAACACCAGTCAAACGGGTGGAGAGGGATGCCTATGAAGAAATGTCAATGTCAACACCAGTCAAAATGGGTGGAGAGGTCTCCCTGGGTGGAGAGGATGTTCCTTGAGGAGTACAGCCATAAGTAACCACTAAAAGCTTCCATGCAGCATTATTATTATTATTATTATTATTTATTGAATTTATTACCCCGCCCCACTCGGGAGAACCCGACTCTGGGCGGCTTACATCGTCATAAAACAGAGGTAAAAGATAAAAACATATAAAATCATGAAGTTTAAAAGATTATCTAAAATTATTTGAAGTAAAAACAGTGCAAACTACACACCAGTATCCCCCTGGTCCAGATCCAAAGTGGCACTCCCTAAGTAAGCCACTTAGTATGGGAACCCGTGTTCCTTGGTCCCCAAATATGTCCTGCCAGCCAGGTTTTCAAGCCCTTCCGGAAGGGCAAGAGCTCTGTCTGCAGGCGCAGTTCGATGGGCAGGAGGTTCCAGAGGGTTGGGGCGGACACGGAGAAGGCCCTCCTAGTGCTAGAGAGGCGTGCCTCTCTAGCTGATGGAACAACGAGGGAGCCTCTCCGATCCGCCCTGGTGGGCCGGACAGATGTTCTTGGGGTGACGCGGTCTCTTAGGTATCCTGGCCCACTACCATATAGGGCTTTAAAGGTAATAACCAGCACCTTGAATTGCACCCGGAGACATACTGGCAACCAGTGCAGCTCCCGGAGTAGCGGCGAAGCACGAGCATAACGCCCACACCCCGCCACTACCCGGGCCGCCGCATTTTGCACCAGCTGGAGTCTCCGGATGGTCATCAGGGGCAGCCCCATGTAGAGCGCATTACAGTAATCAAGTCTGGAGGTGACCAAGGCATGTGTGACCATGAGCAAGGAGTCCCGGTCCAGGAGGGGGCGTAACTGGCGTATTACACGAAGTTGTGCAAAAGTTGTGCAAAAGTTGTGCATCAACCCATGAATTTTCTGACTCCACCAGCTCTTTCTCTTCCCACTGAGTTGTCTTCCCTTTTACATCCTGCACTACCCTTGTGCTTACTCTGCCCCTCTAATAGCTTCCCTGGACTTCTATAAAGTTACTCCCTTATTTGAAAGGCTCCTGCTCTCTCTATGTCTGGGGTTCCCAAATTTTTCAAGCAAGGGGCCAGGTCATGCTCTCTTAGTCAGCTTCAAGGGCCTGAAGGCCAATTTGCCCTGCTTGAATGATGAAGATGGCCATTTTATCCCAAAAGCTTCAAATGGGTGGCTATTTTGTTTCTTGAATGGTCTTGGAGGGGTGGGGGCCACATGAAATGGTGCTGTAGGGTGGATCGAGCCCACAGGCCTTAGATTGGGAACCCCTTGCTCTATGTCCTTCTCCCTGGTTGAGAGCTCTGGTAACCCAGTGGTTAAACTGTTGTATTGTGCAACAGTGTTGTGAGTTCAATCCTGATAGGGATCAGCCTTCCATCCTTCCAAGGTTGGTAAAATGAATATCCACTATGTTGGGAGAAAAATGCTATCATAAATAATATTGTGGCTGAGTAACATGTAGCTTCTTAGTTAGCTGCCTAAATGTTGACAGGTAACATCCCATACTACCTTGTGAAGCTTTAAAGTAGACTTGGACCAGAGAGCCATTCCATTTGAGGTCAGCTTGAAATAGAAAACTCTCCTCTTCAAAGTAAGATCAAACCAGTCCATTTGGGCCCTATAACAGAAAATGTTCTACTCTGTTCTGCAGCAGGTCTTCTATAGTGACCCTTCATTCAGTGATGGGATGTAACAGGCTCTTACCAGTTCGCCAGAACCGGAAGTAACTGTTTCCAGTGTCCTGGAGAACCGATAGCAGCTTTTGGGGGCAACCACCTTCGGGGCTTACCTTTTCACTGGTTCCCCCACTGCGCATGCGTGCCAAGCCAAGCATGCCTGCAGTGCTTGGCGCTTATGCACAGCCTCCTTGCTGCCCTCCAAAGTGGGGAGGAGGAAGAAAAGCTGCTAGCCTGAAGCTCCCTATAGCCTGCTCCCCAGGGTAAGTGACTCACCTTTGGATGTGGTGTGTCTGTGTGTATTTTAATGTGTATTTAATACCTTTACCTATATTAACATACTACCACAGTTCCTAAAAAGGCCTGGCAGCTTGGCTTGAGGTTTTTAAGCAAAGTCTTGGAGTTACCTCATCAATAAGCTACAGCTGTGCTGTTCCAATTGGAGAACCCTTAAGGAGATACAGCTGTTTTACATTTACATTGAGGCATATTATCCTAGAGAATTGGTTAGGCAAAGAATTAGTACCTAACTTCTTTAACTGTTGAAAAGTGCCAAAATAAAGCCATCTTGTGGTGAGCTTATTCTGTAGTTCCTTCCATCTGACCTAGTGTGAGAAAGATTAGCCAGAATAAGCTTTAAGCTCTGGTTTAAAAGCTCTGGTTGATTTGTGTTCAGGGTGTTTGGGTGGGTGGGTGTATTTTAATGTATTTTTTTATTTTATTTACTTATTTAATTTATTAACGGGTTTGTGTTGTGGGTGGGTGGGTGGGTTGAGGGGTGTGTGTGTGCGCGCGCGCGCGTGCGTGCTTATTTTTATTTTATTATTATTATTAATTTTATTTTTTTCTTTGGACCCGCCGATGTCATGACGTTAGCTCCGCCCACACTGTGATGACATCCCACCACTTCCTTCATTGATAGAAATGTAAGATGGAACTATCTAGGCAATGTAAGAAAAGGGATGTGTGTCTATGTGTGTGTGTGACACAAGTATTCATTTTTTCTAAGATATGGCCTTCTGTATATACACAACAAAATGAATAAATGTTTCAGTTTACAGAGAATAATATGCATTAAGGCTTGATTTTTTTTTAAATGTTTCATAGTTAATTTTCTGCATAATATACCAGACATATCTGGCAGAATATACATTGTTCAAGTGCTGCCATATTTATACTTAACAGGTGGCATTTGAGTGGAAGATAAAACTTTTCATAACACTATCATACCTTTCCCAGCATTTGCCAGCCCATGTCATAGCAACTGGATTGTCAGTTGGTAAAGAGGGTGTCTGCAGAGAAAATACTTGAGGAAACTGCACACAATGTTACAGGACAACAATTTCTATAGTTTCTGAAACCTGAAAGTGAGCATATAAAAAACCAAAACAAAAACACTTCAGCACTTACTGTGCAAATGGACTGCCATGTTTGCATTCCTTCTGCACTTCTTAGAGAGACCTGGGTCACTTGAAACCAGGCTGATACAAATAGATTTGGAAAGAAAACAAGGTCATATCATATCTTGAGGTAATTTCCAAGAGAGAGATATAGGTTTCACTTGTTTGGAAAGATTCTCCCCCCCCCAGCCCCCACTACCTTTTCCCGTGGGATTTAACTTGAACTGGTGAGAGCAACAAAACTAATCTATGTTGATAGGATTATCCTTTATAGAAGCAAAATCAAACTAATTTCATGTGACTCTTTGTGGGGTTTTTTCCTTCCTCTCTCTACTTTTGAACAGCATGCCATCTGGCTTTGTCAAGATTTTCTTTAATTTGCAACTCCTTGCTTTGCGGTTTTGTGAGATACAATAATATCCAGGAAGACAAAACTCCTCCAATAAATATCTTATGAATAAAATGAATTGACTAGCAGACTAATTTTAGTTTCATTTAAAGCAGGAATCCAAGATGAAGGTTGGAATGGATTTGTTGCTTCAAAGTATAGATTTCAATGTAATTTTGGAATAGATTTTGCACAGTGTAAAACTTCAGGTGCACTTAAAGGCTATAAAATAACTTCAGTATTCAACTGTATGCTTATATCCCATGGATCTAATTTATTTATTTATATTTATTTATTTATTATTCACATTTAATACCCCGCCCCACTCGGGAAGACCCGACTCTGCAAATGACTTTTTTTCCAAGTCATGCTTACGTGCTTCATACTCAGCTGGTTGCATCCACATTTCTATTCTTTCCTGTCATAATGCAGAATTCATTAAATGAAATAAGAACAACTGTTTATAAACCCTCTTTTACAGTGTAAAACAGTATTTCACACAACTGAGCACTCTTGTAAGCAAATATTCTCCCTTCCTCTAGTTTATTTTATATGCTTCACAGCTGGATCAATTTCTCTGTGAGTCAGAGCAGAGGCTGGGAGTTTAATTTCCCACTGTGCATCCCAAAGCCAGCCTATGTGGTCTTAGGCAAGCTACATAGTCCCAGAATGCCCCTAGGAAAATGGCATGGTAACTCACTTTTGAGCATTATCTACCTAGAAAACACTGGAAAGGGTCACTATAAGTCAGCCATTTTGAGGTGCCCAGAAAAGAAATCTGGAGGGCAGCCAGAGTGGCGAACAAATTGGTCGCACGGGGGTTTACCCCCCACCCCCGGTGATCCCCTCTGGATTTCTGCTACAGGTTCAGACGAACCGGTCTGAACTGGCAGCAGCCCACCACTGCTTTAAACCCAAGGTATGGATCACCATGGTGGAAAGGTGCCCTTCCTGGGGCATGTATTGATAAAATACATTAGAAGAAAACATTTCAGTATCTACTACTTTATTTATCTGAGTTCATATCTCTCTGGCTGAGATGGAATAAAGACCAGTAAAACAAAAAACTGGAAAAATAAAAGTTTTATTGCATAAGGCCCTAAGTGCAAGAAAACCCTCACCACAGTAGCTGCCAAAAGGGTGGGCTAGCCCAGAACAATTCAAATACTGTGGTACCTTGTACAACGATTTTAATCCATTCCATGGGGCTCATTGTTGTACGAAAAAATAGTTATATGATACATGCATCGTATAGAGATTTTCCCTATGGGATGCATCATACAATGATTTTTTTTGCGAAGTTTTTTCCCCCATTGACAAATTGTCAAATTTCCATAGGGAAAATTGTTATGCAGGATGCTATCCCCCCCCCCCAAAAAAAAAAAAACCCAGCCCTAATTGTTATGGGATTTCATTGCTATACGGGGCAATTGTTGTATGAGGTTCCACTACCAGGTGTATATATGCAAAAGTATACAGAGGGAACAAAAAGGGGTTTGCACAAGCATCACATTGATCCAGGGGGTCACATGGTCCAAGTGGGAGGAAACATCCCATTGGTCAAATGGGAGGAAGGATCTCATTGGTCTAGGAATGTCACATGGAATATCAAGTAGGAGTAGGAGTATTTACCACAAAGGCACACATCAGAGTCCATATGTGGTGTGGATTTCCAAAGCCACCTTGCTGGTTCAGAGTGTGATGTCATCCAGTTGCCCCCATCATGCCCTTTTCAGACTTAAGGAAATGGCAGATGACCCCAGGGGCGCTGTCTGTTGATAAGAGTGTAGAGCCATTATCTTCTTCCACCAGGTGATGGGATTAGCTGTTCACTCTATGACAATCTTTATTTGCATAAATGGCCTCTATTGTGTCCCCTTGCCTCTTCCAGCCAGGTGATCTCCTTGGAATGTCAGCTGTTCTCCTTAATTTATTCAACCTTTCAAACCCTTCTAAAACAGGAAACAAGTCTGAAACATGTTAGTTATTCCTTGCTGGAAAAATAAAGTTTATTATCACCAATTTTATCAGAAGGAGACCCAATATTTCTAAAGACATATCTATGCACAATATCTCTCCTAGAATTATCTTGGGTGAAACACACACACAACACTTGATTTACTGAACACACCGTCTCCCTTGCCAAGGGGGGCACAACTGGGCTCACATGATATCAGTGGAACTTGGGACATTTAGTATTTGTGCAGAAACAGTCTCATGACCTCTGTGCCCATGCGCAGACATGTGAATGAGGAGGGAAACCTCTATTAATATTAAAACAAAAATGGAACTCTTCATTTTCATGTATCAATTGGAAGAAAACAGAGACAGTGACAGGTCTCAGCATAAATGACTAAACTGCTTTACTTTATCTGAACTATTCTTATGAAACATCAAGTGCGCTGAGATTCCAAATGGGTTATGGTTTGGGCAGAAGATGAGCTTGCAACCAGCATAGGATATGGATGGCATATGTATGAGACAATGTGTGGTCACTAGTCACATATTTCTTTCTGATGCTGGTGGAAGTGAAAACTAGGTAGGCGGTTTATGTTCATCAATAACCAACTATCTCTGTCTAACTATTTTAATTTAATTTAATTTAATTTAATAGATTTATATACCTATCCTAGCATGTGACCGTGTTGTTATAAAGTTAGAGTGAAGGGTTGCCTAAGTATTATTCCAAATAGGATTTTGAGCCTTTTGCTTGTTTTCCAGATGGACAACAGAGAGATGAATTTTTATTTCATGTATATTTTATTACTTACTTAACAGCAAGTAACAGTTTGCAGTAGGAACACATAAATGAAGAGTGCAGTCATAAATGCAAGTTTGTGTGAGGAAAATGAAACAGACAGGTAAGAACATTCATCAACCTCTGAGGCACCTTGTAGTTGATGACGGCTCAAGAGACTTTTCATTTAACTGAGGTTTGGATGGGCTGCATATGTAACCTCTTTGGGGTCAACCTGTCTTACCGACTTAGGGTTATGGGAGTTGTCAAGGAGGTAATTCAAAAAGGACTACATCAGCAACTGAAGAGATGAGGGAGTGACAAGAGTTAGTTGTTATACTACATCTGAAATACTTGTCAGCACTGCTTGCTTCTCCATTCAAAATTAGAAAGTTTAATAGACTCTGATCAGAGGTGGGATTAAAAAATGTTTAATACCTACTCTGTGGGTGTGGTACTGTGAGTGCGGCATGGGGGAAAGCCCTGCATTGCACCCGAATTAGGACTACAGTAATACCTCGGATAACGCTAAGACTTGGTTCCACAAGTCTTGGTGTTATCCGATTTTTAGTGTTATCCGATGCATGTTAAAATCCTATGGGATGGATCGGATAACGTTAAAGCTCCATAGAGATACATTGTAACCACACAGGCTTTAGCGGTTGTTATCCAATCCATCCCATAGGACCTTAACATTATTTGATCCAATTCTCCTCCCCAGATTACTTAACGTTATGTGATTTTAGCGTTATCCGAGGTAAACATTATATGAGGTATTACTGTACTTTATTTCAAAACATGGATGGGTGGGACTTCACTAGTCGGAATTTCTGCTACCAGTTTTGGCGAACTGGGGTGAACCTGCTGAATCCCTCCACTGACTGATTTACAAATGAGTGGAAAGGGAAAGCCCCTGCCTCTACCTCTATCCTTCGGGCAGTGAGAATGGACTTCTCCCTGCTTCTCCACAGTGGTGCATGGAGTCAGGACAGTTTGTGTCTCCAAACTAACTTTTTTAAAAAATCTGTAAATGTGTCTTTCAACTAATTAAGCCATAGTCTTTGTGTCTTTTTTCTAGGAAGACATTGCACAAAGGAATAACAAACTATCACCAGGCTGTCAGGTACTTTCCCCCCTTTCATCTCCTTCTTCAATATTAAATATATATTGGGGTATTTTCCTGTTCCTGACCATCTGTTTGCATGCGAATGTTAATCAAATACTAGCTTCAAAGTCCAAATTTTCTGTTGCAAAAAAAAAAAAAAATGAAATGCCTGTTTAAATTCATTGCCTCTCACATTTCTTCTGAGCATCAACAGAGTGTATATTGACTGACCAAAAGATTAACCCTTCAATTTTCTGACACAGATAATGTTTTGTACTTATTTAAACCATATAAAACAGGTGAATTCTATTTCTTTTTCTCTGACTGCATGACACAAAGATTGAATGGAATCCATCCTCCACTTTTTGCTTCCCAAGTGGCTTTTAGTAGCAGCAGCAGCAGCAGCAGCAGCAGTGCATGCCAGAATGATTTCCATGCAGTCAGTTGTGATGCTTGTTGTAAAGATTGGGAGAGGTCTATAGGAGTTTTCTTTGGCAAGATAGGCAGTTGGGCTATGATGTTCAGGACTGGGAGGACGTGTTCCCATGTTCCTTCCTTTCCTTCAGTGTCTTGTGAATGTTTTTATTTTTGTAACTGAGATTAGTGTTAGAACAGCCTTTCTCCTGCTGAATCAATAACTGAGCAGGAAATTAGAACGATTTTCTTCCCAGGATCTTCTCTCTACATCAAGATAAAAGGTACTGCCATTGGATATAGAGATCCAAGTCAAGTGAGTGGGGAGGCCCTGTGTGTGTGTACATGGGGGTGGGGGTTTGTTTCATTGCCTTAATGGTGCTTGTTTCACTTTTTTAATAATGTAAGCCACCCAGAGTGATAGTTCATCCCAGATAGGTGGGGTATAACTCCAATAACTAAAAGAAATAAACTGGTAGTGGGCCAGGATACTCAAGAAACCACGTCACCCTGAAAACATCTGTCCATCCCACCAGGGCGGATCGGAGAGGCTCTCTTATCATTCCATTAGCTAGAGAGGTGCATCCAGAAGGAGGAGGGCCTTCTCTGTGTCCGCCCCGGCCCTTTGGATCCTCTTGCCAACTGAGTTATGCCTACAGACAGAGCTCCTGCCCTTTCAGAGGGGCCTAAATACCTGGCTGGCAGGGCAAGTGTGGGGCTCCAGTAATACGGGGTCCCATGTTGGGTGTTTGATTTGATTGGACAGCCACCTCTTTTTCTTTTTTAAACCTTTTAAAATTTTAACATCTTTAAAAATTTTGAGTCTTGTAAATTTATAGTTTTAAATTTTTTAATTAATTTTGAACTCTCGGGTTTTTAATTTCTGAATTTGTACTGGTATAGTTGAGTTATCCTGTTTATATTGTATTCATTATGTATGACTTTTTGATTTGTAAGCCGCCTAGAGTCAAGTTCACCTGAGTAGGGCATGATATAAATTTGAAGAAATAAATAAATAACTCAATTTTTTGTGTGTAAATTGGGACATGATTTATGCAAAAAAAAAAAAAATGTGAAGAGAGGACTCCCTGGAGAAGGCCCTGATGTTGGGAAAGATCAAAGGCAAAAGGAGACAGGGGGTGGCAGAGGATGAGGTGGCTAGATGGCATCGTTGACACCAGTGGGCGTAAATCTGTACTGGCTGCAGTGGATGGCAGGTGACAGAGGAGCTTGTCATGCTTTGGTCCATGGGTTCTCAAAGGGTTGGACTGAACAACAACATTGACTGGAAGAGGACTCACATCACATCCTATATAAACCCTGGATTCCTGAAAATTTCCATAGTTTCTGTGAGAGCACTGTTTCCAATTAAAAATATAACACAGGATTTTAATCAGATCAAAGCCAGGCCAAACCCTTCTGATTTGGTGTTCCAGTGTAGTCACGCCCTTACAGTGCCCATGGAAAGCAGAGCATTAAACAATTGGTAAAATAATGTGGAAAACAGGGTAGCTTCACAGACAAAATGAACACCCTAAACTGTGTAAGCTAGTTCAATAACTCATGGAGAGGCACTGCAGAGATATCTGTTATCCCAAATGCAAACACTGCTTGTGAGCTATTAAGTTGACTGGGAAAAAAAGTTTAAAACGACATTTACCTAGGTATGAGAAAAGCAAGGAAATTTGACTGCAATTTTGCCTTGTGCATATATATTTTTCAGACTCGGTGAGATGGAGAATTCCTGCTGGCCGCAGCATGTGGAAGTCTGCTGTCACTTCACTTCCTCTTTCCTCAGATGAGAAAAAAGGAAAGTGTGTTGTTTTTCATCTCTTTTACCTTAAAAACAACTACAAAGCATTGAAGATCTTCCTGTGTCGCTTCCGCATCTTCATCAACAGGATGTTGTTATTATTTTCCACCTTTGCGTATCAAAGTCTCCCTACAGCTTTTTCCTTTAAAAAAAATCACAGCTTTAAAATAAAGTTTGCCTGAAAGATGCCAGATTGACAGTCCTACATAGTGAACATTTGCATTTATGCATGTGACAAATGACAGCCATGCAAGCTTCCCTGCTGTTTTGTCAGTGTGACTGGATGCTCCTTTTGAAGACACAGAGGAGGTGAAGGGCAGGCTCGCGTCCATGCCCAATCAATGGCCTCTTTAATCTCTTTTTTTAAAATGCCATTTGTGACTGGGGAGTGAAAATTGTTGAGTACTCATGCATCAGATTCTATACATGGCTAAGTTGGTATGGACACTGAATACCAAAAAGCCAAGAATGAAAAGAAGAAATGGATGGGAAAAATCAGGACATGCTTTTGGGCACATCAAACTATTTGTACATAAGCCATGGAAGCAGCAGCACAGGGCCTGAAAAATACTCCCTGTGTTTGGTACTCTACATTCCCTAGTAACAGTGCAGATCTTGGAGAAACTCATAAATCCTAAGTATTAAACATAAGGGCAAATAGAAATGGTGGTCTAGCAGGAATGGGCACATTTTGCCACCTCTTCAGTCAACAAGAATTATTTTCCTTCCGAGGTGCAACTGCCATATGAGGTTAAATCATCTTGTTTATCCTCATCACTATTTTTGTAATCAGGTAGGTTAGATGCAGTTTGGGTTTTGACCTTCTCTGTGACATGACAAGTACCATCTCCTGGCTTGAGATTTGGGCCCTGGAATCTCACATAATTGAATGCAGTAAAACCTCGGGTTATGACAGAGGTCTGTTCCAACAGCCTCCATTGTAACCCGAAGCAAATATAACTCGAAGCACGTTTTCCCATAGGAATGCATTGAAAATAAAAACAGTCATGACTAGAAAAAATAATAAATATTAAAAAAAAAAAACACACACACACATACACACAAAAATACCAGACACAATTGTCTCCCACCCCCACAAAAGCAATGGCACAATTTCCCTACCTTTTCCATGCCATTTGGGGACCTTTTCTGACAACAACGGCACCTCTGCAGCAATAAGCACTGTACTGTGGCTTTGGGTGGAGGGGGCAGTGGCCATTTTGAATCCTAACATGGTGGTGGTGGCCATTTTGAACTCCAAAATGCTTGCCAAGATTTCGGGAAATGTATTCCTGAACTCCAAAAAGGCGGCCACCTCTATGTTAGGATTCAAAATGGCCACCATCCCCTCCACCCAAAGTCACAATGCAGTGATAACTGCTGCAGAGGTGCCATTGTCATTGCTGGATAAGGTCCCCAAAATGGGTGGAAAAGGCAGGGAGATTGCTGCCATCTTAGAGTTTAAAATATTGCAGCATAATTATCGGTCATAAACCAAAAATCAGTCGTAACCTGGGAAATTTTTTAAATTAAATGTGAGGTTGTAACCCATGGCAAACGTAACCCAGGGGAGTTGTTGGGGTTTTACTGTACTAACAACCCTAAACTAATGCATGTTGGTTTTATGCCCCTAAGCTTCAACTTAAGATATTGTACCAAACAGATATTTAGGGGGCCGAGAGGTGGCAAAAATACATCTTGCAAGGATACAAGTAGGAAGTGTGGTTTCACTGCTCTCCAGTGTACAAGCAACACCATGTACAGCTGTGGGGGTTTTTAATGTTAGCATGCTATTTATCATATAATTATGTTCACCGCTTTTGGAGTTACTTACAAGCTAACTATTTTATGCTCATTCTACTTGTGTCACTGAAAGATCCACACCACAATGTGTTTTCTTTATTACACTTTTCAAGCACTAAGGGCCTAAAAGATCAGAGAATCAGGAGTGAGTATTCATACAAAATCCTTCCACATACTTTGACTTCAGAGGTACAGTCAATCTTCTATTATTTCCAGACTACCTTTATCACACAGAACACTTGTTAAAGCATACACTGGAGCTGACATTTCTGGCAGAGAAAAGAGCCAGTATGTGCTGTCTCCTGAATGTTTTCCAATCAGAAATCTGAGTTACCATCATGACAAGTTGACACATTTAGGAATTTTCCAAGTGAATACACACTCTACAAGCAAACTAGCAACTCATAACAAACAGTGTCAGAGGTGACTTCCAGGATGGCAATAGTTTGAGTTGGAGGCAGTACCTACTTAAAATATAGTTGTATGAAGACTTTCAGTCAGGCATTAAACAAAACAGCTGAAATCTAGGAACTTAAAATGTCTTATAATGTACAAACATTAATAAATGGATGTATATTCTTGTAAGACATTACTGAGCAATAATGCTGGAAATGATGTTCAGTGGTACCATGCATAACGAACGCATCACATAGCGAAAAATTCGCATAACAAAGCATTTGTTATGGAAGGATGATACCCCGCATAACGATTTTTTTCCGTTATGCGGGGTTTTTGGTAACCGGGATATACCTGCTCAATGGGAACCCTGGTTAATGAACTTTTTTCCCATTATGTGGGGTATCTCCCATAGGGAACTGCATAACAAAAAAAACCACATAGAAAAGAACTCCGTGGAATGGAGTTTTTTCATTATGTGGAGTACTACTCAGTGGTGGGTTCTATTTTTTATTTTTATTTTTATTTTTGCTACCTACTCTGTGGGTGTGGTACGGTGAGTGTGGCCTGTGTTGCACCTGAATTGGGATTACTTTATTTCAAAACTTGGATGGGTGGGGCCAGCCAGAATTTCCGCTGCCGGTTCTGGCAAACTAATGTGAACCTGCTGGTGCCCACCACTGGTACTACTGTACTATGAAGAAACATCTTCCTTTTCAGAAACAGAGAGACAAAAATAGCCAGGGTATGTGTGTGTATAACTGACAGTCAGTCTACTATGTTATCACTAAGAACACAACCTACAGGATTTACATCTAAGTGATTCATACATGCAAGTACAGTAAAACCTCACATAAAGAGCACCTCGCTTAGAGACTAACTCACTTAGAGAGCAGAATTTTCTCTGAATGGTCGCCTGGCTTAACAACTAAAACTAACCAAAAACTCACTTAACAACTAAATCGGGATTCGTAATCACCCCACCACCAGAAGTCACAATTGGTCACTTACAATGGTGTTTTGCTTAAAGAGCAAACTCACTTAAAGAGCAATCCCGTGGGACGCATTATGCTTTTTAAGTGAGGTACCACTGTATATCACCTAACAGCTTAGAACTGAATTATGGAACACTTTTCAGGGTACAGTTCAATGAGTGAAATTTACCTTGGAGATAAACTAGGTTTGCCCTGATGAGAGATAACATGAAATTAAAACATACAGATGGTGCTAAAGGCTGGTTTATACATTAACAATTAATGTTGAGATCTTTGGATGATAAATCTGCACTCTGTGATCTTTTTGGTGGAGAGTGCAGTTCCCCTCCCCCTTTGATGGCTTTCATAATTAGTAAGCGGTATGGACAAAAGAACAAGCCATCCTTAACTAGGGAACCATAGTGGTGCAGTGGTTAAGCTGGTATATTGCAACCAAAAGGTTGTGAGTTCGATCCAGACCAGAGTTCAAGGTTGACTAAGCCTTCCATCCTTCTGAGGTTGGTAAAATGAGTTTTACTTGCTGTTAATAACAGAGCAATCTTATATTTCTTCTCAGTAGCAATTACAGTTAAGTATCTGCAAGATTGAGACATATATGACTGCCTTTCCATGCACAGCCATCCCCTTTTCCAGCATTATTCTGACCCAGAAAGGAACTATCACACAAAGGATGGCCTTCACCTCCTCCATGATCTGGCCCACATACTCTGGCTGTACAAACTGAAGTACAGGTATATCATTATCAACTACAGCATTCAGGTCAGATAAGATCCATGAAATTTCACCTTTGAAGTGGTGTGCATTTTCTTCACAGTAGGCTGTTAACTGACCTGTGTTCTCTTACTGCGGACCAGACCATAATTGGCCCTAAGCACTCAAGATACCTCTGGAGGATTGCTGTGCAAATGCAACACTGGCAGAGAAGAATGCTTTCTTCCCTAATAGCATCATCATGGAGTATTCCTTCCATCAGACTCTAAAACATGCTTATTCACATCCGTTCCAAGTTTTGTTTAATTGTCACTATTGCCTGCCCCAACTGTGTAATTAGTACAAGCTTCCTATTAAACTAGGACCTACCGTATTTGCCAGCTTATAAGACACATGGGAGTACAATATGCACCCCGTTATTACCACAGTAGCCCACTATATACAGTACAAGACACACTCCATTTTTCTAGGTATTTTAAAGTGGGGGGATTGAGTCTTATAAGCTAGCAAATAGGGTAATAGGCATCACTTAGTGGGAGGGGGTCCTTTGAAGAATCGCTTCCCCAGTCGAACTGTCAAGCCGGTTTTCATCAGAATTCATTGTCATCTAGAAGCCATTATAATCAGCCTCCCATTCCCACAAATGCTTAGAGTTTCAGGGATTACTAAACATATCAGATAGTGATCTGTCCATAACAATAGAAGTACAGGACATTTCTGCAAAACCTAAATCACTTACTAACCTGCCCTGCACAGTAAACCAGGTCCAGTGTAAGAAGATAGAAAGGGTAGATATCTCTCTTGGGACAGACTTATGGTTGTGCTGGAGGATATGTAGACCTAAGACACTCTTGATAACATTGTGAAACTCCCCTGTAGATCAGACCAAGGAGATTCCAACATTACCCCCAAAACTAGGCAGGTCAGCTCAGGAAGGTAGACTGCTCTGTTTTGTATCAGGCACCCACCTTCAGGAATATATGCTTAAATTGGTAAATTGTACTGTGGACACTTAGTGAGGGTGAAAGAACCATGATAGATAGATAACTGCAGGTCTGTCTCTCTCTACCAACACCAGCTCCTGCCTGCTGTTGCCCAGAGGAACCGAGCTAGCAGAACTTGGACAGATCCAGTCTGGCTTCATCCAGTCAAACCTTGCTAATGTAAACCAGACCTGGATCTAATCCTGACTGACTTTTATATTCTTTTTAATTGTAGCAAAAGTCCACTGGGAAAGAATAGTTAGCAGCAGACATTTATATGGTGAAATCTATACTGTCTTTTCCCGTACTGATATTTAGAGAAATCTTTCTTCTAGGGAAGCTGGTATGCCACTTTATATAGATGATGAAAGTCAGGAGGCTGTTGGGTTTGTGAGCTGCTGAATTTTGGTCCTCTTTGGAAGCACAGTGCAGTTTAATTATAGCTATTTAAAATGCATTTTCAAGTCCCACCTCCACCCAAAGCACATTTATTTTATTTATTTATTTATTTCCTTCGACTTATTATCCCGCCCAATCGGGTCAAAAACCCAACTCTGGGTGGCCTACATACACAATTTAAAAATACATAGCTAAACCACAACTCAATATAAAACCACAAATCAATATACGATAGCCCACCCACAGTTCAGATATAAACCAATACAATAATTAAAAGTCAAGCTAAAAGAAATTAAATATTTCCAAGTTATAAAATTATGCAATTATTAAAAAACAGAACCAGGGTAGGAAGGTAAGAACAGCGGGTGGCTGACTCATCTGATAAGCCACCCAACATGAGATCCAGTATTTCCGGATCCCCAAACTTGTCCTGCCAGCCAGGTTTTAAGACCTTTCCGGAAGGGCAGGAGCTCTGTTTGTTGACGTAGATCGATAGGCAGGAGGTTCCACAGGGCTGGGGCGGTCACGGAGAAGGCCCTCCTTCTGGTGCTAGAGAGGCGAGCCTCTCTAGCTGATGGAATTGCAAGGGAGCCTCTCCGATCCGCCCTGGTGGGACATTCCAATTATGTTTATTTTTATGGGATGAAAATGATTTTTTTCCAAGCATGTAGTTTTCTTTTATCTGTATCTTTCCTTTAATTCTGTCAATACCACAGCATGCTGCTGTGTTCTGTTCATAGATTTTTGAGGAAATGGGTAATAGAAGTGGATAATTAAAATGTCTCCTGTTTGTCAAGATTTCAGGTTGCTAATTAGCTAAAAGTTCCTTTACTAGATTTTTTAAAAATAGCCAGTAAGTAACATGAACCTAGAAATAAAATGTATCTTATGGGAGTAATAGAAGACTAAAGATGGCATTTATTACAAAAACATGTTCTTAGTTTGAAATACTGACATAATGCAAAAATAAAAAAGCAAAATTGTGAGAAAGTAAAACAAAACCAGCATTAACATCATAGTTTTATTTATGCTTCACAAATTATAGGAAAGATATATTTCTGAGGAGCTAGAGAGAATACCCACTTGCATTCTGGCATAACTAAAGCCTGTAACTCAGGGGTGCCCAAACATTTGGGGCCGTGGGCCAGTCATGTGTTTCAGCGGGCTGGTCACATGGTTCCTCCCACCAGAAGTGGAAGTAAAATGTGCCCACACATACGCAGAATACTGTTGTAAATGCACCCATGGCTGTCGTAAGCATGCTTACGACAGCCATGGGTGAATTTACGGCTGCATTCTGTGCATGTGTGGGCATGTTTTACTTCCACTTCTGGGAGCGGCGTGGGCCAAATTAATTATTGTTGGGGGCTGGATCTGACCTTCAGGCTTTAGTTTGGGTACCCCTATAATGCCATGTCCAGCTTAGAATTCTAGAATAGCACATTTTAAGATATAATAAAACTGGTTGATTAACAGCTTTCAAGGAAAAAAATGTTACAAGAAAAGGGGGGGGGAACTTTTCCTTGTTTTTATTTGATTTTTTCATGTTTAAACCACCCTAATTGTCTTTTCTGGCAAACATTTTGGATATAAGCTTATGCATTAAATGTATAGCGATAGCTCAGTCTCAGTATCTGATGGACAGCTAAAACTCCTATCCATTTGTCCATGTTGCAGTGTTGTCTTTAGAAGCTCTTCTGAGTGTACCCTTTTAATATAGAACTCTAAGGTGACCAAAAGACAAGAGACTTTTTCAGAGACATGTCATTAGCTTTGGGATGGTCTGTCTTAAGAGCTTCACTTTGAGTTCATGTTACCAATCTTTTGATGCTTTGCAACAACTTCAACAGGTGGTAGTCAGCCACCTTACTGACTGTTTCTCAAAAGAGGAACAGCCTTAGAATCTCTGTCAGAGCTTTGTTTAAAAGAACAAGAGCAGAAAGTCATCTACTTCTACAGCATGTATTACAAAGGTTTCTAATAAACCATAGCAAAGACTGGAACATTTTGCAGCCCTGCCATTCTATTTTATAACTGGTGCAAAAGACCACAAATGGAGAAGGTTCACACAGAGCTTCTTCAGAACCTCAAACTCCCCTCTTCTTCAGGTGATGTGTGGATCCACTTCATCTCCCTATGTGGCCTATAATAAAAGAGAAATGGTCTGATTCAATCTCATTCAAGGACTCTTTCAAAACACAAGACTCATAAGCAGTTTTGTACAGCTTTTATAATTTGTTTTCTTGGATGCTTAAAAATCCTCATTTTAGTCCCATAACATGTTCTTAAATTTATTGTGCCTGCTGGATATGTAGGCTAGTATGACTTTATTTTATTGCGCTGGTATGCCTCTTGGTTGGGTTTTATAGTTAATTGGATGTACTGTGGTCTTACTGTTAATATTGTTACTGTATTCTTTTGCAAGAACTCTAGAAAAATTCATTTGAGAAGCATTTTATCTATACTGTATATGATTAATTTTTAAAATGCGGTGATTTTTCATGAAGATTCATAATGATCAGGTTCTGTCCACACCCTTGTTACCATCCTTTGATGGTAACCAACTCTACCATAGAGTAATTGCATAAAGAAGTTACATTTAATATCTCCAGTGGTTTTTGGAATATATTCTCCATGCCAGTCTTAAGAGCAGGCGGATACATACAGAAGAATTATTTTCAGAAGTTTAGCCAGTTTTAACCAGCACTTTGACCTCTACCAAATTCTCACCAATTCTGATTTAAAGTAACCCCTTCCAGGCTTTCTAGGCAGAGAGTACTCAGAACATTCCTTCTTCCGGGGTCATCCTGGGACTGTGTAGCTTGCTGAAGTTACACAAGTTTGCTCTTCTGTCTGGAGGGACAGAAGGGAATCAAATCCCTAACCTCTGGTTTTGTAGCCAGGTACCCAGTTTGTTATCCAGGGATATTTAAGGCAACATAATGTAATTTACAAGAGTTTCTGAACATCATTTCAATTTTAGACTATAAACTATGTAAACTATATGTGAACCCTAGAATGCTGAAGACATTGTGACAAAGGAGTACATCAATGACTTTGAAATATACTACAAACCTGAAGAGTCAGTGCTGCTCATTACTTTGCTGATGAGGCCTCAAGCACCTGAAATAGTAAGTGCTGGCAACCTTGAACATGAGGCATCCTTACCTGAAGTAATGGGTACTCCTCCACCTTCTTCTTCTTAAAGTGCCATATCTGATTCCGAATATTGACTATCATCATGGCGTACAGCCATGAAGATTGTCCTGAGAACAATATAATGTGGTGGCCTGAAATTTGCCTTCTGCATTGCACTGTGACACCTGTACCCATTCCGCGAGTCACTTTCTGGTACTTAGCCCTTTTGGCACACAATCCTAATTAGCACCAGGCCAGTATGAATGAAGTAGCTACCCTCCATCAAGATGAATTCAAGTGGGATTTAATCCACTTAGGGATCATCACCCTTCCCTATGGACTTCACCACCCAAGGGGGTTAGTTCTCAGGGTTTCAGGTTAGTTACCTGCCATCTGATGGTTGGATTTATCTAGCAGGATAACCTGGCTAGACTGGCTCCAATACTAAGATAATCCACTATAAAGGTTCATGAAGTCAAGAAGTGGTAGGGTACAAATCAGATGTCTGTTCCTTTAATGATTTCCTCTTTGGAGCAATTGGTGATGAGTGGGGCATGTGAGCATGGGCCAGAGCTCAACAGGACCTCATTTCAGCTCCAGAATAAAGGTTAAATGTCTATTTATGTTGCTGGTATTTTAGCACTGAGCTGAATCCTTTCAAACCCTGTTGCATCAGTACCGCCTTCAATTTTTTGTTCTAGGCCTGAGCAGCTTGTTTCGGTCCATATAAGGCTTTTTTTAATTTGCATACTAAATCATGTTGTTTGTGGTTAATGAAGCCAGGTGGCTTATCCATGTACAGCTCCTCTGCAATCTCTCAATGTATAAATGCAGTCTTGACATCTAGGTGCATTACTTGCATCTGTTTAGAGGCTGGCACATTTAGGAGCACCCTTGTAGTGCTGAGCAAAGGTTTCATTGAAGACTTCTCTATACTTCTGCATGAACCCTCGTGGTAACCTGTTTTGCCTTGTAACATTACACTACTTTTTCTGCACCTGCTTCAGTTTGAAGACCCTCTTGCAGCAATGGATTTCTGCCTGATTAGTCACTGTCCACATTTGATTCTTATGCTGTGTTTCTAGCTCTTCCTTTGCAGCTTTCCATGATCTGATGGCTTCAACTGTGAGCATCTGTTCAATCTTGTGCTAGGTGGCCTGTTTATTTATCAATGACAACCTCTTGATTTTAGGGGCAGGCCCTGGCAGAGGCATGCTGGCTTTCCTAAACGGATGCTGGACTAGGAGTGATTAGGGTGTCTAACCCTAAAAAATTATATATGTTCCCACTCGCCTTCTAATTTCAACCCCCCTCTGGGGATTCGAACCAACAACCTCCTGGTTACAAGGTAAAATTGCAACCTCTAGGCCATAGTGGTTCCATTATGAACATAGCTGCTTTTGGTATTCTTATAACAGAGAACTCTATGTTAACCAGAGAGGATATCATTGCTTTAAAAAATCAGATTTAAAGAGAAATCCTTAATGAGTAAGTGGTTAGTGTTTTTGACTGTGCCCAAAAGTTACCGAGTTTAAGTACTGTTCCATGTTGCATCCTGTCTTCAGACAAAGGGTCTCTCCTGAGGCAGAATTTAATTCCCATTTAGGGCTTCTACAGCCCAGATTTTAAAAGCAATGGTATCCTCCCTGGTTTACATAGAGTCCTCTGTTATAAGATGGCCAAAAGCAGTTCCATTGGTTGTGGAGCTGCCATGGCTTACAGGCGGAAATGTTGCCTTGTGAGCAGAAGGTCGGGTTTTGATTCCCCAGGAAGGATGGTGGGAACATGTATAATGGCCAGAGACAAGGCAGGAGGAAGGTGCCAGTCCTGCCGGTGCCTCCACCCTGCCCCTGTTTCCTCTTGAGTTAAGCCCTGTGCAGCGCTGGCTTGGCTGGGGTGAAGTGGGACATTGCCCGGTTGCCTGATACCCCAGCACGCCACTTACTTTTATGTTTTGTGCTCACCATCCAGAGTAGTGGTTTCCCACTAAGTGGGGGGGGGGGTTATATACACTAAATTCAATAAATAAAATGAATAAATACCACTGTTGCACATATAAAATGCAAGTTCCAAAACAATAAGTATGTCACCACCATGAGTTACAGTGGGAAAAACTATTGCTAAAACTTTGTAGTGTCTTTTTACTGCACCATTATGCCAAAACACTCCATTAGTATGAAATATGTGCTTTCTGTAATGCACCATTTGTATTCAGACCAGAGCTTCTACCTAACCTTCATCCTATTGTACTGACCTTGGTCATGCCATGTTTGTATTATATTTGGGACTTAGGGCTGCCCAATTTGTACAGTGGAGAACAAATGGCTGGAGATTAATACGTGAGAAAATGTACCTGAAGTGTATATTAAGGGCAACACCTATTATTATTGGCTTCTACAAAGCAATCACATTGTCATGTATTTGTATCTGTATCTGTATGAATAGCAACATTTTATTATATTTATAACAAGATTGGAGGAGACATTCTAATCCACAACACAAGGGATGAAATCTGAAACCTGGACCTCTAACCTGAGTCTGCAGACCCAATTTGGAAAACTGCTTTATACAAAGAAGCCTGGCATATGATTTTTGCATCTTTTCCCATTTCTTCTGTATCATTCTTAGCTTTGCAGTATCCAGCTTGAGGAAGCCCTACATGAGATCAGAAGCTATTTTATGTTTGTGATGTTTTTAGTAGTCTAATAAAGGTATAATGCTCTCCTGCCTTCAAACCATGTGCAGGAATCACACAGCACAAACTTGGGGACGTCGCCTTGGGTATTTGACCACTGATCCTCATAGGGAAATCAGTTTTTCTGAAAACAAGAATAGCATTGCATACAGCTGGTGAATTATATTCCAGAATTTGAAGTATAAGTTATATAACATGTACAGTACATGTGCAAATGTCTTTGGCCATCACCAGTTGGTTTGGAAAAAACTCAATGAGTTATTTTGGAGGGCATAACTCAGCCCCCAAGGAGCCTAAACACACCAAAACTGGAGAGAGTCTTCTGTGGGCTAACCTTTCAACCCTCACCATGTTGTGAAGTTTGGGTGTCTGAGTTATGCCTCCCCCCAATAATAATAATAATCACTCATTGAATTTCTTCCAAACCAGCTGCTTGTGGTGAGTTCATTCTGCAAATCTTTGCACCTGACTCAGTGAGGCAGAGTTCCGAAGAGGTAGGGGAGAAAACAAAGGAATACCAGAAACAAGTTTACTTCTGTTTCATTGACTACACCAAGGCCTTTGACTGTGTGAACCACAACAAAATGTGGCAAGTAATTAAAGAGATGGGAATACTAGAACATGAGAAATCTGTACATGAGTCAAGAAGCAAAACTTAGGACAGAATACGGAATGATCGAATGGTTTGGAATATGAAAAAGAGTAAGACAAGGCTGCATTTTGTCTCCCTGCTTATTCAACTTATACACAGAGCACATAATGCGCAATGCAGGGTTGGACAAATCACAAATTGGGATCAAAATTGCTGGGGAGAAACACCAACAATTTGAGATATGCAGATGATACTACCCTAATGGCAGAAAGTGAGGAAGACCTAAAGAATATCCTGCTTAGATTGAAAGAGGAGAGTGCAAAAGCTGGCTTGAGACTCAACATCAAGAAAACCAAGAAAATAGATGGGGAAGAAATAGAAGCAGTGACAGAATTTACTTTCTTAGGATCAAAGATCACTGCAGATAGTGATTGCAGCCATTAAATAAAAAGGCGACTGATTCTTGGGAGGCAAGCTGTGAGAAACCTGGAAAACATAGTCAAAAGTAGAGAATTACCTTGCAACCCAAAATTCGCATAGTCAAAGAAATGGTATTCCCGGTGGTAATGTATGGTCATGAGAGCTGGACCATTAGGAAAGCTGAATGCAGAAGAATAGATACTTTTGAAATATGGTGCTGGAGGAGAGTTTTGAGAGTCTCCTGGACAGCAAGGAGAACAAATAAGTTGATCTTAGAGGAAATCAGCCCTGACTGCTCCTTGGAAAGTCAAATAGTAAAGATGAAGCTAAAGTTATTTAGACATCAAATGAGAAGAAATCCTTGAGAAAGTCTTGATGCTGAGAAAGGTAGAAGGCAAAAGAAGCCCCTCCCCCCAAAAAAAATTATAATGAGATGGCTAGATGGTGTTATAGGTGCAGTGGGCACAGAGCTGGACGGGTTGAGGAGGATGGTGGAGGACAGAGGTGCCTGACAGACAATGGTCCATAGGATCACAAAGGATCAGAATCAACTGTGCGACTGAACAACAACAAAGTGTAAGAAAGATTAGCCAGCAACACAACATCATCATCATCAACAACAACCACCACCACCACCACCACCACCACCATCATCATCCGATTTGTATGCTGCCCTGCTCGGTAAAAACCGACTCAGGGTGTCTCACAGAAACCCCATATATAACATTACATGAAACAATATTACAATACTGTATAAGATATAAATATAACAAAGCATATAAATATAACAAAGCAATGTTACCAAAGTACACCTGATTGTAGTTCAAAAATACCACACTCTTTGAGGAGGCTCTTTCTGTGTACCCTAGCAATTACTCTGAAAAAGGATTACAGAAAAACGATGCTATCCCAAAGTATATCCAGAACTGTAGAACAAGAGCCAATAAATATTATGCTCTGCAGTAGTGGATATGTTCGCCAATGTACTGGCTGAAATTGTTATTTTCCCCAAATGGTCTGCTGAAATTGATGATGTCAGCAGCTCCGTGGATATCTATTCTCAAAGAAAAACTGGCTTCATACGGGCTATCAAAGCAGTTAGTTGTTTCTCTTGGCTCTGCTTGAGCAAAAGAGATAATAAAACAAAGGATATTGGATATCAATCGGCAACATGATTTAAACAAAATAGATAGCCTGCTTTTTGAAATGCCCTCACTTAATAATATGAAGCCCTTATATTACTTATCCAGCTTAAGTAACCCAGACCATAGGAGATCATGCACGCTCTTGCATTTCAACATGTTATAATTGGTAATCAGAGAGGGGTTACTTAAGAAATTTCCTGTTCAGGAGCACTTATGAATATGTCAGGCTGGGAAAGTGGAGACATCTGAACACGTACTTCTAGAGTGCCATTTTTATGATAACGTTAGACATGACTTTATTGCTGCCTTCCCTCAAATCGAGCTGAATAATCATATGTTTAGAACCATGCTCTCAGATAATATCACTGATCTGACCACCACTGTTGCCAGGTTTGCTTGGAAGGCAACCAGGATACAGAACATTAGAGAGAACCAGCTACATTGGGGACAGGTTAAACACTAGCCATAATGATTTTTTATTTTGCACTTGTAATCCTATTTTATACCCTACTGATGTATCTATTATGTGCATTTGTATACAGACACTTTTATTCTCATGTTTATAATGATAACTTTTAAACTTTTGAATTTATGTCAGGGTTTAGAGATATCAGCTGCCCTATCCGTATAAATCTGTGTTGTTTTATTCTTTTTAATTCAGATTCAAAGAGGTGCCATTCCATAACCTAGCTCAAATGTAGCACCAGTTTTAAGAACGGCTTTTATTCTATTTTATTTCAACTCAAGTAGATACGTTTGTGGTAATACATTTTGATTGTATCTCATGTACTGAAATCCTTTTTACCATGCTGGTCAATGACCATAATAAAGTGATTTGATTTATTTATTTATTTATTTATTTATTACAGTAGTGGATTTAGTTGTCACATCTTCAAATAATTCAACACCAAATAAAGAAGGCATTCATCAAGCATACTGTTTAGATGTTTTATTATTAGATTAAATTGTAATGCCTTGCTCTTTATCCCATTATATAAAAGTCTTTTAACTTCAATGAGACATTTAAGTAGCAGAAAGAATTTGAAACCAGGCCTTTGGCTCAAGTCCTTTCCCCACATTTGTGCTTTGTGCTTTATGAGGTCCTCTTAACTCAGGTTGGCTGTCCTTTATTCTACCCAGATCCCGTACTTAATTAGATTTCCACTAAATCTGCTTATGGAAAGGTTTTAGGGTCAAAAGAGATAATAGGACACCATATATTATGTACTCTAATTGGATTCTAAAAGCTGTTATGAAAATAAATATGATATACTTTCAGAAAGTTGATTGCTAATTCTAGCAGCTTAAAGGGGAGCTGTGAATAAACATAGAGATCATGAGTATCAAATAATGAACACACAAACATGCCATATAAATAGAAGAGGTGCGGAATTTATGTTTCTGAATTTTGTTGAACATATACAGAACATTTAAAAAAGTGATTTAATTATTATTATTTCCCTTCAAGGACTCATAATAAAATGGTTTTGAAACATATAAAATAATTAGAGCAACATATAACAATGTCTACCATCAATTGCTCAAAAAGCTCTACATCTTACTAAAGATATATGTACTGACAGAAATGATTGGTGTTTTACTTCAAAACTGGAATTTTTTGTTGAATTTCATGGGAGGCACAGAGGAATAGTCTCCCAAAGGGAATTGTCCTAACACCTTTACTTTTTAATTTTTACACAAATGATCTACCAATATTCACATGTTGCATAGATTGAACCTATCTATGCTGATGATCTTGCCTCTGAGTCCATTAGTCATCACTTGACCTCTGGATAAGAAGATCTTTCCTTATTTTATAAAAACAATAAACTGAAAACCAAATCCTTTCAAATACTGGCCTGAGCCTTTTAATAAAATAACAGAGAAACAGAGAAGAAGCTGAAAGCTAGCAGAAAGACAAAAATTTGGAGGAGTGCCCTACACCAGAGTATTTGGCTGTCACTCTGGATATAACTGTGACCTATGAAAAGCTTTGCATAAGCACCTGGGGATCAGACTGTGGTGTGTGTGTGTGTGTGTGTACAAAAAGAATGACAGTTTTGTTCCTGTATAACTCCATAGTAGGATTTTCTAGTGGTGTATGGTGAAATTGAGCATATGCAAACAAGCAGATGTAGCTCTTAATGAATCATGCAGGATTATTACTGGCTGCCTGAAACCTAATTCCCCCACACACTTTTTTTTTAAAAAAGTCTCATTTGACTGACATTGTCCTTTCAGTAGTGCAGAGATGCTAGCAAATAAGTTATGAGCTATGGTAATGGAGCACCAGAAAAATCCACTTCAAGGATTCCAACTCCTAGGAAATGGGTAAAATCAAGGGAAAGGATGCTGCATAACTCTCAATCTTTAAATAGTAAACCAGAAGAGAGTAGGCTAAATCTATGGAGAGCAAAAACTGCATACTTTGCTAAATGGATGAATATCAAAGAATGTCTCCCACCAGAACTATCCTGAAGTCACTGAATAGACTATGAAGAAAATTTGGAAAATCAAAGAATAATCAATACTTGGTTATAGGATTTTTTTTCTGTGAATTCAAAAGCAGTTATGAAGTTGAATTACTACAGAGCAAGCAAAAATGTCATTGGCATTAATTTGTTTACGATGGATCCCAGCTTGCCGTGAACTACAGTTTGCTGTACCCTGGTAATGGCAACCTTGTGATGATCATTCCAAAGCAAGACTGTAACAAAATATGTAAATATTTTCAAAAGGAATGTGTATTAATGAATAAAGCAAACTTGCATTTACATATAGTAGTAACACAACACTATGAAGTGAAATAGAACTTCTATGCTATCTTAAACTGGTTGGCTCCATGAGATTAAATGCAATTAATAAAGCAATTGGTATGCTATTTGTTATAAATGAACAGTAATTAATTGTTAAACAACAAGGCATCTGCATATGGCTTAATCTAAGTATATGACTTACAATTACAAAGATGGAATTTATTAGCTTAATAGTCTCAAAGCAATACTATGAGGACAATTGATCACTCATTGGATCATTATTAAGTAAAGCAGTAACAACAATCAACAGGTTGTTTGGCTTAAAATGAAAAGGAAAGCAGTTATTAGCTTATCTTATTTGGAACTGTACGTTTCTGAAAGACACAAAACAATTTAATTAATAATCTTCATACATCATATTTCCTTCATTGAGGCAAAATATCTCCCCAGCTGTTAAAACATCATAGGAAAGAGTTAACACTTCTTTTTGTGGCTTATCAGAAAAACACGCAGGAGGAGAAGCTCTTGTCTCTATGCCTGAAATCTCCAGTGGCTGCTGGAGGAAACAGACAGAAAAACTACACTTTTAGAAACAAACCATTGAATTAAAATTACTTCTTGTATGTCCGAATAAGATGAAAGAACTGGTATTCAAAACATTACAAAAGCTTATCTTATTTGTTTTTAACCAGGGAATAGTAGCACTGCAGTGGCTTAGTGGTTAAGACATTGAGCTTGAAGACTGGAAGCTCAGGTTTCGATACCGGAATGCTGTACGATGGTTCTTGGGGACATGAAAGGAGCCTCATTTGGACATCCCCTGAGTGGAGTTTCTCCAGCAAAAATCCTTTCAACCCAGAGTAATTTCTGACAAAACGTTTATTTATTAACAAGGCAATGAGACCAAAGCAGATGCTGGCCACGCTTACTTTCGTTTCAGCCAGCATGAAGCTTTGGCTCCGCCAAATTAGATAACTTTTTAAAATGACGCAGTTAAACAAAAGTCTGACTGCAATCTTATTTCAACAGTTTAAACATCAAACCTTAGTTTAAACAAGAATAAGTCCGTGAAAGAAGTACCAGGGCCATAGCCAGGATTCTAGATGTGGGTAGGTGAATATTTTTTCAGGATGGGCAACAATGTCATATATATATGTCATATACAGTAAAACCTCGGATAATGCTAAAACGTGGCTCCACAAGTCTTAGTGTTATCCAATTTTTAATGTTATCCGATGCATGTATTTAATAACGTTAAAATCCTATGGGATACATTGGATAACATTAAAACTCCGTAGAAATACATTATAAATGGCACAGGCTTTAGTAAATGTTATCCAATGCATCCCATATGAGTTTAACATTATGCAATGCAATTTTTTCCCAGATTGCTTAATGTTGTGCAGTTTGAGCGTTATCTGATCCAAACATTATCTGAAGTATTACTGTATATATAAGCAGCTGGGAGTTTGAGGGTGGGAAAGCTGCTAACTCAGGGTAGGCGATTCCTACTCTGGCCACCCCTGGCTACAGCCCTGAGAAATACAGTGTATGAGAAACCACAATGCAGTCTCTAAACACAACAGAAAAATTGTTTTCTGTCTATAAGCAAACAGCTCTATCTCTGTATCAAATTCCAAGGCTTGGTAAAAATTATGCAGACTCACTGTGCGGTGATGGGAGGGCTCGGGCAGGCAAAGCCTGTCAGAGAGTCCCAATTTGACTGGAGGAAAAGTGTGGCTTATCTAGCCTTTAATCTACTCTGTTCCCTCTCTCTCTTGTGCAATTCTCACTGTACTTCAGTACATTTTGCAGTCTACTCCTATACACTTTGCAAAGAACAAAACTAAAAGGATGGGAACAAGCCCAATGCCTGTCTTGTTAACCATATTAGGCAACTGGAAGCAAGTTAACACAAACTCACAAATTTTCAAGATACTCCAGGCACCCACCAATAGCCAGAGGGGAAAGAGAAATCTATTATTGATTTAGAAAAAAATGTACTTTTTTTTGGTGCTGTGTTGTTTTCCTGATTGTATGCCTCCCTGAGTCGCCACAGCAAGTGGGCAGTGATATAAGTCTAAATAAATAAACTCCATTTTAAACCCTATTTTGGGACTACATTCTTTACTTTTTGAACTGAATGGTTTTTAGAACCATTTATCAAAATCTATCATATGACAAGTTCAACACTTACTATTAACTTTCTTACTTGTGTTACAGAGAGAAAAATATTTCAAAATTTAAATTTTACCAGGGCATTTCATTGATTGAATAGATAATTTCAGCCTGTCTTCTAAAGAAAAACATAGTGCTAAAGACATGTGCTAAAAACCTGGGGAACATAGTGAAAAGTAGAGACATTAAATTGCAAACAAAGATTCGCATGGTCAAAGCAATGGTATTCCCTGAGGCAATGTATGGTTGTGAGAGCTGGACCATTAGGAAAGCTGAGCGCAGAAGAATAGATGCCTTTGAGATGTGGTTTTGGATGAGAGTTTTGAGAGTCCCCTGGACAGCGAGGAGAACAAATAGGTCAATCTTAGAAGAAATCAACCCTGACTGCTCCTTAGAAGGTCAAATAATAAAGATGAAGCTAAAGTACTTTGGGCATCAAATGAGAAGAGAGGATTCACTTGAGAAAGCCTTGATGCTGGGAAAGGTCAAGGGCAAAAGAAGAAGGGGACGGCCCAAGATGAGATGGCTAGATGGTATTGTGGAGATAATGGGCACAGAGCTGAGCGAGTTGAGGGGGATGGTGGAGGACAGGAGTGCCTGGTGGACAGTGGTCCATGGGATTGCAGAGGGTCAGAATCGGCTGTGCGACTGAAAAAAAATAGACATGTGGATAGAATCTGATTTGCGAATATAATTCATGACATCAAGACATCTATATTTTATGCTTCTCCTTCGACCCACCAATGCTTGGCCACTATGATAAGGATGCATTTTCTGGTTGCTTCACCATGGCTGACTGGCATAACAGATAGAATTGATGGCCACTGGGCTGCCAATGTGGTATTATAATCAGGTCTCGTTCCTTCCCTGGAAAGAAAGAGACTGTTGGCAAGAATATACAATGTTATGAGACAAGTGCCAATAAGCTTGCCAAGTGACGTGCTGTTGGCGTTACTGAGCCCATAAGCACAGAAGCTATATGTTAGCCTGCCATCTGGAGCTTTTGCAAGAGAATATCTGATTTCTAGATATCAGGGAGGTGACAAAATGATGTTGCCCTCCTCATATCTTCTAACAGGATTGGCTTCTTCGCCTTTGTTTGTAAGGCTAATGCAATGGATTTACTGAAAAACAACAACAGAGCAATCATCCATTCATCATCTCCCTCACCACCACGGGGGGGGGGCTTGCTCTTCCAATATCTGAGGTTCTCTTCTGTCCCCATCAATCAATCAATCAATCAATCAATCAATCAATCAATCAATCAATCAATCAATCAATCAATAGTAGTTATATATTTGATGTGGAAAGTTGCCTGGCAGTTAGGTATTTTGGTGGCATAATTTTTTTAATCAATGCCAGAACTGAATTGAACAAGCTTGCTCATGTGTGTTAACTGTGTAAATGCTTTAATATTTAAATAATCTGGCACACCCTTGGGTGAGACCTGAAAGCAAAGTGCACATTCTGCAGTAGAAGGAAATAGCTATATATAATGAATATTACTTTTTCCTTTATATTAAAATAAAACAACAAAGCATGACCCTAGACATGATGGAAATGTCTTGTTCACTCAGCTTACTCTTGGTCATTAGCAAAATAACAAAATGTCACTTTTTGTTTTTGAAATAAAGACCTTAAAAATACATAAATGATAAAGAAGCCTCCTAATTTCTGAAATAATTCTTTCAAATGAATATTAATCAATACTGAGCCAGCATTACTTGTTAAGTAGAAGAACCTTTACTCCGTTCTCATCAAAACAGTTAAAAGTTATTTTATTGGTATTTGTTACACAACAAGTAACAAGCTGTGGCATTCCTTCTAACATGTCACCTCAAACAGTTTCTCAGATTGTTAGTGATGACCAGTAATGTGGCATGAATTTCAGCCGCTCCTGCTAGGACTTCTGGGATTTGTAGTCCAAGAACATACATAGCCCCAAAAGTGCCCCCCCGCCCCCCCGGGACAGCACTAGTGATGACTGCAGCACAGCTTTATTAATCTTTCCTAAGGAGTTTTGTCTCTACAGTGTGACTGCAAGTTTGATGGCACTTTTGCTGTAGTTGCCACCTGGTCACCATTTTGCATCCCCTTTAGTGGTTTCAACTTAGTTACATACTAGGGGCATTATTTTATTGACAAATTTTATTGAATTGTTGTGTTTTTATTGCTGTGTTAGCCGCCCTGGGTCATTTCGCGAATAGGGCAGCATACAAATATGACTAACAAATAAATAAATAAATTATAATGGCTGTGACAATCCAGCCTCCAAAAATTGTGGAGAAAATCTTAGAGAATTTTAGAAATTATGGAGAAAATACTGTGGACAAGTATTTATTAGCTTATTTATTGTAGTCACATGCTGCCTTTCTGCCAGAATTGGGATTCAAGGTGGCTTAGCAAAAAATAATAATTAAAACCCCAGAAAATTCAAATACAATACAATTGCAAACATTAAAGAATGATTAAAATCATTATAATGTTAATATTAAAATAAGAGTTAAAATCCAAAACACTTCAGAATACTTAATTAAGAATTGTAATTGTAGCTTGTCCTGAAAAAGAAAAGTTCCATGTTGGGTAAAATCTTATAATTTGAGGTGTAATTTCAGAAGGTCTACCTCAATCAAGAGGTCTTTGCCTACCACAAAAGTATAGTAGAAATGGGGTAAATTTGAACTCTTTTTGCTAGGACAGCCAAAACCTGAGTGTGGCCAAGAAGGCCATCTATCTATACCTTCCTTTAAAAGGAAGAGGGGGAAAACCTGAACAATCTCACCACAAGTCATTTTTCTGGGTTCAAAATTTTCCAAGGTCTTTCAAATGTTGGAGAGGAGTCACTGGAGATAAATTTTGAAATGTCCACACAAGATGCACATCTTTTCTTCTTCCCTCTGAAAAGCATCAGTAAAATGTAGTAGCAAACCCTCTCGCCCAGTGGTGGGCTCAAAAAGTTTTTACTTCCACACTGTGGGCGTGGTATGGTGGGTGTGGTCAGGGGGAAAGCCCCATGTTGCACCTGAATTAGGACTACTTTATTTCAAAACTTGAATGGGTAGGGCCAACCAGAATTTCTGCTACCAGTTCTGGCGAACTGGTGCGAACCTGCTGATACCCACCACTGTCTTACCATGTAACACATAAAGGCCAAAATTGTCTTACAGAATTACATAACTTTTGGAAGCAAACTGCTTGATCCTGAGAAATCACTGTAAACATTATTTGCTGTGCGCTGGATGGGATAACTCAGCCCACAACTTCTATGGTAATTTCTTAACTGGAGACAATTCACTTCCAAATATGAAGTCATTAGTCTTATTCTGGTTTGATTACGCCAAAGGATTTTAGTCAATGTAGAAAACCTATTTTCTACATTAAATCATAGTCCAGTATTCCCTGGCACAGATAAGCTGTTTTTAGCAAGTACAGTTGTACCTCGCTTAAAGAGCATAATATGTTCCACAGGATTGCTCTTTAAGCAAGTTTGCTCTTTAAGTGAAACACCAATGTAAGTGACCAATTGTGACTTCGGCGCGGGGTGGGATTGAGAGCCCCGATTTATTTTTTAAGTGAGTTTTTGGTTGGTTTTAGTTGTTAAGCGAGTGAACATTTGGAGAAAATTCTGCTCTTTAAGCGAGTTACTCTTTAAGCGAGTTGCTCTTTATGTGAGGTTTGACTGTACACTTTTTCATGTTCTTAAACCTTTTCTGCTTCTGCTTCTTCCATGTCTAGGTCAGACTTTAAACTGTCAAAATGAAACCATCTTTTGGTGAATTCATTCTGTAGTTCCTTTCACCTAACCTAGTGTGAGAAAGATTAGTCGGTACAAAAAGGTTGCCATTGCCCAGGATATGCCCGATTGTGGCTCAAAAATATCACAATCTTCAAGGAGGCTCTTTCTGTGTACTTTTCTGGTGAAAGCTAAAGGGTTTTTAAAAATGTAAGCATTAAAGAAACCCCAGGAACGTTCAAGATGGATTGTTCAAGAGTCTCTGCAATCCCTTTATTTTAGGACACAACCTCTAATGCCAGGAGCAACAAAGAGGGAAATGGTTCATGTAGACAGGGGTCCCGGGGAAGAAATCCCCTTAGGCAGTGCTCTGATGCTGTGAGCAACTTTGCCATAAACATGCACAGGAATCAAAAAGAAATTTCAACAAAGCAAGAACTAAAGACCTTTCCAAATCCAAAGAAATCAAGCCAAGTCTTGAGAATGTCTTGATGGTCCTGCTGTGCGCTTCTCTTTTGCTTGACAACTTTGAAGGGGGTGAAAGGAACATTGTGTTTTTTCTACAGCCTTGATCATTTTCACAAAAAGTACTTGCCAACTAGAATTACAAGTATATCTCAGGGAAAATGTTTTTTTTTTCCTTTAAGGAAATGGATATGAATTATAAACCCACATCGAAATCATTAATATCTGTTTTTGTTGTATGTGACATTTGCCTCTAAAACATGTCAACAAACCTAAAAGTGATGTAGTAGCACTGTATTACTCTCTGTGTGTATATCCCCCCCCAAAAAAATTATGCTGTGCTT
Organism: Furcifer pardalis; assembly: GCA_030440675.1. Taxonomy (NCBI): domain Eukaryota; kingdom Metazoa; phylum Chordata; class Lepidosauria; order Squamata; family Chamaeleonidae; genus Furcifer; species Furcifer pardalis. The sequence goes on along the minus strand of CP126892.1, from coordinate 3,845,083 downwards.
TACATTATGCATATATCAGATAATTAGAGTAGTGCATTTCAAAGATGAGTCAGCTGTGCAAAAATGAAAACATAAAGGCTGGGAAGATTATTCATTGGGAGGGAAAACTACTTAGCAATTGAAATATATCTAGCAGGAACATAACATAACAAAAACAATAAAAAGATATCTATGTTTGAAGAGAGAGCTACAAATCTATAGTATTACACAGAGGAAAACTCTTAAGAGATTTGGAGGAAGCAGTGTAAACAGAGCATTGCCAGCAGGAAGTATTTGCTTCATTGTCCTGGTCTTCAGAGGCTTCTGGGGCATTTTGAGGTGTTTAGGAACTCCTGAACTCCTTAAAATTAGGAAGTTTTGAGTTGGAAGAAAATGACAAATAAACCTGTAAGTCAGGGTTTCCTAACCTTGGACTTCAATTCCCAGTAGCCCTGATCAGCAAGTAAGTTGATTTGGGCTTCTGGTAATTTATTTATTTATTATTTGTTCCAATTTGTTATCCCTCCCCAATCGGGTAGACCCAACTCTGGGCGGTTTACAATACAGATTAGAAAAATACATAGCTTAAGACCACAGTTCATAAGTCACTATAAAACCAGTAGGGCAGTCCCCACATGCCCATATATATCAGATTCACTTAACTATTAACAATTAAAAATGTGATTAATACAATACTAAAAATTAAGCTAAAAAGAAATTAAACTATACCGATTACAAAAGTTTTAAGAGAACGAGGGGCAAGAGCAGGGAGGCAAAAGCAGAAAGGGTGGCTGTCTCATCTGATCAGCCACCCGACATGAGATCCAACATTCTTTGATCCCCAAACTTGCCCTGCCAGCCAGGTTTTAAGGCCCTTCCGGAAGGGCAGGAGCTCTGCCTGTAGTCGTAGCTCAATTGGCAGGTGGCTCCACAGGGCCGGGGCGGACACAGAGAAGGCCCTCCTCCTAGTGCTAGAGAGGTGTGCCTCTCTAGCCGATGGAATTACAAGAGAGCCTCTCCGATCAGCCCTGGTGGGATGGACAGACATTCTTGGGGTGACACGGTCTCTAAGGTATCCTGACCCACTACCATACAGGGCTTTAAAGGTAATGACCAGCACCTTGAATTGCACCCAGAGACATACTGGTAGCCAGTGCAGCCGACAAAGCAGTGGTGAGGTACAAGCATAACGCCCGCACCCCATCACTACCCGAGCAGCAGCATTCTGGGCCAGCTGTAGTCTCCGAATGGTCATCAAGGGCAGCCCCATGTAGAGCGCATTACAATAATCAAATCTGGAGGTGACCAAAGCATGTGTGACCCTGAGCAAGGAGTCCCGGTCTAGGAGGGGGCGTAACTGGTGTATTACACGAAGTTGTGCAAAAGCCCTCCTGGCCACGACTGCCACCTGCTCTTCGAACAGTAGTCGTGAGTCCAGGAAGACCCCCAGATTACACACCGGGTCTGTTTGGGGCAAGACTGCCCCATCAAGAACCAAAGCTGGCAGCTCCCGTGATAGCGCAGGGCCCCTTACCCATAGTCACTCAGTCTTGCCGGGATTCAGCTGTAGCCCGTTTCCCCCCATCCAGACCCTGAAAGCCTCCAGGCACCTGATTAGGACTTCCACTGCACCGCTTGGGTCCCCACGGGCTGAGATTTACAACTGGGTATCATCTGCATATTGATGGTACCTTACCCCGTGGGAACGGATGATCTCACCCAGTGGCTTCATATAGATGTTAAACAGGAGAGGTGAGAGTACCGAGCCCTGAGGTACCCCATATTGGAGGAGCCTAGGGCTGAACCTCTCATTCTCCAGCCATACCAACTGGGTCCTGCCCCTCAGAAATGAGGAAAACCAGGCCAACACAGTGCCCTGGATCCCCAATCCTTGGAGCTTTCCCAAGAGGATATCATGATCGACGGTATCATAAGCCGCTGAGAGATCGAGAAGAGCCAGAATAGACGGGTGACCTCCATCCCGCTCTCTCCAGAAATCATCCACCAATGCGACCAGTGCAGTTTCTGTACCATATCCGGGCCTGAATCCTGACTGAAAAGGGTCCAGATAATCCGCTTCATCCAGGAAGCTGTGCCTCAGCCTTTTCCAAAACCTTATCCAAAAAGGGTAGGTTGGATACTGGTCGGTAGTTAGCAAGTACCGTAGGGTCAAAAGATGGTTTTTTTAGGAGGGGGCACACCAGAGCGTGTTTTAGCGGTGCTGGGAAAGACCCCTCCTTCAGTGATGAATTTATAATCATCTTGACCCAGCCACCTTCCACAGCCTTAGATGCTTTAATTAGCCAGGCAGGGCATGGATCCAATTCACAGGCCGTGGCATGAACAGATCCAAGAAGCCTGTCCACTTCCTCAGGGCCAACTGGATCGAACTGATCCCAGATAACATGGCCAGACTGTGCTCTGGTCAACCCCAGCTCTATACATTCCACATCGGGATTAAACTTTGAGCGAATCTAAGCAATTTTCCCCACTAGATAATCAGCAAATGCCTCAGCCGATCCCTGCCAACCAGGGCCCGACCCCCCTCTACCAAGGAGGGACCTGGTCACCCGGAACAAGGCAGCTGGGCGATTATCCGCAGAGGCGATAAGGACAGTGAAATATTGATGTTTCACCACCCTCATTGCCCCTAGGTAGTCTTTAATGGCCGCTCTAACCAGTGTTCGGTCAGACTCACTCTGCGTCTTCACCCAGCAGCGCTCTCGGTGTCCGCATTGCTGGCCGGCGCTCCTCGGCCATGGCTCCAGTGGGGTAGGTAGATGGTATTCCCAGCAATTGGGTGTGGCGGCGTCCTTTTCGCCCCGCCGCAGGTATTCCCGTGGTGGTGGAGCGAGGCAGCCCAGCTGGCGCGGGGCTTTTTAAGGTAGATGGTGGCCCTGACAATTGGCTGCAGCGTCCCTTCTGCACCGCCGTAGGCGTTCTAGCGGCGGCAGAGCGAGGCAGCCCGGCCGGTGCGGGGCTTTTTCAAAGTTCCCGCCCAGCAGGAGATGGTGGCCCTGGAACTGAGAGCGGCGTCCCTTCCGCCCCGCCGCAGGTGTTCTAGTGGTGGTGGAGCAAGGCAGCCCAGCCGGTGTGGGGCTTTTTAAAGTTCCTGCACGGCAGGAAATGGTGGCCCCAGAATTGAGTGCAGCGTCCCCTCCGCCCCGCCGCAGGTTTTCTAGTAGCGATGGAGCGAGGCAGCCCAGGTGGCACGGGGCTTTTCAAAGTTCCCACCCGGTAGGAGATGGTGAGCCCAGTGTCCCTTCCGCCCTGACAATTGGCTGCGGTGTCCCTTCTGCACCGCTGCAGGTGTTCTAGTGGCGGCGGAGCGAGGCAGCCCAGCTGGCACGGGGCTTTTCAAAGTTCCCACCCGGCAGGAGATGCTGGCCCCGGAATTGAGCGCAGCATCCCTTCCACCCCGCCGCAGGTGTTCTAGTGAGGTCAAAGAATGCCTGGGGGGCCAAGGCTGGGTAATCCTGCTGTAAGTGCTTAGGTAAAGGTCACCTTTGCTTAAAACCCAGTAGTATCCGACTCTAGGGTTCAGTGCTCATCTTCGTTTACAGCCAAAGAGCCAGCACTGTCTGTGTTTGCAGACGCTTCCATGGGCATATGGCAGACATGCCTCAACACCAGAGTGCATGGAACACTGTTTACCCTCCCACCAAAGTGGTACCTGTTTATCTACTTGCAACTTTTTGCTTTCAAATGCTAGGTTGGCAAGAGCTGGGACAGAGACAGGAGCTCACTCTGTCATGCAGTACTTGGGACTCAAACTCTGACCTTCCAGTTGTCAAGTTCAGTGTCTTCACCAAACCTCCCTAAAATTGTTCAATGAGAAATTTACCTGAGAAATTTTTTTGAATAGTAGCCGTGTTAGTCTGTGTCTCAGGCATCTCAGAAAACAAAACAAAACAAAATAAATAAAATAAAATAAAATAAAAAAACACAGTAGCACTTTATTGTTAGCTTTCGTGGATCAAGTCCACTTCATCAGAGAAAGAATAAAACTTACAGGCATGTTCTTTATATACCAAATTCAGGGGCTCGACGGGAGAAGGGTTGGTGTCAAGTAAGATGACGGACAAGGAAGCACAAGAATGCAGTTTCACCCAGCCATTAGCAACAATTAGCAACATTAGCAACATTAGCAACATTAGCAACATTAGCAACAATTAGCAACATTGGCAGGCTGCTGTCTGGTTCTGATGTGAGTTGTTGTAGTCCAAAAGGTAGCCTTTTCTATTTTCCAAGGAAGCCCATGATTGCACAGCGACATCTCAGTCAGTGGGATCGCACTAAATGAATGATTACGCAGATTGATCATCTGTCATCTCCTAGCAAGTGGTCTTTACAAGGATAAAGATCAGGTTCAATACAGTCTGGATACATGTTTATTCCTTCAATGAGCAAGAGTAGGACTAATGCACCAAAATCTCTTGCTGCATCAATCCACCAGTCATTGAAGTCTTTACTGGTGATGGCCAAAAGCACATCATGTTGAAGTTGGTGACTGGCAAAACACATTATCATCAATGATAAAAAAAATCTAGTTGAAGTCTTCACATCTTTGACTTATGAAATGGAATGTAGTAACAGGAGTCTGATAATCCTAATTAAAACAAAGTCCAGAAAATATTTCAAAGCCTGCCTCTTCTTTCCGTTCTTCTTCGGTGGGTATGTATTGCCCTATCTCAATGTTTGTATCTACATATATCTGCAAATGCATTTAATCTAAAGTATTTTGTGATTTTAAAAAATTCATAATGCGAAATTTTACCTTCTTAGTTTAAAACACACATATAGTTTTCTGTGTAATTTAGTTCTCTAAAATATTTTGTAAGCCTGGAACATGTGCAAGGTCTCAAGGTGAAATGTTTTTCTTACAATTGGCCTAGTAACCTGGTTGCTCACTCCATCTCACAAATGTCCCTTGTGCATGGTTTTACTTCAGAGCTACTACCTGCCAGCCTTCATAGTTCAGCTATTTCTTAGCAGACTAGGTGAGTAATTTATTTATTTATTTATTTATTTATTTTATTGAATTTATTACCCCGCCCCACTCGGGAGAACCCGACTCTGGGCGGCTTATATCATGATAAAATAAAGGTAAAAGATAAAAACATATAAAATCGTAAAAGTTTAAAAGTTATCTAAAGTTAATAACAGTACAAAACTACACGCCAGTATTCCCATAGTTCAGACCCAGAATGGCACTCCTTAAATAAGCCACTTAGTATGGGAACCCATGTTCCCTGGTCCTCAAATATGTCCTGCCAGCCAGAAGTAGAGAATGTCCTGCCATGCCTGAAGTAGAGAATGGGCACATGGCAAATCAAAGAAAGAAGATGTACCCATCGTCCTCTCCACCGCTCTCTTCTCCTCTTTCCCATGCATACTGCCACATGGTGTGGGAAGATGACAGTGTTTCTAACTATATAAATAGGATAGTGGCCAATGAATCTCAGGAAAAGATTGTTTTAGTCAAATCTATCAAATCAAACTACAGTAAAACCTCAAGTTATGAATAAAATCAGTTCTATGGCCTTGTTCATAACTCGAATTTGTTCGTAACTCAAGGCATCCCCATAGAGGTAAAGAAAAAGCCCCCACCCCACCCCACCCTCCAAAATTAAAAAATTCCTCCCGACCCTCCAAAAATCAATCAAACAACCCAAAAACAACAGCAGCATTTAAAGGAAAGCATGCATAAGCAAAAGAGCTGTTCCTTGCCTTAAAGAAGCTTTGAAAATGGACAGAAAAATCAGAAAAATCCAGCAAGAAACAGCAACTGACAGCCATTTTGGTACCAAAACTCCAGACAAAGAATTTCTCTCTAAGCACTCTTCTGCCACATACAGGGCTCTGAGAGGCTGCATGTGTATGAAATATAAACCCATAGGGGAAATAGCGTTTTTTGCTTCACTCGAGGTAACACAGAGGAAAAAGAATTAATTCATAAATCAGGGCATGTTCATAATTCAAGGCATGGATTTCAGTGCAGAACCAATTCGTAAGTTGAATTATTCGTAAGTAGGGGCATTTATAAATCGGGGTTTTACTGTACAGTACATTTTCTTCTGTTTGTCATTGACACTGTTTCCTTTCCTTTCTTTTCTTTCTCTTTCCTATATAACAAAGATGTTGAATGTGACCCAATGATTAATAAACTGAACTCTAACAAATAAAGGTTAAAAGATCCCAGGCCTTGTTTTTTGTGAGAATCTCAAGGCAAAATTATGACCCCAGTTACTTCAGCAATGTACTAAAATACCTCTGAGTGTGTATCCTCATCCAGGGAGATGGTTTCATTTCCAGAAATAGAGAACTCAACACATCTGACCTTTCTCCTATCCTCACTACAGAAAATACAATTGTATCCTACATCTGCTGCTGTTCAACCTCTTTATAAATAACTTGGATAGAGTAGAGAAGACACTCATAAAATTAAGAGACGAAAAAAGTGAGAGGAGTAGGTAATAAATCAGAAGCCAAGTTCAGTATTCAAGATAAACTTAACAAATTGAAGTACTGAGCTAAAACAAACAAAATGAGCTTCAACAGGGAAAAATATGAAATTCTAAAGTTAGACAGGAAAAATCAGACACAGATATATAGAATGAATAACATCTAAATTGTCAAGGGTCATAATAGATTATATATGAGATTAAATACAAGTCACAAGTAGGGACAATTAGGGTAAAATTCTATACTGCTGTAATAATCTACTTACTCACAAGTAGCACTCTGGCATCCTGGCAATGGGATTGCGACTGATCCTGCTTCCCTGGCCCTCTCGGACCCAGCAGTTCAGGCTTTTCTTAAAAGTGTGCCCAGTCACTCCTGACCTAAATCTCGGTAGTAAACAAAGGGTGCTCATGAAAGTAATGAAGATTCAGGTAACGTGAGCTGAATACCAGGTCTCTTCAGGTATTTTTTTTAAAAAAATAATATTGAAATCAAAGTAAGGTACAGAATAAAGTCCAGGAAAAGTTCAGAAAGCATTTCAAAATAAATAAATAAATAAATAAATAAATAAATAAATAAATAAATAAAGCTGCTTATTGAGGGAAAGCCAATGGCCCCCTTTCTGGCTAAATAGGTTACATGATTGCAGTTAAGATCCAAGAGAGTGACTTCGGCCCCTACCTTCACTGGGTTATATCTCCTCCATCCGGTTGTACCTCCCAGCCATTCCCCTAAGGGATTCCAACCATTGATCCTACAGGATGACATGTCCGTCACATTTTAGGTTTCATTTCTCCCAACTCATGAGGCCAACATTGTTTACATTCAAGTCCTGGTCTGAAGCGGCTCCCACACATTGAAATCTCCATCTTGGATGCGGCTAAAGCACAGGGTATATATCATTTCATTACAACTGCATCAACAGAAAAATGATGTTTCAATTAAGGGAAACAATAATTCTACTGTACTTCTTAAGAAAATCATGTTCAGAGGAAAATGTCCACATATTTGACGAGCTATCACAGCTTGCTTCTGCACTCCAGAAAATAGGACCTGAAATTTCCTTGGATACCCTGGAGTCATTATTCAGCGAGGAATTCACACAATGGCAGACATCTCCATGACAACATTCCACACATGCAAATGGATTTGGGAAATCAAGTCAATCTGCATGCATTTTTTTAGCCATTTGCACATCAAATCACCTGCTTTTCACCTTTCCCAAGGGATCGGACAGAAGATGCTTGGGTGAGTCTTAGTCCCAGCCTAACATCATTGACAAATGATGGGCAACACTGCCTAGTTAGAGTGTATAACCCCCCCCCCCCCCACACACACACACACACACAAGGCTCTCACATAACAGGGGCTTGAGTGTCTAACTAGTTCAGGTCCATTAGCAGGACCTGAACTAATAGAGTAAAATTATAACAAAAGGAGATTTTGACTAAATTATGGAGAACTGTCTGACACTGTTTGATAGTACAGGCATAATGGATGATTTTGGAAGATGGTAGACTCTTTTTCATTGAACACATTTAAAATTGATGGATGGTCAACTGACAAGGATTCTGTAGCTGTTTCCTAGTTTTTCAAGGGGTTTCCGCTCCATGATGTATAAGGTATCTTTCACATTTGACAATTCTAACAACATACAGTTCCGTGAAATCTGATATTATCTTATTTCTTATGAAGGAATAAATGAAATATTTGTCTGAAGATTAATCAAAATCTGTTATTAGTTATGTTACATAAAATTTGAAATTCACCCTTCAGTTTAAGACATATTCATTTATTTTTAAATAAAGTTGTTTGAACCCCTTTGGTTTTCCTTGAGATGGCCTCAGAAGTAGTTATCACACGTTCATGTTCCCCAGAACACAGACCTTGATGGCAGACAATGCCTGCATCAATTAACAACCATGTCCTGGTTGTACTTTAATCTAACTTCAATAGAAATTTCCTTTTAATCAATAAAGATTTCCTTTATACCCTCACCCTCTTCATGGACCATGGTAAACCTAAGCTTCACACAATACACTCAAACGAGCCTGGAAATTAGTGTAATTTGACCAGGTGGTGACCTGCAGTTCCTCACCTTTGATAATGATAAAATGTTAATCTCATCTTGCCTGCTAGACAATGCAAATATTTGACTTAAAGCTTAAGACTTTTGGTCCACTGAAGTTTGATTCCTTTAAGATAGTAATATACAGTATAGGGAACCTCTATGGAATAATTTCTGTTTGTATTTGACAATGATATTAATGCTGGATTTTGTGTCTCATCATTCCAAGGGACAGTCAGATGGAAAAATTACATCTAACAGGATAATTTTGAAATTAAATCAATACAGAATACAATACTGTATTAAAAGGAAGTCTCCCTGCACTGCTAAGGAGAACATCTGATAATTTGCCTAAGGAAAGGAGCTAAGTACTTCCTCTACTGATGTTTGCTGATGTCTTTTGGATTAACACTTCTATGAGAACTCATCAAGAAAGGAATGCAGAGACCTGTGAATTCCAAAAGTTGTTGTTTCTTTTGTGATTGTAAAACTGTAACATTTACTCTTTAATCTGTGTACTTATTTTAATTGAATAGTCATGACCTGCTTTTCTTTGTTTTACTTAAATTGTAAGAGTTAGTTTGGGGCCCCTAAAACATATAAATCTTAACTCTGCAATCAGTAGATTTTACCTATTCTCCTGGTTTTACCATCTGCTTAGAGATAGGTCAAAAACCACAGGCTCTTTCCCTGTTTAAATCTTTACTAATTATTGTTTTTTTTATTAAATATTTATAGGTATTTAAACAATATAAACATACAGTGATAAAGTTAAAAAATAAGAAAAAATACAGTAATAAAGAGTTATACAGAAATTACAGAAATAAGAAAATTGAAAAAACAAAGAAAAGAAAAAAAATCATAAAATTAGGACATACAGTATTTCTTCCCTTATCTCAATATGAGTACATTACATTAAAGATATATGAGCAACAATGACAATCATAAAAAAATTACCCAAACTCTGCTCATCCCTTATAAAAGCTGCTTAAATCATACTTAATACCATTTTTCAACTCATTCTCTAATACATTTAATTTCCTACCCTATCATAAATCACACTTTATTATCACCCCTGTGGTATTTACAATGTCCAGGGAATTATACAAACTCATAATTTCCAAAAATCATTTTGTTCTGGTACAGGGATAATTCCTTTCTTCTTAACAGACACATATTCCACAAAAGGTTTCCAGATTCTCCAAAAATTGTTAACTTTAACTCTACCTTTTTTTATTTTTAACTCGCAAGTGAGTTTATCATTAAGTGCCAGCTCCCACATTTCTTTATACCAATCTTGTATTTTTATCTGGACATCATTTTTCCAATTTCTCGCAATGCAAAGTCTAGCCGCTGACAACATCACCGACATCAATTCTTTATTATCTTTACTCATATTGAACTTATCAACCTCCGTTAACAAAACTATTTCCGGGCCGCAGGCGAGCTGCTTTTCTAGTATATTATTTACTTCCTTTCTCACTTCCCCCCCAAAATTTTTCAGACTTTTACAAGTCCACCACATGTGTATATATGTTCCCACTTCATGTTTACAACGCCAACATTTATCACTAATTCTGCTATCCATACGATGCAGCCCGACTGGAGTCCTGTACCACCGCCAAATTAACTTATAATTATGTTCCTTCATTCTAACGGACATGGACGCATGATCCTTTTTCTCCATTTTCTCTTCCAAGTTTCCACTGAAATTATCTCTTTTAATTCTTCTTCCCATTTATTTTTTAAAACTTCCTGTATATTTCCACTTTTATTCAAAATTTTATAGATCTTATTTACTACCCCTTTAATACCCATGTCCCCTTTCCTAAGCTTGGTCAACATAATTTCAAATAAAGTCAACTCTCTATTTAAACTTTCATCTGTCAAATATTTCTTATTCCAATTATTTATTTGGAGGATCTTGAACCAATCTAACTGCATTTGCGAAAATAGCTCTCTTTTTCTTTCACTAACCTTACATATGTTAATCCAATCTTTCAACAAGAGAACCCCCTTCTCTGCTAATATATTTCTGATCCTACTATCTATTTGTATTGGGAAAGCACTCAAGTCGTCCAATTCTACAACAGGCGAGGTACCTGGGACAAGCTCCTCTTTTATTTTATTCCATTCTTCTATTGTTATCTTTGTCAACTTGCACCTGGGAAACTTTTTTGTATTTTCCTTCTTTTCACTTAAAAATATTGATTTATCAAATTTCTGGAACTCCTTTCTTTCAATTTTTCCCCATATTACTTCTTCCCTATTCAATATTTTGATAACATTTCTTACATGGAATGCCCTGTAATAATCACAAATGTTAGGTATTCCTAATCCCCCCTCTTTTTGCGATATGTACCATAATTTTTTAGCTATCCTAGCTCCTCGTGTACCATTACAAAATCTGTTGATTATATTCTGATACTCCTTTAATTCTTTGTCAGTGAACTTAATCGGTAATACATCGAATAAAAAATTTAATTTGGGTAACAACATCATTTTGCATAATGGAATCTGTCCAAACCATGATAGATTTAACTTATTATACCGAATTATTTTTTGTTCTATTTCCTTCTTCTGTTTATCATAATTTAACCCTTTAAGCTCTCCAAACTTGTTAGATATTAATATCCCCAAATATTTAATTTTGTTTCCGATCTGAATTTTGTATTTCTCCTTAATTTTTTTCTCTTCGTCCTTAGTCCCATTACAAAATATCATTTCAGTCTTGTCCCAGTTAACCTTCAAGCCTGTTATATCCTCAAACTTACTTAAGTGCTTGTATATATTTTCAATTGCTTTTATTGGATGTTTTGCAATAATTAGAGTATCGTCTGCGTATAAGTTTATTTTATTACCTTTTATTCCTTTTATGTCCTCATCCTGGCGTATTGAGTTCGCCAAAAACTCCATTGCCAGAATGAACAATGTTGGTGACAATGGACAGCCCTGTCTTGTACCTGCCTCTAAATTTATATTCCCTGAATATTCCCCATTAATTCTAATCCTAGCTGTTCCAGATTGATATAATTTCTTAATCACTCCCTGAAATTTAGCACCAAATTCATACAGTCTGATCATCTCTTGAATTGTTAACCATTGTAAAGAATCAAAGGCTTTAAATATATCCAGTGACAAAAATCCCACTTTCTCTTTCTTTTGTTCTACTAGGTCCATTACATCTATTACTCTTCGCGTTAAATCTGACATGTATCTGTTTTTGACGAACCCTGCCTGATCTTCCTTTATATAATCAAATATAAAACTACTCAGTCTATTTGACAATATTGATGTAAAAAATTTTGCGTCCTGATTAATTAGTGAAATCGGTCTATACGATTCCACTCTTTCTAAATCTTTGCCTGGCTTGGGAACTAAAACTATTGTTGACCTATTCCATGAACTTGGAGTTGCTTCCCCCTCTAATATTTTATTAAACAGTTTACTCAATCTCGGCACAATCCATCCTCTGAAATCTTTGTAAAACTCAGCCGATAACCCATCTTTACCTGGAGCCTTGTCTACTTTTAATTTCTTTATCGTTTCCTCAATTTCTCTTTCTGTAATTTCTCCCTCCATTTTATTTTTGTGTTCTCTTGATATTTGTGAGATTCCTTGAGTTTCAAAACATTCTCTGAGTTTGTCCAAATTTACCTCCCTTTTTGAGTACAGTTCATTATTTCTATTATCTTCATTTTATCCATTTTTTTATTACACCTCTTTCCATTTTTGTCAATCAATACTCCAATCTGACTTTTAGTTTTCTTCTCTCTTGCTGCCTTCGCTAATAATTTAGAATTCTTATTACTGTACTCAAAATATTCTCTTTTTAAATAAATCATATCCTTTTTAACTTTTTCTATATCTTTCCCTTCCAGTTCCTTCTTAATTTTTTGTATATCCTCAAAAATCCTCTGATTCTTAGTTCTTGCGTGCTCCAGGTAAAGTTGTTTTAATTTTATTTCTAACTCCTGATACCTACTTTTTTTCTATTTGTTTTTAATACTGTTTAATTTTATAGATTCCCCTCTAAATATCACTTTCATTGTATCCCATACCGTGCTATAGCTGACCTCATAATTATCGTTCCAATTCCAATACTCTTCCCATTTCTCCATTACATTTTTCTTACTGGCGTCATCCCTGAATAAATTTGAATCGTATCTCCAATTGTACCCCTTTTTCCCCCCACTGTCCAATTTTATTTCCATTGATATTTTTGCATGATCTGACTCTTTAAACATTCCTATTTTAATATCCTCAATAGTTCTAATTAACCCCTCTGTAACGAATATGTAATCTATTCTAGAATACATATTATGTACATGGGAATAAAAAGTATACTCCCTTTCATTCCCTTTAATTTCCCTCCATGTATCTTTTACCCCCAGTATCTTAATCCAATCATCCAAAATGTATTTTTACTCTGTTTCTTACTACTTGTACTATCAATTCCTGATCTTATTAGATTAAAATCCCCCGCTATAATCATATTTTTTATTCCTTCTCTTTCTAATATTTTTCCCATCCTATTTAAAAATTCCTCCTGATTATCATTTGGGGCATATATATTAACAAGTGTGACTTCCTCCTCATCTATGTTCCCTTTAATTATAAGGTATCTGCCTTCGGGGTCAGCTATACTTTGTATCATATTAAACCAAGGGTGCCCAAACTTTTCAGCCCGGGGGCCGGATAACATTTTATCAGATGCTCCGAGGGCCGAACTATCTCTCCATGGTACATATATCCACCCAGCCTTGCCGCCGCCACCACTAATGCCTTTGCCGCCGGCTCCTCCTTCGCCGCCTTTGCGGTGTCCTTTAAAAGTGTCCTTTTAAAAAAATATGACAGATCCTAGAAACTCACATCCAGCTTGGTCATTGTGGCATCCAAGGAGCTGTTGTTGTGTTCCAAAGCTTCAGGTAGGTGGGATTTTAATTAGCAATGAAAAGTCATTAGCCTTAGAAAAGATCTGCTTCCTGACATCATGTCAGGAAGCAGATCTTTTATAAGGCTAGTAATTTTTCATTGCTAATTAAAACCCCACCTACCTGAAACTTTGGAATTTAATTAGCAATGAAAAGTCATTAGCCTTAGAAAAGATCTGCTTCCTGACATCATGTCAGGAAGCAGATCTTTTATAAGGCTAGTGACATTTCATTGCTAATTAAAACCCCACCTACCTGGAACTTTGGATTTTAATTAGCAATGAAAAGTCATTAGCCTTAGAAAAGATCCGCTTCCTGACATCATGTCAGGAAGCAGATCTTTTATAAGGCTAGTGACTTTTCATTGCCAATTAAAACCCCACGTACCTGGAACTTTGGATTTAATTAGCAATGAAAAGTCATTAGCCTTAGAAAAGACCCGCTTCCTGACATCATGTCAGGAAGCAGATCTTTTCTAAGGCTAATGACTTTTCATTGCCAATTAAAACTCCACCTACCTGAAACTTTGGAATTTAATTAGCAATGAAAAGTCATTAGCCTTAGAAAAGATCTGCTTCCTGACATCATGTCCTGCCTGGCTTGCTGCAGCCTCAGAGGGTGGGGGAACTTCAAAATTAGCGCGCATTGGGTCTCCCAATCAATTTAAAATCAGGAATTACACAATGCACAGCCATAATACTGTAAATCAATTTTGACTTCCAACTTATTCCAATACTTGAATCAGTGTAAAATAAATCACTTCAGACCAGTGATGGTGAACCTTGGCACTCCAGGTGTTCTTGGACTTCAATTACCAGAAGCCTAAATCAGCACTTCTGGTTATCAGGACATCTGAGAATTGAAGTTCCATAACACCTGAACTACCAAGGTTTGCCATCACTAGTTTAGACTTTGTGCCCACTCCTGTTAATGTTTACCTGGGAAAGCCCAGATAAACTTGCAGCAGGAGGTGACATAGATTACAGCTGATAGGCAGAGGCAGCATTAACAGATCTGCTGCATCTCTCTGCAGCTGCAGATCAGCTGACACCAGTTACTACCAATCAGTGGGAGCCCCTCTGCTGCTATGGTGCATTGTTTTTTAAAAAAATATTTATTCAAAGTGTCATAGCACTAAGACTCTTCAAATAAACATTTTTAAAAAAAGAATTACTGGTGGGTGATTAGCTAGGAATAGCAGTTAGTCTTTAAAGTGCTACTGTGTATTTTATTTTATTTGTTTTGTTTTCTGAGATAGCTAGGAATGGTCTCCCTTGATCAGCTGGAGTCTGTTTTCACTGATCAGTGGCTTTGATCTGCCCTGGTAGTGCAGACAGATTTCCAGCTGATGAAGGAGAACATAACCATTTGGTCCACAGCATCTCTGATGCCATCGTGACTGCCAATTGGCTTACCTGGGACATCTCTATACCGCCAGTCAGCTGATCAATGGGAAATCTCATGGCGGCAGCGGAGATGCCACTGATTAGCTAGGGACAGTTTGCCCCATCAACTGGAGCTACCTCTGCTGCCAGAGTAGAGTGCAGCCACTATAGACATACAGTGTATCTAAATAGCTTTACAGTACTGCATATATACATATGGGACTGCAGTGGCTCAAGTCACTAAGATGCTGACTGGGAGGCGGAAGGTCAGCAGTTCGATTCCCGAGTACTGCAGGACGGAATGAGCTCCTGTCTCTGTCCCAGCTCCTGCCAACCTAGCAGTTCAAAACCAAGAAATTGCAAGTAGATAAATAGGGACCATTTCGGTGGGAAGGTAACAAGTGTTCTGTGGGCAGCAGTGTCTAGTCATGCCTGCCATAAGACCACGGAAATGCCTGCAGAAGCAGACAGCACTAGCTCTTCGGCTTAGAAACAGAGATGAGCACTGACCCCTAGTCGGATACGACTGGCTTTCGAGCAAGGGAAACCTTTACCTTTACGATTGCAAGTAGATAAATAGGGACCAGTTCGGTGGGAAGGTAACAAGTGTTCTGTGGGCTGCAGTGTCTAGTCATGCCTGCCATAAGACCACAGAAATGCCTGCAGAAGCAGACAGCACTAGCTCTTTGGATTTGAAACAGATGAGCACTGACCCCTAGAGTCAGATACGACTGGCTTTCAAGCAAGAGAAACCTTTACCAAATTTAATGCATTCTCCAGGGCCTTTTGTAGACTAACTCCTGTATTTAAATTTGAGCTGTATTTAAATTTGAGGTGGATTTGAGATCAAATCCACCACATCAGGCAGAAGAGCAAAGCTTCGTGGGTTGAATTTGTAAGAGCACATCAACTCCACAGGCACACAATGACGGGGCAAGCCTAAAGGTAAAGTAACGTCTCTTTTTGCAACTGACGAAAAATCCCGGGTTATTTAAACCTTTGCAATTGCAAAAGGTTGCAGAGCAAACTTCTTTGCACAAGGATTGGCCACAAGCGAGCTGAAAAGCAACATTTGTTGCTTCTGACAGTAAAGGAACATCCCGGGGGTCTTATTCAAACCTCCTACAAACGGCTGCAAAACAAACTTCTTTTGCCCAGCCAATGGATGGGTGGATGCATTATGCATTGTGGCACCTGAGAAGTTTTGAACTTTTTTTGCTTCTCTTCTGATATCTTAAGTTTGCAATATTCGCAGCCTGACAAAGAGATTTGAAGAACTCTAAACCTCACTTCCCTCCCCCTCCCCCCTACTCCTGGCTTTCTTTTTTAATTGCTTTAAATCAGGCATGCCCAAACTACTTACTTTTAGCTCCAACTGAAGTCCCTCTCTCCACTCTTAACAATAACCGAATCACCTCTGGCGTATTGATTCAGCCATTCTAAAGTAGATTCAGCAGAACTCCTAGTACTAAGCAGGAGGAGGAAGGAACTAGGTAAATCACTCTTTCACTGACTTGTGATCCCTCCGCCCCAAAAAAAAGTTTGCCCAAATTTTTTTTAAAAAATAAAATAAAATTATAAGAGTTCTTATACCATGTCGGGGGCCGGATGAAATGGCCTGGTGGGCCGGATGCGGCCCACGGGCCGTAGTTTGGGCATGCCTGTATTAAACCCTACCTTTTCTGAAATTAGGGTTGCAACTCCTCTTGCCTTTGATGAGCCATAGGCCTTCTCATAAATTTGAATCCCTCTCAGGACTATTTTATTTGTTTCTGCAGACTTCTGATGAGTCTCTTGAAGAAAGATAATGCTGCTTTCTGCTTTCTCTTTGTTGAGTGCTAATTGTAACCTCCTCCTTTTTATTACATTCCCTGTACCCTTCACATTCCATGTTACTATTTTTAGGCTCTTAGCCATCTATTTTATTGTCTTCCTTAATTTTTTGCAACACTCCCTGGACGTGTACCATCTATCCCCTATCTTAAATAAACTATAAAAATTAAGTGATAAGCAAAGATAACCTAATAACATGTTAAAACTAATCTAAAAAAAGTTATAAAAATATAAACAAAAACAAAAAAAGAAAAGAAAAAAAACTTACCTATTCTTCTGCTTTGTTTAAACCTCCCCACGTCCTTTTCAAGAATATCGCCTCCGTATGCCAAAGTGGGGAGGGGGGGATCGGGGCAGAATGTCGTTACTTTCCCTACAGCTCCCCTCTTCCCTCCGCCAATATTTCTTTATTATATATTATTATCACTCTATTAATTCAACACTCGGATCTGATGTATCCATCCCCCCCACTGCTCCCCCCTCCTCCCCCTCCATTCTCAAAACTGGTGTGATTTCCCCAGACACACACAAATCCGTTCTTAATTCAATCCAATCACTTGCAGCCACCTTGATCAGACCAATATGAGTTAAGTAGCCCAAAACATCCATCTTCGAGTCAATGATGTGCATTTTTTATCGTAAAAAAAACCCAGTTGTTGCGGAAATCTCCAGTTATATTTAATACCCTTGGCTGTCAGCAGTTTTGTAACTGGTTTCATCCTGTATTTCCATCTTCTTTCCTCTGGGGCAATATTGTTGTAGATTTCCACATCGTTGTCTTCGATTTTTAGAACGCCAGAACCAGCTTGTTTAATGTAAGCCATCACTTTAAGCTTGTCCGCCCAATTTGCAAATTTGACCAAAACATTTCTTGGTGCATTCTTAACCCTTCTACCTCCAATTCTAAAGACACCACCAAAATCCTCCAGAATGAAATTTTTCCCCATTTGTAATGAATTAAGCCAATCAACTATCCTTTCTCTGAGCTTATCTGGTGTTCGTTCAACCATTTTTCTAATCACAATGTTCTGCTTCTGCTGCCCCTCCTCCACCATAAGTATCCTTCTCTCTTGAACCGAAACTCTTGCTGAAGTTGCACGTTCGTGGATATAAAGTTCATTCACAGTTATTGCCACTTTTTTTACATCCTCTTGAACTGTATCTGTAATCATGTTGATCTTTTTAGTGTTCTCTGTAACTTCTTTCTGTAGATCGGAGAGAGATCTCACCAGACTCTCCTGTTGAAGTCTGGCGATTTCTCTATCCTTCTTCATTTCTTCATTACTTCTTTTTATCTCTGATGACATCTGTTGTAACATCTTGAACATCCTATCCATATCAGGTGATGCAAAGCTGGGCATGTCTGTCACGACTGGTGTCTCCAGGGCTGGTGATGGATTGTGTCCTTCCCTCTCCTTCTGCTCCTTTTGTTCTTTCTTATCCTTCCTAGTTTTAGGTTTAACCACTTCCTCCTCCTCTCTCCCCTTCCCTCCCTCCATTGTAATTCCATAAAAAGTCCAAAAAATCAAGCAATCAATCAAATGTTCCAATCTGTATGAATTAGAATATCAATCAATTATTTTTATATGTTTTTATAAATTTTAATCCAATTTCTGGGTCAGTTCCAAAATTGTTTAATTAATCAATTAATCAACCAATTAACTAACCAGTTAATTAACTAACCAATTAATTTCTCTCGTATTTCAAAATTCAAATCAATAATTCAAATCAAAATTCAAATCAATAAACTTAATTAACTAATTGATTACTTGATGTGATTGACCAGACAGTGAAACAAAATAGTTTAATCAATATTCTCCTTAATTAGTCAATTCTAGTAAATTGATTCCCTTAATGTATAAGAGAGCTTAAAAATTCAAAAATTCAAAATATATGTGTAATTAAAAGGAGAAAGAAGAATTTCCCCCCCTCCTTTTCCCTAATTAAATTTAATAAATTTAGTGAAGTTAATAATTTAATTTAGTAAATTTTTCCAAAGTTAATAAATGAGATTAATGAGTTAAAAAAAAATAGAAGATAAGAAAAAAAGGGGGGAGGGAAGGGGAGGAGGGGAGAAGAAAAATATTTATTTAAAGTTAGAAAAAAAACTCCAAAGGAGCAAGGAAAGGTTTCAGTCCACAAGTAATAAGATCTATAATATTCAGAAAAAGGGATCAGCAGACTTAAAACGAAACAGTAGAACTAAACACGAAAACAGAAGGGAGGGAGAAGGAGGGGGAAGGGGGAGGGGGGAAGTCTATAGACAAACTACGAATACTCAGTAAACATTTGGGGACTCTAAAAGTTAAGCAAGCAATATTAACTTAGGGAGAGATAGAGACCAAACAATGCAAACAATACAAACAGTAAGACAGACTACGACAACAAACAAACAAACAACCAAAACAAAAAGACAATATGGCGCTTCCGTCCACTTCTCGTCTCTTGTATCCGGGCTTGCTAAGTTTCGTTTAAGAACAGTAAGTTTTGTTTTACTCCGCCATTTTCAAGTCTTTTCCTCCGAATCACTTTAATATTTTCCCATAAAAAATTCAAAAAGGTTTATAAAAAGCCAATAAGAAAAAGCCCAATTAGCCAGTCCACGTCAGTCCTCTCTCAAAAAAAGGAAAGTCTCTTTAAACAATTATTCCATTTAAAGAAAAAAAGAACAGTCTTTCCCGTTCCGACCGCTCTTCCGCTCTTCCGATCGCGCCGTCTCAAAAAGCTCAATCTCGCCCCCAGACCTCTCTCACACACTCTCCTTCCTTCCCCTCTCCTTTCCCCGTCGCTACTTCAGATGCTGGAGCCGGCTTCCTCTTCTCAGCACCCCGTCTGCTCAAACAAACTCTTTTTTTTTATTATTTATTTATCAGAAGACTCACCACACGGTGCAGCTTTTATTCTTCGGCAGACTCCGGTGCCAGATAAACTTCAGCAATAGAGATCATCAAAGCCTCCGAACTTCCAGCCTCACTCTGATCACGGCCCGGGTTGGTTCGACGAGCGGTAGGCTTAGTCCCGACGGCCCTTCCGAGCTGCTGGTTTCGCCCGCCGCTCGGAACTCAGACCCCTCTGCCTTCAGGTCCGTTTTCCTTGCTTTCCCCGCTCGATGTCAACAATTCTTTGCTAGTAAGTACTCCGCACGATCTTCCAAGGTCAGTTTATTTTGAAAAATAATTTTTTTTATACAATTCTCATTGATTCCGCATTAAATTGGCGGAGCGAAGGGAAGCTGCTGCTTTCCCCTACGCCATCCAAGCCACGCCCCCTACTAATTATTGTTGCTTTTTTATTTTAATTTGATCTTCAAGTAAACTTCTTTATTATGTATCAAACAATTGGTCTATGGCTCATTTTTAAAGCTTCCGCCTGTGAAAAGGTTCTTAAATATTAAAAATAAAAGGATTTCAGACTTTTTGGCCTGGATGTCTGCAGCTCTAAGGCCTTGGAGTCTGAAATTCAGGTAACAGTTATAGGAATCACTGCAATGCAATCACTTTTTAAAAAATATGTATGATATGTGCATTTCAATAGATTTCAGAATCCATATTTTGCAGTGTTTTTGCTTTGGTGAAATATAATGTTCACAAAAAAATCTACCATATTCCCAAAGAGTTTTCCTGGCATTCTTCTCCTCTTTTCTATTGTCTGTTATGAGAAGATCAATTATATTATTGCTGAATGAGAGTGCGGCAAATAATATTGAGTAGTAGAGCAAAACAATGTTCTATGAAATTAAATGAACTCTAAGGAAGTTAATGATCTAATCTGTGGAAGGCACTTGAGAAGAGAGGAGGGTAAAGAGATTGTTAGTGATACTAAGCATTGGTTTTGGAGAAAGGGAACTAAGGATCTATGGTTACCTATTACTAAGTCCTACGAAATTCAGGTGAAAATCCAGTTGTCCCTAAGCAAAGTTAATTCAATGTGAAATTTATTTGGCATGGTAATAAGCAATTCCTTTCAAGTAAACACAGACTTTGTGTGCTATTTAATTATTTTTGGTTGGTGTCCAACCTTTCTTTATGGCAGGAAATGAGGATAAACAATGAATAAGAGGTATTATATTGGGGAGAGATAGATGAGAATGAAAAAAACCCCTTCTTGCACACATCCAATGCCTTTTGACTGCAACTGATGTATAGGAAAATCTTCTCTTTCTTAATAAAGTGAAAATATTTTAAAAAATAGTTGCGACTGGTCCAGCTCATATATTATACATTGTACTTGTGAAATGTATAGATAAATGTTTTATTTTAAAATGGATGTGGTCTGAGCTATGATTAAGAAGAATCTGTGCATAAAACTTTGAGCCTTTGCTGTTGTCATGCACTGTCAAGTCACTTTTGACTGAAGCAATACTATGAACAAGTTATCTCTAAAATGTTCTATACTTAGCAGCCTTGCTCAGCTGTTGTCAACTCAAAGATGTGGCTTCCTTTATGGAGGCAATTCATCTCATAATCACTCTCCTTCTTTTCATGCTGGTTTCAACTTTTCTAGGCATCACTATCTTTTCCAGTGATTCTTGTTTTTCTTATGATGTGCCCAAAGCATGCCAGCTTCAGTTGTGTCATTTTTGCTTCCAGAGAACATTCAGATTTGATTTGATCTGGCACCCATTGGTTTGTTTCTTTAGCAGTCCCAAGTATTTGCAAAGTTCTCCTTCCTTTACATGAATGACTCCTCCAAACCTCCATAGCTGTGAGGGCTGGAAGGGGAGGTTACCCCTTCTGGCTGGGGGAGACAAGCAATTGCAGAAATCATGGTTTTGTGTCCCTGCAGTTGGCTTTGAGGGCAGGGCTAGCCTATTAGTTTTAAGGCTGGCCATTCCCTGAGGCTGGCCTCTTTGTCACTGTTTCTTGAGAGGGATCCATTGATGGAGCGTCATTTGAGCCTGTGCTACCTGAGGCTATTGGTGGTTTTTTGTTGTTCAGTCACACAGCTGATTCTGACCCTTTGTGACCCTATGGATCACTGTCCGCCAGGCACTTCTGTCCTCCACCATCCTCCTCAACTCGCTCAGTTCTGTGCCCATTGTCTCTACAATACCATCCAGCCATCTCATTTTTGGGCACCCCCTTTTTCTTTTGCCCTCCACCTTTCCTAGCATCAAGGCTTTCTCAAGTGAATCCCCTCTTCTCATTTGATGTCCAAAGTACTTTAGCTCCATCTTTACTATTTGACCTTCAAGGGAGCAGTCAGGGTTGATTTCTTCTAAGATTGATCTATTTGTTCTCCTCGCTGTCCAGAGGACTCTCAAAACTCTCCTCCAGCACCACATCTCAAAGGCATCTATTCTTCTGTGCTCAGCTTTCCTAATGGTCCAGCTCTCACAACCATACATTGCCACATGGAATACCATTGCTTTGACTAGACAAATTTTTGTTTGCAATGTGATGTCTCTACTTTTCACTATGTTCCCCAGGTTTCTCATCACTTGCTTCCCAAGAATCAGCTGCCTTTTTATTTCATGGCTTCAATCACCACCTGCAGTGAGCTTTGATCCTAAGAAAGTAAAATCTGTCACTGCTTCTACTTCTTCCCCATCTATTTTCCAGTGACTGATAGGGCCTGTTGCCATGATTTTGGTTTTCTTTACATTGAGTCTCAAGCCAGCTTTTTCACTCTCTTCTTTCAACCTAATCAGGAGCTTCTTTAAGTCCTCCTCACTTTCTGTCATTAGGGTAGTATCATCTACATATCTCAAGTTGTTGATTGGTGATGGGGAGATTGAATTTAGAGAGGACTGCCAGGCTTAGTGGCATCCCACCACTGCAGATGTTGGACCACCAATCCTGGTTTATTGGCAGGGCTCTGTAGCCATCTGTGGATAGTGGTGCACAGCACAGCTCAGGGACTGGGGATTGGCTCTTCCAGGCTAGAAAGGAGCCAAAGAGGTCCACCTGCTCTAGTACCTGGATTTAAGTGATACCCCAGGCAGGCACCACTGCAAGTTAGGGGAATTAATACATTTTAATAAATTGAGGACTAAGTTTTCAACCTAGCTTTATGTGTCAGTATTCTTTATTCTTCAGGTTCGACCTCCGTACATAGTACAGTACTATAATTAGAAATACTGTACAAGAGTGCAGATGAACTTAGCCTTAGACTCTGCTGACACATTGTTACACTTGATGATCACTAGTTCCTGCATTGCCCTGACAACTGCTTTGTGCTTGGGTGAGAAAAAGGTAAAGAGATGAAAAAGGAGTCAGGTTTTGAGTTTTCCCTCTTCTAGGTATCTCTTTGTGAAAGGTAGAGAGGACAAGAGTGCTGCCTATAAACCATTTTTACTGCTGACATCAGTGTCATCAACATTGAGGTTGTCCTTTGCTATGTAAAGTTTTGACACCCTTTTTCCTGCTTGCAGCATGGGCACAATATTGCACAGCAATATCAGGGCATTCCCTGGCATTCTGAATTGTGGATATACAAAAGCACAATAACTGGAGGCGTTCTGAAGAACTAAATAGACAGATAATGGAAAGATGCCAAGACCTCCCTGGCAGATATGACAAGCAGCCTTGCTTTGCAAGATAACGCTACATATTTTAACTTTTCAGTTTGCTTATCTTCTAAGCTTTCTCCACTTTTAAAGAGTACTGGCATCTAAAACAGCATGCATACCTTTTTAATTATCTAGAATTTGTTGCTGTAAATTTCTTTAGAATGTATGTTTTACATTGAAATTTAGAATCCAAGCAAAGCTACCTAGAGGAACTCTTAGAGTTTTTTCATGAATGTGTGCAAACCATTAACGCTATTCCCTTTAGACTCTGAGTACATAGTGCAACTAAGGTGGAACCAGCTGGGAGAAAATCAGTATTTCAGGAAATAGATAGATACAGATAATGCCAAGTTGAAGCCATTATCCTTTCATATCTTCACCGAGGACTACGAGTTCTATTGCCTTAAAATCTAGAGATTCACTATTGGTCATTCTCAACAATACCAGCCTAGATGGCCTGACTTTGTCTGGATCATCTGCCAATGTTTTATGAACTAAACATGACCAACTGTAGTTTTCATAAATAGCAGCACATCTCTTACACATTTTGTTTTCCTGTGTTTCATCTATCCTGTCTTACATTGCTTTAATTATCTGTTTTCCCTGAAACCTTGGATGATGCCTAATATGCAAAAATATGCAAGAAATTTATAAGAACATAGAAGCAGGGGAAGCTGCCTTAAATGAGGTCAGCCTATTGGTTCATTTACCAACACTTGCTGGCCATCATTTGATGCAGGATTATGTCCAGGCCCTGACTCCAAGTATCAAGAATTCAGTCTGGGAACTTCTGGATGCAAGACTTGTGTTGCATCAATAAACAATCAAATGGTAGCAGACAAATTCTTAAAAAGCAGAAGATGCCCCCGCCCTTCCTCCGGGCCCCTGCCACCTTGGCCCGGAGAGGGATGAAGACGCAGCAGCTGCGGGTGGTGAGGCGTCGCCCCCGCCTCCTTCCGGGCCAAATCCATCTCGGCCCAGAGCCGATATAAAGAACCTTCGGCGGCGGGAGGCAAGAGGATGCCCCCGCCCTCCCTTGGACGCCCTTGCCACCTTGGCCTGGTGAGGGACATTCCCGACCTTCCTCTGGCCCTTTCCACCATGGCCGGAGTCAAGGAAGCCGGCGCAGCTGAGGCCGGTTGAGGTGATGCCCACACCTTCCCTCCGGGCCCTTTCCACCTTGGCCTGAAGGTTTGATAAAAGACTTGGCGGCGGCAGGTGTGGGTTGTAATTATGAGGTTGATATATTGTTTTCTACTGTTAAATGGAATTTATTTTCTTGTGTCATTATACTGTCATATTGTTGTATTTTTATACTGTATGGCATATTGTACTTGGAATTGTATTTCCACTTTGTATTTTTTGATTTGTTACTTTGTTACTTGATTGTGTTACCACATCGTTGCTGTTTTACCTTGTGGTGTCCTTTGATAGCTTTGTTTGCCTTATTGTTGTACCTTATTGATTGATTATATACTATTTTGTTGTACACCGCCCTGAGTTGGTCACACCAAGTAGGGCAGTATAAAAATCTAATAAATAAATAAATAAATAAATAAATAAATAAATAAATAAATAAATAAATAAATAAATAAATATGGGACTTTTCAGCCCAGTTGTGCCCCAACCCCATGCTGGTTAGTAGCCAATTTCCATCATTGTTCTTCACTGGATAGATAGATAGATAGATAGAGACAGAGACAGAGACAGAGACAGAGACAATACTGATGTAACACACATTTGGTAACTTAAACATTTACTAAATTGCCACTTTAAACCTGCATATCAATTAGTGAAGATCTCAGATCTAAATCAGTCATGTGGTATAAACTTGCTTTCCCCCAACAACTTGGATAGAAACCCAGTGACAGAAAATGTCACTTTCTATTCTTGATTCATTTTAAAGCGGACATCAAGCTATTTCAGAAATGATGGAAACAATTGCTACTCAAAAAGAGAAACTTCTGAGCTCTCAAATTATTCAAACGTGTTGATGCTTACAATTTATTTCTCTCTTACACATGTAGAGTCGTCATTTGATCCCAGCCTTCAGTTGGCTATTCATTCCTTTGGGAAGGTTTCCTCATCAATGTGCTTGGAAGCTGAAGCATATGAAGGAAGAGGAAGCCTTTGAAACTAATGTGGCTACACTACATAGTCAGTGAGAAAAAGAACAAGCATTGAAAGATAGCTGCCCATCTCAGAACACAGGACTTCCAGGTGGCAGGAAAACCCCAACACCATTTGGCTCATTCCATTTTATGCATGATCACTGATGAATAGTGTGATAGTTTTTTTCCCCCATGTTTTAATCATGGGTGGAACTCTCTTGGTTCCATGTGTCATTAAGGCTAGGCTGAATGATTCTGTTGGTCACTCTCAGTTCAGTTTTCTTCAGATAGGTATTCATTTGATATACCACAAGGATACATTGCAATGATCTTTACACCTGTTTTCCAAAATGCAGTCAATTTCTTTTACATGATCATTTACATTGGCCTTGCCATGAGAAGTGGGAGGGAAGAAGGAGAGAGAAAGAGAAGATTAAAGTTTGAAAGACAATAGCATATTGTCAATGTGCTTCTGTGAAAAATGTAAGATTTATTGGCTTCAGATGAGCTGCATTTCTTTCAAGTTAAAAAGATGAATTGAAGATGGCAACTCAGTTCCGATTTCTGAATTTGGTACAGTATATATTTTAAAAAATAAGGAATCATCTTAACTTAGAATAACAGTGACTTCTACTGGACTCACAAAATTTTTTGCAAGTTCATAGGATAGTTCTTTGGATTTAATAGAGCCAGCCAGCATTTCATTTGGTGTTTATATGATCATAGTCAACATGATTGTAACCTACTGCACACTATTTGCAAGCAAGCTCTTTGCAGCTAATGAATATTTTTCAGAACTGTAAATTGCCTCCTAGGTATCTTAGAAGAATATGTTTAGTACTTATTTATACTTATGTCACTTACATGCAGTGTCTGAATGTTTTTCACAAGCCTTCTCCTATTTTCTCCATGTACTCTCCTGATAGTATGTTATGCTAAAACTTCATTTTGAATTGAAGAATTGCATGCCAGTGGTGGCACGGCCGTCAAAATTTTGCTCACAATTGGAGTTCAGTCTTGATTGAATCAAGGTTGACTACTCCACCTTCCATCCTTTTGGGACTAGCAAAATGAATACTCAACATGTTGGGAACTCCTAATTACCTTGTGAACTGCTCAGAGTGTGTTTAAAGTGCTATGAGGTAGTATATAGTGTAATATCTATCAATACTAAACTTCTTAGATGATCATGAAGCTGAGGAGCAATGGAACTCCAGCTAGAACAATGTGAGGGAATTATTGGGTAAGGATACCAAGAAAGAATAGACTATCATAGGTTCTAGGTCTGAAATCAGGAGTTCAGTAGAGCAACATAGGTTAGCAGGATTCTCTGGATAAAACCTGAATCGTGGCTGGTGTGGTGTGTGTGTGTTTTCATCTATTAAAAGACAACTGGTGTCGTGTGTAGAGATTACAAGGCTGCACTAGAATGTAAAAGATACATGTTTAAGTCCATACGGTAAAGGTAAAGGTCACCCTTGCTCAAAAGCCAGTTCTATCTGACTCTAGGGTTCAGTGCTCATCTCTGTTTACAACCAAAGAGTCAGCACTGTCTGTGTCTGCAGAGTGGCAGGCATGTCTTGACGCCGGAGTGCACAGAATGCTATTTACCTTCCCACTGAAGTGGTACTAATTTATCTATTTGCGATGTCTTGAACTGCTAGGTTAGCAGGAGCTGGGACAGAGACAGAAGCTCACTCCGTAATGCAGTGCTCGGGTTTCAAACTGATAACCTGGCAACCTTCCAGTCATCAAGTTCTCCACTATAAATCTCCACTATAAATCTCCACTATAAATCTCCTTTGGTGATCTTGGTCTTATCTGTCTCTGTCAATGTAACTAGTTCACAGGGTCCTTATGAAGAGAAAATGGGAAGGAAGAGACCCATACAATCCTCAGGGAAAGAATGATATATAGACATTTCAAAGAACGAAAGAGTTTTGTTCCTGGAATCTGTTGACTGGAGCCCCTATTTTGTAATGACACACAGTGCCAGTGCTTTTTCCATCTTCCTTAAAATGTGTCTATATGATGATGTGCTTTCCTTACTTCAGTTAAGCAAGAGTACAGACAATGTATGCATTAATTCCTATCAAAATCTATATCCTGACATATAGGCGTCGAGAAGCTTAGAAAAATACAGAGAGAAGCAGTGGCTAATATTCTGTCCTTAACATACACTCTGCTTAAATAAGCAAGATATTAAGCCTTGGGAAAATGCCACAGGGAAATTCAATCATCCCTTACCTGACAAATATTTTTACCACAATCTAATCAGTTGAAGAGTTTCAATCTCCTGAGTGAGAGGCAAACAGCGTGTCACGTGTGCATATCTGCATTTTTAAAATATAAATTTGTTTCCTTGTTTTCAGATACCCAGAATTGTTTTTTTATTTTTAAAAAAATCCCAAGGGGCATGAACCAGAAAACATATATATGAGCAAGTGGAGTATGTAACTATGAGAGTATGACAGTATAAATTCACAGCACAATGGCAGAAGAGAAGTGAGAGACAGGTGAAGTTGTTTAAATTACACAGAACTGAAATGTGTGCTCTGTGTAAAAAAGTGGGAGTCAAAGAAAAACAACAACCAGAAATCCAGTTTTTGCCTGAGGTGGCAATACTTTTCAAGTTGCACATTTTCCAGAGTAGGTTTGTACATGTGTTTGAAACTTGTAGGTAATTAATCCTCAAAGTGCCATTCAGTTCTTAAGTGTAAAAACTAAGGTTCTAATGAAAAAAAGTATTATTCTGAAAATTAGTGAAAGTATACTTCCTCTCAATTCAAAACCCACCACCTCTTCCTAAGATACTTTTCTTCCCTCACACTATTTCCTCACTGCTCTGTTCCTTCCTTTTGACTAACCCTCTGTTCAACCTGTATTATCCTTGCTTGGATTAGAAAGCCCTTCAAAGTTCTCCCCTGCCTTTTATCCTTCTTTCTGTTCTATCTCTCTCTCCCCCCCAGAAAAATCCTTTTTCTTTCTACGTTCATGCAGAAAGTAAGAAAGACTCTTACTCATAGGAGAGCCTTCTTGGTGTTGGCATCAACAATTTGGAACTCTCTACCTATTGACCTTCCCCAGGCTCCATCTTTACCTATATTTAAAAAAAATTAAAATGTTTTCGCTTTAAAGAGATTTTACCAATTGCTGAACAATTAACTTATACTCTACTGTCACCAATATGTGTTGTTTAGGGGGCATCATTAGTTTTTATTGGTTTTGTCCATAATTTTTTGGTTTAGCTTATTATTTATGTTTAGTTTTACAACGTTACTGTAAAAATATTTTAATTTGCTGTACGCCACCCAGAGTGGAATAATATCCCAGATGGATGGCATACAAATGTAATAAATAAATAATTCCCACACACCCAATTCCAAGGCATCTAGAGATTATGTTCCTGTCTATTTATTTTATTTTTTGTTGTTGTTGTTCAGTCGCACAGTGTTTCCGACCCTTTGCGGCCCTATGGACCATTGCCTGGCAGGCACCTCTGTCTTCCACCATCCTCCTCAGCCTGCCCAGGTTTGTGCCCATTGCATCTACAATATGATCTAGCCATCTCATTTTTGGTCACCCCCTTCTTCTTTTGCCCTCTACCTTTCCCAGCATCAAGTCCTTCTCAAGAGAATCTTCTCTTCTCATTTGATGTCCAAAGTACTTTGGTTTCATCTTTACTATTTGACCTTCTAAGAAGCAGTCAGGGTTGATTTCTTCTAAGATTGACCTATTTGTTCTCCTCACTGTGCAGAGGACTCTCAAAACTCTCCTCCAACACCACATCTCAAAGGCATCTATTCTTCTGCGCTCAGCTTTCCTTAAGGTCCAGCTATCACAACCATACTTTACTACTGGGAATACCATTGCTTTGACTATGCAAATTTTTGTTTGCAAGGTGATGTCTCTACTTTTAACTGTGTTCCCCAGGCTTCTCATAGATAGCAATGCATTTTGCACATTTTGCAAACTGTTTTCCTTATGCAGATCAATGATAATTAGGTTGTATTGTTGTATGCCAACTAGCTAACAAAATTGATTTATCATTGAGAAGCAATCCTCTAAACTTGTAAAGGAGGCTGGGGGCTGGGATTGATTGTGAGGTACCTCTTAAAATCAGCAAGTTGCCCTTTTAATTAATTGTTACTTTGATAAAAGGAAGGATTTTATTTAGTTTTCCTGCCTTAGTAATCAAAATGTTTCTTGAATCCAAGGAAGGAGTGAGATTTTAGCAATTATACTTAGTTTTCATTTTCTGGATCCACCATACGCAGAGAACAACACAGGTATGCTATGGGGTAAGTGTTTTCTGCTACTACATTTTCTATTAAGAAACAGAAATCCTTCAGAGCGAAACCTCTAAGAAATGAGATGTCCAAGTAAATCTCATGTGGTTTACCAACGGCATGCTAATTTTCAGGAAGCAACTCCTGATTATGATGAACAGAAAATGGCTGAAATCCTGTTGTGCAGCTCTGTGTGCTCTGTGAGAATAATGTCATCAGCAGAAGCAAATGTGTACAAGTCTTGTGCATTATGGCATTTGCCAAAACAAGACTTAATCAGTGGCAATTCTCCACTGATGATAACATAATTCCTTTTGGGTGTGGAGTTATGCAACAGGATTTCAGCCAGAGTATAATCTCTTAATGACACTTTTTCTAATAGTGTGGCAACCACTTTATTAGATTTGGCCAAGCTCTAGGCTAACAGTTGATAGTTTCTATTCATGACATTTATCCTACTCATATAATTCCTGTTTAGGTCTGTGACAGTATTTGTGCATTTTTTTAAATACTTCTGTGGGGGGAAACACATTCCTATGATTGGGGAAATGCAATGGATGATGACAAGGGACTACACTCTGCCATCACTTCCAAGGAAATGGTGGACCTTAAATGCTCAGAGATACACAGGAGGGCTTTACTCTGTGGACATGCATCCTTATGTAAGTGGCACAAAGGTCACCAGCCAGTGGCATTTGCATCCATACACCAAAAGATTAAAAGCAGTTAGTGAAAGAGACAGATCCTAGAGATCTTGGATTACTACACAGGCTTTCTCTAACATCTCTCTTGTTGAGTACCAAGTCATATACCAGCAAATGAGTTTGAAAATAAATGCTGATTCTTTGTTAAAAGCCTTACAAGGATCTGCTTTCCCTCTATTAATTATTAAATTAACTCTCTCTTTCTCCAATACTTGCTTTTAAAAATTTATGCAGGTGAAACATTCCCTTTTAATATGTTACATTAATGATTTTTTTTATCCTCTTTATCTCCAAAGGAAAGCTTGCTGGGTAGTTTAGTGGATTAGATGTGGAGCCAGAAATTAAGAGTTCAATTCTCCACTATACCTCCTATGAACAGAACCAACCTATATAGCCATGGGCAAGCTGTACAGTCTCAGGAAGGTCAACAGTTCAAGACCTGAGTACAGTCATACCTCGCACAACGAGTAACTCGTATAACAAATAACTCGCTTAACGAGGATGATTTTTCACAAAATGTCTGCTTTGTTGAGCGAGGAAAAACTCGCTTAACGACAACAGACTCTCTCGCTTGGTGCTGCTGCAAGTGGCCGAGCGAGACAGCTTCGCAATCAACGGACCTCTCCGCTGATTGCGAGGCTGTCTCACTCAGCCGCGCCAAGCAAGAGAGCCCCTGGGAATCTTTGGCCGTAGGAGCACAGAGCGCTCCTATGGCCAATGACTCCCCCCCAGAGATTGTGCGGGCTCTCTCACTTGGCGTGGCTGCAAGTGGCCGAGCGAGACAGCATCACAATCAGTGGACCTCTCCGCTGATTACGAGGCTGTCTTGTTCAGCCACACCAAGCAAGAGAGCCCCTGGGAGAGCCCCTCCGGAGATTGCGAGGGCTGTTTCGCTTGTTGTTCAGTCGCACAGTCGATTCTGACCCTTTGCGACCCTATGAACCACCATCCGCCAGGCACTCCTGTCCTCCACATCCCCCTCAATACACTCAGCTCTGTGCCCATTGTCTCCACAATACCATCTAGCCATCTCATCTTTGGCTGCCCCCTTTTTCTTTTGCCCTCTACCTTTCCCAGCATCAAGGCCTTCTCAAGAGAATCTTCTCTTCTCATTTGATGTCCAAAGTACTTTGGTTTCATCTTTACTATTTGCCCCTCCAAGAAGCAGTCAGGGTTGATTTCTTCTAAGATTGACCTATTTGTTCTCCTCGCTGTCCAGGGGACTCTCAAAGCTCTCCTCCAACACCACATCTCAAAGGCATCTATTCTTCTGTGCTCCACTTTCCTAATGGTCCTGCTCTCACAACCATACATCACCACTGGGAATACCATTCCTTTGACTATGTCTCTACTTTTCACTATGCTCCCCAGGTTTCTCATCGCTTGCCTCCCAAGAATCAGTCGCCCTTTTATTTCATGGCTGCAATCACCATCTGCAGTAAGTTTTGATCCTAAGAAAGTAAAATCTGTCACTGCTTGTTTTATGTTCAGTTGCCTTTAAAGAGCACTTTATTAATGAGCTTTGAACAGGTACCCTGTAAAAGAATCCTTTTTTTTTTACTTTATTCTTGATGTGTGATGTTTTAAAAGTTGAAGTTTGATGTTTGGAATGTTATTTTTTGATTTAATATGTTCCTGCACAGTATTTATGCTGTTTAACTGCACTTTATAAATAATTTTGAACAAAAAAGGGGTTTTTTGGGGGGGGGGGCGTTCTGAGGTCCAGAACAAAATTTGGGTTTTCAATGCATTCCTATGGGAAAATTCGTTTCGCTTAAAGAGCGATTCGCTTAAAGAGCAATCTCGTGGAACACATTTGTTCTTTAAGCGAGGTATTACTGTACTTCATGACAGAGTGAGCTCCTTTCTCTGTCCCAGCTCCTGCCAACTTAGTAGTGTGAAAGCAAGAAATTACAAGTAGATAAATAGGGACCACTTTGGTGGGAAGGTAAACAACATTCCATGTCTAGTCATGCCTACCAAATGCCCATGGAGACATCTGCAGACACAGACAGCACTGGCTCTTTGGCTGTAAACAGGGATGAGCACTGAACCCAAGAGTTGGATATAACTGACTCTTGAGCAAGGTTGACCTTTACCTTTACCAAAGCACTTCTGTGTATTTTCTACTTAGTAAAATCTGAAAAGGGTCACAATAAATCAGAATTGACTTGGTGGCATGAAACTATTAATATAATTATTCTCTAAAAGTTCAGTAAATTGCAGTTTTAAGGTCCGTGCCCTTGGTGTTGTCAGGAAAGTAGGACTTCTGCCCACAAGTGGTTGGTTCCTGCTTCTGAGCTGCTGCTCCTCCAGCTTATCAACCCAGGATATTATCTTAATGTAAATAAGATAGCACATAGCCAAGTAAACACTCCAGTTATCTTTAGGTAATTTAAAAGTTTATTGTAATCAGGGTAAGTTACAGAAGAATGTTTTTCAAAAGTTCAGAAAGCACATCAAACTAAAGAAAGTTTCTTTAATTGTGCAAACCCTGAGGGCCCACCCCTCTTTCTCTCTCTTACCAGTCTACGTGTTTGCTCACAGTTGAGCACCGGACCAAGAGAGCATCTTGGCTCCTCCCTCTGGGTTTTATCTCCTCACACATGGTCCACCTCCTTGTCATTCCCCTAATGGATTCAAGCCAATGATCAAACAGTATCACATATCCATCACAAATTAGGTTTCATTTCTTCTAACCCAAGAAGCTTGCATGTTTTTAAATTCCAATCCTTCTAAGGTACATGCTATAGGTCCTCCCAGACATGGAAATCTCTATCTTGGAATGAGGCTGAACCAGGGCACAAATCCTGCAAACAAAAACACTGTACCTGGTTACTTTGTGTTTTGCTAAAGAGAATTGGCAGGAAGGTTGTCATATAATATATAAAATGTCTAGCAACATATAGCAATCTGTGTATCAAATTTGATAATATCCCAGAAACCCTTCACTAATATTTTATCCCCTGTGATGGGTGTCTAACAGATGGATGTATTTGATTTCTGCTGTCTCCCTTTCAATCCTAGTTTTGTAATTTCTCTGTTGCAGAAAAAATAAAATTAAAATTAAAATTGATTAATCTATATGTAAGAGACTGCACCTGCAGAAGAGTACTATTTTTAATATATTAAAAATAAAAGTATTGTGTGGCAGCTAACAGATTTAACCTGGGGTGCCACATTACCTATGTTTTCGTTTTCTGTTTGTTCTTTTTATATATGCTGAGACAGACTATCACAGCTGTTCCTTGAAAACTGCTACTATTTTTAAAAAGCTCTTATTTTTCTAAATAGGAATCCTGATAGCCTATCCTTGTACTGGTAGAAATCCTAGCCAAAACCATCTCAGTTTCACCCAGAGTGATTTGAAATCAGTTTGCTCACCCTCACACAGCATGCTCTAAACACAAATCAGAACTGCCATGATTTCCCCAAGAATATGACCGAAAGGAGACACAGAGCTGAATGTCAGAGTGTAGGATCCTAACACTTCACCGCATCATCAGGTCTCCCTGACAGCCTGCTGACATGTGAACTCTAAGGAATGAGAAGGAAACACATAGTGTCTTCTTACATAAAACTTTCCTTTCCGCAGGGAAAATTTATGTAGCTTTCGTGGAGTAGACTTAGACTTAGCATTTGTAGACTTAGCATTTATCTAGGGAAGTGATGGCTAACCTTGGCACTCCAGGTGTTCTTGAACTTCAATTCCCAGAAGTGATGACTTGGGCTCCTG
Organism: Furcifer pardalis; assembly: GCA_030440675.1. Taxonomy (NCBI): domain Eukaryota; kingdom Metazoa; phylum Chordata; class Lepidosauria; order Squamata; family Chamaeleonidae; genus Furcifer; species Furcifer pardalis. The sequence continues at coordinate 3,811,068 of CP126892.1, read as the reverse complement.
GTAATTAGTCCAGGAACACCTGAAGGGCCAAGGTTAGCCATCACTGATCTAGGAGTCCAACAAAAATCCAGAAAGCTAAGCACTTAGAAGCAACATGCCAACCTTGCAAGGTAGAGCTGTCACTACACCACACGAAGACCAATATTTCCTGGTAAGGGATAAGGCTAAAACCTGATTTTAGTACTTCAAGCCCTCTAAGTCTCACGACCACCACCACACAAAAACCCAGACAATTGTTTGAAAGGTTTCTTTTATTAAAGAAGAAAAAAAGGTAAAAGGACAACAGGCAAAAACTCTCCAAGAGGTTGCCAAAACATTTCCAAAAGTTCTTGCAGCAAAACATAGAGGCAGTCTAAGACAGGAATGGCCAACCTTTCTGCACCATGGGCCTGACCAAGCCCCTGGAACAAATAAGTAGGCCAGACCACATCCCCGGAAGTGGAAGTGGGCACATTTACGGCTGACATAAATGTGCCCACTTCCATGTTTACATCAACCATGAGCACATTTGTGCATGCACTTGTGTGTTATACAGCAGGTATAAACATGCCTGCTTCTACTTTTGGGTCCGGGGGAGACAGTGACAGGCCAGTTGGAATGGCATCACAGGGGAGATTTGGCCCCTGTCTAAGACATTGAAGAGAAACAAATCATAAAACAACAAAACCTGATTTATCTACCTGATATTCACACCATAGTAAAATTCATTCATTCATTCATTGCATTTTTATACCATCCATTTGGGAAATTTCCCACTCTGGGTGGTGTACATTAAAATATCATAATAAAACACACATCAAATTAAAAATAAATGAATCAAATAAATACATCATAAAATAAAGTAAAATAACTGGTATCTGAGGGAGCAGAGGATCAACCAACTGGTTAATTTATTGCTAAAGGGATAACATCCTGAAAGACTTCCTTGAATAAGAAAGTTTTAATTTTTTTTTTTGAATACAGCCAGGGATGGGGCCTGGCGCAACTCCACTGGTCATGTGTTCCACAGCCTTGGTGCTGCCACTGAGAAAGCTCTATTGCTAGTTATAGACTTTCTAGTCATCCTCAGGGTTGGCACCTGGAGCTGTGAAGACTGTGACAAAACGGTGATGAAGGGAATCAGAATAGTTCTAAGGCATATGGCATAGCAGGACAGCAACTGGTCAGTCTCCTCTTCTGAGAGGTAGATTAAACTGTAGAATACCGTTTGGACAAAGTTTTGTTCCTTAGAGTCATTAAACAAAGCTCCTAACCCCTTTGATCCCTTAAATGGCCTGTCTAATTAACTCTTGAATTCATTTTGGATGCTTATAAACACAAAAGGCACTTTCTGCCCTGTCTTTCACACAGGTATTGATCCTTCCTCAATTTATGTCTCCAAGGAAGGAAATACACTGGATTTTGATGCTCCATCTTCATAAAAGATAGATTGGAAGTGTGACTTTCTTGTTTGGTCCTTTTTTGGTGTCCTCTGTAATAGGAAGTTAATTGAAGGTATTAATTTTTCCATTTTTTCTGGGCACACATTGGCACTTTCCTTCCCAGGCAGTTAACCAGTCCTTTCTGAGAAGAAGTAAGATGTTTCTAGATGGATTCTTTATTCCATGTTCTCCTGTTTCTCTGTTTCTTCACATGCATCATTTGTATGCATGGCTACTAATTTGTTTTCCCTTCACTTGGAGATACAGTATTTAACAGTGTGCATATATATAGATTATGAAGTTATCTTAATGTTTTATATTGGTGAGCTTGTTTGAGTGAGTAGACCAAACTGAGCTTAATCCAACCATGATGTGAAGCTGTTAACCATGAGTTCATTGAGGTGGTGGTCTCAGGCAGTAGGATCCTAGGGTAGCTAATTACACTACATTCCTTCACGGTCTCAGGAACCACCCCTATTCTCTGCTCCACAGTTACAAAAACTTGCCTTCTTTCGCCTCTACCCTCATGAATATTACTATCATTCCTTTCCTCTATACTTAAGTCCTTCCCTTCAGTTTCCAGGAGGAAGTGGAAGACAAAATGATGCTGATGCACATTTTTACAGATACAATGTTATACAAGGTATGTTGGCCATGACTGGTTCTTCTGTAAGGAGGTTCACATTGGAAAATGGTGGCAAGGAAATTGACTGAACTGGTCATATTGTCTATGGTGCAGCTATAATGGCATGGAACTGCATGTACAACATATAAGCCAGTGATGGCAAACATTTTAGAGACCGAGTGCCCAAAGTCAACAGGCTGCCATCTGTGCCACAGAGGGGCAGGGCAAACTCTGTGCTGGGGGAAAGGAGAAAGTGCTTCCATTGGGCTGCTGAGCAGAGTAGCAGGGTGAAATATGTGGTGGTGAGGGAGAAAACACTCCCATCAGGCTGCTGGGCAGAGGGGCCGGGTGAACTCTGTGCTGGTGCACGTGCTCTTAGAGAGGGCTGTGAGTGCCCCCCATCTGCCTGACTGGTCCCTACTCTGGATAGAACTACTCTTGCCCCTAGGGACCAGGTCTGCAGTCTGGGGATCATTATGAACCCACTGGTCTCACTGGAACAACAGATAGCAGTGGTGTCCAAATCTGCTTTTTCACAGCTACAGCAGATTGCGTAGTTACGCTCCGAATTGGACAGATTGTCTCTCATAACATTGACCCATTCATTGGTAATCTCACAGATTGACTACTGTATTGCTCTCTATGTGGGGCTGCCCTTGTGTTTGATACAGAGATTACAATGGGTCCAGAATGCACCAGCCAGGCTGGTGACAGGTTTAAAGAAATTTTATCATATTTATCCAGCACTGGTTACCTCTTGCCTACCATGTCAGATACAAGGTGTTAATGTTATCATACAAAGACCTTGTAATGGAACCTTGTTAACTCTTGGAGCATCTCTCCCTCAAAACAACTCCCCACATCACAGTCGGTACAACTCCAGGTGCCAACACTGAGGAGAGCTTGAAAGTCTTTAACCAGAAATAGATCCTTCTTGGTGGTGGCACCTACACTGTGGAATACACTACTAGTGGAGCTGTGCCAGGCCCCATCACTGCCTACCTTTAAAAAAAAACAATTTAAAACATTCCTGTTTAAGGAGGCCTTTCAGGGCATTGTTCCTTTGTCAATAGATTAGCCAGTTAGGTTCAGTTTCAGTGTCCTTTGTTCCCAATTATTTTATTTTATTTTAGTCAATGATGTATTTGTTGGTCATGGGTTTTGATCTGTATGGGTATTGTTGTCATTTATTTTCTGTTTGTTTACTGCCCAGAGTGGGATAACACCCAGATAGGTGATATATAAATTCAGAAGGATGCACCAAGAGGTGAGGTAGGCTAATGAATGAAGAAGAAGAACATTGGCTTTTTTTTTAACTGGATAGAGAGACAGTCTACTTGGAAAAAAAGAGCATCCCATTTCCATAAAGACATATATTTAATTAAATAGCAATACACAAGAGAGCGGATGAAGAAGAACTGACAGGAGCCCATGATTTCTAAAGAAATAGTTAGGTAGCAAGAAGAAAGTATTAGGTCTGAGAATGCCAAGAAATCACAGAGGACTTAAACCTATTACAGGCAATCAATTAAATGGTTGGAAGATCACAAATTGGTGGATTAATTGATTGCTACAAATAAGTAAATCAAATTTCCAGAACTTCACATAGAGGAATGATTTCAGGGAATTAACATGGGAGGAAGAAGGAGAAATGGGACTTGGGGTGTCACATGTGCCACTGTTTCTAGCCAACATCTCATTTTCACATGCAGACCTTTGTCACACCATCAGTTAATGCTTTGCCAAAGCTCTGTAGGAACCAGAGACTTAACCTTGTAAGCGTGCAGATTCTGGGAGCTTTAATATCAGTCAGTCTATAAATGCAGCTTGAGTTTCTAATGAATGGTAGACGGGATGTTTCAGGACAGGATTTATTTGTTTTAAAAAAATATGTTCAGGCACATTTCATGTTGTGAGGTAAAGTCCCAGTGAAATGAATGATTCATGTGACAATATGCCTGCTCTTACACCATGAATCTAAAGAAGGATTACATTGGGCCTCAGGACACATTGACAAATACAGTACATCTGACGTGAAGGGAAAAGACCATCTGCCTTACAATCATTGAAAGGACTGGAACATCGGCGGACACATTGTTTTGTGTTGATGTTGCAAGTTGATAAGTGCCTCTCCACAATTATGGTCTCCCATAACCATTTGGTTTAAACTGCCAGTAGATAATAAGGGTAGCTTTTGAAAATATGCCTTTCAAAAAGAAGTGTGATGAAATGAGTTGGACAAGTCTGTTTTATTCATTGAAGAAAATTCTGGAAAGCTGTCATCACTTTCTAGAGGATAAAATGATGAGTGGTAGTGGCAGTACTTTTTTATCTTTTTTTTTTTAATAGCAAGAAGAAAAGTGCTACTCGGAGGGCTCTGTTTCTTCCATCACCACCCCAAAAATAGGCAAAGTCTTCTTCTACATCTCAGCACTTCAGGTTAAAACTCCAAATCAGTGATGGCTGCCTGAGAGGCCCTGGAGTCTCTTTATTTACTTGACACGTATGACTTTGCTTATGGTATGCAACATGATTTCAGCCAATACATTTTTATCAATAAAATAAATCATCTGTTCCCTTTCTATCTCTAGAGCAGATCAGTGGACTCAGGAAATAGAAAGGCTGTGCCCTATGCCAGCCTCTTGCTGCCCAGAATGCCATCTCCTATATTTTCTTGCCAGGAAGGATCAAGGATATATCAGAGGCAGAGAAGAAGGAAGAAAGTGTCTTCTGTGTGTGTCATTCTGACATCTACAGAACAAGAGTGTCATGACTTTTGGCAAAGAAATCTCCACATGAACATAATTCCCAGAGATTTCCAGACAAAACCAGAAGAGTCAATAATACCAAAACTTTCTTTCTCAGACTGAAGTGGAATAAACTCAAAATGAGACAAACGAGAAGCTGACAGACAAACTGGATGGAGACCTCTATGCTAAGAACTAGAGAACAATCCTAACTCAGAGGTGTGCCTGGTGTAGCAGGTTTAGAAGGGGCCAAGCCTCCTGTTCTGACACAGCTATATTGGCATCATCTCAACGCCCTTGCACCATCCGGTGTCAGATACACTGGAACAACTCCGAAGTTCCAAAATTTGACCAATTCCAAACCCCTTGCCCCAGTCTCACAGCTGATATTCAGGCACAAAGCTAGGCTGGCTGGGGTAGTCTTACATAATTTCCAAAATCCCAGGGGCTGGGTAGGGTTTGGATTCAAACACAGCTTCATCATCTCAACCAGCCATCAACCATGTGAGATGGTTAGGATTGTGAACTTAAGCAGTCAGGTCCATATGATCATCACCCAACAGCTTTCACAGCTTTGTAAGTTGCAAATTGTCCTTCTTTGGTTTGATGATTGGTCTTTGGGATGAAATTGTGTCCTATGCTTCTATGTTGATTGCATAAACATCTGCAGCAATGATGTTTTAAAATGTTTTCTTAGTATAACTTACTGGAGAGCTGAAAGAGTTGGCTAACTAGCTGTGTTCAGACGCCACAGTCTTCTAATGGTAGTCTCAGGTCAGAATAAGCAAATCTTATGGTATCAGCACATCTATTATAGACCCAGAAATCTTCAGTGCTACTGTACCTTGCTCTGAAACTAAGGATGTGTGAACCTATTCCATCCAGTTTTTTTTTAATTTATCTGGGTATTTTTTTAAATAGTTCATTATGAGATGTGTATATCAATTTGTATTTAACATTTGTGTTTTGAAGCTTAATTGCATGCAAGTACAAAGTCCAATGGACAGCTGAGTTCAGAGAAATCCAGTGGATAGCTAATTCTGCAGATTCATTTGAGAGGAATGGATCAGTCCAGTTTACAGAGGATTTTGCAAAGATCAAATATAGCCATGCATCCCTGCATCTTTCAATGAGGTACATGCAACAAAAGAAAGCTGGTCCAAATGCTAGATTATTACTTAGCTGCATTTCCAATGTTCTGTTTCCTTTGGGATATATATGGTTAACTACAGATAAAATAAGCTTCAATTATACAGTCAAAAGACTTCTGTGAAATCTAGGGATGAAAATGACATCTTTCCTCTGCCCCTTTGATTTGTAATCTGTAAATATTTATATCTGCAGCTCTTCTTGTTTGTTATCATATGTTAGGTACAATGACTATTAAATTCCTAATTGAGGTGTTTAATGGCTAAGACACTGAGCTTGACAACTGGAAGGCCAGCAGTTCAAGACCCAAGTGCTGTGTGATGGAGTGAGCTCCTATTGTTTGTCCCAGCTCCTGCCAACCTAGAAGTTAGAAAGCAAGACATTCCAAGTAGATAAATAAGTACTGCTTCAGCAGGAAAGGTAACAGTGTTCTGTGCACTCCGACATCTAGTCATGGCTGCCACATGGCCACGGAAATGTCTGTAGATACAGGCAGGGCTAGTTCTTTGGCTGTAAATGAAAATAAACACCACACCCTAGAGTCTGACAGGACTGGCTTTCAAGCAAGGGAGACCTTTAATTGAGGCGATGCTACAGAAAATGTCTAGCTTGCTAGCATTGTGTGGTCCACTGGGCTGCTTGGGTGGTGGGACTTTTGGTACATGATGCAACAGTGTTGCTATACTACCTGATATTGGAGGTCAGCATAGGAAGGATTATGAGCCCACCTTGTTCCAAAGCAGGCCTCTTTTGTGAGAGCTCCTGTCCTGTGGGTTTAGCATTAGCTTCATTAGTTACCTCTGGGGGCTGGATCAATTTTTTTTTGCCTAGGTTCACCTGACTGGCATACTTAACAAAATTTAACCAGGAATTTTAGCCTTTCCTACACTGGTTGTTCATGGGGCAGATGAGGGGCTAGGCTGGTTTTAAAAAGTGACCACAAGATCTGTGATTAGTGTGGAGGGTTTGATGAATGATCTCATGCACCAATAGATGTTGAGGAGTACAGTTGGTGGGCATTTCAGATTATGGAGTTTTAAGAGCTAGGCTGAGGGCACTTTTTTTGAAGGCAACACAGCTTATGACCTCTTCAAAAATTGGGAACTTGAGATATAGGTGGATTCAGGGAGATTTCCTGAGAATAAAAGATGGATGATGCAGAGCTGTAGGTGCAGGGTTGCGAGCTGCATATTTTATGTACTGCCAAACCAGAATCTCCTGGATTCTAATCTGTCACTTTGTCAGTACCTTAAACAGACAAAGTTGATTCTCAGGGAAGGCCCCTGCAACTGTCATAGGATTCTGCACAAGGAAAGCCCCCACCACCACCTTTACAGAATGGGGAAAATAAGTTATGTCAAATAAAGTAATGGCACTGGTTTAGTTTGATCAAAGTTGCCTTGTCTCTTTATTCCTAAAGACATAGTTAGCTCCTTATCAATCTAACAATGAAAGAACACACAACAAATCCTTCATTGAACTGCTCACATTTTCAGCAGTCCCGTATGGGAAGAGGCTGTCCATTATATAAAAAACACAATAAAATATTTTGATACTAAGGTATCCTTCCTACTGTTTGCTTTGTTTAATTTATCACTCATTTCTAATCAATTTCACATACTAATTATTTTTTAAAAGAAAGTAGTGTTTTTATCTTTTTTATTGGAGATAATCTTGCTTGTATGTATTTTGCTCCTTTGTGGGCTCCCCTGGCTTAGGCTATTTCAGCAGACTTAATTCAAACTTTGAAGTTAATTATGGAGAAAAATAATAGTTATTAATCAGTTAAAAAGTTAAACTGCTTTGATCATCAAGTTCCAAGCCTTACCTTTTATGAATATTATGCTCATGTTTCATAGAAATGCAATGGGTCGCTTTTGCCTTACACCTGGATTGGACAACTGCTGCCTTTCAGAAATTCTTGAACTGAAATTTGAATAATCCATGAGTAAATCAGAAACATTTGAAGAGCCACAACTGCTCATCCCTGTGTGCAGTTTCCCTGCATGATGTTATCTTCATTTTCCCCTTCCAAAGAAATCATACAGAAACACATACATTAAAAGGTATTATCCTATTAACAAATGAGGATTGCTCTGTACAAACTGGATATTGCCCCAACAGCAACAGGGCTTCAAACTACACAAGAGGATGTTGTAAAAACCTTTGTTCAGATTTCGTGGGGAGGGGAGAAAGGACCACACATGTGATGGTCTAAAAACAAATATGATTTTGAATTAAGAATGATGATTCCTAATTTAAAAACAAATAGCAGGAAACAAAATAATGCAGCAATAAGATGGATAACGTTTAAGATGGAAGACTATATAAAAAGGAGACATCGCAAGAATACTTAACAAGGGCATTGATAGCCAAAATAGAGGCACATTAAATATACAGTCACCCATCTATTGAATTTTGTATTGAGGCATACAATTCATCATACTTCAGCCAATACCAAGACCAAACAGTGTTAATGGGGACGTGCATTCATAATATTAATTTGATGATATCTGTCTCTGATAGATGGGGTTACAATATATCTGCTTCCAAGTGGTAAAGATGAAGGGAATCTCATTATCTTAGGGCTTATAGTATAAACAAAAACATTTTAATTTAAACTTTGATATGTGTAACGAGCACTATTAAAGAGCCAATAGATGGAGTCTTGAAAGACATTAACAGATAAAACTGTTAAATTAGAGGTTTCTTCCGGGAACATTAGCCCATCATTATTTGTCTCAAAAGCACCATCATTGTAGTTATTTGGTACATTGACTGCATATGCTATGAGGATTTTGTGTACAATGCAGGATGCTGCATAGAAATGAGTGTGTATGCACTGGCCTTCTCATCACTGGTCAAATAACTTCATTGAGTTATTTATTTATTATTATTTATTTATTAGTCAGATTTATATTCCGCCCTACTCACACAAGTGACTTAGGGCGGAGCACAACAGACATAAAATCTAAAACACAAAAAGAACAAAGTAAAATTAAAATTAAAACCACTTTAAAAACAACTTCTCATTCCCTACACTAACCCACCAAATATAGGAATGAGGGTAGGAATAGGGGGGAGAGATATAGGATGTGTCAGTAAACCCTCATTACCCCACATCATTCCTGCCAGCCAGGTTTTCAGGCCCTTTCTAAAAGCCAATAACCCCGTCTGAAGGCGCAACTCCAGAGGGAGGTGGTTCCATAGAATCGGAGCGAACAGGGAGAAGGCCCTCTTTCTTGTGCCAGAGAGTCAAACCTATCTGGCTGATGGAACCACTAAGGCACCTCTCTGGTCCGCTCTGGTGGAACGGACAGATACCCTTGGGGAGATGCGGTCTCTCAAGTAACCTGGCCCACTACCATATAGGGCTTTAAAGGTCATGACAAGCACCTTGAATTGCACCCAGAGGCAAACTGGCAACCAGTGCAGTTCACGAAGCAGCGGGGATGCATGAGAGCAACACCCACAACCCAACACCACCCGGGCTGTCACATTCTGGATCAGCTGCAGCCTCCGGATGTTCATCAAGGGCAGCCCCATGTAGAGCGCATTGCAATAATCTAATCTGGAGGTGACCAGGGCATGGGTGATCATGAGCAAGGAGTCCCTGTCAAGGAGTGGACGCAACTGGCGAATTACATGCAATTGTGAAAAGGCCCTCCCAGCCACAGCTGCCACCTGCTCATTGAGCAGGAGTCATGAGTCCAGGAGGACCCCCAGTTTGCACACCGGATCTGTTTGAGGCAAACTAGCCCCATCCAGAACCAAAGATGGCAACTCCTGTTATAGGTTTGTTTTTAATTTCCAATAAACTGGCACTAAACTGGCACTTCTTTTGTTGTTCAAAACTGGGCATAAACTCACTATGAAGTGGACTAAAGAATATACAAATGAAAGCACATGCACTCAAAAACCCCACTAAGACACTGCTAAATAAGTTATTGTATTGAAACTCTATTAAATTAGAAGCAAGTTAAAAATGGATCCTTTTTTAAAAGTTAAAGCATAAAGTAGTTAAAGACTAAGTTTTTTATTAGCAATTATTTGCCTGAAGTCTATCCAAATGAAATGTCCTCTAGTGTTCTTGCTTTGACTTAGATCCTCCCATCTTAAGTATCATATCAAGCAGCTGTTTCTGTAGAAGTTTTCATTTTTACAGGCATGACACCCAACCCTTCTCCTTTCTCATTCAAGCTTGGGACTGGCAATGGCAGAGTTCCTTTGTGTTCTAGCAAGAAGAAAATAGACAGGTTATAAGCACCATGTTCAAAGATGCCCAGAAATGGACCAATAACTAGAGAAGCTTCCTGGTATGATTCAGTTTAATGTTTAGCTGATGAATTTGAAGTGCAACATATTCAGATGAATTTCTGACCATTTTTGAAGTGCAACCCACACAGGGCATGTTATACAAATCCTGTCTGCTTTGCCTTGCCAAGTTGCTAATTTTAATCTCCCTGTTTTATTAGTTTATGAGTTGATTTCATACTTACTCCTTTTTCCCTTGTGCCTGTAAACTGTAGCCCATTTGCATTATGGTTTTAATTGGATTATTCTTCCATTTAGTAACTCACCTTGAGCCCTGGTTAGAAGAAAGACAAAGTAGGACTTTCAATGAAGAGACAAATAAAATAGGGTGCCTTTGATATTAGGAGGTAGAAATGGAAACTGAAGGAATGACAGGTGCTAAATAGTAACATGTTTTGTTGTTCAGTCACACAGTCGATTCCGACCCTCTGCGACCCCGTGGTCCACTGTCCGCCAGGCACTCCTGTCCTTCACCATCCTCCTCAACTCGCTCAGCTCTGTGCCCATTATCTCTACAATACCATCTAGCCATCTCATCTTGGGCCGTCCCCTTCTTCTTTTGCCCTCGACCCTTCCAAGCATCAAGGCTTTCTCAAGTGAATCCTCTCTTCTCATTTGATGTCCAAAGTACTTTAGCTTCATCTTTACTATTTGACCTTCTAAGGAGCAGTCAGGGTTGATTTCTTCTAAGATTGACCTATTTGTTCTCCTCGCTGTTCAGGGGACTCTCAAAACCCTCCTCCAACACCACATCTCAAAGCCGTCTATTTTTCTGCGCTCACCTTTCCTATTGGTCCAGCTCTCACAACCATACATTGCCTCAGGGAATACCATTGCTTTGACTATGCGAATCTTTGTTTGCAATTTAATGTCTCTACTTTTCACTATGCTCCCCAGGTTTCTCATCCCTTACCTCCCAAGAATCAGTCACCTTTTTATTTCATGGCTGCAATCACCATCTGCAGTGAGCTTTGATCCTAGGAAAGTAAAATCTGTCACTGCTTCTACTTCTTCCCCATCTATTTTCCAGGGACTGATAGGGCCTGTTGCCATGATCTTGGTTTTCTTGATATTGAGTCTCAAGCCAGCTTTTTCACTTTCTTCTTTCAACCTAATCAGGAGCTTCTTTAGGTCCTCCTCACTTTCTGCCATTAGGGTGGTATCATCTGCATATCTTAAATTGTTGATGTTTCTCCCAGAAATTTTGATCCCAAATTGTGATTCCTCCATTCCTGCATTGCGCATTATGTGTTCTGTGTATAAGTTGAATAAGAAGGGTGACAAAATGCAGCCTTGTCTTACTCCTTTTCCTATTCCAAACCACTCCGTCATTCCATTTTCTGTCCTAACTGTTGCCTCTTGATTCATGTACAGATTTCTCATGAGGCCTATAAGGTATAGTAACATAGCGGAGTTCAAATGGACTAAAGCAGTTGTCAGGAAACGACATATTTCCTCATGTTTCCCAAGGCTTGAGGCAGTAGATTATTCAGCTAGGCCTCATAGAAATCCTTTATCCCTCTCTGCCTCATGGACTCATATCACAAGACTGCCTGTTTTCCAATCTATCTTATCTTTCTAGCTAGCTGAGATTCATGTTTTGTCTCCACAGGTATGTCAACAATCCATTGTTTTGAGAATATTTTTCTCTGTTACCTGATTGGCTATGAATAACCCACCTGATTGCAAATTCTCCATTTTGCAGAGAAGTTAGTTAGTTCGATCTTGGATATCAATGGCTTAAGACCACAGTTTGGCTTGTGGGATTTCTCTTTTCTTTTCACTATGATTACCTAATGTACCTGTGGACTGTTTATTGGACTGATTCTTGTTATGACCTTTTAATCTACGATTTTTCCATGGACTTTGCTACATGAACCGGAAGAATAAAGCAGCTGTTTCTCTTTGAAGATTGTTGTTCTTTGATTAGCACACACACCCCTACGCTATGCTACTAGAAGAAGCCTCCCTTGTTTTGCTCTATGCTCAACTGCCTTACTGCCTGAGCATAGTAAGAGTTCCTTTCTAATCTCCTCGGTTCTCCCAGCAGTGGTGAGGCAAGGGTTAAGTTCCAGTAATGAACATGAGGCTCAGGAACTGATAGGGAGGGCCCTTGCGATGGGACAACCGATGTGTGATAGCAGTGTTTCCCAAATTCTGGTTCTTGGACTTCAATTCCCAGGAGCCTAAGTCAATTCCCCAAAGCACTGATCAGTCAGTGGACTGATTTAGCCTTCTGGGAATTGAAGTCCAAGAACCAGAATTTGGGAAACACTGGACTAAAGTATATAACTCCATGAGCTAAAGAATTCACTGGCTGCTAACAGAAATATCCAGGCTACTTGGTGGGAGAAGCAATGGGAAGTACATGACTGAAGGTGAGATTATAACAAATGATATGAACCATATGTGTCTTCCTTTATTACAGGGCGTAGGAATTAAGCTGGCAGCCCATGTGCCTCCAAGATCCCATTGGGGCCATCCCATAGCTGGACTTATATCTTTGGTATTACCTCTGCTTGACAATCAAAATGTGTTGTGAAGTGTCATTGGAGACGTCAAAATATTTCTCAGTAGCTGTAGTGAGAATGGAGATGGAATAATCTGCTGATATGTGTTTACCTCAGGATCAGAACATATGACACAAGCAAATTCACAGTGAAAAAAATCTTAATAATAATAGTTATCCACCATTAGGTCAATTCTAAGATACAGCATCCCTTTCCTGGATTTTCAGGTTATAAAGTACTCAGAAGGGGTGTACCGGTCCCTTCTTCTTGAGGTATGTTCTGGGATCATGCAACTTTGTCACACTTTCCATCATTCCTGTCCAGTGTAACACTAGATATGCCTACCTTTTAATTTCTTGACATAACTGGAAAAAAAACTACGCTGTTGGCTTTTCTGTGGTGGTTGTGGAGAGCTGCCATCTTTCAGATACAGACAACGATTTTGAACAACAACAGTTTTCATATTTGCAGGACACTATAAAAAGGATGTGGGCACCTATTACTAAGTAGCATGCTTGTCAGGCAGGTACAGGCTCTCTGATGGTGAGTAGGAACACCATGCTACAGAACAGAAGGTAAGCTGTTGGCTCTGGCTAGAGTGATTATACCCAGGGAGCAGCAGGCGGTAAAGAAGACAAGTAAGCCAAGGCAGTTGATGATAGGATTTGACAGGTTGGCAGAGAGAAGAGGCAGCAGAGCATGCCAAATGCCATAAGACATGACTCAACACCTCCAGGGTATAATTCACCAGTCCCTACTATTTTATCCTGGTACTAGGCAAGCATGAATGGCAATCAAGCCTCTTAAGCATTTTGTATGCTATTTTTCATTTAAATAAAAGCTGTCTTGTTACAGAAAATGTCATACTTTCTACACAGAGCATGAAGAAACCAGTGCCAGAAGGTCCAAGACTGGGCCCTCTGTGGCAACTGGATTCAATAACTCCTGGGAAAAAAAGGGGGAGTTCTACATTTTCTGGTGCCCTACATTACACAAGGTAACTCCCACAGAAAGAAGGGGCTCTTCACTGCTAACAGTCACCCTCAGCACACAAAGGATTGTGAGAATAAAGAGGAGTTGATAAAGTGTACTGTCCTACACTTCCACCTCTGAAACACAGAGCCTATACCTCCAGGAGATGTCTTGATTACCATTAGTTGGCCAGGTGCTGCGTGAGAGAAATGATGCCTAGTTTCAGAAAAAGGGATGAGCAAAGGCCAAAACAGACTTGGGTGCCTGAAATAGCTAATAGAGAGTTAAATAAATAATAGAGAAGGAGGAAATGAAGCAAGACTGGAAGGCAGAACTGTGGAATAAAAAAAAAGCTGACAATTGACTGAGCAGGACAGGCAACTAAAAGATACGACAATTCTGGGGAAAATGGAACAGAAAGGCACTGATGCAGGTCATGAAGCTGAACTCAGTGAAGCAGGACTGGATAAGGTTGGAGTACAGTACTATTGCCATGCACAGTAGCAAACATTACATCTAAAATCAGGCCAGCAGAAGAAAAGACAATGGGCTATAAAAGCCAGTAAAGTAAGGCTGTGGGCTGTGACTCATCAGACAGGAAATGCCACAGTTTAAGGCAGGGGTTCACAGCCTATGGCCCATGTGGCCCACAGTGCCAAATAATCCGGCCCCCAACCTCACTCCAGCTGCCCCCACAGCTCTGCCTCTGCCTCCAGAATCAGCTGTGGACTCATTTACGTACGCCTAAATGCATTTACAACAGCTGTAAACGAGTCCACAGCCATTGTAAACATATTTACTACTGCCGTAAATGAGTCTGCGGCCATCATAACGTTTACAACAGCCACTGGTGCATTTTATGGCACCAGTCCAGCCCGCTTAGCTGTCTCAGGGGGCATGGTCTGGCCCATGGCTGTAAAACATTAGAACCCCTGACTTAAGGAGTGATCCTACAGATAATTAATCCTCTGAAATAAGCTGGATATGTATCAGTATACAGGACTTCAATGCTGAAAGTATGGCCGGATCACGTGAACTAACATGTGCATGCACCCATCCACCCCAAGGCGGCAACCACCCAGAGGCCTCCAGTGTTTCAGGGAGGAGCCTACACTCTACAAGAGTGTGTCTCCTTACCGCCTTGGCTTCTCTCTTCTGCTTCTTAGTTTGGCAAAAGCATGTGTATTCGAGCTGCCTCGTGTGACGCACATGGAATAAGTTTCTATGAAGAGAGAAAAGAACCTCGAATGAAGGCGTCCAAGCATCAGACTTCTGCTCTGGGTGTGGGCACAGAGAAGAGAACCATGGGACTTGCCAGTGCCCATGGCCTTGGCTACCCCGATCCGACGGACTTGGTGGCCAGGATAACGGCCCTTAAGCAGGCCACTGCTCTGAGTCCAGCACCACTTTCACCAACCCCAGTGACAAGATGTCAAGGGACTCCAGCAAATGATGTCCTTGGCCTGGAAAGAGATTGCCTAGGCCCTCCAGAAGCATGTGGACACTCTGGAGGCGGCAGTGGCTTCTCAAGAAATGGACGCGCCTGTAGGGGTTTATTTGGCAGCATCCACACAGGACGTGGAAGTTCAAGAAACTACCCAGTAGACTGGTGCTTCCGTGCCAACTAAATCTGAGAACATCAGCTGGTGGTCCAGGCAGTTCAAGTCTGGTTGGTTTTTTGGGAGTTCACAGGTCAGGGGCGTTGTTCTAAGAAAATGTGCAATTACTGACATGAGTGTACTATGTGCAGAGGCAACCATCCGGCTGCCACCTGTACAAAAAGCAGCCCCAGAGGCATAAGGGCCATGATTCCTGGGTTGCAAAAAGACTTACCCCTGAGCTACCACAGTCTGCAAAAGGTGTCCAGCCCAATCAAGCTTGATACATTAGTTTCCTGGCTCACAGGTTACCCTGTGGAGGAAGCATGCTATTTACAAGAAGGTTTCACTTTTGGTTTTTGGATCTCCACTTTGGGTGCCTGTTTTTCGCAGGTGGTGCCAAACCTCCATTCAGTAACTAGATTGGAGTTGGTGGTCAGGCGGAGCATTTATAAGGAGCTAACTTCAGGATGAATCACTGGCCTGTTTGACAGGACCTCCCCCCACCAGAATTTGAAAGTGTCCCCTTTGAGTTTGGTCCCCCAAAAAGGGTTCAGGGGAATTTTGTTTGATTCACCATTTATCATACCCAATGGGCAGATCTGTAAATGATTCAATTCCACATGAATTATCTACTGTCAAGTATTTCTCCTTTGACCAGGTGGTCCAGATGGTCCGATCATGTGGCAAGGGTGCTCTTATGGCTAAGTGTGATATTAAATAGGCTTTTTGCCTCTTGCCTGTTCACCCAAAGGACATTGAGCTCCTTGGATTTGCTTTCGAGGGCCAATATTTTGTGGACAAGGCCATACCTTTTGGCTGCTCCATCTCTTGCTCAGTCTTTGAGCATTTTAGCACTTTCTTTGATTGAGCATTATGCCAATGCACTGGATCTAACCACATGAGCCATTATTTAGATGATTTCCTTTTTTGTGGCCCCACCCAATCCACAAGATGTGCTGACCTGTGTCATGAAATAAGGCCTGAGTCTTTCACATATCCAAAATGGAGTTTGATATGTTTTGGACTAGGGAGGAATTGTGGCTTCTTTGTCAAAAAGGCCACTTGGTTGTTTTTCACACTTTGGGGCCCGGATGGAAAGAGATAAACAGATTTGGAGGCACCAGCAAGGCCTCATAAATTCAAATAGTTGTTTACCCCAACTCTGGAATCTTATTGGAAGTAGCCTGATTACCCAGGTTCACTTGATACCTGGCGAGGGTCTGGCAGAGAGCCAGAGAGACAGTTCTAAAATGGTTGTCAACTAGGGAACATCGACATGAAAGAGATGGGCTTTTGAACTAGGCCTTATCTCTGGAAATCTTAATTATGGTAACTTAGAATAGATAGACAGATTACTTTTTATTTAGGGAAATACTTGTCTGAAACATCCTTTCTCTAAAACAAATTAAAATTAGTTTATTTTTCTATGCTGAGATCTGTAACCTGATTCATCAAGAACCATGCTACCAATTTAAATAAAAAAAATATTTTCTTCAATCAACGCGTGTTCATTGGAAGTGGGATATCGGGTTAAAAGACAGTAAGTCCTCTTTTTTGCCTTTTGAAAATGCTACCGTAACCTCTCAAAGTAAATGGGCTTATCTCTGTAAACAGAGGAGCCAGATTTTGGTCAGCCGGGTGTGGCTGGAGAACGAATGGTGAACATCCTTTTTCTTGCGTGAGTTTTGGGTGAGTTCTAGAGGGAATTTTTTTTTTTTGAATAATCTGCCTTGGATTGAACGCAGAGAGCTCCCAGAGCAAATGAGGAAGAGTGTGCATTCATCATAACCTGCTGCACAAAGTTTCAGGAGTTGGTCCTTGAACTAGAGGTCCCCTTGGCAGATGACAAAATGGAGGGACTGGTCACTTCCCTTGTTTCTTTAGGGGTCCTAGACACCTCAAGACAGCAATCTTGCCTCCCATGAGACAAGTTGTCACAGTTACAAAATAAACTGAGTAACATGTTGTTGAGATGCAAATTGACGCTGAAAGAGCTGCAGGTTTTGCATGGTCACTTAAACTTTGCATGCATGGTGGTCACACCAGGCAGAGCTTTTGCACACCACCTGTGTGATGACATGAAGGGACTAACCCAGCCATTCCACTAAGCCAGGGTCACCTGAGCTTTGGTGGAGGACCTATGGCTATGGTTGGACTTTTTGTCCCAATATAATGGTGTCTCTTTTTGCCATTCCAAAATTAAGGCAGAGGTGCAAATGGTGGTATTTTCCAAAGCTTCCAGCAGTTGGTTTCAGAGTGTACCACTGCAACCATTGGTGCTATGGCACGTGTCCTGCCCATTGGAGGGAATCGGGCATTGTGAAAGCCCTTACATTTTTAGAATTATTCCTGGTGGTTGGGGTGGTGTTCTTATGGAGCGAGATGTGGGCCAATTCTGCAGTGAAATTTTGAGTGGACAATTTGGGCATGGTTCATACTGCCAACACTATGACATCCCAATCCCAGAGGGTCATGTGTTTGGTCCGCAAATTAGTTTTAAAATGTCCAGGGTACAATATATTGTTTAAAGCCCAACATGTCCCCAGCATTGATAATGAAATTGCCGATGCAACGGGAGCAGATGCAACGGTTTTGTACCCTCGCCCCAGACACTGCAATAGACCAGACGTAATGGAACCTTGGTGACTTGAGGTAGAACACACTATAGGTGTAGACATAGCACCCAGAACCCACCATAGCTATCCCACAACTATTTCAGAATTCAGCAGATTCCATCACATCCGGCTGTTGCAGCCAGACTGACCCACACCTGCGGAACATATTTTGCAGTTTATGGTTTACTCTAAATCGTCTGCTTTAAAATTTTATACTAGAGTAATGGAATATGCTGAGACAGTGGCTGATTTTTGGATTGTTAAAACCCTGGAGAGGTGGTCTACAGAGCAGGGTAGGTCTTACAACCAGCGCTTACCAATTTCCCCTAAATTGGTTGCAGATATTTCAGCCACTTTGGTTTCTAACTGCGTGAGCCAATTCGAGCAGTCCTATTTCATGCTGTGGTGACAGTGGCATAATTTGGAGACCTCCGTTCAGCTGAATTTTTGGCTTCATCAAAGACGGGTGAGGCTGGCCAGGTTTTGTAGATGGCCGATCAAAGACTGATCAACTGGGCAAGGGTGCCCAAGTGACTTTGCTCCACATTGGCCCTGCTTCCGTTTTCCCTTGTGCAGCCTTAGAGGCATATCTCAGACTATGAGAAACTGACGTGTTTCCCCAGAAGTTCCTTCTGTCTTCTAAGGCTAAAATGGTGGTCCCACCATTTTAGACTTAAAAATTCTACCCTGCGCCACCCGCCCACACTGCCAGAAGTTGCAAGACATCACTTACTGTGGTGGCGGTGGAGGCAGTGGCAGGAGTGGCAACCAGGATTGGGAGAGGCTTCTCTGCACCCCACCCCAGCTGGGAATATTCATCGGACAAAGACTGCTGCTGCTGTCCCCACTGCTCCCACTGGGACTGGGAGGGGGAGAACCACTCAGTTGCACTCTTCATCCAAGGTTTCTCTGCAGCATGCCCCAGCTTGGAATGTGCATTGGACAAAGAGCAGAATGGAGTGGTCTTCATCCAATGTACATTTCCAGCTAAAGTGCACTGGGGAGAAACCTTGGATGAACACAGCAACTGAGGAGTCCCACCTCACTCTCCCAGTCCCAGTGGGAGTAGTGGTGACAGTGGCAGTGGTCTTCATTCAATATGTGTTCCCAGCTGGGGTGCACTGCAGAGAAGCCTCAGATGAAGAGCGCAACTGAGCGTTTCCCCCCTGCACTCTCCTAATCCCAGTAAAAGCAGCAGGGAGGGGGAAAACTCCTCAGGAGGAAGCAGCAGCACCATCATGGAAAAGGTAGGAAGATCATTTCATCATTCCCTTTATGCTGATTTTTTTTATTTTTCAATGCATCTGTCAGGAAACGACACATTTTCTCATGTTTCCCAAGGCTTGCAAATCACAGTTTCTAGCTAGGCCTCATAAATAGGTCTCATAGAAATCCTGCGTCTCTCTCTGTCTCATGGACAGCTAGTTTTTCAACCATGTTTCAGCCAGTGTTCCCATGTTATCTTTCTAGCTAGCTGAGTTTCATGTTTTGTCTTCACATGCATGTAAACAACTATTGTTTTGAGAATATCTTTCTCTGTTACCTGATTGGCTAAAGCTAACTCACCTGACCGCAGATTCTCCATTTTGCAGAGAAGTTAGTTAGTTCATCTTGGATCTCAATGGCTTAAGACCCTGGCTATTGTGTGGGATTTTCTCTTCTTTTCAAAATGGTTACCTAACGAACCTGGACTGTAACTCTGTTTACTGGACTGACTTATGCTACTGACTTTTATGCTTTATGAACCTGATCATTATAACTGATCAATAAACCATCGTTTGCTTGAGCAACGTGTCTTCATTGGACTAAAAAGGGTAAGAGAAGCATTGCATTCACACACAAGCCTCTGAACACGCTACCTGTTTAAACCTCCTTGTGGATGAGAAGCAGCTAAGGGCTGTAAAGCTTTATTGCCGGCCAGCCCGCCCTCTGGGGGGTTTGGTTAAGGAGGTTTCCAGAGCAGAGGGGGCCGGCTGGTACGTGACAGCATCCCTATGGGAATGCATTGTATTCTATAAAAACCCGTCTTACATAAAAAGCTACTGAACGGTATTTTTACGTAAGACAGGTTTTTTCTGTACATGACAGCTGAACTAACAATACCGTGGCCAAGCCAAAAAATAAATTTTCCATCACATTTCCCTGAATCTCCAGTAACTTTTCCCCTGAAATAGTAGCTATACATCTTTCTCAATATTTATGTCAAAGTTTGCTAAATGGCTGAGAACACAGTAAGCTTTCACTAGAGGTAAATGTAGCTTTACACATGGCTATATAATTTCATCTGATACTTTAATCCAAGGTGTTCTACACCGCAGTTTTTATTTAATCATTGCATTTTGCCTCAAAGTTACCTCTGTTTCTTACACATTTTGACTTCAATTCATTGATCTTATACCCTTATTATCTGCCGTGATTTGAATAAATTTTCAAATTAATTGCACCTCAGGTCATCTCTACTTACACCACTGGGCAACTACTGAACTTTTTCAACCAACAGATGAAAGGAAGAAAAAGAAACATGAATTATAAGGCAGCAAAATAATTGGTAACTTTTTTAGGATTTGAATAAAAATTTTCATAACTTGTGCTGTTTGGTAGTAATTCAGCTAAATCTATATTAATAAATAATCACAACCATTCAAGTGGATCCAGTTTTAGTCCCAATTAAATTAGATGCAATGACCTAATGGTGTCAATATTAATGTAAGTCCGCTTGTTTCAATGGATCTATTGTAACAGATTCCTTTCACTGATTTCCCAATTTAACAAGTACAAATCTTCATTTAACAATTGCTGCAAAAAAGTGGTATCTGCCACCAGATGTTACAGAGAGAACTTGTTCATTATTAGATTGTTTATTATTTATTTATTTATTTATTCATTCATTCCTTCATATTTATATTGCGGCCCACTCACCGTGGCGACTCAGGGTGGCTTACAGACAATACAACCATAATAATAATAATAATAATAATAATAATAATAATAATAATAATAATAATAATAATAATAATAATAATAATAATAATAATAATAATAATAATAATAATAATAATAATAATAATAATATGGGGCTTTAGGGCTTTGGGGAGGAGATCCTTAGCCTCCCATGTCTTCTTCTTCACCCCCGGCTATTGGAGTGGGCTTTTGGGGGGGAACCTCAGCCTCCCATTTCTTCTTCATGTTTCCTGTCCCTTTTATTTATTTATTTATTTATTTATTTATTTATTTATTTATTTGGTCTTACCACTGAGTAAAGTCAAGTAAAGTCGAATAAAATATGTCCTTCAACAAATTTGAACATTCCACAAAATGGGGAAACCATGTCAATCTGGCTACATACCAAGGGGAAGATAAGAGCTTGTTAGAGTTTTAATCTTAACATTGAAAGATGTTTCAGTTCATTCAGTTGTTGCACCAAGAAGGGAGGGATTACATGCTGACATGACTATTCAAAGAGTTTCATTTTCTCTTCATTGGAAACATGAGATGTTATCAGCCATCTAGTTGTGAATGAATAATGAACATAAGTGGAATATCAGATTTTCACATAAAGAGAATTGATGCTTTATTCTCATATTTTAGCCACAGCACTTGTAGGCAGTGTGGCCGTATAGCGGCCAACCATCACGGATTCTCTGGGACAGTCCCGATTTGAGAGGGGGAATCCTGAGTTACCATTTTTAGGAAAATGGTCACGGAATTCCCCCATGACGTCCCGGCTGTCCCGATTTCTCTTCGGCAGCAGGCATTTTAAAAAAAAAAGGAGCAAAAAATGGCTCCAAAAATTCAGCGATGTGATTGGATCTCTATGTCAGCTGACATAGAGATCCAATCACATCGCTGAATAGGGGAAACACTTATTCATCGATGTGATTGGATCTCTATGTCAGCTGACATAGAGATCCAATCACATCGCTGAATAGGGGAAACACCTATTCAGCGATGTGATTGGATCTCTATGTCAGCTGACATAGAGATCCAATCACATCGCTGAAATTTTCCCCCTTCCTTGTTTCCCTACCGGAGTTTTAAAAAAAGCCTCTGAGTCTGATCAGCTGTTAGTTGGGAGAGAAAATAAGCAGAGCTTGAAGGTAAGCAGAGTTGGGGGGTGTATTCTCTGTGTCCGAGCAGGCAGTATATAGAAATATAAGCCACCCCCCGAAAATAAGCCATCAGGCCATTTTGGGGGGGGAAGAATATAAGCCATGGCTTATAATAGCCTATTATAAGCCATGGTTTATATTCTCCCCCCCCCCAATGGCCAAAAATGGCCTGATGGCTTATTTTCGGGGGTGGCTTATATTTTTAGAGCCCCCCGAAAATCGGCACATGGCTTATTTTCCAATAAACTGTGCATGCGCAGAAACTCAATCTGATGCATGCGTAATGCATCAGATTGAGTTTCTGCGCATGCACAGTTTATTGGAGCCATTTTTTTGCTCCTTTATTTTTTGGCCCCGCCCATGACGTCATGACGTCGTGACGTTGGCCCCGCCCATGACGTCATGACGTCGTGATGTTGGCCCCGCCCATGATGTCATGACATTGGCCCCGCCCCACTATCCCGGATTCAGTTTTGTAAGGTTGGACGCCTTATGGGTATCTTATTACAAGTAACAGTTCACAGAAATTATAGTGTGATTAAGTGTGAAACACCACTCCATTAAAATTGGGACAAAGACAACTCTATCCTTCTTCTTGGAAGAAAAATAATAATTGGGCCAGAACTTTGATAGTTTAGAAAGCTTGATAACTGTCCCCACCCAGAATCATTTCCACCCCTTCAATGGATGATTATGTCATGGATTTTTGCAGTGGTGGGCTCTAAAAAAAATTACTACCACACTGTGGGCATGGTATGGTGGGCATGGCCAGGGGAAAGCCCTGTGTTGCACCCAAATTAGGACTACTTTATTTCAAAATTTGGATGGTCATGGCCAGCCAGAATTTCTGCTACCAGTTCTGGCAAACTAGTGCGAACCTGCTGGTGCCCACCACTGGATTTATGTTTTGCAGATGGCCTCAGCAAGAGGCAGGGCATATAAGAGCTAAAGTGGAGATTCTTATTGTATCTGCAAGTTACTGGGGGAAATACTTGATTCTATAGATTTATTTTGGACCCTAAGTCAGTGGCGTAGCATGGGTTTCAGCTGCCCGGGGCGGTGTGGAATTTTGCCACCACCACCACCCAAAAAAAACCCAACACCTGCTTCCTGGGGTTTTCAGCTGCCCGGGGCGGTGTGGAATTTTGCCACCCCCCCCCCAAAAAAAAAAAAACCCAGCAAAAAACAACCCAACACCTGCTTCCTGGGGTGGGCCACCCCCACCCCCCATGATGCAGTGTGTGATAAGGAGCACATGAGTTGGGGAGGGGAAGAGTGTCATGAAGGTGGCGGAATAGGGGCTGAAGACGCAGGTGTCCAAATGATTTAAGAAGTAAACCTACAAATGCCTACAAATGTTTCACTTTCAGGAATCTAAGACATGAACAAAGCTCACATTTGAACAAATACTCTTTGTTTTTTCTTTGCATGCCACTCACATGACAGTTTTGGAGCAGTCTTGTAGGGTGTCTAGCCCAATCTTTTCCTAGATTTACAAATCCAGAAAGAATCTAACCCATTTTGAACAGGCTCTACTGCCCTGAATCTGCCTGGAGACCTTTGGCAAAGGACAGTCATCATCCTCTAAGTAATTACTTCCATTTTTAAAATCCTGTCCACAACAACCTTCTCTTAATGCTCAGCTCAAATCTACCCTTTTGTAATGCAAGCCCATTAGATTCTATTCCTGCCCTGAAGACTACAAAGAAAAAGGCCACACCTTTTCCAGTGTAAACAGCCTACAGAATATCTAAAGAAGGTTGTTAAATTCTTGCTCAGCCTTCTGCCCTCCAGGACAATCATTTATGGTTTATTTTTCTTCATGCTTACCACAATGGCAACCATCCTTTTGAACTTATTCCAATTTGTATCATTTATAAAATTGTGAAATATAAATCTGGACGGAAATCTTCAATATGACCAGTGCACAATAAAGCAAAATCTCTCCTGTGACCTACAGCCCAAACTATTTTTCTTTTAATGCACCTTAAAACCATATTAACCATTTTTTGCAGCCATGTACAGCTGCTGATTCTTCACCAACCCTTTCTTTTCCTTAGGTTACTGCTGGGATTTCTCATTCCTAGGATGCTTGCATAATCAAAATGGACAAAGTAATATCATGAGTTGGAAAAAATGTGCTGTGACGAAAGTTTGAAAAATCAGTAAATGAAACCTTTTACCATACAAAAAACAGTTTTATTCCTAAAACTGAAGGGAGGAAGGAGCTTGGTCAAACAACAACATTAAAGGAGGATATAGCTGAAGATCCCAACCTCCCCTGCCTATGTCACATAGAGCAGGTGTGCTCAAACTTTTTGGGCCATGGGCCAGTCATGTGACTCAGGGAGCTGGTCACTATGGCCCAGGGGCCGGATGCAGCCCCCATATGGGCATGTTTTACTTCCACTTCTAGGAGCAATGAGGGCTTCGTGGGCCAGATGAATTGGCATTGGGGGCCGCATCTGGCCCCCAGGCTGTAGTTTGGGCACCCCAGACTTAGAGGGATGGCGAATAGGCTGAGGCACCCTAGAGTTGGATACGACTGGCTTTTGAGCAAGGGCAACCTTTCCTTTTCCCTTCCTGCCCCCACCAGTTCTGCAGGGATGCTGGAGCAGCAAACCAGACCCCAAGCCTCAGCTCTAGGGAAGCTGGAGAGGCAGCAAAAGTTTTTCTGTCTTCTCCTCCCCCCCTCTCACCAAATTGAATGGCTAGACCCGAGAGACTTGGAGCAAACTGTAAGCCTCTTGGCTCTAGCCATGCAAATAGGGAAACTGGAAATTGAAGCAGCAAAAACTTTCTCCTCCTTCCCCCCGCTCTCACCAAATTGAATGGCTCAAGACGAGAGACTTGGAGCGAACTCAAAGCCTCTTGCCTATAGCCATGCAAATTGCCAAGAGCATAGGGAAGCCGATGGAGAGAGAGAAAAACAGCACCAGCAGAGCAGAGGTTTAGCAGCAAGCCTACCTCCACACTCGTGCTGTCTTCCTCTTCCTCCTCTCAACGCAGAGCCACTTTTGGCGCCCCCTGGAAATTCCCTGGGCCTGGGGAGCACATGTATGCCGCAATGCTTGCTGGGAGATTATGCTGTCCCTTGGAAAATGCTCAGGACTGACTGGATGGACCACGTGAGTGCTGCAATTGCCGTCCCCTGGAATGTGGCACCTGGGGCATCCGCCCCCCTGCCCCCTTCCTACGCCACTGCCCTAAGTCTGTTCCATTCCCATCCCCAGTGCCCACCTGAATTGGAACATGACAAGGAGGCTGTTTCCTCCACTCTTTCCTGTAACATTTCATGAGAAATTGGCCCCAATAGCAAGATGACCTGGGCATAAAGTTTCAAAGCAAAATGATTGGTGAGCATCCATACTATGATGAAAAGGGATTCCCCAAATTTCCAGGGTTTTGGGACTCAAAGACTCAAAGAGACTGCATCGCCTTAAGGACATCTGTCCGTCCCACCAGAGGTGCTCTGAATGCACACCTCTCTAGCACAAGGAGGGCCTTCTCTGCGTCTTCTCTAGCCCTATGGAATCTCTTGCCAAGTGAGCTGTGTCTCCAGATGCCCTTTAGGAAGGGGGTCAAGGCCTGGCTGGCAGAGCATGTATGGAGTATGGGCCAGACAGTTGCCCCAGTCTGTTGGCTCATTTGATCCCCCTCTCTGTGTGTGTCTTGTTTTAGCTTTTTAAATTTTTTAAATCTTTTAATCTTGATTTTATATTATTTTTATTGTGTTTTAGGTGTTGAGAGATGTGTTAGCCGTTCTGGGTCTTTTTGAGGAGGGCAGCATAAAAGTTTGCTTAAATAAATAAATAAATAAATAAATAAATAAATAAATAAATAAATAAATAAATAAATGATACTTTTAAAAATTTATTAAAATTTTATTGACTTAAGAAAAGGAGACAAAGAGAAGAATTAACAAAATATACACAGACATTCTAACCATCCCAATCAGAATTTCTTCTTCTGTGTCTAGGCCAGATGTGAAAGTGCAAAACAAAGCCACCTTTGGGTGGATTCATTCCACAGTTCCTTTCTCCTGACCTAGTGCGAGAAAGATTAGCTGCCACAAGGTTGCTGTTGCCTGGGATATACCTGATTGTGGTTCTAAACTTCCACAATCTGCAAAGGAGGCTCTTTTTGTGTACCCCACAACCATACCTTACACAACATAGTGTTAAGAATTACAATTGCCATGTCTGTTAAGTACTTTATTGAGAAATTAAGCAACTATTTGTGAAATTGAGCAACTATTAGGCAAAGAGTCACTTTATAAATAAAGAAGGCACAGCCATATTTGATAATTTATTGCTTAAAAAGTTTAAAAGAAATTCTTCATGAAGAGACTCATATAAGTTACACTCAGATGTAGGGGAGTGCAGTGGCTTAAGTGGCTCACTGGAAGCCAAGATGTCAGCAGTTCGATTCACGAGTACTGCCAGACAGTGTGAGCTCCCGTCTCTATCCCAGCTCCTGCCAACCTAGCAGTTCAAAAGCAAGAAATTGCAAGTAGATAAATAGGGACCACTTTGGTGGGAAGGTAAACAGCGTTCCGTGCACTCCGGTGTCTAGTCATACCTGCCACATGACTACGGAAATGGCTGCAGAAGCAGACAGCGCTGGCTCTTCCGTTATGCAACAGAGATGAGCACTGAACCCTAGAGTCAGTTACAACTGGCTTTCGAGCAAGGGAAAGCAGATATAATATGTTGAATTAAGTCAAGAGAACCACAAGAGCAAAACCTCTCGTGTTTAGGGGCATGATAGTACCTCCTAGAAAGCAACTATTAAGGAAAATAGTTTACTCTGGTCAGGAAGAAAGTTCTTCTTTGAGTTGGACTCATTAGGTCATAAAAGTATTGTCCCATTTTACCCAAAAAGAGTTCAATACCAAACATAATAGGGGAACACACAAAAGGTTGAGCAGGCCTAAATTTAGTGTATTCCACTAAAAGTCTCTGCTTAATAGTTCTAAAAACGGCTCTTTCATCCATTAAAAATAAATCATCAGTGGCAATCCCAATTTCCTTAAGTTTATTCATTATACAAGAAAACCACGATGAAGGATAAGAACCATTATAAATTGTACTGACAGGCTTTGAGCACTCTATATAAAGTTCTAAGCCAATATTTAATTGTTAGTATCCAAGCCTGTTTCTAGACAAATAGTAAAGTAAGAAACACAGTTGTGAGCACCCAATAATTGCTTTAGAAAATAGGCCTGAATTCCTTCATTCATCTGTCTTTATCAATGTATTCAGCTTCCTCTCTCCATATGAGAAGTTACCATGGATGGATGTATCACTCCATCACTGAAAAATGCCTTATGCATTCCTCTTTAAAAATGAATATTTCTATTATACATTTGAGTGATAGAACAAGCTGTTTGGGTTTGTTTGTTTGTTGTTGTTGTTTTGGAATTATAAAGTTGGCATGTTTTAAAGGGTTGCAATTTATCCTCGCAGTTTTCATCACAACATATATCCCATTGAGTCAGCCCATTTCTTGTCTTTTATACATACACATAAATAATCCTCTGTGTCTCTCACTAACAAAATCAGCACACAACGGGCAATTTCTAAATCCAGAAGGATAATACACTTTTGGACACACGTGCACTGTGTGTCCAAAAGTGTATTATCCTCTGGATTTAGAAATTGCCAGTATACCTGTTCTTAAAGTGCTGCCTTCAGTGCATGAAGGAGAATCAGAAGTCATAGTGCCAGGCTACACCACACCCACCTTAGGCTGACTGCATCAGATATGTATCCATAAATGCCCTGCTCCCTGATATTTAAAAACCAGTTTTTAATAAGTAGCAATTGTGAAAGCTAATGACATCAGTCTTGTAGCGAAGTGACACAACAGGATACTTTCTTTTTCTCTTCGCTGGAAACATGAGATGTTATCAGTCACCTAGTTGTGAATTAATAATTAGTGGTATACAAAATTGTCACAGAAAGAGAAATAATGCTTTATTCTCAAATATTAACAACGGTGCTTTTCTTGAGTTGCATCTCTCAGCTAGCACATGCCTTTGAAAAGCGTTGAAGCAACACTGACCAGAATGAAGTTGATACTTGAAAATGAAGAGTTCCGATTTTGTTTCGGCAATAATTAGAGGTTTGCTTGCCCCTTTGTGTTTCACACAAACACTACATATTCCAGCGTCCACAGGCAGCACAAAAACCAAGTTGTGTCCCTCCCCACCCCATTGGAAAAGGAGTCAGTATGTTCAGTGAACCAAGAGGGGTTCACCTAATGTAGTTTTAGAAGAAACATTATGTACAGTTATATCTCAAGTTATCTAGAGGAGGGGGAGAATATTCTTTCAGGAGGGGCAACAATGACATACTCTCTCTCTCTCTCTCTCTCTCTCTCACACACACACACACACACACCACACTGAATTATCCTGTGGTGGGGTGGGCTGTTAGCTCAGGAGGGGGGCTGATTCCCCCCCTGGCCACCCGCTGGCTACAGCCCTGCCATGGGTTTTCCTTATAGATTGATAATAAAAAGGAAATTTTATTTTCCAGCTAAGATTGCAGGATCTGCTCTGAGTAGGTAATATTAACATCTCATGAAGACTAACATGTTTGGGGCTTGCTTCCTGTTTGAGAAAGGTGTGATGAACTGAGAACACTTGAATAAATTAAGGACAAAGCCATCAATGCTGCTGACATCCCAAGGAGGCCACCTGTGGCTGGAGGGGGCCAGAAGAAACAATAAGAGCCTTCAAGTGAGCAGAGTTCTTCAGCTAATCCTGGAAATACTTCTTTTGTTAAGGAAATTACTGTCTGTCTCAGGGATTTTCTTCTCCCTCAAGATTGCACCACTAAAAGACACATGGGGGTGGGTCTGGTTTCTTTGGATGACATCACACTCTGAACCAACAAGGAGTTTTTTTGGGGGGGAAATCAACAGCTTTCAGTAGCGTAGCATGGGAGGCAGGGGGCAGCCAGCCCCGGGTGGCACTTTTTGGGCATATGGGTGTTCTTGGACTAAAATTCCCAGAAGCCCTAGCAGGAGTGGGTGGCAGCATCCTAGGCCCCCACTAGGGGGCAAAAAAGTTGGCTTACACCCCGGGCGGCTGAATCCCATGCTACACTACTGACTGCTTTGACCATATATGGTATAGCTTTCTTCTCTAGTGACACCCTGTTGGACCAATGAAACTCTTCGTCCCACTGGACTAATGAGATTCTCCATCCTACTTGATCCATGTGACCCCTTGGACTAATGTGATGTTTGCATAAACCCCCTTTTTGTGCCCCCCCCCCTGTATACTTGTGTATATGTAAACCTGGTATTTGAGTTGTTCTGGGCTAGCCCCATTTTGGCCAGCCCCTGTGGCTAGATTTTTCTTGCTTTTAGGGCCCTATGCAATAAAAACATTTATTTTTCCACAGTTCATTGGTTTACTGGTCTCTATCCCATCTCGGCCAGAGAGTTTTTTAATTAAAATAAATTTAATTGATATGGAAATGTTTTCCTTTAATGCGTTTTACTAACACATGCCCCAGGCTAATGGAACCTTTACACCATGGTGTTCCACACCTTGGTTTACTGGCATTGTACCCACTCACTGTGGGTGCTACAAACTTTGGGTTTTCAGGTACATCAAGTAAAAGGGTGCCCCAGCCAGGGGCACCTCAGAAGTTCAGATACCAAACTCATTTGTGTAGGCAGTGTGGCCAAAATGTTGCTATTTCCTAGTTGGCCAGTTAGAAAATGAAAACAGGCCAGATTGTATTAAGATAGAAAAACCGTTCCTCTTAAAGGTACATTGATTCTAGATACAGTCTTGTCTAGTGAGGGCATAAAATTTCCAAGTTCAGACCAACAACTTCAACCAATCTGCTTGACTGGGAAGTCAAGGACACCATAATTACATTACATCTCCCATCATATTATCACAGGAAGTAATCCTTTTTATTCCCGTCTTTTTTTTACAGCAGCTTTGGAAACATTGTAATGCCATTACATCAGTGCTTATACACATAAGCTGCTCTATTATACATTTTATCTAATTCAAAGTGCTTTTCAAAGTCATAGAGTCAAGAACTACCAGCTCAGCTCTATTATTCAGTGAAATGAATGGGAGAATTTACATTTGAGTCAACACAATGAGCCTATGGAGTGAAATGGAGACAGTGATCAACAACAATGAACAACTGAGTCGATACAAAAGGGGAAAACAACAGTTTATGATGCAGGGACTCATTGGAACTATGGCTGTACAGTCTCCTGTTTTCAGACTATAGGTACTCTACACTCT
Source organism: Furcifer pardalis (assembly GCA_030440675.1). NCBI lineage: Eukaryota > Metazoa > Chordata > Lepidosauria > Squamata > Chamaeleonidae > Furcifer > Furcifer pardalis. Next base: position 3,780,721 of record CP126892.1, on the reverse strand, counting down.
GACAGCATGACTAGTACAGGTAAACAAGCAGCTTAATACAAAGCCCTTGTGGTTCCATATTTTATGTGGTTCCTAGCCAGAACATGGAAATAACCAGTGGTGGGATGTCAAAAAATGTACTATCCCACCGTGATTTCATCACTGTGTGGGTGGAGCTAACATCATTACATCATGAAATCATGGGCGGGGGCAAAGAAAAAAATTAAAATAATACAAAATAATAATAAAATAAAAATAAGCACACACCCACACACCCCTCAACCCACACACCCAAGGAGGCCATGCATACGTGTCAAGCACAGTAGGCGTGCATGCACACCAGTGAAAAGGTAAGCCCCGAAGGTGGTTCCCCCCAAAAGTTGCTACCAGTTCTCCGGGACACTGGGAAAAGTTACTACCGGTTCTGGTGAACTGGTTAGAACCTGTTACATCCCATCGCTGGAAATAACACTATAATTTTAAACGTGTTCCTTTTTTTTAGTGAACATTAGATGAAAACTCTCAAATATAATGTCTAGATGATAACATTTGAAAGACAATGTTAATTGTAGTTTGGGATGTTAAATAAGATGAGTGGATTCACTATCCTCTTTCACAAAGGCAAAGAGCCCAATATCACCCTCTTAAACTGTGTTTATCAAAGGTGTGCACAATTATATACAACAGCAAACATCTCAGCATTTAAAAAAAGCTCCATAAAAAAACCTCTATATCAGGCCTGGTAACATCACTCCATTTGTACAGGTGGACCTGCACAGGATATGGCCCTTGTTTGCCTCCTTAATATTCCGGGATTGTACCACTGAAAAATCTGTGCTGCCAGGGGGAAATATTGTAAGTGGACTATGGCACAACAAATGCACCAAGATTCATTCCTTTGTTGTGGCCATCTTTTTCTTCTCCTGACCTGCTATGTCCCACTGTTCCCAAGTCTATAATCAGAAGTCAGCTATAGTCCATGAGGCTTATCCCTCCTTCCACCAAAAACAAACAAACAAACAAAAACCTCTTGTCAGGCTTTAAGATGCCCCATGTTGTTTTTGCCACCACAGCTCAATACTGTTGTTGTTGTTGTTCAGTTTCACAGTCGATTCCGACCCTTTGCGACTCTATGGAACATTGCCCACCAGGCACCTCTGTACTCCACCATCTTCCTCACCCCACCCAGCTCTGTGCCCATTGCATCTACAATACCATCTAGCCATCCCATTTTTGGGGCACCCCCTTCTTCTTTTGCCCTCCACCTTTCCCAGCATCAAGGCTTTCTCAAGTAGATCATCTCTTCTCATTTGGTGTCCAGAGTACTTTAGCTTCATCTTTAGTATTTGACCTTCTAAGGAGCAGTCAGGGTTGATTTCTTTTAGGATCAACTTATGTGTTCTCCTTGCTGTCTAGGGTACTGTCAAAACTCTCCTCCAACACCACATCTCAAAGGCATATATTCTTCTGTGCTCAACTTTCCTAATGGTCCAGCTCTGGCAACCATACATTATCACCAGGAATACCATTGCTTTGACTGCAAATTTTTGTTTGCAAGGTGATGTCTCTAGTTTTAACTATGTTCCCCAGGTTTCTCATAGCTTGCCTCCCAAGCATCAGTCGCCTTTTTATTTCATGGCTGCAATTTCCATCTGCAGTGATCTTTAATACTATTATACCCCCAGCTAAAAAAAACAAAAAAGTTTGAGATATACTTCTTCCATCTAAAATATGCAGCCACCACTACGCTCGCACGCCGAGCCGCCTCCTTCCACCCTGAGGTCCCACCCAGGCGGGAGTTTCAAAAGGCGAGAGCTGCCGTGCCTCACCTCCGCCAGCAACACCTGCGCCGGGGGAGAGAAGCTGATGCAGCCACCACTACGCTCGCACGCCGAGCCGCCTCCTTCCACCCTGAGGTCCCACCCAGGCGGGAGTTTCAAAAGGCGAGAGCTGCCGTGCCTCACCTCCGCCAGCAACACCTGCGCCGGGGGAGAGAAGCTGATGCAGCCACCACTACGCTCGCACGCCGAGCCGCCTCCTTCCACCCTGAGGTCCCACCCAGGCGGGAGTTTCAAAAGGCGAGAGCTGCCATGCCTCACCTCCGCCAGCAACACCTGTGCCGGGGGAGAGAAGCCGATGCAGCCGTCGCTACGCGCGCACACCGGGTCGCCTCCTTCCACCCTGAGGTCCCACCCAGGCGGGAGCTTCAAAAGGCGAGAGCTGCCGTGCCTCACCTTCGCCAGCAACACCGGGCCGCAAACCCCGCCTCCGCGGGGTTTTTAAATCCAACAGGGTGGCAGGGCTGCTTAGCCCCTCTATTGCCGCCACAGACTTGGGCACCGGATGCCGGGCTGAGACGCCGCCGCGGTCGCCGTTCCTCCCGCCCCTTGGTCTTGGGGCACCTGGCCGCAAGCCCCGCCTCCGCGGAGGTTTTAAATCTAACAGGGCGGCAGGGCTGTTTAGCCCCTCCATCGCCGCCACGGACTTGGGTGCCGGATGCCGGGCGGGACCATCTGACCCCACTGCTGTTGTGGCCACCAGCGGCGGCAGTGGATGGACAGTCCCAGGAGCAGGGTTGGGGAAACGGATGGGGGTTCCAAGGAAGGACCTGCCAGCCAGCAGGGGGGGACTGGGCGCTGCCGGTTGGGCCTGAGGGGTTTCATGAGGCCCAAATTGGTGTAGTGACGGGCATGGGGTGTTACGGCGGGTTCCAAGGGGCGGGCCGCACTCGGAGAACGCGGGCCAGATGTTTGGTTGCTGTCCCGTGTTCTGGCCCCTTGGCTACACCTCTAGGTCCTGTGCAGCCGGTCAAGAGTGACCCCTCCTTTAGGCTGCTGCTGGTGAATGCCAGATCGGTCTGCAACAAGGCCCCTCTGCTTGCAGATACGATCTTGGGGGAGCGGGTCGATCTGGCATGCATCTCCGAGACCTGGCTGGTGCCTGAGGATGGGGTACCCCTGTCTGAACTCTGCCCGGCCGGGTTCGGTGTTTGGCACCAGCCTAGGGAGAGGGGAAGGGGCGGTGGTGTCGCCGTAGTAGCCAGGGAGTCCCTGGGAGTGGCCAGGGCCACGGCTCCACATATTCCGGGTTGTGAGACCCTGTTCTTGCGTGTGGGCCCTAAAGGTCAGTTGGGAGTCTTGCTCATGTACCTGCCTCCCTGCAGAGTAGCAGACTCCCTGCCTGAGCTCCTTGAGGCGGTCTCCATGCTGGCGTTGGAGACCCCCAGGCTGATGGTGCTGGGGGATTTCAATTTGCCGTCATTAGGGATCGGCTCTGAGGTAGCTCGGGAGTTCATGGTTTCCATGGCAACCGTGGGCCTGACCCAGGTAATCCAGGGCCCTACCAGGAGCAGCGGCTACACCCCAGATCTGATCTTTTTGTCGGAGCCGTGGCAGAGTGATCTGAAAATACAGAATTTAGACATCACTCCTGTGCCATGGTCAGATCACTATCTGGTGACTCTGGACTTCCTGGGGGCGAGACTTCACCGTAGGGAGGCAGGGCCGATTAAATGGGCCCGCCCCCGGCGACTAATGGATCCAGAAGGATTCCAACGGGAACTGGGGTGTTGTCCTCTTGACCTGCGAAGTGGTTCATCCGAAGCCCTTGTCGATTCCTGGAGTAGGAAAGCGACCGCAGCTTTGGATGTAATCGCGCCACTACGGCCTCTCCACGCTCGTGGGGGTCGATCTGCCCCTTGGTTTACAGAAGAGCTAAGGGAGCTGAAACGAGCTAAGAGACGCCGAGAGCGCCGCTGGGTGAAGACCCGGAGCGAGTCCGATCGAACACTGGTTAGAGCTGCTATTAAAGACTACCTAGTGGCGATGGGGTCGGTGAAACGTCAATATTTCACCGCCCTCATTGCCTCCGCAGATAATCGCCCAGCGGCCCTGTTCCGGGTGACCAGGTCCCTCCTTGGCAAGGAGGGGCCGGGCCCTGGTTGGCAGGGGTCTGCTGATGTTTTTGCTGATTATCTAGCAGGGAAAGTCGCTCAGATCCGCTCGAAGTTTAATCCCGGCGTGGAAGGTACTGAACTGGGGTTGACCAAGGCACAGTCTAGCCATGTTATCTGGGATCAGTTCGAGCCAGTTGGCCCTGAGGAAGTGGACAGGCTTCTTGTATCTGTCCGCGCCACGACCTGTGCACTGGACCCATGCCCTGCCTGGTTAATTAAAGCTACCAAGATTGTGGCAGGTGGCTGGGTCGAGGCGATTATTAATGCTTCATTAAAAGAGGGGCATTTTCCAGCACCATTTAAACATGCTTTAGTGCTCCCCCTCTTGAAAAACCTTCCCTCGACCCTATGGTAATTTCCAACTACCGTCCAGTGTCTAACCTACCTTTTTTAGGTAAGATCCTGGAAAAAGCTGTGGCGCAGCAGTTACAGGATGTCCTGGATGAAGCGGATTATCTGGACCCGTTTCAGTCAGGATTCAGGCCCGGATATGGTACTGAAACTGCACTCGTCGCTTTGGTGGATGATCTCTGGAGAGAGCGGGATGGAGGGGAGCCGTCTGTCCTTGCTCTCCTCGATCTCTCAGCGGCTTTCGACACTGTCGATCATGGCATCCTTCTGGGAAGGCTCCGGGGTTTGGGGATCCAGGGCACAGTGTTGTCCTGGTTTTCCTCATTCCTGAGGGACAGGACCCAGTCGGTGTGCCTGGAGAAGGAGGAGTCCAGCCCTAGGCCCCTGCAGTATGGGGTGCCTCAGGGCTCGGTACTCTCTCCTCTCCTATTTAACATCTACATGAAGCCGCTGGGTGAGATCATCCGTTCCCACGGGGTACGGTATCATCAGTATGCTGATGATACCCAGTTGTACATCTCAGCCCGTGGGGACCCAAGCGGTGCAGTGGAAGTCCTTTCCAGGTGCCTGGAGGCTGTTGAGGTCTGGATGGGGGAAAATGGGCTACAGCTGAATCCCGGTAAGACTGAGTGGCTATGGGTAAGGGGCCCTGCGTTGACACGGGAGTTACCAGCTTTGGTTCTGGATGAGGCAGTTCTGCCCCAAACAGACCCGGTGCGTAATCTGGGGGTCCTCCTGGACTCACGGCTACTGTTCAATGAGCAGGTGGCAGCCGTGGCCAGGAGGGCTTTTGCACAACTTCGTGTAATACGCCAGTTACGCCCGCTCCTAGACCGGGACGCCTTGCTTATGGTCACGCACGCTTTGGTCACCTCCAGACTTGACTACTGTAATGCGCTCTACATGGGGCTGCCCTTGGTGACCATTCGGAGACTGCAGCTGGTCCAAAATGCGGCAGCCCGGGTAGTGATGGGGCGCGGGCGTTATGCTCGGGCCTCTCCACTGCTTAGGGAGCTGCATTGGTTGCCAGTTTGTCTCCGGGTGCAATTCAAGGTGCTGGTCATTACCTTTAAAGCCCTATATGGTAGTGGGCCAGGATACCTAAGAGACCGCGTCACCCTAAGAACATCTGTCCGTCCCACCAGGGCGGATCGGAGGGGCTCTCTTGTTGTACCATCGGCTAGGGAGGCTCACCTCGCTAGCACCAGGAAGAGGGCCTTCTCCGTGTTCGCCCCGGCCCTCTGGAACCTCCTCCCAACTGAGCTGCGCATGCAGACAGAGCTCCTGTCCTTCCGGAAGAGCTTAAAGACCTGGCTGGCAGGACATGTGTGGGGTTCCAGGGATGTGGGATCCCATGTGGGGTGGTTAGTCTAAGGATTTTACTCTTCTGACGACACCCCCAGATACTGTTTTAGTCTATGAATTTTTAAAATTTTTATTGATGTGTTTTAACTTGGGTTGTAAGCCGCCCAGAGTCGGGCTTGCCCGATTGGGGCGGGTTAGCAAGTATGAAATATAAATAAATAAATAAATAAATATACATTATTTTACAGTTTTAGGGTTTTTTGTCAGTCAGCAAACTGCATCAAAATTTTCTGTGAACTACAAATATTGAATAACTGCATTCTAGTTCATATATTAATTCAGATAGTTAAATCCAGCTTCTTGTGACCTGAGATTGGCTAAAAGAGAATAGAAAATAAAATATAATGTAACAATTTGAATTAATAAAAATTATATAGCCTCCATAATCAAACAGCAACAAAACTACAAAATTCAAGTGCAGAGTGATTAGACAATATAGTTTCTGTATATAAGCATTTAAATCTTAAAGCAAATCTATAATAAAGTAGGGAAAGTCATCAGTTTCATATTCAATCTGTTCCAATACCTGGTCAGTTAAATTCTGCATAGCATTTAATTATCCTGTGTGGTGGTGATACACAGAGGTTCTCCTTAAGAAGGTGTAAAAAAAGAATGAGGTTAGCTAAATGGTAATAAGAGAAGAAGGAGAAGAAGGAAAAGAAGAGGAGAAGATGAAGAAGAGGAGAAAACAGTGAGTTCAATCAACAAATTCAGTATTCCCTGTAGAACCTCAATGATGACCCACACAGTGGTGGAGAATTTGGAATTGGAGGGAAATACTGCTTAATGGTCCTCAGAGGTAAACCACACTGAATTCAGTGGGATTTATTTCTGAATAAGAGATTACAAGATTCCAGAATTCACTGTTCTCTTCAGCTTGGAGCCTCCCACATATTGTGTGGATGTGAGGGGGGATCTTGGATAGCTGACAGAGAATTACAAAAGCCATCATTGAAACAGTCATCCTAAACTTTTTTTGTTTAAAATGACTTGACAGCTATTGCCATGGCGCCCATTCCCATCTAAGTGCCCTAGAAAGTGAGTTGACTTTGGGGGCAGTTTTCAGATTGGGAAACTAGAACTGCTAGTGTACCACCAACATAAAGTATAATGCCCTTATGAATTCTACAGGGACTCTCAGATAAGACATTGTTTTGGGCAACCTCAATACTGAACCCAGCTACAACTGAAGGAAACAGAGGAGGAGATATGAATCCCCCCCCCCCCAATTGCTCTTCATGCTCTATGGCTATTTCTGACTTCCATATACTTAGAAGCTGAAAATCAATAATATGTTTTCCCCTCAAGAGCCCAAATTGCCTTCCTGTCACCAGCTCTTCAGATATTTCTTTCAATTTTTATTTAACATGCATAGGTGTCAAAGAGGGGTGGGGGAGACCCTGTGAAGCAATCTAGTCTAATTGAAGTTATGTTGATCATTGTCTCTTTCCCCCCAAAGTGAAATACCACCGCTCAGAATTCTGTATTCTGAAGCAAAGTTAGTCAATCAAATCCTTAGAAGGAAAGGATCATTGAAAGCAAGGTGTAGCATAATAAATAACAGGGACTGAATTTATAGACTACACTGGGAAGCTTTATGGTTGATCTAATTAGAGAGGCAGGAAGCGATTATGTTTATACATGCAGAGCACTTTTTCACAAGCCGAAGGCTTCTACTGCAGACCAGTAAATACTGTTTATATCCATATTAGTATCTGGCTGCTTCATAAGAAATAGAAAATAGGCAGAGTTGCTACTCCAGTGAGATTTCTAATGGCTATAAGGTCACAGGCTGGACAAAAATATCATTAGAAAACCAGCTATGCAAGCAAAAACCTTATTTTTATCACTTACCTTTTCGGTCATCTCCAGTTACTTCCTAAAATTGTATTTATTAAATTATTTATTAAAATTGCCTTACAGCTATGCACAAATTCCTGCTGTTGTTACATGCCATTAAGTTGCCTCTGACCTACAGTGACCCTAGAAATGAGAGTTCTCCAAAATGTCCTGACCTCAACAGCCTGATTCATTTTTTGCAAGTTATAGTCTGTGGTCCACTTAGAAATTCAGTGTTTGTCTTTCCTTGCTTCCTGCTGCCTTCCACCTTTATTGTCTTCTCTAGAGAGTATTGACTTCTAATGATGTGCCAAAGTAGGACCGTCTCAGAGTCATCATTTTTGCTTCCAGAGACAGTTCAGGCTGGACTTTGCTCTAGTACCCTTTTATTAAACTACCTTTCTAAATAGTCCACCCTGTTTCTGAAAATACAAATTTGCAAGTCAATTCCATTGAGTTTCTGTGAGGGAAAGATAAAATTATCCAAAAGTGACAGAGGAGTGGGCATCAACATTGGCATTGGTTGAAGCACAGCTTCCCTCTATCCCAATAATGTTTGGTTTCTGCACTCTCACCACAACTGGTAACAACAGCAATAGCTATGGTAGACCAGCCACCAACTTTCTTCGCAAAACCTTCTAGCTGGTATTAGTGTTGGAGGAAAGTGCAGGAATGAGCCTGTGCTGCCAGAACAAATCTAAACTTCTTAATTCTAAAAATGTGACAGCTGAACAAAAAAATGGCACCTTCTAAACTGGGCTTCAGAGCAACACCAGCTTTAGCACGGCTGAAGCAGAAATTCACCTCTTGCTCCATACCAAAATTGGGGAAGTTTGGGGAAAACAATTTCAATTTCAATTCATTCAACTTATGATTTTTAAAATTAAAGCTATTCATCCACATGTAGAAACAGCAAGTCCCTGGATTTAAAATAGTCCATATAAATTGTAAAGGCCAATCTTTCTTATCATGAAATAGAGTTGTGACACTACCCACTTTAAATTAAAAAAAAACTCAAGGCAGTAGGAGTGGGAAAATGCTCTTTCAAATGCGAGCAACAGTAATTTCTTATCACACTGAGTATGTATAGTACAGGCTTGCTAGCAAGAGCTTCAATACCTTGTAACTCCATTACATTATAGCTTTGTGGGAGGAGAACTGCAAGGCAACCAAAAGTCATTGCTATTCTCAAGAGGATTTTTAAAAAATAGATTTGTTTTAAAGAAAATAATGGAGAGACAGTCCTCCAGGATTCCCTATATTTTCAGAGAATTAGAATATAGTTTCATAAAGCATATTTGAACACAAAAACACAAAAACATACAGCAGTTGAGTGTATAGGTCTGAGTTTTTTCACTGTCTTTCAGGATTTTTGAGACCTAGCCTCTGATACAAATTTTCAAAGGAGAAGTCAACTTTAGGTCTGAGGCAATCAGAAGGTTTGAACCTTTCAATCAATTCAATGTTTAATTCCTTCCTAGCCAAATAGGGAATCATGCTTTCAAAGGGATTATGTGTCTGTGTATAATATTTTTAAAAATACAGTAGGCCCTCATATAATGAAAATAATTGGTTCCACAAGGCAGTTTGCTATATGATTTTTTCCATTGTATGATGCATGCATCATACTACCAAAATCCCTATGGGGAAAAATCATACAGCAAAAATCCCTATGGGAAAAAAATCGTACAACAAAATCTCGGTGGGAAAAATCATACAAAGAAAATTTTCATTGTACGATTTTTTTCCCCATAGAGATTTTCGTTGTACAATGCAATGTTTTTTATTCAAATTCTCTTCATTGTAAATATTTTTCATTGTATGATGCATTCGTTATACGAGGTTTCACTGTTCAGTATATGAAAAAAAGAATAGAGTATAAATATTCAGAAGCTCACTCATTTCAGATGTGAAATTACTGGGAGATTTTTTGCTTTGTGGCTAGGAATGGTATTATTGATGTTAGCAGAGCTTTGGTGCCTATATCCTGTCACAGTATCAACATTCTACCCATCCGGCCTCAAAGGTAGAGAACTTGGGGGTCTTGGGCAGCAATAGAGGACTTAATGGGGGGGGGGTTTGTGGGATATTGTTATATTGTATTGTATTGTTTTGTTTAGTATGGAAGCCGCCTAGAGTCAGGTTCGCCTGAGCGAGGCGGGGTATAAATTTGAATAATAATAATAATAAAATTGTTTGGTAAATTTTGAAATACTTAAAAATGTTATGTGCCATCAATTCAGTTCTCATCTGTGCTCTGGTGTACACAGAAAGAGCCTCCTCAGAGATTGTGGTATTTTTTAACCACAATTGGGTGTACCCTGGTAATGGCAACCTTGTGTTGCCTGTTAATCTTTCTCACACTGGATCAGGTGAAAGGAACTATGGAATGAATTCATCAAAAGGTGACTTCATTTGGGCAGTTTCATGTCTGGCCCAGACATGGATGAAGAAGAAAAAACCTGTGGTCTAAGAGTTAATGACCTGAAAAATGTAATATCGCTAATTGCTCTGCTCAGATCTTGTAAAATAACACCATCTCATGTTATGTTGTTCTCTCTTCCTACTGTCCCATCCTACTAGCAATACTGTTTCTTTTCCCCCAGTAAATTTTGCTAAGGTCTTGCAAATGACAACTGACTCCTTTTTTTTCATTAGTTAACTGCTTCTCACACAAAGCAATTGTCGGAGGAGTTTTTCAACAAACTTTCTAGGAATCTATTGCTTGGAAAATATGAATGGTCATCAAATGCCATGATGAAACTTCTGCTTGGGGAGTGGACAAATGACAGGGGCTGATACAGTCAGATGATCAGTCATTCTCCTGAGTGAACTAGCCCTTTAACTGATGGCAGATGTGTTTGTAGAGACATGGCTTTGACTTCACATTTTATATTTTGCAGTTCCAGATATACAGGTCTTTATTATTTCTTCTCATCTACAGCAAGAACCTCCTCCTCTTTCAACTGAAGCATGTTATGAATTAAACTTGATTTTTGCTGTTCTTGTTTTTGAATCTGGATGTTGCCAGTGTTTTAAACATGAGGTGATGGTTCATACACTCTGGTTTTAAGGAGGAGACTGGGCGAATATTTGCATTTGCTGCTCTATTCATCTACACACACCCAAGGATGGGTTAAAATGATATAGTTTGCAACATGTATCCATACATTTCCCTTAGTCCCCTCTCTAATGTGCATTATGTGCCTCACTCTTGAACATAAAAGAACATCAGTTCTAAACCTTCTTTTTCAAGGCGTAAGGCAGGGAGTGCTGTACATTGAGCAGAAGCACTCAAAATACAGTAAAACCTCGGATAACGCTAAAACTTGGTTCCACAAGTCTTGGTGTTATCCAATTTTTAGTGTTATCTGAAGCATGTTAAAATTGTATGGGATGCATCGGATAACGTTAAATCCATAGAGATACATTGTAACCGCACAGGCTTTAGCGGTTGTTATCCTATGCATCCCATAGGACCTTAACGTTACTTGATGCAATCCCCCCCCCCAGATTACTTAACGTTATGCGATTTTAGAGGTAAACATTATCCGAGGTATTGCTGTACATATAAATTCATTGGGTTCTGAAAGAAATTAGTGTGAATCTCAACATTTGATTTTCTGATGCATAATCTCTATTGGAAATAAGAAGCTATGATTAGGACAGGATCTGGAGAGACAAAGGTGTCAGATAAGGGTGCATTTTAGTCCCTTGTCTGTTCAATCTAAATTCAGAACATGTATGGAAAGTCAGATGAGATTCAGATGAAGGAAGAATGAAAATTCATGGAAGGTCCGTGTGCTGGCCCCAGCCCACAATGCCATTCTATCAGGCCCATTGCCTTCTCCCTCGCACCCAGAAGTGGAAGTGGATTCATTTACACATGCATGGGTGCATGCCCATTTATTCACAAACACACCTGCAACTGTCGTAAACGCGGGAGTGGGCACATTTACGACGGCTGTAAATGTGCCCGCTTCTCTTTACGGGGGGCATGGTGTGGCCCACTCAGCTACTGTGGTGCATAGTCAGGGGTGGCAAAAAGTTTGGCCACCCCTGGTTTAAGAGCTGCACATGAGATAGTTTTAGGGACCAAAAGTAGCGATGAATTAAAAATGACTTTTAGTACGAGTGAAAGAAGTGCCAAAGTAGGTCTGCATCAAAAGACAAAAACCATGACTACAGAAGAACTACATAACATTAATGGTGATAATGAAAAACACTGAAATAGTTAAAAGATTTTGTGTACCTTGGTTCAATCCTCAATCCAAATGGAGACTGCAGGCAAGAAATCTGAAAGAGATTATGACACAGAAAGGCAGTAATGATTAGAAAAAACTAATCAATTAAAAGGATATGTCACTGGAGACAAAAATCAAGATCATCCACACTTTCATATTTCTACAGCTGTGAAAGCTCGACAGTAAAAAAAAAAAAAGCTGTCAGGAAAAAAAATGATTTGTTTGTAATATAGTGCTGGAAAACTTTACAGATACCCCAGGCTACCAGAAAGATAAACAACTAGGTCCTACAGCAAATCAGTCCTGAACTATCTCTGGAGGCAAGAATAAAAAGCTGAGGCTGTTCTACTTTGGGCACATCATGAGAAAGTAAGATTCTTTAGAAAAGGCAAGAATGGGGAGACAGGTTAAAGGCCACAGGAAAAAAGGAAGAACAAACTTTTTGGGCTGTGTGTCAGTCACATGGTTCAGGGAGCTGGTCACTATAGCCCATGGGCCAGATCCGGCCTTGATGGTAATTCATCAGGCCTAAAAAAAAGCCCTTGCCACTCCTGGAAGTGGAAGTAAGACATCCCGATATGGGCGTGTTTTACTTCCACTTCTAGGAGTGATGAGGATGAATTGCACTGGGCCCCCGATCTGGCCCCCAGACCATAGATTGGGCACCCCTGCTCTAAAGAAAGCCACAGGCTTGAATTTGCAACAGCTGATGAGGGCTGTTGAGGACAGGATGTTTTGGAGATCTCTCATTCATAGAATTGCCATATGGCAGAGGTGTGTTGAAGGTACATAACAACAACTTTTGAGGATCATTCATGGCTGGGGTTGGGGAGTCATGCCTTCAAATTCAGGGATGTGATGTCAGTCCCAACCCTGTCCTTGATCCTTCTTTTCTCTATGTCCTGTATTTGGCATGAAGAAGGGCAATGCTATATCCAGCTTGGGGAAGAAGCCACCATAATTTGTCAGAGCTTCTATTTTGCTGCTTCATTGTCGAGACCTGAAATTATATATGCATAGAGTGCTTGATAGTTTAAACCTGAGGTGGTCTGTCATATCAATTCAAATCTCTCTCTCTCCCACTCTCAAAAAAAGTTTTTTTGGTCATGTATTTGGACTTACCATAATGCTGAATGTTTGATAAGAATGCTTCTTTTGTTCGTTTGTTTTTCCTGTCTTCTATAAATAATTCACTTACTGTCTTGACTGTCCATGTTTTCTGAACTGAAAAAAAAAATCCCCTTCGAAAGAGTTTCTTAAAATGATATCCCCCGGGCTTTCATTGAATTGTTGGAAGTGTTCGAAGCTGGCTATCATAGAGATGATTGTATGTTGAAAGACAAGAAATAGACACACACTTCTTGAGCACCTCACACATGAAGGAAGCAAAAGAATCTCTAACGTTGCCCATGACAGTTCATATCAACTTTTTTTCTTTTAAGATTTTTCAAAAAAAAAAAAAAACCCACCCCATAAACACCCAAATTTTTATTTATCCAATTGGTTAAGAATAAGAACAGTCAACATTTTCATGGCAGAAATTTTCTGCAGAGGATGAGTATGGTCCTCTTTTTCCCCAGAAAACCATGACAGAAAATGAAATAAAACAAATGCTGTTAAAACATGGAATGGTTTAACAGCACCATTAAATGAGATTTCAGATGCTTTTTACTGTTGTTTTAATGGATGTAAAAGTGGGGAGAATTTGTTGATTTCTGCAATGGTGTGATGACTGATCAATGCACTGTGAACAAGAATCTAAAGATGTAATGAATGCTCACAAATTTTCTCACCCTCGATGAACAAAGGTGTCACAACACATTTGTCAATTGTTGTAAGATCCAGCACAACAGCGGAAACACCAGGTCTTTTTTTTTTAACAGAAGAAGCAGCTGCAAAGTAACAGTTATAATAATAATATGAAGGGAGGATGCATGGGCATTTTACATAAAATTTTCTAGAATGCTTTTCACTCAGTAAAAGGCCCAGCTTTCTTTTAAAAATGGAAATAGAAGAAACTTAAAATAAGAAATACAGAAATTATGTCAGAATTGCTGGTGCTTTTTAGCTGCAATACTACACTCATTTCTTAGTCTGGTCGGACATCCCGCTATAGTAATGGAGTAGGCCACACAGCCAGTGACTCAATGCTGAGGATCAGGTGGTAGTTAACTAATCTGACACCCTAAAGGGGCCGATGGGTACAGGTGGAATCTTCCCTTTAGGTGGGGTGATAATGGTCCCCCTCAGTGGAGGAAAGGCCACTGGAAACCATCACATTGGGCCCAATGGCAAAATGAGCAGAGGAGGAACCCTGATTCCCAATGGTCATGCAGGTGGAAGAGGCCATGCCAGATGGACTGGCTGTGAAGGCGCACCTTGTCAATATCCTTAAGGCTCTGGCAGTCCATTGCAGTTCTGGTGTTAAATCCTGCATGCCGCGCTTCATTGTGCCGAGGGTGATGGCTCCAAGATCATAGTGTACGGGTCACTTCATGGCAAGTTTTCCTGCTTCGGGGGGGGGGGGATGCATTCTCTGATACATATTGCTGTTAATGACGATGACTACACTCATTTATGAGCTAACAAGCCTCATCTGAAAGGCCAGTAATTATTTCCATGTGCTTTAATGTGTTTCTGTAAAGACATGACTGGGTTTCATCTTGGTTCAGATTTAAGTGCAACTCAATTGACCATTTTCCCTTTAAACCCGAGTACTTCAGCATAGATGAGATTCACCCCATTTCACTCTGTCTCCCTTCTTCACTGAAAAAAAAGTTCTCCTCAGAAGTTTCATACATGGTTTCTTATTGACAATATTTTCTAAATGCCTTCTGGGTATGTGAATATTCAGGGAATATTTGAATGTTGACACTAGTATTTGACAGCCAGAATTTTTCCAGAAGCAGACAACATTTAACAACATCTGACAGCTGTTGGCATGAAGCAGATTTCAATATTTTTCAGTAACAGATACATGTCGCAGTCAGATTTTGGCACTATCTTGACAGCTGATACGCCACAGCAGTCAATATTAGACTACACAGTGAATTAATTGAAATGGAATTCAGGAAATGCTATCCCAAAAATTAATTTTCACAAATCCCTTTCATTAATTAGAATAGATTGACAGAGATATCAAATCTGAACTGGAAGATTTGTATTTTAAATTTGAGGGTCAAATCTGTACAAATTTGGGGGCTTCATTTTTATCAGAATGAAATTTTTGATTGAAAATAAGGGCCTTTTTACCTTATTGAGTAGGAAGGCATAAACAGAAATGACACAAAGGTGCTTATACAGTAAAACCCCGATTTATGTTTTAAAAAGTCCGTTCTGTAGATATTTATGTAAATATTTTTTAACATAAATTGATGCATCCCCATAGGGATGATTTGGAAAATTTAAAAATGGTCCTTACTGGACCAACAATAATAAAAAAATAAGCACCACAAAGGGAATGACAAAGTGATCTCCCTACCTTTTCCTTGCTGCTGCTGCATCTGTTTCATCTTGAGCGGTTTCTCTGGCCATAGGGAGAGCAGGAACCACTGCTACCACCAGGGCTGCTGCATTTTCTGGAATCCCCTGCCTGAGCTTGCATCAGCTTGAAATTTGATTTCAGTGCATTCCTATGGAAAATTGTCCTTTTTGCCCCAAGTGGCCAT
Organism: Furcifer pardalis; assembly: GCA_030440675.1. Classification (NCBI taxonomy): domain Eukaryota; kingdom Metazoa; phylum Chordata; class Lepidosauria; order Squamata; family Chamaeleonidae; genus Furcifer; species Furcifer pardalis. Next base: position 3,765,320 of record CP126892.1, on the reverse strand, counting down.
CTCTGGTAATGACAGGAAATCCCCTACACACCTGGAAATAGGTTATTTTAAGCTCTTTGTCCAACATGCATTCCCAGCTAAAGCACATCCCGGGGAAGCCTTGGATGAAGAGTGGAACCGAGTGGATATCCCAGTCCCAGTAGAAGCAGCAGGGACCCTGGAAATCACTGCAAAACTGCTGCAATCACTGCTGCTGCCACTGCCACTACCGCCACCACTGCCACTGCCACTGCCACCGCCACCACCTCCACCTCCACCACCACCACCACCACCATGATAAGTCATGTCTTGCAACTTCCAGGAGTGGGGGCAGGTTGCGTGGGGTGGAATTTCTAAGCCTAAAATGGCACAGGGCCACATTTTAGAGTTCAAAATGGCTGCTGCTCCATTTTACAAGACACAAGTAAACTCCTTATGTAAATAGATTAATTTGCATAAATCACATCTGATATATGTAAAAAAAATCATTACATAAGTTGCTTTTTATGTAAGTAGAGGCATATGTAAATCGGGGATTTATTGTATGAGCAATTATTTGAAAGGCTTATGTAATTTAACATAAAGACTAGAGAGTAATTGAAAATGAAAGAGTAGACTTGATAACAGAAGGAAACTGTTACAAGTTACTCCATTTGCCTTCCACAGGCACTAACTATGCAATAAGGTTTTGACCACTGTGGTAGGGAATCTAATAAAAGAATGTTGGTTTTGGTGGAAACCTCAACTCCTGGGTAACAGAGGTGAAGTTGCTCTGGTCTAAAACGTATCATCATTTCAAAAATGAAGTGAAATATTATCTTTCTCTAAAAGGAATCATTTCAGTTGAAAAATCTCATATCAGATGCATATTTTAGAAGCAGATTGTTCCTCCCAGTTATTTCAAAACTGTGGCATGCTGATTTTCTTCTTTTTCCTCAAGAGTCTCTTGGCTAAAGCTTGAAGTGCAGATTAAACTAATTCGTAACAATGGAAACATGCCGTATTTGCTGACCTGCAATGGAGCCTTCTCATATTTAAATAAAGTGCTGATTTATAAAATATATGGCATATTTTATGTTTTCCTCTGTTGATACAACCAAGCTTTCTCATACTTTGTGTTGTTCAGTTTTAAAATGTCATGATAATCAATATTCAGTTTCTTTAGGTATTGCTTCTTCCTGAAAGGGAAATTGTAGTTATTTAAGAAATGTTGAAACTACTGTGAAATAAGAAATAAGTATGTGGAAAAGCAGAATGTATTGTACCAAAATAACAGTGTCTACCAAGTAAAAACAGTGCTTGTTTGTCTTGTCACTATACGCAAGGATGTGAACTGCACTATTCTGTCAAGTGAGGATAGTGTCATCTGAATTTTTGCATTGATGAGAATGACCTTTTGTTTAAGATTGTTTATGCTGGAGATTGTTTGTAAAGAAGTTGCCTCATTTATCACACAAAAACAAATCAAGTTAGGGTTTATATCTCTACTGGCAGCTCATTCGCTACACAACTAAGGCAACATATACATCCTGTATAAAGAATGGATAGCCTTCCAGATGTTAGTGGAATGCAACTTCTAGCCATCCTCACTTTTGGCTGTACAGTCTAGGGCCAAAAGGAATTATTGTCCTACAACAGGTATGGTAAAATTTTGGCACTCCAGATGTTTTGCACTACAACTCCTAACAACCATCATCAAAGATGGCATGCCATCTTTTCCATTTGAAAAAGTGAAATGGAATCATGTAAGTAATAATTTTCAAGCTGCAAACTGTTATTTGTAAAATAATATCTGAGTGTAAAAAACAGAACAGCAAAAAAAAAAAAAGACAAAATGTTGTGGCACCTTAAACACTAACTCCTGTATTTAAATGTGAGCTTTCATGGATCAAGTCCACTTCATCGGACATAACAGTGAGGCCTCATGGCATCAATTTATACATGCATCAGGGTACACAGAACCTAGGCAGTTCCCAATCAAATGGAGCCCATGCCCCATCAGCAGAAAACAAACGGATCAGCTGAGCCAGAACCCATCAGCCAATCCATAACTCACAAGTGTAGAAATAAACAAATAAAAACAGAAACCCAATTGTTATATAAACCCTGTGATTCAAACATAAACAAGAACAGAAGCATTAAGGAAATGCTGCTGAAAAGACCAAGCAGTTGACCATCACTTGGGTAAACATGCTTTGCCTTTGCCCACCCCAACTCCCAAGTGAAGAGACAGACACATGTCATGGCTTCAAATATGGGCCACTTTATTAATCCAAAATAAGTTGTTGCAAACTATTGCACTGGGGACTAATTAGTGCATGTGCAAGATAATAACTCAGATCAATACCAGAGAATTTTGGATCCCAAATAATAGGGACAGCAGAAAAGCTCTGTAGACAGGCCAGCACTGTATCCAACAGTGGGATCAAGCTGTGCGACCAGGAAGTGGGCAAAGCTTCCTGAATTGTTGTCCCAAGGCTGTGGTGAATCCGACAGCCATGAGGCACCCCAAGTGATAGTGCTGTCCAAGGTACCAAATTAACCAGGACCCAAACTTAATAGCTAAACTGGTCATTCTGAATAAAATCACCCGCACTACCCTCCAAAGTGACTGGAATAACCTCCAGCAAAAACTCAACCTGCAGCAACAGTATGGGATAGGCAAAAAAAACCCTACAATTCTAAGAGCCAAATAGGGGTTGTGCAAAAATTCCCATTCAGTCCCGAAGCAACTGAATATCACACTGTTACTGAGGGTGGGATTTGTTTCTCAGATGCCAAGCAGTTAAAGAGGGTGAAATAAGAAGTAGCCACCACCTATAAAAGGCTCCTGGCTCCTCCCTGTCACACCATGCAAGCAAGGCCTGCAAGAGCACACTCCTCTCTTCCCTGGGAAGCAGGGAAAGCCAGCACTGGGGGTATCTTTTTGTTATACTTAAACTCGCTGATAAGAATGAAAACCACTGAGAACAGTAGCAGCTGTGCTAAAAAAAAGTGTGCCTTTAAACATTTTGAAAGTCTCTTAGAACCTGTTCTTTGAAATAATAAAAAATGTGCCTCAATCTGGTTCTTTTAAACATTTTGAAGTTAAAGAACATGGATTTTAAATTAGATGCTTTATACTTTTATATTTTTTCTGTTTTATTGGTTTTCATGAGATGTACATCATCAATCCTAGAAGATTGTAGGTGTGTGCAAAGAATAGTTATGCTTCACATTTATTGCACCAATGCTTTTCTCTGCTTTATTTTATTCAAATAAATATTTAAGAAAATTCCTTCTGAAATTTCACTTACTTCCAAGTAAGCAAATAGAAGGAAGAGTATTTACAAACAGGAACCAAACAAATCAATTCTTTTACAAGGGTAATGGTATTTCAAAGCCTTTATTTACTTATTTTTTGAGTTTTTGTCATACTAGGACAGACCTAGAGGGGAAACTACATGATGTAATCTATGTCTTTATGGCAGGGAAACACCTTGTTTTCCTCTCTCTAAATTTTCTTCTTCTTGTGTCATATCCAATTCCGAATATTGGAGATCATAATGATGAACAGGGACTGCAGTGGCTCAAGTCACTAAGAGGCGGAAGGTCAGCAGTTCAATTCCCAACTACTGCAGGACGGAATGAGCTCCCGTCTCTGTCCCAGCTCCTGCCAACCTAGCAGTTCGAAAGCAAGAAATTGCAAGTAGATAAATAGGGACCACTTAGGGAAGGTAACAGCATTCCATGAGCTCCGGTGTCTAGTCATGCCTGCCACATGACCATGGAAACGTCTGCAGAAGCAGACAGCGCTGGCTCTTCGGCTTAGAAACAGAGATGAGCACTGACCCCTAGAGTCGGATACAACTGGCTTTCGAGCAAGGGAAACCTTTACCTTTACCTTTTAATGGTGAACAGCCATGAAGACTGCCCTGCAAATATAATGCCATATATCACACATCAGCTGTCCCATCGCAAGGGCCGTCCCTTTTTGGCTCCTGGGCACACTGCCCATTTAACTGGAACTTAACCCTTGCCTCATCTCTTTTGGGAAAGCTGAGGAGATTAGAAAGGAACTCTTACTATGCTCAGTCAGTAGGGCAGTTGAGCATAGACCAAAACAAGGGAGGATTCTGGTAGCGTTGCGTAGGTGTGTGTGTGCCAATAAAGGAACAACAATCTTCAAAGAGAAACAGCTGCTTTATTCTTCAGGTTCATGTAGCAAAGTCCATGGAAAAATCGTAGATTAGAAGGTCATAACAATGAATTAGTCCAGCAAACAGTCAAGGTTCATTAGGTAATCATAGTGAAAAGAAAAGAGAATAGTCCCACCATAGCCAGGGTCTTAAGCCATTGAGATCCAGAAACTAACTAACTAACTTCTCTGCAAAATGGAGAATTTGCAGTCAGGTGGGTTATTCATAGCCAATCAGGTAACAGAGAGAAACATTCTCAAAACAATGGATTGTTGACACACATGTGCAGTCAGTGAAGACAAAACACGCTAAAGAGATAAGGAGTACTGGAAAACAGGCAGTCTTGTGACACATAATCTATGAGATAGAGAGGGACCAAGGATTTCTATGAGGCCTATTTATGAGGCCTAGCTAAAAACTGCAATTTCAAGCCTTGGGAAACATGAGGAAATATGTCATTTCCTGACACCATGGACTTTCATCTGCCTTCCTCATTGCATGATGCTGATCCAGTTCCACAAGTCACTTTCTGGTCCTGAGCCTGTTTGGCATGCAAAGTCCTCCTTAGCCCCAGGCCAGTCTGCTGGCCTCCATCAAGATGGATTAAAGTGGGATTTAATCCACTTGGGGATCATCAGCCTTCCCTGTGGACTTCACCAAAGCCACTAATCCTCAGAGTAGTTAGGTTAATTAACCATTGCCTGATGCTAGGCATTGAGTTTCTGGCAGTATGGTCTACTCTATTACCATAATAGGATAACTTGGCTAAACAGCAGGATAACTTGGTCAAACAGGGCTACCAAGCAGTACAATTCATTGAGTTGTATTTAAAATATAACTTTTATTAGTCTTAAATTTGTATACTGTTCTCCTGAGATGTGGTTCTTAAGCAAAGTACTAAGGTACATTTCTACAGCATATAGATCACTCTTAGACCTGTCTTGGAATTCTCATACAGTGATAACTCGCATAACAAGCAAAATGTGTTCCATGCAGTTACTTGTTATGCGAGTTACTCATTCAGCGAAACACATTTCCCATAGTGAAATGTGTTTTGCTTCGCTATGTCAGCGGAACATTTGGGAAGGGTACAGAGCTCTTCCCCATACCCTTCCCAAATGCACCGATGACACGTGTACACGCACTCCGCAGCAGTGGGGCATTTGGGAAGGGTATAGGGATCTTCCCCATATTCTTCCCAAACACCCTGCACGTGCACGTGCACATGCACGTGGGTAAGCGGGATGTTTGGGAAGGGTACAGGGAAGATCCCCGTACCCTTTGCAAATGCCCTGCTGACACACGCTCTGCAGCAGCAGGGCATTTGGGAAGGGCGTGGGGATCTAATGCACACCCTTTCCAAACACCACACTGCTGCGAAGCGTGTGTTAGCGGGGAATTTCCAAAGGGTACAGGGATCTTCCCCATACCCTTCCCAAATGCCCAGTTGCTGCAGAGTGTGCATCAGCAGGGCATTTGCAAAGGATACTGGGATTTTCCCCTTACCCTTCCCAAATGCCCCACTGCTGCACGCACATGTGCACGGCATTTGGGAATGGTATGGGGAAGATCCCAGTATCCTTCACAAATGCCCCGCTGATGCATGCTACATGTCTGCAGGGTGTTTTGGAACGCAGCAGAGGTGTCCCCTGTCCATGTTCCAAAACGCCCTGCTGCCCATCAGCTGGGCATTTTGGAATTTGGATGGGGGACTCCCCCGCCAAATTCCAAAACATCTTGCGGGCACGCGTCCATCTGCGGGGTGTTTTGGAACGCAGTGGGGAATCCCCCATCTGCGTTCCAAAACACCACGCAGATGCAAAACTTCTCATTAAGCAAGTTTTTGCTTGTTCAACGAAGCAGACATTTTGGGGAAAGGTATTACTGTATATAGATGTTTAAATCATATCCAAGTACCATATACTTGGTTCTTCCCAAAATGTTGTGAGATGAACACCTAGCCCCTCCCTTCTCTGTCATTTCTTTCTTCAAATGCAGGTGAAAAGTATGCTAGAGGAGAGGTCCAGTTCACATATAGGTTCTCCTTCAAAGGGTCTTATGGACAGTCTACACAACAAGAGAAACTTTTACAGTTTTCTCCACATTGAGAACACAGGGACAGAGAAGTGATGAGTGGATAGAGAGACCCAGTTTGGCTTTAGAATTATCTCTTAACATGGAGTACATTTTAAAATAGGATGAGCTGTTTTTATTGGTGTTTTTCCACAAAGGAGTATTCAGTCACTTTCAGCTACAGTGCAAAAGTGACCCAATTTAATTTATTTATGATCAAGATTTATAACTCATAATTCAAGCACACACTTAGGGTGGGTTAAATTAAATATTTAGCAGTACCATAAAATAACTCTTTAATAAAAATAAGCTAAATGCAGCAAATTTATAAAAACAGTTTAAAATACCACAAGGATCAGAATAAAAGTTTCAGTCTAAGCATACACTTACCACCTACTGTTTCTGAGAACTGTACCCTAAATCTAGTGTTAATGAACTCTTGACCTGACAGATATGCTTTACCCTCCCCTCTGTCTTTCCATCTACTAAGGCTTCTAGAACCTTGCTCACATGAGTTTTCCAACCTTAAATACCAGGTACTTGTTTCCCAAGTTCTGAGAAAAAATGGTAATGGACTCCATTTACCCTTTTATGTAACAGATTAAATACATCTTGGACCTACTACTTCAATGTATTTATATTTCCATACATAGTGTGGTTCTTTTTTGGACAATTGCCTGAGGGAAGAAAATTCAATGGCTCAAAATAGGGATATGATTTTTTTGTTGTTCAGTCGCACAGTCGATTCCGACCCTTTGCGACCCCATGGACCACTGTCCGCCAGGCACTTCTGTCCTCCACCATCCTCCTCAACTCGCTCAGTTCTGTGCCCATTGTCTCTACAATACCATCTAACCATCTCATTTTTGGCTGCCCCCTTCTTCTTTTGCCCTCTACTTTTCCCAGCATCAAGGCCTTCTCAAGCAAATCCTCTCTTCTCATTTGATGTCCAAAGTACCTTAGCTTCATCTTTACAATTTGACTTTCCAAGGAGCAGTCAGGGTTGATTTCTTCTAGGATTGACCAATTTGTTCTCCTTGCTGTCCAGGGGACTCTCAAAACTCTCCTCCAACACCACATCTCAAAGGCATCTATTCTTCTGCGCTCAGCTTTCCTAATGGTCCAGCTCTCACATCCATACGTTGCCACAGGGAATACCATTGCTTTCACAATACAAATTTTTGTTTTCAATATGATGTCTCTACTTTTCACTATGCTCCCCAGGTTTCTCATCGCTTGTCTCCAAGAATCAGTCGCCTTTTTATTTCATGGCTGCAATCCCCATCTGCAGTGAGTTTTGATCCCAAGAAAGTAAAATCTGTCACTGCTTCTACTTCTTCCCCATCTATTTTCCATGGACTGATAGGGCCTGTTGCCATGATTTTGGTTTTCTTTATATTGAGTCCAAAGCCAGCTTTTTCACTTTCTTCTTTCAACCTAATCAGGAGCTTCTTTAGGTCCTCCTCACTTTCTGCCATTAGGGTGGTATCATCTGCATATCTCAAGTTGTTGATGTTTCTCCCAGCAATTTTGATCCCAAATTGTGATTCCTCCATCCCTGCATTGTGCATTATGTGCTCTGTGTATAAGTTGCATAAGCAGGGTGACTAAATGCAGCCTTGTCTTACTCCTTTTCCTATTCCAAACCACTCAGTCATTCCATTTTCTGTCCTAACTGTTGCTTCTTGATTCATGTACAGATATCTCATTAGGCATATAAGGTGCTCTGGTATTCCCATCTCTTTAATTTCTTGCCACATTTTGTTGTGGTCTACACAGTCAAAGGTCTTGGTTAGTCAATGAAACAGAAGTAGACTTGTTTCTGATATTCCTTTGTTTTTTCCATGATCCATCTTATGTTGGCGATGTGGTCTCTAGTCCCCCTGCCTCTTCTGAACCCCGCCTGCACTTCTGGTAATTCTCTCTCCACATACTGTTGCAGTCTATCCTGTATTATCTTGAGCATCACCTTGCTAGCGTGAGGGATGAGCGCAAATGTTCGATAATTTGAACATTCTTTGGCATTACCCTTTTTGGGAAGTGGAACATATACAGATCTTTTCCAATCCTGTGGCCATTGTTGTGTTTTCCAAATCTCCTGGCACATAGAATGCAATAATTTGATTCCATCATCTTGTAGGGCTTTGAAATGTCCAACTTGGATACTATTGTCTCCATTGGCTTTATTGTTTGCAGTGCTTTTTAAGGCCTTTCTGTCTTCACTCTCCAGGATGTCTGGCTCATGTTCAATGTTCTCATCATTGTGATTATCAGGGGTGTTGAGGTCCTATTTGTAGAGTTCCTCTGTGTACTCTTTCCATCTTTTCTTAATCTCTTCTGCATCTGCTAACTCCTTGCCATCTTTGTCCTTTATCATGGTCATTTTTGCTTTAAACGTTCCCTTGATTTCTCCAATTTTCTTGAAAAGATCTCTAGTCCTACCTTTTGTGTTGTTTTCTTCTATTTCTTTGCACTGTTCATTCAGGTAGTTTTCCTTATCTCTCCTTGCTTTTATTTGAAATTCTGTATTCAAGTGATTGTATTTTCCCCTTTCTCCTTTGCCTTTTGCATCCCTTCTTTCCTCAAATAAGGAAGCAATTATTTTGTTTGAGCCAAGCAACAACCAATGCAGTGGAACTTCCCCAACCTAGAGAAACTGTGTGATTTCCATTTGAGACTTCCTGTGACTATAAATAAATCTCTACAGACTTAGCTGGGGTAGGTGAATGAAACGCAGAGAAGACATGGAAGAGGACAATCTTTTTACCTTTTACACTTTTTGAGAAAATCATCTGTAACTAGTAATACTTAGGTTGGGTTTTTGATACCTGAGAGCTGCACATGGGGACATGAAAAGAGCCTCATTCGGGTGTCCCCTGAGTGGAGTTCTTCCAGCAATAATCCTTTCAACCCACAGTAATCTCTGACACGAAATTATTATTAAATGGAAGGGGGTTATGATAATACATGTGTCTCCATTAAAACATTATAAAATTAAGAATTAAAAAGAGAAAGAATTGGCAAACAGAGAAGCTCAAAAGATCAGGGAAGGCTCAATTTGTATAGATACATATAATATTTTGCATTTGATACAGTCCAAAAAACAAAGAGAAATATATTTCAAAAGTGGTACAACTACAGAGGACTGCTTCCATATTGGCAAATGATTATAATCACCCTCCACCAGCTACACCTTTCTCACCAAATACAACAGTAACCCCAAACAGCTTAATAAAGTCAGCATTATAATAATTTATATTTAAACAGTACAGTGACATCCCCACCCCTCCAGCTTTACAGATGGCTCAGTTACTGGACAACTCACTTCACAGACAGAAATCCATAGGAAATGACAGTCTGCTTCATGGACAAAAAGCACGATACGGACCGTGTTTCCCCAGGATGCAATGCTTTTTTGGGCTGCAGCTTGGGTACCCCCTGCCACTGTTGTGATCCAGCCCTCCTCTGACTTCAAAGATGAGTTGGATCAGGGGACACTCCCTTTGCCCAGCCCAGTTCTGCCTGGACCTGAGCTACCCTCAGCCAGGGATCTCAGCCTGCACCTGGCCCAAGTCTGTTTTCCCGGGCAGCTGATCTGTCAGATCAGGAGTCTGCCTCTGACAGTAATCAGCCCTCAATCAGCCCTCAGCTACACCTGGGAGGTGAAAGGGCCACATAAGTGGAATAGCCTTGAGGGCCTCTTTTCATGTAAATCTGGCCCTGCTCCTACCTGATACTGATTAGCTGGGAGCCTTTAGCAAGCTTCTTGCAGCCTGCCAGCATCAGTACAACTCTTGTGCAAGAACTGGCATCCTGCATGACTCCAGACTGCCTGCCTAGACCCTGATCTGCCTACCATGACCTTGACTTCTCTGCCAACCCTGACGACACCCCTGGACACCCTTTGGATTAGACTACTGACTCGGACTACTGATGAACAGACCTTGGCTTGCTAGACTACTGACTCTCTGTGTTGTGCCACTGTATGGCAACCATACCTGCCTGGGTGGGTCAGCACAGCCACTTTCCATGGTGGTGGAAGGGTATTCAGAGCATTTCCTCTCTGTTTCTTGAATTTTTTGGTGCAATTTGGCCGCTTAAAAGGAGCATTTGGCACTTCCGGGTTGCTGGTGGTAGTGAAAACAGCTGACTGTTGGGCCATTACCATAACTGGCCACTAGAGGGCACAAAGCATGGTTTCCCATAGGAATGCATTGAAAATAAATTTCTTCTGAAGGCCAGAAAAAAAGCCCAACACCCCCACCCCCTATTTTTTCTGTTGAATATTCTTCATAAAGTGCACTTTGGATTTTTTTTTACCACTTTATAAAGAATTTGAACATGCAAACCATTATTTCTGGCTTTTTTCTGAGCTCCGGAATGTTTTTTCTTCTATAATGCATTCCTGTGGGATACCACAGTTCACTTTAAAGACAAATTGCTTTAAGGACCAACCATAGGAAGGGATAAATTCCATAAAGCACGGGTTCACTGTACTAGTATTTGAACTACAACAGACAACTATCCCTGTCCAGAAAGATGTGCAGCTTTTGTTTCAGCAAAGCTGGTAATAGGCGCTTCTCACCACAGAGAATGACCTGTACTTTTAGTGCCAGTGACGAATCTGTATCTGTTCTTTCAGAGGATATCAATAGCTACTGAAGAATTAAAGTAGGTTAGAGGAGTCAACCATGTTGAAGTCCTTCTGTCACTGTGTATCTTTTCTCCACCAGAGGAGGGAAATGATTAAAGCAACCAAGAATTCCAACATCAGTCCTGGACCATAGAAATGGATCGAGATGATCAGTGTCCCATAAGAATGTCTAAGCGTGGTGAGTCAATATCCACAGAATCCCCAATGACTCTTATAAATGCCATGAAGTCCTGAGATGGCAAAAAAGCTTGGATATGAACATTTTTTTTAAAACCCCATGCATGATAACCTAGTGTTCTCAAATACATTGTTTAATATCATTACAACGAGCTTAATCTATTGGTCAAAAAGCCCAACGTGTCCTGTCATCCCACTAATGTTATACAAAGGTCTTAAGAGCTGTCTTGAGTCTGAGGTGGTTTTCCAGTGAATGGAAGGACGTTCTGATGGACCACAGCAATTCCCTATGCCCTGAACACTTACAGTGAGTTAGTGCTGCATTAGAAGCCCAGGTGGGCAAAAGATGAATCAATTCCACTCATCATCATCATCATCATCATCATCATCATCATCATCATCATCATCATCATCATCATCATCATCATCATCATCATCATCATCATCATCATCATCATCATCATCATCTTCTTCTTCTTCTTCTTCTTCTTCTTCTTCTTCTTCTTCTTCTTCTTCTTCTTCTTCTTCTTCTTCTTCTTCTTCTTCTTCTTCTTCTTCTTCTTCTTCTTCTTCTTCTTCTTCTTCTTCTTCTTCTTCTTCTTCTTCTTCTTCTTCTTCTTCTTCTTCTTCTTCTTCTTCTTCTTCTTCTTCTTCTTCTTCTTCTTCTTCTTCTTCTTCTTCTTCTTCTTCTTCTTCTTCTTCTTGGAGGTGGAGGTTCATTGGATGAGCTGGTGAATCATTCTCGTGGAAAAGAGTTTTTTCCTGGGTTTTCAGAGGGGTTGCCCCCCAACTTTGGGGGGCAGCTGAAATCTGAAATCCCTGGGCATCCAGGGAGACATCTCCCATCCAGCTGCACCTTCGGGTGAGGAAGATGTCAGTGGATGAAATTTCAAAGTCGCTGAATGGAGTTTCTGCCGAGCATATGGCAATGGACGCTCAGGATGGAAAACATCCTCGGTTATGTGAGTTAAAAGGGGACCCTGCACACCCTGAAGGGGTAGATGAAGACCCTAGTTTATCAGGGGAGGGTCTTCCCTCCAGAAGTCTATTAAAAAGTCACCCCCAAACCCATTGGGAAAGGGAGGGAGGGACCGTGAAAAAGGCCCCCCCTGCTGAGGCCTTCCAGTCTGGATCCCCGGCCTGTAGTAGTCTGCTTACCCAGGAAACCCAAGAGGACGGAAGGGTATGGAAAGACGCTACTAAGGAGCTTTCATTTGGGAAAACTGCGGAGGCCTTCCAGTCTGCTGCATCCCCAGCCTGTAGTAGTCTGCTTGCCCAGGACACCCGGGAGGACGGAGGGCTTTGGAAAGGCGCGGCTCAGGAAGGGATGCTTTCGTCTGAGGAAGCTTTTATAGACTCATTTCAAAGTGTGGGCCCTGAGGTTTCAGCAGAGGAGCTGTCTGATCTTACTCCTTCTTTTGAAACCCCGAACGAAGCAGAAAGAAAAGAGGGCCCTTTTGGACAATATTTAAAGTGCTCCTCTACAGTAAGAGAAACAGGATCGATCCCAGACCTGAGACTGGATCTGACTGTTGTTGATGAATCCTGTGGGTCTCCCCTGTCCCTGGGACCCACAAGAAATGGTGCTGAGGCTAAGAGGGATAAATTTATGAAAATTAAAAAGAAAGCCAAGTGGACAGATTGGGCTGAATGGAAAAGAGACCGATCCCCTCTTAGTGACAGAGATGGAGAGATGAGTTCTGCATATTCCCCTCTTGTGTCGGGGGAGGAAGATGGGGAATTGCAATCTAAGGAAGGAGGGGGAAATGACTTTTATGCTGACACAGAGGAGGACTATTTCTGCTCAGATGAAGATGGCAGGAAGTCTCGCAAAAGGGGCAGGGGACAAAAAGAGCCCAAGAGGTCCAGGGAAAAAAAGATTATGGATCTTTGGACCCAACAATTAAACAAGGACTATCGTGAATTTCAAGACTGGCTGTGTGAGCCCCCTTGGGAAGAAGATGACTTGCTGAAGCTTTGGGGTTTTGTAGTTTACCGTATGGATTACAATCGCATCGACTTGAAATGTGTCCTTAGGAACTGGACCCAGAAAAAGCATTTTGACTCTTTGTCTTCTCTACAACAAGAGATTGTAGATTTCATGATGGGGAAAGATTTTGAAGACAAAGAAAGGGGACACTATGTAAAAACCTTGACTCTCAGTCTTTTGGAACGACTTTTGAGAAGAAGGAAATCAAAAGTTTGCGATGTTCTGACCCCAGATTGGTTAACAGAATCTCAACTGGTCAGGCTTTTCTCCAGACTGGAAAATTACTGGCGTGGTAAAGGTAGTGGATTGGGAACAAAGGACACTGGGATGAGAGGGAACTGGGATACCTCAGCTATGCGATTTCCACTGTTGACTGTGGAGGAGATGGCAGATTGGATGAAGTGCCTGAAGGAAGCTTTGGAGGGTCGTGTCCAGAGAAAAATGGATGGCTTACAGTTGCTGGAAGCTGGAGGGTTAGGGCCTGGACTGGAGCAGTGGAAAGGACTCGCCTCAGAGAAGGAGAGCCAAAGGAGGTGGCAAGATGAGAAGTTGGGAGAGATAGATGGATTTGATGGAAAGGGGGTCTCTTCTCTGGTTGAGCCTGTGCAAGCGGGTCAGGTGATGGAAAATGTTCAACAGAATTTGGAGGCGGGGGAGGGGTCACCCTTGCTCTTTTCAGAGGGAGATGAGGGAAGGGATGAAGGGGAACAGGAAAGTAAGGAGGGTAGGGAGATGGAATACCAAAAAGAAGGGGGTGGAGAGGGAGGAAAAGACGGAGAACCAGTTCTGGGTGAGGTTTGTCCCATGCCAAGTCCTTCCTCTCCACCGAGGAAGAAAAGGGGGAAAGACAGGAAAGGAACAGAAAGCAGACCAGCTGGCCATACTCTTGGCCATATAGATGTCACTGGAGAGGGAAGGGACAATGGAAATGAAACAGGGCAGGTAGAGGACTGTCAGGAGGGGGCTGGGGAGAAGGACAAATCAGGTACTGGTCCCCCTCTGGATTCATTTCAAATGAAAAGAACAGAGGCTAAGAGGAAAGAGGTGGATGAAACTAGACCAGACTCTGACAGACAAAAGACTGGACCTAAAAAAAAACTGACCTGGACTAGGGGGAAGAAGACTTCTGAAACAGGCCTTGAGTTGGAAGCGGGTGGAGGGACGGGAGGACTGGAACTGGAGGAAGGCTTCCCTAATGTGGGGGGTGGAGGTGTTGTACAAAGAAAGGGGAAGACCCTCCACCCACCAGGCCTAACAGATCTTTCTGTGACACATGCTAGCCTGGGCAAAGGCACGAGTCTCCACGAGGATACGCTAATCACTGAGGAAAGGGGAAGGAATGAAGGAATTCAGACGGAAGCTAGGAATTTGGCTGGGGTTAGAGGGAGGCCTCCCAGGATGAGTTACGCTTCTGTGGCTACATCTGGAGTGGGAAGATGGGGTGGTGGTTTGGGTGGGAGGAGGGAGGATTTGGGAGATGTAATACAGGACGAAGAAATGTTAGATGCTTACTACCAGAGTCTGCCAGAGGAACGGGATGAAAGGCAGAGATATGTAATAAGATTGAGGTACCGAGGGGTGGAGGAGAAGAAGGCCACAAGGGAATATGTGGAGGAAACTATCATGCTGAGGTTGTTGAACTACCCACTTTCCGATGTGTTAGCCATTATTGTGCCACCTGGGATGAGGGAGATTGATATCTGTTTTCCTAGCGAAAGGAATTACCAAAGGTTCTGGGACCGATGTAGGCTGGCCCTGGTGAATGGCGATAACCCCTTGGTTGAATATGATGTGGTGCCCCTTTTCAGGGGGGAAACAAAAGTTGTGACGGTGGCTTTTAGGACAACGGTGATCCCAGAAAAAGATGTGGCTCTGTGGTTGGGCCAATACGGGAAAGTTCTGATGGCCCCCCAGAAGAAAACAGATAGTAAGGGAGTTTGGACAGGAGAATTTAGAGCTGTGGTTGCTTTGGAGAGAACTGGAATAGGGGGAACCTTTAGGCACTTACCCAAATATTTCTTTCTGGGAGTAGATCGGGGCTGTACATGATATGCTGGCCAACCCATGGCATGTTTTCAATGTGGTGCCTTTGATCATATCCGAAGGGACTGTATCACTCCCTTATGTTCCAAGTGTGGGGTGAGGGGACACTCCACTCTACGTTGCATTAAGAGGGTGACTTGTAATCTGTGTCGGGAGGTGGGGCACCCATACGCTTGGTGTCCAAGCTCCTTCTACAATATAAAGGACCCAGGGAGATTGAGTGAGGCGTTAAAGAGGGCAGAAGAAGGATTGCGAAAAGACTCTGAGCATGAAGTGGGAGGGAGATCAGCAGGGAGGAAGGAGGCAGAGGAAGGTCTGCAAAAAGACTCTGTTTCTGAGATAGGGAGGAGATTGGGAATGAGGACAGAGCCAGGAGAGGCCTTGCAGGCTGTGCGACTTTCGGAGGTATCACCTGGCTCAGAGGAGGGAAAAGAGGAATGGCAGGTGGCAGGAAGGAAAAAGCGGAATAAAAATGTCCGAATAGCAGGAAGGAGAGGATCGGAAAGGGGGAATGTGAATCTCAGTAATTCTTTTGCTGTGTTAGCTGAAGAGGAAGGCCGAGAGGAACTGATGGAGGTAGGAAATGATAGAGAGGAAGTAATAGGAGAGGGAGGGGAAAGAGAAATCAGGAAAGAGTCGGCAGGTGTGAAAAAGTATAGTAAAATTCAGGCTACACAGGAGGAAAGATCAGAGGTTGAAGGTTGGAGTAAGGGATTACGGGAGCTCACCTATGAGGAATTGAAGGTGGCAGAAGAGGATCTTTATAGGAAGAGAGAACTGGGTGTCAAAAGGATAATAGAAATAAAGGAAAGTTATAATATGGAGGAAAGGTTTATCCCTACAGAGAAAGATAGAGAAGAACTTCGAACAGTACACCAGAAAGACAGATTGTATACAATTAAGTTGCAAGTGGTGGAGGAAGAAAAGGAGAAGGCTTTGGAGGAGGGGAGGAGAGTGGTGGGAACGGAGGAGATGGAAATAATGTTTGCAGGGTCTTTGGGGGATCCCGGGGGGAATGGTGCATCAGGGTGTCAGGAGGATGGGGGAGGGAATCAGGTTCCTCCCAGTGTGTCCTCTAACACCGACCCACCTACCCACCTTACGCCGGAGGTCAGTTTGCATTCTGACTCCAGAGAAGGGATGGGAACCTCACCTAGTAGGACTACACCTCACTCTGACAGTGAGGGGGTAGAATCAGAGACAGGAGTAGAATCAGGTTCAGAATTAGATTCTGAAATGGAATCTGCGGTGAATGAATTAAAGTGATGCATTGTGGATTTTTTAATGCAACAAAATGGATAGTAAGGACCAGAGCATGGGTGCAGCTTTTTCGCTCGCTACGTGGAACGTCCACGGTTTGAGGCAGGCGAAGAGATCTAGAGAACTATTGTCTTCTTTAGCCTCTTTAAATGTGGATGTGGTGGCAGTACAGGAGACCAATTTCATCTCTGAACAAGACAGAAGCAGGGCACAAAAAGTGTGGACCTGGGGACCATCCTTGTGGTCGTATAATGAAACGGGCAGAGGAGGAGTAGGGGTGTTATTTCGACAGAGACATGATTTGAAGATCGTCAGGAAGGTGGAAGCAGCACCAGGGCATCTTCTTGTGGTGGATTTTGATTTGGAAGCATTTAGCCCTAAAGGAGTAAAACAAGCATTTTGTTGTCGCCTGTGCATATTGTATGCTCCAGTGAATGCTAAGTTAAGGAGAGAACTGTGGCAAACATTGAAGGACTATACAAGGACGGGGAGGAAAATGATAGTGATGGGTGATTTTAATAACAGAAGCCGGGTGGCTGACAGATTTGCAGTGGTTCGGACAAGGACAAAAGAAAGGTTGATAGGAGGAGAACACCCTTTAACAGCAGAAGAGAAAGAGTTAAACCAGATGTTGGCACAAGATCTCGGTTTGAGGGATGTTGGCTTGGAGAGAGAGAATGAACTGGAATATTTTCCAATATGGGAAAAGCGGGCATTTCACAAAAATTTCCCAAAAGTGGATGGGGTCTCCTATACATTTTTTCATCCGCTGTTTGCCAGTCGCATAGACAGGGTGTGGGCCGTAGAGGAACTTTGCCCTGAGCGAGTAAAAGTGGTGCTCACCCCTTGGTCAGATCACGGACTTTTGGTGGTGCATTTGAGAAAAGGAGAAGCAGTCCCTCAAGGCAAGCCTGGCTGGAGGATGCCTGTGGTGCTGTTAAGGAACGTTTTCTGTAAGGAGGAGCTTGAAAAAGATTTGAAGACTATGTTGGCGATCAGAAAAGGGGAAACAATGGAGATAGGTTGGTGGGAAGGAGTGAAAAAAGAGCTCAGGAGACGAGCGACAGGGCTCCAAATGGGGGCAGACAGGAGAGACCTGAGAAGGTACCATGAGGCCTTGTACAGATATCTGAGGGCCCATTCTTTGATGTCTCAAGGATTTCCCGTGGAAGCCAGGAGAGTGAGGGATTTGAAACAGGAACTTAGAGAGTTTCAGCAATTGCAAAGGAAGAAGAGGATGGAAGCAGAACAGGCTAGGACCAGGGGCCCGGTGATAGAAAAAGGGGAATGGGAAAAAGACAGGATGCCAAGGGGGAAACGGGAATGCATGGCTGCGTTACGTGACCCCCAAACGGGCGAACTGAGTTCAGATCCACAAGCTATCTTGGAGGTGGTGGGACGTGCTTATGAAGATCTGTATCGAGGGAAAGTATTAAATGCGAAGGAGATGGAAGGATTCTTGAAGAAAGTAGACAAGCATAGGTACGGTGAACTTTCAGAGGAGGAAGTTCTAAACATGACTGCTCCCATCTCTCATGAGGAAGTGGCAGCTGCTGTGGCAGAAGGCAGGTCTAACTCTACTCCAGGACCCGATGGGGTGCCTTATGCGTATTACAAAGAATTTAAGGAGCCCGTGTCAGAAATCTTGGCGGCTTGTTTCAATCATGCTCTGCAGAAGGGAGAACTTGGAGATACCTTTTACAAAGGAACTCTGGTTCTGTTGCCTAAAGAAGGAGATCTGACTAATCTGGCTAACTGGCGACCTATAACCTTAACTAATGTAGATTATAGGTTGCTGGCAAAGGTGTTGAATAGAAGGTTGACTAAGGTAATGGGAAAATTGGTGGCGAAGGGTCAAACGTCATCTGTCCCCGGGAGAAAGATGACAGAATCCCTGGGGATCATTCGGGAATTTTTTGAAGGAGCAGGACAGTTCAGGGAAGAAAGAACTCTCCTGCAGATGGACCAGTCCAAGGCCTTTGATAAGGTGGACCAAACCTATCTATGGAGGGTGCTAGAGCTGAAGGGAGTTCCGATGCAATTTGTGGCATGGCTGAAAAATCTGTACAGTCGGGTCACGGTGCAGCCACAGGTGAATGGATGGAAAGGGGCAGAGATCCCCATTCGTTCTGGGTTGCGTCAGGGCTGTCCGCTGAGTGCAGCACTGTATGTGCTGGCATTGGATCCACTTTTGACACTGATAGAACAAGACAACCGGATCGGGGGATTCCTACCTTTTAGGAGGGACCTCGATGGTAGGGAGGCAGATAGGAAAATCAAATTTGTTGCCCACGCTGATGACGTTTATGTTTTTACATCGGGAGAGCAGGAGTTGGATCCAGTGAAGGAATTATTAGAGGGTTATGGGAAGGCTTCCGGAGCTCTCATCAATGCCACAAAAAGCAGAGTGTATATTTTGGGTGGAAAGACTGGAGAACTCAGGGGAAAGACACTAAAAGAAGCTTTGAATGGGGATGGAGACAATATAGGTAGCAGGCAAAGTTCAGTCAAGATCTTGGGCATCCTGTTCACTGTTGACCCCAATGGATGGGAAGAGAATTGGAAAAGGTGGGAAGAGGGGGTGGAGAACCGACTGGAGAGGTGGAAACCCTGGAGGCTGAGTCTCTACAAGAAAGTACAGTTCTTCAAAACTTATTGTATACCGGTGGCAAATCATGTGGCGGCTGTGTATCCCCCTCCTCAGAAACTTATGGATAGGGTGATGGGAAGAGTTTTTGTTTTCTTGTGGGGAATGAAGGTTTTCCCTCTCCCTAGGGCAGTGGCGTACCGCTCGGTAAAAGAAGGAGGGTTAGGGTTGCCGGCTCTCGGACCTCTTTTCCTAGGTGCCTTTTTGGCCAATAACTTGAAACAGAAGACTAATGAGGGAGAATCCCGACTGATCGGTGTGCAAGGTGACCTATGGCAAAGCAGAGGTTGGGGGAAACAGTGGTGGGAGGAGGAACTCCGTTCTCCCAGATTGACCAGTGCTTCGAAAATGGGAATGAGGCCGTACGTTAGAGATATGGCAGAGGGAGTCAATCGTTGGGCGGTGAGGGCAAACACACTTAAGATTGCAGATACAGTGAGGGAGTCAAAACGGGTTATTTACACTGAGGCCGTAGAGGAAAGAATCGCTAGGCCATTCAGGGAGAAGTGGGCTTCTAAAACTGATCTGCCGGAATATCTGCAGCCAGGGGAGGAGGACTTGTCTGTGTTTAAAGATGGGAATATACCCCTCTGTCTGTGGGAAACAAGGTGGAGGGCATATCATCAGGTACTTAATGTAGGAGCGACCTACCCATGGAAAAAGGAAGAGGAGCAGCAGTGCAGGAGGATAAGATGCCAGAATGTTAGAGGTGGGATAACAGACCAGAAACCCCCGAGAGAAACCTGTTCGCATTTTGCAAATGAATGTCCTTCATCGCAAGAAGTTTGGGGAGCTCTGGCAAGTAAATTGGACTGGCCTTATTTAAAGGAACAGAAAGCAGAGACGATTCTATCGGGGACAGAGCCAGGAAAGGGGTGGAAGGGGCCGAGAAAGAAAGGGAAACTGGAGAACTGGAAAGTGCCCTGGTCCTTGGTTCGATTAATCAATCTGTTTGCCTTAAGCGCTCTGATGTTCCAAAGGGGACAGGAAGGGAAGACGGGAAAGGTGGCAGATCCCAAACAAACGGTGGGCAGTTTGGTGGCAAGGCTCAGAGTATATGCTAAAAGAATGATGGTGAGACAGAAGGAACCCGACAGATACAAATGGTGGCAGTGGTTGACAGAAAGAAATTTGGGAATAACTTAGAATGTTAAAAGTTAAGTTTCATGTAAATGACAGTATAATTGTAAATATCGTTGTTCTTTTGGTATTGTATATAATGTATATTTCCTTCCACAATCACTATATATGTAACTATGTTTACTGAGCTATGTAACTATATTTTTTCAAGTTTTTGAAAGTGATGACAAGTTTATGTAGTTCACCTCGACAGATGGCTCTGTAGTAAGAATTTTATCAATAAAAAATTTCCTTCTAAAAAAAAAAATTTCCTTCTTCTTCTTCTTCTTCTTCTTCTTCTTCTTCTTCTTCTTCTTCTTCTTCTTCTTCTTCTTCTTCTTCTTCTTCTTCTTCTCATCCAATCCACGTGGTAAGTGCCAGGCTGCCCTCATGTGGGAGCAAGACACAGATGAAAGACATTTTATGAACTGAGCTGGCATTTACAAACAGTACCACTAATGACAGGTTACAATCAAACTATTTCAAGAGAAATGAAGTGAGAGGGAGTACAATTCCTTTATTTTTACATTAAAAATTATATAACAATATCTAAGATTTCTCTGATTTGCTCTTGCAGCCAGGCTGGGCAGGCGTTGTTAGGATGAGATGTCCAGATTATTAGGATTAACTTTGTTTATATAGGCAGACAAGGAAAAAATGAAAAAAAAAAAAATCCACAGCAAACTGGCTGTCCTGAAAATTGCCTTGCACTCAGTTTCAATTAGGTGCCAGGGCTATTGCTCATTCAATTTAATAGACCTTCTGTCAAGAATGAAGCTCTCCAAATTAATATAGATGAAGGGAATATTACAGCAGATAATAAAAAGCAGAAATAATTTTAAATAGTAATTCATCATTTACAAGGAGCATTTCCAAAATGACTACCAAATTATCTGATGGATTAAAGTGTTTGAACAGAAAAAAACCTCAGGATTCCATGTGGTATGGTGTGAGGTATGTAAAGGCACATATTCATAAATGGAAACATACCCATGGGGAAATGGCAGCATTAAGCCTGAAGTCTGAGGAGCACTCTTGGTCATTTTGGGGAACTGTAAATAATTTAAATGGCTAACCAATATTTAAAAGAGACAAAGCCTGAGGCCTTGGACAGATGACAACACTGATTAGTCATTTTGGAACACTGGTGCCCGAACAGCTGCCTTTTGCTTGTGTCAGTATGGGAAAGTCAGTGAGAGACTATATTTCTTCATTAGTATTCTGAAGTAGGTATGGTCAAGATTTTGACAGATTTGTTACTAGTTATTCATTAGCCATGTATGGCTAATGAGGATGATATTTTATTAATCATAATATATAATTGATGGGTTATATTTGTTAGCAGAGAAAGCAGCATGAAACCACTGGTTTGGTTTGATCTAGTGTGAGAAAGAATAGCTGACAAAACAAGATTACTGTTGCCTTGGGTATGCCCAATTGTGGTTCAAAAATGTAAAATGTACCACAATCTTCAAGGACACTCTTTCACGAGGAGAATCCTGAATAGGCTAAACCCTTTTTACTGTACTGATCATAAAGTTTGATTGATTGAATAGGCTGAGGGTCCAAGTGCCTAAATGCAAGACCAATGTGCTCAAGTCAGGGCCGTAGCTGGGGGGGGGGGGGCAGGGTGTGTGTGTGTGAAAACCCTCCTGAGCTAACAGCTCACCCAACCCACCCAGTGATGCCAATGTGATATATGTGAGTGTGACATTGTTGCTCCACCTGAAATTTTTTGCCCCTCCTGAAAAAATTTCACACACACACACACACACACACACACACACACACACACACACACACACACACACACACACACACACACAAATATAGAACCCTGGCTACGGCCTTGGATCAAGTGGGGGCTGCTGGCAAATAACAAATGTTGTGTGAATGTGGAGAGATACAGAATCCAGTTCATTTGTTAGTCTGCTGATTACTACCAGAATCATGTACCAATGAGGATTTAAGTTTGTCCAACAACAAAGCTGAAAAGGTGGTTTCATTTTGGCAGTTTAAAGTTTGAGCTGGACATGAAAGAAAATGTAGAACCAAGCCATTGACAAATTAACTCATTGATTCGGTTTTTGAATTTTGAACTGGTTTCAGAGCCCTCTTCCCATTTTGTGAAAGAAATCATTCCTGCACTTCTCATAGGAAAGATAATATTAAAGGAAAGATTTGAGTTAAGAAAGTTTCGAGTAGCAAAGCTACCACATCACATTTTGAGAACAAAAGCAGAAGGTCTCTCAGATAGGCTGGAGACATAAGGAAGTCAGCAACTTAATCCTCAGAGATAGCTACACTTTTGTCTTCTTTTGACTATATAATGCCATTGCAGGCTTTGTAATTTTAAATCTGCATAACCACTTTATCAGTCATTATTTTGCATTTTAATTAAACTAAGGAAATTCAGCTAGAGTTAGGAGACGCTGAACTGTGGCAATCAGCTCAAAAGCCCCTGGGTCCAAGTCT
The DNA here is from genome assembly GCA_030440675.1 of Furcifer pardalis. Lineage (NCBI taxonomy): Eukaryota > Metazoa > Chordata > Lepidosauria > Squamata > Chamaeleonidae > Furcifer > Furcifer pardalis. The sequence continues at coordinate 3,742,725 of CP126892.1, read as the reverse complement.
CTGAATTTTAGCAGAGATAATTCTCTCCTTAGCAGCTACTACACCTGTGAGGTTCAGCCACAGCTATAGCTATAGCTATTTGTTGATTTCTAATTATAGCTAATGGGATACACTATAAGATCCACTTTGAAATCACAGTTTAACCAAGCAGCCTCTGAACTGGTCTAAGATAAATTTGGCTATTTTCTGAATTGCCCAATTAAAGTTTGAACTGAATCTCATAGTTCCCTACATACCTCGACAGACTCCTACTTCTATGCAGTGGAGCCTTGCTATTGTGCAAGCCAGATATTGTTCTGCTGAGACCAAGAAGGCTTATATTTGAGCAAACAGTTATTTCTGTGTGCAATCTCAGAAAATTGCCACTGATGCAATTGCACACAAAGAAGATTCTGGGCCAAGTATTTTATTAAGGACCAGAGAAACAAGGGAACCGTTCTTAGATCTCCCATCCTTCTCTCTTTCTCTATCCTGTGTTGTCCACTTAGTCTTAGTCATTGTCTGTAGAAGTTATAAAAGGGCTAATTAATCAATGACTCAAAAGTGGGGATGGTTAATCTCACCCACTGGAAAGTCAACTCCAATTAAGGGCATTGAGTCAGAGAATGTACGCTGAGCTTCTAAACCAAAATAGGTTAGGCACACTGGTTTATTGTTTACCTCCAGTGCTTATTCTACACCCCTTCATTATTAGCATCTCTCACTACTAAGCTAATGTCACCCTAAGGAGCAGTAGGCTGTTTAGTCATCTTGAAGAAGAGCCCTAGATGCACATTCCTATATTGCTGAGTTAGATTCTTTCTCTTCCTCCCATCTTTACCTTTGTCTCCATTTCTTCCATCTTGGTTAAAATGGAGCAGCAATACTAACTGTTGCAATGCAGCAAAAGAGCTCCACCAATTGGCTGTATTCAGATTATCTGGTGAGACTATTAAAGCAGAAGAAACTGTTTGGAATAAAATCATTTTCTACAGCTGAATTGGGTGCATTCTAACTCTCATCTTAGCACTCAACTGCACCATAAAAATGGCAGGTTTTTGCTCAGCTTAGAAAAGGAGTGAATTCAATTTATATTTTACTGACCATATGGCACATCCTTTCAGTTCTTTTTGCTCACAGTGGCTTTGTCTCTCTCCTGATGGGAGTCTTCTACTTCTTCATGTTGGAATGAATCAGTTTGGTTCTTTCCCATGTGGTAAATTGTGATTCCATGTTGTAAAGATTGAGGTCATGTCTTAGGCCTGGTGAGGTAGGCAATTGGGGTATAATGTTCAGGACCGAGAGGACAATGTCCCGGTGTTCTTTTCTCTCCCCTAGTGTCCTCTATTTGTTTTTAATTTTGTATCTGAGCTCATCACTAGCACAAACCTTTAGTTGCTTGGTCAATAACTGAGCAGGAAATTGGAAAGGGGACTTTTTTCAAGAAAAAATGAACCACCATTGAAGAGAAAGATCTAGGGTGGTGATAGGGAAATCCCAATAGTGTGTGTTTCTGCACATTTTAGAGTTCTGACTGTTTTCTCTCTATTAGAGCCCAGAAGGAAGGATGGGTACAGCGTTTAACCATCTGCAGACATTCAGATGGAGAGTAAGATTAACAATAGATTACTGGGTGAACAGGGAGAAAGAGTCAGGAATCTTATAGAGTGCCATATATGAGTTCATTATTGCAAAGCCCCAACTAGATTTCTTTTTCAAAAATTTACATTTTTAATTACCCAAATTTGTTTCCTGTTGTTCAGAAATGGGGAGAGACGAAGAAAAAAGAATTTGGCACAAGTTTTCCCTCTCCAATAACAGGAAACTGAAAGACAGAAAAAAATCTGTGATAAAGTTGCTCACACTGTGAATTGGATAAATTCTTCCACCCTAACAATGACCTTATTGTATTGACAACATATGTAGGTATTTGGAAGCACATCTGTGAAAATACATCCAACTGACAGACACAATGTTTGGGCAAAATATCCCTTTCTTTTATTTCTACAGCTTTTCGTGCCAGAAAGTATAAATAATTATTTTTAGTAAGAAGACAGAAAGTCATGGCAAGCTCGTGAGATCAGCTGAATGCAGAACCCAGATAAGCCATGATATCATAAAATCTTTAGGTGAAGATCTCCAATGAAAAGACCAATGGTGGCACAGTGGTTAAACTGCCAAGACTTCGATCCTGATGGGACTCAAGGTTGGCTCAGTCTTCAATCCTTCCAACCTTGGTAAAATGAGTACCCAGCATGGTGGTGGCAAAATGCTAATTACCTGTAAACCACTCAGAGAGTTTACTAAACACTATGGGGCAGTATATAAGTAGAATTGCTATTGCTATCACTAATTGCTATTGCAAAGAATCTTCACAATGACTTTAGGGAGATCTGAGGCTTGGAAGTAACTTATTTAATGACAACATCTGTGACATTATATTTCTCAATATTGAGCAGAAATGAAGGTTCATTCTGTTCTGATTTCTTTTCTTTGCCTGTAATGCCATGATGGCAATTCACTGTTTTTCTGTGGAATGAGAACAGGGTCTCTGCTCTTGCTTGTTATGGGTGTGGCTCATTTTGCATTGCTACTTCACCCCTCTTCCTTTGTCACTGACCCATGGTCCAGATCTGGTCCACAGTGCCAAATAAACCAACCACCACTCTTGATCCAGATGCCACTACCACTGGAATTGGCTGCAGCCATACAGTGGGGGACAACCATTCCAGGTCCCTCAACTGTTTAAGGGAGCATGACCTGGCCCCCAACTTGAAAAGGTTGAGAACGCCTGGTTTAGACCAAACAGCAGGAATTGTTCCTGGGGAGATGGAGAGTGCATGGGGGGAGTGAGAAAATTCACTTTGGTTTTAAAAATGACACAGCCTTCCCTGCCTGTGAAGCCATTTCCATATGCAAATGAGTTTTCCACACACAAAACTCCTATGGAGGTGTTAGGTTTTTGCATTTCCTTCTTGTCTCTTTCCTTTCTCACTGCTTTCACCTTCCTCCTTCCCATCCCCTGAACTGCACTCCGGAACACATCATAAAATAATATTCCCTGATCTTTAACATCCAATGTGGAGAAAGTGAGTTGTTGTTTAGGACTATAGTAAATCTTAGCAAGGACCCTGGATTCATTTTGGAGTAGACTTAGGGCAGAATACATTCTAAAGACTGTCTGGCATACAGGGTTGCATGGATTAAATTGAGTTGTTTTGATCCTTGCCAGGTTTTATGATGAAAGGTAGTGCAAATCAGTTTTGTGTTTTTTGCTCTGTCAATACAATCTGCTTTCCAGTAATCTGTACTCCAAGTCAGTCTAGATGAGTTCCTTTTCTCTTGATTGCAAGACATCAGGTATAAATAAAGATTCATATTCCACATAATCCATTTCTCTTCATCTGAATGGATTTTAATTTTATTAATGTTAGATACTAAAGTTAAAATCCATCTGTTCCTCCAAGCTTTAAGTGTGCTTTAAAAAAAGAGACTTCGAGTCTTCAAGAAAATTAGAACTCTGAAAATACAGCACCAATGGAATGCTTTTTTTAAAAAAAAAAAATCAGAATAACTTTGTTTCAGCAAATAAATAAAATTTGTCATGACTTTTCTGTGTTTGGTCTGTGACATGTGGCTAAATGTGGCTTAGTGATCAGAGGTAAACACTCCTTCTTCACTTGAGGCAACAAATTTTAGGGTTTTAAAACAAATCTTGAATATAGAAGTTCCACACCGCTTTCATACTGAAATGAAGAAACTGAAATTGTTAAAGATTTTGTATACCTTGGTTCAAATCATATTATTTAAATAGAGACTGCAGCCAAGAAATGAGAAAAAGATGGAAACTCTGAAGGGCAGTAAAGAAAGAACAAGAAAAAAATCATCTAGTGTCATCCTTACACTAGACTAGATGATTTTTTTCTAGTTCTTTTACTACTGACAATCAAAGACAGAATCATGTATGTAATTGTATCCCTATAATGTAGGGATATGAAAGTGGGTCAGTAATAAAAGTAAACAGTGAAAAGAATGATTTGTTCAAAATATGGATCTGTAGGAGAGCTTTACAGATACAATGAGTCATGAGAAGACAAATAAACAGGTCTTAAACTAAATCAAGCCTGAACTCACTATAAATGCAGAAATGATAAAATTGAGGTTGTCTTTTTTTCAGTCACATCATCATAAGAAAACAATAGAAAATGTAATAATGCTAGGAAAAGTTGAAAGCAACAGGAAAAGAGGAAGGCCAAAATATAAGATAAATTGTCTCCATAAAGGAAGCCTTGACTTTGAATCTGCAGAGCTAATAATAACAGAACATGTTGGAGACCACTTACTCACAGTGGTGATGGCAGGAAACAACAGCATGTTTTTAATGCTATATCTGGAAACACTGTCTAAGGATTTTCCTAATGGGAATTCCCTGCATTTTCCAATGTTACAATGCTAATGCCCATGCATTCATAATGAATGACATGAGGAAATATTCTCCTGAGCTGCAGTAATATTGACAGTAGCAAACTGATTCCTTCAGAAAAGCAACAGGTAACTCAAAAACTTCATTTTGGAGGCAGTACTCTAGGAAAATTACAAATGGATATGGCCAGGTATTATTTCGTGATACTCTCTGGTATTGTTGAGTTGTCTAATATGAATTTTTAGTTTAATTATGGCTGCATAGCCAATGGCTTTATTTATTTTATTTATTATTTACAATTATATCCCACCCCTCTAGGGAAAAAATCATCTCTACTCAGGGTGGCTAACATCATAAAACCAGTCATACAATGCTCAAGAATATTTTTTTAAAAAATTACACACAATAAAACTCCCAACAAAATCATCACCAAACATTGCAATAGCCAGAAAGTTCTGCAATCCAGTACCCTGACAATGCAATCTATTTAGGACGAAAATGAGCCAGGCAGCATTTCTAGCAACCAGAAATAGGCAGCACATACCCAAAGGTCTCCACAAAGAGCAGTGTTTTAAGCAGTGTTTTTACCTATATGGTGTAAAACTGACAACATTCAGCCACAGAAGGCTATGAGGATGGATGCAACCCTCCCGCTCTGTCCATTCTCCACTTCTGCTTTAGAGATACGGTATAATAACATTAGCTGACTTCCTAATCGGTCTCCTTCCCTTTCTTTGTGTCTGATTTTGTCTCTCTCTGCCTTTCTTCCATGACTTCTTGTGGGCCCATCTCAGGATAAAGTTCCAATGAGAATACAGTTATATCAAGGATATTATTTTCATTGCTAGATCTGAGGTTGGTCCCAGCTCTGTCTGTACTTGACCAGCAAGATCAATGAATAAAAATGACAGGTACCCTTTTGACACAGCAGCATGCCAGTTGCATGGATTTGTAATCCTTAAAGAGCTGTAACCTATATGTTTGTGAATGTCAAATAAATTTCATTTAAAATGCACACTATCACCTTCTTCTCATTTCTCTTTCTCTTCTATGAGGCTATATGCTATATGTCCCTACTGCTCCGTCTGAAGGGGGAGTAGAGAGTCCTCGAGCATTGGTTCCATAGATATGCTGTAGCAAGAATGCTCATAAACAGCTTTCATTGATCTTTATGACCATTCAGAGTCAACAAACTAAGGGATGGGAGTTGTTCTGCTCCCAGTGCTACTCCACATCTCAGGCAGTGTTTTCCTCTGCTCCTCTCCTAATTGTTCCATCACCCTTTGATGGGACTGAGTTTCCTTCATTAGCCCCAGTCCAATGTCACTCTTCAGTGAGGTCGGAAGTCCCTGAAGGAGGACTGTCTCCAAAGAGGGAGGTCTCCTCCAGCATTCAAGTGAGCTATGTAAGGCACAATTGCTGGTAGTATTGCTTGCACCATCTGTACTAAGTGGTAGTGAGTCCAGATGGGCCAATCTCTGCCTATTTTCATGGTTGGTGGTCCTGAAAATCCACTGCAGCTCTGGTGTGCATGCTATACCCTTGCATTTGTACTCCATGGTGAAGATCTCCCACTCACCAGTCCATCTGCAAGACATTTGACAACACCTCTATCAACACTAGTGGCAATGCCTCCCAAACCTCTGCTCATAATCCTTCCTTGTCTCCTGTCAGTGCTGTTGTTGGGGGCCACACACATCTCTGCTGAGGACTTGAAGAGGAAGCAGACACCACATGAGGTACAGCAAGAGTGCCCCACTCTTACAGATGTTGTACACCCTCATGGCCATATTGAGTTTGGATACAGTACCACTATTGTACCCAGATTTGTCTTCAACATTTTTTGGCCAACATGTTCTACTCCTAGCCAAAGTGCATCTTTTCTTATTTGCATTCATTTTACCTTGAATAGTCACTTGTAGCAATCTGTGGTTGTTATTTATCAATACACAAAGTATTCCAGCTTCCTACACTTTAAGTTTTATGAGACAGATTAAGCAAACTCTGGACATTTTCTTTGTATCTTTTCATTTCTCAGTGGTTTTAAGGAGTGCTTCTTAAGATTGATTCAGGATTTTGTCTTTTAATACAGAAGGGAATGTAGCAGATCAGTAACTCTTTGCCTTGAAGCTGTTGCTCTGCTCTATCATTTCTAAACAGGTTGAAGAGCACGGGGATAGACAATCTCTTGGCAGTGATTGGATTAAATTAGAATAATTTACTTTGCTTACGGTGTCTAAATTGGTTTCCTATTGAAAAGCCTGACACACTGATTAAGTTAACACTATTCTTCCATATTCATAGGAAGTTTATTTTATTTGCCACTACAAATAAGGCAAATTAAGATAGCTTTGAAGGGTGCTTCCCCTTATGATTTTGCTTACAGTAGAATATCAGTTCAATCAACAAATAAAGAATATTACTATATGCAAGATATAGGTGTGAATCAGAGCTCAAATGTAACTAGTTGTAATTAACATTGTCACCTGTAAAAAGTTATTCTGGGCAACAAGTAATGTAGCTAGTAGTTGTAGAGTTACTTTTTAAAAGTACTTTTTCAAAATTCATTTTAAAATATAACATCTTGAGCTCTAGTATGGAGCAACAAGCAGACATAGGTGCAAATATATAAACATGCACAATTCCTTTGGGAACTACAGAAAAGAGCTTTGCTGTTATTTACTTCCAGCTGTGCTTTACAAAGCCATTTCATTCAAATATCTACAAGTTTGCTGAATGTTAGCCATTAATGTTATTAAAGGATTTGTGTTTCCCAGTGGGTGGTCTTAATTGGAGATCTTCTCTACTTTCCCCTGGGAGTATATGAAACAGTCATGGTGTACATTGATCAAGAATGTGAAAATAAGTTGTGCTAATTTTAATGAGACATATTTCTCAGAAAATATCCATATCATTTTAACCTGTGCAATGGTAATACATTTTGTTTGTCCTTTTTCTTTCCATAGAAACTTGCCAAAATTCACAAATTATATGGGGACTCTACATAATATTCTGGATTGATTGATGACTGGTTTTCACATTATCTTCCCCATGGAAACAAACCATGGAGATTGCTGGGTTGTCGTCCTCCTGGTGCTGCAATTCTGCTTCTCACTTTTTCTGTCCTCTAAACATCTATGGTACCAGATACTTCTAGATACAGTAATAGCAGTCTATTAACATATTACACAAGAAAAGATACTTTTTGGTATGGTGGTATTAGATTTCCAATGTAGTCCACTAATTTTAGCCAGCAATACTTAACCAGTGATTGATGGTGTTACAGGGATAAAACTTAAGGTCTCCACTTCTGCCTTCTGTTCAAAGGAAGAATGAACAAAGACTATAGGTCCCTGCCTGTGCTACTATATCTCTTTAGATTAAAAAATGTTTGGCATAAAATGCCATTATAGGGATTTCTATAAGTTTTCTGTCAACTGGAGGAGATTACAAGATTTATTGTGCATTTTTCATACTTTGGCATTTTGTTCAGAAATATTGAGGAAATAGCAAAAACCACAATTTTTTGCATAAAAATGCACTTTTTCTGCACAAACTTTCTCTCTCTTTCTTAATGATGATGATGTAACAAAGTTCTGCTCTTTTTGCTTTTATGCAGTAGTTAAAAAATCTTACTGTAGCTGACATGTTTTTTGAAACTACATGTGGATGTGTCAAGATTATTCTTTTTCATTGTGGGCAAGAAAATTTGCAAATTGTTATTACCTTTTTGGATGCTGTAATACAAGCTCAGATCTTCCATTTTTTTTAGTATTTTTTAAATTTTACTACGGTGCTTAAAAAATGAGCAAAAGGAGGAAGAAGACTCTAAATGTTATTGTTTTTATCCTGCATTCTAGCTTTCATTTTTAATTACCTACACAAATGAAAACTTGCAAAATGAAACTATAAAAAGAAGGAAAAATCCAGTTATGTGAGCAATGAAATTACTGTGTAATGTTACTTTCTTAACTCTAAGAATGATCCATATAATTTAACCTCCATCAGATGGACCCAGTCCTAGATTAAAAAACAGAGCAGGACTTTTCCTGCTACCTATATTCTTGCAATGCTATTGCTACCTGTTAATATCGGTTCCTCCCCCCAATATTTCTGGCAAATAAGGCAACTTCACATTCTCCTAATTGGATCACTTATCCTGTTGGTACCATTAATACTAATCATAATTCAGGAGTTTATAACTGCTAGTCATTGCGTTCAATGTACTTACTCTCAGATCTATATACATAGGGATGCGACTGTTCAACATGCAAATAAACAGCAGACTTAAATTTATCCTGTATGTTTGTTACAGAAGTTTATGGTTTCTAGAAGGCTGTATTGAATGCAAATTTCCTCAGCCTCAAAGATCAAGCACAGAGAAATGCATCCTGTCAAGAAAACCACCAATCAACTGCCCCAAACGATTAGATTTTACATTAAAAAATGTATTCCATGCAAAATACATCTTTTGTACAAAATACAGGAAGTTTTTATAGCAAAATACAAAGGCCAGAATGGAGTTATTTTACTTGATTTATTATAGGCAATCACATAAGTTCCCACTCCCAATGGCAGTCTCCCCTTTAGATATCCAACTTCAAATCGGTGTGAAAGCAGTAGTCATGCAACTGATTGTTGGTGGAAGGGAGGAAAACTTATGTGTGTAGAAAATGTCAACAAGATATTGACCAAGGTTTTTTGAAGAAAATTTTAACTAAAGTTGTTGTTTTTTTTTTTTTTTGGTGGAGGGGTGGATTATGCACAAAACTTTACCCAGCAGGGAGAAAACATTTTAAATTGTTTTGTTCCTACCTAACAAAAATTGCATGAGCTGAGAGTTACATCCTTGGATGTTCATTCAAGATCTAGCCCATGGAAAGTGCATGATAAGTTTATTATAACAACTTTCAATTGATAAATCCTTTTTTAAAATCATTGCCCTACTTATTACTCTACAAATGGAATGGTAACAAAATCAATACATAGTCTAGTGCAATCCATTTTCCAACAACATTCTTACCTGTAACTTTTATCTTATAGTTTGTAGGTGGTTTTAATTAGGATTGTGCATAATAAAAGTGTCCAAATTAATCCAGATCTGAGAAACATATTCTGTTGGTGATACAATGCACTGCTTATTCATAAATGATATCTGAAAATAAACAAAATGTATATGTGAGAATCTTTGCTGCACCTAAAATAACAGAGTTGAAATAACTGGAAATCTCCTGATGTTTTTTATGGTTTGTTTGATTCTTTCATGTTGAATTTCAGGATCATCCACCTGGGAAAGCTGAAGGTTAAAAAGCCAAGAGCTGTATCATGACTCTTTTACCAACAAAGAAGGATATGAATTTTATATTGCCAACTCTTACATGAAAAGTCTCTGTTACCCACCAGTGTTTCTCTTTGTTATATTTCTCAGTGATTAGTTTTCACTGCCTTTGATGCAAGGGGAACCCAAGGGGGGGGGGTGTATTGAGTCTGTTTGTCATGCCATTATAAATAATGTGTGCATGCATGTACATGTTCATGCATGCAGGTATGCAGAACAGAATTAGAATGTCCCTTTCTCCTAATTATAATTCCCCTTATTCCTCTCTTATTAATGATTTGATGGCTATTCTGGCTTTAGAACTCAACTTTGGAGGTGACAAGTACACATTTTCCCATTCTTCAAAAAAGAAGAAGAAAAGGGTCTCCTAACATATTGACCAATTTTCTGTTCCTTGACATAGTAAATCACACTAGTAAGCTCATCAAGAAGACAGTGGCAGATCATCTGCAGGCGTTCTTGGATGAAACAACTGCTTGGACCCATTCCAGTTTGGTTTTAGGCCTTGCCATGGCACTGAGACTGCATTGGTTGTACTGCAAGATGAACTTCTCCAGGAAGCAGACAAGGGAGCTTCATCTCTCCCGGAATATCAGAAAACAGAACAAAATAAACAAAATAAAATAAAAAAAACACTGTAGCACTTTAAAGACTAATTGCTATATTTTTATTGTTAGCTTTTGTGGATCAAGTCCACTTTTCCAGACAAAGAATGAAAATTACAGGCATGGTTTTTATACACCAAATTCAGGGGGTCAAAGGGAGAAGAGTTGGTCAAGCAAGATGACAGACAAGCAAGCACAACAATACAGCTTCACACAGCCATTAGCAACAATAGATTATTCAGGTTAGCTCTAAATGACTCCCTTTCAGTCTCAAGGTTGCTGAGAAAGCCCATTCTGGTTTCTGATCAACTTTTGACCTGCATGTCAGAAAACAATCAAAAACACTGTACCTGGTTACTTTCTCTCCTGGTGCTCCAGGACCTCTCAGTGGCTTTTTATACCATCGAACATGGTATCCTCCTGGGATGAGAGCTGGGAATATGGGGCACAGTTGTTCTGCTCTTTCCTTGATGAGTGCACCCAGATGTTCAACTCAGGGAGCTTGTTTCATCGCCATGGACACTCCAATGGGGTGTTCCACAGGGGTTGATCATATCCCTGTTGTTGTTTAATATCTACATGAAGCTGCTGGGAGAGGTCATTAGGAGATCCAGGGTTCGGTGTCTCCAATATGCGAATGCTCCTTTTCATTTTCTGCAGTTGATGTAGTCTGATTTCTTGATGAATTGACTTGATAATGGTATGGGCAAAAGCTAACAGGCTGAAACTGAACCCTGAAAAGATAGAGGTTTGGGTGTTTGAGAGGCTGTCTGCCTGACTGGGAGGCCTGGTCCCTACCCTGGATAGAGCTACTTTTACCCCAAGGGCCAGGTCCACAATCTGGGGGTCATTATGAACCCACTGCTCTCACTTGAACAACAAATAGTGACAACGTCCAAAGCTGGGTTTTTCCAACTTTGGCAGATTGGGCAGTTATGCTCCTACTTGGACAGTTGGTCTCACATAACCCTTACCCATTCATTGGTAATCTCACAGATTGACTACTGCAATGTTCTCTATGCGGGGCTGCTCTTGTGATACAGAGATTACAGCAGGTCCAGAATGCAGCAGCCCAGCTGGTGACAGGCTTAAAGAAATATGATCATATTTCCCCAGCCTTGGCAGGACTGCACTAGTTACCTGTTGCCTACCATGTCAGATACAAGGTGTTAATGTTATCATATAAGTCCTATATGGTTTGGGACCTTGTTATCTGTCAGAGTGTCTCTCTCTCAGAGCAACCCCCTGCATCACATGGTCATAACAGTTGGCACAGCTCAGGGGCTGACCCCGAGGATGTGTTGTGATCCAGCCCTCATCAGACTCTGAAGACGACCTAGATCAGGAGATACTTCCTATGCCCAGCCCAGTTATGCCATCCCAGCATGCATCAGACCCTGACCTCCAGCCTGTACCTGAACCAGAGAAGCAGGAACTTCACCCTGCTTCTGGCCCAACTCTGACTCCTCAGGCAGATGACTTGTCAGATCAGAGGTTTGATTCTGACAGTCCTCAGCCAGAGACTGGTGCTGAAAGGTTCTGTAGCTGAGACACAAGAAAGCCAGAATTCATATCAGAGGAGGCTCCCAGATGATACCCATTAGCTGGGAGGCTTCTTAAACAAGCTTGTTTCACAAGGCAAGTGTTGGTACAATTTCTCAGTGTGATGACCAGCTCCCTGCCAGATCCTATGTGTACCTTGTAATTGACTGCTGTGACCCTGAATTCTGCTTACCTTGACAACGTCCCTGGACATCCTTTGAACTCGACACTCGCTGTGATCCTTACCGGTACCCTGACCTCAGCTTGCTCTTTGGACTTGACTATTGGACTCTCGTTGGATAGACTTTTGCTAGGACTCTCCTGTGTAGTGTCACTGCGTGGCGACCCTGCCCACTGAGTAGGTCAGCACGGGCTTGCTCAAAAGTCTTTAACTAGAAGTAGAGTCTTCTTGGTGGTGGTACCAACACTGTGTAACACTCTACCAGTAGAGCTACAGCAGGCCCCATCACTGTCTATCTTTAAAAAGCAATTAAAAACTCTCTTCAATGAGGCTTTTCAGTGCGTTGTCCTGTTAATAATAATTAGTCAGTCAGGTTGAGTCCCTTTGCCCTCGGACACCAGTTACCTTATTTTATTTTAGTGTGTGACATATTTGTTGTTTGTTTGTTTTGATTTGCTGTGTGTTCTGTTGTTATTTGTTATCTGTTTGTACACCACTCAGAGTGGGATATCATCCAAATGGGCAGTATAGAAATGCAATAAATAAATAAATAATGGGGATTTGATGAGTTAACTCTGTTTTAAATTTGAATGGCCTTTGGGATGCCCTGTATACAAAGTATTAATGGAGTATTAATATTCTATGAAGGCACTGTTGTCTGGGTTTTCTGTACAACAATAAGTGAGATCTAGGTATGGGGAAGTAGAGTTTCAGTGGTGTGTCATGATTCTGTCCCTTTCATCAAATCTCATCCTTGCAATGGTATCTGGCATGACTGTGATGACACCTTCCTTAGTTACAGCCTGATTAAAATTATTTAATGCACTCTCTGCAGGGATATCTCTGAAGGATGTTTGAAACCATCTCCTGGTTTGAAACACTGGACTGCTGATGGGGGTAAATTATAGATAACATGTAACTCCCTTCTCAGAATTGCTTTACTTGTTACTGGTTTGGGCTCAGACACAATTCAAGATGATAGTTTTAAGTATAAAGCCCATACTTTTGCTGACATTTGACTACCTGGGATATGAGATCTGCAAGAGAAGTTTTTTACCTCAATACTACTTCTACTCCAAACTTTGTCCGGTGATATCATAGTAAGGATGAAGGTGGCTGACTAGCAGCACAGACATCAAAACCCAGAGCAACCAAGCTAGAGGTCAAAAAGCAAACTTTATTCACATCCAAATCAAATTCCATGATCAAAGCTAGGAGCAGACAGAGGAACAAGGCATAGCCCAAAACAAGCTAGCAGTCAGATAACCAAGGAAGGAACTGAAGCAGGGTACCCTGAGGAATAGAGCAAGAACAGGAAGTCCAAACAGACCATGAGTCAGACAACCAAGAAAACAACCAAACAAGGGTAACTTTAGAGCTGGAACAATAGCAGGAAGAGGTTTACAGCAAGTCCAGAAACCTTCATAACTGAGGCAATGCAAAGGGAAGGGGCCAGTTCTTACATACATCTTCCCACATGGTTCTCAGGTGGAGGTCATGGGGCCTCAGCAGCTGCAGCAACCTGTTGGTCTTATCCTGCAACTACCAGAATGGTTTTCCTAGCAGATGAAGCCCTGAAGCTGCCTCAGATCCTGGGACTGTTTACTAAGGCAGGCTTGGATGGGTCCTCTCTGTTGCCCATCCACTGTCAGAAGAGAATAGGTTGCTAACCAGTTGTGACAGTTTCTTTTGCCATTAAGGTTAAGCATTATTAACACATTAATGCAGATACTTTAATGTTAATTGTTTTCCAACACCACAACAGTTGGGATTTAATGAAAATGGGGGGTTTAGAGTGTACTACAAGCTATTTTGATTCCAATCCAAGGAGACAGGTAGCATGTGATTAAAAATAAACATAATTTTGAACAAAAGTTCTAGAAATATCAACAGGATAAAAGAGGGGTCAAAAAGCCATAACCTAGCAATTCAGGTTTTTTTTTTAAGTTTGGTAACAACAAACAGGCAGCTATTGCTGCCAGTTGAACCACTAAGGAGAGGGCATTCCATAATCAGGGTGCCACAGGGGGTCCCTCCAACTGGTAGTCTTCCTCAGGCAAGTAAAATATTAAAGAAATTTTGGCACAAGACTCTTTCTCTGGGGGAATTCTATCTTCCAGTGACTCAATTAACACTGCCTAGTTTTATATTTTGTTCTTTCCACAGTAGAAACCATCCATCCCTTCCTTGTTTTAGACACATGCAAAAATCTATTCACATGATAAGCATCAAAGTTACTTTCCAAATTCCCCTGGGTTTTAAGAGCAGGTCGAGCTATACCTTGGATGTTTCACTTGAAGGATTTTAGTTCTCGGAAAAGAAAGATACAGAGATGAACCGTACACTGCTGCTCTGAAACAAAGAACTAACAGAGCTCATATTGCCTCGTTGCTGAAAGGCTGGCATTTCAATGATGTCAAGAAGAAGCCAGAATTTCTATCCATCCTGTCCAGATTGATGAGGAACTCCACATGAAGAATAAGGAGACAGTGCTAGTTGAGAGGAATGTCATCCAGGAGTTACACCCATTTCTCTTGTCATCCAGCCACAGGGACACACTTCAGTGGTAGCAAGAAGCATGGGAGTAGGCTCCAAAGTGGGAAGGTAGTTTTAGACTGAGAGGAAGAAATTCTCTTCCATTTGAGGCTCTGTTATACTTGTAGCCATGAGGGTCAAGCCAACAGGAAACGGTAGTTGTAGCGCTGTTTGGTGGGTAGGAAGAGGGGAAACCTGAACCCTTACTTATTTAGAATCAGCCTGGCTGCAGAATGCAACCACATGAACATCAACTCTGGGTTGCCTTTCTCTGCTTGCTATTTCTCTTTTATAGGAAAAATATATTCCTTCTATCTTAGAAAACCAAACAGAAAAACCATGAAAACTTTTCTTCTTACCAAGAGATGATAACATTTTTTTTGAGTCAATATTGGAGAGATCGTGTGTTTTGGGGAGCCAGACTCTTCCACATTCTTATAAATAAGCAAAATTAGAACGATAATAATTGGTACTTTATTGTGTGGACCAATAGAAAATATAAGCACTAGACTGCTTGTTTGTGTCTTAGTTTTGTGCTTGCATTGTATGTGCACATATACATGCATGTACCTGTGGGCTTGCATGCAGGCACTTACCTTCAGAAGATCAAATGCTTTGCACACATTGTGGAAAATGTCCCCCCCATCATCATCATCATCATCATCATCATCATCATCATCATCATCATCATCATCATCATCATCATCATCATCATCATCATCATAATTCAATCTGTTTGTGCCTTAATTTTTGTGCTGAAGCTGAAATTTCCCCTGGAGCCATAGGAAGCTTTGACAGGCTGGCTTGCTGTTTCAAACATAAGTTTAACTTTGGTGAAATCTCTTTACATTTCTAGTACACTTATGCTTGCCAGTTCTTTCAGATTTTTGTAATATAATGGAATGTCAATAGGCTTTATCAATATTCCTACAAATGGACTGGGGTCAAAAGGACTGACATGTTAGAATTTGGGAAATGAAGTATTCTGAGGGAACAGAGACAGGATCTAAGCTATCCGAAGCAGTGAGGCAGCTTCGGTGACAACATTCCTCTTCCGGTTCATATGGCATCCATACAGTCCCAGTAAATGCTTGTAAATCGCTTCATTAGATTTGGCTAGAAATAGGCAATAAGGAGCTGGGCTAAAGGGGAATTAGGCTTAGCCCTATTTGTCATTCTATAAGTGTGTGTCTTCTCCACATGTGATCACATGTTCTGCTAATAACATGTTCTCATCACATGTTCTGTCACTGTTTTCACCCTACAAAATCTGAAAACAATTAGACTGCTGTACCTATACAAGATCTCCATATGGCCCAGAACCTTGTCTTTTGCACACTTTTGGCTTAAGGGTAGAGCATACATAGAGCTCCTTCATGTTGTTGCTTTCACATATTGGAAGCACACTCCCTTTCCCCCCCCTTTTTTTGTGTGTCTGTGTGAGAATAAGCTTTCTCAGAGACAACATAGGCTACACAAAGGAAAGTCAAGTAAGCTTAAACTAATTTTGAAAAACAGGAAAAACCGTCTATGGCCCAGGATAGCTCATGGACATGGGCATGGGGTTACTTACCTCTAAATTTCATAGGTAGATACCCCTTCCCCAGGTCATGAGCTATCATCATGTGTAGTATCATGTCTAACTGGTCAGCTAACTGGTCAGTGGTGTGCTAAAAAAAATTTATATACCACACTGTGGGTGTGGTATGGTGGGCGTGGCCAGGGGAAAGCCCTGTGTTACATCCAAATTAGGACTATTTTATTTCAAAACTTGGATGGGTGTGGCCAGCCAGAAATTCTGCTACCGGTTCTGGAGAACTGGTACAAACCTGCTGATGCCCACCACTGGCTACATTCTTCATGAACCAGAGAGGTAGGCCCTGGAAGTATACAAAACTGACCTATCTACTAATATACGAGTAAGCACCAACAATTCAATTATTTTTGAACTGATGGCAAGTATGTTGTGCCTGACATGTTTTGAAACACATACACACATGGTGTCATGTGTAAAATGCTGGTGTTCAGGTACCCCAAACCTATGAAAAAATGTATGTCTGCTTTTCCCCCCTCACCTGAATTTGATGCCTCTTCCTTGTTTTCTGCTAAACTCAGGCTAATAAAAGAGCAAGAGATTTCTTTCTATAAAGGAACACCAAAGAAAAGGGACGGAAGAAGGAATCCTGTTGATGCAAAGAAACCTTCTTTCTGAAGCTAAAAATAAAGAAAACAGACCTGTCAGTCTGGCTAATGGTTCTGCATATTGATCAAACAGATTCTTTATTAGATTTTTGAGACAGATGATTGCAGTTTAATACATGGCTAATGATCATTCTTATGCCAGTCTCTGCAACTATAATTACTTTATGATTAGTGCTGTGATTGAAAGCAGTGTAATTTTTACTCCCTCAAGATGTTTCTGATGACTTCTCTTTCCAGACAACATGTTGTCATGAATGACTGATAATTATTATGAAGGCAGAAAAAAGTTCACTGGAAACTTATTCTGCTTGCATTGTGCATTCTGCTTGCTGTTGGCAAGTTCAAGAGGCTCTGCGGGGGGTATGGGGTTATGTGCCCTGCACTGATATAGCTTTAGGGTTACTTCAGGAAGGAAATGGTGCACTAAATCTGAATACTTAATACCTAGAAAATTCCTAAATCTAAATTGACTGAACAACCCATACTAAAAGAAAAACATTGTAAGACAAAACACTCATTTTAATGATGATTAAAATCAAATTGGAAACAAATTGGGTGATCATTCAAAATGTGTGGTCATCATTTTGAAATATAAAATCATAGAATCACTGGTTTGGAAGGAGCTTTTAGGCCATTGAGTCCAAACCTCTGCTCAATCCAAGAATCCAAATCAAAGCTGATATGACAGAAGGTTGTCCAATTCTCTCTTAAATGCCCCCAGTGTTGGAGTGCTCATTATCTCAGTTGGTTCCACTGTCGTACTGTTCTAACTTTTTCCTGATATTCAGCCTGTATCTGGCTTCCTTAAATTGGTCACTGATGTTCTTAATCTGTTTGTTATAATATTGTTTATATAATGAAAAGTGTAAAATGGCTAGGTAATGTTGTTGTTATGTGCTTTTAAGCTGGAACCAATTTACAGTAACCCTAACAGGGCTTTCAAGGTAAGTGAAATATTTGCAGTTTTACCAGTTCCACATCCCATTGATTTCCCATGGCAGAGTGGGGATTTGAACTCTAGCCTTCTGAGTCTAGTCTGTTCTTCTATCCACTACACCATAATGAATATTCAGTGACCTTTGGTACCTTTTTCAGGCCAAAAGGCAACACAAATACAAATTAGCAATTAGCTTCTAATAGGATGCATTAGAACCAGAGTTTGTTTGCTCAGCTGATGACCCAACTTTTTTTTATCTTCCAGATGCCGGAGTGTGTCTAAGAAGCAATAAGAGATAATTTAATGTTTACAACAGAAGATAAAATAAGGACATACAATAGAACTACTAAAACAACAATCTAACAAAATACATTGTGGTTTTTAAAAACAACACACTTCTGCTGAACTTAATCAGAGAACAGTTAAGCAGTAACTGATTGTTCTGTCATTAGGCTCAGTTTGTATTTTCATGTGGTTTTCATTCTGCTGAAATAATTTCCTTAATAATTACTATCATTTTAAGGCATACAGGTCTTTTGGTGCATTAGGGGAGAAACCACAGCATAATTTTACATATGGCTTTGAGAACAAAATCAATTCATATAACATTTGTCATCCTCTGCAAAACCTATAATCTCATTTCTCCTGTTAATATTAAGCCCAAACCAACTGCAGTGAAAGGTATGATTCTGGGTACAGATTCTAGCTATGCTAGATCTATGTAGAAAGAATCACGCTCTTTATACTAAACCTATGCTCTTGAAAATGCTCTATTTTTCCCTCCTGAACAATAGTGCCTCCTGTGTCATTTCAAAACTCTTTTGAAACCTTTCCCATATTATTTTCAAAAGAATACTTTTGTGTAGAAGATTCAGTGCGAACTGTTAATAAATAAAACCTTTAAGTATCCTGTATCACGAAGAACAATCTATGTGGATCTTTGGAGTCTCTCTAACTACCCATAGAATTGGTAATGCTAAGTGTTTTCAGCATCTCATCCTGACAACTTTATTTATATATTTATTTTTCTGGTTTATATTGCCACCCAAATCCGAAGACTCTGGGTAGCTCCCAGAAAATAAAATCAATCACATTTTAAAAACCAAGAAAACCACCACTAAAACTGCCACTAAAAATTACTCCAACACCTACAGAGTATGGAGAGCATGTCTGTTCCATTTCTGAATTTTTTTGTTGCATCTTTGGTGCATTTCAGCAGCTAAATCATGGAGTTTTCTGCACCTCCAGCTTACAAATGATTGTCGGGGATGGATCTGGCACATATTAGAAAAGTGTTGAAAATGCATTGAAAACCAATTAATCCCTTCTGCAGGTAAGAAAAAAAGTGGAGGAAAACATATTTTATCTGTTCAAATCTCTTCATAAGGTGGCAAAAAATGTGGTGAAAAATTCCAAAGTGCATTTTATAATGAGTTTGGAACAGAATAAATACATTTTTGACTTTTTTCTGACCTCCGGAATGGATTATTTCATTTTCAATGCATTCCTATGAGAAACCATGCACTGAGAAGAAATTTTCATGATACAAAAAACAACAACAACCCAGGGAACAAATTAATTTTGTAACTCAGGGCTCCACTGTACTAACCACATGGGAAGTACATGCATCCAATATTTCACTCATTGGGGATGTTCTTACATGTTGATAATGGGTTAAATCCAACATAAACTCTACTTAAGTGACATCAAAAAAGTGTGACTCCTTAGGCATAACTAACTTGAATTGAACTTATTTCAATGATTCTGGTGGGAATATTAGCCACAAAACTGAGCAGCAAAATTGTAATGCATGGAACAGTGATATGTAGAATAGTGTTCCTCATTAAGGAACAATGTACATTGGACATTTTTGTAAGGCAAGAGTAAGTACAGTGTGGTGCTTCAGGTGTTGTTGGACTATAGCTCTTTTCAGTGGTGATTTGCCTGCCCAATCTGCTGGAGACATTTATGGGGCTGTGCATTTTGCCCAAGACTACACAGGGTTGTTTTTGCTCTCAGGAGGCACAGTGAGAAATCAAACTCCTAGCCTCTGGCTCCAAAGCCAGGAACACAACACACAGAACATCCCTGTTAACAGCCCACAATTCTTGACATATGAGCCAGAACAATGGAATAAAATATTTTCTATAAATAAAATAATTGCAACATGGGCTTGTGTAAAATGATTATTCAAGATAAGAAGAATGAAAAACTGATCTTCCATACCTGTATTCCTAAAAAGTACCTCATCAATTAGTTTCCTCAATATAACCAGTGGTTTTTATATTTTATATAACAACGGGTGTCATGAAATGACATCTTTTTCCTAATGTTCTCAAAGCTTGAGGTTGTAGTTTAAACTAGGCCTCAAAAATCCTTTCTTCTCTCTGTCTCATAAGACTCCGTGTCACGAGACAGCTTGTTTTCAAGTCAGTGTTCCCATTCCTTATCTCTAAGCTTGCTGAGTTCCCTGATGTTGTGACTATATGTTAGAGCACTGACTACACGTGTGTCAACAATCCTATGTTGTGGGAAAGCTTCTAACTGTCTCTGATTGGCCTAAACACGACACATGGTTTAGAATCTCCATCTTGGAGAGAGAGGAGAAGGAGTTCGTTTTTGGATGTCTATGGGTTAACATCCATGCCTGGGGACTATTCCTTTGTTTTCATCATGATTACCTAATGAACCTGTGGATTGTTACTGGACTGATCTATATGCTACTGACCTTTTCTTTACGTTTTTCTATGGACTGTGCTTTAAGAACCTGATCAATAAATCAACTGTTTTTCTCTGAAGATTGTCTCTTTCATCATCAAAGAAACGCACACACACAAAGCCTCGCTACCCAGACCTCCCTTGTTTGCTCCATTGCCTGAGCATAGTAAGAGTTCTTTTAAAGCAGACTGATTCTCCCAGCAGCAGGTAAGGGCTAAAGTTCCCGTAATGAGACAGCGATCTCAGGAACTGGAAGGGAGGGGCCCTTAACTGGAATGGCTGGAGTCTGACAACAGGACACATTACATGAGGGATTCTCAACCTGCAGCCCATGGGCTAGATGCAGCTGGTGGTGCCATGTCATGTGGCTCCACCACACCAGGAAGTGGCATGTGGTAGAGGAAGGGTAAAATGGCTGTCTGGCCTCCGAAGCCATCTCAGGGAGTGTGACTTGGTCCCTGGCTTTAAAAGGTTGAGAACTCCAGCTAGCAAGTCAAAATGGACTCCCCTACCTGTACCCCAGCAATTTGAGGAATTTTGATAAATATTGGACACCTTGTCTCACCTGTATAGCATGGACCATTTCTCAGCTGAATCATTAGGACCAGATCTGGAGTATACTGCATTACACTGTATCATTAACCAAATTGATTTCATTGTCCCATAAGAGTCCTTCATACAGCAGCCTAGCCTTAAATAGAGGTGGAAACATATTCTGTCTTGTCGGCTTATTCCCTTTGCTCCAAAATTAACATATTTTTTCTCTGCTGCGTCTTAGAACCAATTATTTTTCCTTCTGTCCAACTTGTGAGAATCAACCTTTGATAAGCTTTCAATCTGTCAAGTATGCTTGCAAGAGATCCTCATGTTGAAACCAGCACCAAACTTGGAGGGGATGTAACTCTACTATTTTCCCTGCCCCTCGAAATTGTATTCACCTCTTATTATGCTAGCACTGACAACCAAATGAAAAAAGTCTCTAGGAAATGTTTTGATTAGTATATTTCATTTTATCTCCTTCCATCTCTGTCCATCATCTCCCAAGCCTCCTGTCTGTGTGGTGCATATGCCACACAAAAGGATTACAGCCCACACTGATTCATACTCACTTTAATGTAAACTCTGCTGAGTTCAATGGTATTCTCCTATGCTGCTTTGCTCATCTCACATCTTTACTAGGAAATCAATGGCTTAATACTTCAGAGTTTCAGATGTATTTCTTTTTCTTCTTAAAAAAGGAGGCAGTTTTTTAAAAAATCCTCTGTATTTTTGCTCTGTTACACACACACAGAAAGAGAGAGAGAGAGAACATAGACGGACTGGCTGATTGGTTTTTTTAAAAAAAATTGCAATCAACTACATAAAATAAAACAAAATCTATCACCACATTGGCCAGTTTATGCTCTTTGAATTAAAACATTGTTTGCAATTTTGCTCATTATGTCCCCCCTCAAAAGGTTCTTGTTCCTAGTCTCTTGTTGACAGTGTCACAAAGTACTTCACCCTTCTGCAGAGTGAGAATGAAACAAGGAAGGATTTGTATCCTGACTTCAAGGCAGTGATAGGCAGTAGCCAGCTCGCACCAGTTCACCAGAACCGGTAGCACCTCCCCTCCCATGTCCCGGAGAACCGGTAGCACCTTTTTTTTTGGGGGGGGGGACCACCTCAGGGGCTTACCTTTTCGCTTACCTACAGTGCTTGGCGTGCATGCATGCCTACAGCACATGGCACACATGCACGCCTACAGTGCTCTGCCTGCTGAGCCAAGCAGCCACTCGCTGCTTGGAGTGTGGCAGTGCAGAGCATTGGGCAGCCATGTACAGCCACGGAGGAACCGGTGGCTGCTGCTGAGGCCCTCGGCAGCCTCCTTGCTGTTCTCCCAAACAGGGAGGAGGAAGAGCAGCTGCTAGCCTGAAGCTCCCTAAAGCCTGCTCCCCAGGATAAGTGACTCGCCTTTGGGTGTGGGGTGGGTGGGTATATTTTAATGCACATTTAATGTGTATTTGTTTTTAATGTGTATTTTTATGTGTTTTCATGTCTATTTAATGTGTATTTTTATGTGTTTTCATGTCTATTTAATGTGTATTTTTATGTGTTTTCATGTCTATTTAATGTCTATTTAATGTGTATTTATTTTTAATGTGTATTTTTGTGTATTTTATGTGTATTTATATGTTTTTAATGTCTATTTAATTTGAATTTTTATGTATACTTATTTTTTTTTACTTTGGCTCCGCCCACATCATTAGCTCCGCCATGACATCATGATGTTGGCTCCACCCATGACATCATGACATCATGATGTTGGCTCCACCCACAATGTCAGCTCCACCCACAGTGTGGTAGTAAAATTTTTGGCTGCCCATCACTGCTTCAAGGCATTTAAAAGACAATTACCTATATAGAAATAATGTTCAAAAGGATTTGCTTTAGGTATGGTTTGGCTGTAACTAGAGGGTAACATGGGCACAATCTTCACTAGTTATGTCAGCTGGCTGAGCTGACATGAAACAGAAGAAGCTGTGCGGAATCCAAACTCTTTCCAGCCTAAGGAGTTGAAAATTATATAGAACTAATAATAATTGTGTACTATCAAGTCAAAACCAACTCATATTGCCCCTTTCCAGGGTGTCCTAGTTAAAGAATACGTAGAAGCAATTTACCATCCACTTTTTCTGCAGGTGCCCTGGGGCTGTGCAGCTTGCCCAAGGCTACAGAAGCTGTCTCTTCTCCCTGGAGGCACAGTGGTGAATCAAACTCCCAACCTCTGTGTCTACAGCCAGATATCTAACTCAATGAACTACCCAGCTAGCATATATAGGACTACTGTTACTTATATTAATGTGATGCAGTGAATAGAGTGATGGATAAGGATTCAGGAAATCTAGAATCCCCAATCAGCCATGTAAACTTACTGGAAGTGTAGACTGGGTAAAAACAACCCTTCAATAACTTTCTTATCTTAAAAAGTAATATTCAAGTAATTTTAAGTGAATTTCAGCTTGATTGCACTTAACAAAAAACAGTTACTTTGATTCCCAGTGTGATATAGTGTACAGAATAATGAACTGGGACACAGGAAATCCAGGTTCAATTTCCTGATTTTGCCATGGAAATTTACTGGACACTGTCACTGGCAAAACCACTCTTTAATTATCTAACTTACCCTGAAACCCCTAGTAGAGTTGTTGTAAGTCAACTCTGACTTGATGTTACATATCAACAACTGTTATCATGTGTAATGAATTAAAATGGAGTTTTTGCTTTTAGTGAGTTAAAGTAGTTCTTTATTCTTTGAGCAGAGTTAGAGAAGCCTGGGAAATGACCTTCAATGCGGGTGCTAGTTAGTTTACTTTGAAAGTAGTCATAACAGACTGAAAACTGTGTGAACAGAACAAAGAATGATGGACATTGTATGATGTGCTTTAATTGGTTAAAATCCAGGAAGAGATGGGATGAGAGAAAAAAAAGATGGGTTTTGTTCTATTGGAATTTGGAGAAATACTATGATTGCAATGACTCTGATTGCTGTGATGCTGATCAGGAAAGAGCATGATTATGAGTAAATAGTAGAAACATGTAGTCAAGTGTATTAGCTGGCTAGGCCATGCCAGAGAATATAGTTAGATATTGTTTTCTTGTTTTATTTTGTGAAAGGGGCAAGTAAAAATGTCCTTTTTTTCTTATTTTGTATCTAATGCTGAATTTTTCTATTTTTTTTTCATCTAAATAAACCTGATTGAACCTGAAGATACTGTACTTCTTACATAGAGCTTAAGCTGGTGGGAGATTTCCAGCTCCTTTATTTCTTTATTGGCAACAGTACAATTTTACTAATTCACACTGCATGACCTACCTGATCTGGCTGGTTTGTAAGCATAAACAGTCAGTGATTGAAACCTATCATAAATTTCTCTAGCCTGGAGCAGGACCACGGGTACTCTGAAGAAGCACAAAGGTATAGATCTCTGCAAGGTGGAACAAGTCCTATGATAGTGGGATAACGTGGATGTGTTATCCTTACACCTTGCTCTGATTTTGTGCTGCTGTTGTAGCTGCAACCCATGGCTAGAGAAGGTTTCAGTGTTTTGTAGCTCATCTCCTCCCTCCTTCTCTCCCTTCTCTATTCCTTTTTTTGGCTCTTCTGTCATACCAGCATATCCTTCTGCCAGTGGATCTCTAGCCAATTGTGCTGGCGTAAGAGGCTGCTGCCCTTTCTAGACTGGCATTTTTCAATCAAGATTGTTTTGTACAGCAGCAAGCTTTCCTGACAGAGTTTTGTTTCAATATTGGTATCTCTGAAAACATCACACAATGTGTCAACATATTTACTTATTGTCATCCCTCTTGCAGGTGGCAAAGAGTTGCAGGTTTTATTAAATCTTAAGGTTTCCTGGTTTAGCAATGTGGCTTCAGAGCCAGAGGATGACAGTTTGATTCCCTACTGTGCCTCCAGGGAGAAAAGCCAGCGTGTGTCGCCTTAGGCAAACCGCACAGTCCCAAGTCATCCCCAGGAGGAGGGACTAGCAAGCCACTTCTGAGTGCTTGCTATCTAGAAAACATTGGAAAGGGTCACAACTAGTCAGACTAGACTTGATGCAACACTATTAATTTTTCTGTGGATGTATTTAACATTGTCATCCTTCCTACAGGTGGGAAAAGTTTCCTGGACTTATTAACTCTTAAGGCTACCCTACAGTTATCTAACTTCCTGTTTTGCATTTCCCCGAACAATGGAATCCTGTCCATTTCTGTGGAGTTCAAGTCAGTGGTGGGTAGCAAAAAAAATTTGCTACCACATCATGGGCGGAGCCTATATCATGGGTGGAGCCTACATCATGTGCAGAGCTGATGTCATGGGTGGAGCCTACATCATGTCGTGGGTGATCCAATCAGGCCTGCCATATGGCCATGTATACATCTGCAAACACAGGCAGCACTGGCTCTTTGGCTGTAAATGGAGATGAGCACTGCATCCTAGAGTCAGATATGACTGGCTTTTGAGCAAGGGAGACCTTGAACCACTTGCAAGGACAAAACCTGACATCAAATTTGAATACCAATCAGGGAACTTCTGTTATTAGGTAAAGGATGCCCTTGATTGAAAGCTAGTCATTACCAACTCTAGGGTTCAGTTCTCATCTCTATAGCCAAAGAACCAGGGGACTTGATCCACAAAAGCTCGCATTAAAATACAGCATTTAGTCTTTAAGGTGCCACAATGTTTTTGCCTTTTTGTTTTGTTTACTCTGATATGCTTGCACAAAATAAAACTTTTTAAATGTTAGCTGGGGCAGGGAGGTGGGCATGGCCACCCAATTTCGCTACACACACACACACATACACCGCCTGAAGGCAGTGATGGGATGTTACCGGTTCAGAACGGTTCACCCAAACTGGTAGCGCCCCATCAGAAGGTATCACCGGGGGGGGGGACCCCGGGCGACCAGTTCACTCGTCTCTCCGGCCCCCTCCAAAAACGTTTTTCCGGGCAGCCAAAATGGCTGCCCAGAACTGCACATGCATCAAACCTCCGTTTGATGCATGCGCAGTTCAATTTTTTACTGTGCATGTGTCAAATAGAGGTTTGACACGTGCACTAAAAAAAGAACTGTGCATGCATCAAACTGAGGTTTGACGCATGCACAGACATTTTTATTTATTTTTTGCTCCGCCCACGACGTGATGACGTGATGACGTCATGATGTCAGCTACACTCACAACGTCGCTGACATCACAGTGGGGTAGCGAAGATTTTAACAACCCACCACTGCCTGAAAGCCACCCAATTTTTCCCACCCAAGGGGGGGTGCAAACCTGTTACTGCCCACCACTGGTTCAAGTGGATTAACAATGCAAACTAAACTCAAGCATAATGCTGGCTGTAAAACTGACAGGCTTTACCTTAATGCTGGCTGCAGTGGATTTGCAATGGCTAGAAGCCCCTTATGCAAGCACAGCTGTCCTTCTGTTGGCACAACTATCAGCATGGCAACATAGCTACTTACTTTGCATTGGCTGATCTTGAATCAGAGATAAATATTATATCTGCAGCACAACTAATGTACTGACTGGAACTAACCAGCAAAAGAAGGGAAGGAGAGTGAGAGAAGTTTTGTTATGCAAGATCCATGCTCGTGGCCACTATGCCTGCACAAAGTTAAGTGAGGGCAATGGTAATCCGAAATAATTTCCACCATCCCTAGGCTTGGAGGAGTTTGGATTCAGCACAGCTTCAGCTATTTAGTGTCAGCTGAGGCAAGGCTTGGAAAATCATATGTTTGTTGTTTTTTACCACAACTCTCAGAATGCCCCTGCCAACTGTGTCCATTCAAGGTTTCCATAAGCCATTGCTAAACAAATGTAACAATTCCAAACTCTGATAGATGGACTAATGAAGACCTCAGATAGTATCCTGTCTTTGAGAGAAAAGGAGGAGACAACAGAATAGCAAAGCAAACATAAAGAAATGATGGAATTGTCCATGGTTGTGTTGTGCAATCCTTTTTCAGAGGGGAAACCTTTTGTTAAAATAGTACAAAAGCCTGGCTAGCCAAATGCAAATAGAATTTATTTTAGAAGACCTTCTTTAATAAGACATTACAGCACACCATTTTCAGAGTGCTTGCTTCCCATTGTGATCAATTAATTTAACAAGACAGGACATTTAATTACTATGTTTCAGCGTCTGTGTTCTCCAGCAGTAATTGGTAGCTCGTTATCCCTAGCCCCACCAACTTACTGTTGTTTCCACTCCCCCTTTCTTCCTTTTCCTCATGGACTATTAAGTCATGTAACAGGTACATTGACGCAAAGCATTTGCCAGGATATCCATGCCCTATTAAACCTGCACAGGTACATCTGTGTTTAAATACACTTTAAGGATGCAAGACTGATATGCATGAGCACGGAGAAATGATGCAAAATAATTGCAAATGTTCCATTGAAAGGCCAAGAGTGTTAAAACAAGAGGCAAGCCTAGAAGCTTACATCCTGGAAATCTTGAGCCTATGTGCTGAAGTATGCTTGTTTTTATTTTTCCACAAGTGCCTGAGTCATCATAGTTAAAGGCTAATGCATGGGATTAGAAGTTACATTCAGCATGGGATTTCTTGGTTGACCACTTTTAGCTTCTATAGCTCCACCGGCCCAAGATTTATAGATATTTAGTTTCTTATCCCCATTGAGGCAGAAATCGTCAGCTTTCACACTCATTCAGGCCATCTGCCTCACAAGGTAGTTAAAGAGATAATGTGAGAAGGATGGGCTTGCATTAGCAATCTTATATTGCACAAAATAACCAATTATTTGCACAGAAATTCCACTTTTCACAAAACTGTGCCATTGTATGCATTATAGTAAATGCACAATGTGTCTGAAATTAGGATGGCTGCATTTAAATAAAATTTGAATCGCTGGATGGGTTCTTCACAATCTTTCCTTGCTGTATATGTACTTAGCTTCTCAAACTGAAAATCCCGTAGTATCTCCACTTCTAACAACTTGGTAACTTGGAGTCGTTAGTCTGAGAGGAGTCCTTGTTTGAGTAGATGTCTCTGCGATGACATTCTGCAGAACTTCTGTCCAAAACGATCTATCCCTGGCAGTTCTTCTCCATGTTGGTTCAACATTTTTCTTAAGAAAATGTTCCCATCTGCGAAGATTCTAACAACTGATGGTAAAAGGACTTATAATATACCCAATATAACTGCAGATTAGGTGCAAAGGGTTAAATTCTCAGTCTGCACTACAGGAAACTGAATATTTGAAGAGTACTAAAAATTATTCTTAGTGCAATGATGTGATATTACTTCTATGTCTGAGAGCATAAGGTGAAACCCAGCAAGAAATGGGACACCCTGCAAAATACTGTGTGAATGGAGAGCTATGTGGATATGGTGAAATTGTATCGTGCTAGTTGGAAAACAGAGGGTCCTCAAAGTTTGTGGTATTTATGAACCACAACTGGCAACTTTGTTTTGCTGGCACTAGGTCAGGCAAAAAGAAACTATGGAATGAATTCACCAACAGGTGGATTCATTTTGGCAGCTTAAAGTCTGACCTAGACACAAAAGAAGACGACATTGGAAAATTACTATTAAGACTATTCAAAGCACTGTTTTGAAGGCAGCAGGTCATGTTGTTCGTGGAGAATGAGGCCTTTGGGCAACAGGGGAAATGGGTATTGGAAAGTCATGGGAAGATGGGGATGTAATGCATTTGTTTGTTTATGACCCTTGATTCACATAGACATCGAATATTTTTCTGCTTCAAAGAAAATGCTGCGATCATTGGTTGACTTTGGATGTTACCCCATAATTATTTGGGCATTGGAAGCATTTCCCCCACTCTGGAAAGGGAATTTGTGGTGACAAGCACTCTGTTCTTACTATTGCTGAAGCCAATGATAAACCTTTGTCTTCAAAACCTGAGGAGAAGGAAGGGCCTGGTGATGGGAAATGAGAGCTAATATGGTAAGAAAAACTGGTTCACTGCTCATCTTAGATTGTTTTCTCCTTCTTATTTTACGTCATCTATTGGCAAACCTGAAGAAATGAAATACATATCTAATCTGTCTTAGACAAAGGTCATCAAAGTTATTCGAGCAAGACAAAGAAGAAGGTTTTTGTGAAAAGGCATTGTTGCAGGGAATTACAGGGATTTATAAGTGATAAGTAGTATGGCCAGTGAGAAATTTCTGGGAACTCAGAATTCGAATAAGAAGGGAAAGCCTAAGTAGAAAAGAAGTTTGAAATGAATGCCACATCACCGTCTTCCTTTCCATACTGGCCCTGCTTCTCACTATATATTGGTAAACCTTAAGTGTGGAACAAAGTAGATGAGAGCCATGTTTCAAATGCTCATCCTAGCTGTCAAGATACTCTAGACCTGTGGTTCCCAACACATGGTTCCCACCCAGGGGGGGGGGGATTTGATTTTTAAGGGAGGCAATTCAAGAATGAGTTAGACCAAGTTAATGGACTTTAAGGCTCCTCCACGTGAATAGGAGCTCACTTTTTGAATAATAAGAATTATATGTCATGGGGGAAGGAGCAATCGGGATTTTAGAGATGTTTAGTTGGGGCATGGCCAAAAAAGGTTGGGAACCACTTCGCTAGACTATTAATTACGCCAAGGTTTTAAGGGGAAATTACAACAGAAATCTTTTTAATGGAACAGATGAAGTACAGCTGCTGGAATTAACTGTATGTGTTTTTATTTTATTTTAAAATCATTGATTAGAAGACTTGCTTCAAACCTTACTGCAAATTGTACCTTTCATTTAAAAAATAAAACTACTCTTGTTTACACAAGGGATTTCACTTGAAATGCAAATACAAAGAAGTGAAAGAAAATGTTTAGTTTGTCTAATTTGACCCGAGGATGACAGGGAGCATGATGTTGTATATATATTTATTTTCCTTTGTACAGTAAAACCCCAGCTTATGACCACCACAAGTTACGTTTTCCGCAGGTACGATGTGAAATTTTATTAAAATGATTCAGTTTATGAGCGATTTTCAGGTTATGACCCAAAAATCATACGATTTTGAAATCCAAGATGGCAGCTGCCATCTTGGAGATCAAAATGGAACCTGCCCCCTCCGCAGGAAGCTGCTTACCCTGCTGAGGTGCTGTCATCATTGTCATCATCACAACCTTGGCTATTTTTCGGTCACTCCGCCACCTCCGGGAATGTCAGGGGACTCGATCTATGCAGTTTTCAACATCCCCCGATGTTGTGATCCAGCCCTCCTCCGACTCCAAAGAAGAGCTGGCTCAGAAGGCACTCCCTATTCCCACTCCGGTTCTGCCTGCTCCCAAACCTGAGGATGCCCTGAGTCAGGGACCTCAGCCTGCGACTGGCCAAGTCTGTTTCCCCAACAGCTGACCTGTCAGATCAGGAACCTGGCTCTGGCAGTGATCAGCCTTCAGTCAGGGAGAGGTCCAGGAAACAGCTACACCTGAGATGCAGGCAGGTTGGAGCAAAACACCAAAGAAGGCTCCCAGCTGATACCGATTAGCCAGGAGGCTTATAAGCAAGCTTTTTGAAGCCTGCCAGTGTCAGTACAACTCAACTCTCATGCAAAGATTGATGTCCTGCTTGACTCCAGACTGCCTGCCTAGACCCTGACCTGCCTGCTGTGACCCTGACTACTCTGCCAACCCTGACTATGCCGCTGGACACCCTTTGGATTAGACGACTGACAGGGACTACTGGTAAACAGACCTTGGCTTGCCTCTTGGACTTTGGTATCTGGACTATCCCTGAACAAGGCTCTCTGTGTAGTGCCACTGTGTTGCAACCACGCCTGCCTAGGTGGGGTCAGCACATGTGACCTCCCCGGACAGCGCTGCAGGCCAAAACCTGCAGCCAATAGCAGAGGCTTTTTTCACCCGTTTTGGGCTCTCTGCCACCCCTGCTGCCTCTGGGAGGGTCGGGGAACCTTTTTTGTTCTATTCCTGCCTTTCTACAACCTCCCTGGGCTGCACAACAACTGGAAATGCATGTGGTGGCCATTTTGCCTAAAAAACAAAATGATACCAGCACCTGTTTTCAGCTTTTGGATGGCCCAGGGTGGTCGTAGGAAGATGGAAATAGAGCAAAAAAAGGTCCCCAGAGTCTCCCAGAGCCAGCAGGCCCAGTGCTGGAGCCCAAAATGTACATCCGACGATGGTGAATTTTTTTCCATCCCAAAACAGTGTGAAAAGGCAAGAGATTGCTTTGTTCTTTTTGTGGGGGTGGGAGATGATCATTTCTGCCATTTGTTGGGGGATTGTATTTTTTTAAGGATTATTTTAGGTTGGATCGGCACCTTTTTTAAATTTTCAATCGATCCCTATGGGAAATCATGCTCCGGCTTACAACCATTTCGGCTTATGATGGAGGCTGCTGGAATGGACCTCTGTCATAACCCAGGGTTATACTGCTTTTGAGTGTATTTTTGTGTCTTTGCTTGTTTATTTATTTTATTTATTAGTTCAAATTTATATTGCCGCCCACTCGTTGTAGCAACTCAGGGCGGCTTACAAACAATACATTACATTACAATATGTTGATGGGGGTCAGGGGGAGAGGTGGTGAAGTCCTCAACCTGCCCTGGCCTCTTCTTCCCTGGCCGTTGGTGTGGGCGTAGAGGGAGGAACGGCGAAGTCCTCAACCTGCCCTGGCCTCTTCTTCCATGGCCATTGTTCGTCTTTGTTTTGTCTTTAGTTAAAAAGGAATAGGAGCAAACGTCGCCCTCCTCCATCACGTAGTTCTGGAAAAATATGAGAACAATTGATATAATGATTGAAACAAAACTGTAACGTGTTTCTTCACAGGAGAAAATTGAGCCACTTTTGTTTTGTTTAGCCCATACCAACCTTCATTATTTAAACCTCAGGTTTCTTTCGTCCAAACAGCAAGAAACTTGCAAATCATTGTGAAATCTTCAAAGACAAGCAGAAATGAAGTTCTGCTTGCTTTTTAGCTGATAAATGTAATAGGACACATTTATTAATTTACCTAACTGTCTGGCAGATGTTAAAAATTAGGATCCTCTTTTTAAAGAGGGACATGAAAGGAGCCTCGTGCAGGCATCCCCTGAGCAGAGTTTTTCCAGGAAAAATCCTTTCAACCCAGAGTAATTTCTGACATGAAATTTATTTAAAAAGAAGAAAGAAAAAGAAAGAAGAGGTGGCCATTCTAATTCAGCACTAACATGATTGAATAGATAGGGATTCAAGTCCAAATTTTCTTAAGTTGTTTAGATTCTGAATGCGAAGAAATGCATGAACTTTGATGAATTCTTCTGAAAAAAATTGCTAAAAACAAAGTGATGATCTATTTCTGTTTATTTCCTTATAGATTTTATACAAATGGAACAGTTGATGGTAGGTGTTCACATCAAAGATGGGAAAGAAGCGAACAAGTGTCTAAAATAGCACAAAAGAGTCGTGAAATATTTCCACACATATAAAACCCACACATCCAAGATTGTTCTTTCTAAAATGCCCCTAATTAATTATTGCACTCCTGAGGCAGAAGCTTCAAGGTAGCAAAATTCCACACAAATGTCAAGCATAGCATTGTGCCAAAGGGAGCTTTCAGCAGCATCCTTAATTAAGGAAAGCATTTAAGACCACACAAGATATATTGTTTACTGATCCATCCAAGTGCTGAAAATATGATCTCCCAGTGCAACTACTGATAAAAAGCATGCTAAACCGAGGTGCTTTTTGCTTAATACTTGCACTGTGGATTGTGTGGGTCTAAAGAACAAAAAGATGGGACAAGAAAACCCTTAAATCAGTCACTTCTACTTCCCCAATTAGTTAATCCAGGGTATGGCATGATTTGGGAAGGAAAAAGCAGATATGTGAAAAGAGAAACCTGAGGGGCACCGTGTGAAAATTTGTGGTTTTATGGAACAGCAACATGTTGGCTGGGGGATTTCCAAGATTTCCCTAGGCCTTATTTATTATTGTTAGGAATCCTCCAGGTAGAATTGGTGAAATTACACTATAAATAAAAGACACAAAAATAATAAAGATGGAGAGCAGGATTCATATACTTAATGGAACATTCCAGAGGAATAGCTTGCCATGCTTTGTAGGTACTTATGGCTAGATGTGCTATTTGCATCTCTGTGGGGAATCTCGAAGAGAGCTACAATCTCTGTGGTACATGGACAGAAGGCTGTTTGGTTGGGCAGCACATTGGGAAGAGACACTGAATGTCTCCCAGGAGGCCAACCTAGGATGAAGTGTTCCGTTCCAGGTTAGTACTTGAGGCATTTTAGAAAGCTTGTAACCAAACTTATTGAGTGAAGAGCTATGACAGAAGGAGAGAAAAAGAATAGTGTGCCAAAAGATGGTGACAACAGTCCATAAAATGAAATATTGTATTGTTGGGCAGCTTATTTCACTGACTTGCTTTGCGGTTGGAGGTATGTTAAGAGGTGGACATCAGTTCCACTTTTCAAGGAACATAGTGGCTATCTAAACCATGCATCAAAAATAGTCTGAACAGAGAAACATATTTGGTTCTTCTAGACATAGAACCCATGCTGTACAGTACTTTGCCACCCACCCACATCTTCTTGGCACTTGGTATACCTCTCCTCACTTACCCTGGGTCATCATGTAAATTTCATCTATCCACTCTCCCTTACCCAAAATAATTTCCTGGTGGACTTGAAGATCAGGCCAAATAAAGGATGTGACCTCAGTTCTCCAGCCTAGCTTTCCATATCTTGACCATGAGGCACAATAGTATTACCCTCCATCTCCTCTGCTCTGGGACCTTGATAGTAAAAAATACTTTTCAATTATATTGTTTGTTCTGGATGGTAGAAATGATCATATCGTTGTTTTTAACTGAAATCAGAGCTTCAGTTATAGGCACTAAAAGGAGCGTGACATGGAGGAACCAGACTTTCAGAAAGCATCTGTGCCCTTGGAGCTATAGAGCTTGATATTAGACCCTCCCTATGTGTAGTAATTCTGAGTCACTGCAACAATGGCAGCAATCTCAGGCCATGCTCCTGGGCATAGACTCAGAGCCATTGAATCAGAATAGCAGTAATCAGAGAACATGGATGTCACCATGGGAGATTCCATGAATGAATTAGTCATACAGCTTCACAGAAGGAGAAGGAGCATGGGTTGGTTGTAGGTCTCTTCCTTCTGAAGGGGACAAAGGCATTAAGCAGATTTGACAGGAGGTGTTCTTTCTTCCTGGTATGAAGATCTAGGAGGTGACAGAGACATCGTCAAGATTCAACATACCACTGACAGTCATCCCTTTCTTCTGATCCACATGGGAACATATGATGCTACCATACATAACCTTCAACAAATTACAAGTGGCTATGGCATTCTAGGGAGGAAGGTCAAGAATTTTGGGATTTGGAGATTTTTCTTCACTCCCTCTTGTTAAAGATCATGAAGAAAGAAAAGAACACTGTATGTGGAAAAAGTGGTTACACAGATGGTCTCATTGAAAAATGTTTTTGGGTTCTTGGGCCAAGAAAAGACTCCTAGCAAATGATGTGTTGCACCTTACAGAAGGCATGAATATTGTGTTTGCCAGGAATCTCACAAATCTGAATCTTTTAGGCAATAGAAATGGCATTCCAGAGGACAGGGAAGCACCAAGCACTGGAGACAAGGATGTGAGTGATGCCCCCATCAACAAATGTGAAATAAAAAACCTTAAATTAGCAGCTAGAGGGAATGACACATACGTATCAAATGTTTCTATACCAATGCACAGAGCATGGGCAAACAATATGAGCTTGAACTCTTGACTCAAGAAGGAAAATATAATAGTCATCACAAAAACTTGATGAGATGAGCCAAGACTCATGATTGAAATTAGTTATTAAATTAATCAGACTTTCTGTGTACAGAGACAGGAAAGGATGTGTACCACTGCAAGAAGATCCAAGCATTAGGAAAGCAGCTGTACAAAAATCAGAAGACAGAAAATAAAGTGTCATTATTTTGAAGATATTCCACAACTCTACTAGCCAGTCTGAAGATTGGATAATGTCCTCCTAGATCAGAATTAACAAATATTCAATTAGGGAAATGATAGCAGTAAAGAGAGACTGCAGTAATTCCAGTATATTTTGGAAGTCCAGCAAAATTATAAGATCAAACCAGACTCTGCCTTACTTTGCCAACAAGCTCATCTTCCAGAAGGTGGAAAAAGGAACTAGAAAGTCATGCCTCACCTTGCTGAAACAGCTTCAAAACAGGAGGTGAAAGATTGGTTTGGAGGGGAGAATTCAATGTCTCAACTATCAGCTTTGTTCCAGAGGCTTTGGGAAGCAGCATAAGCCTACACGGAAGTATGTCAGGGTAATGAGAACCTAATAGTTCACAATTAGTCCCAAGGAAAGATTCAGGTTAAAGAGATTAAAGCAAAAATACACACATAGAACAGAAACAGCTAGACACCAGGGAAGAGTAGTCTGAATGTTATAAAATCTGTGCATGTTGTTCGCCATTGCCTTTGTAAGAGACAACATTGAGGTCAAATCTTGCTTGCTGCCTGTCAAGACTCTTGGGATTTTGTATGATTGAAGTAAACATCAAGCATGCTTCCTATTACTTATGGTAACTGATTTATCAGAGTGGACTTATAGTTGGACCCACAGACTATGCCACAAGCTTAAGGAAATACTGGATGAGATTGCATGTTCAGAAATATGCAAACAGAAAGGATGGGGATTTCTTAAAGTTGAGATCACAAAGAATTCCTGCAAGAAAGCAAAGCGTAAGGCTGTTAAAGAAACCAGGGTGGCTGAAAATGGTCTTTCAGATGAGCTAAGATTTTAAAGAAACATGTATAGGAAAGAGAAGGAGGACAGATCACCAAGGAAGTATACAGACAGGTAACCAATATTTTTAAGGAGAAGGTCAGGAGGTCCAAAGCTCAGAATGAGCTCAGACTTGCAAGAGATATAAAAATAAGAAAAATGTGTTTTTTCTGCTATGTTTAGAGCAAGAAAAAGAATAAGGGAGCAGTGGGTGTGATGTGTGGAGAGAGAATTACTAAAGGATGATAGAAAGTAGGCGGAATTGCTGTACACCTATTTTACTTCTGTCTTCTCCAAGAAGAAAAACGGCATTTAACCAAGGGCAAACAGAATAAAGTTGAGGTAGCGGCTTCCAAGATAAGAAGTAATATAGGAACACTTGTCTACTTTAAATGAATCCAGGACTGCAAAACTGGATGAGCTGCATTCAAGGGGTGTGAGATATTTGAATGTCCAGCAGCGGGAAAACCGCCGCTTCCTATTGGTCAGTGGGCTGGGTCAAGCAGGGTATTTAATCCCCTGCTTACCCAGCTGTTGTTGTTGTTGTCTCAATGTGTTCACAATAAACTATTGTGTTCCTGGTTCACCTATAATGGCGTCCGTGTCCTCACTCCCGCGCCCGGATCTCCGGATCTAACACTGGCGACGAGGATGGGATCTTGAGGAACGGACCAGAACCAACGAGACTCCCTGAGCCATCTGAAAAAAAGGCACCATGCCATGGCTGCTTACACTCCGCCGGTCCCCTTCCAGCCGAAGGACGAAAAATGGGGAAGCTACTTGGACCGGTTCGAGTTTTCCCTCATAGCCGCGGAGCTGGGAGAAATCTCCACGGAACGGAAGAA
Organism: Furcifer pardalis; assembly: GCA_030440675.1. NCBI lineage: Eukaryota > Metazoa > Chordata > Lepidosauria > Squamata > Chamaeleonidae > Furcifer > Furcifer pardalis. The sequence continues at coordinate 3,706,109 of CP126892.1, read as the reverse complement.
GGTGTTCTTCCTTACCCACTGTTGTCCCAAGGTATACGAGGTGGCTCAGTCCCTAGTGGCCCCAACGCCTATAATGGAAGTCTCTTGGGAGACCCTACAAAGGGCTCTCAGAGACCACTTCTCGCCGGAGCCTTCCAAGTTCGTTTTTCGCATTCACTTCAGGGATCGCTACCAGATGGCCGGAGAGCCCATCAGCGAATTCGTGGCCGCCCTGAGGACAGCAGCTATCCCGACCGCATTCGGGTCTTCTCTCGAGGACGCCCTGATTGAACAAATCATCCGAGGGGTCCGAGACAACAAGCTCCGGAAGCGGCTCCTGGCTAGAAGAGATTTGACCCTGGCCACAGTGATAGACAAGGCGAGAGCATACGAAGTCTCAACATCAGCCACAATCTCTATCAACCAGGCCCCGTCGGCGCAGCATCAGGCCACCGCACATCACCAAGACATCGGCCCTGACGAGGAGGACGACGAAGAGGCGGAGGTGTGTGCGGCCGACGGGGCGAACCCAGGGAGAAGTGGCCAGCGCTGTGCCAGCTGCGGAGGACCACACCAGAGGGCACATTGCCGCTTCAGAGAAGCAATCTGCTGTTACTGCGACAAGCGGGGACACATCGGAAAGGTATGCCGGGCAAAGCAAGCTGGAAATCAGGCTGACCGGCACGTTCAAAATTTCCCGCCGGGCAAGATGGCCACCAACCACCGATCAAATCACAAGCGCCAGGGAAACCACAGCGCCAAATTCGAAGAGGCAGAAACCCACACAATCACGATCAGCAACGCCACCACAGAGAGAGGAGAGAAGTTTCACACAACGGTCCAGATCGACAGAGCAGAGTGCCCGATGGAGGTCGATTCTGGGGCCGCCGTATCCCTGATTTCCTGGAGGTGGATGAAGCGAGCCTTTCCATCCCTCAGGGAATCGGACCTGAAAGCCCAACGGATCCGGGTCAAGGACTGCCAGGGCAGATTCCTCCCCGTCGCAGGCCAGAAGTGGGTCCGAGTCAAGTACGGACGGAGAGAAGAGACCCTGCCGCTCACCATCGTCCACAGCAACATCCAGACACTCCTGGGGACCAATTGGTTCCCAGCCCTGGGGCTGTCCATCGCGGGCATCCACAGTTCCTCCATTGACCAGCCCGGAGACACCTCGCTACGGGACGACCTGATGGCAGAGTTCCAGGACGTTTTTGGGGAAGGACTGGGCAGGTACGTGGGGTCGCCCATCTCCTTCTCTTTAAACCCGAATGTTGCCTCGATCAGCCATAAGGCCCGGAGAGTTCCACTGGCCCTTAAGCCCAGGGTCGAAAAGGAACTAGACAAGCTAGTAGCCCAAGGAATCCTCGTCCCCGTCGACCACGCTCGGTGGGAGACCCCCATAGTCACCCCCATAAAACCGGATGGGTCAGTGCGCATCTGTGCAGATTACAAATGCACAATAAACAAGGCGTTAGAGCCGAGCGCATACCCGGTTCCCGTGATTGACCACCTCCTACACTCATTGGGCCCAGGGAAGATCTTTGCCAAGCTGGACCTGGCCCAGGCCTACCAACAGCTGCCGGTGGACGACGCCACGGCCGAGGCGCAGACTATAGTCACACACCGTGGCGCGTTCAAGTGTACCCGGTTACAGTTTGGGGTCAGCATTGCGCCGGGACTTTTCCAGAGCACTATGGAGAGACTCCTCCACGGCCTTCCAGGAGTGGTGCCATATTTCAATGACGTCCTGATCATTGTGGGAGACCCTGGGCAGCTCAAGGACAGGGTCGCAGCCGTTCTCGCCAAGTTTAGGGCCGCCGGGCTAAGGGTGAAACGAGACAAATGCCTGCTTGGGGTCCCCTCTGTGGAGTTTTTGGGGTTCCGGATTGACTCGAAAGGCATCCACCCGACCAGGAGCAAGGTGGAGGCAATTCGGAACCCTCCGGCCCCTAAGAACAAGCAGGAATTGCAGGCATTCCTGGGGCTCTTAAACTTCTATGCGGCATTCCTGAAAGGAAAGGCCACTGCCGCTGAGCCATTGCACAGACTGCTAGCGGCCAAGTCGGGATGGGTGTGGGGCCCAGAGCAAGAGTCGGCTTTTGAAACAGTAAAAAAATCTCCTATCACAGGACAGTTTCCTGATCCAATACAACGCCACCCTGCCACTGGTCCTCGCCTGCGACGCGTCTCCCTACGGCGTTGGTGCGGTACTTGCCCACCGACTCCCCAACAGACTCGAGGCACCCATCGCCTACTACTCCAGAACGATGTCACCTACGGAGCGGAACTATGGGCAAATCGATAAGGAGGCGCTGGCGGCAGTGGCAGGAGTAAGGAAATTCCATGACTACCTGTATGGCCGGGACTTTGAACTGGTGACTGACTACAAACCCCTCTTGGGGCTCTTGGCCGGCGACCGCCCCACACCTTCAGCCTTGTCCCCCCCGGATGCAGCGCTGGGCCCTATTTTTGTCCGGGTACTCTTACACTATGGTCTATCGACCCGGGAAACACATGGGGAACGTGGACGCTTTGAGCAGGTGCCCCCTCCTGGATCAGGACAGGGCAGAGAGGGGGGAGGCATCGGTGCTCGCCCTGGACATTCTGGACTCTGCTCCCACCACCTCGGCTGAGGTTGCTAGGGCCACGGCGAAGGACGCCGAACTCCGGACTGTCTCCAGCTGGGTCCAACGGGGTTGGCCGGACAAGGGGGAAGGGGAGTTCAAAACGTTTTTTGATAAGCGAAACGAACTGTGTTGTGCGGGGGGTTGTTTGCTGTGGGGAGACTGGGTGGTAATTCCCAGGAAACTTCGCCCAACAGTCCTCGAAACGCTTCACTCCAGCCATCCGGGGGTAGTGAAGATGAAGGGGTTGGCCAGGAGTTATGTGTGGTGGCCCGGAATTGACAAGGATATCGAGGCGTGGGTAGGCAAATGCACACCTTGCCAATCATCCAAGCCCAATCCTCCAGCAGCTCCAGTCAGGGAGTGGGAACAACCCGCGGGTCTGTGGCAGAGGCTCCACATCGACCTAGCCAGCCCGTTCCACGGCCAAGTATTCCTAATTGTAGTGGACGCTTACTCCAAGTGGCTGGAGGTCCGACTCCTGAGTAGCACCACCGCCAGGGCAATTATTCGGGAGCTCAGGCAACTGTTTGCCACACACGGCATTCCGGACACCCTGGTCTCTAATAACGGCCCACAGTTCACAGCCACAGAGTTCGAGCAGTACCTAGCGTCCTTAGGGACCAGGCACGCTCTCACATCGCCGTTCAGGGCACAAGGAAATGGGCAAGCGGAGAGGTTCGTGCGCAGCACGAAAGAAGCCTTGGAAAGGTTGGGGCCTGGAGACTGGCAGGAACGTATTGATACATTCCTCTTGGCACAACATAACCTCCCCTGTGCTGCCACGGGGAAAGCCCCTGCGGAGTTGCTGATGGGCAGGAGACTCCACTGCCAACTGGATCGGCTGCACCCACAGTACTCCCCGGACAAGTACCGGGAAGGACTGTCGCGGGGCCACGCACTTCCCATAGACTCCCCCGTTTTTGCACGGAACTATGCACCTGGCCCACAGTGGGAAGAAGGGGTCATCAGCGACATGCTAGGCCCCTACACATACAAGGTTCACCTCACTGATGGTCGAGTATGGAAACACCATATCGACCAGCTCAGGAGGCGGACGAGTTCCGACACGGAAAGCGACTCAACCTTCGGGGCACAGACCACCCCAGAGCCAGACATATTCCCAATGGCCGAACCAGTCACCGACCCGGTTCAGCCAGACAACTTCCCCACACGAACGGCCCTGTCACCAGAGAACTTACCGTGCGAAGCAGGTTCACCCCCGGTTGCCGCAGAACCCGTCGCTCGTCCCCTGGAGCAGGCCCCGGTCCAGCCAGGGCAGAGCGAGAGCGACAGGTCCGCTCTGCTCGATGCCCCGGCGCCAACTGAACTGCGCAGGTCTGGCAGAGCGCGGACATGCCCCCGTCACCTGGATGACTATGTATGTAAATAGGGAAATAGTGCATTCTGGGGGGAAGGGGTGTTAGATATTTGAATGTCCAGCGGCGGGAAAACCGCCGCTTCCTATTGTTCAGTGGGCTGGGTCAAGCAGGGTATTTAATCCCCTGCTTACCCAGCCGTTGTTGTTGTTGTCTCAATGTGTTCACAATAAACTATTGTGTTCCTGGTTCACCTATAATGGCGTCCGTGTCCTCACTCCCGCGCCCGCATCTCCGGATCTAACAAGGGGTATTAAAGGAACCTACAGATGTATCCATTTCTAGAAAAGCTTCAGTTTGTAAGAGAACTGTTTGGCTGGTTGGAGCTGCATCTTTGCACTAGCAACAAAAAGGAAAATACCTGTGGATTGTCTCTTGGATGTAAAACCTCTCAAGGAGAGACTGTGTTCCACATAAAACTTTGGTCCAAGATGTGTGTCAGGAAGGAAGAAAGATATTGACTATCTTCATAACATTTTGAAGAAAGATGAGACCTGACCGGTTGAAATGTGTGGCAGTTTCTAGACCACTGGTTTTCAACTTACGGCCCATGGGCTAGACTCAGCCCACAGCACCAATTCATGTGGCCCACTGCCACCACCAGAAGCAGATGTATTTACAACAGATGTGCATGTGCCTGTGGTGTCATAAACATGTTTACTACAGTCACAGATGCTGTTTATGCCAGCATTTCTGGTGGGGAAAACTACCAGTCTGGCCCACTCAGCTGTCTGAGGGGGCATGGCCCAGCCCATGGATTAAAAAGGTTGAGAACCCCCGGTCTAGACTCTAGACTAGGCTTTTGCAATGTTTGCCCACCAGGGAACCGGATCTGCCCCCGACACTTCCCGCCAGGGACTGGAGACGTGTTGGTGCCTGCTGCTTATTTTTTGAACAGTGGTGGCAGTACTGCCTCTGATCACACCCATTATTTGGCTCTTTGCACAGCATCCGCAGCTTTCCACAGTGGCAGGATGCCTTTCAGAGCAAAAATGCTCCATTTGGAGATTTTTTTTTCTCTGCTTCCCTGCTCCGTTTCAGCAGCTTAAGTGTGGTAGTTTTGGACTTCTGGGACTGGGTGGAGCTTGCATCAGTGCCTGGGTGGTTCCACTTAAGCTGCTGGAACGGAGCAAGGAAGCAGAGAAAAAAATCCCAAAATGGAGTGTTTTTGCTCTGAAAAGCATCCTGCTGCTGTGGGAAGCTGTGAATGCTGTGCAAAGAGCTGAATAATGGGTGTGATCACTGCTGCTGCTGCTGTGGTAAGTGACGTATTGGAACATCAGATGGTGGAAAGAGTTTCTGGCCATGCCTAGGGTGACCACTGTCGGCTAGATTAATGAGATGCATGGGCCGGAATAGGCCCACAGGCCAGGGGTTGCAAATGCCTGTTTGGAAAGGGCCATGGGGGATACACAGAGAGCTACCTTACTTATCAATTGCTTGTTCATTTATTATCCTGCTGCTGTGAGCTGCATTCTGTGTATGTACCAGAGCTAAGCTGTATTCTGTGCTATAATGTAAACAGTAGGGTAGAAATAGATCTTTATTGGTTTGTTGTGATTTTTTGCTTTATTTCAAACTCATCTCTATTGTTCGATTTATTCCTTTTTGTATTTTTTTCCCTTGAATTTGGATCTATTTTTCCCTATCCCTAATAAATATGAATTATTCACATGACTGATTCTTGGGAGACAAGCGATGAAAACCTGGGGAACATAGTTAAATGTAGGGACATCACATTGCAAACAAAAATTTGCATAGTCAAAGCAATGTTATTCCCGGTGGTAATGTATTGGTGTGAGAGCTAGACCATTAGGAAAGCTGAGCGCAGAAGAATAGATGTCTTTGAAATGTGGTGTTGAAGGAGAGTTTTGAGAGTCCCCTGGACAGCGAGGAGAACAAATAGGTCGATCTTAGAAAAAATCAACCCTGATTGCTCCTTAGAAAGTCAAATAGTAAAGATGAAGCCAAAGTACTTTTGACATCAAATGACAAGAGAGGATTCACTTGAGAAAGACTTGGTGCTGGGAAAGATGGAGGGCAAAAGAAGAAGGGGGCAGCCAAAAAATGAGATGGCTAGATTGTATGGTAGACACAATGGGCACAGAGTTGGGTGGGTTGAGGAGGATGGTGGATGACAGAGGTTCCTGGAGGGCAATGGTCCATGGGGTCGCAAAGGGTCGGAATCGACTGTGTGACTGAACAACAAAAAACAACAAAATTCACTCTCTTGGCCTGCTTACTGAGTTGGGAATCCTGGTATGAAATCCATTCTAACCCCTCCTCTGCTTATCAGGGAAAGTGTGTGGGGTGGCAATGACCCACCTCACAAGGCTAGTGTGTTTTGTGAAATGATTTTTGTGGATTTATTGCTTCCTGTTTTGCCTAGCCAAGTCAGATCTAGACTGTCATGTGCTGGAAACTACAGGGACTTACTGAGTGCCTGGGCCAGACATCCCGGTCTTGGGTTGATTCAGCAGCTGTTGGCCCAGCAACCTTAGCAGAGTCTCAAAGGGGCGATGGATCACTACAGCTGAAACACATAGAGACTAAGATAGTGAAAGATTAGAAAGCCATGTCCTGTGAATAACAGTTCAGGGAGCTGAGTCTGTTTATTCTGGAAAACAGAAGACTGTGAACTGATATGATACTTATATTTAACCAGACACCAAATGAAGAATGGAACACATTTTCTGTACCTCTAGAGAGTAGGACTTGAGCAACAGATTGAAATTAGAAGGTAGATTTCTCCTGAATACTAGGACTAACATCTTGTCAGTAAGAACTACTTGACAATGGACTAGACTTTTTCAGAAGATGGTGGACTCTTATGCCTTGAAGTTTTTTAAACACAAGTTTGATGATCATCTATCAAGGCCGGGGGCTTCCTGGTTCACCAGGGGGTTGAACTGAATGACACTTGGGATACCTTCCACCTGTATAGCAATGGTTCTGTATAGCAATGGTTCACTTCCCCACAAAACACTGAGCCCCAGGTTTACTTGTTGTTGTTTTGTTAACTGTACATTGTCTTTAATTCAAACTTTATATACAGTGTCTGATAATCCTCAGAGGTAAGAAATGGCAACTACTCTTGTGCTAAACAAGAGCAGTGATAGAAAGGTTGGGACAAAAGAAATTCCATACTGAAATGATACTTACATACGTCAACCAATAAGGCACAAAAAGAATGCAGAGATGGGACATTAAACGTTAGTGTGTGTGCTGGGTGTGTGAATTGGAATGTGTCTCTCTTGTATTTTCCATATTTTTCCAAGGTGTGGTGGTGAAGATAAATACAATAGAACCCCGGACAACGTTATGACATGGTTCCACAAGTCATGACGTTGTCCGGTTTTTCACGTTGTCCGATACATTGATCGAACAATGCTAAAAAAAAAAAGCCCTGACATCAGGGACAAACCATGCCGAGGCAAGGCTCGGCTTGTCCAAAATCCCCCCCCCCCCAGGTAGGCACATGATCGCGTGTCGTTCGGGGTTAGGGCAAGGTACAGAAAAGACACCCGTATCCTGCCCTAACCGCCGCCGAGGCGCGCAAGCCTCCAAGCTGCCCGAAGTTGCGAAAGGGTAAAGATCCTTACACTTTCACAACTTCGAGCGTGCGCGCGCGTGTCGTTCGGGGTTAGGGCAGGATACGGGGGTCTTTCCTGTATCCTGCCCTAACCCCAAATGACACGTGCGCGCACACTCGAAGTTGCGAAAGTGTAAGGATCTTTACCCTTTCGCAACATCGGGCACGCCTGAGGTTCCGAAGGGGTACCCTTTCAGAACCTCAGGCGGCTTGGAGGCTTGCGTGCCTCGGCGGCGGTTAGGCGAGGATGCTGGGGTCTTTCCCGTATCCTCGCCTAACCACCGCCGAGGTGCGCGTGCACGTCCGAGGTTCCGAAGGGGTGCCCTCTCGGAACCTTGGGTGGCTTGGAGGCTTGTGCGCCTTGGCGGTGGTTACGCGAGGATGTGGGGGTCTTTCCCATATCTTTGCCTAACTGCCGCCGAGGCGCGCGTGCACGCCCAAGGTTCCGAAGGGGTACCCTCTTGGAACCTTGGGCGGCTTGGAGGCTTGCGCGCCTCGGCGGCGGTTAGGCGAGGATGCAGGGGTCTTTCCCATATCTTTGCCTAACCGCCGCCGAGGCGCGCATGCACGCCCAAGGTTCCGAAGCGGTACCCTCTTGGATCCTTGGGCAGCTTGGAGGCTTGCGCGCCTCGGCGGCGGTTAGGCGAGGATGCAGGGGTCTTTCCCATATCTTTGCCTAACCGCCGCCAAGGCACGCATGCACGCCCAAGGTTCCGAAGCGGTACCCTCTTGGATCCTTGGGCGGCTTGGAGGCTTGCGCGCCTCGGCGGTGGTTAGGCAAGGATGCGGGGGTCTTTCCCGTATCCTCGCCTAACCCCAGCCGAGGCTTGTGCGCACGCTCGAAGTTGCGAAAGTGTAAGGATCTTTACCCTTTCGCAACTCGAAGTTTCGAAAGGGTAAGGATCCCAGTACCCTTTCCAAACATCGTGGGGGCGGGCGCTGGGGGGGTTGGATTGGGTAGATGTTCTACCCAATCCAACTCCCCCCCCACGCATATGCTTGTTCCGAATAACGTGAAAATTGTGTTATTCGATACAAGATTTTTCCGAAAATCATGTCACGTTATGCGGTTTTCACGCTATGCGGTACTCGCGTTATCCAGGATATTACTGTAGTAGACAAAGGAATAGGTCTCACCTGGTGTTCTACTGGTGCTGGATTTGACCCACAGCATCCAAAGTCCTTGAAAACTAGAAGGTTAGAAATGTGAGGTTCTTAGTTTTAAAGATGGATCATGGAAAAAACAAATGAATATCAGAAACAAGTCTACTTCTGTTTCATTGATTACACTAAGGCTTTTGACTTTGTCGACCACAACAAAATGTGGCAAGTAATTAGAGATGGGAATACCGGAACACCTTATATGCCTCATGAGAAATCTGTACATGACTCAAGAAGCAACAGTTAGGACAGAAAATGGAATGACGGAGTGGTTTGGAATAGGAAAAGGAGTAAGACAAGGCTGCATTTTGTCACCCTGCTTATTCAACTTATACACAGAACACATAATGCACAATTTGGGATCAAAATTGCTGGAAGAAACATCAACAATTTACGATATGCAGATGATACCACCCTAATGGCAGAAAGTGAGGAGGACCTAAAGAAGCTCCTGTTTAGGTTGAAAGAAGAGAGTGAAAAAGCTGGCTTGAGACTCAATATAAAGAAAACCAAGATCATGGCAACAGGCCCTATCAGTCCCTGGAAAATAGATGGGGAAGAAGTAGAAGCAGTGACAGATTTTACTTTCCTAGGATCAAAGCTCACTGCAGATGTTGATTGCAGTCATGAAATAAAAAGGCGACTGATTCTTGGGAGGCAAGCAATGAGAAACCTGGGGAGCATAGTGAAAAGTAGAGACATCACATTGCAAACAAAAATTCGCATAGTCAAAGCAATGGTATTCCCTGTGGCAATGTAGGGTTGTGAGAACTGGACCATTAGGAAAGCTGAGTGCAGAAGAATAGGCACCTTTGAGATGTGGTGTTGGAGAAGGGTTTTGAGAGTCCCCTGGACAGCGAGGAGAACAAATAGGTCAATCTTAGAAGAAATCACCCCTGACTGCTCCTTAGAAGGTCAAATAATAAAGATGAAGCTAAAGTACTTTGGACATCAAATGAGAAGAGATGATTCACTTGAGAGAGCCTTGATGCTTGGAAAGGTCGAGGGCAAAAGAAGAAGGGGCCGGCCCAAGATGAGATGGCTAGATGGTATTGTGGAGACAATGGGCACAGAGCTGAGCAAGTTGAGGGGGATGGTGGAGGACAGGAGTGCCTGGCGGACAGTGTCCATGGGGTCGCAGAGGGTCGGAATCGACTGTGCGACTGAACAACAACAATTTTTTTAAAAAAAATAAATGTCTTATGCTGATGCTCTATATTACCTCTTTCAAAGGAGTCTCTATTTATTTTCCATGAACAGATGTGATTCTCCCCCATCTTCTCTAGTGAAAAATCTAATGTAGGATGTTTGCTATTGAGCCAATTGCCTCAAAGGATTCATAGTGGCCTCCATCCTCTATTTGGCACCAAAAAGGATATAGGAATGTCATTGGAAGTCCAGGATATTTTCTCTAACTCCAAATCCTGCTGCTGTCACAAACTGATGCCAAACATGAGTAGGCCCCCACAGCTATCACCCATTCCTAGTGGCTGGCTGGAGAGTTCATTTTCTGGATGCTAACATGCCAATAACTTATAAATATAGGGATTTTTTCCCCAAACAGCTTGCCCACTCACAGATATGACCACACCAATGCTACAAAGTCTTATATGCCTGTGGGCAATATTCGCAAATCATACATCTTAAGTGATTCAGTATCAGAAATTCATCATACCCAATAGAGGCAACTAAGTCATGCCCCCACAGTTAGATTAGTTGTTTGTTTTTGTTTAAAGCAGTAATTTTTTTTTTTACCAAGATGATAGAGCCTACTAAAAATATATGTGGCTTCCATTTCTAAGACATTTAGTGCATATAGTTCTGCTTTGTGTTATTCTCTTGAGATACATATGATTGCCAGCAAATTGAAGGTTGCAGGGTTCTTTAATTGCTTGCTGTCAGTATCCGGAGGAAGCCTTCAAGTTCATGATTCCTTCCTTTGCTTCCTGAACTGCATGCATAACAAAGTTGAAAAGTAGCTGAGGTATGCTATTATAGGATGATCAAACAAGCTGGAAGTTTCACTGATATTCCTAGCTTCTTTAACCAGATATGTCAAGTTATAAAGATTTCCCAGTCTACATTGCAGCAGAGTTCCTATCAATCATCATCTAGCTCAAGATACAACATACCTGCATAATTAGAACTTTCTGATAGTACTCCTTGTTCTTTGCTTTCCACAGTTGTTTTCCATTTAGAGTTACCTGCTGGCTGGATAGCTCAGTTAGTTGGAAAAATGGCTGTGAAGACAGAAGTTGGGAGCTTTTGAACAGGGCAAGCTGTGCAATTGTAGAGTGCTCCCAGAAGTAGTGAATGGTAAGCCTCTGTGCCTAGAAAATTTCAGAAAGAGTTCCTGTAAAGCTGGAAGTACAGTGACAGCATGTAATGAATGCGCGCTGGCAGCACATCCACCCAGTGCATGCTTTGCTTGCATCCCCCAGAAGAGCAAGGGTGTGTCCTCCCAGTCAGGCAGGGAGGAGCCAGGAGCCCTTTCTCTACTTTCCTTTGCCAGAGAAGCTTCTTTTTCTTCTCCAGCGATCACCCCATGGAGCCCTTTCGGTTTCCGTTTTCAGGTCTTTTGTTTTTTTGCCGAACCTCTTTTTCTTCTTCCTCCATGGCTCTGACCAGGAAGCCAAAGCGTCCACGGGGCTTCCTCCATGCTCCTGAGCACCTGTCACCATCTCTTCTCTCCCAGCTTGGTGCTCTCTGGCATTGACTGTGCATGCATCTGTGCGGTGGCACGGGGCACAGCCTGCCATGCCGGGGAATATCCCTGCCAGCCAGCCACCTGGGTCCCTCCAGCCCCTGGAGGCTGTGAACTGGCAGGGGGTTGCTTCTCTGCAGCACAGGGTTGGAACCTTGAAACAGGCCTGCAGTTTGTTTGGCTGCGGGGTGGGTGCGCCTTCATTGCCTGCTGAGATCCCCCCCCCTGTGCCCCCTGCCACGACTTCCTTCAATCTCCCTCCTTTGGCACCAATGGTTGCAGCCTTGCAGGCTCTGGCTTTGGGTCCTGCCCATCCTTCCACTTCTCCTCCAGGGGGTCTGGGGTGCCCTGCCACCTTGCCATCCCAGAGCTGGGGGTCTTGGTCCAGCCTATCACTTTGGCCTTGCTCCTTCTTCTGCTTACCTGGGGCTCATGCCCCAGTGCCTGGGTGAGTATCTGGTTCCAGCTAATACACTTGTCCCACCTCATGCTTTTTTCAGTTTCACACCAACTTCTGCCCACAGGTGGCCCTAGTCTTGGCTCCTTCAGTGTCCCCTCCTCTGTCTGGTGTACAGGGGTACTATTGGCCTCTACCTTGGCCTGCACTTCCCTGGCAGCTTATTTCACATCCTGCTTACCCTACTCCAACCGTGGCCCCATCCGACTGGCCATATTGCAGCCACGTTGGGCCAGACAGCAGTGTGGTGCCCAGCTCGGGCACCAGTCTCTTCCTTTGTGGGACCACCTACTGTAGTCCACCAAGGACAAAATCTGCCAGGGGGAGTATGTTGACCTCTTCAGCCTTCTTAATCGTGATTCTCTCATGGCCCAAAATAATAAAATGGACAATGTGGATAAGGAGCTGGCAAAGCACAAAAAGTCTCCCTGTACATGGGCTAATTGGTTTTCAGCCTACCTCATTTATGCTGGGGTTTCTATCTGTGTCCACCCTTCCCAGACCCTTCTGCTCTTCCAATATCTCAACATAATTTACCAAGTTTGTGTTGATTTCTCGGGGGTGGTGGTGGTGGTGATGGTGTCTCATGGCTTGTGTATGATGATAATTTTAACATGTGGGCTGCAATCCAGCCTGACATGCATTGGGATGAACCTAACCCCCAGCTTTGGCTCCAATTCATGACGCCATTGCATCCAGCCCTGGGTGACCAGTACAACTGCGGTCATTTGGTCCAGAAGCCTGCTTCCTCTGTGGCAGTTTATTCCCCAGGTGGGCCAGCTGCACCGATGGCTCCTTCTGCTGGGAATTTGCTACTCAGGGTTGCTGCACTAAGAAACAGTGCCGTTACAAGCACAAGTGCCTCATCTGCTCTGGCCCCCATGTGGCCTCTTCCTGCCCTGCAGTGTTCCCCCACCCTTCCAGTTGCCCATGTTATTCCACGATGTCCCATTTTGCCACCCCTTGGATCCATTCCTTGCCAACAGGCCCCACCCCACCCCCAGTTTAGCACCTTTCCCACTGGCTCATGTCCTTTCCTTATTAACATGTTTTTTCTCTGTTGTTTCCCCTTCTTGCTTGTTGTTTTTGTGTACGTATTTCAGGTTCTCCTCTACTTGGCATGGTCACGTGTTATCACCTCCTTCTCATCTTGAGCTGCTATTCTTGTTTTTCTCCCAGGGAGATTGTTCTTTTCCTTGCACTCCCTCCTGTCCGATCTGTTGGGCTGAGGTGGGTCAGAGGCCAGTGATTGCTGACCCCCATGTGGCAGGTTGTGTGGCTGAATCTTATCCAATTTCCATTGTTGCCATTGGGTATGGGCATGGATTGATTCAGTGGCTGGGAACAGCATTACCTAGGAGTATGCCTCATGGCTGCTGAATTAACCAGCAGATCTCCTAATGCTGACCTGGAAGCCTCATCAGCTTTTGGGCACAGATTGGGTTACAACCCTGGAACACTCAGTGCCACTGCCCACAGACCATTTCTCACAAGGCCATTGTTTACCCTGTTTGGTTCTTCCTAACTGGTTTCCTACCTATACCCACACTATTTATGCCCCAGTGCAAGATTGGCATCTGTTTATTGTTCAGTAAAGTGGCCCATTTGTACTCCATCACAAACATACGTCTCTTTACTCAGGAGTTTGTGAGCAAAGATTAATTGCTAGTTACTCAAGTCTAGTGATCCATGTGGTAAGAAGAATTTGGAGGAAACTGATACTACTAATTACACATTCAACCATGGGTACTGTGCATTCAGACTTGCAGCATTTATCCTAAACCATTATGGCCAAACTCCCGCTGGATACCTTCATGGTTTAGGTATCTGTTTGAGAGTGATTCTCCACTGTGCTCCTTGACAGTGGGGCTAGACTCAATAATCCTTAGGGTCCTTTTTGGCTCAGCAGTTCTAAAATAATGAGGATGATTGCTCAGCATAGTAAATCACACTAGAGTAGGCTCACTGACTCAACTGGAATGTGGTGAGTTAGTTCCACATGTATGGACAGTGATGATTCAAATTGGTCTATACCAGTGGTCTGCAAATAGTGGCTCTCCAGGTGTTTTGGACTTCAATTCCCAGAAGCCCAAGTCAGCACTACTGTTGATCGAGGCTTCTGGGAATTGAAGTCCAAAACACCTGGAGAGCCACTATTTGCAGACCAAGGGACTCTATAGCTAACTGCAGCTTACTTTAACACACCTATTTGAATCAAAGGAACTTATGAAGTTGACTCATTATTGATTAAATGGGCCCACTTGGGTGCAATTTATTATGGTAAGTAATAAGATTTGAGTCAATAAATGTCTATAGATATGTATATCATAGAGTAAACAAAGCAAAAATACAAAAAAGTGGCACTTTAAAGACTAACTGATGTATTTTAATGTTAGCTTTCATGGCTCAAGTCCACTTCGTCATACTGGCTAGCATCCTGTACACTTCCTACATATTTATACGGTATGACTCATACCATATAAATATGTAGGAAGTGTACAGGATGCTAGCCAAAGTCCAGTGGTAAAATGGAATTAATGATTGGGAAGAATAGGATTTTGTCAATATCATTTGGTTATATTAAACACATGATATGAGAAATGTTGTTGTTGTTGTTGTTGTTGTTGTTGTTGTTGTTGTAGTTGTATTTCGACATGTATGCTGCCCCACTCGCAATGCGACTCCGGGTGGCTAACAAAGTAATAGAGCATCACAAATTACAATTACAAAGTATTACATCAACACAATATAAAAATCATTTCAAGAACAAATACACATTTCAAATACATTTGCAAATACATTTTGCAAATACATTGCAAAAAACTCAGACTTATCCACTTCCCTTCAGGCTAAATGGCCGAGGGAAAAGTCCAGTGTTGGCAGCAGCTGCGGCATTGTTATGGCCGGCTGGCCAGCCACACAGCTGTTGGTACTATTACACTGCTAAGATTACTTCTATTTACTAAATAAACTAGCAAGTAAGGTTATGTGGGCTGAGAATCTGCTATTTATACTCATAATTGAGATACAGCACATGTCCAAGAAAACACAAACACAGTGTTGTAAGACTGGCAAACTCTATTCATATGCAGAATTATATTTCATTATGTTCAGTTTGCTTTCATCACAATTTAATATGCATGGAAATTTAGCCTTAGAGACTGTGTGAACTAAGTTGTGGAATGCCTTCACAGTGGATGAGAAAGTTGATAATCACACCCTGCAAGAGCTCAATCACACATAAGTGAAAAGCTTCAGGGATGAAGTAGTAGGCATGTTGGTTCAGGAAGCAGGGTCACACTCCAAGGGAACTGTTGGCAATGAAGTGACCAGGTCAGTGCCAGAGAGAAGCACTGAAAGATAAAGGAAGAAGGGGGCATTATAAGTGGAAAGCCCAAAGCAGCAAGAGAATGATGGCTCCTTCCTTATCAGTTGTGGGGAACTTATAATCTTATGCAATAGCAGACTTCAGCCAAAGAAATACTAGACCAACCATATGCTTCTAGAGGTGGATCTCTTGGCTTTTTCAAAACACTGTGTCAGTAACAGCTTCTTGGCAATTAATCCCAAAATTAATCTTGGCAGCTGTTGTGGCTCAGTGATTAAGAAGCTTGCCTTGTTAGCTGGAAGGCCAGCAATTCGGCAGTTGAAGACCCAGGTACTGCATGATGGTTTGAGCACCCATCTTTGTCCCTGCTCCTGCCAACCTAGCAGTTCAAAAGCAAGAAATTGCAAGTAGATAAATAGGGTCCACTTCAGTGGAAAAGATCTTAGGACATGAAAGGAGCCTCATTCAGAGGTCCCCTGAGCGGACTTTCTCCAACAAAAATCCTTTCAACCCGGGATAATTTCTGATTTGAAATTATTATTATAATCCCAACTGACACTGTCAGAATATAATAGTTTTAACAACCTGATACCAAGAGCATTTCTATAAATACAGGCCCCAAATTTCCTGCAGCTACACTCATATGCCCTTGACACCCAACAGGGTAAAAGAGGAAGCAAAGAAGAAGAGGATACTCATGTGGTCACTGTATCTTCCCCTTACAGATAAATAATTTTGCTTTTAACCAAATAAACACAGCTAAAGTGGCTCAACTAGGATCAATGTTTTATCAAATCACTTCCACTATACTTGCATCCAACGTGCTATGTTATTCAGCTGGTAGCAGTTGCAAAAACCATATAGGCTTCTGTTTTTCATTCACTATTTTAGTTATTTATTACATTTAGTTATTTATTGCCACTTTTCACCTTATGAAGGAACTTCAAGGGCTCCAGAAGGGCATGCTTCCTAGCTAAGGTGGTGGATTATCAGAATCATTTTTGTTATTAAGCTTCAGATGCTATTTGCCCTGATGGCACTGTTGACTGCCAATCATGGCTTACGGCAACCATGATGCTTCTTACAGCAACATTTGTGGCAAACAGCGGCGTAGAGTGGAGGTTTGGAGGTGATCAACTGATGTGAAGCCCTGATCTAAATAGGAAACAAGACCTGGTGGCTTTCTTCCCTTTGAAAATAAAGGTAACCCAATTCATTTTAAAAGCCTGAACAGCATAGTTTATAATCTATATCTTAGAGTATGCAGTATTTTAGTCACTTGGTGGCTAATTGAAACTATGCTCAGTAACCAATTATTTCTAACTTTTGGAAACTCAACAGCAATGCTATGGTCAGAGGACAGTGGTCCCTAGAGGTCCACCAAATGGATTTCAGGACCAAAACTTGTGACCAGAGGTTAGGTCCTTGTGATGTCATAAGAGACAAGCCATTGTATAATAGTGGCAACACTGTGTGCATGTATGCTCAAGAGAGAGAGAGAGTCAGACAACATGTGTGTCCAGTACTATCTTGAAAAACAAATTTTATTTCCAAAGAACACGTACAGACATCTTTGCCAGGAAGTTCTGGTTCTATGGTAGTGGAGATGGGCACTCAAGCATTAAAGCTATCACACAAAATAAAATCAAATTTTTTCATCCTCAAGCACTCTGAGACGCCTCTCATTGTCTGGAGACTGGAAGAAGTATAAAAATTCCCAGAGGCTTTAGCCAATGCCTTGAGATCTTGCAACCCTAGCTATAAACACCCACATACATATCACGTACCTGTTAAAACTTTCTCAGTTGATTGTTTTTGGCCACAAGAAACTATGTCTGGCTGACAGGAGCAGCCTTGCTACTGAGATATGGCATCAAAAATTGGGTGGCAATACAGTTGTGGAAGCTTTAATTATGGCATGAAATCTGTACCAGCAAAGACAAAATATTAGACTCATTAGGAACAAAATATAAAGGAAATATTGCTGTATAATTGCCCAACTCTCTGCAGTGAGGACATGTGTCTTGCAGTGCTGTTGGGCAGATTAGAAAGGAGGAAAGAAGTTATGTCATCATGTTCTCTGTGTTTCATGCTGGGAAGGTACACAGCCAGTAGAGAAGACGTGGATAATTTATTTGCCAGATATGTGCTTTTCGCACCTTAGTAGAATCTCTGCATTAAGAAACTGTACTCACCCTAATATTCAGACCCACAGTGCATTGTATCTGACAGACCAGCTTCAATAATGAATAAAGGATAGAATTTCTAAGGGCAGAATTTCTGGAATCATAGTAATATTATGCTGAGGATGATGAACAGCCACAGGTGAACTGCATTCCAGTCATTCTCTAGCTTCATGAGAAAAGCTTGCAAATCATCAGCTTCAGTAGAAGAGCTTGGTAATGAATGTGGATTTATTATCTGTAACAAAAGGACATGTCTGCTTATTCAGCCTCATAGCTCTAAGACTAGGAAACTAGATTCCTATCAAGCAATACCAAGATGATTATAGGAGTGTTCACCTAGAGATAATGAACATTTGGCATTCTGGGTCCTTTGACTACCACTTCCAAGGTCCTTTATCATTGGTGACAGGAATTGCAGACAGTTGAACAACCTGCCCTATGATAATCCATTAAAGGAGGTATGTAAGTGGAATAAAACTGTCATCTTTATATCCTGAAAATAAGCATCTCTTCCACCAGAAAAAAAAATCCCTTATTATTATTTTTTAGGTTGGGGACTGCAAGTGACAAAATCATTTTCATCATCAGAAAGCGAAGACTTAGGAGAGATTTGTTTTGTATTTCCTTCTTATCGCACCAACTGTGTATGAAATTAGTGACCTTAGACAAGCTTTTAAGTAAGTGAAAAGTTTATAAGAAGCAGTTTCATGAGTACCACCCCCTTACTCGTGAGATTCCAGGGCCAAACAGGGATTCAAACTCCATCTCCTGACTCCTAAGACACCCCTCTATCCACTATACCACACTGGGTGTCTCACACGATATTTATCGCAACAACACTTAGTTTTGTCGTTGTCCATTTACATGCTTTTTTTCCATTCTAGCTCCTCTTGTAAAGTTCATTCAAAATACTCCTCTATGCAATTTGATTTCCT
This sequence comes from Furcifer pardalis, assembly GCA_030440675.1. Taxonomy (NCBI): domain Eukaryota; kingdom Metazoa; phylum Chordata; class Lepidosauria; order Squamata; family Chamaeleonidae; genus Furcifer; species Furcifer pardalis. Next base: position 3,687,764 of record CP126892.1, on the reverse strand, counting down.
CCCAGCCTGTCATATGACAAACTTATGGACAAAATCTTCTTTCAAGCCAAAACATATCCATATGAAACATCTACAATTGTATTGCATTGTACTTTTTTGTGTATAGTTTCTTAGAACAGAAATGTTCCTCTTTCTTTTTTCTTTTGCATCTTCCAATTTTTTAAAAATGCAAATTTTGATTGTTGTTTCTATGCTGGGCCTGTTTTCTTAAAACATGTGTCACTCCATGGTGATATATTCTTAACTTTACTTCAAATGGTTGAACCAACTAGAAACTATTCTTTCTTGTTTTGCGACAACAAATCATATTTTAGGCTGAGCAATCTATCTGTCTGATAGCTTGCTGCAAGGCATACACAAATAGTTACCTGCTTGGCATTGATCGCAGCATGATAGGCCTGTCATGAGGAAGTCATCTCTCAAGTGGACCTTTTCTTCAGGCAATGAAAAACATTTATCAGTTCAGAGGAGTCATCCTCTGTGTATTAAAAAATCTCTAAGTCAGATCTTTCTTTACCATATCCTAGCTTGAAGCCATACTCTGGTCAACCTGCCCTCAAAACAAAACTGAAGATCTTTTACTTCATGATAAGAACATAAATACATATTCATGCATTGTTAGCATTGCTATTTTTAAAGTAATTTGCTTGGGAAGCTGTTTCCATCTGGATCTCATGTAGGAATGATCACAATTTCCCATGGGGGGTGGGGGATCTAGCTCATTTGATTTTTAATTGGCAAGTAAGCTAACATGCCTAATAGATGAAAATAAATTTTTGTCATGCAAAAAAATCATAATACTGTATCTACACAGACATAGATGTAAAACAACCTAGATTAAGAGCTTTCTGCTCTTGTGATAATGAGTCCTTATATCAAGAGCCAACCAATTCCTCTTATGTAGGGTTGCCATAATTCTCTCCCACAAAACTGGAACAGCCATGTGATGTAATTGCATTCTTCAAACTGTGTATGCACACAGTCAAGAGGCAAGTTGCAACTTTCAGCATAGTGCCTTCCTGGGGGGAGGGGGAGCCTCCTCCCTCTAGGCATCCCGGGAAACTGTGTGGGGAGTTAAGGGTTTGCATCAGCCCCTCTCTGCCTTTGAGGAACCTTTTTGGGAGACACAAACTCCCAAATCTCCTCCATCTCCATCTCCTACTTCCAACTGGTGACTGTCAGGCAACTGTGATAAAGCCCACACTCCCTGTTGTGGCACTTCCTCTGGCTCCACTGATGGCAGCCTGGACGGCCATGTGTGGTGCCTTGGCAAGCCACTCTCTCCTCACTTTACATACTTGTGGTCTCCCTGGCAGGTAGGCAAGTGAGCAGATGGAGGAGAGTGAGCAAACAGGCCACTGAAAGCTAGCCAGTGCCAATTCATGCCTAGTGGCCACTGCTGTCTTTGCCTTTCCCCCACTAGAGTGTGAGTAGCACCAAAAGCGGTGCTTCCCCCCCCCCCCCTGACGACATGAACAATAACAAGTCTATACCACCCCAAAGTTCTTCATGCACTCTCTGGCTAGGGTTGCCATATGTCCCATTTTTCCAGGAATGTCCCGGATTCAAGCTCAAGAAAACTGTACCAGCCAGTTCAATAAAAAAAAAAATTAAAGTCCCGGATTTGCACTGCAACACACCACACACATGACACACACAAAGGGAGAGAGGGCCAGAGCATGATGTGCTATGGGATGGTATAGACATGTTATTGTTCATGGAGTCGGAGGGGGAGAAGTGCCACTTATGGCACCACTCATTCTCTAGTGGGGGAAATACAGCGGCATTGGTGGTTACTGGGCATGACTTGGTCCTGGCTAGCTTTCAGCGGCTGGCTCGCTCGCTCACTTGCTCTGTCTGCCCGCCTGCCTGCCCGCCTGCCTGTCAGGTGGGAGGAGGGGACAGAGACAGAGGGGCTTTTGGAGTCTGTGTCTCCCAAAAAAGTTCCTTGGAGGGAGAGAGGGGCTGAAGCGAAACCTTAACTCTCCTCCTAGGTCACCAAGATGCCTGGAAAGAGGAAGGCACTAAGGGGAAAGTTGCAACTTGCCTCTTGACTGTACACATGCACAGTTTGAAGAATACAATGACATCACATGACTATCCCGGTTTTGTGGGAAAGAATTATGGCAACCCTATCTCTGGCCCACTCTCTCTCTCCATGTGTGTCGTGTGTGGTGTGTTGCAGTGCAAATTGTGGACTTTAACATGTTTTTTATTGAATCGGAACAATGTTCCAGAGCTTGAATACAGGACAATCCTGGAAAAACAGGACTAATGGCTACCCTACTCTTATGGAATCTGCTCATTCTTTAAACATCCCCTCATCTATTGCAGCATCAGCTTTCATTGTTACTTGCAAGGCAAAAATAGGAAATCGTTTACATAATACTATGTATCCATGCTTAGAATCAAATTGGTCTTGATGCAAGATAAATCTGCTAGGGGTTGCAGAATAAATTAGGAAAACTCAATGGAGATCTTTTTGGGAAATTCTGAAACAGGAGTAAGGGCTATTGGAAGTTGCAATTCAATAACATCTGGAGGATCACAAATTATCCTCCACTATAAGCTTGTACTTATGTACATGAGAGTTGGCCTTAATGGGCAAAATAGCAATTATGTCTAAGGATCTTAGAAGAGGACTTCACTATGAGTCAGCTATCTATCATGAAAAGATGAGCAGAGGAGGAACAGCCATCCCCACATACAGTTGTACTTCGCTTAAAGAGCACAATGCATTCCACAGGATTGCTCTTTAAGCAAATTTGCTCTTTAAGTGAAACACCATTGTAAGTGATCAATTGTGACTTCTAGAGGGGAGGATTGCAAATCCAAATTTATTTGTTAAGCAAGTTTTTGGTTGGTTTTAGTTGTTAAGCAAAGCGACCATACAGAGAAAATTCTGCTCTTTAAGCAAGTTACTTTCTAAGATAGGCACTCTTTATGTGAGGTTTTACTGTACATTGGAATTTGTCCCTTTCCTATGTGATATGCCAGCCGCTGGTATATATTTTATACTATTAATTTTGGAAGGATTTCATCATTGCTTTCCAACTTCTAGGTTAGTAGGAGTTGGGACAGAGATGGGAACTCACTCCATTGTGCAGGACTCGGTTTCAAACTGCTGACCTTCTAGTTAGTTGTCAAGTTCAGTGTCTTAACCACTAAGCCACCACAGTCCCCAGCTGTTCAGCTGTTCAACAAATTTTGTACTTAGCAGAGTTTACAGTCTAATTGTCCAGTTTTGCTGGAAGCCACAAACCAGTTAGCAAATCATTGACTTCAGCCTAGCAGTAGACTATTATACACTTCAGTAGGAAGACAATAAAGAAAAAATATAATATCATCCCTTAGAAAAAAATAAAGCTAAGACATTTAGCAGTGTGAATGCAATTATGTTAGCAAAGAAAAGGCTGTGGGTTTTTTTCTGCAAGAATGTAATTCTTTACCAATGAATTTCATATTGGTTAATTCCATTGTCCTTTCTCAGAAAGTGTGTGTGGTGGGGAAGATAAGAGGTAAGGAAAGAACAGGTCAATTTTTAAATATTAAAAATATGGAGCCCTTACTAAGATTTCTTGGGAGGCAGGGCAGCAACTACCATCCAGAAATAAAAGGTCGAGATAAGTTGGCAAGAGGAAAAACCTTCAACTTCCATTTTGATATAACAAAATGTGGTAGAGAAATATCAATCTTGTACCATGCCTGACACAAAACCACAAGATGAAAATACAAATTTATGCTACATTCATTTTTCATATTTAAGAAACACATTTTTTCTGTGCATGTCCACATAATATGTATAGTAAAGGTAAAGGTTGCCCTTGCTCGAAAGCCACTAGTATTTAACTCTAGGATTCAGTGCTTATCTCTGTTTCAAAGCCAAAGAGCCAGTGCTGCCTTAAAGCTTAAAAAATATATATTACACAATGAATTTTCACAATGAAGGTGTGAGGTTGGATTGTGATCTTCATATTACTTCTGAAAACTGCAAGCTGAATTGGTTTGCTAAAAAGTGCAGACCAATCAAAATTATCCACCATTACAAACTGAGAGCTACTGGGTGCCTGGTGATATTGGAAAGCAGCACCTAAATGAAACCCTTGACACTTGGTTTATTATGCACATGATGTGTTTATTAATATTGAGCATCAGTCCCTTTATATGTTATGGTGTCTAGTCATGCCTGCCACATGACCACGGGAATGTCTGCAGAAGCAGACAGTGCTGGCTCTTTGGCTTTGAAACAGAGATGAGCACTGAACTCTAGAGTCAGATACGACTGGCTTTTGAGCAAGGGAAATTTTTACCTTTACCTTTACTTTTGTTTGAACTTTTTTCCAGATGAACGTGGGAGTGAAATTCAATATCATCATTTGGGGAGTAATCTGTTATGTGCTCTGAGTTATGTAGGATTCATGTTAAAATTTCTTTATGCTGCTGCATAATTTGGGAGTGTCCTTTAGAAATTAAAATACATGATAACACAGCATTGTTTCCAATGGACACTGTGTGAAGAAAGCATGAACCTGCTTAAGATGGCATCTGTAAAGCTTTCCGGTAAATGGCCCAGAGGCCTGGCTACTTCAGCTGTGAAGCTATGAGATAGGAAGGAGGCAAAGTTGAGGAGAAAAGTATGATCTCAGTGCAGGTAGTTACTTATCATAGTGATAACTACATTTCCAAGGACATTTTCAAGGCCTGAAGCTTCTCCTTGCTAATTAAAGAAACTGGTACCAACCAGATTGGGGAGGGAGTATATCACAAGAAGTTTCTTTTTGGAAGTTAGTGTGATCTGCAAGCTTCTAGCAACCCAGAGTCCTGATTGGTGCAAATATCAGGAACGGAGCTGATAGGTGTAAGAAGAGCTCAAGGGAAAACTATGTCACCTAAAAATCCTTTGTTCTTTCTCTTACAGGAAAACCGGCGAGAGTTGAAGCAGCTATTTGAATTTAAAAGTACATCTGCTGGCAGAGCCCTCTCCAAAAAACCACAGAGATTTTAATTTTAGACAAAACAACTTTGGTTTATTGATAAAAATAGTATTTAAACATCAGAGGGCCCACTGCTGATCAAAAACCTATATATCTCACCTATTTTGTCTGCTAGAAAAACCTACGTAATGAGCTTCCATAAGAAAAAATTGATGGGAGAGCTGGCTTGCCCCCCTCCCAACGCAAGGACCTGTTATACTTTTCTGCTAATCTTTAACATCTCTATTACTACAATAAAATTTATACAATAAAACAAAAGACCAGCAGTGGGGTTTTCATTCATAAGTAAATAATTCAACCTTTAGTTACAATGGTTTGTTAGCACATCAAATTCAAGATACAATGACAAGTTTTTATGCAAATAATGACACTAGGAAAAAATTACAAAATCCAGAAAATATTAAAGAAGAAGTGAGGTGACATTTCAATACAGTAATTAATGGCAGTGATGTGGTTTTTAGGGCTTCTCCGATGAGCACGTTGGGCTGGATGCTGTGAGCCAGTCAGGAACGTGACACGTCTGAAGTGAGGACTGTTTTTGACCAATCAATATTGGAGGAGCTTTAAGAAACTGACTTTGCCTTTTTACTCTGCATTTCCATGCCACCTAAATTCATCCTGCTTGGCAGACACAGCTATTATCCAGGTGTGACCCTTGTTTTTGTCTGGCTTTAGGTGAGAGATCACCTTCTGATTGTTGTTAATTGTTTTCTGGGTGGGGACAAGATAATCCCTTCTGGGAGCATAGAGGCAGAGTTGAGATTTGAAGAAAAAAAATACTTTTAAAGTTTTTTTGCTTTAGAAATACAAGCAGAAAATGCTATAATAAGGAAGAATCACGTAAGGAAGGATCAATGTTTACCAAAATATTACAGAGCAAGGGAAATATTAAGAAGAACCTTCATTACCCTTTTATTAACTTATGTAAAAAGAAAGTTTAAAAGCCCCATTCAGTCTCATTCAACATTGCAAGAAAGCAGGAGTTTCAGTAAAGTTGCCCCACCCAGCATTATGTAATCTGTCACTGATTCCTAAAACAATAGCATGAAAGAGGCAAGCAAACAAAAAATAATAATTAGTCTCAAGGCTTCAGGGTATCTTCCAGGATGGATGGAAGAGTTCCCGCATGCCCAAATATGGTATGAAGAAGAAGTCAAGAAATAGTGTGGTGACCATGATAAAGTAAGTAGATTAGGTTAGCTTAGCTTTATTGTTTAATGTCAACAATTATCTGTATATGTGTTTTCTTGCCTCAGTCCTAGAAAAAATCCAGTAGCTTCATCTTTTGTCCCAATTAGAAATGTTGAATTTTATTTTACAACTATACATTATGAAACTGCTTTTGTTTTGAACTCCCTTTTGATCTTTTAGTTTTGTTTTTATAAAAACCAACAAAATTTTACCAATGTTTCATTCATTGGCTGTCTAAAGTGTTCTAGGTGGTACTAAAGTCCAGACCTTGCCCTGGTTTATCCAGCAGATAAATACTTTGGGAGTGCTACACTGCAGGGCAGGTGTGCAAGCCTTAAGCCCTGGCTGAGCTTTGTTTTCTTTCTCCTGGAACATGGAGGATCATGCACATGGAATTGTGGTGGGTTGAAAAGCTTTTCCTCCAAAGAGCTGTCACATTGGCCAGCCTAGGATTCAGTCACCCACGGAGAGAAAAATAGTGTGGCTGAGTGGTTGGTGTAGTTTCTCTAAACTCTCTCCAGGTTCTTTAGACATTAAACAAAGAAAAGATTGTTATTTCCATGAGAGTGTACCAATCTATCCATGAAAATGATTGAGCTTTTGAGTACCTGGTCTGCTTAAGAGAGCATTTATATATTGCATATTCTTCATTTATACCATGGGGGAGAGAAAATTTATCTCTCATCCTTTCCAAAGATTGCCAGCAACAATTTACATGTGCCAGATCTGTGTGCAGTAAAAATGTGGACATAGAACCATAACTTTTTCTTCTCACTTGTTTAATTGCATAATACTTTGAGTCATCTTTTGTATAATAAAAAGGCAGCAAACATATGCAAGGATTATTCCTGTGCATTGACTTCAGCCCCTGTAAAACATAAATAATCTAGGGCAGTGCCCAAGGAGGACGAGGTGGCACATGAGCAGGCACTGTGCATGCCCATATACCCATGTGACGTTGCTGGTGGACCTCTAGTGAAGTCACATGCATGGACTCCCCCATGGGTGTTTCCCCTGTGCTCCTGACCCTATTGGGTACTCCTCCCTGAAGATGTACCTGACTCCTAAGAGGGGTAGGGGTCACCTTACCTCTTCCTCATCACCACCACACTGCTGGGATTTCAGCCTCCCCTCTCACATCCTCATTGGTGGTGGTGTGGTGGGGAAGAGGCTCTACCTTTGGCACCATCTGGCTGGGAGGGACTTCCCTTCAATGGCATGCATGCCAACAGATAGGCCTCTGTGTGCCACCTCTGGCACATATGCCATAGGTTCACCACCACTTAGAACTCTCTTTGTATCAGTAAAATGTGATCAAATTTCAAGAAAATTTAGCTGCAAAGGAGATATTGCTTGGGTATTATTTCACCAAGAAGAGCAGAGTGGATAACATTTTATGTAGGTTTACAGCTGCTGTTTTATCGTCTTTCCATAGAATAGCCTGTGGTTCACACTAAAAAGATAGTGCCTTTTAATGCTGAGCTTATCCCAACAACATCACTAGCTAATAGTGCTACTATTTTATGGCAATTTCTTTAAAGAAAGAAAAGAATAGTAGCAATTCCATCCCTTTCTCTTTTGGCAAATTTCCCATGTTACACGGCCTCTGCTCCTCACAAGCTGTTCTTATGAAGGAGAAGGTGTCCTGATGCCCTGGGAGAAACTAGTTTGTTTCTACTGGCAAAGAACTATCCATACTCTATGGAAAAAGTCTGTGTTCTAAGCCAGAGTCGCATGCTGTATTAGAAAACATCCATGCTTTCTAAGTGACTACAGGCAGCATTAATTCTCCTTGAAAGTCAATTCTTTCAACTCATGTGAACAGCTTGCTTTTGGGTCTATGAAGATGGGCTCTTATGAACTCCTTCAAACTCTGGAGAGAGCAGAAGGTCTCGTCCAGTACTTGCAAATGGTTGGTCCTTGGTGGGAATTATGAGGCAGTTAATCTGGTTTCAAACATTAAAAACAGCATCAGAGAGGAGTCCCATCAGGGCATGTGTTTTGAGATTTTGCCGCTGTGCGAGTGATACGCTTACAGCTAACAAGAAATATACAGAGATTTAGACTGTAACAGATATCCTCTCAGGGAGATTACACTAATACATAAAAACTGTTATTTATGCAGTTAAGCCTTTGTGGGAATTGCATAGGCAGACACACAGATCCACAAAGAGAAAGCTTTCCAGTGGGATTATGGCACTTTTATGGCTTGATTTCACTTGGGTCACACTGTGCATAAGACTATCTGTGAAGCTATTTACACACAGTAAAATGAGCATTCTGTAATAGTGCACATATCTTCTCAAAGTAACTTGTCTCATGGCTGTAAACTGATGCCTTACTTATAGTCTGTTCGTATGCATTCATTCTGGTGCTTTCTCTTATTTTGATCCTATAGTTGCACAGAAATAAATCAAATTTTGTTGGATTTGATGTACTCCTCTGTGAGCAGCCATACAATCAGAATTTATAATTAATGGTGCTAGACTCAGTGAGTCTCATTCATTGGCTGAAATCAATTGAATTTATGGAGGATATGACTCAAAAATTCCTCACTGATTCAATGATCTTCTCTAGCTGTGACTTACAGCATTAGGTAACAGGATACAACCAATAGTTTGGGTAGTATGACTAACTGTGCACAGGACTCTTAGTATATGCACCAACAACTGAATATGAGTAAAGCTTCAGTCCAATATAAATATTCACTTAAATCCTTACTTGTCCCATTGTCATCTGTGACAATGAGAAACTGGAAAAAAAAATCTCAGTTTCTATATGATACATCAAAATATTTTTCATTAGTATCAATAAGAGCGCCTGTACCTACAAGAATTATGCTTCCACAAATGCAGTTACAATAGGTAACACTATTGCACAATCATTTACAAATTAGAAGTGTTAGATGGGCTGTATGTGCCTTTTTGATCAATCAGCCAGTCCATTTGTGTGAGTTTGAGTGTCAGTGTGCATGCATGCATGTGCACACACTTTGTTTCACAAAGAGAAAAATCATAGATATGTCTGGAAGCATTTTGAACAAATTACAGAAACTTCAACAGGATAAAAAGAAGGTTGCAGGTAAACTGAAATGGCACCAGGCTTGAACACTGCAACACCCCCAAATACCTGGGAGTTACCCTGGATCAAACTCTCACCTTCAAGCCCAATTCCTAAATACCAAACAGAAGGTTTCTGCCAGGAACAATATTCTGAGGAAAATAACAGGCACCAGTTGGGATGCTGAACCACACACATTAAGAATGCCTGTGCTAGCTTTATGTTACTCTGCATAAGAGTATGCTAGTCCAGTGGTGGTGCAGATCAAAGCCTGCAAATCAGGTGTATGTGGCCCTAAATGAACCAGTAAGATTGGTCACAGGATGCCTAAAACCAACCCCAATACAAAAAGTGTATTACTTAGCTGGCATCCCTCCACCAACATTTCACTGAGAAAGTGCTGCTCAGAACGAGTGGGTCAAAGCAAGTTCCTCGGAAAAACACTTGCTATTTGATCACCAACCACCAAAGCAGTGACTGAAATCAAGGCACAGTTTCCCCATAATGTCAGCCCCCCACAAACAAACAACCCTCACAGACCACTTTACAACTATGGAAGGCAAGCAATGAGCTACCAGATAACTGGGCAGAACCACATGATTTTCTACTGCCTGGGCAAGAACAACCATGGCCTATGTGGAAAGTTTTAAACAGACTGTGTGCCAGGGTAGGGAGATCAAGGTTTAATCGGAGAAAGTGGGGTTTCCCTGTAAATAGTAGTCTATGTGAATACAGAGAAGAGCAAGCAGTCATTCACATGATACAATGCACACGATGCCCTTCAACGTGCACTGAGGAGGAGCTTATGTTGGCAAGAGGGCATGCTGTTGATGTGGCCCGATATTGGGCAGATGTCATTTAGTCCTTTTAATGCCTTTTTTTTAGATACATTAATTTTAGCTTTGTATGTTATTATATGCTGGTGGTGCCTCTGACGCGAACAAAGAAAGAACAGAATAAAAAAGCAATTCTTATCTAATACTCTTGCTGGAGAAGAGAAATCTCCCAGGAATCAACAATTTATTAACCAGCTGTCTTGAGGCTGTGTGTCTCAAGAATGAATAAGTTCATAAGCATTCTTCATATCCCTTTTATTTTGCCACTAAGTCACACTTAGCAGAATTCGCATCTTCTGAACGGGTGTATAGAAGACTGCATTGTAAGAGCTTATTTTTCATCCGATAGTGGACTACAACATTTTCTGTTGTGAATGGAGACAATAGAATTTACTTTTCAGTTCAGTTCTTTTCTTCCAACATTCATTCTGTTTTTAAAAGAAATGGGCTGGTTCCAGACAAAACTAGACATATTTTGCTGTTACTGAAATGAAGGCTTTCAGTTAGACTTGTCCAAGCTTTACATTAATTTTAACTGCAACTAAAATTGTCCTAGATTGACTAAGAAGGACTTGAATCAGCCACCACTATCAGTATCATCCTCAACATTCAAAGCCAGCATTATCACTGGAATACAACTGGGGGGGGGGGAGGTAAATTCCTCTTAAGGTAGAACTTTATTTATGCCTGCTGTAAAAGAATTAGTTATCTCAGCTTAGCCAGTGTGGACTTGTGCCCACTTGCTGTCATTGCAATTGATCTTTGGCTTCAAAACCATGCAGGGGTCTCTTCAATCTGCTACCCTCAGCTCTCATCTCTCTTGTTATGCCCCCACCAGCTACTGTCATTGACTTATTTTTTATTTTATTTTATTACATTTCTACCCTGCCCTTATCCAAAGACTCAGGGCAGCTTACAATTTAAAACAATTAAAAACACATTATCTACAATAAGAGTTGAAAAATTAAAAGTTAAAAAGATTAAAAGTAAAAAAAGTTAAAATACAAGTTAAAAAACAACACAGAGAGAGAGGTGGGGTTATGCAAAGGATCCAGCCAGCCAAGCTGACCGTCTGGCCCACACCCCATACATGCTCGCCAGCCAGGTCTTCACCACCTTTCTGAAGGGCAGCAGCTCTGTCTGGAGATGCAACTCACTTGGCAGGAGGTTCCATAGGGCCGGAGCAGACACAGAGAAGGCCCTCCTTCTCGTGCTAGAGAGATGAGCCTCTCTGGCTGATAGCATGACCAGAGAGCCTCTCCGGTTCACTCTGGTGGGAATGGACAGATGTTTTCGGGGTCATGCGGTTTCTTAAGTATCCTGGCCCACTACCTGGCCCACTTGGAGGCATACTGGGAGCCAGTGCAGCTCTCAGAGAAGTGGTGAGGCATGAGCATAATGCCCGCACCCCATCACAACCCGAGCAGTCACATTCTGGACCAGTTGAAGCCTCCGAATGGTCACCAAGGACAGTCCCATGTAGAGTGCATTACAATAATCAAGTCTGGAGGTGACCAAAGTGTGTGCGATCATAAGCAAGAAATCCCGATCTAGGATTGGGTGTAACTGGTGCACAACACGGAGTTGTGCAAAAGCATTCCTAGCCATGACTGCCACCTGCTCTTTGAGCAGGAGTCGTGAGTCCAGGAGGACCCTCAGATTACGCACCGGGTCTGTTTGGGGCAAAACAGCCCCATCCAGAATCAAAGATGGTATTACCTTTGGCCAGAAGAAATAACATGACTTGAAAAGGAAGCCAGGTCAAGCACATAACTGTTCAATATTAAGTCTGCTCACACTTTTCACGGCTTTCCAAATCTGCTGTGAAAGACAAAGCCCAAGACAGAAACAATGAGCATAGAAATAAAGGAGGCAAAATGATGAGTGAACAAAGCATAACACCAGGTGCTTTTCAAAATGTACATATCAATCATCCTTCGCAGAAGTGCAAACCATAGACACATATTCTGCTGTTTAGGGTTTTGAAAAGCCTGTTTCCAAACTTCAAGGCACCTTTTCTGTAAAATGTGAAGTTGAAGGATAGAAGTTAGCCATCTGAAAGCATTTGTTGGTCTGTCTCTGGACAAGGTACTGTACATATAAATAAAATGACTGATACTAGATAGGAATTTGTCTCTGTCGACAAACCAGACAGAAAAGGCTAATGTGGTGCAGGAAGATAGGAAAAACCACAGAGCGTCACAGTTGTATTATTGTTTATCCCTTAGGTGAAAAGAGGAGACGAAGCACTAAAGGTAGATCTGGGTTAACTGTTTGCATGAACTTATTAAATATGTCTGAATTGCAGTGGAATAAATTGCCAAGGGGAACTGGACTTGAATCACTATCAAATGATACAGAATATCTTGTTCTTGGGACATGACCTTAACGCTATTCCTTGTATCATCTTTCTTGTAGTGTCTAGTAGGAAATGTACTGTATAACCTTCTTACTATATAATCAGAGTGAAAGAACAACTTCTCAACATTTTGAAAGGTGTATTTAGAAAAAATTAAAAGCTGCACTTGCCTTAGTGTAGGGATCAAAATAAATATTCTAATATATTTTGATAACTAAGCAAATAAAAAGATTTTTTTAATTAAAACATAATTTTAAAATCCATTTCTGACTTATTATTACATATCATCAGTTCAATCTAAGTTATGGTTACTTTTTCATTTTTTTTTAAACTAAATCTATATTGTTTGTTTGTTTGTTTGTTTGTTTGTTTGTTTGTTTGTTTGTTTGTTTGTTTGTTTGTTTGTTTGTTTGTTTGTTTGTTTGTTTGTTTGTTTGTTTGTTCAAATTTATATTGCCGCCCACTCGCCGTGGTGACTCAGGGCGACTGACAAACAATACATTACATTACAATACAATATGTTGGTGTAGGCACAGGGGGAGGGGCGGCAAGGTCCTCATCCTGCCCTGGCTTCTTCCTAATACCTCGGATAATGCTAAATCTTGGTTCCACGAGTCTTAGCATTATCTGATTTTTAACATTATGCGTTAAAAGTCTCTCTCTGTTGCCTTAACCTAAATCAATCCAAAGTGCCATAGGGGCTGCACTTTCATAAGTCATTGTCTGTGGAGTACACCAACTGGCCAGACCTGGTCACATAATGATCCGCTTAGGATAGCAAAAACAAACCTCTATCCTATCTTCCAATGTTCACTCTCATACAGAAGCGTAGCTTACCTTGCCGGGGCCCCGTATAAAAATTGTTTGGGGGCCCTTTAGATGTGGGGCGGAGCTAACGTCATGACATCATGACGTCATGGGGGGAGCCAACGTCATGACGTCATGACGTCGTGGGCGGGGCCAAAAATAAAAATAAAATAAATAAAAATAAAATAAATAAAATAGAATTAAAATGTAAAAAAAAAAAAAAACCACACACACCTCAACCCACCCACCCACCCGAAACACAAAACCTCACTTACCTTAATCCTGGGGCCTCTTCTTCCTCCGCCTCTGCTGTCACCGCCGCCGCGCCGCCGCTGCTGCCGATCGCTCCCTCGCCGCGCACGGCGAAGGCAAGGGGCAGTTGTGGAAGGCGAGCGGGCGAAGCGAGGCAGCCCCGAGGCCCTCCCCCCGGTTGCCGCGGGGGCTCCCTGGCAGGCTGCGCCAGCCCGGGCGGGGCTCTCCACCTCGACGCTGGGGTGGGAGTCCACCAGCTGTAGGACCAGCTCGCGCGCCCCATCCCGCACGCAGGCGGCAGGTGAGCTCCAGGCGCGCGCGGCAGGGGAGCTCCAGGCGCGCGCGGCAGGGGAGCTCCAGGCGCGTGCGGCAGGGGAGCTCCAGGCGCACGCGGCAGGGGAGCTCCAGGCGCGCGCGGCAGGGGAGCTCCAGGCGCGTGCGGTAGGTCAGCTCCAGGCGCGCTCCAGGTGACCTGCCGCCTGCCGGGGGACGGGGCGTGCCCGCGAGCTGGTCCTGCAGCTGGTGGACTCCCACCCCAGCGGCAACCGTGGAGAGTGCCGCCCGGGCTGGCGCAGGCAGGGAGCCCCCGCGGCGACCGGGGGGAGGGCCTCGGAGTCGGGGCTGCCTCGCTGCTTAAAAGCTGCAGCTCTGACTCCGACTCTCCGACTCCGGCTTTTTTAAAAAAATTGGAGCCAAAAATGGCTCCAATAAAGTGCGCATGCTCAGAAACTCAATCTGACACATGCGCAATGCATCAGATTGAGTTTCTGCGCATGCGCAGTAAATTTTTGGTCTTTTTTATTTTTAATTTTATTTTTTGCCGTTGGGGGCCCCCGTAGCCCGGGGGCCCCGTATAATTGATACGGCTGATACGGCGGTAGCTACGCCTCTGCTCTCATACCTATCCTCCCCTTGCCTTATCTTAATTGGCCATTCAGGACTCCGGTACCAAGATTGAAGGACAATTTTTCCCCAAAGCAGTCTCCTTGTCCAGCCAGCTCATCCTCATCCAGGTTCATCTCATTAATCATCCTCAAGATGTCTGAAAGACCCCAAAGCCAGCCTTGACAAGGAGGACATAAGGCAGTGCCTTAACTCCTATCTATCTGGCACTTCACACCTCTGGGGTTGTTTGGTTTTCACCCTTTTGCTCCTCTTGCCCAGATAGTAACCCTAGCAATATTTCATGAAAAGGAAAATCCTCAGATTTGGAAGGTTAAATGGATGTTAAGCCTTCTCATAAAATCCCTCACTTTCAGAGAAAAGTTCCTCAGAGAGAGAAAGAGAGCACTACCTAGAAAAAAACACAGTGCCAGCTGTTTTTCAGGGTTTTTTTTTTTTTGTGCAGCTAGTCTTTTATGTTCACCCACTTGCCATTGATAAAATATTCCTTGATAGCAATGAACTCTGTGACAGGAAAATAAAGCAGGTCATTTTTGTCATTTATCCCTTGATTGAAAAGATGTCTAACCCCAGTACTGAGGGCTAGCCTGCCTTCCTTTGGAACCATTTAAAAGGTCCCATTATTCTATTGTCCCTTTCTTACCTCAGAGAATGGCACACATACTTTTCCATGGTAAGACAGTGAAATGAAAAACTCTGCAACATCTGTGCTCCTCCCTCTCCTTTTCTTCTGCTTTTTTCCAGCCTGTTAGAGTGACTCTGCTAAATGACAGTTGAAGGACAACTAAAGGCCAGCTATCATCTTAAGCAAGAGTGGTTTAATTCTACTTTTCTTCTCTCTCCCTTCATTGACCTTGAATGTTCAAGTGGCTCTATGCCATAGCTGACATTGTGTGGTGACCAAGCTGCTAACAAATTCTCAGAACTGAAAGGGGAGATGAAACTAAACATTAGGGGGCACCTCCATGACCTGATTTAACAAAAACCCTGGCCAGAATACAGTTAAGAATGCAACAATTATTAATAATGCTTGTAGAAACTAACCTACTTTCAAGTTTTTATATTTTGAAGACTTTCCATAAAAAGAGACAATTGTACAAATGGAAATTTGTCCATTACTAAGTGTTGTTGATGTTGTTGCTGAAACTGGTATTGTGACCTCAATATCAATTCCAGCTCTCTCTCTATAAATGATTGATAAAGTTGTTCTCTAAAAAGTGTGAGATTTTCTAACAACTATTTTAAGACATCCAAACTAGAGATAGTTGTAAACAGGCAAAGTGAATGCATAATTGCAAAAGTGATTGGTCTGTCATTTGCAGCAGGGTCTTCTACAACTCACAGGTCTTTTATTAAGCTGTAGAAATAATATCATCCTTTTGTGCACAGATCAGTAAACATTTCACCGAATGCTGCATACTCTTAAACCCATTTTAAATAAGACATTGCTCAGGAAAGATATATAGCCAGCTTGGGGAAACTCTAAAACTGAATGAACTTACTTTGGAAGCAAACTGCGGGTCCCATCTTTCTCTCCAGACTGTCTACTTCTGATTTTTTTTTTTTTGCAGATCAATAAAGTTTTGAAACACATGAAGTATGGACAGTGAAATGAAACTGTGGACAACACCTATTTGGATAGAGACGACATTAGCTTGTGACAGGTGTCCTGGTCAGTTTGTACTTTACATTTGCTCGTTGTCTTTTGGAGATGCCTTTGGGAAGCAGATAAATTATTTTTACTAAAAATCAACAAGAAACATCCTTGAGCCTTACCAACTATTCAAAAGTCAAACAAAATAGGTAGAGACAAGGATGATGTGAGAAATTCAATCTGGGTGTGCTACAAATTGCTTAATCTAGCATCTCAGTGCAAATGTTTGGCATGCCACAGTTAAAAGTGCTGAAAGAACCTTTCAGTTCATATGAAGGTAGCTGATCCACACTTAAAAAGATCTGGACACACTTGAGATTCAGATATGCACCTCTCTGAAAATCATGATTCAGTAACACCTTATGAAGTGATCTTATAAGAATTTCTTCTTGTGTCCTTCTTGCAAAGAGCATAACAAATGGTACACAAGATCTCTAGCTGACCTTAAGCTATCCTATTTTAGCCTGCACAAGTATCCAAGTGAGCCACATAGACAAACTCTAGGTTGGATTATACCAAAGGTTCAGAAAATCCAAATGAATCCATATGGGAGGATTCAGAGGACCTTTAATCATGTCATTTTGTGTTGAGGACTTTCAGGAAAAGATAGATCTTACAAATATATTTAGAGGATTTTGCAGTTTAGTACTCCTAGACTCATTGCAAGTATTATTTTCTCCATAAGTGTCACACATATTCACTTGAATTAGCAGAAATGATAGAAAAATACTTAAGGTGTAGGTCAAAAAATGACAAACTTGCAGTAAATCACACAAGAACATTGAATGGATGCATGAGAGAAATGATTTGACCTTCCACTTACTTTCATTTTCCTCCTGAGGAAAGGCAACCATTTTGTTAAATGCTCAGAATGAGATATAAATTTTCAAATTACCATAAGATTCCAGTTTCTGAATACTCCGATAAATGCTAGCATGTTTAACTATCTCCAGCCAAATGAAGCAGTTTAATGGAATAGTTAATAAGACTTCTGAAAATTAATTACTTTTCGTCATAGAAATTTTTGAATTGGTAGCTGTGTTTGTCTGTGCAAACATATCAGAGAGTAAACAAAACAAAAGAAAAAAACCAGCTGTGGCATCTTAAAGACTAACTCCTGTATTTTAATGTTAGCTGTCATGGACCAAGTCCACTTCATCAGACGTAAGAGTGGATATCATGGAATATATTTATATATTTCAGGTATGGAGACCCAGGGTGGCTGGGCGAGGTTAATTGGACATGGAAATCAATTAAGTCTGATGAAGTGGACTTGGTCCACAAAAGCTAACGTTAAAATACAGGAGTTCATCTTTAAGGTGCCACAGCATTTTTTGGTCATTTGTTTTGTTTTGTTTACTCTCTAATATACTTTTAATCGCTTATCATCAACCACCAGAGATTGTTACACATGCCCCCTAAAGGAGGACTGAAATTTAACCATTTTGACAATAAATGGTTCACCCAAAATGTGGGGTCATTGATGAGTATTTATTTATTTATTTATTTATTTATTTATTTATTTATTTATTTATTTATTTATTAATTATTCGTACTTACTATGTATTTTCAGTTCCCTGTTCAACGGAGTTGAGTACAAATGATCCACCCATCACGTAGACATCAGAGCCCAAGTATGACATTCCAGTCCTGCAAATATTTTTATTTTCATCTTTAAATTCAGCTAAAAAAAATCACCTTGTGGTTTTGAAGCACAATGTTGACATGCTTCAATTTCTCGATAACCCTGGTTGGCAAAAGCTGGTTACTAGACAAATGTGAAGGGTGTATATGTTCCAATTGTTTTAAAAATTAAACATCTCATTGAGGTGGGCAGGTGTAGGGGTAGATGTGACCTTCCAGGTTTCCCTAAGACTTCTGAATGTTGCCCACTCTTATAGTATATTGGACAGCTCTCATTTCTGGAACAAAAAAAAAAAACCTCATCAAAATCAATGATAGCTATCTGTGTTGTTTTAGCCATTTGAAGGAAGGTATTAGTCATGTGGAATTGGGTTTCTATAACTATTAAGACATTATTGGAAGAATAAGGTGACACTACTGTAATGGGTCTGTGAAAATGTGTGATTAGTCTTGTTCCTGAAATATTACTCTTTGTCTTAAACAAAACAGTGGATGCTCTAAGGTGAAGATCCTTCTGTGTCAATATAGGTTGCATACATAAGTTTGAGAGGGAGTCCCTGCCCTTTTCCCAGCTTCCTGTGCTCTGAAGTTTCTCTTATTTCTGAAATTTATATTATTTGAAATATAAAGAAATTTGGAGAGCCTATATAGTGTATAAATGCACCATAATTACAGTCTACTCAGAAGTAAATCTAATAGCATCTGATCAGAGTTAATCCAGGAAATAGTATACTGTATACATATTTATCTGTATGCCATCTATCTCCCTATCTATTTAAAAATATCAATGTATGATCTTAGAAAACATGAAACCTAGTTTGTTCCATTTTTTTCTTTCTTTCACATGTGCTTAATCTCAGTGAAATGACTTTTATGCTCACAAGTCTTTCAGGACATTAACCATCTTTTTTAAATGAACTTTGCAAATTATCTCTTGAAATAAATTGATTCTTGTTATAGTGGTTTCTATGTTATACCAGCTAATTACTGCCTTATTTTGAAGGAAGCAAACTCAGAAGCCATCCTTCCTTTCACAGTATGATTGGAAGCCACAAGAAAACAGCTCATCAAGGCTATCTATAAAACTATGACTGATTGCATGCATCAACTTTTGCTGTGTCACAGCTTTGAAATAAATGATGGCATTTTATAGAAGCCACTCTAAAGTTACATAAGAGAATGGCTTAAATTAACATAAAACGGATAAACCACATTTGTTCTTTTTCTCCATCCTTTTTAGGAAAATCATTTTTTATTCTAAGAGTATACATGAGGGCTGCAGCAATAATTCATAAGCCAAGTAATGATTCAAAGAACATATATATTGCAGAGAGTGTAAAACTGAATACCTGGTTGTGCCTATTTGGTAAAAGGTTATATGTATCTATCAAAAGCAAAATAAATAAATAAATGAGGTTTTGCTCTTTCTAGAACCATGTCAGAAATATATCAGAATGCTTGTAGAGAGCTGGGGGCAGACGAACTACATATCAGAATACAGATACTTAAAGAATCCAATCTTTCTGAATTCTGGTACAAACTGACCTGAGCTGCACCTCAGACTGATGGGAATGGGAAAATCAGAAGGAAGTGGTATATATATTTATCTTTGACTGCAACTCGTATCTGAAAATGATTTTTTTTCCTGAAGCAGGAAAAATGTCACAGGCGTGAATTTGTTTAAGGTGGATCTAGTGGTGGGCAGCAGCTGGTTCTACCAAACCAGTAGTAAAAATCCCAGGTGGTCTCCTGGGGGGGGGTAGTAACCCTCCCAGGAGACCACCTGGGATGGTTCATTTTTTTGGAGGTGACCGGTTCGGTCGTCTCTCCAGCCACCCTTCCTTGCAGCCCAAAATGACTGCTCATAAGTGTGCATGCATAAAAACACCATTTGACGCATGCATGCTGAATACTGGAGGCATGCATGCATCAAATGGTATTTTGACGCATGCCCACTTATGAGCAGCCATTTTGGGTTGCAAGAAAAAGTGCAGTGGCTGGCTTTTTGAGGCTCTCAGTAGCCTCTTTGGAGGAGTGGCGGCAGCCTTCCCTCGATCGCTAACCGCTGACCACTGACCGCCAGACAAGGCCACGGTGCACCACCGAGCCGGACCATGCTGAGCTATGCTGCTCTGCCAAGCCAGGCTATGCTGCCAGGCCTGGCCGGGCCGGGCTAGGGCATGCCGCCATGGTGCCGCAACGCCCTGCCGCTGCTATCACTGCCTGCCTGCTGCTCCCTGACCCCAGCCAGCGTTTGTGTTTGGGGTGGGTGGGTGTTTAAAACACTGTGTTTTATGTAGTGTGATTTTATTTCTACTTAATGTCTATTTTAATTTGTATTTTTATGTTTTTCATTTTTAATTAATGTCTATTTAATTTATATTTTATGTGTTTTTATTTACATTTTAATGTGTACTGTATTTTTATTTTATTTTATTACTTTGGCTCCACCCACAACATCATGGCATCATGATGTCAGCTCCGCCCACGACATCGGCTCCACCCACAGTATGGTAGTAAAATTTTTGGCTGCCCACCACTGGGTATATCCCATCTTGCCATGAAGTGACACACACACTATGATCTCAGAGCCATCACCCATGGCACACATGAAGCGTGACATGCAGGATTTATCACTGGGTCTGCAATGGACTGCCGCAGCCTTGATGATATGGACAACATGCACCTTCACAGCCATCCATCTGGCATGGCCTCTTCTGCCTCTATGACTGTTGGGAATCAGAGTTCCTCCTCTGTTCATTTTGCCATATATATATATTGTGGCCTTCTTCAGCAGTTATACAAGGGAAACAAAGATGAGAAACACAATGAATAGACATTATAATTATTGTTCTGTGCTGTCAAATCAGAACCAGTTCACAGTGACCCTAATAGAAATTTCAAGTTAAGTGAGATATTTTAAAATCGGTTTTACCAGTTTCATATTTCCAGTGAGTTTCCATGACTGAATGGGAATTTGAACCCAAGTGTTTTCATATTCTAGTCTGATACTCAATCCACTGCGCCACACTGAGTTTGGATATTATAATAGGCTCACTCATATTCTCTATAGAAGATGTTGTGAGGAAACATCTCCAAAAATAGATACTCAGTATGTATTCATGCACTGAAGTACTGATTTATGACTATTGTTGAACAGGCAGGGTGGGCATGAATACTTCAGCTCTTCCCCTGAATCCCTCTTTTATTTTATTTTTTTTATATTTTTTTTTTTGGGGGGGGAAATCTGAAGTGAAGAGACTCTCTTCCTCATAGAAGTACTCATTGGAATGCTTAGTCTTTGCAGATCAAGGTTCTACATCATACAAAGAGCCTACCCATGTAGGGCAGAGTTTCTGTATCAGATGTTGTTCTTCAAAATTATAGGAGAAAGAGTGGCAAGAGATGAATCTAGCACACTCCTGCTTGATCTCCTCTTCTCACTTATTATAACAAAAGCAATACTTCCTCACCTTCATAAGGTTTTGTTTAAACCAAAATACTGAAGTAAAACAAATCAGATCAAAGATAATCCTTGGAAAGATGTAAATCCTTGCTTTTCTTGCCTCATAAAGGACAACAAAGAACTATAACATTCTCTTTGTTAGCAATTGTCATAGAAAACCCCATTCTAACTATGCTTTTCCCTGATCCCTGTAGTCACTTAATTACCAAGTGCCTAGCACTGCAAGATAGAGAATTTCATACATAGGAGTCCCTGTATATGACTTTCCAATCAGAGACAGAAGAATGTAAATTAATTGCAATTGGTTAGAGTCCCCAAGTGGGAAGACTGGCATCAGGATAGTAAAACCACTGTGCAAGGAACTCTCTTTCTCTTTCACCATGGACCAGCCATGGGAGGGCCTCACACCATGTAGCTATGATAGGGCCGAAAGGCATAGGTAACAAGTTAAGTTTTCTTTATTTTGTGTATGTACACAAATGACTACGTCTGCAAGTTTGCTTCTGTACACTATACTCATTTTCTTAACTTACTTAATAAACCTATTTAAAATAACTAATAAACCTAATTAATCATAGATCCTTTGTGTCTGTTGAATTGGGGCTGGGGGTTGAGTGGACCATGCAAAGAGGCCACATCTATGCTACCTAATTCTGGTTCCTTGTACCCTCACTAGCTTGTGCCAAACAAAGCCAAGGGGAGCCCAAAGGGGTGGGTGGGTGGGTAGCACCACAGAGGAGAAGGCAGATGCTGCTGGTAAGAGCTCACAAGGTGAGGTGTGACAGGAAGGCATGTCGTGACAGCAATATATTTCTTGCAACTCATGATAAAGTTTTTACATTATTCAAAATAAAGTTCTACATAAAATTCATTGGTTTTGTGAAAATTTTCAAACTGCACCAATTGCACAACTCCAGGATGACTGCTAATTTTAAAAAATATCATAAGCACTACAACCATCATTTAACATAATAACATTATTCTTTGTTTTCCCTGTGTTCACCTGTGCTTAGTATAGAAAATGAAAAGTCAATAGAGATATTTCGTGTTTGAGTCCAGGATGTGAGGAACCAATTGACAACACAGCCACCAGGACCCAGACCAAGTAAGCTAAAGTCCAAAATCAAAGTCAGAGGTAGGAGTAAGCAGGGGAATAAGGCAAGTACAGTTCCAAGTCAGTAGACAAAACATAGTCCAGGCAGGCCAAATGTCATATAATTGAGGAATCAATATGAACAGGAGCAGGATACCATAGAGTTGAAGTGGGATCTAGAATAAAAACAGAAGCTAGAAAGCAGGGCCCACAGGGAGTCAAGCAGCACAAAGAGAAATAAAAAGTCAGGAGATCTTCACTGCAGAGGCAGCTTCTGAAGGGAAGAGGCAGTTCTTATACAGTTATTTCCACAGGACACCAGGTGATCTCATGAAAGTCCTGGCAGCTGGAGTCTAATCCTACAAGTACAGACGGAGCCTTGGAGCTGCCTCAGAACCTATCATAGACTAGCCAAGTTGGATGTCATGGACATTACATGAGACTTGGGAGGGGACAGTTTTTCTCTCCCACTAGGCTAGAACTGAGGAGTCTTGATAAACGATAAAAAAAAATATCAATGTACCTTGCAATTTCAAGACAGCCTAAGCAGCTGACTACACCTTGAAGTACTCCTTGCTGTTGAAGGCATTTATTTTTCTCAAGCTGTAAGAATTAAATCAGACATTTTGTCACATAGGCAGTTGTTTGAATGTGTAAAACAACAGGGGGACATGCCTATGGGTGGTGAATTAGGCAATCAGGCATAATGTTAAAGGACTTCAGAGATACAATCCTTCTTGAATTTTTCCTGAGTGTCCATGGAGGGTTTAATTAATTTATTTTTTTAAAAAAAATAAGGCTATTGGTTATATATTATATTAATATAGTGCTAGCCAGTTCTGCAAGAATTGAGGGGATGGATGGAACAAGTTTTAAAAAGCATGCCCTTCTATCACTCCCGGCTCACCCCTTTCCTTTGTATCAGTTCTTGCAGAACAGTCTAGTGCTATTCTGATATATTGTATAAGCAACAGCCTCAGGGGGGGGGAGGGTCAAAAGATCAGGCTTGTGTCTGTCTCTTTCTAGCTTTTAGAAGGGAAAGGAGGAAACCACATGGAAAAAAGAGGTTCGGGCATGGAAAATAAGAGACAGAGAAGAGAAAGTGAGTTTCCCAGCATTTGGGTTTTATCTAGCTCTCATCCCTAGCCACTGGGTATGTTAATTTCTTCCAGCTCTCTCTCTCACAGACCACACAAGGGCAAAGGCAGCAGCAACAGAGAAGGTATGATAAGGGGTGCTTTGCTTTGTGATGGAAAAGAGTGACTTAGGAGAGAAAAAAGTAAACACTTCTCTTCCAACTATTGCTATTGCTGAGGGTGACACAACTGTTGCTGTCAGAATCTATTGTGTGAAACTTTATAAAAAGGATGGAGAGAGACTGCAGAGGCAATTCCATAAAAGAAATGCAGAGGCAGGGAAGAAAGAAAAAGGGGCTGTGGGCTGGAATGCCAACCTGAACATTTCAGTGTGTGAACAAGCATTGTGATTTACAATATGATAGAGGCTATGATTCAAATAGCAGCAAACCTAAATCTCTCCAATTTGGCTTCCAAGTGTAGGCACACTCTAAATTAGTGAGAAAGAAGAATATAGCAAACATGTTTTCCATTCAAGCCCATGAACATACAATAGAATTAAATTAAATGAGACAATTCAGCCCCATGGTAGACAATACATGACTGATTGTAGTAGGCTCTGTTTGGCTAGATGACTCACAAATTTGCAGAAATATCCTGTCCTTGAACCTCTCTTTGTTTGAAAAAAATGTGTGTGTGTGTGTGTGGGGGGGGAGCAATTCCTTTAAAGCTGGACAACCATGACTCAGAAAAATTGGCTCTTCAACACACAACATGCCTGGAATTACCAAAATGAATTATCTTTATAATAATTTAAATCATCAAGCAAATGAGAAGTAATCGCATTTTGTTCAAAACCATTTGCAAACGTAAGAAGTGAAAATTCATCAAACCAATCGTTAGCTATTGTTAGGATAATTGCTAGCATGATTGCTGAGCTCCACCCCTTGAGTTTTATTTTGCCTCAATTACAATTTCTTTCTACAATTTATGCAAACAGCCCCAGCCTGCAATTGCATTTCGATTCAATGAATAGGCTTGATATCCATTTTGGAGCAGAAAATGAGCTTTATATCTTGAAGACATACACATATATGGAATTAGGGAACAAACAGCTTAAGCCTCATAGCCCATTCACATTTAGTTTCTGCTCTAATATTCTATTTTCTGAATACATCATCCTTTTTAAGTGAATTAATCTACTATTTGAGAGGTCTTTTTAAAAATTGTTGCTGTAGTTCCATTTATAGTCCCTTCTTTGGTGAGATGAAAATAGTCTCAACTGAGCTAATCTTTTTGACACTGTTTAAGATTCTTATTTGTACCCCAAATAGTCTAGCGCTAACTATGTAGGAGGTTTAAAAAACCTTTTCAACAAGTGTACTTTTGCTTATTAAGATTTTTATACCTTGTGAATCACAGAGTTCAAGATCAGCAGGAATTTCTCCCTTCTCTATAAAAAGATCCATATAGCTTACCTATCTTCAGGTTGAGACAACAATATTCCATAATGCCTCTTCTGATACTTATGCAGAACTCAGTTATAGAGTTACTAGACAGATAAGTGATACATGCTCATTACATCATGGGATCAAGGTGATTCCTGCAATTCTGGGGTACTCATTTGCAGGGGCACCACTTTACCTGAAGAATCTGAAAATCCAAAGTTAGTAGCGCCGACAGTGTCTGGGTGCAACTACCTGGAGCCACATGTTAATAAAATACTTTTAAAAGAAAAAGTTTCAATATCATTAATTTATTTAGATTCATAACCCTCTGGCCGAGATGAAATCAGACTAATAAAAACAAAGAACTGGGGGGGGGGTGGAGAATAAAAGTTTTTATTGCATAGGGCCCTTAATGCAGTGAAAACCTCTGTACACATGGCTGACCCAAAGAATGTGGGGATTCAGCCCTGAATCATTCATGACAAGGTATATTTATACATAAGTATACAAGGGGTACAAAAGGGGAAGCTGCAGCTTATCATGTATCTAGGGAAATCATACAAAGGTTCAGTTGCACCATACATCACCAGAATTAACAAAAGTTACAAAACATTCCAATATTTCAACAGTTATGTATGCAGGTAATCTATTCACACAATTACAAAATCCTTTTAATGTACACATTTGGTGGCACATTAAGTCAAAAGTTCATGACAGGATGCTGTCTTTTCCAGAGTCCCCTCTGTGCGGGGCCTCTCACAAATCTTTTGGCAAATCATTCTTTCCAATGGCCATGCCTACCAGGCGTGCATCAAATGCTACACCACTGATAAGGTGTGGCAAAGCCCTTGTCTAGCGTCCTCAAATCCATTTCAGATGCCTGGATTAACCCAAAAGTCCTTCATTATCTGATGAGCTGCAGGGTTTGACCACATTCTTGAACTGCCAGGCAAGGCTGTCAACTTAATTTGAAAGGATTATGCTTTCCACATCTCAAAGGTATAGTTTGTTTCCTGGGCTTAAAATACAATCTTAAAGAGTTAGGACACACATTAATATTATGAGCTCAATATTAACTCATGTAACTAGTCGAGGAGCAAGTCCCCAATTTTTAGAGCTGAATAAAATTAACCCAAGTTCTCTAGGTGATTCGTAGGCTGAGAAATGAAATTTCGAATATTAAAATGGCTTGTTCATTTTTGTTATTACACACCGACAGTGATCGAATCATATGCTCCATTTAACCGCCATGCGCTGTCCATTAGCTTTGATGCCATGAATCTGCTATTTCCTCCTGTCACCGCTGGGGGAGCTGTTTGAAGCATTTCAATGGGAAAAGCGGGAGATTTACTTAAATCTCCACTGCTTCACATGTTTATGGGGATGTGTGTTATCTTACTTGAGAGTGTGAACACATGCATGTTGATGTCATGCTTATGCAAATGTATGAAGGGGCAGGGGTGACCAGAAGGGGAAATTCTTTATTAAACCTAATTTTTAAATGGAGTTTGTGGAATCCATGTATTAAAGCCATCATGCCTGCTAAATCTGTACCTACATCACACAGACAGGTTTTTTTTTTTTTGAGCCATATGTCTCTGAGGAAATTTGTGGAGAGTTTACCATAAGCCCACTCTAGGAAGGCAAATCCTGTCCATTTCATTTTTCACTGGAGAGAAAGTGGAAAATAATATTTTCCCTCTCCTTTAGGCTAAACTATCCAGGTTTTCATGCATTTCTCATTTTCAGCAATTATTTCTGGTTAAAAAAAGGTGGAGGTTGCAGGGGGGACACCTATTTTACACAAAGATATAGTCTTTTCTGCGGAAAGCACATATTTTTACAAAATACTTTTTCATACAAAATGCAATTTTTTCTAAGGGAAGATACAGGATCTCTTGTTCAAAAACTCATTTGTTTGCAAATTTGCTGTTGTTTTTCTACTCATTCAGTAGCAACAGTCATAGTAGAAACTAAAATCTTGTTTTGCTCTGGTCTTCTCTCTCTTATTTTTCTGCTTTGGAAGAGGAATGATGTCCTTTTTTGCTCATCCATCTTCCAAGGCACATGGCTGGAAGAAAGACTTTACTTCTTTCTAAACCAACTTCATCAAGACTCCTTAGCACACATATATCTTCTGACCTCATTTTGTGAGTAAATTATATTTTTCCTTCTCTCAAGTATCTAGACCAGGGGTTACCAACATTTCCCGTGAGGAGACTGTTCCTGCCACTGTGCTCAGCTATGCGGACCAGAGGCATGGCTGCGCCCACTGCTTATGTTGTCATCATCGGTGGTGGCAGGAATTGTGCCATTTTAGCAGCTTCTTGCACAGCCTCTGCCACTTCCAAAGGTGGCAGGAAGCTTTTCAGAGCATGTTCACTCAGTTTTGGGATTTTTTCACCACTTTTCCGCTGCACTTCCACAGCCAAACTATGGTGGTGGGCATCTTCCTGGTTCCATGCTGGGAACCCAGGTGCTGATGTCAGCCTCACCTAGCACCGGAAGTCACCAACTGTGGGCTGTAGGCTGGGAACACCTGATCTAGACCGTGTGTTTATTAGTTGGGCTACAAAGAGGTGAACTGGGAGACTAGCATTCAAACACAAATGGCTTACAACCTGCACCCCTTTGCTATGCCACTTCTACAAATAACTTAACATCTTGGCCATGGCAGTCCTAAACTTCTTAATTTGGGAGAACTTTGGGGTTTATGAGATTAATAATAACCAATCCGGCAAACTATATCCACCAAATTACACAGATCGTACATGACAGGCTTGTTCTTGTTATACGGTCAGTAAATACTATGAAAAACATCCCCCAAATCTAATTATAGCTGTGTTATTACCATAACATTTCTAGTTGATCACATGTTTCAGCACTACCAGATGCTACTGATTATTAGAGCTGAAATGAAGAGTGGCTTTTCAGTTTGGAAATAGCTGTTATTTTTCGATTCCCCAAACTCATGCATATATTCAGCTCCTCTGCGGATTTTCCAGGAGTCATATACATTTGCCAGAACACTTTGCATCAGCAATTGTTCAGCAGTGGGAAATGCTATGACCTGGTTGGGCGATGGTGATTTCAGCTGTAGTAACTAGACCAGCCATACGTAACAGATAGCAAGGCAGAGTATAGTAATACCTCGGATAACGCTAAGACTTGGTTCCACAAGTCTTGGTGTTATCCGATTTTTAGTGTTATCCGATCCATGTTAAAATCCTATGGGATGGATCGGATAACGTTAAAGTTCCATAGAGATACATTGTAACCGCAGAGGCTTTAGCGGTTGTTATCCGATCCATCCCATAGGACCTTAACGTTATTCGATCCAAATCTCCTCCCCAGATTACTTAACGTTATGCGATTTTAGCGTTATTCGAGGTAAACGTTATCCGAGGCATTACTGTAGATGAGTTCAGGCAGTGGGATTTAGGAAGACAGATGAAGGTAGAAACTGATTAGTCTGGACAGTGAAACCCTTGTTTGACATGAGAGGTTAGTGACAGGGTGCTTTTGCCAAAATCAGATCTCTCTAAAAGGCCCAGCTGCCCATTGTGCATTATCTTCACTTTGTTTAAGATACATGGATCTCAACAACAACAAGAATCGGGTGCTGCTGCAGCACCCATCATTTAAAATCCTCCACAATATCTCACCACTGTGGCTAGAGTGCCATGCCATAGCTCAGGTCCCATTGGGATACAGGTACATTGTGGGAATAGGTTAAAATACTGGGGAAAACAATGGAGCTTTCCAGTATGAGAAAGGGCTTTTGCTGCTTGAACTTGCTCTACTAGCTTCAGGTAACACCTTGCCCTCACTGCCTGGAAAGGAAAGTGATCCAGCATCCTCCCCCTCCACTGTGGGTCTTTATACTAAGCAAGTGTAGT
Organism: Furcifer pardalis; assembly: GCA_030440675.1. Classification (NCBI taxonomy): domain Eukaryota; kingdom Metazoa; phylum Chordata; class Lepidosauria; order Squamata; family Chamaeleonidae; genus Furcifer; species Furcifer pardalis. The sequence continues at coordinate 3,659,082 of CP126892.1, read as the reverse complement.
AAGAGCAACAGCTACTGATACTAGATAAGTTATTTTGGTTCTGTTAGCACCCACTTGCTTCACTTCGTTCAGGTAAGTTAAGGAAAGGAAAGGGGATCACTGTCTTGTCTTCCTTAAACTACTGGAGACAGAGGGAGCTTGCTTGGCAAAGGTAAAGGTTTTCCTTGCTTGAAAGCCAGTCGTATCTGACTCTAGGGTTCAGTGCTCATCTCTGTTTCAAAGCCGAAGAGTCAGCACTGTCTGCTTCTGCAGAATTTTCCATGGTCATGTGACAGGCATGACTAGACACCACAGATTTTTTTTACTGCTCCCTCTAGAGCAGGGGTCAGAAGACCTGGCTCTCCAGATGTTCTTGAACTTCAATTCCCAGAAGTCCAAGAACACCTGGAGAGCCAAGTTTATTGATCCCTGCTCTAGACAGGGAGGACTTCACAATCTCGCTGTTGCTGGAGACTTTAATCTTACTGGAGGCTCTGCCAACATTGATGCTAATCTGGAGTGCAATAAGACATTTTAAAAATATTAGCAAAAATGGTGCATTTTGTGTTCCATATCAGAAAGACAGATGACTCAGATGGTGATGCAGAGAATTTTAAAAGCAGACCTTCCTACCTGTGTCAGACCTTTGATGAAAAACCAGACTCACATCTTCAGGCTGAGTGGTTGTTTTAGCATGTATAAAATACACCTGAAGCTTCTGCTTCCATCTTCTGTAGCTTTCATTACGATAGAATGAGGAGCACACAATTCAGCTGGCAGCTTAAATTAACCTACAAACTTACAGTACTGTTTCCCACATAGGAATCAGGGTGATATTTGGTATCTCACAGGCTTATAAGTTTAGGAGTGCGTGCCACTGAAGGTTTAAAAGAGTGTGGACTAACCATTTTACACACATATCTATCCCTATAAAACATTCCTATAGAGAGTCAGACCCAGTCATTGGCTTGTGCTTGTCATGTTCAGAAAAGGCTGAGAAGAAAGGACAGCAACGTCTCCCAGGATAGCTCACTGTCAAATTCAAAGTCAAACGCTGACAAACTTGTGATGCCCTTTGCCATTGCAGATGGACTAAAAACAAAGGGCAGTATTTCTACAGAAATACTGTAAACATAAAAGTTCATGGGGGGGGGGGGGGGCTACAGTGCTTCACAACAGGTTCATAATGTTGGCCAAACCACCATAAACTACAGGCAATGCGACTGAGGGCAGAAGATCCCAACATCATCAAAAGGAAAAAAGAAATGGGACAGAATACATGTTTTCCAATATATGTTTTCCATATAGGTGTTTTCCAAGACACCTGCGGCCGGGGGAAGAGGCGGCTGCCGCGCCCAGCCCGGGACACTCTCCACCTGCGTCCTGAGGCTGCGCTGGGGCAGGGGGCTTAAAAGCTGCAGCGGCGGCTGGACTGTTGGTATTGTTCTAATTTTTGTGTAAATTTGATGATTTCTGTAATTTCTTATTGTTGTTGAAATTGATACCTATTGAATTTTGATTATGTAATGATGTTGAGATGTTTTGTGGTGTTGATACAGTGCTGATTATTATTTTTTCCTATATTTACATGTTGTGTTTATAAATTTGTTGTTTCTCTGTGCTTGTGAACCGCCCTGAGTCGGCCCAATCCGAGTAGGGCAGTATAAAAATTGGGAAAAAAAATATTGTATTTATTTATTTATTTAGTCAAATTTAATATCCCACCCCAATCAGGCGAACCCGACTCTGGGCAAGTTATCCTTATGTTAGATGCACCCCACATTACAGCAACTAGAATACGATAAAGACCTTCTTTAATACTTCAAAAATGGCATAGCTGTAGAACATCTTTGATTGCCACAGCCATGAGACAAACAGAAACTCAAGAGTGAACTCATTACTTTCATTGTAAAATCTCATTTTTCTTTGTGGTCTTCTGGATCAGTATGTCTGTGTGGTACGCAATCAGAATCTTCTAGACCAGGGATTCTCAACCTGTGGCCCGTGGTCTAGATGCAGCCCACATCACTATTTCATGTGGTGCTCCCACCACCTCCACTACACCAGGAAGTGCTATATGGTGGAGGAAGGGCGAAATGGCCGTCTAGTCCCCAAGGTGTCTGAGGGAGTGTGACTCAGCCCCCAGCTTAAAAAGGTTGAGAACTCTTGTTCTAGACCATACATGCTCAGCACTTTCTCCTCCTCCCTAGCCTACTGCAGCAACACCTTCAAGCCTATTGTCCAGTTTTTGCTAGTTCTTACCATTTTTACTTACCTTTTGCCTCATCTCTCCATTGTACTGCCTAAAACAAACAAGCCTTCTTCAATACCACAAAATTCTAGATGCACTGAGAACCTGCACAGAGTGTAAGAAGAGGGTTGTTGTTTCCAAATTCCATAATAATAGAGTGTGAGAAGAGGGTTGTTTCCATTTCCAAATTCCATAATACTAGAGACTTCACAAATTAACACTAAGGTCTGTTATTTACTGTTATCTATCCCTGTGTTGTTTTTAATCTTTCGGTTGTTTTAACTTTGACGTTTTAGTGATAGTTTTATTCTTGTTTTATTCTTTTTATTCTGATTGTGGGCCGCCCAGAGTCGGGTCCTCCCGATTGGGGCGGGGTATTAAATTTAATAAATAAATAAATAATAAATAATAAATAAGGTCTGTTCTGCCGCTATTCAAGCTAATAGGAAATGCTGTAGATTAGACCTCTTGGGTAGAAAAATCTGCTCTATGGCAGTTTGAGGTTTGGGAATTTCTAATTTCCTGGCCACTATGGCTGCATACCATCAATTTTTTTGGAAGAGGTTTCAGGCCCTCATGGCCTGTTTATAGTAAAGGTAAAGATTCCCCCTTGCTTGAAAACCAGTCATATCCGGGGTGGTGGTGCTTATCTCCTTTTACAGCCAAAGACTCAGCGCTGTCTGCAGACATTTCCATGGTCACGTGGAAAGCATGACTAGATGCTGGAGTGCACAAAATGTTGTTATCTTTCCTGCCAAAGCAATACCTATTTTTTGTTGTTCAGTCGCACAGTCGATTCCGACCCTCTGCGACCCCATGGACCACTGTCCGCCAGGCACTCCTGTCCTCCACCATCCCCCTCAACTCGCTCAGTTCTGTGCCCATTGTCTCCACTGTTTATCTACTGTTTATCTACCTATTTATCTACTTGCAATTTCTAGTTTTCAAACTGCTAAGATGGCAGGAGCTGGGTCAGATGATGGGCATTCAATCCATCATGCAGCACTTGGGTCTCAAACTGCTGACCTGCCAATCTTCTGGTCGTCAATGTTCAGTGTCTTAACCACTAAGCCACCATGGCCCTTTTGGCCTGTTTACCTGAAGACAAAAGTCATTTAGCAGTTTCTTTTCATCAAGAAGCTTATTTTTTAACAACTCACCACATCCACTCAGCTAGGCATATTCCTGACTGCTCTGCCAAGAGTATGTCAGCAATGATAACACTCCACAGACATGCTTGGTTGAGGTCAGAAGGAATTTCAGCAAATTCAAAGTAAAAAAATTGAATGCTTTCCTTTTGATGAAGAGGGTCTAACAGTAAAACAGATGACATCATAGAGGACTTGTTTAAAAGGAAGTCAGCTGCCAAATACATGGAACTAAATAGTCAATCTTATCAGAGAGAAAGTACGTTCTCTAAAATAAAAACAAACCATCTGAAAAATCTCAAGGTTCTGCCTCGGCTTCCTCCCAGATGTACATCTAAAATACTTGTACAAACAAGAGTAAACAAAGTATTTGACTCCCCATATTCCAAGATTGCACCTAGTAATCAGTGATGAGATGTAGCAGGTTCTCACCAGTTTGCCAGAACCGGTAGTAACTTTCCCCAGTGTCCCGGAGAAGCGGTAGCAGCTTTTTGGGGGAAACCACCTTCAGGGTTTACCTTTTCACTGGTTCCCCCACTGCACATGCGCGCCAAGCACTTGGTGTGAATGCATGCCTACAGTGCTTGATGCATATGCACGGCCACCTTACTGTCCTTGTGTTGTGGGTGAGTGGGCTGAGGGGTGTGTGTGTGTGCGCGTGTGCTTATTTATTATTTTTTTTCTTTGGCTCGGCCCATGGCATCATGACATCATGATGTTAGCTCCGCCCACATTGTGATGATGTCACGGTGGGGTAGTAGAAATTTTGACATCCCACCACTGCTAGTAATCTACTGTTTGCCATTCTCTTCTTTCCACAGTGACGCTAGACCATTATTGCTGCATATCAACACATGGTGCATAATTACCTTGGATTCTTAGCTCTTCTCTATAGTCATCCATGCTTATGCCATCAGATTCTCAAAGCTTCTTTCAACTAGCTATATTTATACAGTTTTAATGGCAGAAAGACTTTTGGACATTTCCTGTGAAGAATTCTCAACATAGAAGCACCAAAATAAACAAAGCTTGTAGGAATAGACAGACTGAGGTTTTCTTGAATTATGGCCACATTGAAATGTATTTTTTGCCCTGATACCCAGATGAATTTTGATGTGGTTGAAAAAGATTGCCTGACCACCCTCCCCGCCCCCCCAATGCTACATACCCTGGTAGCCCTCCAGGCAAATTTGGAAACAGCAGCCATCAAGTCAGTGGTTCTATCTGAAAGCATGACATGTGGTTAGTCAACTCAATCTAAGGGAAGGCAGCAATGAGGTCATTTTGGAATTTAATGTTTCAGAGGGATAACTGTCAATTGTGGAGGTCACAAGCATCTGAGTTTGCTCAAGAGGCCTATACGTTATGAAGGATTCTACTGGGAGATTTCAGTTATCAGAAATCTAACCTTGACAGATCTCCTCTCAATTATCAGTCAGACATGGGAAGGAAACTAAGGGCGAAGAGGAATTCTGAGTAGATTACATTTTATAAGTTTCAAAATATGTTTGATATTGATAGGAAACAACTTAAATAATGTATAATTAAAGCAAACGACATAGTATGGTCAGACAGAGGCCATCTGAAGTTGGAAATAAAGTTTTGGTTTTTCAAAGAAAAACTGTGGCCTGGGAAAACCATATATAATGTATGATAAAAAACATTTATGTCAAAAGTAAAATGTCAGAGGAAAAGGGATGCAAATGGTCTATCTAAATACGGTATGCTAAAACCACATTTCCAAAGATAAAGAAGTGTTATAGATGAGCAACCTGATGACACCATATCAGACCTGTTGCAGAGAGACTAAAAGGAGCTGTGGGGTGTTTTTGTTTAGTTTTGTTTTTTGGTAGCATGGTGTCAAATCACCCACTCATGGCAACCCCACCAATGAGTGATTTCCAAAATTTCTGTCCTCAGCAGGTCTGCTTGCAATTTGTGGCAATTAAAAGGCATAGATAACATCAGATGGACTATATGCATTTAAAAGAATCCCTTTTTGTCTCAATATATATCTACTAGCTTAATCCCAGAGGTTAATAAATATTCTTTTAGCTGGTATGAGAGAATTTGGCATGACATATATCTATGATATTGCTACTTGTATTAAATATTTAAGAGACCATCCACTGCACAGAAAAAAAACACTTATGAATTTAACCATCAAATAAAATAAATACTGGTTTGATTTAAAACGCATGACATGTTTGAGGCGTCTCCTTGGAAAGTACACTTGTGCCAATTTGCCATAAATAGAATAAAAGATGCCCATGTGAGCTTTCCTTTGTAATGTGCTCTTGATGTTAGCAGGCAGTTTTATGTAGCAATGGACACATTTGATTTAGGTATATGAGCTGTTTTATTTTAGCAACATGAGGAGCAAAATATCTTGCAACGTACCTAAACAGGAGAGTATGTACTTAACAGCTTAGCTGAAGGCAGAGAGTAGAAGATGACACATATAAACATGCTCAAAGGGAAGAAGTTACATGCTACAGTTATGAATGAATTCCTGTTGATGCAATGATAGATCTATTGCATGAATTTAAGAAATGTTGCACCATAGATCAGATTAAATGGTCACCTGATACATCGCCAAAGATGAATAAACATGATAAAACATTGTATATAGGTATTAAAATTATTATTTCTCAATTCCAGAGAGGATAAATTTAACAAGGTGTCATATAGATACAAATTATCATTCTCAAACTAGATCCTCAGCATACAAACAATGGGATAGTGTTAAAGTGAATTGGGAGAATAAAGTCAAACAACATAGAAAATAACTGTTTCACAATCCAGAAGGAATGTCTGGCTGTTATGTGGATCAGTGGCATTGTGTGTGTGTGTGTGTGTGTGTGTGTGTGTGTGTGTGTGTGTGTGTGTGTGTGTGTGTGTGTGTGTGTGTGTGTGTGTGTGTGTGTGTGTGTGTGTGTGTGTGTGTGTGTGTGTGTGTTGGGGGTGGGGGGCACTTTTTGGCGGTGGCAAAATTTCACAATAAATAGGACTTTGCAACCGCCACTGCCCCGGTGTCGGGGAACCAGCCCCCAAACAAACGGCGCAAAGAAGTTGAGACTGCAATTCTTGGATCCAATGAATAAAAGCTTTTATTAACCTGCTTGACATCTCAAAGCAGGCTACGAAGTATCAGATCTGATCTGCTGTGCTTAGCCGGTGTGCTTAGCTTAGCTCAGCCTCCTTGCAGCAGACCTCATGGCATATATATAGAGTAACACAGAAGAATAGATGCCTTTGAGATGTGGTGTTGGAGGAGAGCTTTGAGAGTCCCCTGGGCAGCAAGGAGAACAAATAGGTCAATCTTAGAAGAAATCAACCCAGAATGCTCCTTGGAAAGTCAAATTGTAAAGATGAAGCTAAGGTACTTTGGACATCAAATGAGAAGAGAGGATTCGCTTGAGAAGGCCTTTATGCTGGGAAAGGTGGAGGGCAAAAGAAAAAGGGGGCGGCCAAGAATGAGATGGTTAGATGGTATTGTAGAGACAATGGGCACAGAGCTCAGCAAGTTGAGGGGGATGGTGGAGAACAGGAGTGCCTGGCGGGCAATGGTCCATGGGGTCGCAGAGGGTCGGAATCGACTGTGCAACTGAACAACAAAACAAAACACAGAAAAAGGGAGTATACATGTTCAAGCAAGGTCTTGCCCAAAAGGACTCGCCCAAAAGGAAGGAGGAGGGAAAGGAGGGAGGAGGGGTGTGCGAGAGGGTGGGATATGGGTGGAAGGCAGAAAAACACCACCATAAATCTAATCATGAGAAAACATACTTTGTAGCATCACTGCCTTACAGGAATATATATGTAGCATGCTATGGCTGTGGATGCTTATCTCATAACAAGGGCCCCTTAACCTAAACATGTTGTTTATCTTAAGACTAAATGTCTACTTATCTTTAGAGCTAGGAGAAACCAGCCAGTTTGATGACGCATGTATACTTCCTTCAGTAGCAGGGGGCCCAGTTGCATTTTTCTCAGCAGTATACTCAGAATAAATTTTATTTATTATTTATTTTATTTATTTATTAGTTCAAATTTATATTGCCGCCCACTCGCCGTGGCGACTCAGGGCAGCTTACAGACAATACATTACATTACATTACATTACAATTACATTACATTACATTCTAGCATTCAGTGTCAATACAGTACCTAATACAAGTCTATGATCTATAACACAAGTATATAAAGGGGGCACAATCTAATTAAGGCTATAAATGAATTCCCACACCCCGGGACTTTCTAGTAGCCGGGGCAAAGAGGCTGCTACGGGGACGGGGGCTTCTGTCATGTATATTTGAGGATAGATCATTGGAAAGTAGGCACAGGTTAGATCAATGTTTCCCAACCTTTTGTTTTTGGACTTCATAGTTAATTCCCCAAAGCACTGGTCAGCCAGTGTAGTGATTTAGGCTTCTGGGAATTGAAGTCCCCCTGTGGGGCATGGCCACCATTGGGTTAGATGCAAAGATGATTGGTGGGTGGGTGATAGGATGTTTGGTGTGGGGCTGAATGCTGATTGGTTGGAGTGTTTGTAATGTGAAGGAATAGCAATCTGTTTGTGGTAGGCAAGGCTGAAAAGTATGTTTAAGGAGTCCTCTGTACTGAGTCTGTGTAGAGATTCCGCCGTGCTAGCCAGATGTGCAAGTCTATTTGCAAGCGTAATTGGTGACAGGTTTGTGTGATGAATAGCTATGAATGCCTGAATAGTGTACATGCACAGCCTGAGTGGTAATATGACTGACAGATGAATGATAGAATATTGAATGTCGGGCTGAATGTTGATTAGTTGGTATGACTGGACCTCATGGGGAAATGGCAGCTGAGAGGAAAGTCAGCCTGTTTGGAGAGTCGGGAAGGGACTGCTCAAAAATCAAGTAAAGGGTAGTTAGAGTCAGAGAGGGGAGGAAATTAATGGAAGTGTCTGTCTTGTGACAGAAATTGAAAGGAACCTCATTTGGAGTGTGATGTCTAGAGATCTATGAAAATAGTTGTTCTGAATTTGAATGCAAAAGAATATATTTATATTTTACAAGCATTTTACTCTTCATATTATGTAGCTAAACTATATTTCCCCTCCATACAATTTCCTTATGTTTCCTGAATAAAACCCTTTTGACTATTCAGAACCAAATTATCTTTAATTTTCTGAATAAATTAGACAATATTGAATAGTCTACTGCAGGGGTTCACAACCTACAACCCAAGGGCCACCATTCCATCCAGCCTATGGTGGTGACCACTCCAAAAGTGGATGTGCCCGTGCATGCGCAAACATACCTGCCACCATTGGTCCTGCCCTCAGCATGTTCTGAGGGGGAGTTGTCCAGTAAGAGGCCTCAGAAGAGATCCTTACAATTGATATCTGCATAATGACAAATTACTTCCGTAGATGGCACCTTAAACCAAATGTCACCAAGTCAATTCCCCAAAGCACTGATCTGCCAATGTACTGACTTGAGCTTCTGGGAATTGAAGTCCACCAGCATTGCGCAGATCATAGTTTGGGAAATTATGGTGTAGACAAAGCGCTTCCAACACCCCATAAAGACATATAGAAAAATCTTTGTGTAAGGTGCACAGACCTCAATATTATGATGTGTGTTTCACAGTGATTTTTATTACCATGTTAACAATGCTATGTATTTTAATTCTAATAACTCACTCACATAATGGTGTTATCCCAGTTTTTTTTTGTCACAGATTCAAATCAATCATCCTCATAGTAGCAGTCCAATAAAGGGAAGCTGTTACTGGATCTCTTTCTCACCTCCACCTTCCTTCTCTGCCCTAGTTCTACTGAATGTACTCACCTCTCATTTTTCAGTTCAGCATTGCCAGACTTTCATGCTTTACACTGTCCACCTATTTCATTATATGTTAGTTTCCCTCTTCTGAATCTCCTCTTTTTTCCCTTTTATTTTTCCCAGTGTAACTTTTAATCAGTTCTTGTTTAGTGAACTGCACTGTTTCGCACTGTCAGAAGTTTTGTTCCAGAAAAGAAAAAAAGAAAAAGGGTTGAAGGAAGCAACAGCTGACAACCCAGTGCTATAACAAGGCAGTGGAGAGAGTAATCCTCCTTTGTGTGGTTTCTCAATTCTCATGGGCATTTAAAAATAATGGAAATATTGTTGCCTGAACAAGTGGGAGTGAAGCTGAGTGGGTGGAAGTGATTTGGTCCAAGTGAAAGGCAAAGAACTGATACTGAAAATATTAAAGGATGTTCACATGGTGAAAGGCTGGTGGCCCAAAATTTGGTTGATATGGTCAGCAATGCTGCCCAAAAAGGTTTGGAGAATAAACTGTGACCCAAGATGTATTGACAGAGTCCAGAGGGAATTCACTAACCATTTCAGGATGGGTTGGGCTCAGTAATTACTCAGCCTGACATTAGACTAGAAAGGGCCGATCTTTACCAACAGGATGGGGTGCACCTATCCAATTCTGGTTACAGTATTTTCCTTAATGACCTTCAGGGGGTCTCAATGCCAAATTTCATAACATGAAGCCATGTGTATAGTGACAGGATGCCTCAAACCTACACCAATTGAGAATATATACCCTCCTGTTGGTATCGCTCCACTTAAGATCAAGAGAGAAGCAGCAACGGATGCCAAGAGAACTAAGCAAGAGAACAATCCTCAACATCCTTTGAATGGATATGAGCCTCAAGTCTGCAGGCTCAGATCCAGGAAGAGCTTTATGACAAGAAGAAATGTTTTTGAAGGTACACAACAGCAAAACCAAATTAACAGATGGAGGAAGGAGCTCATTGGACAAGGAACATCATTAAAGGAGGCTATAGCTGAGGAACCTAGTCTTCTCTACATCACTTGGAGGACCCGGAATAGGCTGAGGGTCAGAGTATTAAATGTAAAACCAACATGGGGGTTGATGGCGGACAACAACACATGGTGTGAATGTGGAGAGATTCAGAATCCAGCTCATTTACTGGGCTGTTGATTACTGCTAGAATCATACACTGATTAGGACTTAAGTTTGGTCAATAATAAAGCCAAGAAAGTGGCTTCATTTTGGCAGTTTAGGGTTTGGTTAGGACACAAAAGAAGAACAGCATGGGGGCATAGGGCATAACTAAGTTATCCCCTTGACATGGCAGGTAGTGTGAATGGGGATTTTATGGTGACTTCCCATAAAATTGGGTGGTTAATTGTGCCCAACATCCTGGTCACCTGGATCCTGAGATTTAGTGACTGGGTTGTATCTGGGTTGTGTAAGGACCCACTGTCCTTACACTGCTGGGGTCAATAGATTTTCCAACTGGTTGCTGGATAGTGTCACCCCAGAAATTTGGGGCAGCCAGAAGTGCAATTGATAACACCTGGAGGGGAGCAGTGGGGACTCACTCTAGGGCCGTGATGGTGAACCTTGTCACTCCAGGTGTTCTTGGACTTCAATTCCCAGAAACCCAAGTCAGCACTCCTGCTGATCAGGGCTTCTGGGAATTGAAATTCAAGAGCAAGATTTTCCATCATGACCCTTGGGCAAGGGCAAGTGTAGGTACCATCCCCTGGCTCTGGGCTCTATTATCCACCAACAACTGTGTCTGTCTCATTATTTTTGGGAGGCGGGGGGGGGATATTCAATGCAGCTTTTGACTGGATTTATTTCTAGTATGCGATTGTTATTCAATGCAGCATTTGACTGGATTTATTTCTAGTATGAGATTGTTGGAATCAAAATCTAACAACCTTCTGACATTAATTCTATCACAGTCTTAGTCTGGGAGCAATAAATCTCTCCTTTCCTCTTTCTTTGAAAGCGAGGATCTTAATTACCACCTTTCTTACTAAACAACCTCTCTCTTTTTCCCTGTCTTTCTCTCACACAGTTCAGCACTATCATTTATTTTGGTCATAGCAATTATATTGGTCTCCAGTTGTTATCCTGCAAGCTTCCCCATTTGTCGTGTTGGTGTTGCTAGCATCTTTATGCCTCTAATTTGTTGAGATGTGATACTTTAGACAGAATTGCTGCAGATGTTCATTGGGGATTTGAACTTTGCCATATAAATCCCTTGTGTGCTCATTGTTGTTTGCCTATTAGCATTGTTGCTTGTCACAGGCATGAATGCGCCCCTGCCTCTGGTAAAAAAAGAAAGTGAATCTAAAACAAAACACTTTCTCCAACTGGTAGCTATGTTGCATTAGCAGGGAATACAAAATACTCCTAGCACAGTATTTATATACAGTAAAACCTCATATAACACTAAAACCTGGTTCCACAAGTCTTCGTGTTATATGATTTTTAGTGTTATCTGATCCTCTATGGGATCCATAGAGATACATTGTAACCACACAGGCTTTCGCGGTTGTTATCTGAAGCATCCCATAGGATCTTAATGTTATCTGATGCAATTCTTCCCCCCAGATTCCTTGATGTTATGCGATTTTCGTGTTATTCGATACTAATGTTATATGAGGTATTACTGTATTCAGGTCTTCCTTTAAATCAAGATTATGTAACTTAAAAATGAGCCTAACATTATGATAACACATCATTTTGAATGTTTTCATCACCTCTCTTTGTAAATTCATGTTTATTCTAGATCCCTAAATAAAATCAATAAAACACTGAACCATTAGCTTCTGGAGCCTAAGTGGGGCTGCATTAAATAGGATGTAATTTGAACGTTTTTCTTGATATTATAACATTTGACATAGCTGTTCTGTTTAGGGTCAGAGGAGAAAGAGGTCACCAATTTGACAATTTTAAACTTTTTTTAATATCCCTTTGCTGTCCAAGGGTGTGCAATACAATATCAAATAATATCTCAGCACCACAATTTTCTTCTTACAGTTTGCCTTCCCAAGCTTTGGCTTCATTTGACCACAGTGGCATTTTATTTAGTTGGCCATTTTTGAAACAAAATAATGATAGTGTCATACTGTCATGAAACAAAAATCATAGTCAATTGGATTCAACGTCAGCAAAGTCAGATGAAGGCCAGGACTGTGGCAATATACAGAAACAAAGTAAAAGATATATATGTCACTGAGAAAAATCACATCAGAATGACATGGCTCTATTCACGATGATGGCGTGAACCTTTAGTTGTTTCTGCATTCATCAGATAATGGTTTATTCTGGTAGCTCAACTTCAGTCTGTATTGAGTTTTGTGGTTTCACAGCAACAAGTAGGGCAGGTTTCAGGCTCAGAATTATATGCAAGTGGCAGTCAAAGTGATCTATCAGTCCATAGTAAAATGAAATCATATTTACTTATAAAGATTGTGTTCAAAATCTTAACATCAAGACATTGTTTCATTAGTGGTGAAAAGAAGAACCATTAAGTCTAATAATTTGTCAGAAATATAATGGTAAGAGAAATAAAGAAGAGCAATGGATTGGCTTATTTTAAACAAGCAAGCAAATAAACAAGTTTCCTAGAGAGGTTCTTTTTTATCTTCGAAGAGGGTAATCTGCCCTCTTTTGTGATTTAGTCTATGCATGACATGCTGTGTTGCCATATGCACAAATTCCATGTTTCAATAAATGACTGAAATTATTTTTTAAGTTACTTCTTTCAGTTATAGTTAAGAATCCCCAGAAACAGCTGCCTTTATCTTTATAATTTTAAAAAGTAGACATCTCAACTTTTTTCTTAGAAGAAATTAGTTACTTTTCAGAGAAATGAGATTTGAATACATTTGATGGTGTAAGACACCTTCTTCTTCCAGCAACCATGTTGTCACCTCCACAAGCATGAGCTAGCAGTTGAACTATGAGGTACAGTAATACCTCTGATAACATTTGCCACGGATAACGCTAAAATCGGATAACGTCAGGGAATTTGAGGCAAACATTTCCATCATACAATGTTAAGATAATGTTGTGTGTTGCAATTGTTTGCCTCAAATTCCCTGATGTTGATATCTGCCCCAAAGCCCACAGGGCTAGAGACCAGCTCTGCAGGCTTTGGGACAGACATCTACTGAGGCTTACTTTTGGTTGGGGGAGATCGGGCATGCCTGATCCCCACCCCACCCCAGCCAAACCAGTGCTACGGGCTCTCTGCTTTGGGATCAGGGTGGCTAGGGGTGCCTCCCGAAGCAAACCGGATTGCCCCCATGTTCCCTTTCATCTTCGGAAAGGGAACAGGGCTTTTTTTTTAAACATTGTGAGATCAATGCATTGCACAACGTTAAAAACCGGATAATGTTATAACTTATGGAATCAAGTCATAATGTTATCCGAGGTACTAGTGTATTGCTTTTCTGTCATTAAATGAAACCCTGCCCCATTACACCAGAAATCTACAGACACAAGAGATTGCAATCATATTACATTCACTCATTTAATTTGTGATTAAATTCTATATCTCATGAAGGGATGGAAATAAGTCTTTTCAATGTCTCATTTCTGGCTGTGAACAAACAGTGGTGAAATAGTAAGTCATCATGGATTCTGTAGTTCATTTTGGATTTCTCACTTTCAGCACAAGAGGAAAACAAGTTTCTTCTCCCCAGTGTATTTATCACAGTTTTTTTAAAATGTTGCAGGATAGAACTTTGGTTACTTGCATCTGCACAGTATGCACACACATATAAAGCTGTCTAATTGAACAGATGGGCAGTTGGACCATTAGTGGCTTGGGTTTGTGCAAGTTATTTCCTGTTGATCTCACAGCACATGGGAGATTATGTTCTAGTCTGACCTTGATCCATATCCAACATTGACCACTCTTTTTTGGGGCAGGCTTGAATGATTCTTCCATGAGAAGAAGTGTTGCTTTAAAGGAGATTGTTCCCAGCAAAACAATTCTTTCTCATCATTTGATCACATCCTGAGCAATCAAAAAGAGACAAACCAACCTACCAAATGCTCCTATTTTGGCTAGATCATTGAATAAATCAATAGGAATTGCACAAACATCAGTCTTTTAAATGTGCAAAATCTCCCCAAGAGAAAATATCACTGCATCTTGCCATCTAAAGGCCAGACAAAAACTGTGTGTGATTGCTTGTTTACTACAGATAAGCAAGGTCAACATTTACATCTCTGATTCTGTACAAGTCTTCTCCATGAGCTTCACTCGCACATTAAGCCAGGGATTCTCAACCTGTGGTCCGCAGACCAGATGTGGCCCATGGTGCCTTTTCATGTGTCCCCCCCAAACTGCACCACACCCAGAAGTGTCATGTGGTGGAGGAAGGGCAAAATGGCAGTCCTGTCCCCAAAGCTGTTTGAGGGAGCATGACCCAGCCCCCGGCTTTAAAAAGTTGAGAACTCCTGCATCAAGCAGTAAGTTTAAACTTAAAAGACCCAGGCTGTCATCTTGTGCATCCTTATATGGAAATACTTTATGAGCTATTAAATTCAATTGGACATTTCCAAATAGATATTTATGAAGTAAGAGGCAAATTGAGGTTTCTAGTGATGAGTACAGAATGAAGAATCTAAGATAGACAAAGAAATTGAATGGAGCCAAGGTCAAACCTCCCTTATATTTTTGGGTAACTTTTGGTTATTCCTTTTAGTTAGCAGAGTATGAAATAGAAAAAAACACAATAATACAGAAACAAAGAGAGATCAGCTCAGTTTCAAACCCTGCCTCCCTGTTTGGTTCCTTTGTACACACAAACTAGCACTATGCATGATTAAAAAAACATTCCAGAAACATTTAAGGTAGAAAAAGGTATATTTGAGATAATTTTAGTTACATTCAGAAAATAGAATCTCCAAACGGTGGAGAGAAATTCCATGCTTGTTACTGGGAGAAAGGTCAGAGAAAGAAAAGGGGCTATCAATAAAACAATGGAAGCAAAAAAGAAACAAGAAATGTGGGCAGGGGCTTGCCTTAAATATCAGAGGAAGGAAAAGAACTCCACTCATCAAATCAGTGGCAAAGGATAATCACACTTGGCCGTAAAAAGAAAAAAACCTTTCCTGCTGATACCCAGTATTAGTGTATGCAAGATTGTTGTTCTCCCTACATTGTTCTTCACAATATAAAAATTAAAGCCCAATAAGGTTTTTGTCATTTAGGATGTATCAGGTTTTCTGAAACAGAAAACACAAAGGGAATGTAACAAGAGCAACAAGTGCAATACAGATACACCCACTAGTGAGGCAGTTATTAATACTGTACCTAACAGTAATATTTTATTATATACAGCAATTCATACAGAAATAATTTATGTCTTCTTACTGAAGATGTATTTCTATTTCAAATTATGGGAGGAAATGTTATATTTCTTATCTTCTTTTCTCAGATAAATTGTGGAGAGAAAGACATCCTGTCCCCTGATCATCTACACCAGGGGTTCTCAATGTTTTTGCACCATGAGCCATACATGCCCCCTCACACATGATGGAGGGGGGCTGGAGACATGGAGGCACCCTGGATGAACATTTCTGTCATCATCGGTATGTGTACCAGCACCGGTGCCAATTGCACCATTTTTGAGGCTTTCTTCACAGGCTCCACCACTTCCCAGGGGTGCAGAAGGCTCTTTAGAGCAATTTCACTCTGTCCAGATGATTTTCTGATGCTTGCCGTCTTTACTATGGCCAATTGAACATGCTGCCAGGCAACTTCCTGGTTCTACGCTAGGAACCAAGCCAATGATGCAAGCTCAACCTGGCACCGGAATTTGTATGGCGGCACATTCTGGTGGCAGTAGGAAAGTGGGAAAGCATTGGAAAATTATCTGGGCAGAGCTAAATTGCTCCAAACAGAATTCCACCACCCTGGGAAGTGGGGGAGGCTGTGGACAAATCTACAAAAATAACACAATCAGCACCACCTCTGTCACCGTAAATGATGCAATGTGGCTTCCAGGGGTGGGGGTGGGAGCGGGTGGAGGGCATGTCTAGAGGTACTCAGGTTCTCACTGTGTGCACATAAAAATCAAGAGATGCATATAATGTAGATAAAGAAAAGGAGCAAATAAAATAATATTATTTGTTTTACTTTATTTTATTTTTCACTGGATACACCTGTATTATAATTTATTAAGAAATAGCAAATGTTTTTGTCAGCATGCGATTTAAATAGAAAAATGTTCTTCAGAAAGTCTCAGAAGGAGATATCTTTTGTGAAAGAAAGCAATGAACCATTATTTTCCTATAGTTATTGTCCTGACTGCAAATCTGACCAGGCTATACTGCAATGTTAATGCAGTAGTGACCATCCTGCCCTAGACAACAGATAAATAACCTGACAACCCTCAGGACTAATGGCCTTGGGTGGTGAAGTTAGCAGGAAAAGTAATGGTCCCCAAATGGAATAAATCCCACTTGAATCCATCTTGATGGAGAGAAGCAGATTTATCAATACTGGTCTGGGGCTGAGGAGGACTTTGTGTGCCAAAAGGGCTCAGGATCAGAAAGTGATTCATGGAACTGGATCAGTAGTACAGGTGTCAAGCTGCATTGCAGAAGGCAAATTGAAGACTACTGCATTGTATTGTTTCCAGGATAATCATTTCATTTTTCATTTAATTTCAAATTTATACTCCACCCTACTCAGGTAAACCTGATCCTAAGTGGCTTACATATTATAAAAGTAACAGCAATACAATCACAAATTCCACATTTTCGTGATCACAATCATCACAGTATCAGAATATATATCCAAAAGTATTAATATCACAATAAAATGTTACAAGAAAGTATTACAAAAAAAAAACCCAGCAAAAAACAAAAACCACATATACTGAGTCCCACAATGATTATAAGCAAAATCCTACAGAAGGCAGCTGGGAAATTTCCAAGAAAAGTCCAAAAAAGAAAGAATCCAGTCCCCACAATGTCCTTTTAAGCTGGCCCGAGGCTGGGTGGGGAGCTGGCGATGGAATGGCCCTGGTGTCCCACAGCTGTGGTAGCCTCTTCACCCGGTGGAAAGTCCGGAGGTGAGGGCGGAGAGGTCCTAGCATCCGCTGCCACAGCGTCCTTTTAAGCTGGCCAGTAGAAAGTCCGGAGGCGAGGGCGGATGATGATAGCCAGTATTTGGAATTAGATACAGCACTTGAAGAAGAAGAAATGTCCTGACTAAAATGTGTATATTTTACTGCAATGTTATCAGAGATTTAGACAAAGATCTCCAAAATCTGGCTGGGGTGGGTGGGGTGGGAGTGTTGTGCTTGTATATTTGATGGGTTTTAAGCCCATGTCTTCATAGGAAGACTGCTTGTTCAGCTGCCTGCTGCAATCTATTTCTCACTAGTTGCATGACAATGGGGAATTGTCTTCACCCTGTTCTTGATCCTTGTCCAAGATGTATCTTTTTTGTCCACCTGCAGGGCTGTTACTTTTTGGGCCCTGGGCTGAAATGATTCCCTTATATAGAGAAGGGCTGCTTTAAAAGAGATTGCTCTCAACAAAGGAAACCTTCCCAAATCAAGTGAACACAAGCCTTTCACGTTGTCTGATCGGACCTTAAGAGTTTTCCTGCCTTTTGGACAAAAACTTTAATGGGGAAAGAGTTGCTATCTCAGTTTTCCTCTTTTAGAATGCAACATTATTAAATAATAACAATTAAATGTCTGCAAGTCAAATCTTGTCCAGGTTTTCCTAGATGGAGACAACACAAAAAGAGTTTACAATTCTCTTCTTCTGGGGGCACCGTGGGTCTTTGCAGCATGCTCTCGGCCACACAGATTGGCTTTTCTCCCTGGAGAACCAAAGGGCAATTGAAACCCCAGCCTCTGGTTCTGCAGAGAGCCCTTCTGGCGCAGTGGTCATGAAAACATGACTTCGATCCTGACAGGAAGCAAGGTTGGCTCAGCCACCATCCTTCCTAGGTTGGTAAAATGAGTACCCAGCATGTTGGTGCAAAATGTGAATTTTCGTGTAAACCGCTCAGAGAGTGCACTCAACACTAGGGGCTGGCATATAGATGTAACTGCTACTGCTATTGCTGCTACTGCAATTGCTATGCCTAGTCCACTGAATTATCAAGCCAACTGTAATATGGAGAAAGTAAGCGGAAAACATGGAGAAGATATTCCACATGATGATGGGAGGGCTCTTTGTGCCGCCTCCCCCCAATTTTTGCTCCAGCAAGATTTTTGTCAATCTCTGTACAAACAGGTGGTTCCAATAATTACTAAAAGGCAGGATAACTTTAGAAAGTAACACAAGAGGAGCACTTGAGTCTCTTGATAAGATTTCCAAGCTGGCTACTGTTGTTGTTTCTGAGGTACAAAGAAACATAAAGATTCCCTCAAGTGCTCCCACATATACCTCCGTTTCACTTAATCTCTTATTTCTGTAAAAGCACACAGCCAATTTTTGAATATTAGTACTTCAAACTAAATAATAATGAAAAGTAAAATAAAGCAAAATAAAATAACTTTCTTAATGTGCTGCATATGCATATATTTTCCTTCCAGACTTTAAGCATCATATTTTTTCTACTTTTCTTAATATACTCTAGTGCAGTGATTGTGAACCTTTGCACTCCAGGTGTTCTTGGAGTTCAATTGCCAAAACCCCAGGTCAGCACTCCTGCTGATCACGGCTTCTGGGAATTGAAGTTCAAAGACATCTGGAGTGCCGAGGTCCGCCATCATTGCTCTGGTGTGTCTTTCAGTAAATATTTCTTCCTTAAATATTACCAATACTTTAGCACAGACTGATTGTTAATTATTGGGTGACATGGCACATTCATTCATCATTACTGATTTCTGTATTAATACACATAAGACTGCACTCCTAATTAAGTTAGATTCTAAAACAAGAAAACAAGATTATTCTCAATTTAAAAAGCAAACAAAAATGCTGAACCAATACTCAACACTCTAGTTTGGTCTGATTTTGCAACATAAACTCGGAAATGCAGGTTTATCTCCAGGATTTCTTCAGGGAAAGAAAGTAAAACAAATAACTGAAGGCTTGGCACTAAGATAAACATCTCATAGCATACTGAAAAAAAGACCAGTATTGGAAATAAATAGACTGAAATAATACATTTTTAAAAGAGGGAGAATTGTGGATGGTATCATTACAACAAATATGAATTATTAATAATTTCATTTGAAATTAATTCCATTAATTATTCATCCTTATGAAGGTTGCAATAGTATTATTATGTAATTTAAAGATCAAATGTATATATGTTAATACTACAATATCACTTAATGATCAACAATTGCTGGAAGCCACTAGAAACTTTCTTTGCACTGACAACCTGGAAATTGCCACACACTGTGCAACCTTTGAGGCTGTTGAGAAAAAAACTGCGGCTTTGGATTTAATGGCTATATATTATAGGGATGACTAATGGAAGCCAAACTGCCTAAAAACTCAACTCTGTGCTTTTCATTTGGAAAAAACCATGAGGCATAAAGAAGCCTGCAGTTAGACTTGGAATGGCAGTAGGCTCAAACATTGCATCACCCCAAAATACATGGAAGTTACCCTGGATCGAATTTCAAGACCCACTCCCTAAATACCAAACAGAAGGTTTTTGCCAGGAACAATATTCTGAGGAAAATAACAAACACAAGTTAAGAATGTCTGTGCTAGCTTTATGCTACTCTGCAGGAGAATATGCTAGTCCAGTTTGGTGCAGATCTAAACATGCAGGGCAGGTGGATGTGGCCCTAAATGAAACAGCAAGATTGGTCACAGGATGCCTAAAGCCAACCCTGTTACAAAATGTGCATTGCTTAGCTGGCATTTATCCATCAAAATTCTGTCAAGAAAGTGCTGCTCAGAAAGAGTGGATCAAAGCAAGTTCCTCGGAAACACACCTGCTGTTTGATCACCAACCACCAAAGCAGAGACTGAAATC
Organism: Furcifer pardalis; assembly: GCA_030440675.1. Lineage (NCBI taxonomy): Eukaryota > Metazoa > Chordata > Lepidosauria > Squamata > Chamaeleonidae > Furcifer > Furcifer pardalis. The sequence goes on along the minus strand of CP126892.1, from coordinate 3,638,927 downwards.
AAGGCATAGATTCCTCACAACCTCTGCCCCTCTGAACAACCAGCCACCACAGATTGCCTTAGAACTATGGAAGACGAGCAAGGAGCTACCTGATAACTGGGCAGGACCACATGACTCTCTACCGTGTGGTCAAGAACAACCATGGCCTGTGTAGAAAGCTTTAAATAGACTACATGGAGTGGTAAGAAGATCAAGGACTAATCTGAAAAAGTGGGGTTTCCCTGTAAAAAGTAGTCTATGTGACTATGGAGAAAAGCCAGTAATCACCCATATGATGCAATGCACACGATGCATTTCAACGTGCACTGAGGAGGACCTTATGTTGGCAAGGGGAAATGCTGTTGAAGTGGCCAGATATTGAGCAGATGTCATCTGGCCCTTTTTAATTCTATTTTGTTTTTAGATGTGTTAATTTTAGCTTTGAATGATATTATATGCTGGTGCTACATCTGACACAAATAAAGAAGAATTCACAATATTTGTAATGCAAATACTATATGGTATAATATTGGGGTAGTGCACTTATTCCTATATCTTTGATCTTATTGTTTTATTGCCACATTTAGCAAGAAGAGTTGTTTCCTGAGCCTCTTCCCAGTTACAAAGGGTTCTGAGTTATATGTGAGATCTCATAATTAGGAACATCCTTGAAAATGTCAACATTTATGCAACAAATTGTCAATGTATGGAGAACCTGAGCCTTATAGAATCATCGTATCTAGGCAACAAAATGACTAGCAGGGAGCATCTAGGCTCAGCTTTGGTGGTGTTATTTTCATCAGGCAAATGAGCCTGAAGAAGAGAGATTCCTGGACAGCACTGTCCAACAGGAGCCCAGACCTCTTGCTTGTATGTAGTTAAGTCTGTGTCTTATACCCAGTGATGGGATGTAACAGGTTCGCACAAGTTCGCCAGAACTGGTAGTAACTTTTCCCAGTGTCCCAGAGAACCGGTAGCAGCTTTTGGGGGGAACCAGCTTTGGGGCTTACCTTTTCACTGTGCAAGCACTTGGTGTGCATGCATGCCTACAGTGCTTGGCGCGTATGCACGGCCTCCTTGCTGTCCTCCCAAGTGGTGAGGAGGAAGAGAAGCTGCTAGCCTGAAGCTCCCTATAGCCTGCTCCCCAGGGTAAGTGACTCACCTTTGGATGTGGTGTGTCTGTGTGTCTTTTAATGTGTATTTAATAGCTTTACCTATATTGACGTACTACCACAGTTTCTAAAAAGGCCTGGTGGCTGGCAGGCCTAGCAGCCTGGCTTGGGGTTTTTAAGCAAAGTCTTGGAGTTACCTCATCAATAAGCTATGCTGCTCCAATTGGAGAACCCTTAAGGAGGTACAGCTGTTTTACATTTACATTAAGGCATATTATCCTAGAGAACCGGTACAATGACCATATCCATCTTGCAACATGGTACTGCCCAGGCACTTATACTAACAAGTAAGTGACGTGTTTGTGTTTGGGGTGGGTGGGTGGGTGTATTTTAATGTAATTTTTATTTTATTTATTTATTTATTTAATTTATTTAATGTATTTACAGGTTTGGGTTGTGGGTTTGGGTTGAGGCGTGTATGTGTGTGTGTGCTTATTTTTATTTTATTTTTCTTTGGCCCTGCAATGATGTCATGACATTAGCTCTGCCCACACTGTGATGACATCACAGTGGGGTAATAAAAATTTTGACATCCCACTACTGCTTATACCTCTTCATCTTCTGACTCATCTGCAATAGTGGAGAGGAAGGGCCTGTGTGTTCAACTCTAACTCTGTTGTTGCTCTTGGATACAATAATGGATACAGGACTATGATAACATGAAGATAGCATGTGATGAGATAAAGCAGGGATTTGCAACTTTTCTAACAATTGATATCATACCCTGCTCTGATGCCTAATGCTTGAATAGGGCTAGTACAGGACCTTGGTAACGCTACTTAATTGGAAAACAATTCTTAGAAACTCCACCTAATATTCCACTGCCTATGGCCCCTGAGGTAGTCTGGGAGTAATTTATCCAAGCTCTGACTATACAACATGATGAATATTGTTTTTGAGTAATTCAAACAGTTCATTTATTATTGATTGATGGAAATGAGCAATAGCAACTGCTGAAGGAAAAAAACCATTCCTGTTAGACACTGCTGTTTGACAATGACAGTTAACAAGCATAATTCATATCATATGTAATTCTGTTTTAATTAACAATGATGTGTGGTATCCATCGCACTCATCCAGAATCCGATATGGCTGTCACTTTAACTTTCCTTCTAATGGCTGGAACAACAGCCTCCATTGAAGGGGAGATGGTCTTTTCAGATACACCTGGCAAGGAGGGACGAATATTTTCTTATCAGGATCTGAGGCAGCTCTAATGTCTGCTGCATGAGTTCTCTAGAGGTTGCTTGTGTCATATACAATAATGCCTCGGATAACACTAAGACTTGGTTCCACAAGTCTTGGTGTTATCCGATTTTTAGTGTTATCCAATGCATGTTAAAATCCTATGGGATGGATTGGATAATGTTAAAGCTCCATAGAGATACATTGTAACCGGACAGTCTTTAGCGGCTGTTATCTGATCCATCCCATAGGACCTTAACGTTATTCAATCCAGTTCTCTTCCCCGGATTACTTAACGTTATGCGATTTAGCGTTATCCGAGGTAAACTTTATTTGAGGTATTACTGTATATATAAGCAGCTGGGAGTTTGAAGGTGGGCAGGGCCATAGCCATGGGCTTGGCCCACCCTGAGTTAGCAGTTTGCTCACCCTGGCAAAGCATGGTTTCCCATAGGAATGCATTGAAAAGAGGCTTTGTTGTCCACCCTGGAAAAAACCATTTGCCCACCCACATCTAGACTCCTGGCTGTGGCCCTGAAACTGGGCACACTTCTAATTCAAAGTGGGCATCACCCACCATGGCCACCCATGGCTACAACCCTGGCTATATAAGAACCAGCTGTTCTGCCCAGAAGCTGCCTCAGAATGATGGTAACTGGACTTGCTATTGCCTTGCTCTTGCTTTTGAAGATCTTTTGCCTGGCTCCTGGTTCCTGTAAAGTGTTGTAATGCCCTTCCTGGTTCCTTGCTCCTTGAGCCCCATCCTGCTCCAGCTCCTGAAGATAACTCTGTCTCATCTGATCTCTCAGTCATCTGATTTCTGTTTTGCTTGGACATGGTCCATTGATTTGACTTTGGACTTGGAGTCCTGACTGAGTTATGGTTACTGTTTGGCCTTTTACCTGGTTGCACTTCTTCCTGGTTTGTGTGGTACTTTGCTTGGACTCTGATACTTCTTGCCCAATTTTTACCTTGTCAGGACAAATGTTGATCCTAATGTCTTCTTCCTTGGATGGATCTCATTTTGCTGAAGAATTGGCTGGTTGTATCAAAATCAGTTAAACACAAATAACATAAAATGGCGCAAAGTGCTGTCATTGAGTTCTTCCCCCACCCATCCTGAACGCTATCAAGATGTTATGCAGGAAGTCAACAAAGGAACACTGATTCTAGAAACTGTTCGAACAGGGCTTGTTTCTTGGACTCTAGATAGCAATCCCTTTTATTCTTGAATAAAATACTGAACAATAAGGACTTTTTGAACAGTGTCTGTGCTTCAGGCATATCAAAGAATAAGCAAAACAAAAAATCTTGTAGCACTTTAAAGATTAACTTATATTTCAATGTGAGGTTTTGTGAATCAAGTCTAATGAAGTGGGCTTGATCCCCAAAAGCTCACATTGAAATATAGCAATTAGTCTTTAAAGTGCTACAGCGTTTTTGTTTTGTTTATTCTCTAATATGCCTGTAAAGGAGGCCCTAGTCGTCTTCTGACTGAGCTAACAGAACAGTCAATGGCAATAACAGACTGGTGAAATGTGCATAATGTATGTACAAAGACCTACCCTAGAGACCTCGCCGCCCCTCCCCCTGTGCCTATACCAAATGCCAGGGAAGAAGAAGCCAGGGCAGGATGAGGACCTTGCCGCCCCTCCCCCTGTGCCCACCCCAACATATTGTAATGTAATGTATTGTCTGTAAGCCGCCCTGAGTCGCCATGGTGAGTGGCGGCAATGTAAATTTGAACAAAATAAATAAATAAATAAATAAATAAATAAATAAATAAATAAATAGAGAGTTATCACAATAGCCAGTATTGAAACTATTGCATGTAAGAGAAAACAGAACAAATTATATTTTCCTAACTCTCCTAAGATGTTACATGTGTTCCTCCAAAAGAACAGGGATGGACTGTTGGTTTTCCCTTCTATCGGGTGTTATGTGCTTTGCAGATGTTATTCTTAGAAACTCTAGGCTTCAGAAGAGCAAAGATTTCTATTTAAATGTGAATCTGTGTGAAGCCTCTTCTTTACTTCTTTGTGTCGGGATCTCATCTGGAGAGATGGGGAGTTCATCATTTTTGTCTGACATACACTTCTTGTTGGAGTAGATTTTCTCTTAAAGCAGAAATCAGTACAGCTGTACCTCGCATAAAGAGCATAATGTGTTCCACAGGATTGCTCTTTAAGCGAGTTTGCTCTTTAAGTGAAACACCATTGTAAGTGACCCATTATGAGTTCTGGTGGGGGGAATTGTGAACCCTGTTTATTTGTTATGCAATTTTTTTTGTTTTATTTGTTAAGCGAAGCGAACATTCAGAGAAAATTCTGCTCTTTAAGCGAGTTACTCTATAAGCAAGGCGCTCTTTATGCGAGATTTGACTGTATTCACATATTTTTCGGAACACAGCCATTCAAGCAACCCTTCTTACCTTGAGAGAGAAAAAAATCCCCCTTCCCCATTTACTTCTGCACTTTGAATCCATTTGCCATGCTTTAATATTTCAACAAGCACTCCCGTCATGACAGATTAATTTAACTACAAATTAGAAACTCATACAAATTTCACAACCTCTTATCTTAGGAAGTTTTTTTTTTAAAAAAATCATCAATTGCAAAGCCCTCCATGATAATTTCCAGGCAAACACTCATTTTGTACAGATTTTCCTGTATGTATAGATGTGCATGTTGGGAGCGAGAGATAATGTAAATTGCATCCTGGGTAACTATTTAAGCCATTATATTGCATAGAGAGGAGTACAGTGGACAAGATGTTTATCTCCCCATTAACCTCAAGGCAAAAATGTTTTGCACTTCTGAAATATTTTTCTGATGAGAAATGTGAAAAGCTAAAAACCATGCCAACATACACTTAAGGGCTTAGAAAGGTGTTTTAAAAAAAAGACTTAATGATTCCAACTGAGCAGTGGTAGGATGATGCTTTCACTCCCAGAACATCATTCTACCACTCTTCATTTATGGATGACTTGAGAGTATTTATTCATTCCTAAATGCTACTACTTACAATCTGTTTCATGTGTATGTATGTACAGCTATCATTCAGGCATGAAGCTGGGAAGAAGTCAGACTCTTAAACTACTCCCTATATTTTTCTTTCTCTACTAGAATGATTTAATTTTTTCCTTGTTCTTGGAAATGCAAGTATAGGATTTTGTATACAGTAAAACATCGCACAAAGAGCGCCTCACTTAGAGAGTAACTTGCTTAAAGAGTAGAATTTTCTCTGAATGGTTGCCTCACTTAACAACTAAAACCAACCAAAAACTCGCTTAACAAATCAATCGGGGTTCACAATCCCCCCCCCCCGAAGTCACAATTGGCCACTTACAATGGTGTTTTGCTTAAAAAGCAAACTCACTTAAAGAGCAATCCTGTGGAACACATTATGCTCTTTAAGCGAGGTATAACTGTACTACTGTACAGTAAAACACCGGATAACGACTGGATTGGATAACGCTAAAATCGCATAACGTTAAGTAATCTGGGGAGGAGAATTGGATTGAATAACGTTAAGGTCCTATGGGATGGATTGGATAACAACTGCTAAAGCCTGTGCGGTTACAATGTATCTCTATGGAGCTTTAACGTTATCCGATTCATCCCATAGGATTTTAACATGGATCGGATAACACTAAAAATCAGATAACACCAAGACTTGTGGAACCAAGTTTTAGCGTTATCCGAGGTATTACTGTATTATATTTCCCTATCTCTCCTGAAATTTTACATGAGGACTGCTGGTTTTTCCTTCTAGTGGTGGTCAGGGGCTTTCCAGATACTAGACTTCAGAGGGTCAAAGATTTCCATTTAAATGTGAATCTGTGTAAAGTCTCTTCTTTATGTCTCTGTGCTGAAACTAAGATCCTATCTGGAGAGATGGGAAGTTAATTGTTTTTGCTTGACATACACTCTCCTTGTTGGAGGAGATTTTAGATTGTCTCTAAAAACAGAAACTAATGTTCATATTTTCTTTGGAATTTTTGAGATGAAAAGAAATATGTACTCATTGATTACATCTTTATTCATACTGTACATATTTTTGACCATTTTCTAAAGAGAAAGTTGGTCTGTGTGATGGGGACATGAAAAATTGTAATGTTTTCAGATCTTACCTTTGGTGTGTCCCATCCTTTGTCTGTATTTTTCATCTATATAACTCCTGGTGTGTATTCTTCTAACCAGATTTTCTTTTGGATGCATATTCTGTTGACCAAAAAGTGTCTATGTATATTTTTAAATTGTACACACTTTACCAGCTTTCCTTTAAAAAAAGCTCTGCTATGCATTTTGTGTACTGTTCTGCCAAAGAACACCACAAACTACACAAATCTATGACTGTTAAAACAAGTCAAGTGAATCTTGAGAGGTCCAAGATTGCACATGGATTGTTGGGTGGATGTGGTTTGGTTTACCTCCATTGGCAGGAATGAAGAACCCATTTGGTACATACAGAACAATTAGATGCCAAAATAAAAAAAAACACCCAGCATGTTCTTAAGTTTGATTTCACATAGCAAATATTTTATATCTTTCAAAACTTTTTTACTTTGTAAAGTAAATAAAGATGACAACATACAAATGTGTTTAAAAACATTTCATTGGGGTGGTATCATGCTTCTTTCATATTTCTCTCAACAGATTTGCTTCCAACATGCAACAGAGAAAATGAAGAGAGTAATATACAAAGAGAAGGGAAATGCAGAAAACTATGTTAAATATTAAACTGAGAGAAAATTACCATATCATGTGCATAAAGAAAAAGAAACAATGAGAAACAGACAAATCTTTTCAATTAAAAGACACAGGCAAATGAAGCCAATTTCTTCTGTTTTCCATAATTGGTGTAATTTGGGATTGTTACCAGTGTGCATATGTCAATAGAGCCGTTCAAAAGAAATATTGTTTGCTGAATGCTTCCCCAAATATACATTCAAATAAAACACAAACCCTCACAGAAAATGAGGTGCAAAGTATGAATCATATCTATGGGCATGATCCATCCTTCTGTCTGTGATGCTCAGAGCATAAGTGTTCTTCCCAGTGATGGGTTGTTACCGGTTCAGACCAGTTTGCTTGAACCAGTAGCACCCATCAGGAGGGGGTCACCAGGGGTGGTGGTAAAACCCCAGGCAACCCAGTTCGGTCAACTCTCCAGGCCCCCTCCAGAAGCGTACTTCCGTGCAGCCAAAATGACTGCCCAGAACTGTGTATGTGTCAAACCTCTATTTGATGTATGCACAGTAAAAAATAGAACTGTGCATGCATCAAATAAAGGTTTGACGCATGCGCAGTTCCCGGCAGCCATTTTAGCTGCCCGGATAGGAAAGGAAGGAAGTGCCTCTACAAGTGGTGGTGGCGGCCTTTCCTTGCTGCACCGCACCACTGCACTGCTGCGGCAGTTTGCCACCGCACAGCCACGGTTCCTGCCTGTCTGCTGCCTGTCTGCTGCCTGCTGCTTGCCTAACTAGGTAGGTAAGTTAATGGGGTTTTTTTTGTTGTTTTGGGTGGGTGGGTGGATTGAGGTGTGTGTGTGTGTGTGTGTGTGTGTCTTTATTTTTATTTTATTTTATTTATTTTATTATTATTATTTATTTTTATTTTTTCTTTGGCTCCACCCACAACGTCATGACATTGGGGTAGTAAAATTTTTGACAACCCACTAGTTCTTCCTGTATACTGCTTGGGAAAGGACAGAGCAGTTTGATCTAACTATATGAGGAGATGTGGGTATCAAACAGAAGCTGACATCAAGTAACTGGTCACCCGTGGAAGGCTGATAAGAAGGGGAGCAGGGGGAGAGGAAAAACCTCAGATTTTTTTCCAGAAAAAAAATTATATCTAGAGATGGTTCTAGAGGGGGGAAAAGACACCACTGTATATATAGGAATATAGCTGCACTTTTAAAACTTTTTTGTGACCAATACATACATGCTTATTTATTGTGGACTGTCATCTCTGCAGAATATTTTTCTTCAAAATAGATCTTACAGCAAATCACATGGGGAGTCAGATAGGTTGTTGCAGAAGTTTCTTGGTAATTATTTTTCTGGGAAAAAATCACTAAACTGTGGAAGATTATTGGGATTTCTACTTAGAGCAGCATTTTGTCCACATAATTCACTCAAAATGTCATTATTAAGCTAGACAGAAGTTGTCAATTTCTTGAACAAACCGGCAGAAAACATAAAGGAAGGAATTAGAAATGGTTGTGTTTCTCAGAAGCTGGGAAATATCACATGTACAGGAGGATGTCTTGGGGCGACGGCGGGGTGTGTGTCTCAGATTCATTTGTTTTTTAATTAATCATCATGTTCCCAACTCATATGAGGAATGATAGGCATTTTATGGTTCTTTCCATAAGATAAGAGAATGAGAACAGCAATGATTTTAGTGCAAGTTAGGCAACACTGCACAAATAAGCACACACAGAGAGAACAATTTAATACAAAGAAAGCAAATTGCACATATTGACAATGGCTGCTGCTCTGTTCCACCAACTTGTGAAGATTGGAAGCAAGGAGAGATCAAACGGCTAGACACTTTGCTTTGAATGAAGTACAAAGAACCAAGTAAGTGGCAGCTGAATAGGGCGAGAATCCTCCGTACTCCTGAGTCCCAGGCAGCCAGTTAATTTAAGAGGTGCTGTCAGTGGTGGGTTGTCAAAATTTTTGCTACTACATCGTGACATCATCGCAGTGTGGGTGGAGCCAACATCATGATGTCATGATGTCATGGGTGGAGCCAACGTCATGATGTCATGACCTTGTGGGCGGAGCCTAAATAAATAAATAAATAAACACACACACACTCACACACACAGACACCCTCAACCCACCCACCCACCTATCCACCCACAACACAAACCCATGAATAAACTAAATTAATTAATAAAATAAAATAAAATAAAATAAAAATTACATAAAAATACACCCACCACCAAAACACCCACCCACTCACCCCAAACACAAATCAACCCACCCACCCACCCACTCCCAAACACAAACCCTGGGTCACTTACCCTGGGTCGACTTGACTTGGAGCAGCAGAGGTGGTGTCGTGGCAGTGTCATGGCAAACTGCCACTGCAAGGAAATGCCACAACGGCATGATGGCCTGGCAGCATAGCGCATGCAGCCCAGCGAGGAGAGGCCGCTGCTGCCGTTTCTTCAGACGCTGCCTGCACCCTTCCTTTCCTGGCAGCCAAAATGGCTGCTGGGAACTGTGCATGCATCAAACCTCCATTTGATGTATGCACAGTAAAAAATAGAAGTGTGCATGCATCAAATGGAGGTTTGACACATGCACAGTTCCCGGGAGCCATTTTGGCTCCAATTTTTATTTTATTTTATTGCCAGTAAGGCGTTCAAACTGGATGCCTAAAACAACCCAAAAAACAATCCCGGGTGGTTACTACCCCCCTGGAGAACCACCCAGGATTGTTGCTACTGGTTCAGGCGAACTGGTGCAAAACAGCAACTACCCACCACTGGGTGCAGTCCAAGTTTTATGATACACACTGATCTGTTCTTAAGCATGCACTCCATTGCTCATGTATCTGTACCTGGCATCTACTATCTGAGGAAGATGCCTCATGATAAGGCCAATTTGTTTATTTATTTATTTATTTGTTCAGCTTTATATTGCCGCCCACTCGCCGAGGCAACTCAGAGCGGCTTACAGTCAAAACAGCAACAGTACAGTAACAATCATAAAATACAACCTCACAAAACAACCAAAGCAGAACACAGACTAATTCCCCTCAGGCCATTGTTGTGGTCCCAGAGGAGGGGGCGATGTTCTCAGCCACTTGCCAGGCCATGGAATATTCTCCCTCTCAACCAAGCCAGTGTCTATGCACAATGTAGTTTGTCCTACTTATAGGTCAGATCCAATACACTGCATTTTTTCTTTTCCCATTTGGACAAACTGAGGCCTATCCCTAGTGCTGAAGCCAGACAGTATGGCAATTAGTGGTAGATGACTGAAAATCCAGAGAGAGAGAGAAAGAAAGGGGAAAATATTTATTCGGGGGGGGGGGGATCATTGGATTTTGTTGTGCAAACGGAAACTAAATCAAGATTCTAGTTACAATACTATGTTGCTCTCTCGCCCAAATAAATGCAAATTAAGATTGCTGATAAAAATGCAGATAAACATGAATATTTTCCCCATTTGTTAGGCTAACAAACAGGGTATCTTTAATAAAACTGATGTGACAAGTGTCCCATGTAATCTGAATAGCCTTCATGGAAGGTAATCATAAACTCTGCTTTCTGTGTTCTTGTTATGCTGGCCATGGACCATAAATAAAAGTATGTATGTTATAAACTCTTATGAACAGAATTTGTTGAAGATTGTTCTGTACCCCTGTTACAATGGGACATGTCTCTCTTGTTGGATAACAACTCTGTGGCTACCCAGTAACATGCTGAAATGGGTGGTTTAACAGGTGGATTATCCAATCTATAGATCTGTTCTTTATACTGTGACAGTAATATACAGCTTATTCAGTGGTGGGCAGCAACAGGTTTGCAACCCCCTGGGAGGGGGTGGTGGCAAAATTGGGTGGCCTCTGGGCAGGGGGTGGTGAAATTGGAGTGGCCTTCTGGCAGGGGAAGTAGTGAAATTGGCGTAGGCTCTGCCCATGATGTAGGCTCCACCCACGGTGTGGTAGCAAAAAAATTTGCTGTCCATCACAGAGCTTACTCCAACCTAAGGGCAGTGGTGAGATCCAGCAGGTTCGCATCAGTTAGCCAGAACCGGTAGCAGAAATTCTGGTTGCCCCCACCCATCCAAGTTTTGAAATAAAGTAGTCCTAATTCAGGTGCAATGTAGGGTTTTTCCCCTGGCCACGCCCACCATAATACACCCACAGTGTGGTAGTAAAATTTTTTGGAGCCCACCACTGCCTACGGGCAGTATATTTTTATACTCCACTACTTATTTTTCTCTAATAAAACTGTTAACATTAATAATGTGTATGTTTCAATTTGTTTGCCATGGACCAGGGGTATTCTGGTTATCTCATTTGGGGCCTCAATGTGTAGTCTAAAGAAATACTGTCCAACTTCCAAAGTGTCCTTCCCTTTGAAAATCAACATTTTGAAGCTATTCTGTGCAGAAAATTAGAATCCCTTGTGAGGACCATCACACCTCAGCATCTAGAATTGTTCCAGAGTTATAAACAGCCTTTAGTTTTGCTGCAGTAGTGTCTGCTGCTCCTCAACATATACAAAAAAATGATGATGAAGAAGAAAGAATTAACAGCAATCAGAAGAAAGTTCTGATAGAACTCTCTGGGCAATTCACATTTTTGCTCCCAACATGCGGGTCACTCATTTTACTGACTTTGGAATATAAAGTTTTGGATCAACTGGACAGCAAAGCAGGACAGGTTTAAGGCTTTTAAAAATGTTTGATGCAAGTGAAAATCAGCACTATATATTACAAAGTATTCCCAGTGATTCCACGCTTGTTTAGGTCTTTTTTTCCTTTGCTTTTGTCAGAAGCACTGACAAAATCAGACCATTTTTGCCTGATGTTGGCCAATATCGTGAGCATCTGCAGCAGCTAACATCAGCTCTTTCATAGTGCATGTTGCGTAGACACTAACACAGCTGTTAAGTTGCCTGTTCTTCTCTGTAGTCACAAAGAACTGTGTCAGTGTGATAGTCCTATTTTCCTAAGTTCACCTTGGTTTTGCCAGCTCCAGTCTGTAGTGGATTAAGTAACTTTCAAGTAACCCTCTGTGTGACCAGGGGCTAGATTTAAGGTTCTGTCTATCTAAGAGGTAAATAGTTATTTTCTTGACATTCACTGCTGTTCCTTCAAGATTCACAGATGTTATTTTAAAAACACTTTGCTTAGTTTTAGTCTGGGATGAGAGAGATGATAACCAGAGAGTGGGTATGCATTTGATGTCAATACTTAGAGTATTTCACTATTAGCTGCTGCCTCTTTCTGTACGTCACTTGGGTCCATTGCCTTGTAGATGGAAGGGTTGTCTTCAACCATCCATAACTGACTCTATCAGTTTTGCATGGACTGAACTATACCACACTGGACTAGTATATTTAAGAGGTCACAATTATCCATTTGCAGTAATGATGTAGAGTTACATATGGTCTGTGGGCCAAGGCTGTAATTCTTTGTGTTTCTGGTTGTGTGCCTCAGCTGGTTCTTGACAGTTTTTAAAGACTATTGTTCTCTGCACAGTAGTTTTGCTTGCAGTGTTTCCTATAGGTCAGAGTACGATCAAAAGCAACATCTAGTTATTTTAAAGGAAACAATGATCAAATTAGATGGTACCAGAAGCTCCTGAGACACCTGCTTGTTTCTCAAGTGGAAGCTGCATATTTGACTCATGGTATGGTTGGGTTTAAGTTAATTTCTATTGCAGTAAGTGCTACATTTTCTAGAAGATGTTTTACTATCTCAGTGCTATCCACTTGAGCAACAAGAGCAAGATTGTAAGTGCAAACAAATTTTTTAGTACTTTGAGGAAGAGATTTATGTTTTTTTAAAGGAGACGGAAAGCCATATTCCTACTAGAATTAATTCAATTCATTATAATTGTAATTGCTATTTGAAATTATGACACCTTCAATGGAAACCAAATTGAGTGATGCACTTAGTTATACATTTCATTGTTTGAGGGTGGGGAGGAAAGGAAAAGATTTGCCTGTAGACAATACCTGTATCAACTGGTTGGTATGTTTTCTATGTAAGGAAGAATTTTTCCTCTTCTTTCATTTGCAATAGAAGGTCCACTATATATTTCTCTAATGCACCTTATCTTCATTTAATTGCTTCCTGAATTGGATGCCTGTCAGTGTTTAGTTGAGCAGCAGCTATGCTTCATGAAAGCGCTGTTTTCACTGTATAATTTATCCACCTGGTGCAATAATTATAGGCTTCCCACATCCACTTCTGTGGAATTTTTTTTTTCAAAAAGAAACCTGTGAAATAATTGAAACCATTTACTTGAAGAAACAATCAGCTCTTATCAAAAGGGATGACTATTCCACTCCACAAATAGTTAACTTAAAGACTTTGCTGCCACATTATGTGATGACTACCATTACATCAGGTGACTTTGCGGGGAAAATACAATCAGTCAAATTCACAGGGCTAGTCTTCGGTCTATTAATAGCTGTTTAGTATTAGAGCTTCTGTTTTCTGTGGCAATTTATTATACACCAAAGATATGCAACTGGAGCGGGTTGATTTCTTTGGTGATGAAAAAACCCCCAAAATATTTTAGCTTAACATTTAATATACATCATCTATAAATCCAAACTGTCTCTCAGGCTGCTATGAGAACAATACAGCATGTTATATGCTCAGTGCTCATCAACCTTGTTTAGTAAATGCACCCTACTTGATAACAGACTTTGCATATGTGGGTTCATCAATGCCCAGAGGACAAAAATATCTCCTCTCTTTTTTCTTAAGGTCTCTCTCTTTGAGATGTTAATTATGTTAGCAGTGATTGGGTGCAAACTAACTTATAGAATGCATTTAGATGGTGAGAAGTAGAATGAGAGATAAAATGACCTCTGCAGGGTTTTCTAGACCAGGGTTCCTCAAAATTGGCTCTCCAGGTGTTCATGGACTTCAGTTACCAGAAGCCTATGTTAGCACACCTGCTGATCAAGGTTTCTGGAAATAGAAGTCCAAAAACATCTGGAGAGCCAAGTTGGAGAAACCCTGTTCTAAACTGTCCTTTATCTTTTGTGATGTGTGCTGATCTTCCTAGGGCTCATTCAAGTTAGGGGTTAAGATTGATGTGGGTTAGGACTATGATTCATTTCTGCTACAAATCTGGAACAATTCATTCCAAGCATTCACACCTGTTTCAATTTTTTCTTGAGTACAATCCAAGTTGTTCTACAACTTGTTATTTCTCTTCTTATACTCCATCTCCTTCCCTCCCCATCTGCTGCCCTATCTCCCCACTTGGAATGGTTATACACAAGCCATGTCCTTTTATGGATGATGAGAGAGGGAGAAATAGTTTCAGAACTCAAAGGGAAGAAAATGGAAGGAAAGAAAACTCCTAAAAAGATCTTGATGGATGTACATGAAGTAGAAAGCAAATTGCAGTTGAGGAGATTTCCCATTTTGCAACTTCATGTTGCTTCCTGTTAAAATTAACTAGCTCTTTAGGTCAGCTAAGAAGGTGGTGGTTTCCTTTCTTTCTCTTTTACAATGTGCTGGGGAGAATACTCCCACATCTGATATCACAGTTGATTTTAGGTGCATCCTAATTTAACATGTTCCAAGGAACTGGCATAAAGGAAGAAGGCAATTAACACATCCAAAACAACAACAATCTAACCCCTAAATCAAAACACACACACAATTTCTCAAGCATGACAACATAATCTAGAAGCAGAAGAGAGGAGGGACAGGTTGATTTGATTTTGCAGTAATATCCATGGATATCCAAATCAATGGGTGACAGAACACCTTCTATACAGGATCAAAGAGGGTATGTGGATAAGTTCCTAGATTGGCATTTGTAGGGTTTCAGATGGCATTTGTCTTTCTCTCTTGAGCCTTATTTGGACAGGAGATAGGCTGACTTTGTGTCTGACAGACAGAGGGTAGTCATGTTTTCCTGTTTTTCCATCTTAGGAGGCAGTCAGAAAAGCAAAAGAAAATAGCTTGCTACTTGGTTCATTTTTGGTGTGGTTTCCTTAGCCCTGTTTTTCAGTGATGACATGTATTTTAAGTAAGAGTGATTCATCCTGTATTTTATGCAAACTGTTCTGCTCCTTTCTGGCACAGTGTTAGGAGTGCAGTTTACTTGGTTCATTTGGGAGAACTTGTGGGTTGTACTCGCTTTAATAGCAACCTTGTGAAGTATGCAGTAGATTGTGACAATAGAAAGCATAGCAGAGAAACTCGCTCCTCTGTTTTCCTCATCCTACAATATGTTTTTACGAATATTATCCTGAAAAATGTGGTGCTATTTGAGATATAAAGGAATTCCATGCCAAGTTGATGTATTGCTGTAGCACTATGCCTCTTACTAAATTAAAGCAAAAAAAAAAAAAAGGGAACACATTATGGAATGATGGCTACAACAAAAGAAGGAGAAAGAGGTGGGGAAAAGGTCAGGGACATCAGTAATCAAAAGTGAAAGAAATTGGAGTAATCTGAAGTTCTGTTTAGATCTTTCTTACAGGAGAAGAAATGTCTCCCATGTGAATGGAAGGCTCACTAAAATGCAAGATAAAATGGAGCATACCAAAGACAAGAGCCTTTTAATTTTGACCTAGATCTCTCCTCTCATATAGTTGTGTCTTTAGTTAAAACTAGGATTCTTGTATCTATCTCAGTGCATTTCTCTACCAAATACTAGTTTTCTTATTTTCCTTATTTTAAATTACAAGCATGAATTCGATCTCTTTCTAGATGAAGAACTGTTTTTGCTAACCCTGTGGAGCTCAGGGTATGAATTCCTTAATTAATTAGTTGTGCTCACTTTGTTAACAAACCAGTTTTGGTACTGCACTGACATAAAACTTAAATGCATGAAGAGGATTTAAGATGCCCATATGTCATGATTGCATCCTTTTGGAGAAGACTGGCCCACATTTCAAAGCAAAATTCTCCTACTTTCTTGAATACATTTACAAATAGTTGTATTTTCTGATAGAAAGCCATTCCATCTGTGTGAAGCTCTCTCCATTTGAAGATGAGCCTCAGATAATATAATGTGATAAGCAATAAAGTCTTTAAGGCTGGCTTGTGACTAATATCTATGCAAATCTGCATTTAAAAGTTAGCTTTATTTTATTGTGTGCCTTTATTTTTCTAGTTTACCCTGTTTTGTTGATGATGTTGGTTTTACTATCTCTGCATACTATATAACTAAATTAGTAGCTCTGAAACAAAGACTTGGAAATATTGGCTGGGGAACTCTGGAAACTGTAGCCCAGATTATATGTTTTCTTCCAAGCTTTGCTGTGTAATTACTACAAGTATCTACTCAGTAATACTACAAATGAGAAGGATCTTGGAATTGTTGTAGATCACAGGCTAGGTATGAGTCAACAGGTTGCAAAAAAAAAAAAACGGCCAACACTGGTTTAGGCTGCATTAACAGAAGTATAATCTCCAAAACCCATGAGGTACTAGTCTTCCTCTATTCACCACTAGTTAGACTACATCTGGAGTCCAGTGACCAATTCCAGGGACCACGCTTTAAGAAAAATGCAAAACAATTAGAGTGGGTGCTGAGAAGGGCAACAAGGATTATCAGAGGACAGGAAACCAAGCCAAATGAGGAAAGACTGAAGGAATGTTTAGCCTTCAGGAAAGGAGGCTGAGAGGAGATATGATAACACTCTTCAAATACCTGAAAATATGGTCATAAAGAGGAGAGACAGGTTCTGTTCTAGTCATCACAGTGTGCACGGCAGGACACATACTAACAGGCTCATTTGAAAAGCTTTTGAAAAATAGGTGAATGTCTAAAAATGATGTCACATTTTGATGCCCATTTGAAATTCAAAAAATCTTAGGTTCTTATGATTCTACTAGTCCCTGTTGTTCTTTCCTATGAGATATTTTGATTATGTGTTTAGAAACTTATTGTCCTGCATTGAAACATACAATATTTTAAGAATGCTAAAAAATTACCATCATGTACATTGACATAACATACATTGATAGAGAGCAACTCACTGAATTATGCTCTTTCATCATTATTATTAGATTACAGTAAAACCTCGGATAACCCTAAAACTTGGTTCCACAAGTCTTGGTGTTATCTGATTTTTAGTGTTATCTGATGCATGTTAAAATCCTATGGGATGCATCGGATAATGTTAAAGCTCCATAGAGATACATTGTAACTGCACAGGCTTTAGCGGTTGTTATCCGATGCATCCCATTGGATCTTAATGTTATTCAATGCAGTTCTCCCCCCCGATTGCTTAACGTTATGTGATTTTAACGTTATCTGATGCAAATGTTATCTGAGGTATTACTGTATTGTTATTATTAGATTCTATTTATATGTCGCTCTCCTTGCCGAAGCAGCTTAGAGCGGCTTACAATGTTACAATATCAAATATAAAAAACAACATAATATAAATATAACAAATAAGATACAGTCAATATAGTCAATAAATCTTTCATAAAAAATAACAATATAATACAACCAGAAAAAATGCAGAAAAAATACACTACGGTCAAAAATATGCAGTACAAAACAATCTAGAAAATCCTCGTCCCTTATACATCTTTCATTGTCTTCGGTCAGTCAGCTACATAACTGGCTGGGGAGAGCGTCCGGGGATGGCCTCGTGGCAGCAGTGGCAGAGTCTTTTGTAGCTGTCCGCCAGTCTGCCCAGCTGGTCTTCATTCTCCCCGCCCAACCGGCCAGGGAGAGCATCTGGGAATGGTCTTGCAGCAGTGGTGGTGGCGGCAGAGTCTTTTGTAGCTACCTGCTGATCTGCCCAGCTGGTCCTCATTCTCCCCGCCCAACTGGCCGGGGAGAGCATCTGGGGATTGTCTCACCGCAGCAGTGGCGGAGGTGGCAGAGTCTTTTGTAGCTGCCTGCCGGTCTGCCCAGCTGGCCAGTCTGACTCCTTTCATGACTCCTTTCAGTTGTTCTCTGATTTTCTTATTCAGTGAAATACTAACTTGTGCACAGAATACCAGGAAGGCTTTCTACTAGGAGGTAGACAAGTCTTCCCACATCAAAATGTGGAGGGTATGTGGTCTACCTTGTAGAAGAAGATTCTGCTTTATCTGAAAGTCTCCACCATTTGGAAGGATACTAGATGACCTATTTAAACATGACTATACTATTGTGTAAGGAAACCAAAACCCAGTTTCCACTATCAAGTGTCCCTTGCCACTCCTAGCAATCCTGTCATCCTTATAAAAAACCATCTTAAAACCTTTGCTGCTTCAGGTTCCTTAGGATCGCCTTCCAGAGCTCAGGAGATCCCTGATAGATTTCTATTCCTGGTTGTCTCTGTTTAAAAGCCAACCAGATCAGGTAGTACATTCAGACTAGCGTAGCAAAAACCATGTGGTTGAAAAAGACTAGAAATAATTCCACCAGCCAAAGCTTCTAATAAAAAAATAAAAGCCTTCTGTAAAAGTGTAAAGGTAAATGTGTAAATGTATAAAAAGAAAGATTAAAAGTCACGAATACAAAGAAAAATAGCCTACATTATAAAAAATAAGAGGAACAGTCTTCAGTTTCTCCCCTTTCCATTTGGAAAACAAGAAAGGTATAACTAAATATTTCCTGACCCTAGCCAGCTTATACATAAAGGCTACACCTACCTTCTTCACAGTAGAGCTCCTAAAGCCATCTTCCTCTTGCTAAGCATTGTGTTAGCATTACTCTCCCTATCCTCCGACTAACAGGTCTCATCTTCCATCACTTGTCCTACCTTTTCTCCAGCTTTATCCAATCAGATTGTAGTTTCCATTGTCCATTATCTCCCTTTCCTCTCTCACATCCCCCCCAAGAGAACAGGAATGTACTTCCAAATACACATCAAGGTCACATACCATGCTCTATGAGAGAAATGAAACTCCCCAGATCTTCACCAAAGCTCACATTCCAGTACATTAATCCTTTCTGAGGAAAGAAAATGGATGATCAATAATCGGTTTTAAATCTCCAAAACTGAGGCCTATTTTCTGATCTTCACACCTTGATCAGCTCTTTATAATTCCCATGAGTAACCCATGTGGGATAGGCAAAAAATCCCTCCCACCTTTTACTCAATATGCAAATCAGGTGGGCCAAAAGATCCTATACTGTACTTCCCTGTAAAGGAAAAGGAAAAGGTCACCCTTGCTCGAAAGCCAGTCATATCTGACTCTAAGGTTCAGTGTTCATCTCTGTTTATAGCCAAAGAGCCAGCACTGTAGTCACCATCTAATATTGTACAGGACCCACAGGGAAGGAGGGTGGGCCATTTGCCTGGAAGAAAGGGAGGCTGGCTTCACGGCTAAGTGATCTTCTATAAACATTTTGGAGAAAACTGGGTAAATAAGGACTGAATAGGGCTACTGCCTCATCAACAGGATCAAAATACAATTCAGCTGCCAGTCTGTTCAGCTTCTAAATATGGAATGCAGAAAGGTGTTTCATTTTTCACATTTTGTAAAAAAAAAATGTGTTTAGAGCACTTTGCCCATAACCCAAACACTCACAAAAGCTATCTGGCTAAATACAAAGAAAGGTCTCTATTGGTCTTCATTCTTGAGTGAAATCTGGTTACCCTTGTCTCACCCCAGGCCGTTTCAGACCTTTTAGAATCATGTAGAGTCACTCCATGGGCACACTGCTGTTCTGGGATTTTTTTAAAACTGGCAACAGTGATATGCTTTTCTATTTGTATGCCTGGAAATCTGTCCAGACCAACTACAGAATACCAATCCATCACTCTTCATATCATCCTTTGTAAAACTGCTCTTTCTGTATAAGCTTTGGTTCTGGTCCTCAGCCACAGCTCAAATGAAGTGTGAATGTGAGATGAATCATTTGCTTACATTCTTTCTTTTCAATCGTTTTCTGCCCTTCTTTATTCTGACTGTCAGATCCTTAGAGGAAAGATCTACATTCTGCTTAATGAGCACCAAGATTGTGTTGTAAAATTTGTTCTTACTTGAAGTTAAATGTGAATGTAGAAGCAGAGGACAAGTTATAGCAGTAGTTAAGCATGTTTATTTTCCATCAGTTTAAACTGGAAGATTCAGCATAGGCTTGGAAGTCTCTGGGTACCAACTGCAGTCTCAAGGAACTTCTCTCTAGCAAGTTTCCCAGGCAAAGTGACAAATTTTAAATCTTTATTTTTTCCAAGAGTGGTGGCTTTAATGGTATGAAACTTATTTCCCCCACACTCCAAACAGAGGGCAAGGTCCACTATTTGTATGTTGAGTGCAATGTGGCTTTCATTTGGCTTGATTTGGTGTGAGAAAGATTAGCTGGCAAAACAAGTTTGCCCTAGCCATGAGTACACCCCCAATTGTGATTCAAATATGTAACATGTATTCATAATCTTCAAGGAGGCTCTTTCTATATACCCTATAGCGTGGCTGAAATGTTGTTGTATATGTATAAGTTGTGTAAGACTGATGATGTCATCAGACTGGCAAGATTTTTTGGGTTTTTTTGGAAACACAACATTTGTTTGGAAACACAACATTTCTGATTTCTCCCCTGTAGGTTTTGAATTTCTTTCACAGTCCAAAACCCAGCAAGGGCCATGGGACAGTAGAGGGAAGTGTTTAATTGCCAAGTACTGCTGCCACTGGGGTGACTTTGTGTGCACACCTATAGACATATACATGATTATGCAAATCTAACACAACAGCCTCCTTCTGTTGAATCTCAAAGACCTCCCCACCCCTCATTTCAGACTACAGGTGGGGAGTGAGTGGCTTCAGTTCTGGCAACTCAAGTAACTGAGGAGTTGAAACAAAGAGTGGTGGCCATTGAAGAAAAGATCAAGCAAGTAATGCAGTTTCAGCAAAATTCAGTTTTGAGTTAACTAACATTATCTTTACAAGACTCTTGAAAATGGGCATGAAACCAGCACAAGTGAAAAGCCTAACAGAGAAAGTACTCTGAAGTTTTGAAGAAGCTTGTGGGAAAACAATAAGGAGCATAATGAAAATGCAATATGGATCAAGCAGGTTGAAAATCTAGCAAAAGCATCCAAAATAGAAGATTTTCAGATTACAAAAGAAGCTGTGCAAGAACAGGCTAAGAAGATCAAAAACAGGAGTGCTCCTGGTTTAGATGAAGTGCATGGATTCTGGTTTAAAAAATGTTAACAAACCTACATGCAAGATTGGCACACCAGATTAATCAGGTTTTGGAAACACCAGCAGATGGAAAAATAGTTAAGAACTGGAAGGACACTCCTAATTCAGAAGGATAAAGGAAATGGAAAATGAGCCTGGAAACTACAGACCAATAACTTGTCTACCAACAACTTACAAATTACTCACGGGCATAATTGCAAACCAGATTACATAAAGAGTGCCTCGCATAAAGAGTGCCTCGCTTAAAGAGCAGAATTTTCTCTGAATGTTCACTTCGCTTAACAAATAAAACCAACCAAAAACTTGCTTAACAGATAAACTGGGGGTCTCAATCCCCCCCCCCGCCAGAAGTCACAATTGCTCACTTACAATGGTGTTTCGCTTAAAGAGCAAAGTTGCTTAAAGAGCAATCCTGTAGAACGCATTATGCTCTTTAAGCAAGGTACAACTGTATATGGACATTTGAAAAACTACATCATCAATAATAGTGCCTTCAAGTTGATTTTGACACATGATGTCCCTTTCTTTGTAGAGAATGCCCCGAACTAGCTTATAATTCCCTTCTTATGGGCACATTCTTGGATTGTGCAGTTTGGCCAAAGCCATACATGATGTCTTTTCTGAAACACACTATGGAGAATTGAACTTCAAATCTTTTGTTCCACAACTGGATACCTAACTCACTGAGCTATCCAGCCAGCTCAGTGCTACCTCTTGCTTTAGTAATATTAATGCTTGGGAGAAGAATGAGAAAATCAGTCAGCAAAGAGATGGAAATACTTCCTGCCACACTGACAGATGTACAGCCAATCACTTTCTGGAAAGCATTCACTTAAGCATTCAATGCCACAGACAAACTGGGGTGGATAAAGTAGAGATGGTAGGCCCCTTTGCATTATAGGATCATTTGTGATTAGCCAGCTAGGGACATAGTCCAGTTGTGCATTTCTAACTCTCAGATGACAAAAGGCTAAATGTGCATGTGGTTTTATACCAGAAAAGTTCTTTCCAGGATGGTAGTTTGCAACAGAAAGCTTACCTTCTGCATTTCAGAAGACAATGACCACAAAATACACTGGAAGATGTATTGTCTAGGCTTGGAAAAACATGGATGTTAATCATAATGTCAGAATATTTAATAAAAATAAAATGGTCAGAACAGGCGTTTGTGTAAGGAATGAAAATGGATGATCACTGTAAAATTACACCAGGGAGTTCTGGTTTCCCTGAAAATGTTCATATTAACTGGACACAACAAGGAGACAGCAGGAAAGTCTTGTCTGCAGCTTGTTTGAAGCTCTCTTGAATCTTTGTAGGGAGCATGGTTAAAAGGAAACCAACACGCTGTAACAAAGACTTTCCTCCTCTCATTTCTTTCCTCTAATCTTGCCAATAGTGTCTTTGCTTGCCCTTGTTTTAAAAAAGGAAGAAGGGTTTCCCATGGAGAGTGAAAAGTCTTACTGATAAACTTTGCTTGCCTTTAGGTATTAAAACAAAAGAAAAGTCTTTCCGATGGGCTTTCCTCACCCTTAGATTCTAAGAGAAAGTCTTGTCCAAGGAAGGAGACTTTGCTGTCTTTGGTGTTAAAAAGAAAAATTAAATCTTGCAAATGGATGGGTTTTGCTTGCTGTAGTGGGTTTTCTTCATTGGCTCAAACGATCACACCTTCTGAAACAATGTGAATGGATTAATTTTTTAAAAAATGGAAGCCCCAATGATAGAGTGAAAAACTAAGATTTAGAAGAGTGAACTCCAGGCTAATTCACATTCTGCTTTGCATAACATGGTCAATAGAAAAAAATGAATCAGTATGTCCCAAATCTTTAGAATTTGCTAATGTAGTTACACTCTCAGTTGTCTCCCCTGTGTAACCAAGGGGTCCCCAAGCACTTTGTTATTTAAGTGCACATAGACATGGTAAGTTAAATAAACCCTATGTAAACACCAGTAGGATTTTGGCCATTAAGTTTCCTTTCATTTATAGGAACCACAGAAAGAGCCCATGAAAAAGAAAACAAGGTTATTTCTTTTGGGTTAGTAGTAGAGAAATGACAGTGTCTTTCTTGTCGACAACATGCTTTCCCTGAAGCAAATGCTTTGCGTGGCATTCATTTTTGTAAGCATGTTCAGGAGCCACAACTGATATTTTTCTTGCTTATGACTCATTTATATATCCTAATTTCTCCTCCGATCATATAAATTGCTATTTCTATGAGAAAACCTTTTGTTCAAGAAAAACTATAGGGTCCAGAAGCACAGCAGGGGCGGGGGGGGGAGCTGTTTATCCAGACTGTACAGTTGCTTTAATTTCTTACTCATCTTTGCTAGGGTCCAAACATATAGTAGCTTTTTTATTTTAAAAAATTGAAAGATATATGATAGTAAGTCATGCTTTCATATTATCACTCATTCACCTAGTAGGAACATTCATTTAACACAGAATTAGATTTACAATGCTGGCATTCTGTGACATTGTCACTGAAATGTTTGTAAACAAGGCCACAAGTTTTCAAGCACTGATACAGTTCTTTCTTTCCAAATAAACAATAGGGAGAACAAAAATGTTTATTTTTATTTTATTTTGGTAAACCAGTTTTCACTGAATTATTATGCAGAGAAGCAGGCATGACATATTCTGGTTGCTAGTAGATAGGGCACATAAAGAAGGAGTAATTATGCTCAGTAATTTGAGGAGATAAACAGTTTGTAGATATAGTCAAATTTGACCCTGGTCCTATGGCTAACTTTCAACACATTACTCCATGGACTATCCATAGAGTTCTTCTTGTTTCATGTCTAGGTGATGTGAAAGTGCCAAAATGAAGCCACCTTTGGGAAGTTCACTCTGTAGTTCCTTTCATCTGACCCAGTGTGAAAAAGATTACCTGACACAACAAGGTCATTGTTGCCTGGGGTACACCCAATGGCAGTTCAAAAATACCATAATCTTTCAAGAGGCTCCTTCAGTGTACCTTACCCATAGAGTTGAAAATGGGCTAGAACTCTCTAAATTTAAGTATTTTCTTTGTAATCCTAATACAGTAGATGAGAATTAAAATAGGTAATCAAAACGTGCTTTTTCATCTCAGAAATTGCCAGTTCTAATCCTGTTCTCTTAAATAATTGTAGCAATAAAATTATCCTGTTCGAAATAATGATTTTTTTGTTGTTCAGTCGCACAGTCGATTCCGACCCTTTGCGATGACCCCATGGACCCCACTGTCTGCCAGGCACTCCTGTCCTCCACCATCCCCCTCAACTCGCTCAGCTCTGTTCCCATTGTCTCTACAATACCATCTAGCCATCTCATCTTGGGCCGTCCCCTTCTTCTTTTGCCCTCGACCCTTCCAAGCATCAAGGCTTTCTCAAGTGAATCCTCTCTTCTCATTTGATGTCCAAAGTACTTTAGCTTCATCTTTATTATTTGACCTTCTAAGGAGCAGTCAGGGTTGATTTCTTCTAAGATTGACCTATTTGTTCTCCTCGCTGTCCAGGGGACTCTCAAAACTCTCCTCCAACACCACATCTCAAAGGCGTCTATTCTTCTGCGCTCAGCTTTCCTAATGGTCCAGCTCTCACAACCATACATTGCCACAGGGAATACCATTGCTTTGACTATGCGAATTTTTTTTTTTGCAATGCGATCTCTCTACTTTTCACTATGTTCCCCAGGTTTCTCATTGCTTGCCTCCCAAGAATCAGTTGCCTTTTTATTTCATGGCTGCAATAACCATCTGCAGTGAGCTTATGATTAGTCTACCCTTTAATACCATTTTTTTCTTTTCCCCATCAATTATTTTTTCAAAAGCCATATTTGTTAACGTGACTGCATACTACAAGCAAAATAATCTATCCCATGGTTCTGATTTTAAGAGCACATGTACTAGCTATCTTAATTTTGTTTCAGTAGTGTAATGTGGATGCAGTGGGCACAGAGCTGGGCGGGCTGAGGAGGATGGTGGAGGACAGAGGTGCCTGGAGGACAATCTTCCATAGGGTCGGAAAGGGTCGGAATCGACTGTGCGAGTGAACAACAAAAGTGTAATGTGTTCAACATTTGCTTTCATCAATGTGAAAATGGTCACTGGGAGCTCCTGGGAATATTATGCCCAGTTGCACAACAAAGCAAAAACATTTTCATGGTCTCGTTTTCTTTCACTGGGATAATACAGTTTTTAGTTCCAATTTATCATGTGGAAAAATTCACAAATACAATATTGTCCATGAACCTGATGATTCAATATAAAGGTTTGTGGTTTTGTTTTGTTTTTGGTTTTTGTAATATTTTTTTGTAAAACTTGACTAAGATGGAATTTTTTTTATTGTTATCTGACATTGATACTTATTGATACTTTTTGATACTGTGATGATATTGTGATGCTGTGATGTTTTGTGATATTGATACTGTGATGATTTATGATGTTTAAATGTTGTGTTATGATAATGTGCAATCTGTGACTGTAATTGTATATTGTATCTTTGTTAGCTGCCCGGAGTCGCTTTGCGAGTGGGGTGGCATACAATTCTAACAATTAAATTAAATTAAAAAGTCCAGTGAACAGAAATATCTTACCCAATCTCCCGAAAATTAAAAGTTGGACAGCAAGATTGACTTCACATGGGAAGAAGGGCAAGAGAGATGGTGATTTCACTGACAGTGCCATAGACCTGTTTGATGTTTGCCCACTACAAACACACATCCACACTGGTATTTCTATTTCAGTATGAGTTTACAGTATCATAGGAACAAGATGAAGCTAGTGCTGCAGATTTCCCAGCTCAGTACATAAACTAGCATCTCTTATGCCCAATAATTGTTCAATTGTTCTCATGCATCTTTCCTGTTGTTATAGGTCAGTAAATGTCACCCTACCCTCTCAAAATCACTGTACCGTAGCTCCAGAGCAAAACCTTATAGCATATTGATCTGCACTTATGACCACTAGAGTTTAAGAATCAAACCAAGACAGATTCACTTCTCTTGTTCTCTCTTTCTTTAAAAAATGGTTCAAAGAGAGAATGTGGTGAAAGATTAAAACTGAAATAAGAAAACATACTATGCTTTGGCATCGTACACACTAATTGTCTTGTGTAAAATAAATTTCCAGACAATACCATTATTTTGTCAAGTGAACAAATCCCATAAGAAAATATGCAACAACAACAACAACAAAACACAAACCCCACAACCTTGTATACAATTACTCATAGATAAAGCCAGTTCAAGCTGACATTATAAATAATGCTCTCAAGAACATTTTTGTTCAGTATTTTATTGTTGCTTAAAGTTTAATCTAGTTCAAAATTGAACAGGAACATTCAAATAATAAGCACAATATTATACAAATCTATTTATCAGCAGCCAAACCAATCACATGTGTTGCCACTGGGGCTGTATTTCTATTGCTGAAATTACATGCCGTCAAGTTGTCTCTAATTTATAGCAGCCCTATGAAAGTGCATTTTCAAAAATGTATTCTTATCAACAGCCCTGCTCAGCTCTTGCAAACACAAGCCTATGACTTCCTTTAGAAGCCAGTTCTTCTGTTTTCCTGCTCCTTCAGCTTTTTCTAGCACTATTGTCTTTTCCAGAGAAGCCTTCTGATAATGAGCTCAAACTGAGACAGCCTCAGTTTCATCAATTTTGCCTCCAACGTTTTTTACAATTTGGGCTTGATTTGCTGTAAGAGTCATTTGTTTGTCCTTATGTCCACAAAATTATCCTCTAGCACCATGTTTCAAACAAATCAAAGGTTTTTTGTCAGCTTTCTTTACTGCCCATCTTTCACACCCATATATACTGATTAGAAATACAAGAATGTGGATCAACTTGACCTTGGTCTACAACAGGGGTTAGCAATTTATGGCCCATGGGCTAGATCTGGCCCTTGGTACCAAATCATCTGGCCAGCCGCCTTTGCTGCCACCACTGGAAGCAGTGGAAATAGCCGTAAATGTGTCCATGGCTGTCATAGACACATTTATGACACCTGTCAATGTGTCTGCATCTGTTGTAAATGCATTTTACAGCAGTGTTGTACAGCAGCATTTTTCCACCAGCCCAGCCCCCTCAACTGTCTGAGGGAGTATGACCTGACCTCCTACTTAAAAAGGTTGCTATCAGCATTCAAACAGCTGGCGCAGTGGTGGACAGCCAAAAATTTTACTACCATACTGTGGGTGGAGCTGATGTCATGGGTGGAGCCGACATCATGATGTCATGATGTCATGGGCGGAGCCAAAGTAAAATAAATAAATAAATAAATAAAAAGACTCAGTACACATAAAAATAACATAAACACATACTACATAATATACACCCACCCAAAACACAAAGAAAACAAACCCTAGTTCCTTACCTTTGCTGGGGTCAGGCCGTTGGGGACTTGGGGAGCAGCAGGTAGGTGGTACGGCAGTGTGGTGGCATGGCAGCACTTTCTCCCCGGCCTGGCGGTGCTGTCGTGGGAGCAGCATTGGCAGTTGGCGGTAAAGAAAAGACTGCTGCCACCACCACTGCGCCCTTTCTGAGCAGCCGAAAATGGCTGCTTAGAAGTGTGCATGCGTCAAAATGCGTCACCCTGAGAACATCTGTCCGTCCCACCAGGGCGGACCGGAGGGGCTCTCTTGTTGTCCCATCAGCTAGAGAGGCACACCTCTCTAGCACTAGGAGAAGGGCCTTCTCCGTGTCCGCCCCAGCCCTTTGGAACCTCCTGCCAATCGAGCTGCGCCTACAGACAGAGCTCCTACCCTTCCGGAAAGGCCTAAAAACCTGGCTGGCTAAGCAAGTGTGGGGAAATAGGGTCGTGGGGTCTCATATAGGGTGGCTGATTTAGTGACAGCCACCCTTCAGTTCATGTGGTGTGATTTTTATGCTTTTATGAATTTTTAAAGTTTTAACATCGAGTCTTAGGATGTCGATATTTTAGTCTGTAATTGCCGCTCAGAGTCGGGCTTGCCCGATTGGAGCGGGGTAGCAAGTACGAATAAATAAATAAATAAATAAATAAAATACCATTTGATGCATGCACACTTCTATTTTTCAGTGTGCATGCATCAAATGGAGTTTTGACGCATGCACACTTCCGAGCAGCCATTTTCGGCTGCCCAGAAAAGAAATCCAGAGTGCGGCTGGAGAGGCAAATGAACCAGTCGCCCAGGGGGTTACTACCCTCCCCGGCAAACCCCTACGGATTTCTGCTACCGGTTCAGCCAAACCAGTCCGAACCGGCAGCAGCCCACCACTGAGCTGGCCCCCTCCACCTCAAACCTCTCCATGTTCCCTTTGGAACACCTGAACACCTTCAGGCCCAAACCTGGAACTCTGAGATTCAAAGCAGCCAGAAGTTAGAAGTTGGTCCTGCAAAACCCTTGCAGCATCCTGAGATACCCACTTAGTTAAAGTGATCTCAGTCAAAGACAATGAAAAGAATAAAAGTAGCTGTGGTAGCAATGTGGCTCTTCTTGGCTTAAACCAGGCTAAGCTCTATGTGTCTTACCCCTATCCAATAATCACAAGCTGTACTGAAGAAGTTCTTGTTTATTGTTCTTAAAGCATAGTAGAAAAGATAAAGTCCATCTGTTACTTTCAGGATACAGAAAAAATCCATAAAAAGAGAATACTAATAAAAAGATACAGGAACATCCATGCTCTGGTTTCCCCATTGAAATAAAAGAAATCTAACTATCACTAAGTAATCATCTTGACAACTTAGAAGAACTTGGACTCCTCACTAGCTTGCAGTCCACATGGGAACCAACTATCTGTCCTATGTGTCTGTAATATAAATCACAACTTCTGGTTCAGCTAATTAGCATACAACCAATCAGAATACATACTAAAATATTTTTTGTCCATTCTCGTAACATAGCCATCTTAGTTCTGAGAGGCAGGATGTTGACATTACTTAGGCATTCCAGCCCTAGTGGAAGATGCAAAGGCTTTGATAAGCCTAGCAGTGAGAGAACAAACCTTGGTATTTCTGCACATTTCTAAATAACACATCGGTTTCTAATCCTAAGAAATTCCATTTTGAATAACATGTGAACCCATGGTACTACATTACAACGACAGTTGCTGATCCCTGGTCTCCAGTGATGCATTCTTATATTTGATGATCTTTTCAATTCCCTTCATTGCTGTCCTTCATGGTCTCAGTCTTCTTCTGATTCCTTATCTGCAGTTTTCATTTTGATTTGATAGTTAATTAAAGGTATACAACATGTGTCAGTATTTCAATTTCTTCATTGTTTTTGTGATTTTATTACTATGCGATGGTTTATGTATTAATCTTGTAATGTTTATTGTGAGACGCCCAGAGTTGCTCCTGTGAGGGGGTGGCAATATTAAATAAATAAATAAATAAATAAATAAATAAATAAATAAATAAATAAATAAATAAATAAATAAATAAATAAATAAATTGTCTACTTTAAAGTTATGGATTGCTCCCATAGTCATGATTTGTGTCTTCTTGTCATTCAACTGAAATCTTGATACATTGATCGCACAACGTTAAAAAAAGCCCTGTTTCCCTGGAGGCTGCAGCAAACCAGAACGTCGGGATTTGAATCCTGACGTTTTGGCTTGCTGCACTTGCTGAGGACATCGGGGAAGCCCAGAAACAGCTTGGATCGGGTCTTCCCACCTTCCTGGACCCAGCAGGGGGGGTCAGGGGCCCCAAAATTGGTAAAAAAAAAGTCCGTTCAGCTTTCCAGCCACCCTGCTGCTAAGAACGACTGTATTGGATAACACTAAAAAGAACATTCTCCAGTGCAAATCTTCCCCCCAATTTGTTGTCATTATGCGGTTTTATCGTTATCTGGTGCAATCATTATCCGGGGTATTACTGTATTGGTATTCCATCTACAGCTGGTAATATATTTATTCCCATTGCTTTCAGAGCAGCTTTCCATATTACTTTTTAGAAATGTAAATTCTTCATCATAGGATTCATCTTCAAATGAGTCTGTTATCCTTTTATTTCTTCTGTATAGTTCTTCATTATACTGTTTCTAACTTCTCTTTCATTTCTCCTGGTCAGATAGTGTGCTTCCCTGCTGGCACTTCAACATTCCTAAGCTAGATTTAAGTTTTGCTTTGATTTATCATATCTTCTGGAAGAGATCTTTTGCATTTCTCCCTTGTGTTGTTCTCCTCCATTTATTTGCACTGGTTATAGTAATAGCTCTCTTTATCTCTGTGTGACTGTTACTGAAAAGCTGCATTCAGGATTCTGACCCTATTTTTGTTACACCTTTTACTTTTACTACTCACCTGTCCTTTATAAATTTAAGTGATTCTTCAATCACCCATCTCAGTTTTTCATTTCTTTTCACTAAAGGAAGTATATTTTACATGCTTTCATAATAATATCTCAAGTGTCAATCCACAGTTCTTACATGCATTGCCAAAATGAATGAACTGGCCAAATTTCTGATCAGCTTATATGGCTGACAGATACACTGAGATAGAATAATACCAAAATAGGCACAATTTTTTTCAATGTACATAGAAAGATCAGGGAAGTTACCCATAGGAGACAACAAGAAGACACATACATTGTTAAAGGGCAAGGATGGGAATCTTGTGGTGGAAATAAGGGATAAGATCAATGTATGGAAATAATACATGGGACAGCTGTTTAGTAATGAAAGAGGTAAACAGCCTGTCACAATTGGCAATACTGGACCACCAATACTGAAGAGTGAGGTTGTAAGAGCTTTATAAAGATCCAAAGATGGGAAAGCAAGAGGGCCAGATGACATCCCAGTAGAAATTTTGAAACTTTTGTCTGAAGTGAACACCAAAGAATTGACCGACCTTTTAAACATCATTTATGACACAGGGATCCTTCTAAGTGATTGGTTGCTATCAACCTTTGTTACACTGCAGAAGAATCCAAATGCTAAGTTTTGTGAGGAGTACAGAACGATTAGCCTCATGAGTCATATTCTTAAGGTCTTCTTGAAAATCATCCATAGTAGAATTTATAAGAAGTATGAAGAAAGAATTGGTGAAACAAAATTTGGCTTCTGGAATTTTATGGGTGCCAGAGAAGCACTGTTTACAATGCAGGTGCTCATACAAAGATGAGAAATGAGATGTGATGTGCAAGCAAGTTTTATAGATTATGCAAAATCCGTTGACTGATGCCAGTATGAGAAGATGATCATAGCACTGAAGAAAATAGGTATAGATGATAAAGATACCTGAATCATCACCAACCATTATTGGAATCTGACAGCTCAAGTCAGAGTTGAAGAGCAGTTGGCAGAGCAGGTTCAAATTTGCAGAGGTGTGTGACAAGGTGGTGTGTTGTCCATGACACTGTTTAATATACATTCAGAGAGTAATTTTTCAGAAGCACTATCAGATTTAAGCATGGGCATTGAAATTAATGGGGAATACCTGAATAACATCTGATATGCTGATGACACAGTGTTGTTGCCATAAAATTTGCAGCTATTCAGTTGATGCTGGATCGAGTTAGAGCTTCAAGCACAGAATATGGTTTGGATCTCAATACCAAGAAGATGAAATATCTGGTTATAAGCTGAACACCAACTCACGGCAAGTTAATGGCAGGAACACAAGAAATTGACAATGTAGATAAAATTGTCTATTTGGGGAGTACAGTAATACCTCGGATAACGCTAAGACTTGGTTCCACAAGTCTTGGTGTTATTTGATTTTTAGTGTTATCCGATGCATGTTAAAATCCTATGGGATGCATTGGATAACGTTAAAGGTCCACAGAGATACCATTGTAACAGCACAGGCTTTAGCGGTTGTTATCCGATCCATCCCATAGGACCTTAACGTTATTTGATCCAATTCTCCTCCCCAGATTACTTAACCTTATGCGATTTTAGCGTTATCCGAGGTATTACTGTATGTTAACTGAAAACTGGGATCCCAAGGTAGAGATTAAAATACAAATAGAAGAAACAAGATCCACCTTCATAAAAATGTGACATTTGTTATGCAGTAGAGATCTAACTCTTGCTACAAAGATCTGAATAGTGAGATGTTACGTATTCCCAATGTTGCTATATGGAGTCAAAGTTTGGACATTGACTAAAGCATCTGAAGAGAGAACTGAAGCTTTGGAAATGTGGATCTACAGACGGCTGCTAAGGATATCATGGGTTGACCATGTGACTAACATAGAAGTACAGTAAAATCTTGCATAAAGAGTGCCTCGCTTAGAGACTAAGTCACTTAAAAAGCAGAATTTTCTCTGAATGGTCGCCTTGCTTATCAAGTAAAACCAACCAAAAACTCACTTAACAACTAAATTGGGGTTCACAATCCTCCCTGCCAGAAGTCACAATTGGTCACTTACAATGGTGTTTCACTTAAAGAGCAAACTCGCTTAAAGAGCAATCCCTTGGAATGCATTATGCTCTTTAAGTGGGGTACCACTGTATTGCACTGAATGGATAAAGAACAAGAACTCTTTAAGACCATCATGCTAAGAAAGCTCCATATCATGAGGAACAACATAAAATATAGATTATTCCAACTTACTCTGCAAGGAAAGATCCCTGGGAAGAGAGGCCCTGGACGTGGACAGACTTCATAGCTGAAGAATCTGAGAGACTGGTGTGGCATGTCCTTGGAAGAACTGTTCTGAAGAGTTAAGAACAGGAAGACTATCAACATGATGACAGCCAATATCTAGAATGGATACAGCACCTAAAGAAGATGATTACTAATATTTATATGGATTGCATATTTATGTAAAGGTAAAGGTCACCCTTGCTCAAAAGCCAGTCATATCCAACTCTAGGGTTCAGTGCTCATCTCTGTTTCATAGCTGAAGAGCCAGCACTGCCTGCTTTTACAGACGTTTCTGTGGTCATGTGGCAGGCATGATTAGGCATCAGAGTGCACAAAATGCTGTTTACCTTCCCAACAAAGTGGTTCTTATTTATCTACTTGCAAGGTTGGCAGGAGCTGGGACAAAAACTTTATGATGCAGTAAAATCATAGGAGCACATTTGTTTGTGAACTATCCCTTAAAGCATCTATTTCATGCACATGTTTCTGCTAGTTATAGAACTTTGAATCCAAAGCATTTCCTCAATTATAATGCCTTTTTATGCATAATATTAATTACTATTTAGACTTCATGCACATTTTCACTTGTCATATGGGGGTTTGCATATATGTTTCCTTCATGTGCATATTTGGTGCACCTTTGTAACTTCTAAGAAGTTTGAATTTCAGTATATCATGATGTTTCAGTTTATTTATTATTTCAAGAGATGAGAGTTTAGTAAATCTATATAAACATTCACACTAGTCACCATTTTCCCCATCTCTAGAGATTTTGCCTTCATATTATTATATTCTGCCACTGAGTATTACTGGATGGGAAAAGAAGGCCTTACTAAAAAGTGCCATGAAATGTTCATGGATATATGGGAGTCATTACTCTACATCATGTAGGAATGCAGCTGAGAAGGCATCAGCATTCAGTTTCAGTAAATATGGTAATATAGATGACTAGTTCTGGAGGGGAGAGGCTACTCAAGAACCACATCCCTGAAACACTTCGTCAAGTATGTTTACTTCCAGCTGAAATGCCAATGTCATCAATATCCTTTAACAAACATTCTTCTGAATGGCAGATTAATCATTGACAAAACAATTACAAGAATTGTCTTTGTCTGGTTCTACTCTTCTTCAGAGGTTCTGATCTGCCTAAAATGGATTTCTACACACTGTGAGCAGCAGTTGAATGTTTGACTGAAATCAATCAAAAGGGATTTGGTTTTGAAGAAAGAAGCTGAGGTGGAGAATCCATTCCAGTTTCATACACAAGAACAGAGGTCAGATAATTCGTAACATCCAGAATTTATGCAAATAATAAAAAAATTCTATTACTCTCCTTTAAAAGGATAAAATTTGCTCACTTCAGATTATCTCATATTCCCCCCCCCCAATATTTATAAATTTGGATCTAAAATGAATAGAAATAAAGTTCTTATCTAGTCTTCTTACACTTTGGTTCTCCCAGAAACTGAAATAAGCTAAATTAACAATAATGCAGTACATGTAGACTTTGATAAATATGAAGGGGGGGATGAAAAAATATATTTTTGCAGAAATCACTGTCAATCCTTTCTTGTTATTATAAGCTAAGATGGAATGTCATGGAGGTATACTTCTGATGTAATTACTTTTCATACTGTTGACAGTAAATGGAATCGTGCTAAATTAATTTCAATTGCCTTTGAAAAGAATTGATAATATTATTGGAGAAGGAATAGAATCTATCAAAATAAACATTAAAGCAAATACAAACCACCAACAAAAGGATGTGATTGTTTTTTTGAAAAGAATCTCTAAGAAAGCATTTTTGCCAGAAATAGTCAGGCTGTCAACTTATAGGAAATAATACAGTCACTTTCAGACCGTTATGGATCATGTACAACCCTACAAAATACACTTTGTAAGAATTACATTGACTTTGATGCATGAAAAGCGGGCCAAGGGTTTGTATACTAATGAGAACAAAAATGACAAGGAAGACAGAGAAATGAAGAGAACAAAACAGAGTAAAAACAACAGAGAGACATTCCGTGAAAAGAATCCAATATAAAAGCACTTGTCATTTACTGCATTCAACAATTACTTTAATGGGCATTCAATAAACCAAATTTTGGCTATTTCAAATAAATCCACAAGTACACCGATTCTGAAGTTTCACAACTAGTGATGTTTTAATTTAACTGTCACCATACATTTAAAAAAAATTCTTGCCACTTTACTATTGGAGAATTGTGGCAAAATGTAGAGGGTCTAGGAATGTGTTTTTCCTCCTTTAGTTAGCAGAATATAAGGCTAAAAAACAGGACAGTGTGGAAAGATCAAGCCAATATTCCTGATTTTCACTCTTTATATTGTAAAAATCATTCTTGAAGCATTTAAAGTAGAAAAGAGTATCATTACTCACAGTAATCATCTTTTGTTACAGACAGAGGAGAAAGAGAAAAAAACCCCAATACTCCTGTATGCAGCAGCCTCTGCATGCTTGATGCTTAGAGGATGATCAAAAGAGAGAGAGAACTAGTAACTAAACAATAGAAGCAAAACATAGAGGGAACAGAGGCTTGCCTATAATGCCAAAGGTTCAAAAGAACTTTTAACAATCAAGTTAACCTTACACCACTTTGAATGTCTGGTAGAAATTTAGTGATCCATAGAGGAAAATAGTTAGAAGTGTTCCAAGGTCTATCTCCTTTTCATTAATTGGCACTCAAAGTCCCAATAATTCACTCTAAGACATTTGTAGGATAAATATTTTTTAAAGTTTTGTTTACTTACAGTTACTGGGAATTACAGACCTGTTTATGTTGCTTTTTTCCTGTGTTGCATGCTAGCAACCAAAGAAACAAACAGACCTACAGCAACAAACAGCTGGCACCAACTGACTATAGCAAAAAGTAACTAGTAAAAGTCCCCCTCTCCATGCTTCTGTGTACATGCTAAGAGTCACTTCTGCCATCACCTTACCTCAAGGCATTTGTATGTAGTACTGTAATTCCCATTGATTTCTGTTTCAAGGATAGGATATGGGTCTTCTAAGGAAATGGCCCTCCCATCAAACTGGCTTCAGAGGAGATGGCCCTGCCATCTAACTAGCTTCAGAGGGTGAAGCTGGGGATGGGGCCATAATAGAGCATATGGCTTCTAGCCTTCCCTTTATTTTAAAAAACCTATAAAAGTGCTTGTGCTCCTGGATTTCTTTGTCTTTCTTTTCTCTATCCAACTCTTGAAGGAGGAGGGAGGAAGACTCTTTTGAAAAAGTATTTTTAATAAAAGCTTTTCTTTCTCCCCTAATCTTAGTGCATGAAATTCCTTTTGGTACCCACAGCCATATAAGCTGTGTTTTGCCCATTGTTGGCAACATGACAAAGAGAGGGGGGAAACAGAGACAGGTAGGGCTGTCTTTGAAATCAGAGAGGGGAAGGAACTATTAGTTAATGCTGGATAGACAGACTGTTACACCAGCCCAGAAAAGTCCTTCCCAGTCACTCCAACTAAAGTTAGCATATAAGGGTGTAAGGGGGGAAAGTCTTCAACAATTAGGCTGTAAAGCTCCCTCCCACTGATATTCAGTGCATGCACTGAATATATATAAGCAGCCAGGAGTTTGAGGGTGGGCAAACTGCTAACTCAGGGTGGCCAAAGTCCCCCCTGGCCACCTCCTGGCTATGGCCCTGAAGAGATGTCAACTTTGTTTCCACACCACAACCATTGTTAAATAAATTGAGATTCAAAGCCAGATTTTCAAAACTGAACATTGAAGTCTTCTGGTTAGCCCCAATGGTGGAGTCTTGCTGGATTTCTCTGCTTTTGCTAGTGGGATGGAAAGGCAACAATTCCCCTCTTGCAGCTTCTGTGTACTCTGTGCAGAAGAAATCTGGAAAACCTGCTAGAGCTTGTTTAGAACATCACAGAGAGATGCAATGAATGGGGAAGAAAGTTTTAGTTCCACAGAGTCCAGCACAGGGACATTGTTAGATCCCATCCCTATGAGCAACTCTCTGAGCTTTGTTTTCCTCCCCATTCAAATCATTAAATTTTACCCAGTTCTTATGAAAACAAAACAGCCAAACCAAATGTTCACCCATCATTATCCATGTCTGACATCCCCCTGATCAGATGTGAGAGATGCCATGATTTAAAATTAGTTCCACTATATAGGCCATGTGGAGGGGGTGGGTGCCACATACACAGTGAATTAATATCAATGTGGCTGATAATGATGCAGTCTATAAATCTTAAGCTCTAAATCTTCCTGCTGTAAAATATGTAGCACCAGTGCACAGCTTTTTCTCCTCTAAATTATCCCCTTTTTAAAGCACATCTCTGAGTGTGCTAGAAATGTAATCTGACAATTATACAATATGTCATCTGCAGAAATCTTCTGTGAGCTTTTCCATTGGCTCAGTCTGGATACTGAGGGAAGCAAGGTTTAAGATCATCAAGGACTGAGCTTCATAGTACAATAAGCACCAATCAGTTACAGCTTCGCCACTTTCAACCTCTCTATAAGAGTAATAATATCTTAGATTGAGGAACAGTAAAGCAGATCGTCGCAGCTACAGCAGCAGGTGGGAACTGCTTTGAAAGGTTTCTAGCTAGAGCATCTTCAGTTAAAAATACAAAAGAAAATTATTTCCACAAAATCGTTAGCTGAGGGTCCAATTAGAACTAGCCTTAGCAGGCCAAACTGGATACAGCAGATTCTAAGCCATTTCTGCCCTGTACATTGTACAGCTTAGTCTGGGGAAAAATATATGTATGCTAAAAATTAAAATAGAAATTAATGAAGATATTTCAGCTCGGCTCATAGGGAAGAGTAAAGCATTAACAAATCTATTGAAATCTATGCATGGCTACTCAAGTATTTGTTTAGTGTATACATAACTATGGAAGATCTCCTAGAGGATGCAGATTGAAGGGTAAACTGATCTGTGTCCCCTTATTCATATACAGATCAGTTCAGGGATCAGTCAACACCCCTCAAGTGCATGAATATGTATACACTGTATTGCTTTTTGTATGAAAAAGGGCAAACAGATTAGGACTTGGTTCAGTCTGCAACCTCTTCTCAACTGTGTCCATGCCTGTGCCAGTATTTATGTGTTTCACTTGAAAATGCAGTAATTTGGGTGGCTTTACACAAAACTGTATGTTTTAGAAATGTGGTAGGCCTTAAACAGAAGACTAAGTACAGTTGTACCTTGGTTAAAGAGCATAATGCGTTCCACAGGATGACTCTTTAAGCGAGTTTGCTCTTTAAGGGAAACACCATTGTAAATGACCAATTGTGACTTCTGGTGGGGGGGGGGATTGCGAACCCTGATTTATTTGTTAAGCGAGTTTTTGGTTGGTTTTATTTGTTAAGTGAAGTGAACAGTCAGAGAAAATTCTGCTCTTTAAGTGAGGCACACTTTATGCGAGGCTTGACTGTATACCACATCACAGATACATACTTTTTCAAGCGGGTTAGCCACCCACAAATTTGTTATCTTTTTTACTTAAGATGCTGTTGTTGCTGACTGCTCAGTCTTGCTAATGCATGACTGGGAGTCCTCTGTACTAGAGTTTAGATGGCAGAGCCAGGAGACGGATGACAGTACTTCAAGTTACCACTTCAGCTACCAATATCAATATATTTTTGCTCAGGAATCTTGCTAATGCTACAGTAACACCACTACACCAACAAGAAATCAAAGTGATGAGCTAACATTCAGACTTTAATGTACTAAAACCGCGGTTCTAAATTAACAAGTCAAAACTTGTGTAAGAACACAAGCAACTACCTCAATAATGTAGTCACTCGATCCTGACTAAATCAAAGAAAGAGAGAAAATGAGAAGGCAAGAGTTTGGATTAGAGCTGAGGCATTATGCGAACTGCACTTTCCTTCTCCTAACCACTAAATTAAATGGCACCAAAAAGCAACTACAAATACTGTACACTCCAGTGACCTCACTCTGAGACTTTCCCAACACCACAGCAAGTACAGTGCGAAGGAGAGGTCCTTTGGCTTTCTTGGGGTGTGGGTGAAGCTGTCAATCTCGTTTACCTTTGCTGCCATTTCAGGTCACGTTTTCCTCTTTCTTGTAAGGAAGCATTATGTTCTTCTCACCTTTCCTCACATTTCATCGTGTTATTTTTTTTTAAATAAACACCCAACATTTTAAACATTTTACAAGAGTGATTTGTGTGGCTGCTTATCCACACTTACTGTGATCTGTGGCAGACCTGAGAAGCACATGCAACCCTGACTCATTTAGTGTTTGGCACATGTACAAATCCAGGTCACAGCCCTAGTGCTTATTATTCTGCAAATCTGCTTTCAAGGGATCGTAAAAGTGAAGGGGAAAAACTACTTCTGTAGCATGCCTTGTCCATGTGACATGCAATCCGTTTTATTGCATGCAAACAGTGGCGGCCCTGAGACAGAAAGAGGTAATATTTAGTCACCCAATTTTCCCCCTCCCAGTAATATCAGCCTCCTACATACATAATTAATGCAACATAATTTTGGTCAATATATACAGTAGCCAAAATCCTATTACTTAGTGTAGAAAATCACACTAGCTGGGGAGGGGAGGGAGAGAAGACTGACAGCTTAGTAAATCACAGGTAAAGAAGGTAAAGGAGGTAAAGATGCCTTTGAGATGTGGTGCTGAAGGAAAATTTTGAGAGTACCCTGGACAGCAAAGAGAACAAATAGGTCAATCTTAAAAGAAATCAACTCTGACTGTTCCTTAGAAGGTCAAGTAGTAAAGGTGAAGCTAAAGTACTTTGGACATCTAATGAGTAGAGAGGATTCACTTGAGAAAGCCTTGATGCTGAGAAAGGTGGAGGGCAAAAGAAGAAGGGGGCAGCCAAAAATGAGATGGCTAGATGGTATTGTGGATGCAGTGGGCACAGAGCTGGGTCAGCTGAGGAGGATGGTGGAGGATAGGAGTGTCTGGCGTGCGGTGGTCCATGGGCTCATGAAGGGTTGGAATCAACTGTGTGACTGAACAACAACAAAAGTAGGCCCATTTGACTCAACAGCAATGGAATTTATTAAGTGTGGTTTACTACACTTCAGTTCCTTTGGTTTGATCCAGTGCTAGAAGGATTACCTGACAAGGTTGCAGCCGAGGATACACCGGATTGTATCCGCAATCTTCAAGGAGCTTCTAAGCAACAGAGTTTTGGCCAGTAATTCAACAAGCATAAACCCAGACTTATTTCTTTTAGCTGAATAAGTACATTAGCCTGATAATACCACAACTATTCTCAAATCCTCCTGTGAAAAATGTATTTTTCTTACATCATTCATATACTCTCTGCTAATTTAAAATGTTAAAAACTCATTATGAGTAACTATTGATCACCTATGATGTGCAGAAGTGTGCAAAAGCCAACTTAAATTTGGAGGTAATTTGGATATA
This sequence comes from Furcifer pardalis, assembly GCA_030440675.1. Taxonomy (NCBI): domain Eukaryota; kingdom Metazoa; phylum Chordata; class Lepidosauria; order Squamata; family Chamaeleonidae; genus Furcifer; species Furcifer pardalis. The sequence continues at coordinate 3,598,784 of CP126892.1, read as the reverse complement.
TGAGTAGTTCATTCGGACAGTTACCCATTAATATATTCAATTATACAGCTCTACGTAAGATTGATCAAACATTAGCTATACAAATATTTTTTTTTAATGAAGTATTTAATTATGTTTACCTAGCTGTAAAAATGAAACACTGTTTTATTCTGGCTTTTTTTCCTTTCTCCACACACACAGAAACCCACCCATCCACCCACAGCTTTGTAATCTGCAGTTTGCCAGTAGCTTTATACTGGTCCAAACATTTCCCCAAGCTGTGTTTCATGACAGATTACACAAGGGATTAGGTTAAGAAGGACTGGGGAAAGCTGAAGCATCTTTAGAGGGACTGGGGAATGCTGAAGCATGCCTTCCGGTGCAATTCAAGGTGCTGGTAATTACCTTTAAAGCCCTACATGGTAGTGGGCCAGGATACTTAAGAGACCGTGTCACCCCGAGAACATCTGTCCATCCCACCAGAGCAGACCGGAGAGGCTCTCTCATTGTGCCATCTGCAACAGAAGGAGGGCCTTCTCTGTGTCTGCTCCGGCCCTATGGAACCTCTTGCCAATTGAGCTCCAACTCCAGATGGAGTTGCTGCCCTTCAGGAAAGAACTAAAAACCTGGCTGGTGAAGTAGGTGTGGGGCACCGGCGATGGGGTGACCCTTGGCTCCTGGCTGATTTAGTAATAACACTTTCTTCCTCTTTTAATCTCTTTTAATCTGTAGGGGTCAGAGTAATTTTTGGTGGCTGTTTTAATGGGGTTTTTAATTGGTTTTTAAAATGTGATTGGTTTTATTTTCTATGAGCTGCCCAGAGTCTTTAGAGTTGGGCGGCAATAGAAATCATATGAATGAATGAATGAATGAATGAATGAATGAATGAATGAATGAATGAAATGGACAAAAGGTTGTAGCCTTAAGATTAGTCTTTGGATCCACTATTTAAAAAGTTGAAGATTGAATTAATTAACTCCCCAGCTTTAAAGAAACATTGACGATTGTCTATAGAGTAAAACAGTACTCGGTATACAAGTGCACTGGTGAGAATATTCAAGAAATAAATCAGACTACAGTATTTTGATTATTTAGGATTGTAGAGCTAGGTTAATGCAATTTTCAAATTTTAAAAACCCTTCTCAGACTGTTATATAGCCAAAAACACATAAGGAAATAATTTTGACCAATTGCTTTCAATGAGTATTTATTTATTTATTTATTTATTTATTTATAACCCACCATAATGAGCATAAAATGCTACTCTAGGCAGTTCACAGTAAAAACATCCAGCAATGATATACATATTATAATAATAAACAAAACAAATATACAAACAAGCAAAAACCAAGCAACCCAATAAAAATACCAACTTTAATGGCACCAGTGTCATGACAGTAAATCATGAGAGTTCAAAAATCAATTACTTCAGTTTAGTAAATGCTCACCAGACTACTGTAAAGAATTCCATAGCTGGAACGGTGGGGGCACAGCCTAAAATGCTTTACTTCCAGTGGAAGATCTCATTATTTGCTTTGATGTGGGTACCCATAATTTCATTGATAGTGTACAAAAGCCAGCAAAGATAGGCATGTACATATATACATATAATTTTCACCTTGGCCAGCATGAACCAGGAGAGTCTTAGAGAGACATGAATTTATGCATTGTACTGCTATGTGACCCATGTAGGATTGATCTGTTGTATGTACAGTTGTACCTCACTTAAAGAGCATAAGGTGTTCCACAGGATTTAAGCAAGTTTGCTCTTTAAGCGAAACACCATTGTAAGTGACCAATTGTGTGTGTGTGTGTGGGGGGGATTACGAACCCTGATTTATTTGTTAAGCGAGTTTTTGATTGGTTTTATTTGTTAAGCGAAGCGAACATTCAGAGAAAAATCTGCTCTTTAAGTGAGTTACTCTTTAAGCGAAATGCTCTTTATGCGAGGTTTGACTGTACTATGCACCTTCAACTCATTTCCAACTTGTGTTGAATCTGTGAATAAATTATTCCCTGAAGATTGTATCATTAACAGCTCTACTCAGCTTTTGTAAAGTAAGCACTATGGTTTCCTTTACTAAGTCAATCCATCGAATGTTAAACATTTCTCTTTCCCTACTACCTCAATTTTTCCTGACATTAATGCTCTGACCTGTGAGTCTTATCTTCTTATCAGACACTTTGGGCATATCTTGGACATATTAATGCATTTTTAGCTTCTACCAAACAAGTTGTTCCACTGTGAATAAACATTGCTAAGAAGTGTTGAATTTTCAACTGAGTTTTTTATTAAATATTGATTGATTTTTTTCAACATTTTGTATTTTTCTTTTCTTGAGAGCAATTCACCCTTAAAGGCAGCCTAAAAATAAACTTAAGTAAATGAATAAGCATTGTTCATGGTAGAAGAATTGATCTTTCTGTCCACTGTGGTCTATATCCAGTGTAATCAAATGCATTTCCTGTGAGAAATTAATCCTACTACAGAGCTTGGAAAGTTACTCTTGGAAAGAATAGATTTAATGACATGGTGAACCCTGCCCCAACTGAACACTGGTATGATGATGCTCTTTGTCTTGAAGCCTCTGATCTATTGAGTTACTCCTAGACATTGGGATGCCAAGATTAATTCTTCAGATTTTTGGAATTCCTTAATACATGATGCAGAAGCCATTGCAGTGTCTTTACAGTGTCATCAGGTCCAGTTCTCAAATTGTTGATTAGAATACTTTTCTTCTGTCTTTCACCCTTTTCCATAATGCTTTGAAAGGAGCAATTGATGAGGTGAGCATATTCCATAAAGTGCAGATGCTAAAAAAAAAAAAATCGTAATCCAAAATCCAGACACACCCCTATTTTTGTTGTAAAATAGTTAAAAGCTAAGTTTCAGGTGATAGCAGTAAACAGTGGCAGTTACTTATTGTGTTGCCCATCTTACACTATGGGTAGGAATAGAGAAAACCCAGACATATCTGCACTGACAACTATTGACATCCCATCCCTCAGTTCTCAATGTCTGATGACTAGGCAAGGCAAATTTTTATGTCCAATTGTTCTATTCCCATCATAAAATAAGACTATTCTTATGTGTATGTGTACCATACACTACTCTTCTTCCCTTCAAAGCACAAAGATCTGTTATATTCAGACAGAAGAGTGTTTAATTAGAAGGGGGGAAGTGTAAACAGCAAGCCAACTTAAATTCATTGCTTTTTTCCCTCTTCACAGACTTCAAAATGTGGAATCCAAAACTGCAGGCAAGCACCTAACCTCAATAACATTGCTGAGCGATTCAGAGAAAGGAAGACAAAAGGAAAGAATAGAATAAGACCAGAACATCCTAGCTGGTAAATGAAGGTAGAAGTAACAGATTCAAACTGAGAGAAAGGTTAGCTAGCCACCCAGTCAGATAAATGTCTTACTATGGCAGTAGGTTACAGTCAATGATCCAAAAGTCTCTTTCAGCTCTACAGGTCTATAATTCTACAGCTTATCATTGGTTTTCACTGAAATCAGTGTCAACATATTGGGGCAGGGGGCGGCGGAAGGTATGAAGTTCTGAATCTCCAAATTAGATGTCTTTGTTTTCCCAAGTTAAACTGGAATAGTTTTCTTTAAGCTAAATTTCCCCAAACTGAAGGGTTGTTCTTGACTCAGCAGTTTGGAGGCCCAATCAAATCTGGTAATTGGGACATTAGCCTAATTAGCATACATTTCCTGATGAAGCTGTGTTATCTCTAGTCACATTCTATCCAACCAGTGCAGAATTTGAGACTGGATTATAGCATGAAAAATGGCCTGTTTACCTTGATAACAGCGACATTCAGTCTTCACTTTGAAACTAACTCCTGCAGATGGTTTTGTAGATCCCAAGGGTTGCAAATATTGTTAAAAGGGGAAGTGAAGGGGGAGGGGGACTATACCTGATGTGCTATACCTTTTAGATTCACCAAGGTAACAGTGTTTATGGGTTCATGGGTGTCATCTTCTGTCTGGATGGAAATATATGCACATACACACTTCACCATTAAATAATGTAGACAAGAATGACAAACATTTTTAGTGCTCAGATGGGATCTGGTCATAAGCGAACGACGCCAGTTTAATAACTAAGGTTAAATTCTCCTGTGTGGGAAGCCATCTGTTTCTCTTCAGGTGAGTAACACAATGATTCAGGAGCTGAATAAATTTTGGGAGTTATCAAGGGGACCACAGGCGAGACAGAATACACAAAAAGCTCAGGGGCAAGATTTGATCTCAGAAAGCAATATTGGTGTCTTAGTGACTTGGAGTAAATTCATTTAATATCAGAGCCATCCAGTAAAGGTGGATGGAAGGGGGAAGCCTTCGTAATTAAACCTCAGCATCTGTCTTGGAAGGGCAATGGTGACTTAGTGGTTAATACACTGAACTTGATGACCAGAAGGTTGGCAGGTCTGCAGTTCGAGACCCAAGGCTGTGAGCTGCCGTTGTCTGCCTTAGGTCCTACCAACCTAGCAGTTTGAAAGCAAGAAACTGGAAAAGGATAAATAGGAAGGAAAGGTAGCAGTGTTCCATACACTTTGGCACCTAATCATGTCTGCCAAATTACCATGGAAATGTCTATAGACACAGACAGTGTTGGCTCTTCAGCTGTAAATAGAGATGAGTACCACCCCCTAAGTCGAATTTAACTGGCTTTCTGTCAAGGGATACCTTTCCCTTTATCTGTCTCAGAAGGATGTGGGGAAATCAGGTATTGGACTTTGAGTGCAATTTGGCTACTCACCCTCCTCCTCTATGCCTCTTCCTAGTCTCTCCACACGTCTAAGTTCCAAGATCACCTTGGCTGCATAATTGGACATCGTGACCCAGGTAGTTTCCCTGCTCAACATCTCACCAATGATGTCTTCCGGAGACAACTGTCATCAAAGATGCCTCTGTAAAATTTACCATTCTGCATCAAAGCGTGGACAATGAAAAACGTGTGCTCTGCGTCTTCCTGCACGGGCTGGCAGATGGGACATGAAGCATCATCATCCAGGCTAAAGTGGTGTTAGTAGGCTCTGAAGCAGCCATGCCCTGTCAATAGCTGTGTGAGGTTGTAATCCACCTCTCCATGCTGTCTTGTTGACCATGCACTGATGATCCAGGATAAGGTGATGAGTCCAGTGTCCCTTGGTTGATGTATCCCAGATCTGCTGCCATTTGTGTGTGTGTGTGTGTGTGTGTGTGTCTGTGTCTGTGTCTGTGTCTGTGCCTGTGTTGCTGTCATGTTTACAGCCCTGGGAATACATATATACACTTCATCCTGAAAATCATGATGTACTTTATCACAGAAAAAAAATCATTTTGTAATGAAAGTTAACAGGATTCTTCCCCCTCCCCACCATCCTTCTGAACAGAAATTACATTTAGCTTAATGATCATGTGGAAGTCTATAAGAGGAAAGAATGTTTTAAAACTTTGATACAATTTATATCTCAAATTCAATATAAAGTTATGGATATCCTGGGCTCTAAGGAATGTGCAATACATTGCTGCAGCTCAAGGGATATTTCAGAACTATCTTCATGGGTGGGTAGGATAACTAAAGATAAGCAAAGAGGAAGTGACTTGTTTGATGAACAGACCTGAATGGCATGACCTTTAACTAATTGACTGAAAAGCAGAATAGAGCTACAGAGAATTTCCTTGTAAAATATAAATAAATAGCATACTATGCTGGCAAGGCTGAAAAAAGGTTTAGATCATGAACAATGTATATAGGTATTAATAAGTATTAATGGCCATTGTTCATGAAAAGAAATTGAGTCTCTCCATTCTAATGAATGCTGTGTGATAAGTAAAAAAGGCATTGTATCTTGTGTCTTGGTATCTATCTTATTTATTTATTTATTTATTTAGACTTATTTAACTGCCCCCTCACCAAGGTGACTCTGGGCAGTTTACAATTCAGAAAACAACACATAAAACATTTTGACACATGATATGCATAAATAAAACAGCATAAAACTCTAACATCTAAAAATGTCTAATCTAAAAAATTTAAATCCAGATGGCAGAATTGACTGATAATCATATGAGCCAGCCCGGGGGGGGGGGGGTAGGTCCAGTAGCAGCACCCCACACCCACTGTGCCAACCATGTCTTTAAATCTCTTCTAAAGGCCAGCAATCGTGGTTGGATGTGGAGGTCAGTCGGCAGGAGGTTCTAAAGGGCCGGAGCGGAGATGGCAATGTTATGCTAGATTGACTAATGATTAAGGAAAAGGCAGTTTCCTGTGTTCCATATTAATCCCCCGAGCTCACTAACTACTTCCAGTAATTACTTGGAGGATGGATGGAACGTCCTCCTAAACATGTTATACAATTTCCTACATTTGTCAATCATACTTTCTGGTTAAGCTTTATTTTTTGGAGTTGCTTGCTATCACGTTTAAACTAATTTTGCATGTGTGTCAATAAAGGCCAAAGCACATATTTAAGGAAGTCTATTTCTAGAAGAAGTGCTCCCTCAAGTGGGGAAAAAGATTTAATTGTGAAGCCATATTATTAAATAGAAAGGAATGCAAAAATAGCCACCAATTTCACTGATCTCCTCAAGTTAAAATATCCTGAGGTTGAGATGCTTCAGGAAGGAATTTTAAATCCTTGTGTGATTCCATAGTTAAAGTTGAAGACATATATATATATATATTCTTCTGTTAAAAGTCTTTGCAATTTGCATCAACAACTCTAAGATCATTTCATTTTGAGTAGCAAACCACATTCATAAATAGAAGCATAGAACAACTGGTTGCCTGTGATGAAAATTGCAAAAACACATTTTTGTTTCAAATTCGCAAGAATTCTAACAATTGCACAAATTGCACAATTCTCTGCAAAAAAAGATATACTATTTTGCAGGGAAGTTTTTGTTTGTTTCTTTGAGCAAAACACAGTTCTCATTAATGTAAGAACTCTAGCCCTGAGAGGTTTCTTATCATTCTTTCATCAAGAAGAGTACTGCTGTTCCCAATCCTACAATTCCTGAGAGATGCAAGAAGATAATTTTCTTCTTCTCTCTGAAGAAATGTAGGTGTCACAAGAACAATTTTTCCTTTGCTTATCTAATTTCAGAGTCATACATGTCAAAGCAAAGCCTACAGAGGCATTCTAGGAAAGTCAAAGTGGTAGATGTGACAGCTTGGAGCTTTGCTCCTCAAATAGCCAGCATGATCTTTGTGGAAAGGGTTATGTAGAAGAAATAGTATTGCTGCCACAAATAACACACTGAGTAAGGGAAATAAAGGATCAGGACCTTTTCTTCTCTAAAAACTCTACCCACATAAGATACTTTTAAAAAAATCCTCTCTCCTTCACTGTCCTGGAGGGTTTTTTCAACAATGCTTTTACTACTACCTCCTTTAAACATGCTGAGATTTTATCCTGCTACAAAGAGGCATTCATTGCTCCTCTAATCTACTCAGCCAGTTTTTCTCTGGAAGCTTTTATAAGCCAAGAAGGGCAAGAAAGGGAATGCTTTGTGGGACTGGATGCTTAGGTGTGATTGTGTCAACAGCCCTGTTCTTTTCCCCATTCCAGAGATCAACCAGAGCTTCAACAAAATCATCTACTGAGGTGACAGGAATCTCCCCAAGATCTATCGATCCATTTGGATCCTTCAGCCTCTGGGATGTGGGGTTGAAGCTGTGAGTTCCAATAAGTCTAAATCCCACCAAATCATAATCTGTTCATGACAATTGAACTGGAGAAAGTCAAGAGTGTGTCCTGCCACATAGGTGGGGAAAGATACCATTTGGGAGAGAGACACATGGCCATCATGCTGTATGCGATGTCCTGAGCCACTCCTGATCATCATGGACATTGAACTCATCATGGGCACAAAACCCCAGAGCACAACAAGGTGAGGGTACTCTGAGACCAACTAGCTAGGATAAGGGAAACTGTTGAGCAGAATCCTTATTCAGTCCTAGGCTCTCATTTTCAAATTCAAACCCAGAAAACTGGGGTATGTGACATTATTATTATTATATTTGAATTTCTATACCGCCCTACTTGGCAGAGCCAACTCAGGGCGGTTTACACACATGTATAGTTACAGTCACAACATATCAATAAATCAATAGTCAATATCAAACGAAATTAGTCAATCAATAGTCAATATCAGTATCACAGAACATCAGCACATAAACATCATTACAGTAAAAGAATTCAATAAACAGTAACAAAAAATTCAATAAACATCAATATCAAGCAGTAGTTAAAAAATTTCCATACAAAGAAACAAAACATCCAGTGAGGGGAATGGGAAACTGGGTTATGTGACATCCAGTAAGGCTGGATCTTCACATCCCCACCACCCAGGTCTTATCTGCTGTTGCTCAGGAAACCCTGGTAGGTAAATCTGGAATTTGGACCACCAACCTCATCTAAGCAAGTCTCTGTAATGCAGGCCAGATTGGCATACTCATACAAGAGCAAGTTCTGGATGATGGCTATTCATTTTTCCCATTAATGGCTTTGGCATTTAGCAGCAAGACTTTCAACCCAAGGGGCATGATGCAGTGGTGGGCTCCAAAAAATTTTTTGCTACCACACTATGGGCGTGGTATGGTGGGTGTGGCCAGGGGAAAGCCCTGCATTGCACCTGAATTAGGACTACTTTATTTCAAAACTTGGATGGGCGGAGCCAGCCAGAATTACTGCTACCGGTTCTGACGAGCTGGTGCGAACCTGCTGATGCCCACCAGTGACCTGATGCCAACGTTTTCCAAACTATTCAAATTTGGGGACAGCTTAGGTGCAACCAATACCTTCTTGCCTGTCTCTCTTACATAATTCTGTAGCTGCTGCTCCTCATAACTCGCCCTGTCCTGAACAAATCTAATAACGAATCCCTGACTCTTCCCTGACTCTTCCCTGACTCTTCCTCTCATAAAGACACATCTCCCCATAAGCAGAATTAACCAGTGCTACGAGATCCCAGAATAGGACCTAATTATTATCTCCTCAGGTATATAAAAGAGAATTGGCTGTGACTTTGATCTACTCTTTTTAGTACTGGACCTTTAGAAAAAGTTTGCTTGGTATGAAAACATATTCAGTTCCAAGTGCTCTATTGTTAAGTGAAACAGGCATCATTTGATTCACAATGATTCTCCCACCAAAAAATTTGTTATCTTCATTAGTCCCACCACTGACTCACCTGTGTGCAAATCTTCCTTTATACTACATTTCAGCAATTAATTAATTAATCAATTAGTCTATTAAAATTTGATGAGTAAATCAACTAAAATAAATCAGAAGAAAACTCTCCCTCCTATAAACTGTGGTAGACTTCCTATTATTTCAAGTACAGTCAAACCTCACATAAAGAGTGCTTTGCTTAAAGAGTAACTCACTTAAAGAGCAGAATTTTCTCTGAATGTTCACTTCCCTTAACAAATAAAACCAAACAAAAACTTGCTTAACGAATAAATCGGGGTTCGCAATTCCCCCCACAATTGGTCATTTACAATGGTGTTTCGCTTAAAAAGCAAACTCGCTTAAAGAGCAATCCTGTGGAATGCATTATGCTCTTTAAGCGAGGTAAAACTGTACCTGTAATGGAAATTTTATAACCATTATTTTTTAAAAAAAGTTATTTACTCTTTCTAGCCCTTGAAAAAAAATACACTACACCAGTACGCTTCGGCTTTGAAAAGAAAGAAGGAAAAAAGTTGCCAAGAACAATTGGAAATAAGAATGCATTCACAACAATAAGCACACAAAGAACAAACACCCCCCAAATAAATAAATAAAGCATGTACAACGATGCCCTCTTCTGCTCTGTGAAGGTGGTCAGATCCAATTTAGTTTGAAATCTATCATATATAATCTGGTACATTCTTGCTTGTCAAATTATATTCGTGACAGGCTCAGTCTTTAAAAATGTACTAAAGCTTACTAAAGCTTATGCAACAGCAATAATTGGTCAGCACAGGTCTATTTTCAGAAGCAGATGATGCTAACCAACTTTGAACAAAGGAGCATTTGGGCAGCAAATGATTGATCTCGAAAGCAAACTTAAAGACGCATGTCTCTTTGAATTTAAGTATATGCAAAACCTCCATCTATAAGCTGCTCCCTCCCCTTATATAGATCCAAGATACTTCACTTTCATCACCACCCACCACCTACATTGCTATGTTCATAACTGTGAGCATTTCAAGTTGCAGCACTGATTTTCATTTGTAGCATCAGAGGCTTCAGTGGTCTGATCAAAAGTGTAGCCTGTTTTCCTAGCAACTGAGAAGGAACACTACTGTTTTCCTTCATTCCAGGTTCAAAGGAGTCCATAAAATTCTTTGAATTATATCGGGTTAGGCAGGCCTGCAGCAAATAAGCACCATCTTTCAGATCTGCTTGAAGTCGATGGCCACACTCATAAACCAGTATGGACAGAGATTAATTTGCATTTTTTTAAAAATCTAATTTAAAAGAGTTGTAATCATGGGACATTGTGATGTATTGTAATGTATGTATAATGTACATTAATTATAATCTATGCATTATGTATTGTAATTGTAATACAGTGGTACCTCAAGTTACAAATGGTTTGAATTACAAAATTTTCACAATACGAATGAGAATCAATTGAAAATAATGGCTCGAATTTTTGTGGAACAGATTAATTGGTTTTCAATATATTCCTATGGGAAACCATGTTTCAAGTTATGGATTTTGGATTTCAGTGCCTTCATATGGGAAATTTGCATTAAATTTGTAACTCAAGGTACCACTGTATATCATATATAGTATTTTGTATATTCATAATTCTTACCATAATATTATAGGTCCCACTAAAAAAATACTAACCTGTCCCCTGATTGAAGCATAATTATGTTGTAGCAGAAGATGAGATGGGACAGCAATTCCAGGGTCATACAGAACAGGATATTTTATTGTGCAATGGTTCACAGAGAGTATTGCAACTCAAATCTGGGAACCCCGAAGGGCTCAAAACACAGAGTTTATGCACACAGTAAACAGGAAATACATGACCTTTACCCCATGTGGAAGGCTTAGGATTTAACACTTGGCATTGGCTTAAAAAGACGAAGGGATCAAAATAATACACTTAGTATTGACTGATAGCCAAGACCACACTTACTATTGGGTGATTACTATCTCCCCATCCTCTACTATTGGGTAATTTACGATCCCCCTATTCCAGTGTTTCCCAAATGCTGGTTTTTGGACTTCAATTCACAGAAGCCTAAGTCATTTCCCCAAAGCACTGATCAGCCAATGTACTGACTGAGGGTTCTGGGAATTGAAGTCCACTAGTGGGCTGTGTACCCCTTGTTGGGAACCACTGCCCTATTCTAATAAGGAAGGGTCTATTGTATGTCAATTGCATCAGCCTGAACAATTGGCAAGTTTAAGCTGACTCACTGTGATCCACCTGTAGGTCATTGAGAGGACAAAGATGGAGTATTTTTGGTTCTATATTATTCTATATTCCAGCATAATTAAATTGTCAAAGTCAAATGGGGGAAATGTTTCAGAAATTCAGTCTAGAACCAAGATGCTACTTACTTTCGTCCATATAAGGTCCACATAACTTGTAGTTAATTAATGAGGCAATAGAAGGGCCTGTCTATACTTATCACCCCAGGCCAGTGTAGCATAGCTTTTAAAAAAACCACTTAAGGTCCACGGCAGGATCAAGATGGTGTTGTGATTCCCTCATCCTGGCACCAAAGGAGCAAGATGGGCTGCAGAAGACCCAGCATCAAGAATGGCATTTCCCAGCAGATGGGGGAAGCCCTCTGCCTGTAAGCTGGGAAGTGTCTCCTTCAGCTGCACTCTATTTTTATCCCATGCCCCAGGTAGAGTCTCGGAATGGAGCAGGTTGGGGAAAAGTTGTGCCTGATTGGCCTGATCCAGCACACAATATCTATGCACATGATCAGACCAACCCACTCCAAAAAAAATCCCAAAGAGTGGGCAATACAACCATGTAGACACCCTTTCAGTTACAGAATCAAGCGTCTAACCAGTCACCCCAAAGCACTGAATGTACTCTTTGAGTGGTTTACAAGTTAAGTAGCATTTCTTTCCTATCAGTTGTATTTATTTTGTTATGTGACTTGGAAGAGCCAACAGCTGCAGTGAATCATAGCTCTGAGGTTTTCTGTTTCCTATGGAGCTTGGATTCCGTGAGACTAGGAGACAAACAAATAGATGAAATGAGGGACCAAAGAACAAGGAAGTGCTCTGGCATTCTGCAGAATTCCCTATTGCAGTTTATGAAAGAAGGAGAACCGACCACGCTTAAAAGGTGTTAAGTGAGTGAATTACCATGGCAACAGAAGATCACTCCCTTTGGACCAGAGATGCTGTTCCAACAGCCTGCCCTTAACTCATCATGAAGAAGTGTGCCTAGTACAAACTTCTGCCATGACTTTTGGATTCTCGTTTATATAAATTTTTCTGCACTAGCCATGATTGGTGTATGGCTTGAAGAACTGGTTTTGGGTTATGAAAGCTTGCTGATGGTTTGATATTTTAATGGTCTGATAAAGATCACCGAATCTTGCATTTGTTTTGAGAGCAGTTTGCAAAGGCTGCATAATGGTGATTCTGTGCCACTGTAGTATTTTTTCTTAGCACTCTCCTATGGTTGGTTGTCTTGTTTCGTGGGGCCATACTTTGCCATGCCATGGGTTAAGTGAAGGTTTTAGCAAGACAACAACCACACTAGCAAGGGAAAAAATAAGCTTTTTTGGGGGGAGGGGGGTTTGTGCTACCTGAGTTGAAGACATTCTCCCCATGGAGTGCTGAGACCAGAGCATTTTCCCAGAAATTCATACCCCTGCAGAATTACAATAAAGTGTACAGTCATTTCTGTACTATGTAGGATTATTCTGTACTATATGAAAAGATGCAGCATGACGTTTAATGCTTCATTTGTGAACAAAAATAAATTCCTATACTGTATTCATATTTCCTACAGTTTTTTTTTAAAGTACTTCATCTCAAGGTAGTAATAATTCTGCCAACACAATGTGTAATTGGAAGCACTGACATAAATAAAATTTAGATACATGGTACTACCTAAATAGGGTAGTAAGCATGTCAAACTTTGGACACTTACATTTAGGATACTTTTATTCCCTGAAAACACTGTGCAGAATCCTATTGCACAGTTATGCCTGCATAACAAGAAATGGTAATATCTACAATGGCTTCTTGTTGCTAACTCATTAGGTTCCATGTGGATTTTCAGACATGTACCAGTCAAGTAAATTAGCATATACATAAAAATCCAAGCACAGATTGTTAGTCCCCAGAAAGAACCACTGCAAAGTTGTAGTATTTGCTTTTTGTAGGTATAACTACACAAGTAGATTTGGCCATTCTGATTGAAGTGAAGTTCTGGTCTCAGATTCAGCTTTTCTCACCCCTCATTTTAGGCATTGAAATAACTGAATCAATGTAAATGAACTTCACCCCAGAACCACATTTGCCCATTGTGTTTCAATCTTGATTGTATACAAATTGGCAGAGATGAGGCCCAATTCAGTAATTTTCAGTAATTAATTTTCCTTCTTTCTTCTGTCCCACAGTTTTTCCAACTCGCATGTAGTCAGTTTCATAGTGTGCAAGCCATGGAAGGCCAAGATGGAAAGATAAAGTCCTTAATAACTGAAAATTTATTCACCAGGAATATCTTCTCCCTTCTGGTGATTCATCGTTCTTCTGCAAGCATAACTTACACAAGATTTGGAAACAGATGCTTATATACTGCATTATTATTATTATTATTATTATTATTATTATTATTATTATTATTATTATTATTATTATTATTATTATTATTATTATTATTATTATTATTATTATTATTATTATTATTATTATTATTTTGGGATAATGTGTATTATTTGATGCTCTACCTCAGGCAACAATGTTTTGGGCCTACCTACAAAAACAAGGATAGAGGAAAGTCTAGATTGCTAAAGGAGGGGAAGTTACAACATTGGTACATATTGAAAGATCTACTGATTGTTCATTGATAAATCACTCTTGAATATTATTTTGAAAGACTTAATTAGAGCAGGAAGGGTTTCCATAGTCTGAACACTGACCTCCCTAAATTAGGAAGTCCTGGTGAACATTTCTTCTAGACTCCACTGGAATATAAAAGAACAGTCATCAGTCAATTTGAGCTGGATTGATGCACACTTTTATTTTCAGAGGATTACCCAGGGAGATGTAAATCCTCTTTTTTTTTCCCCTTCTCCCCTTGCATGCAAGGACAAAGAACCACAAGATTATTCTCTTCACTCTTCAAGAGGGTGAGGTATTTTGTGGCATTCTTGACAAGAAAACAAAAGCAAGAACAGTTTAATTGCATTTTGCAGTAATTAAATCAAATTGTTCAAATATGAGTACACTGAAAAGCATCTTTTCATAGCAAGAAATAATGTTTTGGACTTAACAGCAACCTTTTTCTGGGTTTCTAGGTACAAAGTATTCAGGAATACTTTCTCTTCTTCAGAGTGCATCTTGGGAGTCTATAAGCTTTCTCAGTGCTATACAGTTGACTTTTCTCCTGGGAGGCACAATGGGTTAAAAAAACCTCGTACCCTACAGGGCCTCTGTTGTAAGCAGGGTCAGTGGCCCCCCAGTTCTAGTTTTGGTAGGCCACAAGTTTGCACTCCCTAGACCACAGTTAGCCACCCATAGTCGGTGGCAGACACGGACGAAAATGGCCCTGTTAAGATCATACATTTGGTGTTACTGCACAAATCCGTAGTGACAGTACTCATAGGAGCTCATTGGGTTAGAATTCTGGAAATTCTGTCACTGCAACTAATGCACTCAGTACTGTACAAAACTACAAACTGCTCACTAGTTATGGGCACTGGCAAATGTAAATTTCTGCCTTTTTGTTTTAGTGCCACATCATATTCAATGCGACTGTGGCCAAATGTAATGAGTACCTCATGTTTTTGTTGTGATTATCCAGGTTATGAATAATCAGTTCAGTCTGGCTGGGAGTGCAATCATTTATTTATTACAACATGAAAGATATTTGATACAAATAGAACATTTAAAGTAAAAACTATCACTTTCCCCCCTTGGTTGCCCTCTAAAAATACAAATTGAATGGAAGATCTACCCAAAAAAGGCACGGCAGATTTATTTGGAATGATGGATGACTCTGCCAGCATGTTCCTCCATCCTTGTTTTCATAAACATTTGCCCATCTGTGCTTCCACATTTTGTTTTGAAGATAGTTTTTTCCCCCCTTCAAAACATCTATTGGGAAGATATTTCTATGTTATTCACCTTGCTTCCCAGAATATTGATAATGATAGTAGTGATGATGAGTATGTAATCACCATCATCATTATCAATATTTCCAGGGAAACAAGGAAAATAATATAGAAATATCTCCCCATTCTCAAAAACAGCAACAACATTAATAGCTACCAAGCAGTTTATATACAGAAACTTCCAACCTGAGTTACCTTGCAGAGAGAGAGAGAGAGAGAGAAATTGCAATATAATCAGTGGTGGGCTGTTCTAGGTTCGCACCGGTTCATCTGAACTAGTAGCAACAATCCCAGGTGTTCTCCCTAGGGGGGAGGGGTAGTAACCATCTGGGATTGTTATCATTATTATTATTATGAGGCGTCCAGTTCGGACGCCTCACCACCAGAAAAAAAAAGTGTGCCACTGCCTCTGCTGCTCCCCACCAAGTCGACCCATGTTAAGTGCTGGGTTTGTGTTTGGGGGTTGGGGGTGGGTGTTGGGGTGGGGGGTGTATTTTTATGTAATTTTTTATTTTAATTAATTAATTGATTGATTGATTTAATTTATTTATGGGTTTGTGTTGTGGGTGTATGTGGGTGTGGGTGTTTATTTTTATTAATTTTTTTGTTTTGTTTTTTCCCTTGGCTCCACCCACAACATGATGACATGATGACATCATGATGTTGGCCCTGCCCATGACATCCATGACATCACGGTTGGGTAGTAAAAAGATTGACAACTCACCACTGAATATAATGTAATATTTTAGGTTTAGATCCAAGATTGCACCAGCACGACACAACCAGTATGTTATATTTTTCTTCCTCTTTCCTCTTAAGCCTTGGATCCTGCTTCCAGAAAAGTGTGCAGTCTTCTAGAGCAAGTTTCTGGTTTGCTCTGTTGTGAGATGAGTACACCCTTCACAATTTCATTGACAAAACCAATTCCATCAGTGGATTTACCTAGGTGAATCCTAATCTATTGGATTACTTAAAGAGTCTGTTTAATAGCCAAATAGTAATCACAATTATGCTTATATACTGCTTCACAGTGCTTAGAATGCTCTCTGGGTAATTCACAAGTAATTAGCATTGTGCCCCCAACATGCTGGGTAATCATTTTATCAGCCTTGGAAGGATGGAAGCCTGGAGCCTATTGAACTATATCTCAGATTATGAGCCGAATTTTGGCTGCAGTATGGCATCTTAACCAAGAGGGCTCATAGCTTTAGGGACATTAGATAGTACTTTGGGTTGTAGGTCAAAGTGAGTTTTGCTCTGCCATGACATGCCACTTAGAATGCTGAATTAACTACAGTCAAACCTCGCATAACGAATGCCTCACATTGCGAAAAACCCGCATAACGAGTGTACATCCCACAAACCTTTCTGACTCACATAGTGAAAATTTTCATTATGCGAAACTGGCATTTCCTATACAAAAACTCGCAGAACGAAAATTTCTATGGGAAAAACTTGCAGAACAAAAAATGTTAGTTCTGCAAGTTTTTCCATAGGAATTTTCGTTCTGCAAGTTTTTCCATAGGAATTGTCATAGTGCGAGTTTTTCCGCAGGAATTTTCATTATGAGAAGAAAAAAACTTGCATAACAAAAAAACTCTCATAGTGAGCAACCTCACAGAATGAAATATTTTCGTTATGCAAGGTTTGACTGTACTGCAAAGAACTGGTGCCATACTGTTTACTATGCAACTGGTTGCTAAAAGAATATGTGTACATAGCAAAACAAATGTTAATTCTGGCAAGCCAAAATAGTACAAACGCTAATATCAGTTTGTTAAAACATTGTGAAAGCAAACATAAAACTCCAGACATATAGGTTAAATCACATCAATTGGATGAGATATTGTATAATATGTAAGGAAATTTGAAATTGTCATACTATGGGAACAACTACATGCTATAGAAGATAGGCAACAGAACTGTCAGTCTCAGAGGCAGATTTAATTTAATTTAATTTAATTTTTAGATTTCTAGGCCACCTCATTCGCGAAAGTGACTCAAGGCAGCTTACAGAATATACAACAATATAATATATACAACAATTATAAAATTATGCAATAATCCATTCAGCAATATACACTACAATCATATACCATTGCAATGCTAAACAACCCTTCTACCCTAACTGCAATTAAGCTCAGTTCAGCTGCGGCTGTGGCAAAATCCAACAGCTCAGCTAGGGGTGGGGGGCCAGAGAAGCAGATGGCAAAGTGGTCCTAGTGAGCCTCCCTCCCCAGCAGCAGGTAGTCCTCAGGCAGTGGTGGTGGCAAAGTCCTGCTGTCACGGCAGCCTTGTCAAAAACCGCCAAACCGTACAAGTGTCCCACTTGGCTGGTCAGGGGATGGAGCAGCTCCGGCGCCCACAGCTGCAGTGGTGTTTCCATGGCTGGTTGGGTGGCCAGCCTCACAGCTGCGTCTCATCCTCTCAGCCTAGCTAGATGAGGGAAAGTACAGCGACGGTCGAGGCAGCAATGCTGGCGTTTTTGTGGCCGGTCGGCCAGCCTCGTATATGCATCTCGTCCCCTCAGCTCGCTAGCTGAGGGAGAGTCTGGCAATGGTTGAGGCGCTGGCGCTGGCATTTTTGTGGCCAGCCACCTGGCTGGCCTCAGAGCTGTGTCTCGTCCCTTCAGCCCAGCTAGCCAAGGGAGGGTCTGGCAATGGTCGAGGTGGTGGCGCCGGCGTTTTTGTGTCCGGCCGGCCTTGCAGTTGCATCTTGTCCCCTCAGCCCGGCTAGCTGAGGGAGAGTCCACCAATTTATTTTCTCCTTAATATGCAATAATATTCACACTATGGTCTCTTATGTGTCCCTCTGCCTATGATTAATATTATTAGATATTGCTGGCATGTGCAAGGACGTACACAACATGCTAATATCAGGAGACAGTGCAGCCTTGTCTGATCTAATGTCCTCCAAATATTGTGAAATTCAATTATCTAAATATTAGTCTGGTTTTCCATATTGGCCTGGTTTTCCTCATTTCTGAGGGGCAGGACCCAGACGGTATGTCTGGAGAATGAGAGGTCCAGCCCCAGGCTCCTCCAATATGGGGTGCCTCAGGGCTCGGTACTCTCACCTCTCCTGTTTAACATCTATATGAAGCCGCTGGGTAAGATCATCCGTTCCCATGGGGTAAGGTACCATCAATATGCAAGATGATACCCAACTGTACATCTCAGCCCGTGGGGACCCAAGCGGTGCAGTAGAAGTCCTAACCAGGTGCCTGGAGGCTGTTAGGGTCTGGATGGGGAAAAACGAGCTACAACTGAATCCCGGCAAGACTGAGTGGCTATGGGTGAGGGGCCCTGTGTTATCCCGGGAGCTTCCAGCCTTGGTTCTGGATGGGGCAGTCTTGCCCCAGACAGATCCGGTGCATAACCTGAGGGTCCTCCTGGACTCACGATTACTGTTCAAAGAGCAGGTGGCAATTGTGGCCAGGAGGGCTTTTGCACAACTTCGTGTAATATACCAGTTACGCCCACTCCTGGATCGGGACTCCTTGCTCAGGGTCACACATGTACTGGTCACCTCCAGACTTGATTACTGTAATGCGCTCTACATGGGGCTGTCCTTGGTGACCATTCGGAAACTCCAGCTGGCCCAGAATGCGGCTGCTCGGGTAGTGATGGGGTGCGGGCGTTACGCTCATGCCTCACCACTGCTTCGGCGGCTGCACTGGCTGTCAGTATGTTTCTGGGTGCAATTCAAGGTGCTGGTCATTACCTTTAAAGCCCTATATGGTAGTGGGCCAGGATACCTCAGAGACCGTGTCACCCCAAGAATGTCTGTCCGTCCCACCAGGGCGGATCGGAGAGGCTCCCTTGCAATCCCATCAGCACCAGAAGGAGGGCCTTCTCCGTGGCCGCTCCGGCCCTGTGGAACCTCCTGCCAATCGATCTACGTCAACAGACAGAGCTTCTGCCCTTCCGGAAAGGCCTTAAAACCTGGCTGGCAGGACAAGTTTGGGGATCCAAAAACACCGGATCTCATATTGGGTGGCTTATCAGATGAAACAGCCACCCTTTGTTCTTACCTCCTTATCCCGGTCCTGTTCTTTAATAATTTTTTGTAATTTTATAACTTGGAAATGTTTAATTTCTTTTAGCTCAACTTTTAATATTGTATTAATTCACATTTTTAACTGTTAATAGGGTAATGTATATTGATTTGTGGTCTTCAGCTATGTATTTTTATAATTGTTTATGTAAGCCGCCCAGAGTTGGGTTTTTACGCGATTGGGGCGGGATAGCAAGTTGAAGAAAATAAATAAATAAAATAAATAAATAAATTAGTCATGCTGTCTGGACTAGTGGACTTGTATTCCAAAACATGTGAATAGCACCTGGTTGGAGAAAGCTAATGCAAGTTTATTTCCAGGCTGTGGTTTGGGAAGGGGAATTCAACATAGAGCTGTTGTTCTTCATGGCAGTACTAGGTTTGGAATAGACTTCTTTTTTTCTTTTTTTCTTTTTTTGGCTCTTACCATTCCTAGAATCCTTTAGCCAGCAAGACTAATCGTAGATTGTGCAGGATTCTGGGAAATGTAATGACCCAAAGAAATTTACTGATAGTTTCTGTGACATATTGTTTCTTCCTCTGTATGATACAGTTGGTCATAACCCACAAAAGATGGATGATGCAAGCAATAAATTATTATTATTATTATTATTATTATTATTATTATTATTATTATTATTATTATTATTATTATTATTATTATTATTATTATTATTATTATTTCGATTTATATGCCACCCTACTTGGTGAAAACCAACTCAGGGCGGCTTACAACATAAAATTGAATACAACACAATATAACAGATCAACAATACAAAATCACAGCATCCCACTATATGAAATATGAAATACAAAACATCCAGCCATTTATTTTTTCTTTCACTAATCCAAAATCCTTCCTTTTTTAGTACCCTCTTTATGCACACCTAGTTTTTGAAGCCCATATTTGTCTTCTTCCTCTTTCCACAATGTTACAGCACAGTGGAGCCAGATTTTCCCAGTGAAGTCAATATCTGTCAAATGAAACTAGCTAAAATGCCAAGAATGCGTTGTCCAGATGGTCTGTATTTGCGAGAATTTTCCCATGCAGTTTTGCTGAGAAGAGTTACCTCAGTGCATTGTTTCAGCTTGTATTTCCTAATTCATGATGTGCCGGCTAGAGTCCTAGTGTAGGAATTCAGCGTCTGTTCCACTAAACCTAGAGAGATTAACAGACCCAAGATAAAAACAAAACACCTGCTTATTTTTTAAAAAAGAAAGCAAGCAAGCCTGTGTTAGGTCAAAACTAACCTCTCCACATGGAACAAGAATAAGTACAATGAACACAGAAGAAAAGCTGTGCAGTTCTGCTGGCTGAAAATATAGCAAATAAACAAGAGACTACTTCTGACTAATAAGACATCTTCCAACTGTGCAACATTATAAATTAATAAGAGAGAGAGAGAGAGAGCTCAGAATGTTTAATGTTTTAAAAGAATTTGTTCTACTACTCACTACTTTGGATCAGTAGCAAGTTATTAAAATTCCTCCATCTGCAAAAACAATATGTTCCAGTTTTCATTACCAGTGCCATTGCCATTGCTAGTGCAAACACTAGTAAAGGTAAGGAAAAGGTTTCCCTTGCTTGAAAGCCAGTCGTATCCAACTCTAGGGGTCATTTCCATGGTCATGTGGCAGGCATGACTAGACACTGGAGTGCACAGAACGCTGTTACCTTCCCACTGAAGTGGTCCCTATTTATCTACTTGCAATTTCTTGCTTTCGAACTGCTAGGTTGGCAGGAGCTGGGACAGAGACGAGAGCTCATTCCGTCCTGCAGTACTCGGGAATCGAACTGCTGACCTTTCGTCTCCCAGTCAGCATCTTAGTGACTTGAGCCACTGCAGTCCCCAACCATTTGTAAAGACATGAACATATTCATCATTTTCCTTAAGTGACCAACTCTACCAGTGGTGGGCAGCAACAGGTTCACACACACCCTGGAAGCGGTGTAGCCTCTGGGCAGGGGAGTGGCAAAATTGGGTGCCCTTCGGGTGGGGGGTAGCAAAATTGGGTGTCCATGCCCACCTCCCTACCCTGCCCCATCAGGTTTTGTCTCTGCAAGTGGTTCAAGGTCTCCCTTGCTCAAAAGCCAGTCATATCTGACTCTAGGATGCAGTGTTCATCTCTTTTTACAGCCAGAGCCAATGCTGCCTGTGTTTGCAGATGTATACATGGCCATATCGCAAGCATGACTAGATCGCCCATGATGTAGGCTCCACCCATGACATAGGCTCCACCCATGACATAGTCACCACCCATGGTGTAGGCTCCACTCATGACATAGGCTCCGCCCATGGTGTGGTAGTGAATTGTTTTGCTGCCCACCACTGAACTCTTATTTTACGTTGAAAATGACCCAAGAAACACACAACAGCAAAACTCATCTAGCTCTTCTCCTATGACTGAGATGATAAATGCTAAGCTAAAGGCCAGTCAATGAATGTGTCATGGACAAGAAAAGAGTGTTCCTTTCTCTCCTCCCTCATGTTGCATGACTCACATTACAGATAGCATTCAAGCAATCATTTCTACCACCACTGGATGGATTTGCTGCAAGTAAGAAAAAGGGGCAGAGGTAATTACTATTCTTTTTAGGTAAAAATGTTAGGTGTCTGAAAAATATATTTTAGCAGTTTCTTATTGGCTGACAAAAAGTTGCCAATGTCTGCATAGGGTTAGTTGTAAATCAGATTATAGTTTTAAAACTGGTAGACCAAACACCCAGAGTTAGATCAGACTCTCTACTCCTACTATGCCAAATGCAGTGCTGATCTGAAGTCTGGTTTGAATGTTACCATGTTTGAATTGCCTTGCAGAATCTTGTTTTGCTCTTCTGCACAATAACAGACACTTATGCCATTGAAAAATGGTAAAACTGGTACAGCTTGTTACTGAAGAATGGCAATTGTTTCAAAAGTAATTAATTACAAAATAAATTACTTCCTCCCTCTAAATAAGTAAATATTCAACAGGGATTATGCCAACAGTGCAGATCCCAAAATGACACTTCAGAAAGAGTGCTACGTATGGTCATAGTTACACATATAGTCATAATGATTCAGAAATAGGTTGACTTGGATGCTATTGTGACTTGAAATTAAAAAATCTGGAGATTTGCATTATCCCACTGGTTATCTTTGGAGGATTATTCTAGATGCATCTTCAGGTCTATTATCTAAGTCAAGGGTGGACAATTTGGAAAGTCTGGCCAGATTATCCTCCTATGGTAATAGAGTAGACCATACTTCCAGCGACTCAACACTGAGTGTCAGATGGTGGTTAACTAACCTGACATCCCTGAGAACTAACGAGTGCTGAAGTCCACAGGGAAAGGTGATAGTCCCCAAACGGATTAAATCCCACTTGAATCCATCTTGATGCATTATATGCTCAGGACAGTCTTCATGACAGATCGCCATGATGATTGCCTATATTCAGATTCAAATATGGCAGAAGAAGATAAACCTTCAAAAATGGCAAAAATTAAAGTCAATTTCTTCTTTAGAACAAAAGGAAATATAGAGTCCTCATGGTACAGAGGTTAAGTAGCAGTAATACAGTAAAAAAATATATCTCACATTGTGAATTTGATCCTGATGGAATCAAGATTAAATCACCCTTCCATCCTTCCAAGGTTGGTAAAATGAGTACCCAGCATGCTGGGGGGAAAATGCAAAATACCTTGTGAAACACCCAAAGAGTGCACTAAGCACTATGGAGTGGTATATAAGTGTAATTGGTATTGCTAATATTTGGAGACAGATGGGTTGGGCGGATCTGGGGTTCAGTTCAGATACAATCACATGGCATCATTTTCTCATTCTTGCTGGATCCAAGGATGATGGTCCTTCACCCTTCCAGATGTAGTAGGACTCCAACCTCTCAGTAGCCTAACCAGTAGGCAGCAAATATAGGCACTGTTGTCCCAAATATCTGAATGAACTACAAATTCCCCATCCTTGTCCTCATGTTTTCAATGGGATATTGCTCACATTATTCAGTGGAACTGTGATCTTATTTTTCTCAACCAATTTAGTAGGAAATCTCATTTCCCATTTTTCACTACTTCAACAACTAAATAACAATTACATGGGAGGCTGAATGTAATGTCTGACTTTTTGTGTGAAATGCAGATGGTCTGAGTTTTGATAGCAATTTTTAAAAGAACTATAAAGTTCATAACCTGTCAGCTGCCTTATAAAATCCTAATTTGCCAGTAAAGGTGGTCACATTGCAAAGAGACGAGAAAAGAAAACCTTCACTAGTGTGCATATACATAATACTCAATTCAAGTGAGGCTACCAGTTACATCAGGGGTGCCCAAACTATGGCCTGGGGTCCAGATGCGGCCCACCACACCAATTCCTCTGGCCCACAAAGCCCTCGACACTCCTGGAAGTGGAAGTAAAACATGACTGTGCAGGCACATTTTACTTCCGTTTCCAGGAGCGACAAGGGCTTTGCGGGATGAATTGGCATGGTGGGGGCAAATCCAGCCCCCAGTCCTTAGTGACCAGCTCCCTGAACCATGTGATCGGCCCACGGTCCAAAAAGTTTGGGCACCCCTGAGTACCATATTCCCAGGCTGACCTCTGATTCTAAAAACTGATTATTAAATGAATTGTCAGTTTGAGACATTAAGAGTCAGGATTTCTAAAAAAAATTGCATTTATTTTCAGAGTTGTACTGTTACAATTCAAACATTTGGAAAACAGTACTTTTTACTGAAGGACCATCATCCTGTATAAAAAGCACAGGTTACTGATAACGGGAGCTGCAACAGAAATCAATAGCAAAATTGCATCTGTATACTGCAGAACCAATTGTGAAGCAAACCAGAATAGTTTCAAGAAAAATGGGGACAAAGCAGCTTGAATTTCTATTGTTTAAAAACATTGCAATCAATCAAAAGACTAATTCTACCTCTGCAATATGCCAGTTACAAATGGCAACAACTTTCATTAATCGTATATAATTTATCTTCCCTGAAAGCTGAACCATTTTGATAGGCTAAACACTGGTGGAGGTAAGGCATTTTCAGTATAATATAATTAATATTCCGATGGAGGATAGTTTTTCTTCCAAAACAAGCCTGTCTTTTAAGGAGATGTTAAATCACAGTTTTTTTTCAAATTCTTGCAGGAAACATGTTAAGCAAAAGAAGGAAGGAAACTTTCCATAAGAATGCAGCTCAAGGACTAACAAAAGCTGAAACAGAGGAACCCAGATCTTATTCTCAAGGTCAGAGCTTGAAGATATTTGATGTCCTTCCAGATATCTATCAGCAAGGCAAAGTCAGGGAGGAGTTGTTATTCTTTTTATTGTTATGCTCCTTTTTTCTGTACCTGTCTCCTTCCTTGTTTTCATTTTTTTTCCACACTAATTCCCTACCACTGAAAATGATGGAAGGAATTGGGCATTGCGAGGTCCAAAGTTGGCATGGGTCAGGATGTGATTTGGAGTTGCACCTTGGATTCAGGATGGCAATGAATCTGTCATATCCGTAGCCTCTCCAGAAAGGTCCACTGCCACTTGTCCCATGTGCCCCCTTTCCTAATATTACCATTTTGTCATTGGAAAGGAGCTAACTGGACAGTGGTGGCTTAGTGGTTAAGATGATGAACTTGATGACTGGCAGGTCAGCAGTTCAAGACCCGAATGCTGCATGATGGAGTGAGCTCCCGTCTCTGTCCCATCTCTTGCCAACAGTTCAAAAGCAAGAAATAGCAAGTAGATAAACAGGTACCACTTTGGTGAGAAGGTAACAGCATGACTCCAGTGTCTAGTCATGCCTGTCACATGACCATGGAAATGTCTGCAGACGTAGACAGTGCTGGCTCTTTGGCTATAAACAGAGATGAGCACCAAATCCTAGAGTGGTATACAACTGGCTTTCAAGCAAAGGTGACCTTAGGGGCTAACTGGATATTTCCACAGTGGGTAGGCGGAAGGGGTCATGAGGTTTGATCTGAGCACTAAGACATTGCTCATTTATCATTGGATTAAGAGAGCAATGCATCCAACATCCTCATTTCTCAGTACCCCTGAGTCGTGGATAACATACACGTTCATCTGGTTGCCAACTTTACTATCAGCTATGAAGCAAAGATGGTAGATGTCAGTACTGAAGTAAGGGGAGATATGGCTAGTTATGATGGGCAGGTGAAGCTTGGTTCCAAGGGGGATCAGTTGACCACCACTTCCAAAGAATTTGCCCAATATATCTACCCTGTTTTAGAAAGCATTTTTTAAAATATTTTTCAAGGGGTCCAAAATAGCTACCAATAAAATTCAGAGTACTGTAATGTATAAATTTTACTTGTTATAGAAACTATGACAACTAGCAATGTTGGCCCATTCCTGCCCCCCCCCCCCAGTTAATGTGTCATATCAGTAGTGATGTTAGTTTTAATGCACTATTTTTCAGCTCTTCATCATATCTCAGGGTGTAAAGACCTGCTTGTCCCATCCTTGCAAATAAGAATGAGAAACTACCAAATTATTCTCCTCAGAGCTCCCTTTCGGAGGGCTGCAGCTGCTCTTGGGTGACGAGTTTCAATATGTTCTTCTAGCACTATATGACTCCACTGGTCCTTATACATAAATATAAATTATACAAAGTTATACACAATATACATATACAATTCGATATAATTTCACTGGTATTAAAGAAGCCCATAGGGCTTCTATTTGTTCATCATTCCTCAATTGGTCATATGAGGTGATCCCGCCCAGTCCTTAGGCAGACAGTGAGTGACATGACAAGGCAATTGCTAGTTAAATCAATCAACCAAATCAGTTTCACTCCATAGTGATATCAGTGAAGACAAGTGACAAAATTAGTCATGGATTTATTGTTTCCCTGCACACTGTTTCTATGGGGCATGCAAAACAGTTCCAAAAAAAATAGGTTGATAATTCATCAAGATCCTATGGAACTGTAGAAATATCTGTTCTCATAGCTTTTAGCTATACAGTTCCTACGGCCATAAACATCTCATCACAGCACTCTGCTTCATGCATGGCACAATCTCGTCTCAGGCATGGAGAGTAAAATAATCCTCGATGAACTGCTTGACACAGATAAAATGGGTGGCTTTCCAGTCTGATGTAGCGATCTCTTGTGTAAAGTAAGCTCCCACTTCCTCCAAATAGCTACTGAAATATGAAAGCCTTTTGTGTTTGAGCTTTTAGAAGACAGTTCTGTGGAACTGTTAGTGGGATGGATAAATGGCTATAATTCTGTATTGCTGTTAAGCCAAGACAAAATATACAACTGTGTATTTCTTTTAGTCCCTAAGGAAGTGTGCAATCTCCGAAATTTTATTCTATTGAAAGAAAGAAAGAAAGAAAAGGAAAGAAAAAGAACGAAAGAAAGAAAGAAAGGATTTATTCTAAAGTCTTTTTGATGTTTGTATCTAGAACATATATGATAGAAGAAGCTTGCCTAAATGAGGCTATTCAGAGGACTACCACAATAAAGAACAGAATTGAAGAAAAGGTTTATCAAGAGATTCATTTCCTGTTGTTAGATTTTTTTTTAACATATAAATTCATTTGGAAAAATGCACAATGAAGTATGGGTGTGTGTGTGTGAGAGAGAGGGAAGGGGGCATAGCCAGGGAGGCTTAGGGGGATCAGCCCCCCCCCCCCCCGAGCTAGCAGCATACACCCCAAACTAGATTTACCCAACCAAAGGGCAAGCAGGAATTTTTACAAAGTGGGGGCTGCGCTCACCCATAGCCTGCCCGGCAAGCCCAAAGGCCCCAACAGCAGCAGTGACCACTTGATTCCTCATATTTTTGTTTATTTTTTTCACATTGTTTATTATTGTCTGGTTTTTTTTGTGTGTTTTTATTTTAAAAAGGAAAAAATAATTAGGGGGAAAATACAAAACTGATGAATTA
This sequence comes from Furcifer pardalis, assembly GCA_030440675.1. Taxonomy (NCBI): domain Eukaryota; kingdom Metazoa; phylum Chordata; class Lepidosauria; order Squamata; family Chamaeleonidae; genus Furcifer; species Furcifer pardalis. Next base: position 3,571,523 of record CP126892.1, on the reverse strand, counting down.
AGAAGGGAATTGTGTGTGCGCGCATGTGTGTGTGCGCGCGCATGGGAGTGTGTGGTTGTGTTTTGCCCCTCCTGAAAAATTTTTCACACACCCCATCTAGAATCCTGTGTGCATGCATGTGTGTGTGTGTTTGTGTTAGGGAATGGAGGGGACGCTTTCAATCTGATGTGGATCTAAATCAAAATGCCATGGGTGTTAGAAAAAAGAGGACTTGGATGAGATTGAGTGTGACTAATGTCTACATGCCTGGTCCAACTGAGTTTTTTCTGACTACTTCTTTGTGTCTGCATTGCCTCAAATAAGAATGTGACATCTTCCAAATGCTCTCATCCAGGCTGGCAGCTGCTTGCAAAATCCTGCAAACATGCCTACAAAAACAAACAAAACAAACACTCTTAAAATTTACATTTGAATTATATATGTAGAGTGATGCTTTCTAAGAATATTGACATGTATTCCCTTTCCTTCTAAGAAATTAGAAATTTTGAATGATATATTTAAACACATGACAGAAGAGTTGAGTGTTCATCTATTCCTAAACCCATGCAACTTGCCAACCATTGCTGTGAAAAATGTTCAAGATGAACATTGACTGTTCTGAGCAAAATGCAACTAATCTGTTGTTACTTGACTCTTGATTATTATTATTCTGTGTCTAGGCCAAATGTAAAACTTGCAAAATGAAGGCACCAGTGGTGGGTAGTCAAAAAATTTACTACCACACTGTGGGTGGAGCCAACATCATGGGTGGAGCCAACATCATGATGTCATGGGCAGAGCCAATGATGTGGGTGGAGCCAATGTAAAAAAAACCCATAAAAATAAGCACACATAAAAATGCAAATTAAATAGACATAAAATACACATAAAACACATAAACTACATATTAAAATAAATATACATTAAATAGACATAAAACACATTAAAATACACATTAAAAATAAATAAACATTAAATGCACATAAAACACATAAAAACACACATTAAAAATAAATACACATTAAATACACATTAAAATACACACACCACACCCTAAGGTGAGTCACTTACCCTGGGGAGCAGGATATAGGGAGCTTCAGGCTAGCAGCTTCTCTTCCTCCTCCCCGCTTGGGAGAACAGCAAGGAGGTTATGCATACGCACCAAGCACTGTAGGCGTGTATGCACACCAAGTGCTTGGCACGCATGCTCAGTGGGGGAACCAGTTGAAAGGTAAGCCCTGAAGGTTGTTCCCCCAAAAAACTGCTACCAGTTCTCCGGGACATTGGGGAAAGTTAATACCGGTTCTGGCAAACTGGTGCGAACCTGTTGCTGCCCATCACTGGAAGGCACCTTTTGGTGAGCTCATTCTACAGCTCCTTTCATCTGACCTAGTGTGAGAAAGATTAGCCAACAACACAAGTTTGCCATTATCAGGGTAGGCCCAGTTGTGGTGCAAAAGTACCACAATCTTTGATGAGGTTCTTTCTGTGTACTTGACTCTTGATGAAGTATGGCTACTCCCTTCAAAAAGCCAAGACTATATCAGGGGCTCTCGACCTTTTTAAGCCACGTTGTAAACACTGCTGTAAAATGCATCCACAGCTGTCGTAAAAACATTTATGACAGCCAAGGTGCATTTACAGCTTTTGTAAACACATCTGCTTCTGGTGGCAGCAGTGGCAACATGGGCCACATGAAATGGTGCCATGGCCTGCGAGCCATAGATTGAGAACTTTGGGTTTATATATTGCAGGGGAAAGCATACACAATTGTATAATTTCTATTTGAAGTCAAATAATTGCACGAAATATCCTGTTATTATTTTATGAATTGTGCTGCTCTTTATTTTGCTATTCCAATTGCTAATACTGTAGTATTATTATGATGTTCGATCATGAACCAGCTTGATTTTACAATAAACTTGATTTTCTCACAAAGCTGTATGAATCTAAATATAATTGTATCTCCCATGGATTCTTTAGTCTTCAGTCATAAAATGCAAATACTGATTGTGATGCTGTTCAGCTGTGAAGGAGTAAGTGGGTCCAGTCTTTTTTCAAAGGAAGAAAGAGTTAATAGCAACACAAATAGTAAAAATACAAACCTATGTATCCAAAGAAAATCACCCATCTCTCTTACTGCCTCAGTGGACTTTGTTTTACCAACCTTTGTATTTAAGCAAAATTTAGACATTTTCTAAATACTGTGTTTTTTTTCAATTTGATATAGATGCCCAATATTCAAAAATAAGATGATAAATGAATGCCAAAAAGCGGCAAGCTTAAATCTTTACTGATGTATTGAACTTTCCAACAAGCAGGCTTACTAAATAAATGTTCATTAGATCATACTGGCTTTTTTTCTGCCTGAATGGAAGTCCTGCCCAGTGATGCGTTGTTACCGGTTCGGACCGGTTCGCCCAAACCGGTAGCACCCATCAGGAGCGGGTCGCTGGGGATGGTGGTAAACCCCCAGGTGACCTGTTCAGTTGCCTCTCTGGCCCCCTCTGGAAATGTATTTCCAGGCAGTCAAAATGGCTGCCCAGAACTGCACATGCATCAAGCTTCTATTTGACGCATGTGCAATAAAAAAAAATAGAACTGTGCATGCATCAAACTTCTATTTGACACATGTGCAATAAAAAAATAGAACTGTACATGCGTCAAATGGAGGTTTGACACAAGTGCAGTTCTGGGCAGCCAAAATGGAACCACAAGCAGCGCCTCTACAAGCACCACCAGGCCACTATGCCACTGTGGCAGTTTGTCGCAGCAGCGGTTAGCTGCTGTGCCGCCATGGTTCCTGCCTGCCTGCTGCCTGCCTTGCTAGGTAACTTACTGGCTTTTTTGTTTGGGGTGGGTGGGTTGAGGGGTGTGTGTGTGTGTGTGTGTGTGTGTGTGTGTGTGTGTTTTATTTTTTTCTTTGGCTCCGCCCACAACATCATGACATTGGCTCCACCCATGATGTCATGACATCATGACCTTGGTTCTGCCCACAACATCATGACATCACAGTGGGGTAGTAAAAAAAATTGACATCCCACCACTGGTCCTGCCTCCTTTGACATTAACTCAAATTGTTATAATAATTGCTCTTAAATATTGCAAGTACAAAAACTACAGATATGCCAGAGAAAATCTGTCATTCATGTGAGTACAAAATGCCTAAAGCTGTTCAATGAAATAAGCTTAAACATCTTAGACAGACAGATGGACAGAATTTATGCTATATCTTGCTTAGTGCTGAAAATCTTTTTGGACAAAGCAACTGCATTCCTGTACTTCTCACCTTCTAAATGTCCTACTTAGAGGTTCCTACAGTTTATTCTATTCCCGACTTTCAAGCTTTGAGTGCCGTAGCTTGTATAACTCAATGGTTCTACCCACTCATAAGGGGAAAATATCAGTGATCTTGAGAGAACTTGGAGGTTAGAAGAAATCATGCGTAAAAAAGTCATCCCATCAGAGTATTCCTAAAGATGATGGCCCAGGATATAATCCCTAGTTAAAAGCAAATGTGACTAGAGTGCAAAGTAATGGCAGCAGAACAACCCATTAAAGTGGGAGCATTATTTATGGTCAGAGAATTTGGGAAGGGAGGATGACTCATTGTGTGTGTCTATGTGCCAGAGATGCATCTAAGATCAAGTGCCTGGTGTTTGGCACTAAAGATGCTGAAATTTAGAAAGCGCAAAAAAATGTATTTTTGGTATTTGTTGCTGGAAAAGGTATCGCAATTTAAGCCTGCCTTTTAACAAAACAGGTCCTCGGAAAGTCTCATGAGAATTACATAGTATAATTCCCAAGAAACACAAGTTGGATTGCAGTTCCAGCATAAATTACCATTCTTTTTTTTTTTTTGTTCAGTCGCACAGTCAATTCCGACCCTCTGCGACCCCATGGACCACTGTCCGCCAGGCACTCCTGTCCTCCACCATCCCCCTCAACTCGCTCAGCTCCGTGCCCATTGTCTCTACAATAACATCTAGCCATCTCATCTTGGGCCGTCCGCTTCTTCTTTTGCCCTCGACCTTTCCAAGTATCAAGGCTTTCTCAAGTGAGTCTTCTCTTCTCATTTGATGTCCAAAGTACTTTAGCTTCATCTTTATTATTTGACCTTCTAAGGAGCAGTCAGGGTTGATTTCTTCTAAGATTTGTTCTCGCTGTCCAGGGGACTCTCAAAACTCTTCTCCAACACCACATCTCAAAGGCGTCTATTCTTCTGCGTTCAGCTTTCCTAATGGTCCAACTCTCACAACCATACATTGCCACCGTGAATACCATTGCTTTTACTATGCGAATTTTTGTTTTCAATGTGATGTCTCTACTTTTCACTATGCTCCCCAGGTTTTCATCGCTTGCCTCCCAAGAATCAGTCGCCTTTTTATTTCATGGCTGCAATCACCATCTGCAGTGAGCTTTGATCCTAGGAAAGTAAAATCTGTCACTGCTTCTACTTCTTCCCCATCTATTTTCCAGGGACTGACAGGGCCTGTTGCCATGATCTTGGTTTTCTTGATATTGAGTCTCAAGCCAGCTTTTTGCACTTTCTTCTTTCAACCTAATCAGGAGCTTCTTTAGTTCCTCCTCACTTTTTTTATTATTATTATTATTATTATTATTATTATTATTATTATTATTATTATTATTATTATTATTATTATTATTATTATTATTATTATTATTATTATTATTATTATTATTATTATTTATTACACTTGATACCCCGCCCCAATCGGGAGAACCCGACTCTGAGCGGCTTACAAGACACTAAAAATAAAAGTAAAAACATAAGAACAATTTACACCAATAAAAGCATCAAAGTTAAAAGGTCATCAAAATTTTACCACAAAAATTAAAAACAATACACAGTCCCACTTCCAGACCCAGGGTGGCAATCCTTTAAATAAGCCACCTGGTAAGGGAACTCGTATTCCTGGGTCCCAAACCTGACCTGCCAGCCAGGTTTTCAAGCCCTTTCAGAAGGGCAGGAGCTCTGTCTGAAGGCGCAGTTCGGTGGGCAGGAGGTTCCAGAGGACCGGGGCGGACACGGAGAAGGCTCTCCTCCTGGTGCAGGCGAGGTGCTCCTCTCTTGCCGATGGAATAACAAGGGAGCCTCTCCGATCCGCCCTAGTGGGACGGACAGATGTTCTTAGGGTGACGCGGTCTCTTAGGTATCCTGGCCCACTACCATATAGGGCTTTAAAGGTAATAACCAGCACCTTGAATTGCACCCGGAGACATACTGGCAACCAATGCAGCTCCCGGAGCAGCGGTGAAGCATGAGCATAACGCCCACACCCCACCACTACCCAGGCCGCTGCATTTTGGACCAGCTGGAGTCTCCGGATGGTCATCAGGGGCAGCCCCATGTAGAGCGCATTGCAGTAATAAAGTCTGGAGGTGACCAACGCAAGTGTGACCATAAGCAGAGCGTCCTGGTCCAGGAGTGGGCGTAACTGGCATATTACATGAAGTTGTGCAAAGGCCCTCCTGTCCACGGCTGCCACCTGCTCTTCGAACAGTAGCCGTGAGTCCAGGAGGACCCCCAGATTACGCACTGGGTCTGTTTGGGGCAGAACTGCCCCATCCAGCACCAAAGATGGCAGCTCCTGGGTTAACACAGGGCCCCTTACCCACAGCCACTCAGTCTTGCCGGGATTCAGCTGTAGCCCGTTGTCCCCCATCCAGACCCTGAAAGCCTCCAGGCACCTGATTAGGACTTCCACTGCACCGTTTGGGTCCCCACGGGCGGAGATGTATAACTGGGTATCATCTGCATATTGATGATACCTTACCCCGTGGGAACGGATGATCTCGCCCAGCGGCTTCATATAGATGTTAAACAGGAGAGGAGAAAGTACCGAACCCTGAGGCACCCCATATTGAAGGGGTCTAGGGCCGGACTTCTCCTTCTCCAGGCACACCAACTGGGTCCTGCCCCTCAGGAATGAGACAAACCAGGACAACACTGTGCCCTGGATCCCCAGACCCTGGAGCCTACCCAGCCTACTTTCTGCCATTAGGGTGGTATCATCTGCATATCTCAAATTGTTGATGTTTCTCCCAGCAATTTTGATCCCAAATTGTGATTCCTCCATTCCTGCATTGTGCATTATTTGTTCTGTGTATAAGTTGAATAAGCAGGGTGACAAAATGCAGCCTTGTCTTACTCCTTTTCCTATTCCAAACCACTCCGTCGTTCCATTTTCTGTCCTAACTGTGGCTTCTTGATTCATGTACAGATTTCTCATGAGGCCTATAAGGTGTTCCGGTATTCCCATCTCTTTAATTACTTGCCACATTTTGTTGTGGTCGACACAGTCAAAAGCCTTAGTGTAATCAATGAAACAGAAGTATTCATATTAGCCCCTTTGATTTAATAGAACTCAAACCTCCTTTAAAACAACAACACTGTTTTGTCCTGAAAAGCAATATATATATAATATGCTATTTTACTTTTAACAAAGTTTTGCTTTTTGAGACAAAACACAAATTGGTTTAAAGAAGAAGAAGAAGTGTGTTGAGTTCTGTTAAAACCAAAGTGCTAATATGAATGTTAAATTATGCACAGTCATTATCCCCACCTGCAGACATTGAGCCTGAGCAGCGTCATGAACGTTGAGCCCTGGGCTTCTTTGGGGACACTGGGTTGGTCTGTTTGCATTTAATGTGTATTGATAGTTATGAGAGGTTGATCTATTGTGTATTGACGTATGGTGTATTGATTTATTGTGTGTATTAATCTATTATATGGTAATTATTGTACTTATTGCTCTGTTATATTGTATCCTAGTGTAGTTTTGTTGTAGTGTAACTTTGATATTGGTGGATTCTGTAAGCCGCCCTGAATTGGTTTTCACTAAGTAGGGCAGCATAGAAATCTAATAATAATAATAACGGCAACGGCAACGGCAACGGCAATAATAATAATAATAATAATAATAATAATAATAATAATAATAATAATAATAATAATAATAATAATAATAATAATAATAATAATAATAATAATAATAGCAATCCAATTTGTGCTTCTTGGGAATTAAGCAACCGTATATGCCGGTGTACAAGACGACTATGTGTATAAGACGACCCCCCAACATTTCCACTCAAAATATAGAGTTTGTTATATACTCGCCGTATAAGACCACCCCCTCTTCCGCACACCTTCCGCACACCAAATAAAACGTAAAAGAACATCAGATCTGATTTCAACATGTTAATTTATATTCAAATGCTTATGAAATGCAGAAAAACTGTCACAAGGCTGTATGTTATCAAACATGTACAGTAAATATAAAACAGTGCAAGTGCAAAGTGGTACTTATTTATCTACCATATATACATGAATATAAGCCGACCAGAATATAACCCGAGGTACCTACTGTAATTTTGACCTTGAAATCCAGAAAAATAGATTGACCCGAGTATAAGCCAAGAGTGGGAAATGTAGCAACTGCTAGTGAGTTTCAGTAATTAAAATACAGTAATATTAATTATTTTATTGGGTTTTTTTTAGACCTGTACTTGCAACACCCACCAGTGGTGGTGCTGCAGGTAAAGTGGGTGGGCAGGTCAGTTGCTCTGAGACAGGAAGTGTTGCTCTAGCCTAGCCTCTTGCTTCCCCTGGAAAGAAGAAAGCATGGATTGTTTCCTCCATTTTGGGCAGAAGGTACCAGTAAGTGAAACCCTTTCTTTTCCCCCACCAGTTTGAAATGGAGACACAATTGTAATGTAGAGCTTCTTTCTTCATCTGGATGGCATGTAGAAGGAGGTGGGCGAGCATCGGGAGGCCACTATGGGCAGAGCTATGTCTATCCCAACTGAAGTGCACCCGGCGTATAAGACGACGCCCCCCTCCCCACTTGGAGGCATGTTTTTCAGGGTGAAAAAGTCGTCTTATACACCAGCAAATAGTATATATATGATAAACATGCTCATTTTACTTTTAACAAAGTATTTCTTTTTGGGACAAACTTAGATTTTTTAAAAAATGGTGGTATGTTGAGTAAATTATACTGGAACTGCAATTCAACTTCTGCTCTATATAAGCATTTATAACCTACCTTTTCTGGTGCATGAACCATTCAGCATGACTTGCAAGCATATAAAAATATCAAAGAAACAAATAAAGCAACTAAAAGGAACAACTAATAACATAAGATTATAGTTATATTAATAACTAATAACATAAGATTACGATACCAAAAAGCATAAAAATATTATAAAGAAAAAATATGAACACCTATATAGCAACATCTAAACCTATAGCATCAGATATATGTAAAATATCATTTTGAATATAATCCACATCTAACTCACAACAAGACTCCTAAAGATTTTGTATATTCTAAGATTTTATCACATACCTTATTTCCTGTTTTCAGAGACAGGTGCTATTGTTTCTAAGAAGTAAAAAGCAAGCAGTACACACATTTTTTAATAAGAAAAGATGAGATAGCAGATCTACGCGTTAGAATAAAACCCAAAACAGCAGCATTCTTGTAAAACTATCTATAAAACTAACAATTTTTTTAGTGTAAGCTGAACTTTTTGAAGTTAGTTTCTTAAAGTGATACATTAGATCAACAAATCTAATCAATCAAACCAAACAACTTAAACCCTAACAGAGTTACAGCAAAGACAAAAACAGCATTTTTTTCTTAGAAAAACTAACACAATTTCTCTAGAGGGAAAAAAAAATGTCACAGGACACCATAACAATATAAAAGTAACACATTGCCTTTCATTGCTCTGCTTGCACTCCCACTGAAGTACAAAATAGCATTTCGGAAGCTAAAAAAAGAATATGGAAAATTTGGAAGAAAGTTTTAAAGAAGCCAAGATACACTTATAGAGGAGCAAGAACTCAGAATAAGGAAGGTTATAGGTGGGGGATTAATTAATGCTTATAAAATTTTAAGGGCTAATATGAATTTGTTCCCTTAGCACCCAACGGGATAAAAGAGGTAGCAAAGAAGAAGAATATCAATCAATACTTACACAAGTCACACTGATCCTGTGGCATCATCATTGTTGTCGTCATGTTGTCAAGCTGATTACTTATGGTAAACCTTTCCAGGATTTCTCAGGTATAAAGTAGTCAGAGTAGCAATAATACTTATATACCACCCTCTGGGTGGTTCACAAGATAATTAGCATTTTACCCCCAACACACTAGGTACTCATTTTACCAACCTCTGAATGATGGAAGGCTAAGTCAACCTTGATCCCTATCAGGATTGAACTCACAATGTTTGGCTGCACTAGAGCAGTTTAACTACTGTGCCACCAGTAACCTGTATGCTGTATGCTCAAGAATCTCCCCTTGGCCATGGAGACTTACTGTGGAGGTGGAACTGGTAAAACATTCCTCAAATATCTCACTTACCTTGAAAGCTCTATTATTAGGGTTTGTATGTTGATTCTGACTTGATGAAACCTAATGTGCAAAGTACTCAGAAGAGTCTTCTCATTGCCTTCTTCTGGGAGAGCTCTGGTTTTTGCAGCTTGCCTAATGCTACTCTCCTCCTGAGAGGGAAAATGGGTACTTGAATTCTGAATCTCTAATGCTCAAACTCACTGACCTGTTCAACCAACTAGACCTACTCTAATGGGGACTAAATAGGTCCTACATGTTTATTACAACCTTTTACATTTCATCATTGTGATCACTTAAGTAAATACATTCTGAGCAAAAGTCAGAAAAGCTTATTAATTAGCTTTCATCCTTTATACTCTTAACAATTTACAATCACATGAACATAACTATAATGGGGTATCTAAATTCTTTCAGACAATGTCAGATTCTCAAGAATAGAGTGGTTATGAATTTTACACTTTGGCAATGTTCAAGAATGGGATAAACAGAGCAACAGAAAAGTTTCTTTTGTTCTAGGTAGACCTGCCCAGGTTGGAGCAATTAATGTATGATTTCATTGGGAGCACAAACCTACAATGAAGGTTTTGTGGTGGTTGTTAAACAATTTAAAAACACATGCATTTGTAATTAGGACAGCTTGTTTATTAAAAGCATGATTTAAGAGGTCAGAGCAAGGTACAGCCTTTTACTAAAAGAAAGTTGTCCCAGACATCAAACATGCCTAGTTCAACCAATTTCTTCATTCAAATGTCCCCATTGTAACACTCCAGCAATGTCCTGTTAGAGATTCTGGTTGAGTAGAAAAGGATAAAATCTACAATTTGCCAATTCCCCCACCCCCTCATATCATGGTTAATTAGCTTACTAATGCATTGTCATCAGTACTAATCTGTGAGTTGTCATTGTAACAGTTTTACAAACTGTATCCGATACAGTGGTACCTCAGATAACATTTACCTCAGATAATGCTAAAATCTGATAACGCCGGGGAATTTGAGCCAAACATTTGCATTGCACAACATTAAGATAATGTTGTGTGATACAAATGTTTGGCTTAAATGCCCCAAAGTTGATCTCTGCTTTGGGGCAGAGATCTCCGCTGCAATCACCGCTTGGTTTGGGGTTGAACCAGCATGTGCGTCCATTCTTCCCCCCAATCCAAGTGGGAATCACAGCATGCACTAACAGAGAGATTCGCCCTACCTCCTCTGCTGAAACAACAGAATGGGCAGGTTGAATCCCTCACTGTTAGGTTTGCTGCCTAGGTTTAGGAAAGGGCTCCTCTGGCCAAAGGCAAACCTAACAGTGAGGGATTTGCCCTGCCCACCCTGTTGTTTCAGCAGGGGGGCAGGGTGAATCTCTCTCGCTAACAGCACTGGGTTGGGAGTTGAACCAGTGCACACGCCCATTCTTTCCCCCAACCCAAGTGGTGATTGCAGTGTGCGGATCACTGCCCTGTTCCCCTTCCTCTTCAGAAAGGGAACAGGGCTTTTTTAAAAATGTCGTGCGACCAATGCATCACACAATGTTAAAAACCGGATAATATTAAGACTTGAGGAACCAAATCTTAACGTTATCCAAGATACTAGTGTATATATGTATATATAGTTTGGGGTGTGCAGCTGTAAGCAAAGACATATAGAGATATATATCTTCCACCCTAAGGCAATTCCTTATGGATTTGATGAAGTGACCCTTGGCCTCTGCAGCCCCATCAGCAAGCAAGCATGCAAGCAAGCAAGCAAATATATACATAACAGATTTCATAGAAGTACATTTTTTTAAAAAAAATCAAAAGTAAATTTCATTCATTTGACTAGAGCTGATGGGAAGTGACCTCCTCAACCTTTTCTTTATTTGCCGACAATATCTTTGTGTCTACCCCACCAAATATTGCTATGTGCCTGATAAAGGAAACTGCTGTTGGTTCCACTAAAAAAGAATCTTTGTAGCAACAAATAACAGGTGAAGAGGATATTTGCTGGGATTTTTGGCATAAAAAAGAAGTCTAAACTGAAATAATATTCAGTCTATGTACATTTCAAAAAATATTGACTTGATGAAACACTATAGTGAGGAATTCAAAGCCTTTCCTTTTGAAAAGGAAGGTGCGCGCACACATGCACACACACACGCACACACACAAGCACTGAATAATATTTTATTGGTAAAATGACAAAAACACAGACTGCCCACCACCTGAGCTTCTAATCTTTTAAACTACATCAAAAAAGCAACCACCATAGCCATTGACACAAGTGACATTACTTGTGAATAAAGCGTTATTTTGTGTAATGCTACTTGCCTTGTGTAAAAGCCCTTCTCATTTGTCTCTTCTTTTCTTGTGAAAGTGAACTGAAATATCTTGCTCTTTCATGAGTGAGGTGAAAAGGTCTTGAACAACAAAGGTGTAACAAGTGACGTTTTATATCCCTAGTTTAATCTTCCATGCCTTATGGTCCCACTCTAGATTACAACCATCCACCCCCATGACTGTTCTTTAATAGAAAAAGCAAGTATAGGTCACCCCCACCCACCCTTTATTTGTGGGGGACATATTTCAATATCTTCTGAAGATATCTGAGCCCACGGAAAGCAGTGAGGCCCATATTATAGCCTACATACCTTAGTCATATAAGGGGTTGCTGTAAATGCCTCTGTCAATTTTTCAGGTCCCCTCAGGAACAAATTCCCCTGGAAACAATCCATTTCTTCTCAATAATATTTTTGGACCTGTGGATAAGTGAAACCATGGATTCTCAACCCACAGATATGTGTGGAGAGAGAGTTGTGTTGTCTTGTGTTGACCTGTAACATAAAGTTGAATCAGAAATTCCACAAGTTCCAAAATGAAGGCTACAAACAGAAGTCATGAATGTAGGTCTCAAATCTGACTGTGATGATTGATTGAAGTTTATCTTTGCTTTGATATTCAGTCTGACCAAAGAGGATATTACAAGTATGAGCTAAGAGGCATGCTTCAGAAAGTTTAATTCTTGGAACATCTTTGCCTTAGTTACTGTGACATCCAGGTTCAAGATAAATTAATTTGCTTCTCACTGAGAGTGACAGATTACAATTATCAGGTTTTGTCAGGCTTAGAGTAAAATTTGGCAGCTATAAGTAAATGGTTGGGTGCAGTTCCAGCAACAATTTAAGAGGATAATTTGTTTAAAAGTTTTGCTTCTAGAGTGTTGAGAACCTTAGGAAGATATCCACTCAGTGGTGGATAGATACAACAGTTGTTCAGCCAAGTTAAAAATGTTATAATTGTCAGTGTTAAGAAAGAGGAAAAATGAACAGGACATTAATAAATCCTATGCCAGTAGTTGTTAATGATAGCAATATACAGTAGTACCTCATACAATTATTTTAATCCATTCCACGGGGATTGTTGTTGTATGAAACAATTGCTATATGATGCATGCATTGTATAGCGATTTTTCCTGTTGGATGAATCATCCAACAATTTTTTTTCGCTAAGTGGTTTTTCCTATTGAAAAATTGTTGTATGATTTTTTTTTCCCATAGGAAAAATTGTTATGCGGGACACCATTTTTTTCAAAATGGAATTGTTATGCGATTTCGTTGCTATACACACGATTGTTGTATGAGGTTCCACTGTATATCTATTCCCCAAAGACCTCTGCAAGAATTTAGCAACTCGTGTTTTAAGATATCTTTCATTGTATCAAAAGTAAATTAATAGGAAGACAAAAAATAACTACTAAAACAAATGTAACTACTTTTTTATAACTGAAAACCTATCAGATTTACTAATATGTAGAACAATTTTAAAAATTGAAACACTGCCCCAACAATATTATTTCTGCTTGTTTGTCTGGATTTTTCCTTTTTTGATCATCACTTATAACAGATAAATAATTTCCACAATTTAAGTGTGAAGATGAAACTATTTGGAGAAAACACTGCATGCTCATTGACGCTACCTTTTCACCCATTTTTTCCAAGTGATCTAAATAGACGATTAACTATACAAATTAATTAACCTCCCTAAACCACCCTTCTAATTAATCAATGTTTTCTTCTTTCATTAGCAATGATGCCACGGATGACATAACAATCTTATTTATTTTCATAGCCATTGTTTTGGAAAAGATAGTGTTGCCTGTTTTTTGTTTTTTTGTTTTTTGCTGTTACAAGTTAAAGAGATCAATCATTTTATAAAATATACATCTACTTTTATGATACAAAAATTAATGATAATATAATGATATGCCGGGAAGTTGCATGATTTATATTGCCCTTGGTGACCATCCGGAGGCTGCAACTGGTACAGAATGCGGCTGCTCAGGTTGTGGTGGGTTGGGTGCGGGTGTTATGCTCATGGCTCACCATTGCTCAGGGAGCTGCACTGGTTGCCAGTGTGCCTCAGGGTGCAATTCAAGGTGCTGATCATTACCTTTAAAGCCCTATATGGTAGTGGGACAGGATACCTAAGAGAACGCATTGCCCTAAGAACATCTGCCCATCCCACCAGAACAGAATGGAGAGGCACTCTGGTTGTACCATCAGGTAGAGAGGCACACCTCTCTAGCACTAGGAGGAGGGCCTTCACTGCGTCCGCCCTGGCCCTATGGAACCTCCTGCTAATTGAGCTACTTCTTCAGTCAGAGTTGCTGCCCTTTAGGTAAAGACCTGGCTGATGGGACAGGCATGGGGTCTGGGTCAGACAGTTGTATCGGCTTGTTGGCTCATTTGACCCCTCCCTCCCTCTCATTGTATGAATTTTTAAAATCTTTTAACTTGTTTAGTTTTAATATTTTAATATTTTAATAATTTTTAAATTGGATTTTATATGGTGTTTTTATGTATCTTTTTAAGTTTTTGTTAGCCACCCTGAGTCTCTTTAAGGAGGGCGGCATATAAGTCTATAAAATCAAATCAAATAAATAAATAATGCTAGTAAAACCCATTGTTTTGTCCAGCTGATCCCATCCCATCACTAAACTGGAAATGTCCTGACATGTTGGCTATCTCAAAATAGCATTTTTAAAACACCAGCTAAATCAGACCATCTATACAACTAGACAAGCATATGGACAGCAACAATAAACATATTTATGCTTCTGGAAACACAATTCAATTGAAGATAGGTCTGATTGGTCCAAACAAGTGGTCTGACCTCATTTGAAGAAAGAGGTGTGGCAAAGGGCCCCCACCCTGCGCACGCAGATGCTTGCCTTGTCTCCTACCCATGAGAGATGTATCCTTTTCTGTGCCACTTTCAAGATATCTAGATTCCTTTTTTATGTATACTTTTTCCTCAAGTCTTTATAATACATAAGACACATTAACTAACACTTTAAACATCAGAATCTGCTTGTAACTGAGTACTTAAGCCAATTAATGAGCTGCAGCTGCAATGAATGATTATGTCATTTAAAATATGCTGTACATTAATGCATTTGACAAAGGCAAAGAAGGAAGATCATTAAATTAGGTCTTTATGGGCCCTGAGGGTGAACAGCAGTGGATCTAATCAAGATGAAGAGGCACACGTGGTCTGATAATAACTGATTAAACATGATTTTACAATGGAAAAAGACAGGATTTTGTGAGACAGGATTAATTTGTTCCCCATAATAGCTCAATATGGTGAATTTATATAAAAAAATGTCATGTGGTTATTGGGAGGGTCTTTCATTCTTTTCTTTCTTTATGACAGATGCACCACCAGTATAAAATAAGATAGGAAGCTAAAATTAACACATCTAAAAACAAAATAGAATTTAAAAGGGCTAGATGACATCTGCACAATATTGGGCCACATCAACAGCATTTCCTCTTGCCAACATAAGGCATTTCCTCTTGCCTCCTCAGTGCACATTGAGTGGCATCGTGTGCATTGTATCATATGGGAGATAGTTTGTATTTCTCCACATTCACGCAGGCACTCATCTACATCCACTTTCTCAGCCGTTCATATTCCTACTCCTGCACATAGTCTGTTTAAAGCTTTCCACACATGCCATGGTTGTTCTTGGCCAGGTGGTAGAGAGTCATGTGATTCTGTCCAGTCATCTGGTAGCTCCTTGCTTGCCTTCCAAAGTGTTAGGGTGGTCTGTGGAGGCTGGTTGTTTGGAGTATCAGAAGTTATGAGGAAACTGTGCCTTGATTTCAGTCTCTGTTTTGGTGGTTGGTGATCAAATAGCAGGTGTGTTTCCAAGGAACTTGGCCCACTCATTCTGAGCAGCACTTTTGTAATAATCAGAGCCTTCCTCTTGAGTAGGCCCCATTGTTCTTCTGAGTTGCAGCTCCCTGACTGGACAACCCAGGCCTCAGATATGTGTCGAAAAGGTAGCATTAGGCCAAATAACCACTCCATCTCTTCAGGTATTTTAGAAATATATTGAAGCATAGTAAAATACAGGATATAGTCCATCAAAAGATCAGCAAGCATTTCAAAGCAGAAATAAGCAAGCTAAAGGTTTCAACTTTTGCCTGTTATTTCCTCAGAATATTGTTCCTGACAAAAACCTTCTGTTTGATATTAGGGCAGTGGTTCTTGAAAGTGAAAGTTCGATGCAGGGTAGCTCCTAGGTATTTGGGGGTGACAAAATGTTATAGCCTAGTGCCATTCCAAGTCATCTGCAAGCTTCTTGATGCCTTGAGGTTTTTCAAATGTAAAGCACAGAGTTGAGTTTTTAAGCAGTTTGGCTTCAGTTGGTTTTCCCTATAATACATAGCCATTACATTCAAACCCTGAGTTTTTTCTCAACGGCCTCAAAGATTGCACACTGTGTGGCAATTCCCAGGTTGTTGGCATAAAGAAAGCTCCTAGTGGCTTGCAGCATTGGTTGATCATTCATATACATGTTAAGCAGCGCACATTGCCCTCCGGGAGGCCATTTCTTTTAATTCTCTAATTGGCTGTGTTGTCCTTGAAAACCGACAAAAATCTACGGTTTTCCAATAAACAGCCTATGAGTTTTGAGAATTTAAAATCCTTTGTAATGTGGAAGATTTTCTTCAGCAAAGTTGCTTGGATGACTGTGTCATAAACTGCAGTGAGATCTATAAACACTACGCCTGTGGTTTCCTTCAGTTCAAAACCATCTTCTGTGTACTGTGTTTTAAGAATTTGTGCTATACAATCTTTGCTTAGGTCTGAAACCAGCTTGCTGTAGTATAAGCCAGGGTTCTACTATTGCAGACAGTCAGTTCAGGATTAAACAGACAGTCAGTTCAGGATACCTAAGAGACCGCGTCACCCTAAGAACGTCTGTCCGTCCAAGCAGGGCGGACCGGAGGGGCTCTCTTGTTATTCCATCGGCTAGGGAGGCTCGTCTCACTAGCACCAGAAGGAGGGCCTTCTCCGTGTTCGCCCCGGCCCTCTGGAACCTTCTCCCAACGGAGCTGCGCCTGCAGGCAGAGCTCTTGCCTTTTCGAAAGGGCTTAAAGACCTGGCTGGCGGAGCATGTGTGGGGACCCAGTAACATGGGATCCCATACAGGCTGGTTGATTTGAGGGACAGCCACCCCTCCTGTCCCGGGTTTTATCTGTTACGCTGTTTTTAATCTTTTCTTATGAATTCTTTCCTATGAATTCCTAAGGTTTTAAACATTATTATTTTTATTAGATTCAATCTGTGTTTTTAGCTATGCTGTAAGCTGCCCAGAGTCGGGTTTACCCAATTGGGGCGGGATAGCAAACGTAAATAAATAAATAAATAAATAAATAAATAAATAAATAAATAAATAAATAAATAAATGAATGAATGAATGAATAAATAAATGTTCATATATCTTATATAGGTGATTAAGAAGAGGTATGGGCCTTTAGCTTTTTGGGTCTTCTGGTGGATTGCCTAGTTTAAGTATAGCTATCACCTCTGCCTTCCTCCATATCTTTGGTATCTGGACTACATTCAAGCAGTTATTATAAAGGCTAAGTAACCATTTTTTGTTATTGATCCAAAAGGTTTGATCTTTGCAACTCGAATCTCATCTATGACAGCTGCTTTACCATTCTTACACCTGCCTATTTCCTCTTCCAGCTCTCCTATGGTAAAGGGCATAGTCAGATCTTCTTCTCACATGTCCACCCACATGTCCACCATGCATTAAAATCTTCTTCCCACATGTCCACCCACCTACAAATGTTTCTCAGTTTGCTAGAACAATTCCAATAAGGGGATTTTGCAAGCTGTATTTCTGAAACTGAAAATTGCACAGAGGAATGTAAATATTTCCTCATTTCATTCTGAGAGTGAAGTCTTGCAGCAGCTGACATTTTTCTTTAATGTGCCTCAGAGTGTCAGGACACCCATTTTCATCGAGTAGAAATGTGCAAACACTTGTTACACTTGTTACATCTGTAACTGCATGTTGTCTTCAAAGCATACAGTATATCCTTGCCTTATATCAGGAATGAAGACTGTGCAGGGTTGTTACAAGGTGCCATTGGACTATAAATCCATTCAGCCCTCACCATCAGCTGTCCTAACTCAGACTGATGGAAAAGGCCATCCAGCAACATCTGGAGGGGAACATGTTACCACACACCCTTGTTCCTGAAGACATTCTTAGAACAAAATCTACGGTTTTCCAATAAATAGCCTATGAGTTTACCCATCTCAATAATGAAGTAGGGCTTTCTTACCCTCTAGTTTGTGCATTAGGCACAGAAAGACAATAAGGAGAAACCATTGACATATGATTTGAAAAAACCAATTCCAAACACTCAAGAAATTTACATGCATAGGCTTCCATACCAAATCGGGGCTGGGAAAAGTACATTTCAATGCAAAACAAGAGTGTCATTGCATTAATATAAGGTCTCTTCTACCACTGGAAATACATTTGCAAGAGTTAGCAGTTATTCATTGTGCAGAGTGCTGCGCAGTGTGAACAGTGTAGGTACATTGTCTCATGCACTGGCACTTTCACAATCAGTAAATTCAGCAAAACTACTTAATCACTGTTTTTACCCTACAGCAGTGTTTCCCAAAATATGTTCTACAGAACACTGGTGGACTTCAATTCCCAGAAGCCTAAATCAGCACATTGGCTGATCAGTGCTTTGGGGAATTCACTTAGACTTCTGGGAATTGAAGTCCCAAAACTAAAGTTTGGGAAACGCTGCCCTACAGCAACCCACTGGATCTAGTCCCTTGTCAGTACAAATTTCAGTTAGAAATGTGTCTAAACACTGACAATTGTGTACACCTTTGAAGTATGAAAATTATGTACAAATGGAGATACCTGTGGAATTTCATGTATTGTCTAGTCAATAGGAATTGCTTCCAAGTAATACAGGGAATTGTGATTGTGTACATCAGTTAATTATTAGTAAAGGGCATTTTTCTTCATGCAGGAACTAAGTATACAATATTTGATTGATTCATGTTGTTATCTGTCATCATTTGGTTATCACTCATATTAAGTTTCCTATGTGCAAAATACCCTGTTAGTTCAGGAAATAGTTCCACATTTCACATATCTCCTGATGAATGTACACAATCATTTGTCTATATTGTGCATTCATCAGCTGGTTAACTTACCGTATATGCTGGTGTATAGGATGACTTTTTACCCCTGAAAAGCATGCCTCCAAGGGGGGGGGGGGCGTCTTGTACACCGGATGCACTTCAGTTGAATAAAATACAGTAATACCTCGGATAACATTTATCTCTGATAACGTTTACCTCAGATAACGCTTAAATCGCATAACGTTAAGCAATCTGGGGAGGAGAATTGCATCGAATAACGTTAAGGTCCTGTGGGATGGATCGGATAACAACTTTTAATATCAGATGACGAACAGGAGTTTGAAGGCTTTTGAAGGGAAACTGTCACGCCAGCAAACTTGCTAGGGACTTGCCTGGCACTTGCTCTCTCCCTCTATTTGTTATCTTCCTTCTATCATTGACAGTTCCAGTTTGGTTAACAGATTAGAAAACAAACAGCATGGCAGCTCCCATAGGTTTATTGTTCCATTCAGCTTTAGTGAATTGTCTTTGGTGAATTACGTTTAATAAACTTGCACTGTTTTATGTTTACTGTACATGTTTGATAACATACAGCCTTGTGACAGCTTTTCTGCATGTCATAAGCATATGAACATAAATTAACATGTTGAAATCAAATCTGATGTTCTTTTACATTTTATTTGGTGTGTGGAAGGTGTGCAGAAGAGGGGGTAGTCTTATACAGCAAGTATATAACAAACTCTATATTTTGAGTGGAAATGTTGGGGGGTCATCTTATACACCCAGTCATCTTGTATGCCGGCATATATGGTAATTCTAATAGAGACAAGGTAGAAGTTAGTTAACTTAATTCTAATAGAGACAAGGTAGACGTGCTTGGGTGCCGAATATAATATATCCGATAAAGTGACAGACTAGGATTCAGGTGACCTGGGTTCAAATTCCTACTCAGCCATGGAAACTCATTAGGTGTATGAAACTAGTAAAGCCACTCCTTAAATATCTCAGTTACTTTGAAAGTCTTGTTAGGGTACCTACACATAAGTTCTAACTTGACAGCATGTAACAGACATAATTTATGATTACTGTGATGATAGTTAGAATATTGGTACAGGTATTATCTTTTGTTATGTTTTATGATGTCTCTCTACTATAAGGGGTAAAATCAAAGCTTGGGAATGTTAACTTCTTGGATTCTTTCTGCTGAGTGGGGATGACAGGATTTGTGATAAAAAATATTTTGTAGTCTAAAATGTCTTAAGGAATTCAGTAAAATGTAGGAGACAAAATAGGTTGTGTTACTTACCATATCACATGAACACAGCTCAGTGGGAGAAAACTGTTGTCATGTTTACAGTTGCTGCCTGTAAACATGACCATCTTTGCTAAAGTACTTCATTATGTTCCTTACAGCTGCCAGTCTTCTAGGTCACACTCAGCAAGAGTTAATAGGCATTTTGTATGGAGTCCCGTCTCCACAGAAAATGAACTCAAAAACTTCTTTAATTTCGTCAGACTGGTTCTGTTACTATTAAACCACCAAGAAGGAGACACATTTTAAATCTATTGCATGAGGGGAAAGACTTTAAATCCAAACTGGTTTACCACTACGCAATGGAAGAAAGCTAGCCTACCTTGGCAACACTGGATTTCGTTTCAATGATGAGAAGCAAAGCAGAGCCTGGCCTTGTTAGGACTTTAACACAAGACAATGAAGTAAACCAACAATCTTCAGGTAAGGGCATAAAATAATCTCACCTGAAAATCTGGATAGCCATTTCTGCCTACAATGTACTTGGTAATAGATGGTCAATTGTCTGACTCAGTATAGGGTAATTTCCTTTATTGCTCCAGTAAAAAATTCCACTTCAGGTGGCATATTTGGAAGAGTGAACAGTGATGGCAAGGCTCTGGAAGGCTGCTTTATACCACATAAGTTAGCCTGGTGCCTTAAGGCGCAGATGAGAATATGGTACCATTGCCAATGATAAAGTCAAATTTAGCCACCAGTCCAATCAGCTAATGTATGTGAAATGGACATTATACCCTTTGCCTCATGGAGCAAAATCCCTTGGGCCCTGGAGATTTGAATGGATTAACAGCTATCATGAACTGACTGTGAATCTTCTCTTAAAAGCTTGACACAGTAGGTAATTATGAACAAATAAACCTTAGAGAAAGAACAGAGGGCAGGCTTGAGGCTAAGGACAACCTTAGATCTTTCAAAACTTAACATCTGTCTGTCAAGTGAATAGAATATGAGTGGAGCTCTTTCTTGTTTGCTTGCTGTCATATTTGTCAAAAGTGCTGTAAACTTCTAATCACATATATAAACAAACCTTACTGTTTAATCTTTAAAGGTTGGGATTGAATTAAGAAGGAGGAAATATAAAAATACATTAGAGTGCATATTCAAACACCTTCTATAATGCATCCCCCATTAACTTGTTTCCCTCTGACATAAACAGCAGAAGAACTCAGATAAGGGAGAAACTCCACGGATATTTGGAAGAAATGGATTCACCTTAGACTCCCCTTCCATCCACTAAAAAGGCAAGAGATGTATGCCTGCAACCTCTTGAAATTTCAAAATTCTCCATCCTCATTTGTAGGCAGGCGTGTTGAGGGAATCCATTTCTTTCAAAAGAAGGCAACAATATGACCCACAACCACAAAAATACCCTTAAAAACCTATAAAAACACAATACTGTACAGTCAAACCTTGCTTAACAAGCATTTCGCTTAGCGAAAAACTTGCATAAGGAGTGGGTTTTTCAAAAAGCGATCCAAATCGCATAACAAAAATTGTTGCTATGCGAGTCGGACTTTCCCTATGGAAAAACTCACATAAGGAGCATTTCTATGGGGAAAACTCGCATAACAATTTTTTTTGCTATGTGAGTTTTTCCATAGAAATGCTCGTTATGCGAGTTTTTCCATAGGATTTTTTGCTATGCGAAAAAAAAGCCTCACATAGCAAAAAACTCGCTTAGTGAGCAGCCTCGCAGAATGAATCATTTTCGTTATGTGAGGTATGACTGTATTTGTGGTCTCATAAGAGGATGAAACCAAACTCCAATGTATCTGAGAGGAGTCCAAAAAGCCTCCAGGGTCTTTTCTGAGCCAGCCCTGCTTGGAGTTTCTGATACCCATTCCGCACCAATGTATATTCCTTCTATATTCTTCTGCCCTGTATAAATATTAAGTTTTCTAACATGTCATAATGAGTCACCATCTCTATTTCTACATGGAACATAAAAACACCCAATATAATCTTGCACTTCAAGTGGAAAGAAAAAGACAAAACACTAACCCTAGTTTTCTACAAAGATCAAACTTTGAACTGCCAAAGCAAAGCCACTTTCTTGGCTTTGTTGTTGACCAAAATTAAATCTTCATTGATACATGTTTCTGAAAGTAATATGCAAACCAGTACTGTATATCAGCTGGAGTCTGTATCTCTAAACATTCACACAATGCATTGTTGTTAGCCAGTAGCCCACACTTGAGTTTTCTACTGCCAGGAAGAAAGACCTCCCCTCAAATGACTTCAGTATGATCTCAGTTTATCTTCTTTGATTTGGAAGGGAAAGACCAATTCCTTCCCTAAAATGGAAGATATTACAAGAGGGAAAGGTCTTACGTATCTTTCAGGCACATACTTCTTCCTGCAGGTTCTGCTTAACCAGAAGGTGGTTCTACAGGGTCTTTTTTTAATGCAGTACATGGGGTCTCTCTGTCGTCATCCGGCACCCTCTCCACCTCACCTTACCTCTCCATTGGCACATTGAGGCTGAGGCAATTGTGGGCAGGAGGGCAAAAGGATATGTGAAGCTTTCATTTGGCCACTCCCAGTTGCTTCAGGCAAGGCTTTTTTTTCAACTGGCAGAGCAAGAATCCAGGCTGGCTAGTGACCAGGCAGAAAGTGGCTGGCAGTGGATCTCCTGAAGCAAAGTGAAACAATAAAGGAATCCCAGAACCAATCCTTGCTCCTTCAGCCCCCCATCTTCTGATTAGCTAGGGCTGCCATAATTTTCTCCCTCCAAACCAGGACAGCCATGTAACAT
Source organism: Furcifer pardalis (assembly GCA_030440675.1). Classification (NCBI taxonomy): domain Eukaryota; kingdom Metazoa; phylum Chordata; class Lepidosauria; order Squamata; family Chamaeleonidae; genus Furcifer; species Furcifer pardalis. The sequence goes on along the minus strand of CP126892.1, from coordinate 3,548,638 downwards.
CATTGCATTCTTCAAACCCGAAGACCCTGTGGAATCCCCATCCAGGGTGGGCAGTCTCTTGGTTTAAAATAAACTGTAGTCAAGAGGCTGTTCCTTTATTTTTCAATAAAACAATTTTGGGCCACTCTTGAAATTGCCCTTCTCCCTTAGGTCACCCCCACCGTTCACCCCCATTGAGATGGACTCACCATTCAAACCCCCATGAGGACCTCTTGGAAGAAAGCTCTAAAAAGAGGTTCAGAATGGAAATGCAGCCCTTGGAGTCCCAGTTTCCCTCCGGAAAGAGAAAAGCAGGAGACAGGAAGGGACTTATTTTGGAAGAGGTCCTTTGTGAGAGATGACACTTCACTTGCTATCCACAGTGTTCCCTTCCTCTCTACAAATGCTGACTCTATGCATTTACTCTTTGCAATCATGTGAAGAAGGAATCCTCTGTAGACATGGGCATTTCTTGCTCCCTCCCGGGACTTTAACATGTTTTTCCTTGAACTGGACAGGTCAGCTTGAACCCGGGAAAATCCCGGAAGAACAGGACTTATGGTATCCCTATGATTAGCTGGTTGACAATGCTGTTTGATTAACCTTTCCTTGGATATTTGACAGATGCCACATGAAAGAAAGTAAAATAAAAACAAAAGAAAGGAAATGACAGAGAAACTAAATCAGCTTAAATGGATCATTAATTTCTAAAAGGCTGTCTATCAGAAGCCACCATAAACCAGTGAACACAGAAAAAAGAGCCTCTTTTGTTGTACTTCTCATGTGCTATTGCTCAAAGTTCCATTCCTCATTACCGCTTACTCAGAGAGTGTTCATAGAAGGAGAATCAGTTTACTCTGACTGGGAGGCAGAAGGTTAGCAGTTCGATTCCTGAGTACTGCAGGATGGAATGAGCTCCTGTCTGTGTCCCAGCTCCTGTCAACCTAGCAGTTCGAAAGCAAGAAATTGCAAGTAGATAAATAGGGACCACTTCATTGGGAAGGTAACAGCATTCCGTGTGCTCCAGTGTCTAGTCATACCTGCCACATGACCACGGAAACCTCTGCAGAAGCAGATATCACTGGCTCTTCGACTTTCAAACAGAGATGAGCACTGAACCCTAGAGTTGGATATGACTGGCTTTTGAGCAATGGAAACCTTTACCTTTACTATGGGTGGAATGATTTTGTCTAAAAAATAGCAACCTCATAAAGAAGTATTTCTAAAATCCCATTGGTTCCAGCATGAAGGATTTAGGCATGTTGACTTTTTCTTTTAAAATGGAATTTGACCAGATCATATTTTATTTATTCTGCCTTCCTCTGCAGTGTGACAAGATAGTTTATGTGCCATGTGCAGTGGTGGGATGTCAAAATTTTTACTACTCCACCGTGATGTCTTCACAGTGTGGGTGGAGCTAACGTCATTTTTAGGAACTGTGGTAGTACCTCAGTGTAAGTAAAGGTATTAAATACACATTAAAATACACACAGACACACCACATGCAAAGGTGAGTCACTTACCCTGGGGAGCAGGCTATAGGGAACTTCAGGCTAGCAGCTTCTCTTCCTCCTCCCCGCTTGGGAGGACAGCAAGGAGGCCGTGTATACGCGCCAAGCACTGTAGGCATGCATGCACACCAAGGGCTTGGCGTGCATGCGCTGTGGGGGAACCAGTGAAAAGGTAAGCCCTGAAGGTGGTTTCCCCAAAAGCTGATACTGGTTCTCCAGGACACTGGGGAAAGTTACTGCTGGTTCTGGTGAACTGGTGCGAACCTGTTGCATCCCATCACTGTCTACAGGCATCAGTTTTGGGAGAGTAGATAAGGAGGGTGCTAGAATACTGACTTAGTGTGAGAACAATTAACCAGCAAAAGGTGGCCGTTGCCCAGGGTACTCACGATTGTGGTTAAAAAACTACCACAATCTTTCCGTGTACCCCACAGCACCTTTAAAATGATGCAGTAATAACTAGAAGTCAACACTGATTTGTCAATTTCCCAATCCTTGCCTGGCAATAAGACCTTGATGTCTCAACCATCGTATCCTCCTAAATATAATGTTGAGGTTAGGGAGACATTGTTAGGCACCTCATCTATTTTCTTGGAGGGGAGACCTCCTAAATTAGATGTAAGTGTGCAGCTTGGGCATTCTCTTGAATCTGGCACTGTCTTGGATCACCAGGAAGCTGCCATTGTTCCACTCTGTCTTTTTCCAACTTTAGCAAATTGTCCATTTGTGCCGTCATCTTGATGTCAGCTCCCTAACATTATTTCTCCACACACACTAGTAGTCTCAAGAATTGACCACCATAATGCTGTCTACATGGGGCTATTCTTGAAGCTGATACAGATGAAACCGTAGGCTTCCAATTGCTTTATACATACACTCACTAACCTCTAGTTAACAGAGAACTGATAGTATTTTATCTTGTCGCTGAAAAGTCCATTTCTAGTAAACTTGCCAAGAAGCTTTAATGATTAAAATTCATCAAATTTGATAGCTGTTTAAAACTATAAATAAATGCTTAACATAATAAATAAAATATTAGATTCAATTATTTATTTAGCAAATAGCAGCAAATCTACTGAGTGTCCTTCCTTGTATCCTTGTGTCTTCTTATTCAGACATATTACTTAGTAAGAAGTGCCAGGCCTTTTGCAGATCTTCACTCTATTTACAGGCATCTCAGAAAACAAAACAAAACAAAACAAAATAAACAAAATAAAGTAAAATAAAAATAAAAAACACAGTAGCACTTTAAACACTAACTGCTATATTTTCACTGTTAGTTTTCGTGGATCAAGTCCACTTCATCAGACAAGGAATGAAACTTACAGGCATGTTCTTATATACCAAATTCAGGAGGTCGTGGAATCTCTGTACACCAACATTCCACACAAAGATGGATTACAAGCCATAAGGAACATCATTCAAAACAAAAATGAAGCCCACACAGTCACCTCTCTGTGCAACTTTGTACTTACACACAATTACTTCACCTTCAACAATGAAACCTATCTCCAGATCAACGGAACTGCCATGGGTACTCGCATGGCTCCACAGTATGCTAATATATTCATGGCTGATCTAGAACAACGTTTTCTTAACTGCTGTACCTATAAACCACTTGTCTATTTGAGATACATTGATGACATATTCTTGATCTGGACGCATGGAAAAGAAACCCTGGAGAAATTCCACCAAGACTTCAATAACTTTCACCCAAATATCAAACTCAGTTTGGACCAGTCTACACAACAAGTAAATTTCCTGGACACCACTGTGAAACTACAAAATGGACATCTTAGTATCACACTATATCGTAAACCCACAGACAGATGTACCTACCTGCATGCCTCCAGCTTCCACCCAGAACACACAACAAAATCCATTGTCTTCAGCCAAGCTCTCAGGTACAATCGCATCTGCTGAGACCCACACGATAGAGATGCCAAGCTCACAGACTTACAAAATGCATTTCTCAAACTATAATACCCATCCAATATGGTTAAAGAACAAATCAACCGGGCTAGACAAATACCCAGGAGTAATCTACTACAAGACAGGCCCAGAAGGGAAAGTAATCGCACACCACTGGTTGTCACCTTCAGCTCTCAACTCAAACCCCTCACACACATAATGAGGGATCTCCAACCCATCTTAGACAAGAGTGCTTCATTTTCCAAAGCCCTTGGTGGCAGACCCTCTACTCGCTTATAGACAACCCCCCAATCTCAAACAAGTATTGACACACAACAGACTACACAGAAGTGGAGCAGATATGGGAACTAGACCCTGCTGCAAATCCAGATGTCAATTATGCCCCCATATTCCCTCTGGAAACAGTATTACTGGACCCAATGACACCAAACACAACATTAAAGGCAGTTTTACTTGTGCTTCTGCCAATGTGATTTATGCCATCTCTTGCCAGAAATGTCCATCCGTGCTTTATGTAGGACAAACAGGACAATCTTTATGCAAAAGGATTAATGGACACAAATCAGATACCCGGAATGGCAACATGGAGAAACCCATCTCAAACCACTTCAATCTAACTGGACACTCTATCCAAGACATGTGTGGGGACCCAGTAACACGGGATCCCATACAGGCTGGTTGATTTGAGGGATAGCCACACACACCCTGCCCCGGGTTTTATCCATTACGCTGTTTTAATCTTTTCTTATGAATTCTTTCTTATGAATTCTTGAGGTTTTAAACATTATTATTTTTATTGGATTTGGTCTGTGTTTTTAGCTACGCTGTAAGCCGCCCAGAGTCAGGTTTACCCGATTGGGGCGGGATAGCAAACGTGAATTAATAATAAATAATAATAAAGACCTGAAAGTTGCAATTCTGGAACAGAGAAATTACAAAACTAGGATTGAAAGGGAGACAGCAGAAATCAAATACATCCATCTGTTAGATACCCATCACAGGGGGCTAAATATTAGTGAAGGGTTTCTGGGACATTATCAAATTTGATACAGAGATTGCTATATGATTTTATATTACAACTTTCCTGCCAATTCTCTTTAGTAAAACAGAAAGAACCCAGGGACAGGAGTTTGTTTTTTTTCCCCTGACATGCAGGTCACAAGTTGATCAGAAACCATAGTGTGCTTACTCAGCAACCTTGAGATTGAAAGGGAGTCTTTTAGAGCTTATCTGAATAATCTATTGTTGCTAATGGCTGGGTGAAACTGCATTCTTGTGCTTGCTTGTCTGTCATCTTGCTTGACACCAACCCTTCTCCCGTTGAGCCCCTGAATTTGGTATATAAAGAACATGCCTGTAAGTTTCATTCCTTGTCTGATGAAGTGGACTTGATCCACGAAAGCTAACAATAAAAACATAGCAGTTAGTCTTTAAAGTGCTACTGTGTTTTTTATTTTTATTTTTACTTTATTTTGTTTATTTTGTTTTGTTTTGTTTTCTGAGATGCCTGAACCACAGACTAACACGGCTACTATTCCAAAAAATTCTATTTACAGGCTTTCTTATGTCTGCACGAAACAATTTCCTAAAAGAACATCTCTTCACACATTCTACTCTCCAGATATGAAAATGTTTTTGGAGGATGTCCTCCAAATGACCCCAGCCTCGGAGGTAAAGCAAGTGGAGAGAAAGGATGTGTGCAAAACATGTTTCAGACTGTTTCTTTTCCTAAATGGAATTGGCCCAGTCCATATCTCCCAGACTTACGTGGGCCAGGTGCTAAGCTGATACATTGAGAGACAGCTGTAGGCACATGTAGGGAGAAAATGGGCATGCATGAAAACTGCAGATGGAAAAATGCAATGCATTTGAAATAAAGTGGTACCTCATACAATGGTTTTAATCCGTTCCATGGGGCTCATTATTGTATGAAACAATTGCTATATGATACATGCATTGTATAGTGATTTTTCCTATGGGATGCATTGTACAATGATTTATTTATTTGTTACTAAGTGGTTTTTCCCATTGAAAAAATTGTTGTACGATTTTTCCCACAGGGAAATTTGTTATGCGGGACACCATTTCCTCCCGCCCCAAAACCTAACTGTTATGCAATTTTGTTGCTACACGGGGTGATTGTTGTATGAGGTTCTATTGCATATGCAAAGCACTGCTTGAATTCACCTCAGTCAATAGAGGGATACATCCAAGAAAAGTGTTAAAATATGCAAAAACATGAACATATTCAGGAAAAATAAGTTAAAAGGGGACAAATTATCACCTATTTAAACAAATGAGCACTCATCAGAAGCAGACATGAATCAGATGCAGAGGTAAGAAAAGCCAGAATTTTTGCTTATTCCTAAGGGGGGGGGGCAGAGAATTATTGACATTTGCTGCTTATGGAAAGCCTTCTGAAAAAGGGTAATGTGGACTCTTCTGTTACCTTTTCAGCACGAGATGAATTCATTTTGGTTCTCTGAAACCTCCTAAATTATGACATTTGTACTGACTGCTCCATTTAATTAATGTTTTTGTCCTAAATGTGTTTTATTGAACAGATTTGAAGATTGTATATTTTATTGGAAACTGCTGCTCAATGCATATTGATAAAGGTGTGTTATAGAAATTTCTGATATATAGCTATAGAGACAAAGAGTTCAACTTTATACTTACTTGCCTGGGATTAAACATAATTTAGTTCAGTAGAATTTATTTATTATATGGGACTGAATTGCAAACGTTGCGAAAAAGTGATGAAATAATAGAGCATCTGCATTTTCTTTAGGGCCTCTAAATACTGACAGCATCCCTTCAGATGTAGAAGGATGGGGTAAAACCACTAAAATCAATCTCACAATTAGCATTTGTACCTAAATTATCCCAGTTTTGCTTTATGCCAGTCTTGCAAGCACGGGTGGAACAAAGACTGGGAAGATCCGGGTCAAATCCCAGTTGACTCATATGTCCCAGTAGGTATCTTTTATCTTTTACACCAAAAATTAAAATATGTGTATATTAAAATTTAAGATAATAATAATTTATGTGTCAAAAATTATTCAGGGTTGAAAGGATTTTTTTTTTCTGGAGAAACTCGGCTCAGGGGGCATCCGAATGAGGCTCCTTTCATGTCCCCAACATCTTTTTCTCACAGAAGTGGTCCCTATTTATCTACGTACAATATCTTGCTTTTGAACTGCTAGGTTGGCAGGAGCTGGGACAGAGACAGGCACTCAATCTGTCATGCAGTACCCGGGTCTCAAACTTACAATTTGCTGACATTCCAGCTAACAAGGTGAGCTTCTTAACCACTGAGCCACCACAGCCCCTAAAATTTAAGACATTAACGATAGATTTATATATTTAGTCCATGTTGTCTGTGAAAAATACAGTAAAAGCAATTCAGTACATGAATTCCAGTCCATGTACTTTAACACCATCGTAACAGTTTGTTATGGACTAAAACATGTTAATAGTCCAGAGATCCAAGCTCAGATTCTTGTTAAAATGAGGAAAAGTTATGAATGTTGTAACATAATTCTTGGTGACTGTAGCTGAGGTGCCCAGGTTGAGTAGCTGTTAAAGCAGGACATCTCATATGCCTTTGCAGTGTCAACTGAATTTCTTTTTATTTCATATATCTAGCAGTTCTTGGAGCAGAAAGCTCCAGTCCTTTCTTTGATCTCTCTAAAATAATCAATTCGCTCAACATCTATATGGACTTGCCTGGAAATATAATCAAACAAAGGGGATAAAAAGATTTTAGATCTGTCCATATTCCATTGAGCATACTACCCTGCCCATCACAAGATCTTGCATTGACTAAAAAGAAAATTGGATATATGGTGCTAGAGAACATGAAACACCTCTACCCACTTTAGCCTTTCTGTCAAGCAGAGCCAAATCAATAACTGTCCACAAAGCATATGAAACTATTTTCAGTTTGCTGCAGTCCAATTGTTATGCTTCATAGACATCAGCAACAGTAGATGTCACAGCAGGAGCCTACGGATGATCTAAAGGTTAGAAAGTTACCAACTGAGCTCACTTATTATTTATTTATTTATTATTTATTAGTTCAAATTTATATTAGTTCAAATTTATATAGTTCACTTCTACTTAGTGAAATATTAACACCATCTTAATGTCATTAAGTTATAGCTTTTCCTCCTTTTCCTCTTCACTGTGTATGTCTTTGGATGTGAAGGCCGCTAGATCATTTTAATGTACTGTAATATTTTGAATCGCTTGATGTTCTTAGGACTAAATAGATTTTACCATTCAAATAAACAAATAAATAATTTAATTATGTGCCATCAAGCCAATTCTGACTTATGATGATACTTCCAAGGGTTTTCTAGATATAGAGTATCCAGAACTAGTTTATCATTAAAATTAAAACAAAGAGCAGTTAGGTTCACAGACCTTGTTGAAAGATCTATAGTTCCCTTTGCAATCAATGGGCCTTAACTAAAACTTTCATTGGGTGAGGTTCTGTAATATTTAATTAAGAACACAATGTCTTCTTCCATTATTCAATTTTTAAAAAAACTTCTGATTTATGACTGTGGGCTAATGTGCTTGTCACCCAAACACAAAGCAAATGTCAGGGCTGTTTTTCAACAAGTTTTCCACACATCTATTACTTAGAAGCCATAAATAGTCAAAATGGTAGAATAAATGTGTCTTTTAGGCTGTATGCACTCTAATACATGCCTATCCAGCTGGAAGGTATTGGATTGGTATTCCACAAAAAAAAATTACATGAATTTGGAGTACTTCTGTCCCACACAATCTAGTGAACAGCACAAATAGCCATCTTTATTGAGAGAGAAAAGTCTCACCCACATTCCTTCAGAGCAGATGTTCTTTTATCCTCAAGAGTAGAGAGTAACACATCGAGATATGGAGAAAGGCTAAAGGAAAGGTATGGAAATTTCTTGCAAACCACTGTCAGGGGTGTTTAGTGTGCAACTTTCTTTAAACCTTTGGGAGGAAGTGAAATGACTTAAATTAGGGCATATTTTTGGCTGTGTCTTTTGAATTGAAAAAAATTATGTTAAATCAAGTTCAACACCCTCACCTTTCTGTATTTACTGATTTGCTGCTCTACATCAAGATGAAGAGATGTTCAGTTGCATCGTTACTTGGACAGATGGTCTCTTATAACACTAGTTATCTCACTAGTAGTTTCACGTATTGATTACTGTAATGCTTTTTACATGGGGCTTCCCCTGTGCCTGTTATGGAGGCTCCAATGAGTTCAGAATGCAGCAACAAGGCTGGTTATGGGAATGAGAAAATTTGATCATATTTCCCCAGTCTTGGCAAGGCTCCCAGTTTCCTTCCGTATCAGGTACAAGGTGTTAGTTCTAACTTCCAAAGCCCTAAACGATTTGGGACCTTTCTATCTAGTGGAAAGTCTTACCCTGAGGACAACAGCCTGCATCACTCGCTCTTCCATGATAATGCAGCTCCAGGTGCCGACCCCGAAATTAGCTAGAAAGGCTGTGACTAGGAAGAGGGCCTTCTTGATGGCAGCACCAATACTGTGGAATTCCCTCCCAGAAGAGCTGCGCCTGGTATCATCTCTCCATGGTTTTTAAAAACAATTGAAAACTTTCCTTTTTAAAGAGGCCTTTGGTAATAATTTGCCATCAGCCGATTGTTAGGCATTTCACTCTGCCCCACTGCTTCCAACATAGGCTTCCTTATTAGGCTATTTGGGTTTTGAGGGGTTTTACATGAACATTTTAATATTTATGTCAGTTTGTATTTTTGAATTTTATGCTATAAGCTGCCATGAGTAGGAAAGTTTTCTCCTTCTTAGGACTAGCATTTAAGAGATTTAATATATTCATTACTTAAATTATAAAGAAAGCATTTTGACTTATTTAAATTAAAACAGAATGCATTAATATTGTAAAATACAAAACTGAATCATAGAACAATTGAGTGAATTAAAAGTAATGCCATCAGAGCAAAACATTTTGCTAACAAGCATAAACATATTCTTTCTTTGTACGGCACCCAGATGACCTGTGTCTATAAACAGCAAGTCAGGCCTTTGAGCAAAACTGGCAGCAGCCAGTAACTCAGTAAGGCCATGGAAAAGTTATATGCATTGTTTGAGAGGGGTGATATATTTCATCCCTACTCCTTACCTTGGCCACTTAAGCAGGGCATAGCTTGTCCAATTAAGTGTCGCTTGGCAGGGCTGATTTTAGTCATCATGGGCTGCCTGATTAAGCAAACACATTCCTAGCTTTAGCTAACACATGTAGGTCTATAAACCTTCATTCATTGCTTTTAAAGAGTAAATTATTTTATGCCACCTTTTATTAATTTACTTACTTGGTTACTTGGTTGATCGGTGTTTCACACATCAGGTTGATATGGTGGACCAAAGCATCCTCTTTCACTGTTTCCGATCCCGTGTTGGTCTCATCCAGGACTCTGAACTGGTCTTCCAATCTAGTTGCTGGCTTTCCTAATGGTTGCTTTATGGCAAGAGATATCCATTCTGTGATAGCTTTTGTCCCCCTACCATCTTTGAAGTGACACACATGCCCCACCCTGAGTTATCAGTTTGCCCACCCTGGCATGGTGCAGTTTTCCATAGGAATACATTGAAAAGAGACTTTGTTGCCCACCCTGAAAAATTATTCACCCTCCCACATCTAGAATCCTGGCTATGGCCCTGCACACATGCCTGGCCCACCGATCTCTTGCAAACTCAATCAATGTTGATGCTTGTTTTGCACCTGATCTTATGTGGATTTTTTCATTTGATATTCGGTCAACCCATTGTATACAAAGCATCCTTCGCTTGATTGCTCTTTGTGTTACATCGATTTTTTGATATCAGCTTTTGTAGGTGCCCATTTTTCACTGCTGTATAATAAAGCAGGCAGAATGGTGGTGTTGATGGGTTCAGCCCATAATTTTCTTGCTTTTGCTCCACTAAGCACATTCTTTATGTTGTTAAAGCTGCCCATGCTGCTTGCCTTCTTCTCAAAATTTCTTTTGTTAGATTGTGCCTTAGGTTAACCTCTTACCCAAGGTATACATATGAATCATTTATTAATTTATGCACTAAATTAGAATGAGTCTTTTAGCTGTCTTTAACCATCATGCAAGTGAACATGATTAAGTAGTTATAACACTTGAATATGTAATAGAATGACCAGATCCTGAACGGGACTAGATCAGCTTCCACACTTGCCCTTGTTGTTGCTATATTTTAGTGCTATATTTCACCAGGCAGTGAGATGAATTGTTGTTGTTTTTTAAAATGACAAAGCTTTAGATACTTACTTAATGTGTGAAATCAGGCTTAGTTCCATTTTTTTAATCAAACCTATTATTTTTCTAAGGAGAACTGTTTTGCTGCCTGGCTGCCATCTGTACTAACTAGTGTAGCCTGCTTTGAGAACATAAGTACTGTTAATCAGCGCTGCAATTTCCTTGCTGTCTCCATTTGGTAGGGCTTCACATCTAATCTGTTTATGTCCAGCTTTTCAATTGCTGAGAGACAAGCCCATCATTCTCAATTGCAGAATAATATTGACAACAGTACTCTTTCAGAATCTATTTGGGAAATCTACTAATGAAACACATCCCTGCCCTTTGTAAGCTTCTGCTCTATACAGCGTGTTCAGAATGACTGCTGGTATTTCTAAGTAACAATTTATTTGGTGCTCCTAAATTAAAGAATAACACAGCACAACTTACTCAGAAATTTTAATTTATTTTAAACTAAACTAAATCTATCAGAAATTGTTAGAGAGTAGGTTTTATATGGAACATCTGCGAAAAGACATCAAATATATAGCTGATTAAATATATAGGCACAGAGGGAGGGGTGGCAACATTCCTTCCTTATTTCTCTTCATGGTGCCCTTCATCTGACAAGTGATGGATGATTTTGTGAATATTAATTTCTCTTATTTTCTCCTTTTTCCAGTGCTCCTGGAAGGCTTTATTTTAAGGGGGGGGGAGGGATGTTTCCTTCTTTATAATATAAGTCATATTCCTACTGGTAGCTGCAACAAGAGTAAATCCGGTCAATTAATCAGATCTGGACAACTGAATCAAATGATTTATTCTAGTTGTGATTAAAACACAGAATTTAATGCAGTTCTGTACAGTATTTTCACTTGTGTATGCATTATTATTTTTTGTGGACACTTCCTGCAATGCATAAATTTTTAACATGATTTTTTTGATGGGACAGCTGCATCACAAGTTTGAGGGAAATTGGAACAATAACATGTAATATATTGTGGAGGTTGTTTATTTGCTCAGTAAATACACTTACATTTTTAAAGGTATTTGTGTTAATAAAAGGCATTTCAGTGTGGGGAACACTATTCAGTATTATTTTGAAAACTATTTTTTCTGGATACTTTTGCATACATATTATTATGCAAGCAATTAAATAAGGAAAGGTTAAAATGCACAAGAATTCTTACACAGTTTTCAGTTTGTTTCAAATGGGGTCGCAGGAAACTTGGGACATTTTGCTATATATTTTCTTTTGTGTACATGTGTTTGTGTACATGAGAGAAGTTGTGGTTTAGTGGTTAAGACACAGGTCAGAAATTCAAGACCCAAGTGCTACAAGATGGAGTGAGAACCTGTTGTTTGTCCCAACTCCTGCCAACCTAGCAGTTCAAAAACAAGAAACTGCAAATAAATAAATAGGTATTGCTTTGGCAGGAAAGGTAACAGTGTTTCATGTCCTTTGGCATCTAGTCATGCCTGCTACATGACCATGGAAACATCAGCAAACACAGATAGTGTTGGTTCTTTGGCTGTTAACAGAGATGAGCACGAGTCCCTAGAATCAGACATGACTCTTTTAAGCAAGGGAGACCTTTACCTTTACTAAATATGTAAAGGCTGAGCATATCCAACAGACAATGCACTCCAATCAAATTTCTCAGGAGGTACCGATATCTAAGACTTTCAAGAGATCCAAAATAATCTCTAGTTCTGACTTCTCCTTAAATTGCTTATTTAAACTGCATGCATTTTCACAGATTCTGCTGTCCTCAGAGAAGGGAGGAGGAGAAGGTGAGCGGAAGACAGATATGGCCCCCTACTAGATTAGCAGCATGTCCCCCTACAAGATTAGCAGCCCACCATTATCTGAGTTTGACAAATTACTTGTTAAAAATGATCATTTACTGCTATAGTTGTAAAGCCGAAAACTACGATGCTTCCAATTATAACTTCCAGAAAGAACCCCTATGGCCAAAATCCAATTAATTATGTTGTTGTAAATCACAACAACAAATTGCTATTAGCTAATGACTCATCACATTCATTCCTCATTGCACACCAGGCATGTAACTATCTACAGTATATGACAAGGAATAAAAGCAATGATTTGTTAACTAGTGGTAATCTAGCTCCGGGATTTAAGCCACTGCAGTCAACACTAACTTAAATAATCAATGTGATTCTGACCATTGCTTTCCAATTTCTCACAAGTATCTAAATAGTTTTTGTTTTTTAACAAAGCTGAATGCTACAAGCTGCTAGACTGTGGCATAAAATTCATATTTTTCTTGTTCTCCTTGTCTTTGTCTCAACATCCAGAACAGGTCATGAGGCAATAATATGAGGCATGACATAAATCAGCACTTGTCACAGAATTGATAAAATGGAAGGACAGTGGTTCCAAAGAGAAAATTATGTGGCCAGTGTCATAAAAACCATTTTGTGCCTGGAGTACCAAAGCCTTGGTAATTGCTAATGAAGAAACTGGTTTCAGCTGGAGAAAAGGGAAGAAGTGAAGTTACTTTGAGAAAAGTTACTCCCTTCTGGAAAATTCAGACCATTTCAGAACTTGATTGGTAGAAGACTCTGGAAGGTGACTGATAGGATAAAGTTGGCATGGAAAATCCTTTATTTTGACTAAGTTTTTCTTAGAAGAGGCATGCTTATCTGCTGTTCTGCTATATATATTGTTCTATATATATCTTGGAATTGTGCTACTGTAATGTAAATATTAGAAGAGACTGCTGTATTTAGCTTTTGCAATTTTCTTTGAGGAACTATGCTTATATCTGTATTTTAATAAATTCTTTTTTGAACTTTTGCAACTTCTTGTATCACAACTTCGTTAATAAAATAGTAATAAAAAATTAAAAAAAATAACCCAGCTTTGTTCCTTTTGGAAAAGGGGGATAGCTTGGCACTAAATCCAGTCATTGCCCTGGATGTTGGAGAAATCCTAATTATTATGTGGTGTTCAGTCTTTTCTATTTTGCAAGGTTAGGGCACAAGTTAAATGGTGATTGTATCCAAGTCTCCCAGGAACATGGAGAAGTTGTTTGGCTCAGAGTGTGGGAGAAGGGCCTGACGAGAAGATTTCCCTGGCTACAGCATGTCAGCCCTCCTGGAGGTCACCCACATTGATAAATTTCTGGGTAGCATAGCTGAATGGCTTTTGTGGACCTCTCTGTCAAGATCCAGTTCTTTGCAGCACTTGAACCATATGATATTCCTCCTCCACAGTTTAATCAAGCCACTTCCGTGTAATTAGTAATGAGAAATGTGATGCAAGCTTAGAGTGCATCTTGACTGGCCAAAAACGCTGTGCTGAAATCTGTTTTGAAACTCTCCACTGAGCTGGGTAGAGAATAGCTGAGCATCCCTTCCTATTCTACTCCTACTCTTCCTGCCACCGGCAACACCAAACATCAACCATCTCCTCCCCTCTCATGCTGCCAGTTCTGCCTTTTTCCTACACTTCTGCCTGCTGGCTCTTCTGACAACTGGCCACTGCCATGCCCATTGCCGCTAACACTGCCGCTGTGGCAGAATGAAGAGACGGATCCATGATCACATCCAAATACAGCAATTCAGGAATCACTGCAAAATAAACGACCCCTGGCAGGTTTAAAATAACTGGCATTTCAGTAAGGTAATATGAGTTTCAGCTCTGCATTGTGTATTCTTCAAATTTGAATCAATTAGGAACCTAGCAACACCGATGCAAATGTAGGACTTTTTACTAATCAAGATCCAGCCGCATTTGCTTAAGTGTAATTGGGTACTGCAGTGGCTCAAGTGATTAAGACACTGAACTCGCTGACTCGAAAGTCAGAGTTTGATTCCTGGGTACTGCATGATGGAGTGAGTTCCCGTCTCTCTCCCACCTCCTGCCAACCTAACAGTTTGAAAGCAAGAAATTGCAAGTAGATAAATAGGGACCACTTTGGTGGGAAGGTAAACAATGTTCCATGCACTCTTTTATGACATGAGGCATGGCTGTCCATGGAAATGTCTGCAGACACAGACAGTGCTGGCTCTTTGGCTATAAAAAGAGATGAGCCCTGAGCCCTAGATTTGGATACAACCAGCTTTTGAGCAAGGGCAACCTTTTCCTTTACCCTTTTACCTAATTAGATTCCAGTTGCACTATACTCCAGTTGCAGCATAGCTATTGCAAAAAGGGATGCATTTCAAATAAAATTGTCTTTGTGGAGAGTTGCACCCAAGTTCTGGGCATTGTTAAAGTTGGCTAACCTCCTTAACAAAGCTATGATACTTGGAGACTCTACAAAGACATTTTGGAGAATGTCCAGTAATCCGGCCACCTCTCCAACCTCGATTCTGAATCTGAGAATCGAGCATCACAGGAATAGAAAGGATCTAGAGAGGATATTCAGCCTAGTTTCCATCCTATTACACAGTGATATCCTGAGATACAATTGCTGGTGAAAAATGTTCTTATATGGCATAGAACATAATCATCCAATGAACCTGCCTATGTGGTAAGCTCTCCACAAATGCTATATAATAGCATAGAACCTCTTTTCTAGCTGCTCTTCTCACCAGAAACATTCTTCCCATTGTCCCAATGTTTAAGCAAATTTCAAATGCTCACTGGAATGTACACATCCCTTATTAAAATTAATCTGTTATTTTTTCTCTTACCCTTCCTGATCCAATACTGCAATCTTGTGGGAAGCTGCAGAAAGGAATAGAAGA
Source organism: Furcifer pardalis (assembly GCA_030440675.1). Lineage (NCBI taxonomy): Eukaryota > Metazoa > Chordata > Lepidosauria > Squamata > Chamaeleonidae > Furcifer > Furcifer pardalis. Next base: position 3,533,207 of record CP126892.1, on the reverse strand, counting down.
ACTGACACTTCATATGGTATTGCTTCAAGCCAAACTCCATCAAAACAATTTTCCAGAATTCAAAATTTGTCATAGCTTAATTCAAATTGTAAGATAATGGGTTATACTTAATCCACTCTAAGTCTAGCAAAAAAAAAAAGCATAACAACTTCATAAAAAAGAACATGCACCATATGATCTGCATTAGGCACAGGAATTAAATGTAGTACATCAGTGGCTTTACAAGATTAAGCTAAATATGTAAGCAGGAACATCCATAGGGCTTCCCCTCCCCTCATGTTTTACAATTTAAAAGTACCACTATTCTGAAGTCATTTTCCATATGGTTAAAAAAAAAAAGTTGGAAAAGTAATCAGATTTTATCTCAGGCTTTGAAGCAACAGTTTCAACCTCCTTCAGAAGGGATTCCGATAAGGATACAGTTGTTCTTTGTAAACCACTATCTAGAGTAGGTTACATGAAAAGATTTAAAGATTTAAAAATAAAAATGCTATCAATGTGCAGTAATTTGTAATTTGTATCTCATGAGGCAGAGCTACAGGGGGAAAGGCTGAATAAAATTAACCGAATAGCAGAAGAATAGCTTAATTTGTGTACTAAAAGTTCTGACTGAGGCAAAATTACACCAGCATACTTCCCATTGTTATGTACAAATATTATGAATCCAGCACTAATGTTCTGACATCTGTCTCAAATATTTCTTTTTTCTTTATCTAATGTTCTTCCAGAAATTAGTCTGGAAATGGGATGATGGTTAGCAGTAGCAGGAACCCTGAGATTTATCCCCTGGGTGTTCGGTGTTTTTTTAAAAAAATGAATAAACAAGTTTAGCACCTTGTTGCTGCTGCATTTCGACTCGTATGCCCCCCCCCCCTCACAATGTGACTCTGGGTGGCTAACAAAGAAATAGAGCATCACAAATTACAATTACAACTACAAAGTATCAGAACAACACAATATAAAAAGCATTTCAAAAGCAATACACAGGGGAGAAAATACATTGCAAAAACTTCAGACTTGTCCATCTCCCTCCAGGCTAAACGGCTGAGGGGAAAGTCCAGTGGTGTCAGTGTCAGCGTTCTTATGGCTGGCGGCTGTGCCGCGCAGCTGTTGAGTCTTCCCTCAAGGCCGGGGCTGCCGCCACCACCATCCAGCCCCAGCCTTGAGGGGAAAAGGAACAGCTGTGCGGTGCAGCCGCCGGCATTGATATACTCATTTAGTGTTAGATTACCTTGGCATAGAAAACATAGTAATCAGCCCAGAGCTCCTGGCCCCCATTTCATAATCTTTCCTCCCTAACAGAGACCCTTCTACTTTTAAAAAAGTCAAATCCTTTTATTCTTCCTGATGGAGAAAGCTTGTGTGCACATGCACATGCACACACACACACACACACACACACACACACACACACACACACACACATGCATGCATGTAGCTGCAGACACACAGAGAGAGTGATGCTTTGGCAAAGCACTTTCTTCCTCAAGGCAAAGAGAGTACATTCACACACACATACACACATCAGCATTCAACTTTATCCATTACTCTCTCCCAAGACACTTTTAAAAAGGGCTTTCCTAAGCAGAGCTCGTGTTTGTTTGTTTGCTTGCTTGCTTGTTCACTTGTTCATTCATTCATTTTTACTGCTTTACTAGTAATGAAGAAGCAGGACAAGGAGCCATTGAGGAAGGAAAGCCTTCTTAAGGCAATTCTGTTGAACTGCATCGCCTACAGCTCCTTCAAATTGATTTACAATTAGAAGGGTCCTTTTTCCCCTCTGCATATGTGGCCTCTTATATTGAAGAAAACCCAATGCCTCGGTGCAAATTCATAGCAGGAGAATGTTAGCTAATTCACATTTCCTTCACCATATAGTCCTATCCTAAGTATCCTCCACTACAAAAATGTCAGTAGTGTAGACAGGCATACTGTTTTCTCATTGTTGTTGTGACAAATTGTGCAAAGGTCCAGGAGGTTTCTCACATTTTGGATGGATTGCACCACAGACCAAGCTTTACAGGTAAACAAAGAGCCTCTAAATTCAGCCCACAGACTGGAAGTTCTTTATTCGTGCTATACATTCTTACATAGGAGTAATTGGGACTGGAAAAAAAAAGAAGGTACATCTGATAGACATGTTTAAAATAGTACAGTTAATATATAAAAATTCATGTCATTTTAATACAAAATGTTCTGGTGACATTTAAGCTGTATTGCTCAGCTATCATTTTTAATCCAAAATATACTCTATTTTGTAGAAAATTGCACATTATTATCAAGAAAAGATGGAACAAAATTGCACCAACAAATGACTGAAATACATTATGGCTCAATTTCCACTCCCTTCATAGATTGCCTGAATATATTTTGAAATATGCAATATTATTTCCGAACAGACCTTCCTGATGTATTTGTTTCCAAGATGACACTAAGTCCCGCATGGGCATATAATGAAGAGACAATCTCACAGAGTACTCCTTGAGTGCATTTGTAAAAATGCACATTGACGTGTGTGTGTGTTTTCTCCTCTCTCTCAGCCATTTGCAGGCATGCGACAATAGGGTTACCAGGCTTTCAGGAGTCAGGTTGGATGTTTTAAAATGATTTTCCAGCTCTTCAGTGCCAGGGAGATAAGCAAGGAATTCTCATTGGATGCCAGGTCTCAGCATAAAGGCATTTATCCACTTATTGCTCCAAATAGCACTAAATACAGTGAAACCTCCCTCAGTTAATGCAATTAATACATTCTCTGCGAAGTTTTGTTCAGTGAAAATTACTTTAACCGAATTTCCCATAGGAGTGCATTGAATACAATTTCCCCATAGGAATGGACTGAAAACCAAAATACATTAACTGAAACATGGTTTCCCATAGGAATGCATTGAAAACCAATGCAGACCTTCTCTCCTGGTTGTGGCAACTAGGAAAATTATTTCCAGAGAGGGTTGCACAGATTTTGCATACCAAAAATATTCCCCAAAAAGTGACTCTTTTCCATGGGTGAATTACTAGCTACATGCAGGAATTCAACCTCTTCTTATGCAGGCTAGAATAGTGTCATAATTAGGGTTGCCATAATTCTTTGCCACAAAACCAAGACAGAATTATACTTGACAAAAATGGTCTGGTGAAAGCCAGTCATATTTGATTCTAGGGTTCAGTGCTCATCTCTGTTTATAGCCAAAGAGCCAGGGCTGTCTGTGTCTGCAGACATTTCCGTGGTTATGTGGCAGCATGACTAGCTGTTGGAGCACATGGAACACTGTAACCTTTACCACTACCTACCTACCTACCTACCTACCTACCTACCTACCTACCTGCAATTTCTTGCTTTCAAACTTCTCGGTTGGTCGGAGCTGCGACAGAGACTTCCTGTATTCAGTCCCATTCACAAACAGCAAGGAAAAAACAGAACCTGACTCCTTTTATCACCAGCTAACCACTTTTCACACAAATGCATGGCAATTGTCACACCTATGTTTTGACAAGTGCTGCATGCATTTATTGCTTGAGGAACAGAATGGCTAGAATAAACCTGTCTTTACAAACAATTGTATGCTGTCAACTCATTTATGACCCTTTCCAAAAATCCCTTTTGCAGTATGTTTATGAATTAGTGCCCTCCAAAACATCCGATCATCCTACCTAGGTGTTGAAAACTGAAAACATAGTTTCCTTTGTTGAATCAACTCATCTCCTGTTAGGTGTTCCTGTATTTCTCTTGTCTTTATTTATTTATTTATTTATTTATTTATTTATATACCACCCTCCTCAACAAGGCGACTCAGGGCAGTTTACATCTCATACAAGATACCCAGATTTAAAATTATAAATAATTTTAAAAATTAAAAAAATTAAAAAAAACAATGAATTATAATAAATCAAAAATCAAAAACTAGCTTTTAAAAATTAAAAATTAAAATATTAAGGGAGAGAGGGCCTCAGATCAACCAATGAGCTGGGGTCACTGTACCACCAGGACCCCCCCCCTTAACTTCAATTTATAGTCAGTGACAAAAAGGTGTTATTTTAAAAATTAAGATGAGATACTAATCTATTAGGGAGACCATTATCCTTCAATGTGATTTTTAATGCCTTGGATCTACTCTGCTACAGCTCTGTGTTTCCCTAGATTATGTGTTTCCCTAGATCATTGATCTACTTTTTGAGAGTAAAGATGTGTAAATAAATCAAAAGATAGAGGTTATTTTTGTTAATATAAAATATCAAACAACTGCTTATTTTTCATATTACTTTTCTCTGTCTGCATTTTGTTCTTAGCATATTAAATAATAGAAAATAAATATTATACAACATAGTCATGATGAAAACATTTATTTTGATTAAAATGGTAATTCATATTCAGTTATATATTTAATTAATAAACCTTGCACTGCACCATCCTAGTCAAGCACAGAACCTTCTCAGCAATATTAACCCAAATCAAGCAGCCCTACCTGAGAGCTGGCACTTTCAGGGTCGTTCTGAAGGCAATCCAGGCAGGAAAACATAGACACCATCCCAGAACTCGTCTCCCTCTCTGGCTTGGAGCCTCGAATTCAAAGCTGCTCCCAGATCAGCTCCTCAGTGGTTCCTGGGTGTTTCCTGGTTTCTCTAAAACTATGAAGTAACATGTGGTCATTATTTTCACTCAACTTTTATGGAAGAAATGAGTGGAGACCGCCCAAAAACAGTGGCGTAGGGTGGGTTTCAGTCACCCAGGGACACAGGCCAAACTCGCCACCCCCAGGCTCACCGTCACATCCCCAACCTAGGTATGAAAGTCCTACCTTCAGGCTTCTCCAGGCTAGGAGGTGGGGCAGCTGCGCCCCTGGGACCCAGACAGCATGGGCGAGGCCCATGGTTGGGGCGGTGCGGTGCGGGCCAAGCAGGAAGCCCACCTTCGGCATCCCAGGCACGTGGCCACCCTGCCTATGAGCCCAGCACCAGCAGCTCATCCGCCTTTGTCGGCAGTGGCGCCCAGGAAGGTGGGAAGAGAGGCTAGCGGTTGCCACGGCCCAGCACCTGTAGCCAGAGCAGAGCCAGCCAGGGTGAGGACACCCCCCATGAGGCCTGGCTGGTGCTGCTCCAGCCACAGGCACTGGGCTGCAACGGCAACCAGCTTCGCCCATCTGGGCGCTGCCGCCGCCGAAGGTGAACTAGCTGCCACCGATGGACTCGGAGGCAGGGCAGCCGTGCACCTGGAACACCAATGGTGGGCTCACAACTGGGTCAATGCCACACCTCCCTAGCTCCTGGGCCTCGCCTGCGCCATCGGAGTCCCAAGCGCACAGCTGCCTCACCTGCAAGCCTGACGGCGGCAGTGGCACCCAGGAAGGCAGGAAGCAAGGCCAGCAGTATATGAAATGTTTGAAATGTGATTTTACCACTGCCGCTCCTCAGTGAGTTTCCAGGACTGACTACAGTTTTGAACCCAGGTTTCCTGTGTCCAGGTCGGACACAATGTCCTCTATACCTCATTAGTTTTCAAAGAGTGTGTCTATGTGGTGGTGTGATCTTTTGCTTGATCCTGATTAAGTCTATATCAGGCCATTAAACTTTGGGCCAGACATGTACATTCAACCTGACCCACCACACAAAGCTGTTGTAAAGATAAACTGAGGAGGTAAAGGTAAAAGTTCCCCTTCCTCAAAAACCAGTCATGACCAACTCTAGAGAGTAGTACTCATCTCCATTTACAGCCATAGTTACGTGGCAGACATGACTAGATGCCAGAGTGCATGGAATGCTGTTACCTTTCCCCCCAAAGCAGTACTTATTTATCTACTTGCAATTTCTTGAATTCAAACTGCTAGAAAGGCAGGAGCTGGGGCAGTCTATGGGAGCTCACTTGGCCATGCAAAATCCAGGTCTCGAACTGCTAATCTGCTGACCTTCCAGTTGTCAGCATCTTAACCAATAAGCCACTGTGGTCCCATATGAGGAGAGTTTAGGATATTGGGGGATGTAAATGTGAACATACGAGATCACAGTCTGAGAGAGAGAGAGAGATTGAAACTAAAGGAAGAATAAGACCTAACTGGGAAATAAACGCTAACATGATTTTTCAGGATGCTCATAATATAAACCCTACCCCAAAAATAAGCCCCAGTTGAGATCATCAGACACACAGACACATTTAGTACATTTGTTGAAACACACAGTGAACATACTGAATCATAAAATAATAAGGATGTCTGCCCGTCCCACCAGGGCGGATCGAAGGGGCTCTCTTGTTACTCCATCGACTAGGGAGGCTCGTCTTACGAGCACTAGGAAGAGGGCCTTCTCCGTGTTCGCCCCGGCCCTTTGGAACCTCCTCCCAACTGAGCTGCGCCTGCATACAGAGCTCCTCCCCTTTCGGAAGGGGTTAAAGACATGGCTGGCAGGTCAAGTGTGGGGACACAATAATGTAGGTTCCCATCCAGGATGGGTGATTTAAGGGCAGCCACCACCACCCCCACCTAGTATCTGTACCTGTTATTATTTGTTTTATCTGTTTTACTGTTTTAATGTTTTAAATTTTTATGAATTTATGAATTTTTAAGGTTTTATATATTGTTTGTTTATAGATTACCTATTACGGTAATTTATTCTGTAAGCCACCCAGAGTCGGGTCTTCCCGAGTGGGGCAGGGTATTAAATGCGAATAATAAATAAATAAATAAATAAATATTAATACTTAAAATAAATGATAATATAATATATAATAATATATGTATCAAACCACTTCAATCTAACAGGACACTCTATCCAAGACCTGAAAGTTGCAATTCTGGAACAGAGAAATTACAAAACTAGGATTGAAAGGGAGACAGCAGAAATCAAATACATCCATCTGTTAGATATCCATCACAGGGGGCTAAATATTAGTGAAGGGTTTCTGGGACCTTATCAAATTTGATACAGAGATTGCTATATTACAACTTTCCTGCCTATTCTCTTTAGTAAAACAGAAAGAAACCAGGAACAGGAGTTTGCCCCCCCCCCCCAACATGCAGGTCACAAGTTGATCAGATACCGTAGTGGGCTTACTCAGCAACCTTGAGATTGAACGGGAGTCATTTAGAGTTTATCTGAATAATCTATTGTTGCTAATGGCTGGGTGAAGCTGCATTCTTGTGCTTGCTTGTCTGTCGTTTTGCCCACACCCCTTCTGTCATCTTGCCCATACCCCTTCTCCCGTTGAGCCCCTGATTTTGGTATATAAAGAACATGCCTGTAAGTTTCATTCTTTCTCTGATGAAGTGGACTTGATCCACGAATGCTAACAATAAAAATATAGCAGTTAGTCTTTAAAGTGCTACAGTGTTTTTTATTTTATTTTATTTTATTTATTTTGTTTTGTTTTCTGTTATGCATAAATTATTAGTAAGTAAATACCCAAGTGGGCACCTTTGGATGAGAGATAAACATCTATGTAAACAGATTAACTCAATACTTATTGGTGAATGACCAATCAGAGTACAGACACAACACACTAATAACGTGTGCACTTGATAACAAATTGACAGGGTTGTGTCTAATGTGAATCTTCATAATTGAATACATTGTGTGTTGTAACAGACAAAAAAAAATCCCTGAAATGAAGCCCTAATGTGTCTTTTGGAGCAAAAATTAATATAAGATCTGGCCTTATTTTCAGGGAAATATGGCAGCAGCAATTTGCAGGCAGGATTTATGACAACTGCATTCATACTAGTGGGCGTAATGAGTAGGTATTTATCTTATGCATATAAAGAGATGCAGATTGAAAGTGGCATAGTGATGATTTTTTTTCCAGTTTAAAAAAGAAAAAGAAAAATGCTTTTGTAAATTATTATTAAGGCCCTTGGGAAAATTCTAGTAGTCTGTAGAACATTTCATATGATATTCACCAATAAATGTTCATGACTAAAATGCATATATATTTAAAACAAACATAACATGATATAATCAGAGGGGAAATGAATAAATATTTGCATCATTAAAATGAATAGCAAAACCAAACTTCTATTTAAGAAGGAACTATGCATACAACCCTCAGGAGAAAGTTTTCTGATTCTTAACAATTCAAGCACCCCTTGCATCACAAGGAAGGTCCATATCTCTTAATTTTTAGTTCTTCTCAGAAAGTCCTCTGGAACTTTGTCCAGATTTCATTCAGCTGTGACGTCTTTACAGTCCTCTCCAGTTCCTTCATTTTTAAATTGCAGCCCCCTTTGCCTTCATTTTCCTTTCTCGGGGTTCCAGATTTCCTCCTCTGCTTTTTGTTGTCACAGATGTTCTCTTTGGGCTCTTTCTCCGGAAATAAGAGGGCTTAGGAGTCTTCCCATGAAGTGCACCTCTTCTAAAACCACTCAAAATATCATAGAGGTGCCAGTCCAACTGTCAAGATTGTAACACATTTACTATATCGAAAGACAAAGTATTTTGTAAGAAGTTCTAACAATCTTTCACAAAAAAGCCAGTCTTCCTATTTTAGTTTCAGAGACTATGAGGAAAAGTATTTCTCCTTAACACTACCAGCTGCCCATATTTCACTTGCAGGTGGTTAAAGAACAGTTGGATTTAATTCAGCCCAGATTCTGGAGTGGGATAGACAAAAAGAACCTCCTCAAAGATTGTAGTACAGTGTTTTTGAATCACAATTGGACATACTCCAGGCAATGGCAACTTTGTTGTGTTGACTAATCTTTCTCACACTAGTTCAGGTGGATTGATTGATTGATTGGATTTGTATGCTGCCCACTTGACATACGCAACTCAGGGTGGCTCATAGAAATCTCAACACCTCAACAATACAGTACAATAAAATATAACAATAAAATATAACAATGCAGTGGAATAGAATAACATACCGTAAAATGTAATGATAAAATATAACAATACAATAGAGTATCATATGGCAGTGGCAACATTTTTTTATTGCTATTCTTATCGGGTGCCGGCTCTCCAATAGCGGCATCCTCTTCCTCCGCTGGGCGAGTGAGGGTTGGGATTCCAGTGGCAGTGGCAACACTGTTTTTATTTTGTTTTTATATGAGTGGGAGCATCCTTGACCACCCACAGCCAGTGGCACTTTTTCCTCCTCCGGGCGAGGATGGCAGGCCCTGGAGGCTGGTGAGCTGGAGCGTCCTTAACCGCCCACAGCAGGCAGAACTTTATCCTCCTCCAAGCAAGGATGGTGGGGCCCGGAGATCGGTGAGCAGGAGCATCCTCAACCACCCACAGTCGGTGATGCTTTAACCTCCTCCAGGCAAGGATGATGGGGCCCAGAGGTCAGTGGGCTGGAGCGTCCTCAACCGCCCACAACTGGCAGAATGTTATCCTCTTCCAGGCAAGGATGGTGGGCCCCAGATATTGGTGGGCAGGAGTATCCTCAACCGCCCGCAGCCAGTGGCACTTTATCCTCCTCCAACTAAGGATGGCAGAGCCTGGAGTTCAGTGGGTTGGAGCATCCTCAACCACCCACAACCAGCAGCACTTTATCCTCCTCTGGGCGAGGATGGTGGGGCTCAGAGGTCAGTGGGCAAGAGCGTCCTCAACCGCCTGCAGCCAGTGGCGCTTTATCCTCCTCCGGATGAGTTATTATTTGAACTGCAAAAATAATTCACCAAAAGGTGGCTACATTTTTGTAGTTTAATGTTTGGACATGGAAGAAGACATGGAAGAAGAAGACAAAACTTCTGGAGTACTGGCAGCATAGAAACTACTTTGATCACCTTAAAAGAGGGATAGATCTCTGCATATATATAATATGCAAAATCATCAAACAAATTGCAACATGGATATTGAAATACAATTTGTAAGTGGTTACTAACTAGATGGCCCCTTTTTGAGCAAGGGTTGGGCTACACACTCTTTGTAATGCCACTTAAAAATTTTCTATGAACATATCTGGCCAACTAGTTCTTTAATGAGCAATTGAGGCTGTGGCGGCTCAGTGGTTAAGAAGCTCACTTTGTTAGCTGGAAGACCAGCAAGTCCACAGTTCGAGGCCTGGGTACTGCATGATGGTTTCAGCACCCATCTCTGTCCCAGCTCCTGCCAACCTAGCAGTTCTAAAGCAAGAAATTGCAAGTAGGTCAATAGGGACCACTTTGTGGGAAAAGATATTGGGGACATGAAAGGAGCCTCATTCAGTCATCCCCTGAGCAAAGTTTCTCCAGCAAAAATCCATTCAACCAAGAATAATTTCTGACATGAAATTATTATTACATGAGCAATTTAAATTGCAACTGGAAATAATCTTTTTATCAGTTCAGTTTTCCATTTGTCAGATGTACAGCAAATTCACCATTTAAAAATAAGCTAGGTCGGGGCGGAGCCAAGATGGCGTAGGGGAAACATCGTCTCTCGCTCGCTCTGCCATACCAATGTGGAATCAATGGGATAAATAAACACAAAATAGAAATAAATATACCTGGCGGTCCTGCTCCGAAGTGCAGAGGGGGACGGAATTGGTGAGATATCCAGAGAGCAGCCGATTGTGAGCGGGGCACGGAAGACTGAGCCCCCGGTGGCGGAAGGGGGGGGGTCGGAAGACTCAAACCTCGCCGCTGCCTGGTGGAGCTGTGGAAATAGTTTTTTTCTGTGCCGGAGATTGCTTTGTGACGGAGGTTGGCGGCTGAGTTCCCGGAGGTTCTTGGAGGTTTTTGGGACGAAGTGGAACGGAAGGACGACGTGGACGGCGGAGAGGAGGCAGGCCGTGGTGAGCCGGGGATCGGAGGCGCGTGTTCCGGGCAGCGGGTGGAGGTGTGTGTGTCCCGCTGCCTGTTGAGCCGCGCCGGGATCGTTGGAGCAGCGGGTGGAGGTGTGTGTGTGTTTTGCTGCCTGCCGAGCCGCACCGGGATTGCTGGAGCAGAAGAAAGGCAGGGGAAGAGGAGTGAAGCGCGAACTGAGGGGGCAGTGCTGAGAAGGCAGCCTGAGTGAAATCGCACATAGAGCTTTATACATATATACTTTTAAAACACAGTTGAAGCGGGATTAAAGTGCTCTTGTTGGATCATCGCTGTGGTGTTTGGGCTACCGATTTTTTTTTTTTTTTTTGAGAAGTAATGGCGGACAGTTGAGCCTGAAAGGGGCGGTGACGAAGCGATTCCTTTGTACTACAAGCCATGCCCAGGAAATACTGCGGTGGGAAAAGTGCCTTTTAAACTCTGTCAGCAGATTCGTTTTCAGGTTGTTTCTCTGTTTGTTCTTTCGGCTCTGAGAGATAGTGCAGGCCTTCAAGAAAAGACCTTGGAACTTTGATAAGAACAGTAATATTTTGACTCGGGGGCTAAACATCAACTCCTTAATTAACAACAATATACAAGATCTTATATATAAGACCAGGGGTGCCCAAACTTTTCGGCCCGGGGGCCGGATAACATTTTATCAGAGACTCCGAGGGCCGAACTATCTTTCATGTGTAAATTCTGATTGCCATAGCTTGAATTAAGACACTGGGGTGTTTGTTGGGAAGGGAGGGGAAAGTAATGGAGGAGGTTGTGAAACCAAAAGGTCGGAAAGGGAAAAGGGGCAAAGAGCAAGAAGTGGGTAAAGAGCAAGAAGAGGAAGAGCGGCACACTCCATCACCGAACATGGAGCCTACAACGGCAGCAACGGATTCCACAGCAACAGAGCAAGGGGGCTCCCTCGACCTGGCCCAAAGGATGGACAATATAACGACAATTCTTCAACAGTTGGCCAAAAACATGGCTGATACTCAGGCAAAAATGACAGATACTCAGGTGACAATGCAAAAACTGGATGCAAATCAAACTAAATTGAATAAAACAGTAGAGGCCAACAGTGAAGAAATGAAAAGGGACAGGGAATTGGCCAGGCTACAATATGAAAGCCTGGCCAAAGCCCTTATAGACGTGAAGAAAGATGTGGTAGTAAATACACAAAGGATTGATGAGATTACAAATGCAATGCAGAAGGAGGTTAAAAATGCTATAATATCTGTAAATGAGCTTTATATTCAAGAACATGTAATGGAAAACAAGATGGCTGCGCAAGAGAGGAAAATGATGATGATGGAGGAGGGGTGGAGAAAATCTAACATTGTGATCCGTCACCTGCCTGAGAGGACGCCAGACAAGCTGAAAGAGAGAGTTTTGGAATGGCTGAACTCACTAAAAACGGGTAAAGATTTTGGATTAGACGATATTGGTGCTGTGTACAGGGTGGGGGGAAGGAAGGATAGGAAGACATCCAGAAATGTTCTAGTTAAATTTGCAAATTGGGCGGATAAATTGAAAGTGATGTCCTTTATTAGGCAAGCTGGGTCTGGCGCCCTAAAAATAGAAGGGCTGGATGTGGAGGTCTACAACGATATTGCGCCCGAGGAGAGGAGGTGGAAATACAAAATGAAACCTGTTACAAGATTGTTGGTAGCAAAGGGCGTTAAGTATGGTTGGCGATTTCCACAACAGCTGAGATTTTTTTATGACAAAAAATGGCATGTTCTTGATGTGAATACTGATGCATTGCTGTATTTAACACAAATTGGCCTGATCAAGGAGGCGGACGCGGATTGGATTCTTTTGAGAACAGAATTGTATAAGGTCGGTGTTATGGGATCGGTATTGGGCCGGGAGGAGGAGGGAGCAGTGGGAGGAGCAGTGGGAGGAGCGGACATTCCAGGGACAAGCGCGGAACAGGTGGGACGATAAAAAGTAAAATTTAATCATGGTCAGAGTCGGGGAGCTATTGGAGGAAGTATATGCCATCTCTCTCCGGGGCCCCCCTCCCCTCTTTGGAGAACAAAGGTGACATCGGGAAGAAAGATGTGGGGAGGGAAGAAGAAAGGGAAAGATTAGGTAAGTCTGTTTTTTATTATTTTTTATTTAGTGAAAGTAGTTTTTTGATATTATTATATTTTGCTTTGTTTAATTTCTTTAGTAGTAGGGAAGTAGGAGGGTTTTTAGGGAGCACGTCCAGGGAAGGAAACGAACAACGGGAGGTGGAGTTAGACACAAATGGTTAAGTCACTGAAAATAATAACGTGGAATGTGAAGGGAACAGGGAATGCCCTGAAAAGAAGGGGATTGCAGATGTCGCTCAACAAAGATAGGGCTGATATAATTTTTTTGCAAGAAACTCATCAAAAATCCGCAGATGTCAATAATTTGGTGGTGAGGGGAATCGAAATATATGAAAAAGCATATGGGACATCCAAAGCTAGGGGAGTTGCAATCCTGATTTCGGAAAAATTGGGGTTTACGGTGAATAAAATTATTGCTGACCCAGAAGGAAGATATTTAATAATTAAAGGAAAAATAGAGGAAGAAGAGATAACGTTGGTTAACATCTATGCTCCAAATGACAAACAGCAAGAATTTTTAGATAAAGTGGGGAAAATTTTGAATAAGGAAGGGACTAAACGCATGGTCTTATGTGGAGATTTTAATATGATGTGTTCAGATATTGACAGTACAAGTGTAAAAAAAAGAGGCAAAAAGTACATATTAGAAGAATGGAGAAAATTCATGGGTATGAAGGATGTTTGGAGAGAACTTAAAGCGCAGGAAAGAGAATATACTTATTATTCACACGTGCATGATATGTACTCACGGATAGATTATATTTTTGTAACAGAAGAATTAGTCAAAACAATTGAGGATATAAAGATCGGTACATTTAGGGAATCTGACCATGCAAAGGTAACAGCAAATATAAATCTTAAAGAGATAGAAAAAGGAGGGTATATTTGGAGATATGATGCGAAGTTATATCGAGAGGAATCAACGAGGAAACAAATTATGGAGAAATGGGAGGAAAGTTGGAAATTTAATGAAAATAATGAGGTCAGTCGGGGAGGAGTTTGGGATACAATGAAGGCAATCTTTAGAGGGGAATCGATAAAACTGAATAGTATTAGAAATAGACAAATTCAAAATAGGAATCAGGAATTGGAACAACAATTAAAACACCTTCACATGAAATATGCTAAAAAGAAGGATCAGAAAACATTTCAGAAGATAAAAAAAATCAAGAAAGAGTTGGATGGGAAAGATATTGAAAAAGTAAAGAAAGATTTGATCTTTCTTAAGAGAGAATATTTTGAATATGGCAATAAAAATTCTAAATTATTGGCAAAAGCAGCAAGAGATAAAAAGAGTAAAGGGCAGGTTGGTGTCTTGGTAGACAAGAATGGGAAAAGATGCAACAAAAAGAAAGAAAAAGCTTTGCTTATTGAAAACTTTTATAAAAATTTGTATTCAAAAAAAGAGGTAAACCAAAGAAAAATGCGACTAATTTTTGAACAGCAACAAAATAAAAAAATTACAGAGGAAGATAGGAATAAAATGGAGCAAGGAATATCTATGAAGGAAGTAGAAGATGTAATAAAAAAGTTGAAAAAGGAGAAAGCACCTGGGGAGGATGGTTTACCAGCTGAGTTTTATAAAGATTTTATGCCTTGGATTGCCCCGAGATTATATGAGTTATATAATGGGATTTTAGAGGGAGATGCAACTCCAGATTCATGGAACAGGTCGATTATAGTTTTGATTCCCAAGCCTGGTAAAAATATAGAAAAAATTGAATCTTATAGACCGATTTCCCTGATCAATCAAGATGCAAAAATTTTTACAACGATTTTGGCAAACAGATTAAATGGTTTCATAGCCAATTATATTAAGAAGGATCAAGCGGGATTTGTTAAAAACAGACATATGGCGGACCTTATAAGAAGAGCAGTGGACATACTGGATTTAGCTGAAAAAAGAAAGGAAAAGATGGGATTCTTAGCATTAGATATTTTCAAAGCCTTTGACTCTTTACAATGGGTGACGATTCATGAGTTGATAAGATTATATGGATTCGGAGATAAATTTCAAGGGGTTATTGGAAAGTTATATAAACAAGGTTCGGCAAGAGTCAAATTCAATGAATCTTATACAAATGAGATTAGGTTAGAGGCGGGTACGAGACAGGGCTGTCCATTGTCACCTTCATTGTTTATATTGGCTATGGAAATGTTGGCAAATACAATTCGTCAAGATGAGGACATAATTGGAATGGAAGGTACCAAAGTAAGCCTCTATGCAGACGATACACTGATAACGGTGAAACATCCAACAAAAACTATAGCTAAAATAAATAAACATTTGAAAGACTTCGAGGAAGTAACGGGACTGAAAGTTAATTGGGATAAAACAGAAATGATCTTAGTTAATGGGAACAAAGAAGACGAGGAGTCAATAAAAAGGAATTATAATGTGCAGATTACACAGAAAATGAGGTATTTGGGAGTAATGCTATCACATAAAATTGGGGAACTCAAAGAGTTAAATTATGGAAGACAGAAGAAGGAAATAGAGAAGAAAATAGCACAATATAGTAAATTAAATTTGTCATGGTTTGGTAGGATAGCCATATGCAAAATGATGTTAGTTCCTAAATTGAATTTTTTGTTTGATGTTTTACCGTTAAGACATACTGACAAGGAGTTGAAAGGATATCAGAATATGATCAATAGGTACTGTAATGGAAATAGAGGAGCTAGAATAGCCAAATCACTGTGGTATCTCTCACAAAAGGAGGGAGGACTAGGGATTCCCAATGTTATTAAATATTATAGGGCCTTTCAAATAAGAAATGTGATAAAGATTTTAATTAGGCAAGAAACAATCTGGGAAAGAATTGAAGGGAAAGGATTTACAAAGGAGGGTAAGGCGCAGTTTTTATGGGATGGAAAGGAAAAAGGAAAAAAGGAGATTCAGGTTCTGATGTTAAAGACAACAGTGGAGACATGGAACAGAGTGAGGAATGAGCTTACTCCGGGGATTTCACCGATTTTAGAGGTGGAAGATTTTCAGGATTTTCCAATTAAAATTGATAAAAAGATTAGGGATATATTGGTAGAAAAGAAGGTAAAATTATTAAAAGATTGGGTTAACACTTGCAAAGATCAGGAAAAAAGGCATGAGCTGTACACGCAACTACAATTAGACTGGTTTAAGATCCTTCAGATAAATAATTGGAATAAGAAATTCCTAAGGGAAAATGGACTAAATAGAGATTGTACGGAATTTGAGATACTTTTGGCTAAAGTCAGGAATGAAGAAATGGGTATTAAAGGATTAGTCAGTAAAATCTACAAGATCCTGAATAATAGCCAAAGTATACAAGAGGTGTTAAGACAAAGTTGGGAACAGGAACTAGATATAAGAATACCAACAAAAAAATGGCAAAAGATGTGGGAAAGAAGGATAATGAGAACAATGTCGGTCAGAATCAAAGAGCACAATTACAAAATAGTATGGAGGTGGTATAGGACCCCAGTCGGCCTGCACAGAATGTATAGTAATCTGAGTGATATATGTTGGAGATGCAAAAAAATGAAGGGAACATATGAGCATATGTGGTGTAGCTGTGAGGCATTAAAATCTTTCTGGGAAAGAATAGAAAAAGAAATAGAGAATATATTAAAAGTGCAGATCGGAATGGGGTCAGATACAATCTTGTTAACAGATATAGGAGATTATGATATGAATAAGAACAATAAAGAGTTATTGACTATAATGTTGACCGTTGCAAGATTATGTATAGCCAAAAAGTGGAAATGTAATGAACAAATCAATATTCAAGATTGGTATATACAAATGTGGGATTTAGCGTTAAATGAAAAGCTTACTTGGGAAATAAATTGTAGGAAAGGAAAAATGCAAAGTAATAATTTCTGGAGGATCTGGGAACCTTTTATAAGTTATTCTTTGGAGGAAAAAAAGGGCATACCCCCTGTACAAGAACAGAATGACTTTTGGAAATTGTAAAGGTACAGAACTCCCTGGACAGTGTATATAGCACGAGGGTGGTGTTAATGGGCTAATAGAAAAGAAGGTGTAGAAGATTATGTCTAAAAAGGTGGTAAATGCAACACGTAATATCGTTATGCATAAAATACTTTACATGATCTTCATAAGTTTAGATATTTCTGTAATTGTCTTGTTATGTATTTCTGTATTTTTGTACTTTTGTACTTTTGTATCCTTGTATTATTTTTTTAATACCTAATAAAATATAAAATTAAAAAAAAATAAGCTAGGTTTTGGATTTTGGTTATAGAAAGATTTCCAGAAGACACCGTTGCTCAAAGAACAAAGCTTTGTAATTTTATATTCACTCAACATTTTGCAATGTTTAGTCTTGCGGAAGGCACAAGCATAGTGGCTGGGATGTGAATACCATTTTCTTGATATTCTCTACAAAAAGAAAAAAGGAGATTGACCTTCCTGACTTTGGCAGAAAACATCTTTTGCTTCCAAGGGTTTAATAAGCCAGACGCTGTAAAGGTTTTATTATTCTGCCCAGAGGAAATTAATGATGTGTAATTTTTCCCTAACTAAGTAAAATGGAATTTAAACTAAATTATAAATCCAACAATTACATCTCACTTCTATTATGTCCATCTGTTTAGGAATGCAGTATACTGATCTATGGTATTACAGTTCAATTGTTGTGCTGCAGCTGGGATTTAAATACTGTCCTTTTATCAATTCTTCTCCCTTTAATCAAGTTCTTTGTATTAGCAATGGCAGGGTGTTAACACATACGGTTGGAAATTTATCACAGGGCAATTTGTAGGCTCCTTTAATGATCAAGGCTTTGGCTCACAAGACTTCTGCTGCAGTTTTAAGTCAATGGAATTGGACAGGCATAAAAAGGTGTAATGGAGTGAAGTGTCAAAGTCTGGAGGACTAAAAAGCTGTTTACTATCTGTTTCGAAGAGGTGTGTTGCTTGCTTAACATCTGAGCTCATTAAAAAGACAATGCTTTAGGTCATCTTGACCAAGAAATCCAGAATTTGCTTTACCAGGCAAGAATTTTGCTGTTTCTATCATTTTTCCAAGCAAGACACATTTACATGATGAACAATGCATATTGTAATATCTGAAATGAAGAATGTGCTCAACAAGTACTGACTCACTAGAATGAAGCTTTTGTCTTTCCTTGCCTGTCTGACATTCCTTATTTGTTTGAGGACTGATCTCTTACTTCAACTATCTAAGATTGAAGTGTAAATTGGTATACGTAATTGAAAAACTCTAACTGTACATAAAACATTGTGTAATTTCCCATCAAGAGAATGTACAACAAAAAATTAAAACATGATTAAGATGTCTTGGGGATATTTGTTATTCCTCTTAATTAGCCAAGCAGTAGCTGTTGTGCCATAACCAAGCACAATATATATATAGCTGATCTGGGCCAGGCCCGAGGTGGGGAAATATTTTATTATTACCTATATGGAAGGCAGGTAGAATGAGGTATATGTGCCCAGATCATCCCCGTGGTGGGGAGAAATTTTACTGGGATGGACGGGTATGCACTGCTGCTCAAAGCCCATACCTTAAAGTGAAATGCCACCTTGGCATTTTCCACTTTGGTTCCTCTCGCCAGTCTCCACTTTGCTCCATGGGAGAAAGCCCGAAGCACATCAGGCACTGCTTGAAGATCTTCAGGCTTTCTCCTATGTAACAAAACAGAGACTGGCAAGATGAAGCAAAGCGGAAAATGCTGAGGTGTCATTTCCATTTAAGGTATGAGCTTTGAGCAGCAGTGCATGCCCATCTGTCCTGGCAAAATCTCTCCCCACCACAGGGCTGATCCGGGCACAGATACCTCATTCTACCTGCCTTCCATATAGGTGTTATAGATGAGAAGAGGGAAAATGCTAATATCAGCCTTGGATGATGATGATGATGATGATACATCTATTATGATGATGATGATGATGATGATGATGATGATGATGATGATGATGATGATGATGATGATGATGATGATGATGATGATGATGATGATGATGATGATGATGTATCAGAGTTCTTCCAGGCGTGCGGGCATTGCTCCCCAAATCCCTCAAATAATGAGACAGACAACGTGCTGGATTGAAATTAGGAAGGCTGAGCGCAGAATAAATGCCTTGGAGATGTGGTGTTGGAGGAGAGTTTTGACAGTACCCTAGATAGCAAGGAGAACACATAAATTGATCCTAAAAGAAATCAACCATTGCACCATCAGGGCTCCTAGAACTAAGTTGCAATAGAACAGGCTCACTGAATCATTGAGTCAAAATATCTGTCAGTTCTACTCTAGTTGTGACTTATTACTGAAATTCAGTCATACTATAAAGCTCCAATTTAGAGGCACTAGAGCTCTCTAGAACTGAACTTCAGGTATCTCACCAAATCTCAGGATGCTTTAGGATGGAACTATGGTCTTTTAAGCCAAGGACTGAAATTCTGTCACCAGGTAGTATAGATCAGGGATCTTCAATCTTTGAAAGTGAGGGGCTGGTTCACGCCCCCTAAGACTGTTGAGGGGCTCGACTGGTGGCCAAGTCAAGCAGAGGGGACAAGGATTGAGGAGGAGGAGGCAGTGGAAGTGGCAGTTGGAGTGAGGCCACAGGTCGGATGATTTGGTGCCATGGACCATTGGTTGAGAATCCCTTGTATAGTTATTTTCTCTCTCTGCAAGCTCCCTCCCTCCAAATTCATGAATACATTTTGAGATCTTGGTATGTTTTTGTAAGAAAAAACTGTACTAAATGAAAATCTCAGCTATCAAATTTGATAGGTACAGCTGTTCCCAGCATGAAAGGGATCAAGTAAAGTAAACTTTAAGAGCTAAGTGAAGAGCTAAGTAAAGTGCTATTTAAGTAAAATAGACTTTAGGAGGTAATCGCTAAAAACCCTCTGCCTGCATAGATGAATCTGTTGGGTTCCCTTCGTCCCACATTAATTATTGAAATATCCCTATTTTTTTAAAATAAACCAAATCACTCTTCCTTACTAATTATGAACACTATACCGATTGGGTTTTTAAAAATATTTATGTTACTCTGTATTATATTTAACAATTAGAATCAAATTTTGCATATATTCATTACACTATAAGCTAAGCAGTATTTTCAAATGATTTATTTATTTATTTATTTATTGTTCACATTTATTATCCCGCCCCAATCGGGTATACCCGACTCTGGGCGGCTTACAAGACAAAACACAATCACAAACCCAACCCCATCCAATAAATACTAATAATTAAAATTTTAAAACTGTAAAAAGGATCATAAAAACAAGAAGTAAAAACCGGGAACAAACAATCCCGCGGAATAAAACCCACAGCAAGGGAAGCTATCCCTTAAATCAACCACCCTGTGTGGGATCCCACATACCTTGGTCCCCACACTTGTCCCACCAGCCAGGTTTTTAAGCCCTTCCGGAAGGGCAGGAGCTCTGTCTGTAGGCGCAGTTCAGTTGGGAGGAGGTTCCAGAGGGCCGGGGCGAACACAGAGAAGGCCCTCTTCCTAGTGCTAGAGAGATGAGCCTCCCTAGCCGATGGAATAACAAGAGAGCCCCTCCGGTCCGCCCTGGTGGGACGGGCAGACGTTCTTAGGGTGACGCGGTCTCTGAGGTATCCTGGCCCACTACCATATAGGGCTTTAAAGGTAATAACCAGCACCTTCAATTGCACCCGGAGACAAACTGGCAACCAATGCAGCTCCTGGAGCAGTGGTGAGGCCCGAGCATAACGCCTGCAACCCATCACTACCCGGGCTGCCGCATTTTGGACCAGCTGCAGTCTCCGAATGGTCACCAAGGGCAGCCCCATGTAGAGCGCATTACAGTAATCAAGTCTGGAGGTGACCAAAGCGTGTGTGACCATGAGCAAGGTGTCCCGGTCTAGGAGCGGGCGTAACTGGCGTATTACACGAAGTTGTGCAAAAGCCCTCCTGGCCACGACTGCCACCTGCTCTTCGAACAGTAGTCGTGAGTCCAGGAGGACCCCCAGGTTACGCACCGGGTCTGTTTGGGGCAAAACTGCCCCATCCAGAACCAAAGCTGGTAACTCCCGAGATAACACAGGGCCCCTTACCCACAGCCACTCAGTCTTGCCGGGATTCAGCTGTAGCCCGTTGTCCCCCATCCAGACCTTAACAGCCTTCAGACACCTGGAAAGGACTTCCACTGCACCGCTTGGGTCCCCACGGGCGGAGATGTACAACTGGGTATCATCTGCATATTGATGATACCTTACCCCATGGGAATGGATGATCTCACCCAGCGGCTTCATATAGATGTTAAATAGGAGAGGAGAAAGTACCGAGCCCTGGGGCACCCCGTATTGCAGGGGCCTAGGGCTGGACTTCTCCTTCTCCAGGCACACCGACTGGGTCCTGCCCCTCAGGAATGAGGAAAACCAGGACAACACTGTGCCCTGGATCCCCAGACCCTGGAGCCTACCCAGAAGGATGCCATGATCGACCGTATCAAAAGCCGCTGAGAGGTCGAGAAGAGCGAGGACAGACGACTCCCCTCCATCCCGCTCTCTCCAGAGATCATCCACCAATGCGACTAGTGCAGTTTCAGTACCATATCCGGGCCTGAATCCTGACTGAAATGGGTCCAGATAATCCGCTTCATCCAGGACTTCCTGTAACTGCTGCACCACAGCCTTTTCCAGAACCTTACCTAAAAAAGGTAGGTTGGACACTGGACGGTAGTTGGAAATTACCGTGGGGTCGAGGGACGGTTTTTTTAAGAGGGGAAGCACTAAAGCGTGTTTAAAATGTGCAGGAAAATGCCCCTCTTTCAATGAAGTGTTAATGATCGCCTCGACCCAGCCACCTGTCACAGACCTGGAAGCTTTTATTAACCAGGCAGGGCATGGGTCCAGTGCACAGGTCGTGGTGCGAACAGATACAAGAAGCCTGTCCACTTCCTCAGGGCCAACAGGATCAAACCGATCCCAGGTAACATGGCTAGACTGTGCCTTGGTCAACCCCAGTTCGGTACCTTCCACGCCGGGATTAAACTTCGAGCGGATCTGAGCGACTTTCCCCGCTAGATAATCCGCAAAAGCATCAGCAGATCCCTGCCACCCAGGGCCCGGACCCCCTCTACCGAGGAGGGACCTGGTCACTGGGCGATTATCTGCGGAGGCAATAAGGGTGGTGAAGTATTGGCGCTTCGCCATGATGGGGAAAGATGGAATCATAAGATGGCTGCTTTAGCAGAAACTTAATGTCCTGAAGTCTGCAAGCAAAACCTTCATTACCAAAATAAAAGTCATAACCTGATCATCTTTAAAAAATGAAATTTCAACAGGAATTGGCCAGTTTGAAAGTCAGCCATATTGCTGTCCAAAAACCCCCACAAAGTCTGTTTCATCTCCCTTAAGAAACTTAGCCTGGAGTTGAGATGTTGTATTATTTATTTCTTAAACTGGTATTTGACTCTGCATCAAACATGGGACTAAAGTTGGCTAAATGTTTTAAAAATGCAGTTTGGACATAGCTCTCCACTAAAACATATGATCAAAGAAATGCAGCAGTTAGAGGAAATAATTAGCCCCAGAAGTAGTTACCCCTTCTTCCCTCCAACTACAGCAATAAAGTAAAGGTTGCCTTTGCTCAAAAGCCAGTCATCTCTGACTCTAGAGGTCAGTGCTCATCTCCATTTTCAGCCAAAGTGCTAGCTCTGTCTGCATCTGCAGGGGTGTTCACAGTCATGTGGCAGGCATGACGAGACACCAGAGTGCATGGATCATTGTTACCTTTCCCACTGAAGCAGTATTTTTTATCTACTTTCCATGTTTTGCTTTCAAACTGCTAGGTTGGCAACAGCTGGTACAGAGACAGAAGCTCACTCCATTGTACAGCACTCGAGTTTTGAACTGCTGACCTGCCGACCTTCCAGTCATAGTCCCAACTTCAGCAATAGATTATGTGAAATCATAAGAAGGAATATAGAAATCTGCCATGCATTGACTCAGACAATTGGTTCAAGAGCTCAGTATAGTTGTGAGGTATTTTGATTTATTGTATATTGATTTATCGTGTATTGATCTATTATGTGTATTGATCACAGTTGTACCTCACTTAAAGAGCATAATGCGTTCCACAGGATTGCTCTTTAAGCGAGTTTGCTCTTTAAGTGAAACACCATTGAAAGTGACCAATTGTGGGGGGTATTGCGAACCCTGATTTATTTGTTAAGTGAGTTTTGATTGGTTTTATTTGTCAAGCGAAGCAAACATTCAGAGAAAATTCTGCTCTTTAAGGGAGTTACTCTTTAAGCGAGGTGCTCTTTATGTGAGGTTTTACTGTATATGGTAATTAATGCACTTATTGTTCTGTTATATTGTATGCCACTGTATTTTTACTGTATTATAACTTTGATATTGATGGATTCTGTGAGCCGGCCTGAGTCGGTTTTCACCGAGTAGGGAAACATATAATAATAATAATAATAATAATAATAATAATAATAATAATAATAATAATAATAATAATAATAATAATAATAATAATAATAATAATCTGACTAGCTGCAATTGTCCAGGTTTTCAGGTAGGGTTCTCTCCAAGCCTAACCAGATCATGCCAGGGACTGGACTTGCAATGTCATACATGTAAAGCAAGTATTATGCCTTTGAGTTACAATCCCAGTATTTCCCAGTAGCATCCCTTCTATGTTTTAAGCAGGAAAGACAAAGGAGCTTCCAAAATCAGGTGTGCGAATACAGTATTCTAGCACCCTCCTTATCTACTCTCCCAAAACTGATGCCTGTAGACAGTGATGGGATGCAACAGGTTCGCACCAGTTCACCAGAACCAGCAGTAACTTTCCCCAGTGTCCTGGAGAACCAGTATCAGCTTTTGGGGAAACCACCTTCAGGGCTTACCTTTTCACTGGTTCCCCCACAGCGCATGCACGCCAAGCCCTTGGTGTGCATGCATGCCTACAGTGCTTGGCGCGTATACACGGCCTCCTTGCTGTCCTCCCAAGCGGGGAGGAGGAAGAGAAGCTGCTAGCCTGAAGCTCCCTTTAGCCTGAAGCTCCCCAGGGTAAGTGACTCACCTTTGGATGTGGTGTGAGTGTGTATTTTAATGTGTATTTAATATCTTTACCTATATTGACGTGCTACCACGGTTCCTAAAAAGGCCTGGTGGCTGGCAGGCCTGGCGGCGTGGCTTTGGGGTTTTTTAAGCAAAGTCTTGGAGTTACCTCATCAATAAGCTACACCTGTGCTGTTCCAATTGCTGTTCCATTTGAAGAACCCTTAAGGAGGTACAGCTGTTTTACATTTAAATTAAGACATATTATTCTAGAGAACTGGTACAATGACCATATCCATCTTGCAACATGGTACTGCCCAATCACTTATACTAACACGTAAGTGGTGGGTTTGTGTTTGGGGTGGGTGGGTTGATTTGTGTTTGGGGTGGGTCAGTGGGTGTTTGGGTAGGTCGGTGTATTTTAATGTAATTTTTATTTAATTTATTTAATTTATTTACATGTTTGTGTTGTGGGTGGGTTGGGTTGAGGTGTGTATGCGTGTGTGCTTATTTTAATTTTATTTTTTTATTTTTTTCTTTGGCCCCACCCATGACATCATGACATCATGATGTTAGCTCCACCCACACTGTGATGATATCATGGTGGGGTAGTAAAATTTTTGAGATCCCACCACTGCCTGTAGAGTTTCAAAGCTCCAGGTCCTCTGAAATAGACTACTCATCAAAAAACACTTGCAAAGCAGACCGATCAGTCCAGGGAAATGAGAAATAGGAAACATTTATCTGGTTAATCATTCATGCTCCCACCACCTTCCTTCACAACTTTTTGGGATTTTCAGACATTGCACATTTCTTGAAATTACAACATTGTACAGCACAAGAACTGAAAAGAACATGAAAAAGAAGTCACGACATGCATCCTTCAGGTGGGAAAATGATCGATATCTTTAATTTGCTTGAAAACTTCCATTTATCTCCGGGATTTACATTCTGGCCTAATACTAAAGTGAACAAATTTCTGTCCTAACAGACCCCTCCCCCTGCCCCTCCAAAGTCCTCAAGTTTCATTCTTCCAATTGTATTTTTCTTTATTTAATGTTGTTTTATCACCACATTAAGGCACAGCTGGGTGTTCAATAATACAGCAGTAATCCACACATTGTGCATTTTACAACACTGTATACAACACCATGCCTAATAATATACCAGATGTGAATTATGACTCTCTAAGTTGTATTCTATTATTTCCCATTACTTAAGTCTCGAGAGGAAATCTAAGGAAAGGTGCGGTGCTTTGAATATTTGCCTTTCATTAAAACTTGTCTTGGAAAACTTTAGTATATTTGTCATCCAAATAACTAATTATTAATAAAACATGGACACATGACAGAAAGCAATGGTTTGGAGGAAAAATATGATGTAATTTACATGCATCTAGATTTGTATACTTCAATAATTTTCTATTACTGTTCATAAAAGTTATAGGTACTTAAGCAACAAAATTTAAGCTACACAGGTGTTTGCAGACTGTATTTCTCATTTTGAAATGGAGAAATAAGTGTTGCATACCACTGTACTTATTATTCCATTAAGGTAAGTTAATACTTTGATTACCAATCCACTTCACTTTTAATTGTCTGGTCATAAGTTCATTTGGCCAAGCTGCGGATTTGTATTTAAAACTAAAAAAAGTTTTAAAAAATAACAGATAAGGGATAAGTGAAAAATTTGCTAGGTCCATTTTTAACCCATGATTATCAATGTACAGTTGTACCTCACTTAAAGAGCATAATGCATTCCACAGGATTGCTCTTTAAGTGAGTTTGCTCTTTAAGCAAAACACGATTGTAAGAGACCAATTGTGACTTCTGGTGGGGGGGATTGCGAACCCCGATTTAGTTGTTAAGTGAGTTTTTGGTTGGTTTTAGTTGTTAAGCGAGGCGACCCTTCAGAGAAAATGCTTCTCTTTAAGAGAGTTAGTCTCTAATTAAGGCGCTCTTTATATGACGTTTTACTATACATGTAAATTGGATCCAATTGCAATCTCTGATTGGAAGACATTTCCAAATGTGTAGACAATGTGTACAAACAAAAATAAAACATATTTTAGATTGCTTACATGCCTGCAAAGATGTGTTCAGCTTATTCCCCTCTAAGTTTGTGCAGAAAGGTATTGAAAGAAAACTCTTACATAAGTAAGCAGGAAACTATTTAGTCAAAAACCATTTTGCTCCAAAGTACATAATAAGTATATCCAATTTAAATTCCCTCCAAAATTGTTAACACAGCAAAAAATGTGTTTGGGGAGTTATAATGTTATCCCTTTACTGTTTCTAGAATGGTGTTATTAAAGCATAAAGCAAAGCAACATTATTCCACTTAAGAAAAAAAAAGAAAGAAACCAGCCATTTACTTGAAGTGATATATACAGTAATACCCCGGATAACGATTGCATCGGATAACGCTAGAATCAGATAACGATGCAAGTTTTTTGGGGGAAACTTGCATCGGCTAACGATTCTGGATAATGACTCTTAGTGTTATCCGAGGCAATAGTCTGCTGGTGTGGCGTGGTTTGGGTAGAACTACCCAATCCACCCCTGCGACTGCAGTAGGGTCGGGGAAAAGCACGCACCCTATTGCAGTCGCAGAGACCGCTGCGGGTGTGGGGGGGTGGCTTTAAAGGCAGGGAGGAAAAGAAAGACCCCATTGGGTCTCTTTCTTTCTCTGCCTGCCTTTAAAGCAGTTTGTCCCTGAAGTCAGGGCTTTTTTTAGCGTTGTTCGATGCATGCATCGGACAACGCTAAAAATCAGATAATGTCATGACTTGTGGAACCAAGTCATAACATTATCCAGGGTATTGTTGTATCTTGTTTTGAAACACATACAATTTTGAATTATTTACCTGACAAATAAGTCTCCACCTCCCCCGGACGTGAAACACCTGCCCGGGGGAATGAAAAGGATGGCCGGCAGGAGCTCCGGCCAGAGACGCACCCAACGCTTCCCGGCTGCACCAACGTCTCCGCCTCCCCTGGACGTGAAACACCTGCCCGGGGGAGTAAAAAGGACGGCTGGCAGGAGCTCCGGCCAGAGACGCGCCCAACGCTTCCAGGCTGCACTGACGTCTCCGCCTCCCCTGGACGTGAAACACCTGCCCGGGGGAGTGAAAAGGACAACCGGCAGGAGCTCTGGTCAGAGACGCGCCCAACGCTTCCCGGCTGCACCAACGTCTCCGCCTCCCCTGGACGCGAAACTCCTGCCTGGGGGAGTGAAAAGGATGGCCGGCAGGAGCTCCGGCTAGAGACGCTCCCCGCCGCCAACACCACCACCTGCGGATGGAGGGAGGCCACCTCTGCGTCCGGCCCCGGGACTCACCCACCTGTTCCCGGAGGCTCCGCCCAGCAGAGAGGCTCAAAAGCCATGATGGCAGCAGGACTTTCGCACCGCCGCCCCCAACAACACCACCTGCGGATGGAGGGAGGCCACCTCCATGACCGGCCCCGGGCCTCGCCCACCTGTTCCCGGAGGCTCCGCCCAGCAGAGAGGCTCAAAAGCCATGACGGCAGCAGGACTTTCGCACCGCCGCCCCCAACAACACCACCTGCGGATGGAGGGAGGCCGCCTCCATGACCGGCCCCGGGACTCGCCCACCTGTTTATGAACTGTTGTTTTTTTGTTATTAAGGTGAAAGCCCTGATATTATTGCATCATGTACTGCATATCTGTATTTTTTATATTGTATCGTATTATTGAAACTATGTAATATACACTAGTACCCCGAATAACGTTATGACTTGGTTCCACAAGTCCCGTCGTTATCCGGTTTTGAACGTTGTGCGATACATTGAACACAAAATGTTAAAAAAGCCCTGTTTCCCTGGAGGCTGCAGGAAGCGAGAACGTCGGGATTTGAATCCTGACATTTTGGCTTGCTGCTGCCTCCAGGGAGGTGGGGGAACTTTGGAAACAGCTTGGAGCGGGTTTCCCCACCTCCCTGGACCCGGCGGGGGGGGGTCAGAGACCCCAAAATTGGTAAAAAAAGTCCATTTTTTTTACCAATTCTGGGGTTTCTGACCCCCCCCCGCCGGGTCCAGGGAGGTGGGCAGACCTGATCCAAGGTGTTTCTGGGCTTCCCCGACGTCCTGAGCCAGTGCAGCAAGCCAGAATGTCAGAGTTCGAATCCCGACATTCTGGCTTGCTGCACTGGCTCAGGACGTCGGGGAAGCCCAGAAACACCTTGGATCGGGTCCCCACACCTCCCTGGACCCAGCGGGGGGGGGGTCAGAAACCCCAAAATTGGTAAAAAAAATGGATGTTTTTTTTACGAATTTGGGGGGCTCTGACCCCCTTGCCCCCGCCGGGTCCAGGGAGGTGTGGGGACCCGATCCAAGCTGTTTCCAAAGTTCTCCCACCTCCCTGGAGGCAGCAGCAAGCCAAAATGTCAGGATTTGAATCCCGACATTCTGGCTTGCTGCAGCATAAAAGAGGGTGGGGGAAGTTCAAAATTAGCACGCATCAGCTCTAGGGAGGTCGGGAGACCCGATGCACGCTAATTTTGAAGTTCCCCCACCCTCTTTTATGCTGCAGCAAACCAGAATGTCGGGATTCAAATCCTGACATTTTGCCTTGCTGCAGCCTCCAGGGAGGTGGGAGAACTTTGGAAACAGCTTGGATCGGGTCCCTACACCTCCCTGGACCCGGCCGGGGGGGGGGGTCAGAGCCCCCAAAATTGGTAAAAAAAAGTCCATGTTTTTTTTTACCAATTTTGGGGTTTCTGACCCCCCCCACCGGGTCCAGGGAGGTGTGGGGACCCAATCCAAGCTTTTTCTGGGCTTCCCCGACGTCCTGAGCCAGTGCAGCAAGGCAGAATGTCAGGATTCGAACTCTGACATTCTGGCTTGCTACACTGGCTCAGGACGTCGGGGAAGCCCAGAAAAAGCTTGGATCATGTCTGCCCACCTCCCTGGACCCGGCGGGGGGGTCAGAGCCCCCAAAGTTGGTAAAAAAAAACATCCATTTTTTTTACCAATTTAGGGGTCTCTGCCCCCCCCCGCTGAGTCCAGGGAGGTGTGGGGACCCTGTCCATGCTGTTTCTGGGCTTCCCCGACGTCCTCAGCCAGTGCAGCAAGCCAGAATGTCAGGATTCGAACCCTGACATTCTGGCTTGCTGCACTGGCTCAGGACATCGGGGAAGCCCAGAAACACCTTGGATCGTGTCCCCTGCCTGCTCCAGAGAGATCAGAGGACCCGATCTACAGCTGCAGGGTGGCTGGGGAAGCTGACGGTGACTCCCTGTCAGCTTCCCTAGCCACCCGCCCTTGCCTCCGTAGCTGCAGGGTGGCTGGGAAGCTGAACAGAGAACCCGGTTCAGCTTTCCACCCACCCTGCTGCTAAGAACGACTGTATCATATAACGTTAAAATCGTGTTATTTGAAACAAGATTTTTCCAAAAATCTTGTCACATTATACGGTTTTAGCGCTATATGATACTCACGTTATACGGGGTATTACTGTATATGAAATTGGAATTGAACTTTGTAACTATATTTTGCAGTGTGGTTATGTTTTGCTGCACTGCTGTACTGTATTGTTATATTTATACTGTATGACCTTTGATTATGTTATATTACTTTTGATTGTCTTCTGTAAACCGCCCTGAGTCGGTTGCACCGAGTAGGGCGGTATATAAATCGAATAAATGAATGAATGAATGAATGAAATGTGGTGAGCTATCTACTAAGTTATTGCTCAAATTAATCTGTCAAATTAACCGTGTTGTGGTATAATGATAACACATTATGATGTTCCAAAGATGAATGTATGTAACTATTGCACTGACCATAAGGGGTTACTGATTGATGAACTAGTATTTAGTAATGGTTGATTTCTAAGTGTAGGTGTGCATTCGCAAATGTGCCTACTTGTTCTTTTTGGTGTTTGGAAAACTCATCAGATAATTAGGTTTGTCATATCTCAAACGAAATTTGATCACCAAAATACAAATAAAGTCCCATCATCTATATGCTAATGAAGTGGGTATAGGATAATGTCTCCAATCAAACACAAACCAAAATCCTCTTGCATAATTATATCTATGAAAGGAAAATTGGAATACATTTCATTGGCTCCTTGAGGACCATATATGGTTGAAATCTAGTAGTGAGTTGTAACTACAATTTATTTATTTATCATATGATGAGTATCTACATTGATGTTGCAACTGCAATAAGCCTATTGAATCAGTATAAATATTAATCAAATTCCCACTAATTCCACAGGCCTACTCTGCATTTTGTCACCCAGGTTATTTAACTTGTATACAGAGCACATAATGTGAAATGCCGTGCTGGATAAACCACAAGTTGGAATTAAAATTGCTGGGAGAAACATCAACAATTTGAAATATGCAGATGATACTATCCTAATGGCAGAAAGTGAGAAAGACCTAAATAAGCTCCTGATTAGGTTGAAAGAAGAAAGTGAAAAAACTGGCTTGAGACTCAACATCAAGAAAACCAAGATAATGGCAACAGGCCCTATCAGTCCCTGGGAAATAGTTGGGGAAGAAGTAGAAACAGTGACAGACTTTACATTCTTAGGATCCAAGATCACTGCAAATGGAGATTGCAGCCATGAAATAAAAAGGTGACTGATTCTTGGGAGACAAGCTATGAGAAATCGGGGAACATAGTGAAAAGTAGAGACATCACCTTGCAAACAAAAGTCTGCATAGTCAAAGCAATGGTATTCCCGGTAGTAATGTATGGTTGTGAGAGCTAGACCATAAAGAAAGCTGAGCACAAAAGAATAGACGCCTTTGAAATGTGGTGTTGGAGGAGAATTTTGAGAGTACCCTGGACAGCAAAGAGAAAACATTGGTTGATCTTAAAAGAAATCAACCCTGACTGCTCCTTGGAAGGTCAAATATTGACGATGAAGCTAAAGTACTTTGGATATCAAATGAGAAGAGAGGATTCACTTGAGAAAGCCTTGATGCTGGGAATGGTCGATGGCAAAAGAAGGGGGCAGCAGAGAATGAGATGGCTGGATGGTATTGTTGATGCAATGGGCACAGAGCTGGGCGGGTTGAGGAGGATGGTGGAGGATAGGGGTGCATGGCATGTGATGGTCCATGAGGTTGCAAAGGGTCGGACTTGAATTTGCAACTGAACAACTTGATTTCAGCCTGTCTGTCTGTCTGTCTGTCTGTCTGTCTGTCACACTTACATACCACCCCTCTGGAAAAGCTATTCTGGGTTGCTGACAGACATAAATTAAAATATATTGGCAGATACAAATGAGAAATAATAAATCATAAAATTAGCCATTCTGAGCAACAACAGAACTTGCAGACAGGCCATATAAAACAAATAATAACAGCCAAACCCAGTGGTGGACTAAAAAAAAAATTACTACCACACTGTGGGCATGGTATGGTAAGCGTGGCCAGGGGAAAAAAACCTGTGTTGCAACCGAATTAGTATTATTTTATTTCAAAACCTGGATGGGTGGAGCCAGCCAGAATTTCTGCTACTGGTTCTGGTAAACTGGTGTGAACCTGCTGATACCCACAACTGGACAAACCAAATATCTGAATAAGACAAAATATTTTTCACACATCCATATAAAGTTTAACTTTTATCCATTTGTGAATGCTTGAAGGGAAGGGGCTTGTCTGGATTCAGCTTCAACCTGTTAGAGCTCATACAGTCTATTGTTGTAATCAAGTAGCAATCCAGAGTCCAGACAGCTTCCTCTGTTGAAAATGTGAAGGAGTGATATAGTTGTGTATTATCAGCATACAGATAATAATTCACCTCCAAATCTCTGGATGATCTCCCCTCCCCAATGGCTTCATCTTAGGGAGATGGTTGATGCTTGAGGGACCCCTTACCGTTGAGCTCAAGAAGCCAACACAGTTCCTCTGAGCATCACCATCTGGACACAGTACTCAAAGAAGGAACAAAGCCAGCCCAAAACACAAACCAATCCCCATCTCCACTAACCGGTGCAAAAGGATATCAAAGACTGCTGAGAGGTCAAGGATGCCTAAAAGGGTCACAATCACTGTCTGCCTCCCTCAAAAGATAATTGAACTGAGCAACCAGAGCTGTCTCAGTCCCATATCACAGCTGGAACCCCAACCATAATGGATCCAGAGAATCAGTATCCTCCAAGAACAACTGCAGCTGGTCTATTACCACTCTCCAAATCACCTTGCCCAGAGACAGAATATTGGTTACATGCCTGAAATTACTCAGATCATCTGTCACCAAGGTCAGTTTCTTCAGGATAGGGACCACAATGATCTCTTTCAAGCAGGCAGGCATATGATCTTCCTGCAGGGTCATGTTCACAATTTGAATGGCCCTTTTGACTATAATCTTGGGTTGCAGTCTTTGTCCACATTTTTGAGCAGGGACTTGTGAATTGGCAGCAAAATCACTGGTAGTCACACCATTTGTCTTTCATGTACATGAACAGGGAACATTGTTGGATGTGGACCACTAAATTCAGCCAGTGCCTCAATTGCCTGCTAGACTATGGGTAGTCTGTATATAATAGGCAGACTAGAAATGGAAATACAGTACCCTAATAAAAAGTTCAACTTTGCAACTAGATTTCTTTTTAAAAGCATGGTAGCCTTATTCAGATATTTGGTTTGGCTGTCATTATGTGTTTTTTATGGCCTGTCTGCAAGTTCTGTTTAATCCCTTTAACCTTTTGCACTCATCAAGGGAAATGTGTATAAAATAATTCCAATACAAACAGGTAGTACACATCAAAACTTTCATCCTAGTTTGAAGACAAGAGAAAGAAATGAACATACAGAAAGAAAAACAAGACAGAAGGAACTGTTACATCCACCAAATCTAATTGTGTAGGTGAAACTTCAGTCTCAGGCTGTAAAATAATATCTAACATTTTATTTCAGCTTAAAAATTGGCCAATGTGTTTCAGCCTGAATTTATGCCCTTCTTCAAAGGCTGTACACAAACTAGCACTTTTTATGATAAAATCAATCAAGAAGCATTTAAAGTAGAAAAATGTATCTTTATTTACAGCTACCATTTTGCAGTTATGGTCAGAAGGATAACAAAAGGGGAAAATTGAATCTTTAGCACCTGGAAAGAACTTCCATGCTTGTTGCTTGATTGGAGGTCCGAGGGAAAAGACTATCAACAATAACAATGGAAGCAAGAAAAGAAACAGAAAACAGAGGCTTGCTTAAAATGCCATATGTAAGAAAAAGAACATTACTAATCAAGTTAGTGGCAAAGGACAACCACAATATGTCTGTAAACTCTTTCTTCCCACTGATACCCAGTGTTAATGTATGCAAGATTGCTTTTATCCCAACATTTAATACCATCTCACAAGAAAGAACTAACTGTGAGCATGAAGTACTGGGAGCAATGAGCTACAAAGTACCCCTATTGACAGTCAGAATAAAAGTGAACTCATGCATGTGTCTGGAAAGAAATATAGTAATACCTCGGATAACGTTAAAACCTGGTTCCACAAGTCTTGGTGTTATCCGATTTTTAGAGTTATCCAATGCATGTTAAAATCCTATGGGATGGATCGGATAATGTTAAAGTTACATAGAGATACATTGTAACTGCACAGGCTTTAGCAGTTGTTATCTGATCCATCCCATAGGAGGACCTTAACGTTATTCGATCCAATTCTCCTCCCCAGATTACTTAACGTTATGCGATTTTAGCGTTATCTGAGGTAAACGTTATCCGAGGTATTACTGTACTTGCTAAATTCAGTATGTTCAATAGAGGATTGGCTATTTTTGTGAGGGGAAAGTGTTTTGCACAAAACAGTTGTATCTGAGTTAAAGAAACCTTGTGTTTTATGTGAACGGCAAGTAAATTTCTTTCACAAAAACTATTGCTGTGAGTGCTTTTGCAAATAAGTGCCGCAATACAAAACACACAGATAGGAAAGATGTTATAACCTCGCCCAGTGGGGACAAACGTGTTTGGAATGGAAAAACACAAAATATATTTTCAAATATCTCATCTTTGCAGTAGAAGAATAATGTCTAGGTTCTTGCTGCAATAAATTTTTACAGTCCTGCTTAAAAAAAAATTCTGCTGAAACCTGCCTATATTTCAGGCACTGGCCAATACATCTAATAGCAAATTCAGATGTGGTTGTTGGGAGCTTTAGAGGCAGAATCTGGAGATGTAAACAATGTTTGCAAAATTCCGTATTCTCATTCATTTAGGTTGTTTTAATACAAAGAGGGTCACCTGAAAGAATAGACCTGTAAAATTACTTGTCTCAAGGCACAATTTTTTATCTCCACCAAGGTTTCCACAATGTGTACTAAGTTACTTGGCAGAAAACTAACATCCTTTTTCCTTTCAGACAAAAATCATAGATGCTACAAACACGTAATAACTGATTGTTCAGAAAGATGGAAGCAACTCACCCAATGCTTGTAAAAATCCATGAAAAAAGCATGAGATACAAACAATTTGCACAAATTGTGTTACTTGTGCAAAAAAAAAGTGTTTATTTATTTTTCTGATTTATATTGCTGCCCAACTCTGGAGACTGTGGCCAGCTCACAGAAAATAAAACCAATCACATTTTAAAAACCAATTAAAACCCCATTAAAATTGCTACCAAAAATTACTCTGACCCCTACAGATTAAAAGATATTAAAAGAGGGAGATAATGTTCTTACTAAATCAGCCAGCAGGCAGGTGCCCTGCACCTGCTTTGCCAGCCAAGTTTTTAGCCTTTTCCTGAAGGACAGCAACTCTGTCTGGAGACACAGCTCAATTGGCAGGAGGTTCCATTGGGCCAGAGCAGACACTGAGAAGGCCCTCCTTCTGTTGCTAGAAAGACGAGCCTCCCTAGCAGATGGCACAATGAGAGAACCTCTCCGGTCTGCTCTGGTGGGACGTACAGATGTTTTCAGGATGATGCAGTCTCTTAAATATCCTGGCTCACTACCATGTCGGGCTTTAAAGGTCATTACCAGCACCTTGAATTGCACCCGGAGGCATACCAGTAACCAGTGCAGCTCCCGAAGCAGTGGCGAAGCACGGGCATAGCGCCTGCACCCCATCACCACGTGGGCAGCCGCATTCTGGACCAATTGCACCCTCCAAATAGTCATCAAGGGCAGCCCCATGTAGAGTGCATTGCAATAGTCAAGTCTGGAGGTGACCAAAGCATGCATAACCATGAGCAAGGAGTCCCAATCTAGGAATGGGTGCAACTGGCGTATAACACAAAATTGTGCAAAAGCCCTTCTGTCATAACTGCCACTTGCTCATCAAGCAGGAGTCATAAGTCCAGGAGGACCCCCAGATTATGCACTAGGTCTATTTGGGACAAAATAGTCCCATCCAGAACCAAAGATGGTAGCTCCTGAGCCCCAACCCATAGCCACTCAGACTTGCCGGGATTCAGTTATAGCCCTCCCCCATCCAGACCCCAACAGCCTCCAGACACCTGGACAGGACTCTGACTGCATCTCTTGGATCACCATGCATACTGATGATACCTCACCCCGTGGGAATGGATGATCTCCCCCAGCAGTTTCATGTAGATTTAAATAGAAGAGGTGAGAGCACCAAGCCCTGAGGCACTCCATATTGGAGAGGCCTAGGGCTGGACATCCCATCCTCTAACCACACCGACTGGATCCGGCCCTTCAGAAATTAGGCAAACCAGGATCACACAGTCCCCTGGATCCCCAATCTTCAGAGCTGTTCCAGAAGGCTACCGTGGTCGACAGTATCAAAGGCTGCTGAGAGGTCAAGAAGAGCAAGGACGGAGAAAGGGATATCCTCAATCCCACTCCCACCAGAGATCATCCAACAGTGTGACTAATATAGTCTCAGTACCATATCCGAGCCTGAATCCTAACTGTTAGATTAGTCAGGGTCCCTCAATGCATTTCTGGCCCTCGAGAACCCTGCCTGATCCACATGGAGTACCTTGAGAGGTTGGTAACACCAGGGTTTCCCAGAGTTCTCCTCAGCCGAAGAGACAGAGACAAGGCGATTACTTCAGTCTTTTATTTTTATTGCAGCAATTAACAAAGAGGCAACACATTCGAGAAACAAGTGTGTTAAAGCAAATAACCTATCTTGCTAGAAGCCTAGGGGCCCCATGTCCTATTAGCTACGGCTGACTCATATGCACAGCTCCCTGAGGAAAGGCAGGACTCAGTTAAAAAGAAAGGATTTTTTCCCAGAAGCAAGAGGGTGAGGCATTTCTACCACAGTGTATTTATAAGGCATCATTCACTCCAGAACCCATTCTCCTCCACTGAGTTGTCAGTCTTAGATGTAATTCAATTAGTACCTTCTTAGAGGAATCCAGGGTCAAGACTCGCTAGCCAATAGCCTTTCCCCAAATTCTCACTCCAAGCTGTCTTCCCTCCTTCCCCACAAATCCTCAGGGAAGGCCATTTGGCCCCAGGACTCCTTTACCACCTAACCTTGGGTCTCTTGTCCTCCCAAAACCACCTGCCTCTCCGTGGGAGAAATTTCCCTCCCCCAGGTTCTCAACAGGCCTGCTCTAGAACGGGAACCCACTCCAACCTTTACAAAATGTTCTTGCCGATATGAAAGTTCTTGTCAAGAAAATATCTCATCCTTTTGCAGGCAAAGGAAAAGATTTTGTAGTCCCCAATTTTGCACCAAATGCATAAGACAAAGAATGACATATATTTCAAGAGGAACCCTATGCAGCCCAATACGAACACTCACTGGAATTTTGACTATACCCTTTGGTTAAAAGAGGAGGCAGGAAATGGACAGGAGTTAAATACCTCACTTGAACTCATTATAGATGAATCTCAGCAAAGAAATCAACTCTGATCTACAGGAATCTTGGAAAAGGTTTTATTGTAGATCCAACATGTCACATACTGTAGAAAAATTGTCCACTTGTTCCACAGTAATTGCAAGCATTTCAGAAATAAAAAGTGAAAAGGCATGACAGACTGACTGCATGCAGCCTTACTTGTGGGAGTGTCCCTTTGCCAATACTGTATTAGGCTATGCCTTTGTCTAAAATAAAAATTTCAACATTTAACAATTTTTTCTTTGTCTTGATTTGCCACTTATCCCTTCTCCAGTAGAAGATATTTTACTTGTTTTTGAAAAAGATTCTTCCCCCTTACTGGTTGTAATTCCAGAGACAAGAGTGTACACCAGAAATCAAATGACGTGTGAATTCATCTGCCTTCTTAGAAGTCTCTTGGCCCCTGGGATCCATCTCACTGATCCAGACATACTCAAATAAGTGCTGCAAATCCCATCCCACAAATGGGCTATTCCCTTATAGCAAGTACCATCATAAACTACATTAATGTGGTACCATTAGACAGGGTGCCAAAATCCTAAAGCAAAAGCACAGTTGTACCCTCTAGTTTCTCCTTTTGAAGAGGGTTGTGTTTAATAATTGGTGTATTTTTCCAATTTTCTTGTACACAGAAAGAACCTTAATCACAGGTTAGATTTATTCTATGATCAACCTCCCCAGATTTGATCCATCCCCCACTGTAAGAGAGTATTTAGAAGCAATAAACTATTAAGAAGCTTGTGGTAAGGGCCTAAAGAATGTGACCATGGGGTTTTAAAAGACCACTTAATGATCTTTTTTTTAAAGTGCACAGATAGATCCAAAAGAATATCCTATTTTGCAGCCATAAAGAGCCTTACAAGGCCCAGTAAACCTTTCTCTGTTTTATCACTCTTTTGTAAGAAATAATCTCATAGAGAAGGAGGGAGAGAATGACAATTCCTTGACTATAATTGCCAGTGCAGATTCCTTGGGTTGTTAGGTGACCTTTCTTTTTATGTGCTTAAAGAAGAATTTGTGAGTGGGAATTAAATTCCTCTACATTTCAAAGGTGTTCTCTCCAAAATGCTATTCAGGGACAAAACCAGAGTCGACAAAAAGTAGATGTCAGCAGGGCGAAAAGTGGGTGGGATTTCCAGCATGGTATGAATTTCAACATCCCTTCCTTCTCCTTGTCTTGATTTGCCACATATCTCTTCTCCATACCCCTCTCTGTGTCCAACTACCTTTCCTGTATTTTTTCCATGCTGCCCTTACCTCTCTGCTACCCCCAGGAAATGTATAATAATAGCAAACCACTATTGAATATTTTATACCTAGAATATTTATATCTAGAAGATTCTGGGAGGGCCCCCCTAAGTATTGAATCAGCTTGATAGCACATAATGTCTGAAACAGTGCAGGCTGGCTTTTCTGTAAGAAAGAATGTTGTGTGGTTGTGTGTGTACAAGGTAGAAAGAATTGGACAGATCTACATCATTGGGAAGTTTAGCCCTTCCCCCATCTAATGCTAATTAATGCTAATTACCTTTTGAATCAACCAGAGAGTGCACTAAGCACTATGGGGCGGTACATAAGTGTAATTGCTATCTACAAAACACAAATCTACACATATTTAATTTTTATTTGTCTAGAAAATACACAATGTATAGAAACTACTGTAACCAAATAGGCTAAATGCCAAAAGGCCTCTGATCTTTGTAAAAAAATGATTAAAACGAGCTATAGATGGGAACAGAAACATGTTCTGTCAATATTTACCGGTATTTGTTTGTTTGTTTGTTCCACCAAAATTAGTGACTAGCATTACTCAGGACTGTGAAATACAATAATAATCCCTAAATAACAAAACTTTCAAAATCACATTCCATCCATAGTACAAAATCAATAAAATTAACAAGGTAACAGCCCATAAATTAAACAGTGGCAGTTAAAACTATATAAAACCCCAATTACTATAAAACCATAAGATATCATACACAATTAGAAAAATACAATGCAGCAATAAAGGGGAATAAATCAGCAAAACTGACAGGCATACAACTAAATCCTTTCTTCCCCTCAAACCTTCCTCATTAGTTTTAAACTGCCCTATTCTTAATTAGGAAGCATACTATCACTAAAAAGCAGGTTCCTGGCAATTGTGAAAATTCTGGAATATGGCTAATGTCTGGAAAATAATTCAGCAGCAACTTCTCAGTGACAATATTTTTCCTAATACAGTAATACCCCGGATAACGTTATGACTTGGTTCCACAAGTCTTAACGTTATCCGGTTTTTAGCATTGTCCGATGCATGCATCGAACAATGCTAAAAAAAAAAAAAAGCCCTGACTTCAGGGACAAACCGCTTTAAAGGCAGGCAGGGAAATAACTTTTCCTCCCTGCCTTTAAAGCCACCCTCCATCCTCTGCAGTCTTAACCTCGCTGCTTCCCTTCCCTTCTTCCCTTCTCCTACTGAGCCAGGCTTGACCAGCTGATCGCTCCGAGGCTTGTGTTTTTAAAACTTCTGGGAAGGGGGAAAGTGAGAAATGTGATTGGTTCTCTAGAGAACCAATCACCTTTCTCTCTTTCCCCCTCCCTGTTTTTTTCAATACAGGAAGTGAAAGCAAAATCTCAAGCAGTGGGGGTGGGGAGTCCCCAAACTGCTGGGGTTGGGGGTGGGGAAGGCAGAAAGTGGCAGGGAGAGGAGCTTTGCCTCCTTTACTTCTTTATGACGATGGATCAGATAACGCTAAAATGAACGTTATCCGGTGCAAATTCCCCCCAAAAATTTTTTGTCATCGTTATGCGGTTTTAGCGTTATCCGGTGCAATCGTTATCTGGGGTATTACTGTATAAGCATTGATTTACCCTTAATATTTATTAGCCAAATATTTTATTAGCCAAATATTTACATTCATTCATGCATTCTAACTAGTTTACTTCTCAATTGACTAAAGCACATTTGTGTGTATTTTTTAAAGTCATATGCAATTCAGCTACTCCTAATTTTACAATATCCTTATCCTCTGTACACATTTTATTTCTCTAAAAGGTCCCATAAGCTTTGCTAAACTCCAAATGCTTGAGATCAAGTGCATTTGTCTGTACATGGGCAATATGCTGCTTTTTGTTAAGACTGTCACTTTCAAAGAAAA
Source organism: Furcifer pardalis (assembly GCA_030440675.1). Taxonomy (NCBI): domain Eukaryota; kingdom Metazoa; phylum Chordata; class Lepidosauria; order Squamata; family Chamaeleonidae; genus Furcifer; species Furcifer pardalis. The sequence continues at coordinate 3,493,428 of CP126892.1, read as the reverse complement.
TGTTTTGTTTTTAAATTCAGCTGCCACTCCCTTCTATTTATCTCCTTTACGAAATATCTTGGATGGATCCTGGTGGTAGGCATGCACAACAATGCAACGATGCCCAGATTCCTGCCTTCAGTATGGCCAACTGGCCATGCTGTGCTGAGAGATTATGAGAATTGTAATCTAAATGTAACTTTTCAAAACTCTGGTTTGGAGACCCACATTTGCAGAGCATTCACCAAGTAAATTACTCTCTCTCAGATACCAGCAAGATCTCTACATAGACCACTTTTTCGCAAATTATATTATGATGAAGCCATGTAGAGACATTAATGGGTGTCTCAGTAGGGCAAAGACAAGATGGAGTTTATCCAAGCATTTTAGAACACAGCCTAATTTCCATTTTTCCCTCTGAGGTTAAAAAAAAATGGCCTAGCTGCAGACATGAAACACACTTCACACTCACCAGGCTGAGCCACAGTTTGTTCTGTTGCAGCTAAAACATTGTGTATCAAAATGGGACTGTGAGAGATATTACCTCACCAAGTGTGTGTTGCATTGTTTCTGTTTTCTTCATATTGTTTAGCCATTTCACTGATGATTACCTCATTTCATTCATTCATAATGTGTTGCGGGAAAAGTTCTAGCACATTATATTTCATTAGCATTGTACATTACAGAATTGAGACAATTTCAGTTTGTAATGTGAAAGAACAGATCAAAACCTTTTCCCATCAAATGATCTCTCTCAATAATTTACGGAATTCAGTATTTCACAGTTATGTAATTTTCCACTTTGCCAACGCTAATGTTGTTAACCAGACTGATTTTGACCAATGGTTTATTTCAGGTTCTTTTCCCCTTTATAATAACATTTCTCCTACAAACAGTTTTCCCTTTATGAGCTAGACTTTATTTTACTTTATTTTCCTGATCTCTGTGAAATGGAAATTGCTAATTACTCATCTTGTGCAGTCTTTGCACAGGGGCTGAAAGGGCAAAGATTGTGTCAGATTTAGAGTGATTTATACATGCCAACCTAGCAGTTTGAAAGCAAGAAATTGCAAGTAGATAAATAGCAACCACTTCGGTGGGAAGGTAAACAGTGTTCCGTGTGCTACGGTGTGTAGTCATGCCTGCCACATGACCACAGAAACATCTCCAAACACAGACAGCGATGGCTCTTTGGCTATGAAACAGAGATGAGTACTTAACCCTAGAGTCAGATACGACTGGCTTTTGAGCAAGGGTGACCTTTACTTTTACCTATACATGCACATACATATTATATTTCTTATAACCCTGGATTACTCAGCACTTCCCAACTAGGAGTAGAACATGTGAAGTGACTTGACTAAAAAGTATTTCATTTACTTGATGGCTGCAGTGCCTCCTAGGCAAGGAAAGCCTAAGTTGTGCTGATCCCTGCCCTGTTTAATGTTCAACATTATTTGAAACAGGTTTTTGAATATTTCCATTCTAGATGTATGATTTGTGTCCATTAATTATTTTGTGAAGAGATTGTCCTATTTGTCCTATGTAGCGCATGCTCTGTAGAATGTGAATCATGCTGTCTTTTGCCAACAAAGTCCCTCTGCACTCTGTGTAGGGCAAATGGTGAGCCACTGTAGCATGTGGGGTTAAGGAGAAACTTGCTATCTATTCTAATTCTTAGTTACTCTTCCTCCCACTGTGCAACAAATACTACTAAACCCATGAGATCATGGGCCCAGTTTTATGCAATTAAAAGGGGTAAATTGACGACCACATATTTTTCATGGTTTGATTTCCAAATGTTGTAGGGGTTGTTTCTCTCCTTACCCCACAATTAAACCAAATGCATAACAACAGGATGGCCTGTAAGTCACTACTCGGCCCATAATTCTCTACCCATCCTCTCTGTGGCCACACGTTCCACCCCTCTGCCCAGCAGTCCAATGGGAGCGCTTCCTCCCTCTGCCCAGCACAGAGTTTACTCAACCTCGCTGCCTGACAGCCCAATAGGAGCGCTTCCTCCCTCCCCCAGCAGAGCCCTATTCTCTTTGTGGCTGGACAGGGACATACGGGCCACCCTCTAGAAGAGATAGAGTTTTCTTTCTGCTTACAGTTGGAAAAATGAATTCTGGTCAAAGTAGAATCTATTCAGAAAGGCTGCCAAAACTAACAGTCAGCAATTTCACACAATGGCAAATGTAACTACAGACTCCTTTGCAGACTTTAAGATTGGATTCATGTTTAAAGGAGGCTATGCCAGAAAGAGGAGAAAAAATGGGTCTTTGGGAAGATCAGGACTCGATATTTGATATATATTTTTTTATCCTATCAAGACGACCAGATGATTTACATAGAAAATTGCATAAGCATCATGGAGATTATTAACCTGCTGGAAAATTCTTTCAGTCTCCCCATCTCCATAACAATTTGTCTGGATAGATCAATAAATGAAGTTAAAATTGAATTCAAAGGGAAAATGAGAAAGTCATATAGCTACACTATTTTCTCAAATCTATGCTTAATGTGGCTATATCTTGAAGATATACAAAGAATGAGTTTCTTTTATGAGACACTAGGGGAAAAAAATTCAGCCATGTCAGTTATGCAAACTAAAGATAGCACTTTTGAAAAGATGCTTGCCTCATCATAGGAATAATAGTGAAATAGCTTATCTCAACCAAGCTCATCCTCAGAGCAAAGTGGATCAAATTTCCTTCTCTATAGCTGTCAGGATTTGCAGCTGCTCCTCTAAGTCCTGCAGGACTAGACCCACTTGCTAAGTCCCACCTGAGATCCCTGGGGAAGGTTCTGGACCTTGATAGGCTTCACCTCCTCCTAGAAGTTGCTTCAGCAATGAAGGTAAGCAGGCTTGCAGTTGCTTGGCTCCTGGATTGTTTGTCTTGTTTCTGGTTTCAACTGTTGAAGCTCTTTGGCTTGTTTCTGATTCCTGCTTCAGAATACTCCCTATCTTGTTCTTTAAGACTCCTTGCCCTGTTTCTGTGGACTGTTGTTTTGCATTACTCCTGGAATTCTGTCCTTACCTCACTCCAGTTCTTGATAATTCTCTGCTGATTTGTTTGGACTACTATTTTGTCACTTGCACTAAACCTGCATCTCTGGTTGGACTTGGACTCTGGACTGAGTTATAGTTACTGTTTGCCCTGTTACCTGATTGTCTTGGGTCCTGGTGTTCATGTTGCCTGCCAGCTGCCCATGCCCCAGACCTTGACAATAGCAAGAAAGACTGCATCCCAGACCCAATCACATTGCTGCTACATCTGCAGAAAAGTAGGGCATAAAGGCAAGGATTGTCTCTGCCCTGGGGGTTTTCAACCAATAGCACTTCTTGCCATTTTGACTACACAGGGCAGAGAAATCAGAATGCATAATATAGTATAAACAGTAATAGTAAAAAGTGGCATTTCAGCAAAGGAGCCAAGTTTAAGAAAAAGGCACTTATGGCTTGTGAAATTACACAACATTTGCAAAAGCCTTTATTATTGAATTTAAGTGCAGTAATCGCTCTACAAACCAGAGAGATTTCTTTCAAATTTTTGGTGAACATGCATTTGGAAGTCATAGAATTGCAAAGGGGGGGAGAGGTGTGCAAATAGAAGGTATGCAGATAGAAGGTGAAAGATCTGGAATTTTGCAGTATACTCCGATGGGGTCTAATCAACCAATATGTTTGTAATGGTCTTATTGCTTGAAATCACATGAATACTTTCCTCAGAAATATATGATTTCACTATGTGTGGTCATGTGACTGCTTTTGCTCATAGAGTATAAATGTTCTTTGTTCTAGGCCTCTGGAATGTGTTGGGGGGGGGAGCAGAAGGAGAATGAAACATTCCAACATGTGAAGAAGAATTGGAGGATGCAACTCCTGGGAAGAGAAAAGGGGGAGCATAAAAAGTATTAAAAAAATTGCAAGAAAGGGTGGGACTGCATTTTTCCTGTATCATAATGAAGAGTATTGTCTGGTGTTATTAACTGGCCAAATAAAGGCATTGTGATTGGGATCTCTCTTTGTCTGATTGATTATTGGATTGATATCTGACAAGCCTGGTCTGAAGAAATAGCTTTCAGACCCCAACAACTGTCATACGAAATCATTGAGGATGCAGTAAATCAAGTTATGTATATTCCTCAACTGGATTGCAGCATTTTTAGTGTCTCAGCTCTGAATAAAAAGGGGTTTACAGTAAATCCCCAATTTATGTATGCCTCTACTTACGTACAAATTGACTTATGTAATGATTTTTTGCATAAATTTTGTCCTGATTTATGCAAATAAATTGATTTACATAAGGCGTTTATTTGTAAACCTAAAATGATGCCGGTGCCATTTTAAACTCTAAAATGTGGCCCTGTGCTGTTTTAGGCTTAGAAATGCCACCCTGCACAACCTGTCCTCACCACCAGAAGTCGCAAGACATGACTTACCATGGTGGTGGTGGAGGCAGTGGCGGCAGTGGCAGCAAGTGCAGCAGTTTTGCAGTGTTTTGCAGTTTTGCAGAGTCCCCCATTGCTTTACCGAGACTGGGAAAGTGTTTCTGCCATATCCACTCAGTTCTGCTCTTCATCCAAGGCTTCTCTGGGGCGCACAAAGAGCTTAAAAGAACCCATTTCTGGGTATGGGATTGCCTGTCACTACCAGAGGTGGCCACTAGGGGCACAAAGTATGATTTTCCATAGGAATGCACTGAAAACCAATTTCAAGCTGAGGCAAGCTCAGGCAGGGGACTCCGGAAAACACAGCAGCACTGGTGGCGGCAGTGGATCCTGCTACCCACGTGGCCAGAGAATCCGCTCAAGAAGAAGCAGGGGCAGCAGCAGCAGCAGCAGCAGGAGGGAAGAGGTAGGCAGATGGCTTTGTCATTCCCAGTGTGGCGCTATTATTATTATTATTATTATTATTATTACTACTACTACTACTACTACTGCTACTGCTACTGCTGCTGCTGCTGCTGCTGCTGCTGCTGCTGCTGCTGCTGCTGCTGCTGCTGCTACTGCTACTGCTACTGCTACTGCTACTACTTTTGGTCCAGTTGGGACCATTTTTAATTTTCCAATGCATCCCTATGGGGATGCATCAATTTACATAAAAACTGATTTACATAAAGAGCTACGGAAAGGGCTTCTTATGTAAATCAGGGCTTTACTGTACTGTGATTTTTAAAAATGAAAAAATGCACAATAGAGAACGAGAATGCAATATATATATATATGTATCAAAGTGCTGTGGTTTGGTGGCCTTATGAACCGAGTCTTTCAGGTAAGCAACAGCAGATGAATACAGTGTGAATCCAAAGAGAATATGAGAACAGTTATGCAGTTAGGACATGGTTGCCGCAGCCACAGAGGTCCACAGGGGATCCTGAACCTGCAGAACCAGGACCTTGCTTCAGGCATCAAGGTAAACCCAGGTGATAGGAAGAGGGGTGTAAGCTGCATCACAGAAAAGGGTGTTAGGACCTCATTTCAGCCAAAGGATAAGAAAAGGACCACCACAGTACTGGATCTAATTCATAGTGATCTGTGTGAATGACTTAAAGTGCCATCTCTGGGAGGCAACAGATGTATTCTAATATTTGGGGACGATTTTTCAAAGCTCTATGCCACCTACCTGCTGAAAGAGAAAATGGAGATGCAGGAGACTCAGAATAAACATGTTATCCTAGTGAGCGACAAATTTGAAAGGAAATTCAAGACACTGCAGACAGGCAATGGTTTTTTGTCCTACCCTTTGCAACCCCATGGATCACAGCATGCCAAGCTCCTCTGTCCTCTGCCATACTCCACAGCCTGGCCAGATCTGCACCCACAACATCAAGTATTCCATCCAGCCACCTCATCCTCTGCCACCCCCTTTTCCTTTTGCCTTCAATCTTTCCTAACATCAGGGCCTTCTCAAGTGAGTCCTCTCTTCTCATTTGGTGGCCAAAGTGCTTGAGCTTCACCTTCAGTATTTGTCCTTCCAAGGAGCAGTCAGGGTTGATTTCCTTCAGGATTGATTTATTTGATCTCCTTGCAGTCCAGGAGACTCTCAAGAGTCTTCTGCAGCACCACAGTTCAAAGGCATCTATTCCTCTGCACTCAGACTTCCTTATGGTCCAGCTCTCCCAGCCATACATTACTATGGGAAGACCATTGCTTTAACTATGCAGACTTTTGCTGGCAGAGTGATGTCTCTACTTTTTATTATGCTGTCTAGGTTTTTCATAGTTTGCCTCCCAAGAAGTAAGTGTCTTTTTATTTCTTGACTGCAGTCACCATCTGCAGTGATCTTAGACCACAAAAAGATTAAGTCTGTCATTGCTTCCATTTCCCCCCCCCTCCCCTTCAGTTTGCCAGGGAATGAGGGGTCCAGATGCCATGATCTTGGTTTTTTTTAATGTTGAGTTTCAGACCAGCCTTGGACTCTCTCTTTCACTTTCATCAAGAGGCTCTTTAGGTCTTCCTCAGTTTCTGTCATTAGGATAGTATCATCTGCATATCTCAGGTTGTTGATGTTTCTCCCAGTGATCTTAATTCCAGTTTCTGTTTCATCCAGCCCTGTGTTATGCATGATGTATTCTGCATATAAATTAAATAAGCAGGGAGACAATATACAGCCTTGTCATACTCATTTTCCTATTCTAAAACAATCAGTAGTTCTGTATCCTGTCCTAACTGTTGCTTCTTGGCTCACATACAGATTTCTCATAAAACAGATGAGGTGGTCTGGTATTCCCATTTCTTTAAGGATTTGCCACAGTTTATTATGATTCACACAATCAAAGGCTTTACTGTAGTCAATGAAACAGAAGTAGATGTTTATCTGGTACTCTTTTTTTCCCTCCATGATCCAGTGAATGTAGACAATTTGGTCTCTAGTTCCCTGCCTCTTTGGAATCTAGCCTTTACTTCTGGAAGTTCTAGATCTGCATACTGCTGAAGCCTAGTTTGTAAGATCTTGAGCATGACCTTGCTGGCGTGGGAGATGAGCCCAATTGTACAATAATTTGAACATTCTTTGACAATCCCCTTTTTTTTTTTTTTTGAATTGGAACATAGACTGACCTTTTCCAGTCCTGTGGCCATTGCTACATTTTTCAAATCTGTTGGCATATTGAGTGCAACACTTTAATTGCATCTTCTTTTAGGGTCTTTAAATAGCTCAACTGGAATGCCATTATCTCCACTGGCTTTGTCATTAGTAATACTTTCTGCTTGACTTAACATTCCAGGATGTCTACTTTGAGGTCATTGATCACACCATTGTGTTTGTCAGGAACATTAAGGTTTTTTTTTTTTAAGAGTTCTTCTGTGTATTCTTGCCATCTTTTCCTAATCTCTGCATCTGTTAGGTCCCTACCATTTTTGTCCTTTATCATGGCCATTTTTGCTTGGTACGTTCCCTTAATTTCCCCAAATTTCTTTAAGAGATCTTTAGTCCTTCCCTTTCTGTTATTTTCTTCTATTACTATTACAGACAATGGGAGTGAGTACTTTTCACAACATCCAGAAACCTTCCTGGAAGAACACAGTATTCTACGCAGGAAATCTATTCACTATACTCTGGAGCAGAGAATTGTAACCAAAAGAAAGCTGAGATCTCTTTTGGAAATGGCTAGATGCTTGTAAATGCAGAATTGCTGGACAAGCTTGAGTTATTACAACCATGGCAGGAACCAACCTCCAGAACAGATTAGCAATCAAATGCATCACAAAAGCAATACATGGAATTAAAACATGTAAGAGTGCTGAATATGAAACACATTAGAGTGTTTGGCAGCAAAACATATTTCTATGTGCCCAAAAGGGGCAACCTGGTATCTAGAATTGATCAGACAATTTTGCTTGGTTATACTCCTGATGCCAAAGTCTACAGAAGCATAAAATTAAAGACTGATGAAGTCAGCATGACACAACTGTTTCATTTTCAAGAACAAAAGAAAACTGACAAATGAGGAACTATTTTAGCAACCTTTGAAATAAGATCACTGCAGTGAACCTCTCCTCGACATATTAATCCCACTGTTTTCACAACTTCTGCCATACAGAAAGCAGGAACACAAGGACACTCAAGATGGAAGCTGTACATCAATAGAATGGACAAGAGTTGGAAGTGTTGAGGCTATTAAACTGGAAGAGCTCTCGTGCCATAAGATGTTCCATCAGATGCTCATTGTGATCTAACAGAGGTGACCACCTGATCACTTTTCCTATCTCACAAGGTCATCACTGATGAATGAAGTAGCAATCTGGGAAGATACTGTGCAGACAACAGCAGATGAAGCTGCCAAATGAGAAAGACTAGAAAAGAGGGAGAGAGAAGCACTGCACAAGAATGAGATGTGGATTCTGACAAAGCTACCACCAGATAAGAAAGTCATCATATGCAAGTACGTATTCAAGGAGAAAAGAGGGTGTTGATAGAAAAATTGAGCAATACAGGGAAAGATTAGCTGCCAAAGTTTTCTTGCAGAAGTATGGAGAAGACTTTGATGAAACCTTCATGCCAGTTATCAAGCACAGCATGTTAAGAATGCTCCTGAGTGTGGCAGCCTTCAGAAAGATCCAAGCCAAACACCTGTATTTCTACATGGAGAGGTCATGGAGGAGTTTCACCAAGAAGAAGTGGCCTGGAATGAAAGACTGAAGAAAATTCTATTTCAACAAGACTTCAAACAAGGTGATGGGAAAGAGAGCCTCCTCGGACTTTTGCCTGCCCCCCCCCCCCCGAAAAAAACCCTCTCTGAGTTTTAATCACATTATTTCCAGTTTTCTGAGCAAAAGAATACCATCATCTATTCAGTATTTTACTATTCAATTAAATAACTGTGACAAAGCAATATCTACACTTGAGTGTAATGCACAAACTATTTTTTAAATAAGAAAGTGTTGATCATGGGATTACTAATTTTTAAGTGTAGAAAACTTCAATCTCAATTCTTATATTCTGTTCAAAAACAACAGAAATAATAAAAAGGGAAGTAAGGCTGCAATTTATGTCAAAAATACATACGCCTGCCCAAAAATACAGGAGAATCAGCTAGGTTATCCCATGAAGAGCATCTGAATTAATATTGTTGGGGCAAAAAATGAAAAGAATGTGATAGAGTCTACTACCAAACACCCAATAAAGGAGAAGATGAAGATGAAAAATGATTTATAAAGATTTCATACATACACAATGTAATAGTATTGGGATATTTTAATTATCCAACTATATTTTGGAGGCAAATTCTTCAGATACATGAGTAGCAGAAGACAGAGGGATAAACTATGACTCAGCTGCTCAATGGTGATCTCAAAATGCTAATGATCAGCAAAGAAAAGACAGAAGTGTTTGATTCCTACCTTAGTTAATTTTTTCCCCCAAAAGATACCCAGATGGTAAATGAGAAGTAGTCCAAGTCAAGGAGACAGGATTGCAGCTACAAATTGATCAAGGAATAACTCATTACTTTGAACATGTTCAAACTTTCATGCCCAATCAACAGCATCCAAGCATATTGAAAGAACTGGGTGAAGAAGTCTCAGAACCAAGTCTATTACTTTCTGAAAATCATGGAAGATGGGTGAAATGCCAAATGATTGGAGAAGAGCAAATGTCCATATCTTTGGAAAAAAAGTGACAATGAGGAACCTCCAAACTGCAGACCAGTCAGCCTGGCATCAATCTCAGGGAAAATTCTGGAGCAGACCATAAAACAGTCTGTAAAGATAAAAAGTCTCCCTTGCTCGAAAGCCAGTTGTATCTGACTCTAGGGTTCAGTGCTCATCTCTGTTTGTAGCCAAAGAGCCGGTGCTGTCTGCATCTGTAGACATTTCCATAGACATGTGGCAGGCATACCGCAACACCGGAGTGCATGGAATGCTGTTTACCTTCCCACCGAAGTGGTCCCTATTTATCTTCTTGCAATTTCTTACTTTCAAACTGCTAGGTTGGCAGGAACTGGGTCAGAGACAAGAGCTCACTCTGTCATGCAGTACCCGGGAATTGAACTCCAACCTTCTGGTCAGCAAGTTCAGCATCTTAACCACTTGACCCACTGATGTCTGTAAGCACCTTGAACACAATACAGTGCTAGTTAAAAGCCAACATAGATTTGTCAAGGAGAAATCCTGCCAAATGAATCTTATTTTTTGATCAGGTAGGCTCCCTGGTAGATGGTGGGAAGGCTGTAAACAGAATGTATCTTGACTTCAGCAAAATTTTAACAGAGTGCTCCATGAAATTCTCATTAGCAAGCTAACTAAATGTAGACTGAATAGAATGAATATCAGGTGAATTCACGGTTGGTTACATTACTGGATTGAGACAGTACTTATCAGTGGCTACTTGTGAAACTTGGATGGGGTAGAAAGTGAATATCAAAAGGCTAGGTCTTGGGCCAGTGCTCTTCAATATTTTTACTAATGACTTGACTGAGGAAGGGCAGGGAATGTTTATCAGATTTGCAAATGGGTGGAACAGCTGATGACATGTAGCTCTGTCTCCTCATCTTCTGCAGTGGATGCAGTCTGGTGCCTTCAGGATTGCTTGGCCTTAGAATGAATGAAGACTAATAGGTTGAAGCTGAATCACAACAAGACAGAGGTTCTGCCGTTTGTCCAATTCGGGAGACTGGTTCCCTCCTTAGGATGGTTGTCCCTATTTTTTTAGGGACCAGGTTCACACTTTGAATGTCATTCTGGATCCAGCACTTTTTAAAATATTCAACAGATTGCCCAGCTGTGCCTCTACTTGGTGTCACACTCCAGCCGGCTCCCTCTGGCATCGCCAAAACTAACTAGAGTCCCCAGAGTGGGCTTGGTGGCTAATCCAGCTAAAAAACTCTTTAGCTGCTCTCTTCTCAACAGGGGGTTGAGTTAGGTAGCTTTTCAGAGGCTTGTGTGTTAATGCAATGCATCTCTTACCCTTTAGCCACAATAAAAAGACTTGGTTGAAGAAAACGTTGGTTTATTGTTTCATAAGCATAGTTCATAAAAAGCGTAGATGAGTTTCAGGTTACAGTCAAACCTCGCATAAAGAGTGTTTTGCTTAAAGAGCAACTCGCTTAAGGAGCAGAATTTTCTCTGAATGGTCGCTTCGCTTAACAAATAAAACCAACCAAAAACTCGTTTAACAAATAAATTGGGGTTTGCAATCCCCCCCCACCAGAAGTCAGAATTGGTCACTTTCAATGGTGTTTCGCCTAAAGAGCAAACTCGTTTAAAGAGCAATCCTGTGGAACGCATTATGCTCTTTAAGCGAGCTACCACTGTACATAAAAATAAGCCCAGTAATGCTGCACTCCAGCATAGAAAAACATTTCTAAGTAATCATCCTGATAACGCAAGAGGCTATGATGTTTTTACCCATGCTATCCTTTCCTCTCTCAGAGCTTCCTGCTCCTTGGATAATCCAAAACCAACTCTCTTCTGACTAGCTCAATTTGCATACCACCAATCAGATTTCTTCTTTGCTCTGCTAAGAACAGTTTCCAATAACAAAACTGTTTTCCTGAGCTGGTATACAGCTGCACTGCTATCAGGATGCTTCTAGCCAAAACATGTCTTCTAATAACAAGCTACTGGAATTTTACTGGACTGGCAATAGAAATCTATTCTAAGCACACAGAATAGAAATGATTTTTGGAGGCTTAGAAAACCAGGGTCCCTCCATCTTTGGACACATTAAGGAAATGGGGTCTTCCCATGACAACTTGGACAGGAGGATCTTTGACAACACCACTCCATGCATTGGTAGACTCAATAATTGACTACTGTAATGTTTTCTATGTGGGGCTGCTCTTGTCTCTAACATAGAAGTTGCACTGGGTACAGAATGTCATGGGCAGACTGATTTCAGGAATGAAAAAAATCAAGTATATCATCCCAACCCTAACCCGGATATCCTGGCTCCCAGTTGTATATTATATTAGGCATAAGATATTTACTTTAACTTACAAAGCACTCAAAAGTTTTGGACCTTGTTACCTGGCAGAGCATCTCTCCCAAAAAATCTTCTGCTGCCCATATCACTAAGTCAGTGATGGCGACCTTGGCACTCCAGATGTTCTTGAACTTTAGTTCCCAGAAGCCCTGATCAGTAGGAGTGCTGTCTTGGGCTTCAGGTAACTGAAGTCCAAGAACACCTGGAGTGCCAAGGTTTGCCATCACTGCACTAGGTTCTCTGAAAATATGCAGCTCCAAGTGATTACATTGATATGCTGGTCTTTGACCGTAACAATAAACTGATTGATTGATTACATTGAGAATAGCAAGGAACACCATAACTTGTTCTCAGTGAAGGCACCTACTCCCTGGAATAAGTTGTTATTATTATTATTATTATTATTATTATTATTATTATTATTATTATTATTATTATTATTATTATTATTATTATTATTATTATTATTATTATTATTATTATTATTATTATTATTATTATTATTATTATTATTATTATTATTATTATTATTATTATTATTTATTCACATTTGCTATCCCGCCCCAATCGGGTAAACCCGACTCTGGGCGGCTTACAGCATAGCTAAAAACACAGATTGAATCTAATAAAAATAATAATGTTAGCAGTGGGGCTGTGACAAGCTCCCTCTTTAGATGTATTTTAAGGAAGCTTTTAATGATATCCTTCCCCAGGGTACTTAATTGTCTTGGGTTTGGAACCATAATCTTTTCTGAATGTTTTGCCCCAAACAGATCCAGTGCATAAACTGGGGGTCCTCCTAGACTCGTGACTACTGTTTGAAGAGCAGGTGGCAGTTGTGGGTAGGAGGGCTTTTGCACAACTTTGTGTTGTGCGCCAGTTACGCCCACTCCTGGATTGGGACTCCTTGCTCATGTTCACACATGCCTTGGTCACCCCCAGACTCAATTACTGTAATGCACTCTACATGGGGCTGTCCTTGGCGACCATTTGGAGGGTTCAGCTGGTCCAGAATGCAGCTGCTCGAGTTGTGATGGGGTGCGGACATTATGTTCATGCCTCACCACTTCTCCGGAAGCTGCACTGGCTCCCAGTGTGCCTCTGGGTGCAATTCAAGGTGCTGGTTATTACCTTTAAAGCCCTACATGGTAGTGGGTCAGGATACTTAAGAGACTGCATCACCCTGAGAACATCTGTCCGTCCCACTAGAGTGGACTGGAGAGACTCTCTGGTCATACCTTCAGCTAGAGAGGCTCATCTCTTTAGCACCAGAAGAAGGGCCTTTTCTGTGTCCGCTCCAGCCCTATGGAACCTCCTGCCAATGGTGTTACATCTCCAGACAGAGTTGCTGCCTTTTAGGAAAGGAGTGAAGACCTGGCTGGCGGGGTATGAGTGGGCCAGACGGCCAACTCGGTCGCTTGGCTCTTTTAAATATTCCACCTCTCTTCTCTGTGTTTTTAAGTTGAATTTCAATTTTTATGTATATGTTTTAATTGTTTTTAGTTGTAAAGCCGCCTTGAGTCTTCGGAGGAGGACGGGGTACAAATGAAATAAATAAATAATAATAATATTACAGCCATTGCCATTGCAGTCTGCCACTATTTTAATGTTGTGAACTGCCCAGAGTAGGGTACTTATATGTATTAAATGAAATAAATAAAGACAGGGGGGAAATTAAAAAAGATTTTGATATGCACTGGGCTGAGAACAACAAAGTAAAATTGAGCAGGGATAAATGTAAAGTTCTACACCTCAGAAAAAGAAACCAAATGTACTGTTACAAAATTGTGCATATTAGGCTCAGCCATAATGCATGCAAGAAAGATCTTGGAAATATTGTAGATTATAAGAAAACAGTGCAATGTGGCTGCAATAAAAGCAAATGCTATTTTTAGCTCCATTAACTGAAGTGCAGTCTCTAAATCACATGAAGCACTATTTTCAATTTGTCTGGCACTGATTAGACTTCATTTTGTCTATAATGTCCAGTTCTGAACACTACACTTTGGATAAATTAGAACAGGTTTGGAAGAGGGCAATAAGGATGATCAGGGGACCGGAAACCAAGCCCCATGAGGAAAGACTGAAAGAACTGGCCATGTTTAACCTTCTTGAGAAAAGAAGAATGAGGGGACATATGGTAGTGTCTTTCAAATGCTTAAAAGATCCTGCCCCACCTGATACAGAGGAGGGGCAGGATTTGCTCTTAATCATTCTAGATTGCAGAGCACATAAACAGTGGGTTCAGTTCACTGGAATGATATAATTTGTCTTTATTAATTTTATAAACATTTTATGAAAACTCAATATTTATAGGCTTGTTTTTTCTTTTGTTTATAACATTAGAAGGTTTTTAGTGGAAAAACATGTTAGAATAACTTAAAATGAACTGCAGTTGCTTGTGACCGGCTGTTGTGATCCATCCCTCCTCCGACACCCAGGAGGACCTTGATCAGGGGGCACTCCCTATGCCCAGCCCAGTTCTGCCTGCACCCGAGTCCAAGGATACCCTGAGCCCGGCCCAAGTCTGTTTTCCCCAGCAGCTGACCTGTCCGATCCAGAATCTGCCTTTGACAGTGATCAGCCCTCAATCAGGGAGAGGTCCAGGAAACAGCTATACCTGAGACACAGTCAGGCTAGTGCAAAGCACCAAAGAAGGCTCCTACCTGATACTGATTAGCTGGAAGGCTTATAAGCAAGCTTCTTGCATCCTGTCAGAGGCAGTACAACTCTTGTGCGAAGACTGACGTCTTGCTTGACTCCAGACTGCCTAACTAGACCCTGACCTGCCTGCTGTGACCCTGACTTCTCGGCCAACCCTGTCGATGCCCCTGGGCACCTTTTGGATTAGACGACTGACTCGATAAACAGACCTCGGCTTGCCTTTTGGACTTTGATATCTGGACTATTCTTTAACAAGACTTTCTGTGTAGCACCACCATCTGGTGACCATGCCTGCCCGGGTGGGTCAGCACACCAGCAAGCTCACTCACTATCATCATTACATAACTTAGAAAGGCTTCTAGTAGTTAAATTAAGGAATGCTTGAAGCCAACTTCTATTGATAAAAACAATTCTCGAGTTCCAGGTCACATGGAGCATGCAATTATTGGAAGTCACTGAACAAGCTACTCATTGGTATGGGCAGAACTAAAGTACAAGATTCTTCTGCACTGACACAGGTTTTTGAAAGTGTGGTGAAGAACAGGCAACTTCACACCTATGCCAGTGTACCCCATGCCCTTCAACAGGTGTCATGGAAGACTAATGCCAGCTGCCCCAGTTGCTCTTGATTTTGCCTGTTATTGGATGAAAGTTACCTGATATATAAAATAATTGCATGGTGGAGCTTCAAATGTGAACAAAGAAAGAAGAAACACCAGATAAATTTTAGAGCAGCTTTATACCCTAGCCTCTTCCATTGCACTGAGTACCTTATCTATTGGTCACTCTTGTTGAATGTGACAGCAAATTAACTTCTAATTCCAGAAAGTACTATATCATGACATACCATTTCTCCTCCACTCATCTAATTAGAGCTACACAAATCACTCTGTAAATTCAGCAGCACCTGTGTTTGTATAAAGGATAAAAAGGAAATCCATACCACTCTGCCTTTTTCATTAGCCAGCTAGCTCTCAGACTTGTTTCTTAAATTGTTTTTCCTTCCCTTTGTTGAAAGCTTTGTTAAAGTAGGTGAATGAACAGATGGAAAAGATGGAGTGTGATGACAGCTACCTTCCATTTTTAATAAGTCTTCTATAATGTATTTGCAAATACAGCATAACAAACATATAACCTCTTCCATCAGTTTCCATTTCAATTACATTTGTTTAATGCTTTAAGAAGAAGGATACAAAATAAAAACAAGAAGCTGCACAGAAGAGTAAAAACCATCTCTCAGCATAAGCAGCTGCCACAGAGGAAATACAGTCAAACCTTGCTTAAAGAGTAACTTGCTTAAAGAGCAGAATTTTCTCTGAATGTTTGCTTCGCTTAACAAATAAAACCAACTGAAAGCTCGCTTAACAAATAAATTGAGGTTCACAATCCCCCCCCCCCATTGGTCACTTACAATGGTGTTTCACTTAAAGAGCAAACTCGCTTAAAGAGCAATCCTGTGAAACCCAATATGCTCTTTAAGTGAGGTACAACCGTAGTTCAGTTGGAAGCATAGCTGAAGATATGGAAACATTAGTCTGTGTGTGATAAATGGCTGCCAGCTTACCTAGAATTCATTATTGCAGCAAAACAGTTGGACGTTGGGTCGGGGGGGGCAGGGAGATGATAAACAATTGGAAATGGCAGAGCCATAGATTCTGACCACTACTTTTGTTCTGACATTTCGGGCCAGGAAAGTTCTATTTGCATTACAAAAACAAGTTGCAGGAGGAGAAGTTTCACCAAGGAGAAACACTTTCATGGATTTGTCACTGACCTGTCCTATTGCTGCTCCTGAGATTCAGTTTGTAGTGTAGCTTACATCTGAACACCAAATAGGGCTATTCTCCTTTGATTTAGGCATCACCTTGTCATCTCTGGCTTGGGCTGGAGTTCTGACCTGCATGAGAACATACTGCAACCAGCTGATCACCAGATCCCAGCCCCACCATCCTACCAAATGCTCACTCACTGAATATCTGTACAAAGAGCTTTAAAAATAGAGCAGAGAACCATTTTCAGCAATGTCACTAACAATAGGTGAGGTGGCGATGGTGACGAAGATGGTGTTAGACTGAAGAGTGGAAATGCAGGAGGAAAGTAGCAAATTAGGATGTGACATGAAAGAAAATCTTAGCCAGGGGAGCTGTAGTTGCTGAAAATATTAGATCGAAAAGAAATACGGAGCAAAGGTTTAATCTTGTTAAGAACTCAATTAATGAGAAGTTGTCAAGCTCAGGTAAACAGCCCTCAGAAAGCAACACTCTAAGACAGAGGTGCCCAAAGTACAGCCCAGGGGCCGGACCTGGCCCCTGATGCCAATTCATCCAGCTCGTGAAGCCCTCACCACTCCTGGACCTGGAAGTAAAACATGCCCATATGGTAGCATTTTATTTCCGCTTCCAAGAGCAACAAGGGCTTTGTGGGGCTGGATGAATTGGCGTCAGGAGCCGGATCTGGCCCCTGGGGCCAAAGTAACTGGAGCCCTGAACCATGTGACTGGCCCACAGCCCAAAAAGTTTGGGCAGCCCTGCTCTATGGAAAGGGGAAGGAAGGGGCCTAGACAAGTGAGAAGAGAGAATGCACTTTCTGCATAAAACACAAAATGCTGCTTTTAAAGGGACCAGGGACAAGGGGAGAAAAGAACAGGTAGACGGAAGTAAAATGTGTTGTTTTCTGCTTCAGGTGGACTTCAAAGGAAATTTGTTTTGCAGAAACACTCCAGGGTATGTGTCTTAATAGAGACCTACTCATTGTTAATAAAGAAGATTTACTGTTCTCAACAGGCTAGGTGAACAAATTAATTTTGATTGAAACTAAAAATACTATGCCCCCACTCTAGAAAGGGTTCAGTGAATTGTCTAGTATACTCCATTTATAGCAGTTGTTTACATAACAGATCATGCTTTATCAATGTTTTTTAAGAAAAGATTTCAGAGGGCATTTAGGCCTGGTTCCATGAGCTTGGTAGACAGCATGCATCTCCCCACTTATAAGGGAAACCTACATTTGTTTTTATGGATAAAAAATATTACTTCTTTCCTTGTTACCTTTAAAACATGGAAGAGATATGTTGAGGGAGAACTCCTCTCCCCCCACTATAGGCCATATCAGGCCCAGACATGGCTCTTTGTGGCCATTTTAAAAAGAAAAACTAGACAGGAACTATTCAAATATGCCTTTCCAATTTGTCTTTTTTATTCCTTTTGCTTTAGACAGAAATAAAGTCATTTTAGTGTGTTTCGTTTTTTGCATGGGGGGCTCTGGGTTTGGCTTGTTGACTATAAAAATGTTCTTGGGAGCCCATGAATAGCCTATCCTCGCTCAGTGGCTCCCATCCTTCTAACTTAACAATAGCAAACCACAGAAACAAACCATAGTGAGTTATCCACGTGCAGCTCCATTTTCTGGCTTCCATACCTGCCCTTGCTGACCACCATATCATCCACAGCTACCTTATCAGCCACTGAAAATTGCAACTCCAAAGGCCCTTGGTAGACTTTTGCCTGCTTATGTGTTGGATTCGGGCAAACAGAAAGAGCCTCCTTGGAGTGGTATTTTTGAACACCATCGGATGCACCCCAAGCAACAGCTACCTTTTGCCAGCTAAACTTTCTCACACTCAGTCAGGTGAAAGAAACTGCAGAATAAACTCACCTAACTCATTTTGGCAGACATGGAAGAAGATTAAGACTGTCCAGCTCTCCCATTCATATTTAAGTTAAGGTAAGGGTCACCCTTGCTCAAAATCCAGTTGTATCTGACTCTAGGGTTCAGTGCTCATCCTGTATATACCAAAGAGCCAGTGCTGTCTGTGCCTGCAGATGTTTCTGTAGACATGCGGCAGCCATGACTAAACACTGGAGTGCATGGAACACTGTTTACCTTCCCACCAAAGAGGTACTATTTATCTACTTGCAATTTTGTGCTTTCAAACTGCTAGGTTGGCAGGAGCTGGGGCAGAGACAGGAGCTCTCTCTGTCATGTAGCATTTGGGTCTCAAACTGCTGACCTTCCAGTCATCAAGTTCAGCTTCTTAACCATTAAGCCACTGCAGTCCCCATATTTAGCTAAACAGAATTACAGAACTCTCTTTAGACTTTTATGTTTAACATGTGGAGGTCTCAGGTTGTGCTGGGCATGCAGCAATGGTTAGCAGCAGAGTTATATATCTGTCAATATCTGTCGTCTGTCCACCCCATGTTGCCCTCTATGTGAGTATGCAAATGCTTGCATATTACTAGAGTGTTTCCGGGATCTGGAAACTATGCAAGACTCTCTACACTGCCATTGCAAGGTGGCTTGACTTCTTCCTGCACCTTAGAGCTGCTACAATTGCTATCAAATGGCAGCAACAAAGACAGTGGCAAATTTGGGAGTCCCGTTGAACAGTGGGGTTTCTTCTTATGGCTTCCGACAGGTTGCAGTACAGCCTCTGATCACAGCAATGTGCCCAACCTAGACCTAGTCTAACGAGAAGCCCTCTCCATCCAAACAACGGCCTTTGAAGCTCAGAGTACCTGGACAAAAGACAAAATATTCAGTGGAAGTTTCCTTGATTGCTCTACAGGCAGTTCCATGAGCTTTTGACGTTTGGTAGAACTATAGTTAGTCATGGTACAATGCTCAAAATAGGCAGAACAGTGGAAATACTTCCTTATTTTGCCATCTTCTTCATCCTAAAGACTCTTCTGGTTTCTGTGTATTTATGTGGAAAGACTCTTTTTTTCTCACCTCTGTTTTTCTTCCTCAGGCTTCAGCACCTTCTCCTGACCTTCCAAATGTTACATGTATCTATGTCTTGCTTCTGTGGTAGATGGGTATAAGAAAGCTCCTTGACCCTAAGCAAGGACATATTTGTATCTAGTTACATAGAAAAATGAAACTAGTGCAACATGATAGTTACACAGGTGAGCATATTTATACATACTATGACAGATTCTTTCACCACTTAAAGGAATATCTGTCCTAACTGTGGGGTAGATGTCATCTAAATTGACACCAACATAACATGCCTCACAACATGTCATATTTATTTGCAGGTAACAGAACGTGCTGTTTTGATCTTCCAACAATAATCTAGCAATACACACAAGGTAATGGAATATAGCTAGTTGCAAAAATATCTGCTGGATGCCTTCATTTCAAAGGGGCCTATTTTCTCTGGACAATGGCTTTGGCAATGAAATCTGTCATCTTCTGGAATGCTTCGATTACCAAACCCCTTTACATTAGCACTATCCAGCACAGCGATGTGGAGAGATAACTTCCCTGGGGCTAAATAACTGGGAACAGTTTGCTGTGATGACACTATTAAACAACCTTATTCAGAGAGACATTTGGACATAAGGCAGATTCTATTTTTCAGCTTCTAATCACTCAGCTAAGGCTCATAAAACCAAGTGGCTCCAGCCACATGGCTGGGTTTATCCTCTGCTCATTGTCCATTACGGACACTGTCATAAATTATCCTGAACTGCTACAGGCCTAGAAAAATACTGGATGGTACAATTTATTTAAGAGTTTTAATTTTGGCCAGAAGTGTATCATGATAGCACTGGAAGGATAATATGCAAGGGAACTGAAACAATATGTTTGTCTAGCTTTGGAAGCTTGTATGTGTCATACTTGGTGAAAAAAGGATTCTAAGCATTTCATCAATGGAGAAGTCTTGCCCTTTTACTCCCAAGCACCACCCAATCCTGCAGGCATCTTCAGCTTTCAAAGCTGCCATTGATTTTATGATAACCCTTTGGCAACCACTGGGCTTGATTATAAGCTAGGGACCTCCCAAGGTAACCTCTGTGATACAATAGAGTATATAGTTTGAAATAACTTTCAGTTCATTTCTTTGACTGTCATTGGTGTGAACTTTGAGAAATGCTAAAAGAAGCATTACCGGAATCACTTTATCCTGTGCTAAGGACATACTGCAGGGTGATATGATGTATGTATCTGTCTATCTGTGTGTCTGTCTTCTAGTGAACGGTCTCCAAGCCACAGAACATCCTTATTCAACTTAGTTACGCGTATTATAATAATTGTGGGTCATCAAGTCAATTCTGACTTATGGCAATTCTTTTTGGGGTTTTCTAGGTAGAGAATATACAAAAGTGATTTACCATCCCCTTCCTCTGGGCATGCTCTGGGGCTTTATAGCTTGCCCATGGCAACATAGGCTGGCTCTTCTTCCAGGAGGCACAGCGGGGAATCAAACTCCCAACCTCCTTAATCAATTACTGCCATCCAGCCAGTAAAGTCCCATGTAGATGAACTATAATTCCCAGTCACCCATACAATTCACAAGCTAAAACTATCACTTTTATATCCCTTTTGTGTATGGAGCATCAAATCAAGCTGCTTCTGTGGACTCTGCCAATGTCAAATGATGGCCTCATTCATTGTAACCATGACCTATGTTGACTCTAGGTACCCAGTGTGGTGTAGTGAATGATGGGTTAGACCACAGGACACTTGAGTTCAAATCCCCACTCTGGAAACTCACAGGAGGAGATGAAACCTTTTAATAAATTTCAGTCAAAAATAGTGCAGTTGCTTTGAATTGCCTGTATGCTTTTAGAATTCATTTATAATTTGTTCTCAGATTTCCCTAGTCTAATGAGTGCAGTGTTTTCATGATCATTGATCATGATGTCTCACACATCCTTGAACTGCTATTTCTGTTCTTTATATCAATAGTCATTAACATTGCCATTCTTCTTCTTTTCTGGGAGGGTTTCACCTAAGCACAATGTTCCCAGCACTTCCGTGTACCTCTTGTTCTCCATAATTTGGATTCAGTTATGTTATTATCTCATGGGTGATAATATCATCTTCTGGTGAGGGTCATCTGGGGAATCAAGGAGACCCATAATAACTTGTTTAAAGGTCTCTTGATGTATGTTTCCATTTTCAGCTGCCATATGTTTATTTTTTTAACCTAGAAATAGAGATATACACGTTTCATGGGTGCTAAAAGTATTTTTTTCTTTCTGTATATGAAAATCTCATTTTATTACATATTTATCTTTACCAAGTACACATTTCTTGTACAGTTTATACACATATAAAATAAAAAATCTGGATGTAATGTGCAGAAATTACAAAGAAATAGCATTTCCCCAATTTTTCCCAATTTTCCGGGTTTCCCCCACAATATTCCTGGATTTTTCCCTTCCTTTCAAAATTCCCAGGAATTTTACATCTCTACCTAGAAGAAAGTCCTGTTCCGTTCAGTAGGACTTGCCTTTAATTAGTCATGATCATGATTTAACTGTTACTCAGAAGATAACATTAGCTTGACACCTGACCATAAGACTAACCATTCAAAGAACATGGTACTATACAACACAAATAGAAGGGAAGCATGCAAATTAATTGGCAAATTGGCAAAAAATAAATCCCAAGTTACACTTTGCCTTGCACAAAAATAGCACTAATTATGTAACAATATAAACTTTTCCAATGGCTTCAGATTTAAACCTACCTCGAAAAAAGAATTTCTGCCATAATACACTAAGAGAGAAGTGCAATGCACTCATTTAATGTACTCACCCTCACATTTGGCATAACTTCCATATAATTGCATTACACAAAACAAAGGCAACAGCAAAATGACAGATCTCTTTTATCTCACTGACTTTTATTCTTCCTGGAAGTCATGGCATGCCTCTTTTGAATGTTTGAAGAGAAAGATTTTCTGTCTGATGAATTTTTTTTTGCCATAAATTAGAGGTGGAAAGAAATCAAAGTAAGAATTTATCTGAATCCAATTTCTGTTGTCATAACCTCAAAGTAATTTTAAAAATATGTTGGCAAAAAATAAAAGCAGAGCAAAATATTCATTTCTTTGAGGTGCAGCATTAAAACTGTCAAAACTGATTATGAAAACATCCATTTCCATATTGTTTCTGGGGTTTGCAGTTAGTTTAGGATAAGGGAAGCAGGATACAGGCTTGGTTCAGTGATGTTGAGGGAGGTATAGGATCAAGTTATCTCATCAGCCCACTCCAGAGATTCACTAACTCTTTTGTCTTTTCACTCTTGATTGCTACTCTTAAGTAGACACATCCACCACAGTAGGAAAACAATTGTTTATTTCTAGTAGAGTTGACTCCATTATGACTGGAGTGCCATTCTCTGAGCAGACTTTATTTACCTGTACTTCTGTGGTAATCCTCCAAAAACTGGTATAAGGACAAATACACATTTATGGTTGGTTCACAGCCATTCTGTTGGCACTAATTTAAGCAGCAGAAGCTGATGATGTCATAAACTGGCACTGGTAAAATTTAATTTAAACTAATGGAAAGCTTCCTAGCCCCCTCCTTTCTAGTCCCTATGTTGCCGAGTTGTGGGAAGGGGGGGGCAAGCTTTTGACCTAGGAAATCCTCTAGGAGCCTCAGGGTAGGATGGTAACCTTTCATCTCCAAAAATCACCACTAGATTGTCACTGGCACAATTGGCACTGCCCATGGTGATATGACCACAATTTTTAGCAATTAAAGGCTCACACATACCCAAACTTGGGGCTTCCAAAACTTTCCCCAGGATAAAAGGGATCCCGTGGGAGGCTTGGAAGCTAAAGCAGGAGATGAATTTTTAATTAATTTAAATTATATTATACTGTTGCCCGCTGATAATATCCTCAGCCTTCAGCACATAAACTTATGCCAACAGGATTTTACCCATTATGTCATAGCTTTGGGAGTTATACATCCAAGGATGTAGGATATGCTGCTGCCACCACTGCTGCTGCTGCTGCTTCTCCTCCTCCTCCTTTTTGCTTGTGCTGTTTACTTCCCACATCCACTTACCATCACTATTTTCAAGACATTTCAAAACACACAAGTGACTTGCTCTTCTCTAAGCAACACTTACATCTGGTTCACTGAGGCTCAGAATACACCGAGCCTTGATGCGACTTTCTTCCCTGCTGTGGGACAGGAGGTGGCATCTGTCATCTGGTTTGAACACCTCTTGAAGAAATAAAAGTTCTCTCATGCTTCTTTCTAGCTTTTGCTTATGGGTTTGTGCTGTGTTTGTTACTATTCTTGTTTATACTCATTCATAAGTTCTGTCATTTTAGTCTGCTGTTAGAGACATTACTGTGGTAGATATTTAAATATAAATGGTAAGGTAAAAGTATAGGTTTCCCTTGCTCAAAAGCCAGTCGTATCCGACTCTAGTGGTCAGTGCTCATCTCTGTTTCAAAGCCGAAGAGCCAGTGCTGTCTGCTTCTGCAGACGTTTCCATGGTCATGTGGCAGACATGACTAGACACCGGAGTGCATGGAACACTGTTACCTTCCCACCAAAGTGGTTCCTATTTATCTACTTGCAGTTTCTTGCTTTCGAACTGCTAGGTTGGCAGGAGAATATAAATGGTACAAACTTGGAAAATATTGGCATTAACTGGTAATTTAGGAAATTACTACATTTATGGAATGCTCTAAAGCAGTGGTTCCCAATTAGTTTTTTCTACGTACCACTTCAAGAAAGACCTCAAACTTGTGTACCCCTTATTGCAGGAACGTTAAATAAAAAATGAAATCAGGTGTATTTTATATTTATTATCATCAAAAGACATTCTAATGACAGAGAACACATGTTTCATTAATGTAACAAATGTGCATGTTTTTCTTTGCACAACTCTGAAAAATCTGGTTGCATTTTGATCAGCTTGGATTGGGGCTTCCTACCTCCCTGGACCCAGCAGGGGGGTCAGGGACCCCAAAATTGGTAAAAAAAACCCAGACTTTTTTAAAACCAATTTTGGGGTCCCTGACTCCCCTGCCGGGTCCAGGGAGGTAGGAAGCCCTGATCCAAGCTGTTTCTGGGCTTCCCCAACGTCCTCAGCAAGTGCAGCAAGCCAAAATGTCAGGATTCAAATCCCGACGTTCTGGCTTGCTGCAGTCTCCAGGGAAACAGGGCTTTTTTTAACGTTGTGTGATCAATGTATCACACAACGTTAAAAACCGGATAACGACAAGACTTGTGGAACCAAGTCATAACGTTATCCGGGGTACTCGTGTATAAGGTTTTCCCCAATTGTATGCGGTTTTGCTTGCTTGACAATTAAATAACTAACTCGAAAAGAGGCTTGCAGGGCGTTCATATTTGTGTTTAAAGAAAGTGCCTCAATAGATTTTTGTCTTTGTTTGAGGTCTTTTAATTTATGTTGAAAGAAGGATACAGATTCATCTTTCAAATTAGCATGTTTGGTTTCTAAATGGCAACGTAGTAAGGATGGTTTTAACGAATGATTTGACAGCGTTTCTGCACAAACGACACATGTGGCAATGGGGAATTAGGATCTCCACAGCTTGTAAAACCAAATTGAATATAACTATCATCATATTTCCTTTTTTTGAGAGATGATACCTTGTTATCAAGGTTTCTTTTGTGTGTGTTGGAGTACTAGTAGAGGGTGACACATCATTAGCAGGCGACTGTTCAGTATTTTCTGATACCGCCTCCTCAACCTTTTGGCGCCTTAGCAGCCACTGTTCCATCTAAATTAACTTATTAACTCAGCTTTTGTATTTTTGTAATGTAAGTAATTAAAAAGCTTAGAAAACCGGGAGGAAAAACAGAAACTGCGAACAGGCAAAAAATTGAATTTGTCCTTCTGTATTCGAAGTAGGTACATAGTAGAAAACAAATTAAACATTATTGCTTTGTATTGAAATTTGCAATGAAAATAGTATTAATGTAACTTAAAATCTAGAAAACAGAATCCGCGAACATGCTTACAACTGAAGCAGCTTGAATATTATTTTTATTTTCTAAACATTATTACATTGTATTGCAGTTTATAGTGAAAGTGCAAATTTAAACACAGTTTTAAAACATTATCTTACCATTTACTGAGGTAGGTATATAAGGCTGAGCGACACGACACGGTGCAACAGATATTTATTAATTCACAATTAAAACAACACAACGAGCACAGTGCCACACTCATGCGACATAAACCGAACTGACTGATTGAAATGACGAGCAAATAGGCGGGAACAGGGGCGGCCGCGATCGGGTGACACGAGACACAGGAGGTGCGGGGAAAACTGCCGCCACGGGAGAAAGCGCTTGATGCATACGATTGACTTACCTACTGATTGTTTAATTAAATTGATAATTTTTGGCAATTATTATTGCATTATTGTTTTTTAAGGATTTAATATTTTAGTTAGGAGATTGCTGCGCGTACCCCTTGATGCAATCCCGTGTACCCCTGGGGGTACACATACCACTAATTGGGAACCACTGCTCTAAAGCCTGCCTTTCATTGAATGACATCATTTAATCCTACAGTATTTTCTATTTATTATTTATTTATTTATTAGTAAAGGCTTGATACTTACTGTGCCTTGATTTGTAGAAACCAAAAAAGAAAAAGAAATTTGTGAGTCAAATATTTCTGACATGTCCTGTAACACAAAGAAGTCATCCAAACCTTCCATGTATAGCCCCAATTCACAATGTTGGCTTGATCATTATTTATAGTAAAGCTGCAATTATACTTCTATACAAGCAGTAATATGCATTAATATTTTATTTGAAGGTTTTTTCCTTAGATACTCATGTCATCCAGAAGTAACACCAAATGGCTTGAATCTGAACAAAATGTCTGAATAATAAGAAGCGTGAGGCAGCCACTTGCTCTTCTT
Source organism: Furcifer pardalis (assembly GCA_030440675.1). Lineage (NCBI taxonomy): Eukaryota > Metazoa > Chordata > Lepidosauria > Squamata > Chamaeleonidae > Furcifer > Furcifer pardalis. The sequence goes on along the minus strand of CP126892.1, from coordinate 3,467,191 downwards.
AATAATGTCCTTAAGTGACATTTTTAAAATATCCTGCCATCTGAGCGTTTAGCCATTTATTACCATCAAACTGCCCCCTTTATGCACTATTATGTTACATAAACCTCTTAAAAGTGAGCTGGTGATATAAACACTAACACACATACATTTAGATATAGTATGGATCTGGATGAGGGAGGAAATGAGTTAAGTGTGCCCTTTGGGCATTTGGCACGGCTAATTAAATACCAATAGCCTTGTAAAACACCCTGTGGATCATTCCAGGCTTAAACCTTTTTAGTAGTCTCAGAATAACACTAAGTTGAATACTGCACATATATGCTGGAAGCCCATTTTATCTCCTTCTCATGCCATCTTGACGTCCCTTTCTTTTGTCTGTATGTGGAAAATGTGAGTCCAAATGCTCATTTTGAAAACATTCTGCAGCCTTTAATTGCACAGAGTTTTTTTTTAGGAGTACCATAGCATCAGAGGAAACAAAATGGTGTTGAGGATAGGATTGAACCAATAGAATAATTTCATAGCTATCCTGCCTACCACTTTCTCCCTGTACTGCACACTCCCCCTCCCAGTAGGGTTCAGGGGAATTTAGACCCTCTACATTGAGCATCAATAGAAGGATGGGTGCAAAAAGAATACCCTCAGTATCTGTGCTTCATTCCCACAGCTCCTTGTCAGATTCAAGACTATTACTGTACCCAAGATAATTTATAGATAGATGGACATGAGGTGAGGTGGGGCGAATGAGAGAGAGAGAGAGAGAGATGGGCTATAGGCTTTATAAGTTCTTGTAAAGAGTTGATCAAATGATCTAGGAATGGATATTCTCTATTGTATTTTGTACACGTGTACGGAGAGTAAACTAAGCAAGCTGGGACAAAGACAGAGACAGAGACTGAAAGAAACTTGCAATCGATGCCACCCCCACACTCTGGACTTAGATTTCCATTGTCATCGGGGGGCCACAGAGGCAGTACACAGTAGTGGCACTTTTCCCCAGCTCTTTTGGACAGTCTCTGCCACATCCCAAGGCAGTGGGAGGCTTGTCAGAGCACAATCGCTTTGATTTTAATTTTTCCCGCTGCTTTGCCGCTTTGTCCGATGAGCTAATCCTCAGCACTTTGAGAGCTCTCTTGGTACGGAGTGCTTGCATCAACAACTTTTCACCTAGAACTGAAGAAAGAGCTCTTAAAGCACTGAGGATTAGGTGGTTGGAGAAAGAGGCGAAGCAGCGGGAACATTTAAAAAACAAATGGATTTTGGTCAGACAAGCCTCCCACTGCCTTGGGACATGGTGGAGGATGTCCAAAACACTTGAAAAAAGTGTCAGTGCTTCCGCCACCATGGTAAGTGACGTATCACGATTTTTGGCAGGGGTCGGGGTGCTGCGAACATCTGCTCTAGTTGCTTAGCGGGTTTTTGGTCATACCACGAGGGCAAATCCCACTCGCTAAGGAATTTAGTCACTCAGTGAGGCACTCGTTCAGTGAGGTTTTACTCTATTAATATTCTGGCAATTTTAATTTTATTGTGAGTAACTTTTAATAATTCTCGATTGTTTTATTGTTGGTTTTATGATGTTAGCTGCCCTGAGTAGGAATGGTTTTTCCTTTGTTATTGTTCAGTAACACGGTCGATTCTGACCCTTTGCGACCCCATGGACCACTGTTCGCCAGGCACTTCTGTCCTCCACCATCCTCCTCAACTCCCTCAGCTGTGTGCCCATTGTCTCTACAATCCCATCTAGCCATCTCATTCTAGGCCGCCCTCTTCTTTTGCCCTCGACCTTTCCAAGCATCAAGGCTTTCTCAAGTGAATCCTCTCTTCTTATTTGGTGTCCAAAGTACTTTAGCTTCATCTTTACTATTTGACCTTCCAAGGAGAAGTCAGGGTTGATTTCTTCTAAGATTGACCTATTTGTTCTCCTCGCTGTCCAAAGTACTCTCAAAACTTTCCGCCAACACCACATCTCAAAGGTGTCTATTCTTCTGCGCTCAGCTTTCCTAATGGTCCAGCTCTCACAACCATACATTGCCACAGGGAATACCATTGCTTTGACTATGCGACTTTTTGTTTGCAATGTGATGTCTCTACTTTTCATTATGCTCCCCAGGTTTCTCATCGCTTGCCTCCCAAGAATCAGTCGCCTTTTTATTTCGTGGCTGCAATCACCATCTGCAGTGAGCTTTGATCCTAGGAAAGTAAAATATGTCACTGCTTCTACTTCTTCCCCATCTATTTTCCAGGGACTGACAGGGCCTGTTGCCATTATCTTGGTTTTCTTGATGTTGAGTCTCAAGCCAGCTTTTTCACAAAATAAATAAATAAATAACCAACACACCCAACCACCCCACCCCAAATTTAAATTGGCTATCTTGGCTGAGAGGTTGTAGATGGTATAATTCTAACTTTTCCAAGTTCTACCAGGACCCCATAGTAAATACATCATATGTTCCCACTGCCATTTTCTGGAACTAGCCATTCGTAAGGAAGTCGAATTACTGATGAACTGAATGGTAAACCACTTCTATGTATGCTCTATCAAGAAAACCAGGCAGAATTGTTGTGACAGCATCCCCCCTGTCAAAGAAACACCTGGGGATGGAACTGGGAGGACGCCACGGCAACTGGCGCATGAGGCTCGCCCCTGCTGGGGCTTTAAAAGCTGCCATGGCGGTAGGATCTTGCTTTCCCCCACACACACCAAAGAAACACCTGGGGATGGAACTGGGAGGACACCATGCTGTTACTTTTTGTTCATGGTGTATTTTGGTTATTGTATATCATTGATTTGCTGTTTATATTGTATCATTGATTGTATTATACTTGTTATATTATATGTATATTATGTTTTCTATTGTAACATTGTTAGCCGCTCTGGGTTGCTTTGGCAAGGAGAGTGGCATATAAATTTGAATTTAATAATAATAATAATAATAATAATAATAATAATAATAATAATAATAATAATAATAATAATAATAATAATAATAATAATAATAATTAGGAACTGCGTGTATTACTTAAGAAACAAGTAAGGCAATGTTTTGCTGCATCAGGGCAAAAGCTTTGTAAAGCAGCTAACAAGGCGCTTGGATGCTAAGGAGATAAGAGCTATGCTTCATAAATTCCCTCTGGAATTTCTAGCCTTTTATGACTGCTTTCATTTTACAGTATATTAATGAGATATCACTGATCAAATTCAATATTGCATTCTTAATTACATTAGAAATACAGCTTTCAAATTTTTAATTATACAAATTATCCAAGGCATATTAAATGCAAGTCTTCCATATAAGAATGATGTTCCACAGCCTATTGACTTACAGTTGGTGTTCCTTCCTTGCTTAACATCCTATGTCTTTATTAGGTTAAAATATCATGCACATTTGATTTGTTTTCCACTAAACCTACATTCTTGGTACATTGGACATAATCAAAACTGAAATAGCATAATCATGGAGCCCTAACTACTGCATAATAAAGCTTTCTTGAATTGTTTGTTTGGCCTGTACTGATGAAGTCCTTTCCTTTCATCAAGAACAATCTTGACATGTATTCAGGTCTACTGTTGTCAAGTAGCAAGATAGAATCAGGGTTTTATGATCAATCAGCTCTTTGAACAAGAGAGAAATAGCTAATGAAGCAGCCAAGGTCTGACCAAAGCATTTTACTGTTGGAGGCAAAACTGAAAGTGGTATCCTAACTCCCAGTCCAATTTTTGTGTATGGTTGTCAAAACAACTGACCTATTTTGGGTATTAGAGGTTTGAAATTGTACAAGCTGTTCCCACCCACAGCTTTGCAGTTCTTATTCTTCTTCCGTGTCTAGGCCAGACATGAAACTGCCAAAATGAAGCCCCTTTTGGTGAGTTCATTCTGCAGTTACTTTCACCTAACCTAGTGTGAGAAAGATTAGCTGGAAACACAAACTTGCTGTTACCAGGGTACGGCCAATTGTGGTTAAAAAATACCACATTCTTTGAGGAGGCTCCAGTGAAAACACAGCAATAAAGCCAAGAGAGAGAGAGAGAGATGGTTGGAGAGATTTTTATATATTTTTAAAAATATATAACTGCTATTCTTACATGCTCTCTTCAGTCCTAATTGTATCTGTGCGTATTCAGTCCTAATGGTATCTTCTTGTCCACAATAAAGATAACACATTGGGACAATCAAGTGCTGAGGAAACTCTCCATTTCTTTCAGAACAGCTCATAATTTCTCATAACCCACATAGTCAAAGGCTTTGCTGTAGTTTATAATGCACAGGCTGATCTTTTTCTGAAAGTCTTTGGTGAACTCCAATAGCCTGCAAATATTTGCAATATCATTTATTTATTTATTTATTTATTTAAATTTTTATACTGCCCTCCTCGCCGAAGATGACCCAGGGCGGTTTAACATATCCTAAATACATGAGAACAATATAGGTTAAAATTCTAAAAGTTCTTAAAATCTATAATTAAAACCAATTAAAACTACGACTAAATCTTTGTATGATTTAAAACTTTAAAAAACTTAAGGGAGCGGGGGGGGGGGAGGTCAAGCCAGCCAGAAGGCTGAGGTCGTTGTGCCTCCAGTACCCCAGACCTGCCCTGCCAGCCAGGTTTTTACACCCTTCCGAAAGGACAGCAGCTTTGCCTGGAGGTGCAGCTCAGTTGGCCGGAGGAGGTTCCACAGGGCCGGAGCAGAGTTCATTTTCATCTAGAGTTCGTTTCATCATCTAGAGTTCATTTTCCTTTTCACAATCGCAAGATATTTCTTGCATATATGGTAGTTAGTTGCAACCCCTTAGTTGCAACACCTTGAGTATCACTTTGATTGGCAAATTAGAGCAATGTTCTCCTTGGCTTTTCCCTTTTTGAGGATTGGAATATACTGTGTATTGAATGTTCCCAGTCTGTAGACCATTGTGTTGTTTTCCATATTTGTTGGCAAATTCTTGTTAAGATGTTGACAGGTTCTGTCTCTGTTGTTTGAAATAGATCTAACAGTATTCCATCTGGTGATATATTCCCAGTACTTTCAGAGCAGCTTTCACTTTCCCAAACTTTGGCTTATTTCACTTTACACACACACACCCTCCATCTTGAAATAAATGAATGATGCCACTTAGAGGGGCTTATTAGCTGAAAGCTGTTGCCTGCAATCTCCCTGTACTTCCAAAGTGCTTCCCCTAAGGCAGTGTTGTAGAGACTTGTGCTAATTAGTTGGTAATTAGTAGCTAAAGTAAGATTTTTATCCAGTCCCTTCTCTGGATAGCTGTTCTGTTCTGTCTAAGGAAACCAATACAGCCCACCCACTTTTGAAGACAAAATCGCTGTGGTGCTTTTTAACTCCTCCATTAAGACAGCTCAGGTGGACTATCAGGCGTATCAGGCTGGATACGGGAGGTTACACTTGGACAATTAATTTGATTTACTGTTCTATTAATTTTGTATTTAATGGGTTGCTTCACACTAATTGATCTTGTTTTCAGCAAGACACATACCATTTTCCTTAGTAATTAATAGCAATTGCTCTAATGATTTTATAAATCTTTTCATCCTTTAAATGACTTTCAGGGCTTGACTGATCACCTCATGTTCCCAGCATGCTTTAGAGGGTGAAAGGAAATTGCTTTCTGCAGAGCCACATGAGTCTCATGGCTTTCAGAAGAGTGTCTTAACCGACAATCTAGCAATCTGACAGTTCTGTATTGCAGGGCAATGGTGACAACCTTCTGATTTCTCCCAATGAATTCTCCAGATATTGTCCTCTATGGAAGGACACAGCTGTGCACTGCACACAACTTCTCCTCCCACTCTGAAACTAATGTTCTTCCTCACAGTTGGTTGACTAAGTTGCCAATCAGTTGATTGGGGAGGGGGAGAAGAGAACAGTTTCCTCTGTCACTTGATGCAGCAAAAGTTTTTGAGGTGGCCCCTGTAAGTGAAAGTAAAAACAAAGTATCCCAGTACATGTCTGCAAGTCATGAGGATTTCCTGTGGTTTCCAAAGGTGCTTGAGAGGTTGCCTCCATTAAGAGTGTTTGGAAGCAGCTTCTGTTGGGATTCATTCAACCCTACACACTTGTGAGTCACAAGGGAACCTTTATGATTTGTAAAGGTGGACCAGGGTGCTTTGTAGAGGGCACAAAGAAACAACTTGGGAATGACATTGAGGTAAGAAAGCTGCTCTACCTCCTGGGGTCTGATAGCTCCTAGCCCCATAATTTGGCCCAGGACAATAATTCCCAACCTTAGGTATTCAGATGTTCTTGGACTAAAACTCCCAGAAGTTGTGGCCAGGATTTCTGGGAGCCGCAGCCCAAGATAACCTGAAGACTTAAGGTGGGGAACTGATGGCCAATAGGGTTCCCATTGAATTATGGAGCTGGTAGTTACTTTGTCCCAAAAGTCTCATCCCTAGTAAGTAATCTGCTAGGATTTTTCTCTTGTACAAAAATAACAATCCTGATTGATTGATTGATTGATTGATTGATTGATTGATTGATTGATTGATTGATTGATTGATTGATTTTCACTTTTCAGGAGGGATATGATAGCCCTTTTTTTAATACATGGAAGTCTCTCATAAAGACGAAGGGCAAGATCTGTTCTTGATCATCTCAGAGATCAGGACATATTATAATTGACTCAATCTACAGGATACTAGATATAAACTGAATATCAGAAAAAACTTCTTGACTGTTAGAGTAGTAAGACAATGGAACTAACTACCTTGGGCGGTGGTAAGTGCTCCAACGCTGGAGGTATTGAAGAGAAAATTGAACCATCTTTCTAATCTGATTTGATTTGGATTCCTGTATTGAGCAGGAATTGGACTCAATGGCCTCATAGGTCCCTTCCAAATCATTTATTCTATGACTGATTGATTGATTGATCGATCGATCGATCGATTGATTTTGCCTATCAGGCTGTCTTGCTCAAAACTGGCAATATGAAGGTTACAAATTGACATAAGTTATGACTCAATCACAGTGTATTAGATGTGACAAAGGTAATGAGGCTTCAGAGGTTGAACTAAGTTATTTAAATGGCAAAGTAACAGAGCCATGAGAAGGGGGCAGGAGAATGATTCGCAGTGTGAATTTTTGATGTGCTAATATTTTAGGACAACATTTGACATTTCAATGTACAGTGTATTTTTAAAAGAAGCATATAGTCAATTACGTGCACACTGCTTTACATAATGAGCCAGAAAGTTCAATTCTTTATTGTTTCCCTTTCAATGGTTTAGAATAATATCTTTTTACAACTAGATTTTTGTTGTCATTTTCTCACATCCCATCGTAAATCAGTTCATTTTCTAGAACTTTTATAATATGCTACTGTTCTCTCTCTCTCTCTCTGTGTGTGTATGTGTGTATGTATGTGTGCAATTTTTTTGGTGGTGTAATGTCACTGCATTTTTATTAGACAAACTTGTTAAAAAATTCAGTGTGTTAAAGAGATTCAGACATTGCATGAGTTTTTGAGAAACTCATTAGATCAAACCATCTCTTTGACCTTTTAGGCAGTATCTAATATCCCAAGACCTTTTGTCATCCTTCCTCTATCAAATTACCTAACACTTCCAAAACTATACAAATAGAATGAGGTTTAAATCAGAAGACTAGGAGCTTAGGTGTGTGTTCCTTTCAGAAACTGTTACATCAGCTTTAGAACCTGTATAAAACACACCATGCATGCATGGGAAATAATGAACTGCTACTTCTGTATGCCTGCATTGTAAATCTACCGTGGGACCTCATTAGTAAATGCATTTTTTTGCAGTCAATGAAAGCACATCTTAGAAAGTTACAGCCCTCTAAAGAATTTTCTAAGTAAAAGAAAGAGCTTAATACTTTTCCTTTCATTTCTTCTCATTTGTGCCAAATGCAATAGGGCTAAATGCAAATTGGTGTTTTAGATCCCTAGTCAATACAGAAGAAGCTCCTAAAAATAGCTTAGTATAAAATCAGCAGAGGCAGACTTGTAATGTGAAATGAACTGCACCTAGAACAGAACCCAAAGTACCGTACTCAGTACTTTTGTTTCTGTATCATGTTCAGTGAACAAATTTATGACTATCCAAAAATACCCCCTTTGTCAAGATTTGTATGTTTGTTTTCATTGCAATAATATGCATACACATATTCTCATGAAACATTTCCCAGACTTCTGAAACATATCTTGATTTGAGTCAGTGAACACTCATGTAGAAAAAAATCTGATTGGCCCTAAAGCACTGGGACACCAATTCACTTATTACGTCATCTGCAGGTGGCTGGGAGTATCACTGTGATGGCCTTTTGGATAGTCCTAAAATTGTTGAATTCAAAAACAAAAGTACAGAGTACTTTGGGAACCATTCTAGGTACAGTTGATTTCACATTACAGGTCTACTTTCAGAATCCATTTTCCCATTCTGACACCAGGTGCCCTCAATGTCAAGAATCTTGCAGCTAAATCTGTTTAACAACATAGACAGTTGAGGCAATATATCTATTCCTTCCATATAATCTGCAATTAGCTTGTCTGTGTGATTAAATCTAGGAAGGAAAAGAGCAATAATTAGGATAGATCATGCCGGAGAAGGAGCAGATAAGGAAGTAATATCAATGTCCAGGATTGTTAGAACTGTGAATATTCTCACAAAGGAGGCATTTGGGGAAAATATGTTTCAACTCTTGATCATGTCAGGGCAGAATTTATGCCCTGGTTTTAGCCTCATCCAAGATGGTGATTTCAATGCGGGGGAGAACCTTTTAGAACATACCAGAGAGATTTGAATATGTAAACATGCTGGCCTCATGGGTTGGAAGAGATGGAGCCTAATGTGTGATGGACATATTATAATGTATGATCATTGGCACTCTCTTGATCCAATGCTTTGAGCTAAAGGTGAATGGCAAAAATGTAGGTGCTTTAGTCAGAAGGGGAACCCTGGGCTTTCCCCATAGAGCAACTTTCTTTATTTTGATGTGCTTTCTGAACTTTTGATAAACTTTCTTCTATTACTTATTCTGATTACAATATACATTTAAAATACTTGAAGTTGCCTGGAGTGTTTACTTAGCTATTCTCTACCTTATCTACAGTAATCTAATTACCTGGATTGCTTAGCCAGGGAGTTGGCAGCTCAGAAGCAGGAAGCAACCACTCATTTCCTGACAGATCATTCCTTGTCAAAACTCTACTGGCCAACCAGTTTATAGAAAGTATTCTGCTTTACATACAGAAGGTAGAATGCTCAGATCTCATGTGTTGATGTCCAAGTAGGATAGATATAAATGTTTAGATGACATAGCACAGCAGGAAGGTAACATGGGCATAGAAAGTAAATAATATATTATTCTGAAAATAGTGCTTCATAACCCCTTGCCATATTTTAGAAGCTAAGGTCACTCACAAGGTAGCTTATGATGGCCATCTTAACCATGAGGCAAACTGGTATGTGGAATATGGTTCAACAAACATAATCATCTGTCTGAAGTTATTACTTGACAAAATCCTTTAGTGTGTCTTATGCCAGCATAGTGAAAATGACATAACTGCATTACCAGTTAAAAGCTATGCAACTCAAGCCAAAAGACAGTGACCGTGAATTTGTTGTTGTTACATGCCATCAAGATGCTCCCAACATACCAACCCTAATAGGGTTTTAAAGGTTCGTTAAAATACTTAACAAGAAGTTTTACCAGCACCACTCACAGTGAGGTTTTGTGGCTGAGTTGGAACTTAAACCCAAGTCTCCTGAGTCCTAGTCCAACAATCTGATTACTTCAAATCACTGGCTCTCAATATGGTTTATTATCTGTCATCAAGTCGATTCTGACTTAACAGTGAACTTTCCAAGTTTTCCCAGTTACCAAGGATGCAAAAGCTGTTAACGATCCCTTTTGCTGAGGGGAATGGGGGCTCTAGGATTGTGCAGTTTACCGAAGGCAACACAAGGCTGGTTCTTCTGTTATGAGGCACCCTGCTGAAACAAACTTCCAACAACTGAGGTATGTAGCCAAGTTTTCATGGTTTGTGAGCGGGGGAAGTGACACTTCAACCAGTATTATATAACTCCCAATCTAGCACTTACGCTGCTATGCCACATTGGCTCTGAGGTATCAACAAGAGTAGTGGTGCCCAAACTTTTTTGTTAGCAGGCTGGTCCCACCCCCGACACACAGCTGTGGGGGCCAGAGGTAGACTACTCCCACTGTCGACAGTTTTGGCATCAGCAGTGGTGGTGGCGGAGACAGCGACCACATTTTGTCCGGGCTGCTCCGAGCAGCCTCTTGCTCGGTCCCATCCCCCCATACCCTGTTTCAGGGTAAACTTGGCATGCTGCTGTGATGTCATCCCAAGCATGCCAGGGGCCTCTCTTAGCACCACGAAGTTTGAAACACAGGAGGCTCCAAAAATTTCCCCGAAGCAGCAATTGGCTTTAGCAAAGGCTACTGAGTGGATGGGACCGAGCAAGAGGCTGCTCAGAGCAGCCTGGATAAAGCGCGGTCACTGCCTCCGCTGCCATCACTGGGTGCTCACCACAGGCAGTATTAATGATATGCAGGGGCCTAATTGGGCCCATGGGCCGTAGTTTGGGTGCCTCTGAACTAGACAAATATACATATATTTACTATGGTTTATTTAGTCTTTTGCTACAAGAACATTCAATCTAACTATATTATTTCTCTTCCAGGCATTATTCCCACAGTGCCCTTTGCTTGATCTGTTTCCTCCCTGTTTGAGTCCTTCTCTAATTATACTTTCAGTTTTTGCCTTGAAAGCTAACTATAATGGTAGTGGGTGCCCTAGAAACTGAGAAGCTGTTGTCTCATAGCCCTTTGCATAAGAAACATTAGTTTCCTTACACTCCAATGATTTTTACAGCCCTTATTAAGAGAACTGAGAATTCAGTCTCTTTGATTTATAATTGGAAATCATAAACTGTAATGTTCACCTGCTGTTCTTATATGAAAGAAAAATGACACAAAACAGTCTCATTTCTTACTGTTGTGAAATGCCTTGAACCACCACCTGGATGTGTCATGTTATACTCCCACATAAGCACTAACAGGTTAACACAATAAAATGAGGCTGGAGAGTTAAAAGGCAGACAAAGGAGAGAATGGAACTTTGTGTGTCAACTAGCTGAAGGGGAATTGACTTTGAGTTACTTAGAAAAGAATGCCTAAAACTTGATCTTATGTGAATGGCTCTGTTAAAGTCAATTGTATCAAAAAGGTTTCAAAAATAGCACAGGAGGGTTTATAAAGAGACATGCAGTTATATGTGTACTCATTTCAGTTTTAACTCAAAATTAATTTAATTTAATAAATTATACCGCCCTATTCAATGGACTCTGGGTGGTGTACACAAGTTAAAAACAATATAAAACAATTAAAAAACCCTTCAAAACATAGCAATATCACCCACCACTGTGCCATTTACTATCTAAAAACAAATATAAAACCTACAAAACTTAAAAAAATTAATTACAGGAGAGGGGAGCCTCAGACAATCCAGAAAGGGGAGTTTGTTGACAATCCTGGCACCCAGACCCATTTTGCCAGCCACATCTTCAATTCAAACTCAACTCAGGACATAGTGTGTGCAATTCTCCATTACCTGCTTTTATGAAGAATGACTCTGTGAAGACAAAAGGCACTTGCTTCTGGCAGAATTGGCTTCTGGTTTGTGTGAGCCCTGCAGGCCCTGACCCCCATTCTCCAATCAATCAAGTCAATAGCAGGTGCTTATAACAAAACAAAAGAAAAGAAAGATTCATTCCAGCCTGGAGAAAGGGTACAAACAAACAATTGACCTTAGCCAACTAGGCTTCAGGGTTAGTTAAAGGCACTGGTCCAGAATCTGTATGAGTCCTTTCCACACCTCTGGTTGACATCAGTGAGATGGGCAAAAGTGTGTTTTGGCTCAATATGGTTTGCCTCATTGACCTGAACCTGGAAGCCCAAAGAAGTGAATGAAGATGAGCCTGCAATATGAGTAAGGTCTGTTGTTCACTCTTGTCTCTGGGCCCAGTCCTCTGTCTGGAGATGATGCTGGTGTTCTCACTAGTCTTTCCTTCTCCAATGTCAGAAGTGGCGAAGGTGGGTTCCCTCCTTTTGGTTCCTTGTAGGCACTGCTATTCTACATTGGGATATATCTCACCCCAGTAAAAAGGATAAGGTGGAGGACCCTTCTCTGTAGGTACCGTCACCTACACCAGCATTCCTGTCTGGAATTTGGGTTCTTACTCTAGATCCTTCTCAGCTTTGTAGGCATTCTCTGCTTCCTCTGGGTCTTTCTCCCCTATGGCTTCACAGTTGAACCCTACGTTTTGATTCCTTGCTATGAAGTCTCCAGGTTTTTGTCCTGCTGCAGTGGCTTCTCTTTCACTACCTCCAGTATCTCCTTTATATCTTCTAGCCCCAATGGGTTAGCTGTTTAACCTCTCTTTCCTATAGGTCACACACTCTCCCCCTTTATTATTATTATTATTATTATTATTATTATTATTATTATTATTATTATTATTATTATTATTATTATTATTATTATTATTATTATTATTATTATTATTATTATTATTATTATTATATTTCAATTTCTATACCGCCCTACTCGGTAGGACCGACTCAGGGCGGTTCACAGCATATGTAAAATTACAAGTTCATATCAATAAATCATAAATACATAACATCAAAATATCAATATCACTACAATAACAAGACATTCAATAAAACATCAATGTCAAATAACAGTCCAAAAGTTTCACATCTCAATCAAATCACTCAAATTATTACACAACAACTAAACAAAAACAAAACAATTACTAAGTCCCACGTCAGGTGAGAAGCCTCTCCACCCCCGCCGCAGGTGTTTCTGGCGAGAGCGGCGGTGGTGCGAGGAGTCCCAGCTCGGCGTCTCTTTTTAAGGTCTCCGCAGGGCAGGGCTTCGAGGCCAGGTGGAGTGGGTCCCCGGGCTGGACACCGAGTCGGGCTGTTCCGTCCCCGCCGCAGGTGTTTCTGGCGAGAGCGGTGGTGGTGCAAGGAGTCCCAGCTCGGCGTCTCTTTTTAAGGTCTCCGCAGGGCAGGGCTTCGAGGCCAGGTGGAGTGGGCCCCCGGGCTGGATGCCGAGTCGGCTGTTCCGTCCCCGCCACAGGTGTTTCTGGCGAGAGCGGCGGTGGTGCAAGGAGTCCCGGCTCGGCGTCTCTTTTTAAGGTCTCCGCAGGGCAGGGCTTCGAGGCCAGGTGGAGTGGGCCCCCGGGCTGGATGCCGAGTCGACTGTTCCGTCCCCGCCACAGGTGTTTCTGGCGAGAGCGGCGGTGGTTTATCCTGGGGTTTGTCCTAGTTTCCATCATTTCATTCATTTCATTTCATTCATTTCATTTATTTGATTTGTATACCGCCCTACTCGGTGCAACCAACTCAGGGCGGTTTACAGGGACCCTACATATCAAACAATCAAAGGCAATAAACATAATAAAAATCATACAATACAATGCAGTAAATATAATAATACAGTACAGCAGTGCCACAAACAAAATGACACTGCAAAACAAAGTTACAAAGTATAAAGTTACAAAGTACAGTTACATATACATATACATGACATAGTTTCAGTAATAGGATACAATATAAAAAATAAAATAAAAATAAAGTACATGATCCAGCAATGTCATACACAGATGGACAGTTCATACACAGATGGATAAGTCCCGGGGGCCAAACGCGGAGGCGGCCTCCCTCCAGCCGCAGGTGTTAGCGTTGGCGGTGTGAGAGTCCTACCGCTGCCACGGCTTTTGAGCCCTACCAGGCAGAGCTTCCAGGCACAGGTGGCTGAGTCCCGGGAGGCAGAATACGGAGGCAGCCTCCCTCCAGCCACAGATGTTGACGTTGGCAGCTGTTGATCCCTTGAGGTGGTGGCGGCGGGCGTTCTTTCATGGCCGCGCAGGGTCCCCAGGTGTTGCTCCCTTGAGGCCGGCTGGCCGAGGGAGAGTCCGCGAGAGGCGGCGGGCGTTCTTCCATGGCCGCGTAGGGTCCCCAGGTGTTGCTCCCTCGAGGCCGGCTGGCCGAGGGAGAGTCCGCGAGAGACGGCGGGCGTTCTTCCATGGCCGCGTAGGGTCCCCAGGTGTTGCTCCCTCGAGGCCGGCTGGCCGAGGGAGAGTCCATCAGCAGGGCCTCTGTTCATGTTTCACTGTCTTTTCTCCCTCTAAAGAGAGATCTATGCTGAGGCTATTTCTTCTTTACTTCCCACCAGATGTACCTATGCCACTGACTTCCTCACAGTTATGGTACATACTGGCCCCTCCAATTTGATCCATGCCCAAAATAGGTATACAGACCTGGACCCCCTTTTGGAGATACACCCAACTGAACAATGTTTGTGTCCAGTTTGGTAGCCCTGTGCCTTTTTATTTATGTGCCTGCATTTACCAAAACTCCAGGGGCAGGGAGAGAATCCTGTGACTGGGGAAACACACATGGCCATGACTTTGTATAAGATAAGCTAGGCTGCATGGTGCTATCAGTTTTGTGACAGAATATGTGTAGGTTTGCTATGGGTTGAGTTTACAATGGCTAAAATGGTCCACACCTACTCACCAACTTCCTGGCCTCCCTTGGCATGGGGACCCACAATTGAAGGTCATTGGAGGAGCAGGTGGGACATTTTAAAATGTCCCTTGTATTTTAAAAAACAATCTTAACCCCAAGAAAGTGGGATCGATGGGGGTGGCACTGTGCCTCACAAATACTGATGTGCTCTATGCACTCACCCCATATTGGCCAGGTTTGGGGGGATGTTTTGCATATCCCACACTGTTGCTACTATGGGTGCCTAGGATAATCTGGTGGGCGTATTAAATAGGCCACACAGGGTGGGTAGTGCGAGCCAAGTGAAGTTTGGTGAGTTCCCAGAATATCTTGGGAGCAGGTCACAGGGTGCAGTATCCCAAGATTAAGTGCTAGGATGGTGTGCGTGTGTAATGGCAGTCCACAGACATCGCTGACCACCAAAAGAGATGAGGCTTGGGGGTGATGTTGCTCAGGTTTGACCCGAATGGCCAGCCAGGACTGGGCTGTCCAGAGACAGCACACTCTCAGGGCTTTGGGACTCACCTGGTGGGGAGCAGGAGAAGGAGTAAGGAGGAATCTCCTTGCTTCATCCCAGGAACCTGAACTTTATAGGCCCCACAGCAGGAAAAGGGGGGGGGGATCTTCACTGTTAAAGCTAACTGTTAATCAATTGCTGCCCTGTAGTTAAACTCCAACCATGGTGTCTGTATCTTTGTTGAGGGATGGGGTGGCAAAGTCCAGATTTTAATTTAATTTAATTTTAATTTAATTTTTAGATTTCTATGCCGCCTCATTTGCGAAAGCAATTCTCGGCGGCTTACAGAATATACAGCAATAAAATATTCTGTATACAACAATTATACAATACACATCCAAAGAACAGAAAAGAAAAAGAAACAGTGCTTAACAACCAGAATGATACAATATCCAATATATAATAATACAGTATGCACAAAAATTACACAATACATCCTACAAAAAATGGCCCATAACAGAAACAATAATCAATATAAAATACAAAAATTATGCACTAATCACAAAAATCATAACATATCAAACACCAAAGTACAGTAAAATATAACAATACAATAATATGTAACAATGCAGTAAAAATAACAATGCAATAAAATATAACAATTCAATAAAAGGTAACAGTGCAATAAAACGTAAAAGACCAACACATACATTTACAACTGTGGCAAAGGGACCATCATCTCCTGAATCATCAACCAGCCCTCCCCAGGTGTTCCTCACTCCTCAGGCCAGGTGGGTAATGGGCCAGTGTCTGGCAGCAAACAGTTTTTAAGCAGACACTGGCCCTCTCCAGGTGTTGCTCTTCTTCTGGCCAGGTGGGTAGGGGAATTCAGCCCTACCTTCTAGTCAACTCTGAAGGCCAAACTATGCATTACAGAGCCCATCTTTAGAAGTTGAAATCAAGTTAGTGTTCCAAAGATGGGATTTGGGTCTGTGAAATCACACTTAGATTTGAAGCCCATGTTTACATCCAGAGATCAATCAAAGCAAACAAAGCAAGTTAATTTACAAACTACAGAAGATGCAAAAAGATTCTGATGCAATATGATGTTCTCAATGTTTGAAGGATTCACTTTTCTGATCACTGTATGCCTGTAGTGTGTGGTTTGATCTTAAAATATAAATAGGTCTTAGAAGGTATATACTTTTTCAGGTTTGGAACAGTGGTGGGATGTCAAAAAATTTACTACCCCACCGTGATGTCATCACAGTGTGGATGGAGCTAACATCATGAGATCATGACATCATGGGCAGAGCCAGCATCATGAGGTCATGATGTTGTGGACGGGGCCAAAGGAAATAAATAAATAAAAATAAGCACACACACGCACACCCCTCAACCCACCCACCCACCCACAACACAACCCCGTAAAATAAATAAATAAATAAATAAAAATAAATAAATAAATAAAATAAAAATACATTCAAATATAGCCACCCACCCAAACATCCACCCACCTACCCCAAACACAAATCAATCAGAGCTTTTAAACCAGAGCTTAAAGCTTATTCTGACTAATCTTTCTCACACTAGGTCAGATGGAAGGAACTACAGAATGAACTCACCACAAGATGGCTTCATTTTGGCACTTTTCAACTTTTCAACAGTTAAAGAAGTTAGGTACTAAGTCTTTGCCTAACCAGTTCTCTAGGATAATATGCCTTAATGTAAATATAAAACAGCTGTACCTCCTTAAGGGTTCTCCAATTGGAATAGCAATTGGAACAACACAAGTGTAGCTTATTGATGAGGCAACTCCAAGACTTTGTTTAAAAACCCCAAGCCTTTTTAGGAACTGTGGTAGTATGTCAATATAGGTAAAGGTATAAAATACACACAGACACACCACATCCAAAGGTGAGTCACTTACCCTGGTGAGCAGGCTATAGGGAGCTTCAGGCTAGCAGCTTCTCTTCCTCCTCCCCACTTGGGAGGACAGTAAGGAGGCCGTGCATACGCGCCAAGCACTGTAGGGGGGCATGCACAAGTGGGGGAACCAGTGAAAAGGTAAGCCCCGAAGGTGGTTCCCCCCAAAAGCTGCTACCTGTTCTCTGGGACACTGGGGGAAAGTTACTACCGGTTCTGGCGAACTGGTGATAACCTGTTACATCCCATCACTGGTTTGGAAGCCAGTAATCTTCAGTATTTGTTTGTCCCAAACCCACTCATTTCCTTTCTTTTAAGGTGCTGTTCTCACTCAGCACAAAGTTAAGGCTTCCATAACAAGGCAAGAATTGCTTGGGTTATTTATCTTGCATTTTTGCCCTCTTACATTTCATGTCTGCTGAGTGCAAATTGTAACCATGATTGGCCCTCAACAGATCTGTTTTTGATTTATCACTAACATGTTGGTATCCCTCAGTAAGTGGAAATTCCACTACTTGTAGAAAAAAGTTTTAAGAAAAAAGACACCTTATTCTGATCTTATTTATGTCCCTGCCTCTTGTTTTGTATCAAGAGAAACAGATTTCATACCACTGTATGCTGTGTGGTAGACCCTTGAGGTTGTTTTGATCCAAGCTTAAGAAAGGAAAGATGTTGAGCTAAAGCTTTCAGCTCAGTGCTTCTATTTTAATTGAGTTGCTAACAGAACATCTTTGGGTTCTGATCTCCGAACTGCTTCATGAGGAAAAAATGCCCAATGCTTTCGATCATAGCAGAAACAGTAAAAGTTAAATTTGGCAAAATGCTTAGGAATAGCAATGACTCGCTTCTGTTAAGTTCATGATAATTAGCATATTACTCCATTGTTTCTGCAATCCTGTTAATCATTCAATAATACAGTGTTACCCCGCACTTTACATAGTGAAAAATTTGCATAATGAAGTGTTCATTGTGCAAGGACGATACCCCGCACAATAGAAGAAACCATTCATTATGCGGGGTTTTCAGTAGCCGGGGTATACCCGCTCAATGGGAATAGTAACAAATACAATAGTAACAAGTGCAGTAAAACCCCGGATAACGTTATGACTTGGTTCCACAAGTCATGACGTTATCCAATTTTTAGCGTTGTCCGTTGCATGCATCAAACAACGCTAAAAAAAAAGCCCTGACTTCAGGGACAAACCGTGTGGTTTGTCCCTGAAGTCATCGCTGGGGGGATGGATTGGGCTACCCAATCCACCCCACCCCACCCCAGTGATCTCTATGACTGCAATAGGGTTGGGGGAAGGTGTGTGCCTTTCCCCCGACCCTACTGCAGTCGCTGTGAATGAACAACGGGTGAGGAAATCCCCAGCGTGCACACTGGGGATTCCCTCACCCCTCTTCATGCACAGCGCTTGTAGCTTGGAATGCAGGGAGGTGGGGGGAAGAGGCACAATCTCATGCCTCTTTTTCTCCTGACCTTCCTGCACTCCAAGCTAGGGGGTTGGGGAAAATACCCACCTCACCCGCAAGGGCAGTGACTGCCCTTGCAGGGGGTATTTCCCCCCAACTGCCCCCCCGCTAGCTTTAAAAGCAAAAAATCAGGAGGAAAGAGACCTATTTCCTCTTGATTTTTCTTGCTTTTAAAGCTATGGGGTTGGGGGGGGGATAAATACCCACACCCACCCTGCAAGGGCAGTGACTACACTTGCGGGGTGGGGGGTATTTCTCCCAAACATCCCCATGCTAGGTTTAAAAGCAAAAAAAAAAAAAAAAAATCAGGAGGAAAGAGACCACTTTCCTCCTGATTTTCTTGCTTTTAAAGCTAGTGTTGGACTGCCCTTGTGGGGTGGGTGGTATTTTCCCCCAAAACTCCCTCAAGCTTTAAAAGCAAAAAAAAAAAAAAAAAAAAATCAGGAGGAAAGAGACCTTCCTGCACTCCAAGCTAGGGGGTTTGGGGGAAAATACCCGCCCACCCCCACAAGGGCAGTGACTGCCCTTGCAGGTAGTATTCCCCCCATCACACCCCACCCTGCTAGCTTTGAAAGCAAGAAAATCAGGAGGAAAGACACCTCTTTCCTCCTGATTTTCTTGCTTTTAAAGCTAGTGCTGGGAGGAAAATACCCCCCATCCCCCACAAGGGCAGTCACTGCCCTTGTGGGGGGTGGGTATTTTTCCCCAACCCCCTAGCTTGGAGTGCAGGAAGGTCGGGGGGAAAGAAGCACGAGATCGTGCCTATTCCTCCCCCACCTTCCTGCATTCCAAGCTACAAGCGCTGTGCTTGAAGATGGGTGAGGGAATCCCCAGCTTGCACACTGGGGATTCCTTCACCTTTTCTTCATTCACAGCGACTGCAGTAGGGTCGACCCTAACTGCGGGTGGGGGGTAGTTTGGGTAGAAGTTCTACCCAACCCCCAACCCCCAGCAGACCATTGCCTCAGATAACGCTAATGAATCATTATCCAATGCAAGTTTTTTCCAAAAAACTTGCATCGTTATCCAATTCTAGCATTATCCGATGCAATCGTTATCCGGGGTATTACTGTATGTGCCTTCATCTCACCAAGAAGTGCAATTTTGTTTTGTTTTCCAAAAATGGCATGACACTATGAGATCAGCTCATGTGAGCTCATTAACCAATGAAGATTTCATATCTGGTGCTTGCCATATAACTAATTTGTTATTTTTAAAAAATAATTGTTTAGATTTCTTTTCTAGATTGTAATGTGCTAGATCTCATAGAGCTTTCACATTCTGGCTTAGAAATTCTAAGTAGACAATAACACTATTAATTGATCCTCTGACTACAGTATAAGACTAGACTTACTTTTAAAAAATGTTAGACAGCAACTGAACTGGTTTGAGTGGAAGGTTTTTTAAAGACTGAATTATTGAATCAAGCTATCATATAACAATTGTGCTCATTTCACATGCTAGCAAGGTCATGCTCAAGATAATGCAGCCTAGGCTTCAGCAATATGCAGGTCTAGAACTTTCAGAAGTGCAGGCTGGGTTCCGAAAAGATAGGAGAACTAGAGACCAAATTGCCAACATTTGCTGGATCATGGAGAAAACAAAGGAGTACCAGAAAGAAGTCTACTTCTGTTTCATTGACTACACCAAGGCCTTTGATTGTGTGGACCACAATAAACTGTGGCAAGCAATTAAAGAGATGGGAATACCAGACCACCTCATCTGTCTTATGAAAAATCTGCACGTAAGTCAAGAAGCAACAGTTAGGAAAGGATATGGAACAATTGATTGGTTTAGAACAGGAAAAGGAGTACGACAAGGTTGCATATTGTCACCCTGCTTATATAACTTATATGTAGAGTAATGTGCAATGAGGAGCTAGATAAATCACAAGCTGGAATTTAATTTGCTAGGAGAAAAATCAACAACCTGAGATATGCAGATAATACTACCCTAATGGCAGAAAGTGAAGAAGTTTTTTTAGGATGAACGAGGAGAGTGCAAAATCTGGCCTGAGACTCAACATAAAAAAAAACACAAGATAATGGCAACTGGCCCTATCACTCCCTAACAAATTGAAGGAGAAGAAATGGAAGCAGTGACAGACTTTATCCTTTTTAGGATCTGAGATCACTGCAAATGGTGACTGCTGTCATGAAATAAAAAGACAATTAATTCTTGGGAAGCAAGCTTTGAGAAACTTAGGGAACATAATCAAAAGTAAAGACATCACCCTGCCAACAAAAGTATGCATAGTCAAAGCAATGGTATTCCCAGTAGCAATGTATGGTTGTGAGAGCTGGACCATAAGGAAGGATGAGTAGCACAGAAGAATAGATGACTTTGAAATGTGGTGCTGGAAAATTTTGAGACTACCCTAGACAGCAAATAGATCAAACAAGTTAATTCTGAAGGAAATCAACCCTGACTGTTACTTGAAAGGACCAATATTGAAGATGAAGCTAAAATACTCTGGACACCAAATGAGAAGAGGACTCACTTGTGAAGGCCTTGATGCTAGGAAAGATCAAAGACAAAAGGAGAAGGGGGCAGCAGAGGATGAAATGCCTAGATGGAATTGTTGACGCAGTGGATGTAGAGCCAGCCTTTTGGAGAGGAAGGAATACAGTGAATATGCAGAAGAAGAGGAGAACTGTGTCAGTTGATCCCACCCTGGTGTCCTCATATTCACTGGCATGTCTTCAAAGGGGTCATTCTTCATAAATAAATG
This sequence comes from Furcifer pardalis, assembly GCA_030440675.1. NCBI lineage: Eukaryota > Metazoa > Chordata > Lepidosauria > Squamata > Chamaeleonidae > Furcifer > Furcifer pardalis. The sequence continues at coordinate 3,446,023 of CP126892.1, read as the reverse complement.
GCTCTCCAGATGTTAATGGTCTTTAATTGCTGTCATCCCTTATGTACATCAGATGTTTGGGAATCCAGGAAAATCACATGGTGGACCCAGCTGGACATGCAGAATTAGCCCATTACATGCATGCAGATGGCAGAAGTGTGTGCCTTTACAATGGGACAGAAGTGCATGAATGGAGATGCTTTTTCATACCTTTTCCATAGAGTCCTCGCTCCATTTGTCCTGAAGGTTTCTGTTGCAGATCTAAAAATGAAATAAAAACAAAATTGTCCTTTGCCCTAAGATTTTTATCAGTGGCCATAAGGTTAAAACCCACAGACTGAGAAGCAAATCAGGAAGGTGGACTAACTTCTTCTAGTTCATATCCCTGTGTTCATAGTGATGCTGCATGGTTACTTCTCCCTGAGAAATCATACAGTTGTATGATATATTTCCAGCTGGGCATACCTATTTTCATGCATTTAATATGCATCATTGAGGCCAAATAGGATCATTCTCTGAGATTTGCTCATGCTAGATATACCACTATCCTTAAATATCAACTACTGTGGAGATGAGTAAAAACATATGACTGTTGCAGAAAACAATGTGGCAAGTTAGATTCAAAGAATGCTGCTGCTAATGTTGCGTACTGAAGCCAAACTTCTTTCATTTTGGGAGCTATCAAGTTGTGCAATTATGTGGAACGTTAAGAGCTAAGCAAACGTAAGTCCAAATCTTATATAGTAAGAAGTTCATGGAGATTTAAGTCATGAATCTGGCTGCTGTTAGATGAATTTAAAAAACCCTGATTTCAAAACCTGCATTTTTTCAAATCAATTTGTGGCTACATGGAGTATGAATTAAAGTTTACATCCATTGATAAAGTCTTGTAAAACACATTATTTTCATAGCTATATACCAGTGATGGCGAACATTGACACTCCACATGTTCTTGGACTTCAATTTCCAGAAGCCCAAGTCAGCACTCCTGCTGATCAGGGCTTCTGGGAATTGAAGTTCAACAACAGCTGGAGTGCTGAGGTTCACCATCACTGCTATATACTGATCACATGCATCACCTGATGTTGAAACATGAACTTTTCCTCAATAAATGAATCTCTAAATATACTAATGGGAAATATAAATGAATTCACCTGGGCACATACACAAAATTGGTATAATTTATGCCACACAAACATTGGTTTAAAACAAACAACTTCCTCAGGATTGTTTCAAGTAACCCATGTTAGGGGCATAAAATGTAAGATTGAATGTGAGTCTTGTAAATGAGTAAATTAGGCGATTCACAAGGTAATTAGTATTTGGCCCTCAACCTGCTGGGTATTCATTTACCCACCTCAGAAAGAAGGGAGGTTGAGTCAATGCTAGCAGCAATTTTGGTTGCAGTACAACAGTTTAACCACTGCACCACTAGAGCTCATCATAGAATATTTATTAGACACAGAATACTTTCTGTATCCCCATTCTCACATGCATAATATTTACCATCAACTGTTAGCAAAGGTACCAACTCTTTAGGGTAGGGAATGGCTTCTAGGTCCCAAAGTGACAGCTCAGCTCATTATCCACATTTACTTGGTGCAATTTCTGCTATTCATCTGAGTAATTAATAAACACAGTGTTGTGGGCACATTCAGTTGCTATGGAAATGGCTGTATCTTTTGCAGGTCTCCAGAGGACTTTGAACAAATCAACTGTGCATTTGACCTGACTTTGTCACCTTCTACTGTTTACAGTGAAATAAGCTATGACTCCTGGGAGCAGTGTTTGAATTTCTCTCTACCAGCAAAGTTCTGCAAAACTGCATAGCAATTATCCCCATTGAGGCTTACCAAATACAGTTCCCAGACCTTATTAATTATATTTCCGAAAGGAATAGTATTAAGCTTTTTCCATTACATAAAAAAAAACTCTGAAGAATGAAACATGAGGTACATTAAGGTAAGTGGAAGTATGAAAGATTGGTGGCCTTAAATTGATAATATACAGTCTTTTAATTCATCAAGTACCTTGACCTGACAAATTAACCTAAACATTTACATAATGTTTATGCTGGGTATGTCAGCATAAGTCTATTTCTACTTTGTAGTACTGTTGTGGCTATTTAATTAGAACATCTCAACTTTTTAATGGTTGATATAGGAGGTATTTGGATTAAGCCAGCCTTGACAGCATGCAATTATCATTAGCTGCCTGGATAACTGAATGAGTTAGATATTTGGGCTGCAGAGCCAGAGGTTAGGAATTTAATTCACTACCATGTAACTCAGAATAATCAACTTGTGTGGCTTTCAGAAAGTTTCACAGTCCCAAGATACTTCTAGGATACAACACTAGTGAGTACTCTCTATCTAGAAAACCCTGAACAGGACTGCCACAAGTGAGAATTGACTGGACAAAATACAATTATTATTAATTTATTCTCTTAATTTAGGGTTGGGCAAACCTACATGCAAATAACTATTTTATCTTCTTGAGATGGGGAGAAGTGCAAATATTTCTGTACTCTCAGTAAACAGCTTTCTCATGATGGTTCACAAATAAAATGGTAAAATGATAAACCACAAAATATAATACATTAAAAAAGATAAATGAAAACATTTAAAACAAAGCTTTTAAAAAAGGGACAGTTAAAGCAGCAGCAAAATGTAGAATGGTCTAATTCTCCAGTTAACAGGGAACTAGAGCATCTTAGCCTTAAGTGTCTCTTTAAAATAAGTCAAGACATGAGCCAATCACATCTCTGGTTAGAAGACAATAAAACAGAGATGAAGCTACCAGTCAGATCATCTGAGTCCTATTCTGTTGTTATTGACCCAGCAGTGGAATAAGCAAGTACAGTATCTCATGGGGTGACAACACTGTTGAAATAAAATGGATTCTGATTCAGGTTTTTTGAAGTTGGTTCAATGTCATGTGGTCTTTATATTGAGGTATGTGCTCTCTTGGGACAACTTTTAGTTCTGTTGTAAGCTGTGCAGTATATTAATCCAAAGGACAACATGATATTTCAAATCACTGCATTTATAAGTGAATTGGTGCTTCAGGGCTGCAATTGTTCCTCCCTCATTATGTTGAAAATCATGTGTTTTTTCTGTAAGTCTGTTGTGTTGTGTTGTGCTTTGTCCTTGAGTAAAGAATTCTTCACTGCTGGTCTAAATCACTTTATTTTCAAAGTGCCATGGTGCTAGATCGATGTTACGGATTGTTTCGCAGACTGCACTTTTCAGTACTTTAAGTGATGCAGTGCTAAAGTTGTAGATTTTTAAAAGTTGCGAGGTCAGACTGCAAGGTATCCTGCACTCCTAAACCCATCATCTGACCACTGAAAATATGGCAAGCCACAGAGACAAAATTTGCTTTGACACAGGCAATCACATGTACAAAAATGATTTTAAAAATCAGGACTGGAATCAATTCCAAATAAAAAAATTCTCAGTTTTTTTAAAAGGTTTCCATCTTTTAAAAAAGTCCTTAGGTATAACATCATGTGACTGGCAATTTTTAAATTGATTTAAAGTATAGTAATCCCAATGTGAAAACAGGAATTTTAAGATTTGAAATTGAACTCTTGGAAATCTAAATCTTGTTGTTAGTCAAATCTAGAATAGATTTACTGAATTGATGGGATTGACCTGTATGGACTTGTAATACCTATCATTCATTTACCTGGTCTACACTAGGTGAAACTAACAATAGGATATAGTGTAAAATGCCTCTTAGAAAAAGATGAATACAAGTTGACACTAACAACAATATTATAAGCAACCAAACAGATTGTATCATAGTTAATCAGTAGTAATGGAACTCTGTTAAATTAATGAAACTTATTCCACAAATGATATAAATTCAGATCATAAATCTGTCACCATGGTAATATAATACATTGTGAAAGACAAAGCAAAGTTGTAGAATCATGCAATAGAAGTTACAACAGAAACAACCCAGAACAGTGCTTTTAAAGATGTAATATATACTATTGGGGGCGGGGGCACCTCAAAAACCAAATTTGAAAATGTGCATTGTACAATGTTAAAATATCCATAATTCTACTATGTGGAACAGAACTATGGGAATTAATGAATCCTGCTATTTAAAAAAAATGGAAAAGCAGTCAAAATGTGAACATGCTGCAGGATGGTTATAGTTTTTTGGATCCATAATGGCCCAGGGAAGCATGAAGACAAATGGGGAAAAAGCCAATAAATTTAAAAAAACATAAAATGTAGAAAACCCAAATGCTTCAATCACATAATGGCCCAAATGCTGCTGCTTAGCATAGAAAATGCACTAAAGATGGCCCATTGAATCAATGGGAATTTGATGGGTTCCATTTATTCAAATGGGTCTCCTTTAACTATGACTCTTTATAGCAGGGCTGGGCAACCTACAGCCCGTGGTCTGGATCCAGCCCATGACGTCAAATAACCCGGCTTCCAGCCGCTGCCGCTACCACCACTGGAATCAGCTGCGAACTCATTTATGGCTGTCATTTATGACAGCTGTGGACATGTTTACAGCAGCAGTAAATGGCAGGGGGACCACCGGTCCAGTCCCCTTAACTGTCTGAGGGAGCATGACCCAGCCCCTGACTTAAAAAGGTTGGCAACCCCTGCTCTATAGTAAGGTAAGTCACAGAGTAGGTCCATTGATAAAGATTATTACCATTTTAATCAGTGAAACTTATGGAAGACTTGATTAATCATTGATCCAATGGGCCTACTCTACTGCAATTAGTATAGAAAATATTTTGCTCACGAAAGCTAACAATAAAAATATAGCAGTTAGTCTTTAAAGTGCTACAGTGTTTTTTATTTTATTTTATTTATTTTGTTTTGTTTTGTTTTCTGATAAGCCTGAACCACAGACTAACATGGCTACTATTTAAAAAAATACTTACACCTGATCTTTGAGGGTGAAATAAATGGAAAAAAATATGCAGTGCAAACATGTAAAAAAGTAAAATAAGAAATCTAAAAGAAATAGCAAGAAAGATGAAAACAGTGTGAAGAATCTTGGTTACTGGCTTGAATGCTATGCAAAACCAGCATTTAAAGCTGCTAAATCTTAAAGTCAAGATAGCCATGATGTTGAGAAGAACAAGACAATGACTAAGGTGAAATATATAATAATAATGCAATTTGCAGTGTTTTCCAAATGAGCAGGTAATATCCCTCACAATTTGGTGAGATGGAATCTATACAACAGACATACATTTTTGAATGTCTTATTTGCACCAATAGACAAATCAGCTGTAAATTTTATAGAACATGATCCAAAATTAATACTCTGTTTTGATTTGTTAGGATCATGATCTCTGGTTTACCAGTAGATTTCTACTTTATCACTAGGAACACACCTTGTTTTAAAATGGCACTGTTAAAGCTAAACACTGATTTCTTTTTTATCATTATTGCAGAGTTGCAAAGTTATTCACAATGGTCTTGTTCTTAGTGGTCTATGAAAACAAAATGGGTTTTGTTAATCATTTCTTTATGGTACGTCCTGTTGCTAAGTGCAACTAAGCTTTTTCAGTGCCTAATACATGGCTTGATCCTTTTTTTTACAGGAACATTCTACTGTGTTTGGTAAGTCTTATTACAAATTGTGTTTAAACTTGCAGCTGTATTGTTCAGGACTACAAAAAACCCAGGGAGTGTTGGTTGGGTATCAAGGGAGGCAGACCTTCTGCCTCTAAAGCAGTGTTTACCAACCTTTGGTTTTGGAACTTCAATTCCCAGAAGCCTAAATTAATTTCCCAAAGCACTGATCAGCCAATATACTGCCTTAGGCTTCTGGGAATTGAAGTTCCCCTACGGTGTGGGGGCAGGGCCGTAGCCAGGAGTCTAGATGGGGGGGGTTCCCCATGTGGGGAACCATTGCTTAAATTCAGAGCAGCTTCTGAAATGGCACTAAATAGAAAAGGAATGGGCAATAGATTGACTGGGGGTGTATGTGTGACATGTGTTATCACCTTATTCACTTTTGTCATGTCCAAGCCTCCATTTAGGTGTCTTCTTCTGCCACCATTGCTGGGGGGGGGGCACATTTCTTTAATAGGTCCATTCCCACTTTAAAATAGGGCATAATCTCTTTTTTCTTTTTTTAAAGAAAAAATTGCACTGTAAAAGTTGAAACACCAACAGGAGAGGTGACTTCATGGAACTTAATCAGCCCTGGCGCACTGGTGCCCAGATCAACCTCTGACCACTGAGGAATCATGGATGGCTTCAAAATGGTTGATATTCATTCTTCTGCAGTTTCCCTGGCTCCGGTTTGATGTTAAAAATACCAGGCTTCACTGCTGTTCACTTCCCAAACATATCTCTGTCAGTTGTATTTGTGCAACTAATTTCATTTATCAGATAATTAAGCAGCACAACAAATCATAACATCTTTCTCCTCATTTTCCTAATATTCTATCTCCTTCTCCTCCCATTGGCATTGTTCGTTTTTTAAACAAAGAACGGGCTAGTACTATCTACTGCAGGTATGAACTTTATGTTGTAATAAATGATTTTTCCATCTATGAGTCCATTGATTAGAACATATTGAATGTAGCCATTTTTTGCCCACCCCCCAAACTTTCTCTTTTTCATTCACAGTGTGGACCTAGATTTGTGTGCAGTTGCCCATGTTGCAAAGTAATTATCAGAGAATATAATGAAGTTTCTCCTCTGCCATCACCCTTTTATTTTCCCCTCCTCCTTCCTTGGTTAAAGGAAGACTTGGCTCTTCTTCCCCATGATCTTTTGCAGAATAATGGATGATATTTCTTTTGATTGTTCTCTTTGTTCAAATAGGAAGCCAGTATGGATGATTAGACTTCCTCTCAAATGTCATCATTTCTGCTGCTCTTGTAATGTGGACTATGATATCCTTTGAAAATATTCAATTAATCTAGGAAGGCTTGCATTGGACTACTTAAACATTGAACTTTATGTTGCCAGAAAACATTAAAGTTGCTCTCACTTTTGCAAACAAGGGTGGAAATTACTGCCGGTGTCACAGCATCAGTTATTTCATTGTTATTTTGGCGTATTGAAAAACCAAGGAGATGTCTTTGGTTTACAAAAATGGTCATTTTTCACTGAAAAAATAATAATATCATGCCATACCCTTTGGATCTTTCAATACTGTAACACAGTGTTTCCCAAATTTTGGTTCTTGGACTTCAATTCCCAGAAGGCTAAATCAGTCCACTGACTGATCAGTGCTTTGGGGAATTGACTTAGGCTCCTGGAAATTGAAGTCCAAGAACCAGAATTTGGGAAACACTACTTGTAACATAATCTTTCTCAATATACTATACTAGTGATGGCAAACCTTTTAGAGACTGAATACCCAAACTGCAACCCAAACCCCACTTATTTATCACAAAGTGCCTACAGAGCAACAGGGGAGGAAGGAAGTGCTCTCATTGGGCTGCTGGGCAGAGGGGGTGGAGTGAACTCTGTGCTGGGGGAGGGAGGAAGCATTCCTATTGGGCTGCTGAGCAGAGGGGTGGGGCAAACTTTGTTCTGGGGTGACTGCATGGGTGCCCACAGACAGACCTCTGAGAGCTACCTATATACTACCACATCACTGTACTATACTAATATTTTTTGTTGTGAAACTCAATGTAGTGAGCACTACTGACTGAATAGACAAATAAAGGGCCAAGGTCTGACATCCTACTAACATAGTCTGATGGAACTTTCTTTCCCTCTTCTTTCTAATGCAGCCCTCAAGCCTACTCCCCAAACCAGCCCTATAGTTTCCTAATTTGCTGGAGTAGTTTAGAAAACAATGCCAAAGCCTGTGATGGGAGTGTAGCAAGTTCTTTTTTGCCCTCCCCTTCTGATTTCATTGACAGAGATGCCTCTGTCAGCAGATATCCTCTCCTGGATTCTAGCCAAGGACTTTAATTGTAACTGCAATGCAGTAAAGGCTCCTAATTAGAATGAGACAATATGCTGATATTTGTTTTCCTTCATTAATTAATGTCCAAGCTACTTTTCAAGCCCTAGCACCTTCCAAGGCTGTGTAGCAATAATGTATAAAATATAATAGTATAGCAATACAAATATAAAATCCCATCTGATGAAAGGATGGGAGTTTATATACGCACATCGTGTGTATATTTTTGGCTGGCCTATAAAGGGATCACCTCCCAATAGAGTTTGCCATTTATTTTGAGCCAACACAGCTGTCACCATTTCCACTGAATACAATGTTAGGAATTCAAATTGACATGCATAGGGTTTTAAGTATGTCTATCTATCTATCTATCTATCTATCTATCTATCTATCTATCTATCTATCTATCTATCTATCTATCTATCTATCTCTATCTATCTATTGATATTTATATCTATATCTATCTATATCTATACCTATCTATCTATATCTATATCTATATCTATATCTATATCTATATCTATATCTATATCTATCTATCTATCTAACTATCTATCTATCTATCTATATCTATCTATTGATATCTATATCTATATCTATATATATCTATACCTATCTATCTATATCTATATCTATATCTATATCTATATCTATATCTATATCTATATCTATATCTATATCTATCTATCTATCTATCTATCTATCTATATATATACACAGTATATGTATATGTATATAGATAGATAGACTAACTCGCTTAAAGAACAGAATTTTCTCTGAATGGTCACCTCGCTTAACAACAAAAACTGGGTTTCACAATCCCCCCCCCCCAGCCAGAAGTCACAATTGGTCACTTACAATGGTGTTTCACTTAAAGAGCAAACTTGCTTAAAGAACAATCCCGTGGAATACATTATGCTCTTTAAGCAGTGGCTTCACTAGGGGGGGCTAGGGGGGCTCCAGCCCTGGGTGGCGCTTTTTGGGCTATGTATGTTCTTGGACTATAATTCCCAGAAGCCCTAGTGAGAGCGGGCACCAGGATCCACCAGGGGGCGGCACATTTGACTTCAGCCCTGGGCAGCTGAATTTCACATGACGTTACTGTCTTTAAGCGAGATACCCAGTGATGGGATGTCAAAAAATTTCCTACCACACCATGACGTCATCACAGTGTGGGCAGAGCCAACGTCATGACATCATGATGTCATGTGTGGACCCGACATCATGATGTCATGATGTTGTAGGCAGGGCCAAAAAATAAAAATTAAAAAATAAATAAATTAAATTAAATTAAATTAAACACACACACACCTCTCAACCCACCCACCCAACCAAAAAACCACAACACAAACCCATAAATAAAATAAATAAATAAATAAATTAAATAAAAATTAAATAAAAAAATACACTCACACACACCCCAAGCACAAATAAACCCACCCCAAACACAAACCCCTCACTTACCCTTGGAAGCAGTGGTGAAAATTAGATTCATGATTAGATTTAGGTAACACAGGTGTAAAAGCAAAATGGTAACTGGTAATTATAACATAATTACCTAAAAATTGCAATTTTCAGTTAACAATATTACTTGTTAGTAGTTAAATAAGTAGGCATTCCAAAGTTGTGGTGAAGCCACTATGGTCTGCCAATTGTAGTTCCTCCAGGGATTCAAACCAATCCTTTGAGTCATCCAAGCGGTTTCACTAAATAATTCATTTGTCTCAGGCCCACCCCTGGATGAGTAAATTTTGATTATTAGGAAGCACCCCTTATGTTCTTAAGCTGGCACCAAATGGGCTTACGTCAAATCCACTTCATGCACAATGTATGGATATCATTAATCCTGCTCTGACACCACCACCACCCCTATATGGACAGCTGGATATATCCTTTCACTTCAAGAAAAACCCAATTGTTATGTTTTTGCTACTATTAAAGTCATTGGTGAAAAGGTTAGGCACCTTAATCATAAACACTTGAGTCAACCCTAATTATTATTAGCTACTTCCCCCACCTATTTTCTGGAATTCTATCAATATAGGTTTTTTGGCTAATGATGTACTGGTAGTTTTCAAATGTCAGATCATGTCATTGACTTCAATTACATTCATATTGCTGTAGCAGAAGAGCAAACAAATGGAAGCAATTAAATACAGACAGAAGCTAATTAGCAAATCTCTCCCATAACCTGCTAGCTGTTTTAATTTATATATACATTTGTCAAATTGTCTCCATAGAAGCATCTCAACATGTCCTAAAATATCTTTAGTTAGTTATGAGCTCTATAGAGTATGGTATGATCATTACCTTTTCCAAGCCACCTATAGTTGACTGAGTGGGTGGGAATCAACTAATGTAGATAGGGGACATTGGAGCTATCTAGTTCATGCTTAAAAGGGTCTTATCTTCAATAAGATCCATTTAAACTTGCATTTGAGCAGTCCTACAACTTCTATGGAAGACATTTTTTCTCCAGTAAGAAAGTTCCAAAAAGCAGTACAGTCCACTCCAATTTCTCCCCCTGTCCATTACTAATGTCCCTTTCACCAACTTTTGACAACTGCTACTCATGGAGACTACCCCCACCCTTTAAAAAAAAAATCCTTCCCACACATCTTTGCTGCATCAGATTCAAGTACCAAATGGCACTTCCAATGAATCTAGAAGTATGCTGCATCAGTTAGGGAATTTTTTTTTAATTTGTAAAAAGACAAATATTGTGTTTTTAGGTGTTGAGAGTTGTGTTAGCTGCCCTGGGTCTTTTTGAGGAGGGTGGCATAAAAGTTGGGTTAAATAAATAAATAAGGAACTTCTCTCTTTCCTTTAAATATTACAGTCCACTGCATATGTCACAGGGGTACACTACAGTGAATGCTGCCCACAGCTTTGCTTGGGAGTGAACTAACCAACTGCACAGATAGCAAAATAAGATAATCAAGATCAGTCTCACTTCCACAAAATGAATGGTAGCCCTAGCACTGTTTCAGAAAGGAGTAGGACAGCTTGCAGAAAACATAGGTGGTCACAATAAAATAAGACAACCCAAACCATACCAGAAGTGACCCAAATAGCAAGCGATATGCCTGTCTAACTGCCCTCTAAGTTCATAAACTGTGCACAAAATGTTTCCATCATCAATCTAGAATTAGGTACTTGTAAGACTGATGGTTTCTAGGCTAGGCAAGACCATTCTGTGGGTAATATGAATTCCCCTAGTACAATCAAGTCTTGGAAGCATAAGCAATCAATTGTGTCAACAGATGGGTTTATGAAAAGACACTGCAAGTCAGGATGGTTCATGGCTCAAGCAGATGGCAGGGGAAACTATGGTTCCCCAGCTTCTTGACATGGGCCACAACTGCCTAAAATAGTAAGCAGAAAATTATGATCTGAACACTGGAAATATTCTAAAGCTTGACTGAACACCACCTACAGCTTAGATTGAAGTGAAACATATGCCTATGTATTGTGCAATTAAAACTGCACAACGTTAGAAGCATATGGACACTTTTTTACTTCTGCTGTGCAATATTTTCCTGGTCTAAGAAGACAAAGATGGATTTAGGACATTTGTACAGCTCCTGAAAATATGTAAACAATGTATCAGCAGTAATGTCAAGTGCATTGGATAAAGGTACTCAAGGTCTTTCACTGAATAAAGTTAAACATGCTTACAAGAGGTGTAGCAATGCTATCTTTGAGTGCAGCATTGTCCTTCCATGACACCAGATCTAGGGAACTGTGGCTTAATGCTGGTTAACCAAGCAGATAAAAGTTTATTATCCTAACCTAGATGGTATTGTAGACACAATGGGCACAGAGCTGAGTGAGTTGAGGAGGATGGTGGAGGACAGAAGTGCCTGGCAGACAGTGGTCCATGGGGTCGCAGAGGGTCGGAATTGACTGTGCGACTGAACAACAACAAATCCTAACCTTTGGTTTTTGAACTTCACTTCCCAGAAGCCTCAGTCAATTCCCCAAAGCATCCATCAGCCAATGTAGTGACTTAGGTTTCTGGGAATTGAAATCCCCCTGTGGGAACTGTGTCCCACATTGGAACCAATGCTCTAGACATTTGTGACTTGAGTTCACATGATCTTTTGCCAGTTGCCGTCTTACATGGGGCTGATGGGTTTTGAAGCACCTGGAGGACACAGGTTGAGGAATGCTGGCATACAAGCTGGGATGTATTTTTGCTTCTGCTGCTGCTAAATGTTTTTGCTTCCTGTTTGAAATGACAGCCTGAACATGAAATTTCAGTGGGATCAAAAGTAGACTAAACTAATTGGACTTTACAGACCTAGATAGATTGTACCTTCTGGGCTAACCTTGCATATGGTTTCAGTACCCTGTGGTTTGGAAAAGGAGTATTTCTTGTCACCTGAGGCATACGGATGCAATGAGTATAGTGTCTGCCAGAAACATTTCAGGAGGAGAGGGGAAGGGGAAATCAGCTGTAGCTATACAGCTGCTAATGAAATTTATCTGACAGTGTTACTGTTAAGCATGGAATGGATTAGCACTAAACCAATGTGACACCATATTCAGCATTAGCTGTTAGACACAGTAGCGCATTTCTTTCACAGGTGAAGACAATCTACATCTCTTTGACCAAATGAGTTTTACTACCTTGCTCTCTCATTCATGATTGCTCTGGCTGTAATTTACCAATCCCATCTTTTTCCGATTAGTAAAACTGAAGTTTTAATATGGCTCACTGCCCTTCGGTCAATTGAAACTCCCAGCTGTTTTCTACCCTCTGATAGACTCCCTCCTCCCAACTGCCTTTTAAGTATAGTTTCCTCTTTATGAAGAGGTGGAATACAAAATTGGATCCTACCATTTATGGGAGTTTTGGGAACTACCCTTAACCATGACATATCGTATAAGCAACAAAACAACCTTTAAAAAAAATAGACAAACCATAGCGGCGCCAGGCTAACTGCTATGTGTGATATGCTTGCACATACCAACACGGCTACCACTTCAAAAATTTAACAATGATAGCAAGCCAGCAATAAGAAGTCTTGCTTGCCAAAGCACCTTTATAGATGTATAGTTTGAAGCTTATCAACCCAGAGCACTGCTAAACTTAAAATGGAGCAGCTACTGCTAGTGGATTTTTAAAGCCGGCAACGGATGAAGGTCTCAAGCTATGAATTTAACATTTCATTGCAGTGCCTTAACAAAAAGAAAGACAGGAAAGGAAAGGAAACAGAATCTATGTGCAAAGCTACCCTGCAGGACTAGCACTGTAACACCAAATTGATTTTTTTTTACCTTTCACATATTGCCCAATATTCTTGCTTGTTGAAAGCTATATATCTGAAACAGAATATTTTAAAAATCTAGTCAGGATGTCTGGAGAGCTCCAGAACAGTCACCCTTCACTTTAAACAACTAGGCTAAATCAGGGTGGGAGGGGGGATTCATCACATGCTTTTTAATCCATATAAACATCCTCCTCCCCTTGCTGGTCTGTGACAAAAGGATATCAAAATTCATGATTGGTTACAGCAAAAACATCCAAAGGAAGGAGGAAAATAAAACCTAACAGAAATGAAAATAATCTTCATATTAGAGGTTAGGACAATCCAACTGTTATTCTCAATGGGACTTGTTTAGTCAGTGCTAATGTTGAATAAGGTAATGGGCCTATTTTAGTTTGAATTAACAATTGCATTTAGTCTATCATATTTGAAGAGAATCCAGACAAGGTGTCTTCATAATTCGACGACAAATGCCAGGCGTTTTGGGCAATATTACAATATTACTCTGCATTATTTCTCCAGGTGCAGAAAATCAAGAAACTGTCCAGCAGGATAGCTTCTTAAGGTTGGCTTCCTACCCAAAGAGGTGGAAAATAGATGACAAAAGGCAAAACTCCCTAGAAGGCATTTCTGTACATTGTGTCACTGGGTCCTACCTCACTCATGATTGCCAGGTGAATGGGCCTTCCACATCGGGGTGCGGTAACAACCTTTAGCTAACTCTTCAACAGGGATTAACTAGTAATACAACACACCAGGTGGCTCAGTTTCAGTCTAAGGGTCCTTATTTCTTCACGGGAAAGGAAGTTCAGCTTCTCCCAAGTCCTCTTGATTCCCACTTCTTCAAACCAGCATCACCAGTGTTTTGCAACCTAAAGAAGTACAGTACCCCTGCCACTGTCCTAATGGCTACAGGGCCAGCAGTACCATCAGCAGTACCATCTGCACCCATTGTGTGTGTGTGTGTGTGTGTGTGTGTATTTATTTATTTATTTATTTATTTATATTTGTTTATTGCCCTCCTCCCCGAAGGGACCCAGGGCGATTTCCAACACTTCAAAATTAAAAATTAAAAATCAAAAATTAAAAACTTAAAAACTTAATTAAAAGCTAGGTATTATAAATTTATATTTCCCATATAAGAAGGCTTTCAGGATCTCCATTCATGAGGACAGGAGATCTCAGCCTACAGCCCATGGGCCGGCCCTGGGCCATGGCACCATTTCATGCAGCCCACGTCACCACAGGAAGTGGAAACAGATGCATTTACAACAGCTGTAAATGCATCTGCAGCTGTCATTAACACATTTAAAACAGCTGTAAATGTGCCCAAGGCTGTCGTAAATGAATTTACAACAGCCATGGACACATTTTACAACAGCATTTATAGCAGGGGGAAATCATCAATCTGGCCTGCCCAGCTGTCTGAGGAGGCATGGTCTGGCCCACAGCTTGAAAAGGTTGAGAACCCTGGCTATAGGCACTACCTCTCCCATCCAGGGATCCTCCTTAAACAGGAAGGTTCATTCTGATGATAGTTGTGGGGATTTTGGCTGCTGTAACATTCCACAATGGCCTTCAGTACAGTCCTCCTCCCTTTCCTCCTCTCCAAACTCTTCTTCCCCCACCTTCTCCTACTTTTTTGCCTCCTGTTATTCCCCTAGTGCCCCCTCAGTCCATTTTTCTTCAATTACCACTGCCACCAGGACTTTATCCACCTTTTGGGAAATTCCCCCTTCCCATTGTTCCCCTGTCTCTTCTCAACTTGCCGCTCCTCTTGTTCTTTCATCCCTTTGCACCTTGTAGTAGGAAGGACTCATCTCCTTCAGAATCTTCTGTACTCCACTCTATAGGAGAGCTATGTGTCAGAAACTCCCAGTCAAGAGTTGCAGAGGGTGACAGATCATGAACCCTGGGGTTCTCCTCTCTATACATTGTAATGCACAAGTGATCTTATCCGGTTAGTCTTTGTCAATTGATAGCCAATGAGTCTCAGCTACAATAGCTCTCTCACTGCATATAAAGTGGGGTGCCTTGTAAGAACAAAACATTTCACAGCAATGTTTGAACCTTGTGTTGTTAAAATACTGTCAAACTTTGAATGGCAAAAGAAAAATAGTTCAAGGTTAAAGAATGGAAATCAGCAAGCTAATTTGCATTTGATCTTGCTGACAGCCACTGACGTACAACAATTCATACAAGCCAACATGAACAATTTACATCTCTCCAGTATGTTAGCCATCCAGAGAATTCATTGACAATCATTATTGATTGAGGGTCATTTGTGTAAAGGCCTGAAAGGACCTTCAACATCTTTCTTTCCATAGAAGAAATTCTCTGAGGTGTAACAGTTAAGAAATTAAAGAATTATTGGACATTTTTTTATCTCAGAAAGGATTTTTTGTTTAAGTGGCTTATCATCATTTTCAATAATTCCCTATCTCATTTCTCCATCAAGCGATTCTTTTAAAAGGAAGAAAAGTGCTTTGAGAAAAATCAATTTAAATATGCATGTATGTCTAAGTGTAACTGGGTAAAAAATGCAATAGCTGGCTGGATAACTCTGTGGTTTAGATATCTGGCTGGGGAGCCAGAGACTGAGAGTTTGATTCCCCACTACAAGGAGAAGAGCCAACATATAAAGCCTTAGGCAAACTGCACAATCCCAGTGTGCCTCCAGAAGAAGGGCATCCTTCTATCTAGAAAACCCAGGAAAAAGTCACCATAAGTCAGAATTGACTCAACAGCTTCTTCTCTGAGTGCCGTATCTGATTCAGAATACAGTATTGGTTATCTATCATTATGGCAATTAGCCTTCCATTTGCCTTTCACATCAGCAATTGCAGCATGACACCCATGTCACTGATCCAATTCTACAAGTCACTTTCTGGTCCTGAGCCCTTTTAGCACACAAAGTCCTCATTGGCCCTAGGCCAATATTGATGAAGCTATTGCCCTCCATCAAGATGAATTCAAGTGGGATTTAATACACTTGGGGATGATCACCCTTCCCTGTGGACTTAACCATCCAAGTCCATTAGTCCTCAGAGTTTTCAGGTTAATTAATTTCCACCTGAAGATCACCATTGAGACACTGGCAGTATGGTCTACCCTATTACCACAGCAGGATAACCTGGCCAGACTGGTTATGACTTGACAACACATATTAAATATTATTATTATTGTGTTTAAATATTTGAGACCTTTATGGGAGAAAGTTAGCATAGAAAAGTACATTTTAATGTTTCTTTTCCATGAGAACTTCTGTACACACTGCCTTCAGATATATTATATAGTTATTTTGCTGTGCAGTTTTCCTTTTATGAGCATTTGGGGTGGCTGCAAATTGCTTCACAATACTTAGAGGAGTTAACGAACAAGTTTGGATCAGATCACTTTCCTTCCAAATGTGGAACAAATGAGCATCCCTAGACAGAAACATACTGGAGGGAAAGTGTGAATAATGTGAGAAGCCCATAACAGCCTGCAAATGATGAAGAAGTGCTTCTTAATATCAGAGCTGAGCCAAAGCTAAAGAAAGAACCATTTCACCACCACCACCACAGAAAAAGACACAAAACTGCTTCCAAACTTAGCATTGTTCATTGCCACTTCCACAAAAGGACATGAGAACAGTAGCAGTCACACGAGTAATGTCGGGTGGAATTCAGCCGCCAGGGGCTGAAGCCAAATTTGCCACCCCCTGGTGGATGCTGGCACCTGTTCCTGCTAGGGCTTCTGGGAGTTGTAGTCCAAGAACATACATAGCCCAAAAAGTGCTGCCCGGGGCTGGAGCCCCCTGCCCCCCCCCCAGTGACGCCACTGAGTCACACCCTTGGCAGCTCAGTCATATCATCATGGAGCTTTTATAATTCATTCCCCTCCAGATTTCCCATCCTTCATTATTGCTATAGAGCAAAATCAAAGTGAGGGTTTGAATAAGTGATGACATGGTAGGCAGACAGGTGTATTTGACTCATCACTGTATGAATAAAACAATATACATAATAATATAAGGGACAAATCAATTCCTCCTTGGTAAACAAAATATCCTTATCACAATTCTTGAGGGGCACACAATCAACAAACCTCCATTCAACCTGAGCATGGTGACAGAGAAGATTTGTTTACCAGGCATGAACAGACCAAAAGTTATGATTTGGTTTATGCTAAGCAACAGGATTTTGGCCAATGTAATAAGAAAAAATTCCCCACTGCAGAGGAATTTAAGACTACATTAGCCAATTTCTTTTCCACAAGGATCTAGGCACCCATTCTGACCCATCTTCAGTTGACACCTGGGCAGCATGAAGGTGTTTGTATGAGTATTGTGCTTGCACAATGCCAGCACTACAAAAAACAAGGACTTAGAAAAGAAGTCTGGAGAGTAACCAACTGGGTACATGCTTGAGGTCCCATCATGCCATGACGATGATATGTTGTACTGTAATATGGTAATGTGGAACCTTTTTGATACAGTACTGTGATTTGTGATGGTGATAAGTTGTATTATGATAATGTGGAACCTCTTTGATCCTGTGATTTATGATGATGATATGTTGTACTGAACCTTGTGATTGCATCTGTACTTTTGTAACTTTGTTAGCCACCCAGAGTCACTCTATGAATGGGGTGGCATAGAAGAAGAAGAAGAAGAAGAAGAAGAAGAAGAAGAAGAAGAAGAAGAAGAAGAAGAAGAAGAAGAAGAAGAAGAAGAAGAAGAAGAAGAGCAGCAGCAGCAGCAGCAGCAGCAGCAGCAGCAACAGCAGCAACATGGAGCAAAGCAGGAGTGGAGAATTAGTCCTGTGACTCATTCACCTTCTTGTTGGAGAGCCCCTGGAAGCAATGTCAGAGGTTGGGGCTGGGTGGTGACCCTTGCATAAGCCAGAGCCTGAAAAAACTTGCATAACTCAGAGCCTGAAAAAACTCATGTGTTATATGCTGTAGGGAAAAGCCATACAGGATGCAAGCCATAACATGAATTGTGCCAACTGCTGCAGTTGCTGGCCTTTTTGGCCACCTACTCAAAAACCAAAAATAGTTTCTCCCCTGTTTAAGGTTGCCACAACCGCTGGTTAGTATAGCTTTATGTAGATTCTGGGCCCTTTTACCTGAAATGTCTGTTTCGACAACCTGTTGACCTTGATCCAGTTTTGGTGAACCACCCCCACCCCAACACCTTTCTGCCCTGCCTCTATGAAATCATTACAACCCTCTTACTCCACTCAGGTTTTAGCCCTGAAATCTCAGGGAATGGGCTTTTGCTGAGCTGCCAAGCCTCTCCTTACATAACTTAAAACACAAGGGTAGTTTAGGGTGCACTAGTCAAGTTGTGTAGCACACAATTCTCTGGCTTCTGAAAGAAGGCGTATCTTTAGTGATGGGATGCAACAGGCTCTCACCAGTTCGCCAGAACCGCTAGTAACTTTCCCCAGTGTCCCGGAGAACCGGTAGCAGCTTTTGGGGGCAACCACCTTCGGGTCTTACCTTTTCACTGGTTCCCCCACTGCGCATGCACACCAAGCACTTGGTGTGCATGCACACCTACAGTGTTTGGTGCATATCCACGGCCTCCTTGCTGTCCTCCGAAGCGGGGAGGAGGAAGAGAAGCTGCTAACCTGAAGCTCCCTGTAGCCTGCTCCCCAGGGTAAGTAACTCACCTTTCGATGTAGCGTGTCTGTGTGTATTTTAATGTGTATTTAATACCTTTACCTATATTGACGTACTACCACAGTTCCTAAAAACACCTGGCGGCTGTCAGGCTTGGTAGCCGGGCTTGGGGTTTTTAAGCAAAGTCTTGGAGTTACCTCATCAATAAGCTACACCTGTGCTGTTCCAATTGCTGCTCCAATTGGAGAACCATTATGGAGGTACAGCTGTTTTACAGTTACTTTAAGGCATATTATCCTACAGAACTGGTACAGTGACCATATCCATCTTGCAACATGGTGCTGCCCAGACACTTATACTAACAGATAAGTGACGGGTTTGTGTTTGGGGTGGGTGGGTGGGTTTATTTGTGTTTTTGGTGGGTGAGTGGGTGAGTGTTTGGGTGGGTGGGTGTATTTTAATGTATTTTTATTTTATTTATTTATATAATTAATTTATTTACGGGTTTGTGTTGTGGGTGGTGGGTAGGTTGAGGTGTATGTGTGTGTGTGCATTTTTATTTTATTTTTTTCTTTGGCCCTGCCTACAGCATTATGACATCATGATGTTAGCTCCGCCCACACTGTGATGATGTCATGGTGGGGTGGTAAAAATTTTGACATCCCACCACTGAGTATCTTCCATAGTTTCTTCACTCTGACTATCTCTAAGACAGATCTGAGACTTTCTAGACCACATCATGGACAAACAAATATGTAAGGTCAGGTAAAGGTCACCCTTTCTCAAAAGCCAGTCATATCCAACTCTAGAGTTCAGTACTCATCTCTGTTTATAGCTGAAGAGCCAGTGCTGTCTGTGTTTGTAGACATTTCCATGGACATGTGGTAGACATGCCTAGACACCGAAGTGCACAGAATGCTGTTTACCTTCCCACTGAAGTGCTAGCTATTTATCTATTTGCAATTGCTTGCTTTTGAACTGCTAAGTTTGCAGGAGCTGGAACAGAGATGGGCACTCATTCCATCATGCAGTACTCGGGTTTTGAACTGCTGACCTTCTGCCTCCCAGTCAGCATCTTAACCATTTGCGACACTGCAGTTCCTTTTAAACAAACATGAAAAGTAAATGTAAAGGTTACTCTTGCTGGAAAGCCAGTCATATCTGACTCTAGCTTTCAGTGCTCATCTCTGTTTCTGCAGACATTTCTGTGGTCATGTGGCAGGCATGACTAGACACCAGAGTGTACGGAATGCTGTTTACCTCCCCACCGAAGTGGTCCCTATTTATCTACTTACAATTTCTTGCTTTCGAATTGCTAGATTGGCAGGAGCTGGGACAAAGCTCATTCCATCCTGTAGTACTCGGGTATTGAACTGCTGACCTTTCCTCTTCCAGTCAGTGTATTAGCCACTTGAGCCACTACAGTCCCTAAACAAACATGTAGTCAGCAATTAAATACTACTGAAGTTAGATAACATTTACAGCTGGGCCTTTCCACTAGGGAGCACTTGTGCATATTCATTGTGACCAGACCATATTGCTATGTAGTTGATTTTACAATCTCTTGATCCATATAATTTGATTAGCATCACTAGAAGGCTGATGCTCATTAGGAAATATGAATAGAAGCTCCCATGGACTCTAAAGAATTCTTCCTTTTGTGAACGATTCTTTGGCTGACTTGCCACCCATTTCTCTATATACTGTATATAATGTGTCTGTGGTTTTTTGTTTGCTTGGTTTTTTTTTTTAGGGCAGGTGGAAATCTTCAAAAGTCACTGTGGAGCCCTTGATTCACAGTGTGTGTGATTTTTACATACTAAACCACCTCCCATTATGCCCCGTCGCCCCGCAGAACCACCACCAGGCATTACTTCACGGGGGGGCAGACTGGCTGTTAAAAGCCCTCCTTCAATTTGGCCATTCACCCTCCTCCTCTATACCCCTGGCTGCCCTCTTCCCAGTTTCTCCATACATCTAAGTTCCAAGATGACCCTGACCGCATAATTGGACATTGTGACCCAGGTAGTCTCTCTGCTCAACATCTTGCCGATGATGTCTTCTGGAGACAACTGTCATTGAAGATGCTTCTGTAGAATTTCCCATTCTGCATCAAAGTGTGGACAGTGACAAAACACATGCTCCGTGTCTTCCTGCATGGGCTGGGAGATGGGGCATGAAGCATCATCATCCAGCCTAAAGCGGTGTTGGTAGGCTCTGAAGCAGCCATGCCCCGTCAACAGCTGCGTGAGTTAGTAATGCACCTCTTCATGCTGTCTTGTTGACCATGTGTTAATGTCCGGGATGAGGCGATGAGTCCACCATCCCTTGGTCGATGTATCCCAGATCTGCTGCCATCATGCTGTACACTCTATCCTGGCTTCCATAGCAATTGTGCATCATTCCATCACCTGGTTTTCTCGCCTCTGCCAATAAATCTCTGCCAATTCCTCTGCCATCAGATGGATCGGCATCATATCAGCAATGACACACATGTCATCATATGAAACCGTTTGGAATGCCCGAGCCACCCACATGGCACTCCTACAGTATATTGAAGTTATTTGTCGCATGTACAATGTCCCTGCTATGGTTTCTGACCAAATCAGGGCTGCATACAGCAACACAGAACTAACAACGCTCTAGAGGAGTCTTCGGTGAGTCTGCTGTGGACCTCCAATATTTGGCATGATCCTTGTCAATGCATTACATACTGCTCCAGCCCTTGTGCTCACAATTTGCAAATGCTCATGGAAGTGTAGCCTGGCATCTATCTGGACACCCAGATATCATAATGACAGCTGCAAAAGAATACTGCAGCCTCCAACAGTAAGGGTGATGGTCTTCCTAGCTTTCCTACTGGTCACAATAACTGCCCCAGTCTTATGTTCTGGTAGGTGCAAGCCAGCTTATGAGAGCCACTAATGAGTGTGTGTGTGCGCGTGTGCATGCACGTGCACGCACGGACATACACACACACACACAAACTGTACATATACTGTATACATATATTGTAGCAGAAAAAGGTCATAGATTTTGGCAACAAGCAGAGATGACCCTAGGCCACTGATGGCGAACTTTGGCACTCCAGGTGTTCTTGGACTTCAATTATCAGAAGCCCAAGTCAGCACGCCTGCTGATCATGGCTTCTGGGAATTGAAATTCTAGAACACCTGAAGTGCCAAGGTTAACTATTACTGCCCCAGGCTACTCTATGGAATAGAGTAAGCTTATGATAAATATGGTGTGTGAGCTAAATATTTTTGTATATCACCAGCAGTTTCTAACTGATGCAACCTTGTTTCCTTTCAGTCCATCAGACACCATGACTTAACTACCAATGATGTCCAAAACCTTTTTTGCTGTATGAGGCAAAACAGCAGAAAGCACAAATGTTTGCCTCAATCAAAGTGCATCGCCTCTTAGGCCAGGCAAGTTATGGTGGATCCTAAGATAGCTAGTCATACAAATCCCATTCTCTTTAAGGTAGGAAAATAAAATCAGACAACCTGTGCTTTCATGTGGTCCAAATCTTCCACCAAAGTCAGTTTCCTCAGACTCTTTATTTATAGCTTAGATTTGTAGGCAGTCCAGCCCTCAGCAGCTCATTATATCTCTGCCCATTCATTTTCTAGCTTGTCTGTGAAACAGAATGGGGCAGAAATATCAATGACTTTGTGAGAAAAATGGAGACTGTGCTGATGATTAATTGATTCATAGCACAGGACGGGGAGACACCGTCAATCTCTTCTGAACATGGAACAGAACAGATGATATGCTAGCAAAAGAAAAGATAATCTAAATGTCAGGTCAGTCTTTATATACATCTGCAGTTTTTCCTTCTCTCCCTTACTTCTTCCTCTCCCGGGTTGAGGGGTGTGCGTGTGGCTTTGTAACAAAACTTTCCCCAAGACACTGCAAAGAATTCTAAAGCACACTTTCTTGCTAAGATATTATTCTCAAGAAGATTTGCAGATGTAGTCTAGAGCTTCCTAAAATGGAAGTACAGTAGCTCAGTTTCAGGGATCCATTAATCTACAATTAATGGTTTAGGGTGGGAATAGGGATCCTATCCATTTCCTATTTCCAGTTGAATGGTAAACCTCTTCATGTACACCTACAAGCTCCCTATAGTGCTCAACATCACTAATGAATGTACATAGGTCAGGCAGGGCTTTCTACCACCACCCCTAATGTTGCCACTTTGCTCCAAATGGCATATTCATTGTGCTGTGAAAGATCTGTCAAAAGTGTCTAAAGGTGCATTCTAAATAATACAATGGAAATGAAGAAATTTGAGTCCATTAATTGTGATTAAATGTCGATGCATGCCAATCAGACTAGATTTGGTGCTCACACTATTTCTTCCTGTTTCAGATGTGGTTCTCCCATGGATTCCGATTCATTTTAAGAACTCTGCATGATGTTACTGGAAATGTGAATCAATCCCATTCTGTTCCCTTCTACTATGAGCGTATGTTCTTCTACTATGAGCGTATGTTCTTTCACCCAGGAACTATTGTTGTTAGTCTGGCTCATTTTGTGATGTATCAGTCTTTAGAAAGTGGAAGAGCTACCTGGTATCTGTGAAAGACATTAGAGATGGGGAAGAGAAATGGAGTGGAGACAGAGCAGGGAATGGGAGGGTAAAAAAGGGAAGAAGGGGAAGGGGAGGAGGAAAGTGGTATAGAAATTGAAATCAGAAGGTATGGAAGGATGGAATGAGTGATTCAGGATCTATGGAGGAAATGAATCATGCTGCCAACTCATGTGAATCAGAGGCACACATCTCATGTGGATGAGTCCTCAAAATTAGGGAAAGTTGAAGAATATGGGCTTTATATATTTAATCTTAATCTCATCTGCCCCTCTGGAATAGTAGAGATGTTGCCAGAGGGACTCCCTCTGTGCTGCACTTTGCAGAAATAAATCATAACTCTTGCAAGGCAAACATGGGGGAGGGGAGATATTTTTCAGTGGAGGAATGTCTACATGCCTCAGTCTAAACTCAATTGTTATTCCCAACCCATTGAATCAATGGGAGTTTGATAAATCCAATTTACAGTGAAACCCCGTATAATGATTTTAATTGGTTCCAATAGGTCCATCATTGTAAAACAAAATCATTGTATGATACATGTATCATATAGCGATTTTCCCTATGGGATGATTCGTTCAATGATGAATAGCAACCCTGTGCTGTTAGTGAGAGGGATTCTCACTACCCCCCTGCTCAAACAACAGAATCCCTCTCGCTAACAGCGCTGGGCTGCCTTTGGCTGGAGCAGCCCTTTCTCCTTGAAAATAGTTATACGATACATTTTTTTAAAAAGGCATTTGTATGATTCCATCGCTGTACGATACAATTGTTATACGGGGTTCCACTGTATATAAATTCCCTTCATTTAGTGAACCTACTCCAGCTGAAACTAACAATGGGTAGGAAACTTACTGTCCACTCCTGATCTGTATTATTTATTTATTTATTTAGATTTATTATCCCGCCCTAATCAGGCGAACCTGACTCTAGGCGGCTTACAGAAATTCATAAATTAAAACCTTAAGGTTCATAAATTACTTAAAAGTCAATTAAAAAAGAATTAAAACATGAATTTACAAAAATCTAAAAGATTTAAAAAGGTTAAAAGGTTTAAAAAGATTTTAAAAGTTTAAAAGAGTGAGGGAGGGGTGGCTCTCCCATCATATCAGCCACCCAACATGGGACCCCATGTTCCTGGACCCCCACACCTGTCCTGCCAGCCAGGTTTTTAGGCCCTTCCGAAAGGGCAGGAGCTCTGTCTGTAGACGTAACTCAGTTGGCAGGAGGTTCCAAAGGGCCGGGGCGGCCACGGAGAAGGCCCTCCTCCTGGTGCTAGAGAGATGCGCCTCTCTAGCCGATGGAATGATAAGAGAGCCTCTCCGATCCGCCCTGGTGGGACGGACAGATGTCCTTGGGACGATGCGGTCTCTTAAGTATCCTGGCCCACTACCATGTAGGGCTTTAAAGGTAATAACCAGCACCTTGAATTGCACCCGGAGACATACTGGCAACCAGTGCAGCTCCCGAAGCAGTGGTGAGGCACGAGCATAACGCCCGCACCCCATCACTACCCGAGCAGCCGCATTCTGGACCAGCTGCAGCCTCCGAATGGTCACCAAGGGCAGCCCCATGTAGAGCGCATTACAGTAATCAAGTCTGGAGGTGACCAAAGCATGTGTGATCATGAGCAAGGAATCCCGGTCTAGGAGTGGGCGTAGCTGGCGTATTACAAGAAGTTGTGCAAAAGCCCTCCTGGCCACGGCTGCCACCTGCTGCCACCACCATATTTATCTGAAAGTAAATTCCACTAGAGCTCAGTGGGATTTACAGTAAAACCTCACATAAAGAGCATCTTGCTTAGAGATTAACTCGCTTAAAGAGCAGGATTTTCTCTGAATGGTCACCTCACTTAACAACTAAAACCAACAAAAAACTTGCTTAACAACTAAATCGGGCCTCGCAATCCCCCTCCCCCCCCCCCGGAAGTCACAATTGGTCACTTACAATGGTGTTTCGCTTAAAAAGCAAACTTGCTTAAAGAGCAATCCCATGGAACACATTATGCTCTTTAAGCATGGTACCACTGTACTCAGTGATGGGATGTCACCGGTTCGGACCGGTTCGCCCAAACTGGTAGCACCCCATCAGGAGGAGTCACCAGGAAGGTGGTAAAACCTCAGATGATCGGTTTAGTCGCCTCTCCGGCCACCTCCAAAAATGTATTTCCAGACAGCCAAAATGGCTGCCCAGAACTGCACATGCATCAAACCTCCATTTGACACATGCACAGTTCTATTTTTTTAGTGCACATGCATCAAATAGAGGTTTGATGCATGCGCACTAAAAAAAAACCTGTGCATGCATCAAATGGCATGCACAGACATTTTTAATTTTTTAATTATTATTTTTGCTCCGCCCACGACTCCCATGACGACACGGTGGGGTAGCGAACATTTTGACAACCCACCACTGACTGTACTTCTAAGAAGCCATGCATACAATTGTGCTGCTTGGGTGGCAAAAGCTGTCCCAGAATTTATCACAGATAATCTTGCAAGTTCTCATTGTGATTGTGTATAAAAACAAAAGCTGTGTTAAAAAAAAAAAGGCCTCTCAAAGTGCTCAGCTTTATTTGTGGAAAAGAAAAAAAGGAGGGGCAGTGTCACTGAATTTCTTGAGAAAAGCAAGTATTTCTCCAGCAGTATTTCCCCATTAATAGTGGTGAGGGGAGACCAGCTTCTTTCCTTCAATTGTTGTTGTTGTTGTTGTTGTGCAGGATGTCTACTGGCCACCAGTTTTCATTGTCTATATGTCATTCTGGTCTAGTGTCATTCTGAACCACCTGCACACAAAATGGTAGTGGAAACTGAGAAAAAGAAATGTGACAAAAGGTTCCCTTTTGGGGTAGCATAGTGTGAAAGGGGGAGGAAAGCCTGGATGCCTGCCCTTTAAATATGTTTCTGAAAAATGTAACCAAAGCCTTAAAACTTGGAGTGCCTTTCTGCACCAACTTTTACCAGTTCTTTACATTGTCATCTCATTGGCCTTTGCTCTTTTCATGTAAATGCTGGGCTTTTATGAAGTGGAAATGGAAGGTTTATTATGCTAGCCCTGTGTCTAATGACATTTGGATAATTGGCTGGCAGATAGAACTCCAAGATTTTGTATCCCTCCTCTCTTTCCGAACTTCCTGGAGTGATTTTAGCATTAATTTTGTCCCAGCCTAGTTATAGTCAACTGTCCTTTTCAAGCTGTAGCCATTATCCTTAATTCTAACACCGAGTCATCCTGAAAGATATTTAGTGTAGGTTGTTAACTAAATACATATCTTTTAATCCCTTCCTCCTTTCCCCTTGGCTCTCTGTTCTCACAGAAGCACTCCTGTCTAAATTAGTGGACTTCGGTCCAGGGAAGGTCAGAGCATTCAATATATTTTTTTTTATCCAAGTGTATTGTTCATCCTACCTCTAAGGACACATGGCAAGTAATCGAATTTTTAATTAAAGATGACAGATCTTTGTCCTTCAAGGCTTCTCACACATGAAGAAAAGAACTAATTTATGCAACTGTTTCAGGTTGCCAAGAAATCCAGACTGCACATGGAAAAGCAAGATGTCAAGTTTTTTTGTCATGAGCTGGAAGTTTATGTCATACTATTTGTTTAAGACACCATATGCTCATATTGTGATAAGTATCCTGTTAGCTCATGATGAGAAAAATGATGGTCCTGTTGGAACATATATTATCCAGACCAACATTTTGCTAATAAAGATCTAGATCAGAGGTTTTGGCTGTTAATAGTAAAGGTAAAGGTTTCCCTTGCTCAAAAGCCAGTCGAATCCAACTGTATGGTTCGGTGCTCATCTCTGTTTCAAAGCTGAAGAGCCAGCACTGTCTGCTTCTGCAGACGTTTCCGTGGTCATGTGGCAGGCATTACTAGACAACGGAGCGTTCTGTGTCAATAGATAGTATTCTTGAAATGCTGCAATGGCAATAAAATTCAAATACCTTTTATACACATCCAGCCCAGGTCCAGTAAATTTCCAGACTAAGATTCTCACAAAGTTGTTCCCACACTTCGATGTTCTCACCACCAAAAGTCATAATTCCCAAATGTATACAATAAAATACAATACATTTGTTCATGCTTTTGTTTACATTGCTTCATATTTTCCTCCACACACATGAGCTAATGGGATATCTGCTACTAAAGTTAATGCGTTTTTCAGGGCATAGGAAATACATCATCCTCTGGTCTATATGAGACAATGCCAACATATTGATTCACCATTTCTTATTCTGAATTATTCAATATTATTCTAATATAGCTGCAATAGTCCAAACAATTAATTCAGATGCACTGATATGAAGTTGTTGTTTGCTGTAATGTGTCATCAAGTCACCTCCAATTTATGGCAACACAATGAATGAGTGACATCCTGGATGTCCTATCATTAACAGCTCTGCTCAGCCCCTGCAAATCCAGGGCTGTGGCTTCCTTTATTGAATAGATCCACTTCTCATTTGGTCTCCCACTTTCCCTGTTACCTACAACTTTTCTCAACATAGTTTTCTCCAGCGAGCCTCGTTTTCTCAATGTGTGACCAAAGTAGAACAGCCTCAGCTTAGTCATTTTTGCTTTTTGGAACAATTGCAACTTGATTTGATCCCAAACCCATTTCTTTATCTTTTTCAGCAAGCCATGATATTTATAAAGCTCTCCTCCAACATGACATATCAAACGGCTCTTTAAAAAAACAAAAAAAAACTGGCAGCCCTCTTCATTGTCCAGCTTTCATCCTCTTTAATCCAGAATGTCTTAACATGGCAACTTGACAAGATATTTCCAAGTCCTGTAAGATGAATGTTCTCATTTTCTGCAAAATGTCTGTGTGGGAAAACTACCATCTTTTCTCTTTGAGAAGCAAACGTCCACACACAGGCATACAGAGCAGATACACAAAAAGAGCAGGCAATTTTCAAAAAGATCCAAACTACCTATTCAAAACACACGCACACATATAAGCAAACTTGTCATTGTTGATTTTCTCTTTCCAGTTCATAAAAGCCCATGATCCAAAGCAGCACCCACTGTAGTTTCCCACAATGCCTTCCTTGATGGGAACAATGTCTTGCTTCTTCTCACTCAGATGGCATGGTGAGATGCTCAAGGATGTACCTCCTTATACTGCAGTTATAGAATCACAATTTGGAATAAAGTTCCAGTCAAAAGATCCCTGGATTGAGAGATGGCATACAACTGTTTCTGCTTGATCCTCCAGCTTTTGAAAGGCAGGTAATATTTGTTAGGTCCTCATTCTGGAAGAGCTCCTTGTCAACTTGCAGCTTCCTGTCCTCCACTTTCAAGGCAATTTCACAAGATACAATAGCTAGGAACCTTCTTCACAAAAATGAT
The DNA here is from genome assembly GCA_030440675.1 of Furcifer pardalis. Classification (NCBI taxonomy): domain Eukaryota; kingdom Metazoa; phylum Chordata; class Lepidosauria; order Squamata; family Chamaeleonidae; genus Furcifer; species Furcifer pardalis. The sequence continues at coordinate 3,417,285 of CP126892.1, read as the reverse complement.
GTCCTCCTCTTTTATTTCCAAAATGGAAATCTTTGTTTGCTAGGTGGATAGCTTAGTATATTAGATACCTGACTGTGGAACCACAGGATCAAGAGTTTGATTCCCCACTGGGCCTCCCAGGAATAGAACCAGCCTATGTAGCTTTGGAAAAGCTCCATAGGCCCAAAGTGTCCTCTGAAAGTTGGGAATTCACTTGAGTAATATTGCAATCCATAGAAGACTGGAAGGGGTGTGTGTGTATGTGTTTATGGTTTTCTCACAATTAAAACATGTGTCATTCAGAAACGATGCAAGGTTTGCTTGTGATTTGCAGAGAATGAAAAAGTTATTGTATGTGGCTAAAACTCTCCAAAGTTCTCATCCCACAGTGACTATGCAGGAATTGGGAATCTGGAAGATACATTTCAAAAATACTGTTTTATCCAAGCTCTAGAACTGAGTAACATATCGAAGCTCTGGTGTTTTGTTGCCAAAATGTCTAACAACAATATCTGCCTTCTGGTTTACGATCCTAAAAGGGGGAAGAAAAGAGAAATCATATTGTCAGATGAATAAATTCAACTCCAGTTCACATGCTTTTTCTTGAGGCTGAATCAGTTCATTAACACCCCATTCTGACACCCCAAAATTAGTGTTGAAGCCATATGGCTCAACGTGAAGTGTCTTGCATCCAAATTAATTAGCTCAGTTAAATCAGGCATTACTTTCTTCCTTAATTATCTGGTGTAAGAGTCTTCCATAAATGAACATTCATTACACATCAGAAAGTTTTCTTTTCATCCTCCGAGCAGTCTGGACTTTTTAGTTTTTATATCTTAAATTCTTGATTGTAACATTACACCCATTATGCAATCCCAAACTGGCAGTAGAACAGATTGCACATTTCTGAGTTTGACACTTATGTATCTAAGACAGTGGGAATGTTAAACGACTCCACATTCACCCGGAGCTTCAGCAACAGTTGGCTCTAATAAGCAGAAAAGTTTATGCTGAACTGAAAGAAACTGTTCCTTAAGTAAATAACATACGTGAACGTGTTAATCAACCTGACTGCTTGTCTGGCAGTTGGTTTTGTTGATATTATTTTTGCCAGAACACTTTTTAGAAAGCATCTAATAGCATCAGATTTCAACTACCTGCCATCCCAGAGTGGGAGTCCATCCCAGATGGGTGGGGTATAAGTCCAATAAAATAGATAGATAGATAGATAGATAGATAGATAGATAGATAGATAGATAGATAGATAGATAGATAGATAGATAGATATAGATAGATAGATAAGCTTTATGAAATTTTTCTTTGTGTTTTGAGAAACATTTAAATCTGGATTTCTGCTTTTATTTTCTTGTATTGTGACCAAGGGGTGAATATATGACTTAAACGTTAAACAGTGCCTTATTATTTTCCTAACCAACACAATAGCTTCTCTCCCTCTTTCACACTATTTGATGTATCCTTGTAAGTCCATTACTCTGGAGGACTTCAACCTGTGATGACCTGGACAGGTGCCTGCATTCTTCAAAGTTTCCACGTCTCCTGTGGATTATTGCCCAGCATGGCTCCTGAGATCAGCCAGAAAGCTAACAGTGGATTGTGTCACCCAGATAATATTTTTTATTCCTTCCAAGAGGGCTGTATGGCTGCCTGTCTTAAAGAGACAACTGTGTTCTCAGTCATGGGGGGAAAACATTCTTTGGCAACAGATGATCTGAATAATTTCAGATCCATCACTAATGAGCTGTTTCTGGGCAAGGTGATAAAGAGTGTGGTGGTGGATTCTCTTCAAAGATACTAAGAGTTTCGATCTATTTTAGTCAAGGTTTAGGCCACAGTATGCAACTGAGACAGCTCTGCTCTATGATTTACTGAGGGGTAGACAGAGAGAGTGTGACCATTTTGGTTCTCCTGGATCTCTCAGTGGCATTTGATACTGTCAACCACAACTTCCTTCTGGACAAGCTCATGGAGCTGGGAATTGTGGGCTCTGCTTTGTGCTAGCTTTTCTTGTTGCTCATTGTCCAGATGGTACAGCTTGGGAAGGTTTGGTTGGCCCTGTGGGTCCATGAATATGGGGTCCCATAGGGGTCAATCATCTCCCCAATGCCTTTTAATATCTACATGAAGCTGCTGGGAGAGGTTATCTGGAGTTTTTGAGTTCAATGTCTCCAGAATGATGATGGAATGCAACTCTATCTCTATTTTACATCTTCAGCAGACAATGCTGACCAGACCTTAGATCACTGTCTGGCTGTGAATTTATATATGTGCTTTATTTATGTAATCATTGCCCTGAGTGTCCTATAGGTCAAAAGGGTGGCATATAAATAAATAGGATTGTAAAAATGGAGAAGAGGATCATGTCCACCTGTTTAATACTTATGAAGGAGGATAGGATATAAATAAAATAAATCTGAAAATAGCAACAAAAACAAAGCACATTCTGCCTTGAACTCTTTGAAAACCAACAGATAAATGTATAAATGTTATTTAAGATTATTATTATTTTATTTTATTTGTATGCCTCCCTACTCAGTAAAAACTGACTCAGGGCAGCTCACAGAAAACACACAAATATAACATTCTGTGAAACAACAATATGAAACATAAATATAACTATATCATCATAACACAATACAGTTAATACAATCAATATATCTAAACATAAGGGGAAAAGAAAAAAAGAAAAAATGCAATGCAATACAATATTACAATCTAAAACATAAATATAACATTGTAACAATACAGTTAATACAATAAAAATATAAACATACGGCGGAGGGGGGGACGATAACAATGGTCCTTGGCTCACCGCATGGCCCAAGAGTTCATTCCCCCCCTCCTGGTCAGGAAAGGGGACACAAGAAGTAAGAGCACCCCAATACACCAACATTCCCTCAATCCTCTAGCCAGACGAGGCGGGGGGGGGGGCAGTGACAGCATCCACACCTGCCTCCCTTCCCCGGCTGATGGAATGAGCAGCGGGGAGAGGCAGTGGAGATAACATTAAGATCCATCATATAGCAATTGTTTTGTACAACAATGAACCCCATGGGATGGATTAAAATCATTGTATGAGGTACCACTGTATATACAAATACTTTGAAGGATTTGGTTAGTATAAATTAAATTTGTCAGGCTGCAAATTAGCTCAAAGTAAATTAGCTGCAATTTATAAGACTAATAATTTGGACCAAATCAAAGTGGATGGCATTCACCTATACATAACAGAGATATAAATTTTTTGGAATAGTAGCCATGTTAGTCTGTGGTTCAGGCATATCAGAAAACAAAACAAGACAAAATAATAAAATAAAATAAAAATACTGTAGCACTTTAAAGACTAACTGCTATATTTTTATTGTTAGCTTTCATGGATCAAGTCCACTTCATCAGACAAAGAGTGAAACTTACAGGCATGTTCTTTACATACCAAATTCAGGGGGTCAACAGGAGAAGGGGTGTGGGCAAGACGACAGAAGGGATGTGGGCAAGACGACAGACAAGCATGCACAAGATTGCAGCTTCACACAGCCATTAGCAACAATAGATTATTCAGATAAACTCTAAAAGACTCCCTTTCAATCTCATGGTTGCTGAGTAAGCCCACTATGATATCTGATCAACTTGTGACCTGCATGTCAGGGGGGGGGGGGGACAAACTCCTGTACCTGGTTTCTTTCTGTTTTACTAAAGAGAATTGGCAGGAAAATTGTAATATAAAATCATATAGCAATCTGTGTATCAAATTTGATAATGTCCCAGAAACCCAGAGATATAAATATACATAACAAATACACACAACTGGTTTGTTGGTTGGTTTTGTATTGTATTGTATATTTCGACTTATATGCCACCCCATTTGCACAGTGACTCTGGGCAGCTCACAGAGGAAACAGTTACAATTACATGGCAAATTCCATAACATAAAAGCAATTACAAATATCACATAGCAGGAATAACATCACAAAACATATCAAAATACATCCCAGAAAATCTCCAGTAACAATTACAAATTACAAAACATCAGGCAAACCTAAGAAATACATCAGAGATACTACGATACAGATCATTACAGCATCGAAATTCAGTAGGCATTAATGTCAAGCAACAGGTGGACAGGTGGGGAAAGTCCTGGGACTGGACGTGGGAAAGAGCTTTTTCACAATGCTGCATGCACGTCCTATACCAAATGGGCCTTTAGGAGAGTTTCTAGTTCTAAGGTAGGTGGGTGCTGAGCAATTCACAAAGGCTGTAGATGGAGTAGGTTTCTATAACCCCACAGAAGTGGTAAAAGGCCCTTTAGGGCAAAAAGTTTCTGACTCACCTTAGCCTTAATCTATGCCTTGTCAGCCCATACTGTCTACCTCCTAACCAGAGCATGGAGCATCAAGGCTCCTCTTGCATCTTGTGCCTTCTAAACTCCCAGCCTCACAACCTGTCTAAGAAGGTGAGGGAAAGGAGGCTGGAGGAAAGGAGAAGTGAGGAGGAGCACGAGGTAGCATAAGATTCCCCTCCTTGGTTCAATCCACCATGGACTGCAGTTCTTTCCATCTTACCAACCCTAGGTGCCATTTAGCACTGCTGGGGTTCCACCAGTTTGTCAGTATGCCAAACATCTAGAAGCTGATGAGGTATTATTTATTTATTTATTTATTTATTTAAATTTGTTTATTGCCCTCCTCCCAAAAGGGACCAAGGGCAATTTACAACAATTATAAAACCATTTTAAAAAAATTAAAAACTCTAAAAACGTTAAAAAACTTAGTATTAAAAGCTAGAAATTGTAACATAGGCATACTGGTATGTATGTTGTCTCTATTGAAATTGCTGCCTAATCTTTTCCCCGTTCCTCAGACCCATCAGGATGGTGGAGGAAGAACTGCTACCCTGAGGTTTGGTTTCAGCTGAAGGGAGGAAGACCAAGAAGTTCAACTAGAGCTGTATGGAAAACATAGACTTTTAAGTTGAGAAAGATGTGGAAATATATCATTCTTCTATGAAACAGCTGGTGTGGCTTTTGGAAAACACCCCCACCCCCAATTTCAAAAGTAGTTTCAGACATAAGCTGTTGTGAGGATATGAGTCATTAATGAGGCAATGAATTCAAACTTATTATTTCTTCTGTCTATGTTCACTTTTATTATTGTTTTGTGGGAAGTGCAAGGGACTAAATTTTGAAATTTATAGATAGCATATTTATAGCACATGTCAGTGAACAAGCATCAGGAAACATCAGTTTTATGGGGAAATTAAATGAGGTTGTTATACTCAAATTTATTGTTTAATCCGTGAAAGCATCATAGACAGTTAAAGGTTAGACCACCAAGTCATAAAGAAAGAGCATCACAATCATCATCTCAATAAGCAGTATAATATGGCCATAAAATAAGAGAAGATAGGAAGTGATAGAAATGTCATGCAGATGCGCCATTCAGAATTTACACTTTTGCAGGCTTTGTCTGGGAATGCAAGATTACACAATTACAAAGCAGCCATTACAGTATTTCCTTTTTCATTTCCTGAAGTTTTAATTTTAAAACATGCTGTCCCATCTAGTCCACGTAATGGTAAAATGCATGCTTTTTCAGGATTGTTTCTTTTAGTAAAGGTCACCCTTGCTTGAAAGGGCCAGTTTTTGTGTGAATGGGTTGGGTTTAGATTGGTCAGAATGGAGCTACTGTCTGTTTTCCTCCCCATTACCCCTGCTGTTTCCTATTTCTTTTATTTTCAGTTCCTGCTAATAATGGCATTTTCAGATTTCTTGGACTAATAATCCCATAATTCTCTTTTCCAAAAGTTCTACCTGACAAATAAGACACTTTACAGAAACTAAATGGGCCTCACTTTGGAGAAAGGCCTTAAATGGAGGGCTTTGAGGTTTAGCTAAGTCCAGCCTCTTCTAGCTTCCTGTTAAGAAAAAAAGCCTCCGGCTCACTAGAGGAAGAACCGGAAGCGTGGGCAAAATTGGACCTAGCTAAGTTTCAAAGCCTTTACAGCTGAGGCTTTTCTTCTGGGTGAGCCTTATTTAGATAAGGTCCCATCATGTCCCAAGAAAGGTGTCTCATTATTTTTCAAACAACCTCCCATCTTCCTTTGCTCTGGGAGGACCTTTTGGAGCAAACATTAAGTATAACATAGACTGTTCTAGCATAAGCTGGTTCCTATGTCATGTTGCCTTCCTCTTTCTTTTTCAACAGCAGAATTTGGGGAAGGCGCTCCAAGGCAGATTGCCTTCTTCTCCAGAAGAACAGCAATAGTGATGCAACATGGCACTGATGCCAGTGATGGGCACAACCTTTTGCTTCTTACTGGAAGCATCGGAATAGCTGGGCCCATTATTTTGCATATATGAGCAATTTTTTTGTATTTGGATTTTGGATTTTACCGAAGCAACTCAGAGCGGCTAACAACATAAATAATGCAATACAGTATCACAGTACTGTATCACATGAAAAAACATATTAAAGTATCACATATCAAAGTTTCACATAACACACATATATCAAATAATCCCCCATCACAATTACAAAATCAAGACATTATTAAAACATGTCAGCAACACTTCAAATAATTCAATCAAAAACTTATCCAAAATCCCCAGTCCCCAATCACAAATCAAAATCAAAAATTCCAAACAATCCCACCCCCACCCCCCACAAACCCAGAAACCAAATCAACTTCAAAAAATAATAATTAAACTATACATTTACAAAAAAACCCCTCAAATATTTAAAAGTTTAAATGTTTGAAAGAGTGAGAGAGGGGTGGCTATCCCATCGGATCAGCCACCCAAAATGGGACCCCGTATTACTGGAGCCCCACACCTGCCAGGTTTTTAGGCCCTTCCGAAAGGGCAGTAGCTCTTCCCTGTTTTCCCTGTTTTCTTTCTTCCTTTGTTTAAATAAGAATTTCCAAACAACTTTTCTCTCCTGAAAATTCTGAAAATCTGGAAGTAGCTGTAGTTAAGCAGGGGTGGCCAAACTTTTAGGGCCATGGGCTGGTCATGTGGTTCAGCAAGCCAGTCATGTGGTTCTACCAACACATTTACTACAGCTGCTGGTGCATTTATGACAGTGTTTTGCACGTGTGCAGGCACATTTTACTTCTGCTTCTGGGAGCAGTGAGGGTGGCGTGGACCAGATGATTTGGTGACATAGGTCAAATCTGGCCCATGGGCTGTATTTTGGCCACCCCTGCTGTAAAGCAGGTGGGAGTGAGAGAAACACTTTTTATGTCCTTCTCAACTGAACTGAGAAATTTGCACTTTATTTTTTGACTGTAATTCCCATAACATCCTAATTAACATGGCCAATGGCTGTGTTGGCGGCACATTCTGGGAGTTGTTACCTTAAAAAGTAACTTTCCTGAGCAGAGCAATAGACAAGCCAGTCTAAAAGGCTGCCATGTAAGAGCTGTAAGTCTGGAGTCTAAAACTACTTAGTTGTAACACTGAGGGAAGGATGTAGTGGCCAAAGGATCTACAAAGAGGACCTTCTTGCAACTCAATGTTTTGTAAAAATCAAAGCTTGAGCACTAAATGTAAGTGCTTATCTGTTTCCTGAACTCCAGAACTGAGCTTTTTTTTGTGTGTGATACAAATGAAGACTCCCTTTCCAAAAAGTGAAACAAAGCACAAGGGGAGTTCAATCATTAGACAGTTGTGCCAGATCATTTAAATCACTCAGGAACCCAAGTAAGTAAACAAGGTCTCTCCAATAATAATTTTAAAAGAAGCAAGCTTTCTTCAGCTGAGGTGTATAGATTTCTTTTTTTAATTACAGAAATTGATTACTCATTTTTCATTAGACCCTGTTCTTTTCAACAGAGCTTCCAAGGGGGAGTAATAATGAAGGCACAATTAATGTGAGGAGAGAAGGGAGGGTGGAAAAGAATGAAGCACATTTCTTTGAAAAAGAGCTGCTGGACAAAGGATGTGATAGGTCTAATGCAAGATTAAGGAATGGAGCCAGAACTCTCAAAGTGTTAGGGTGAGAGGTTAAATTTGCTACCTTTTACATAAGGGGAGACCTTTGGGCAGCTCCTGTAGCACAAAGGAAATGGGAAAACAGCCAGATGAATACCTCTGACAGCCAGTGAATTGCACGCTCCCTTTGAACTGAACCAAAGATCTCAATGAGGCTGTAGGACAAAGTAGAACACAGCCCTTCTTATTTCATTTCTAAGGAAATGGCCATTGTCCTAATTCATTTTTTTAAACAGTCATTTTCCCCATTAATTCTCTGCATATTGTTTCAGATAAGGCTTCATAATTGCCCTGCTCCTTAGCTCCCAGACACCTTAGGACAGGGGGCCCCAAACTCTTTTGGCCCATGGGCCGGTCATGTGGCTCAGGGAGCTGGTCACTATGGCCTGGGGGCCGGATGCAGCCCCCATATGGGCACATTTTACTTCCACTTCCAGGAGTGATGAGGGCTTTGTGGGCCAGATGAATTGGCATTGGGGGTCATATCTGGCCCCCAGGCTGTAGTTTGGGCACCCCTGCCTTAGGACACAGATTCGGGACATACAGTTTCCTCCACAAAGTCAAAATGAGTACTGTACTCAGTGAAAATTAGAATTTCAATTCTTACATGCAGAACTGAGGTGGCATGTGATGTTTAACCATACTTAGATTCAAGAAATAAATAAATAGATCCTCCCGTGCTATGTAGCACATCAGGCAGCAAAGGATTCCCAATAGTTTCACTGTTGGGCGAGTACTTCAGCATCATTCCATGTCATTTTCAGGATCTTTAAAGCTGCCAGGAAAGTTCTTCACCATGTATTTCAAGGGTACCCTTGCTGTCATTTGGTAATAGGAGGGTCCAACTTATTGCCACCCAAGTGATCCTATTTTTCTCCATACGAAAGATATGGCCTTCCATTTGGAGTGCAACAATGTTATGTAATTTGCATGAGCCATTCTTTCGAAACACCTCCACATTGGAAATATGATCAAAATATTGAATCTTTAAAATTTGGTGAAGGCACCTCTGCTGAAAGATGTCATGTCTCCTGTTGATATCTGCTGATGTCTTCCAAGTCTCACAGGTATGGATGGCTGTTGGGATCACTATTTTCAACAATATAGGTGGCGAGGACCAGATCTTCTTCATTCTCTGGAAGTCAGCTGTAGCTTTTCCAAGATGACATTTGACATCCATCTCTGCATTTCCATTTTGGGCAATCACACTGTAAGTGAACCTTTCCACTTTCTCTAGCCATTGCGACCTGAGTATGATTCCCTGAGATTCTTCTTACTGGTTCTGTAGCAGTTATAATTTTGCAGGGGCAGGTTGCAAGCCTAATGCCCAATCCTCCTCCTTTGTCATCCAGGCTTGGGACTGGCAATGGCGGAGTTAAGCTAAATGATGTTTAAACTAAGTGAGTGAATTGACATTGCATGCACCACCATCATTTGGTTTGAGATTCCACTTCAGTGCTTCATCCTGACAGCTCATAACTGTGAAAGAGTCAATGAAGGCTTGAGGGCATAAGAAGATATCCTAAAGTCAGCCTCCTTAGTGTCTCTGCCTACAGTGGGTATAACTCCTTCATCCATCTTCTCCAATTTGGCTCTTTCAGCTGCTTCAAAGATGAATGTTGAAATCACATGACACTTGTGTTTTACAAACTATGTTGGTTCCCAGTTCATTTTCAGATTCCATTTGACTGACTGTTTTTCACCTTTACTCCTGTCTTTTGTTTGGGACTGGGAACCTGAGGGAACACAAGTCTCCTTATGTGCCTGCCAGTACATCGAGATAAAGCTCCTTCTTCAGTTGTTCTGCCATGCTGCAAATAACAACACAAGAAAAAGTCAGATTTGTCTGCTAGCAGACCCTGGCTGTTTTCCTTTGCTTTGCCTAACTTTCAGCCTCAGAAACCCTCAAAGGGGAGAACAAAATTGTTGTATTTAGGCCTGTAGCCTCTGAGTGGGGCAATTCCCCAACTAAATTCCCCTGTACTCCACCCGACTTACTGACTTGAGTAGGTGAGCAGGGTTTACTTGTGGACCACATTGCCCAAGGCAGTAAACTCTGCTCACCCACTCAAGTCAGTAAGCCAGAAATTTAGATTGTGAGATCCTTGGTACAAGATACAAAATTGAGCTTTAGAACAGCCGTCAACATTGTTATCATTTTTGTTCATGTTGATATTTATAATTAATTCAATTTGATTAAATTGTGTTGTAAAGCTTTTTTTAGTATGTTGTAAGCCGCCCAGCTTCTGCCAACCTAGCAGTTCAAAAGCAAGAAATTGCAAAATAGGTACCACTTCAGTGGGAAGATAAACAGTGTTCCATGCACTCTGGTGTCCAGGCATGCCTGCCACATGTCCATGGAAATGTCTACAGATGCAGACAACACTGGCTCCTTGGCTGTAAAAAGAGATGAGCACTGAACCCTAAAGTCGATACAACTGGCTTTCAAGTAAGGGTGACCTTCTAAGCTGCCCAGAATGGGAAACTATCCCAGATGGGTGGAATATAAGTGTAATAAATAAATAAATTATCCTTTCCACCAAAGTAGTATTTATTTATCTACTTGTAATCTCTTGTTTTTGAACAGCTAGGTTGGCAGGAGCTGGGACACACAACAGGAGCACACTCCATTGTTTCGAACTGCTTACCTGCCAACCTTCCAGTCATCAAGATCAGCATCTTAAGCCACTGCATCCTTCTGTCATACACTCTTGTTTTATATGAAAGAGCATCTTTACAAGCAGGCATCAGACTAGCTAATCAGCACATAGTTCCATTCCCCTGCCAACACTTTTAGCAGACTCTCTTGGCCTGAGTGGACCATCGTGGAATCCTGAAGCTGTGATTTATACACAAGAATATTAATCCCCCCCCCCATAGTCAAAGAACAGCTGGTATAGTTGTAGATGTGATGCAAATGTGTGTTATTGATTGGTGGCATAAAAAAAAACCTTCCCTGCACTGACAGTTAATTCTCTATTCTTACAGGATTTTCTTGTCACCCTGAAACTAGTAGAGTGCGATCATATGGAAACCCATTCCACTTTGTACATGGAAGGAAATTAATATACTTCAGGCATGGCTTATTATTATTTTTATATATTATTTCTGGAGTTAAGAAAATGAGATATTTTCCCTTCATAAACCTGCAGTTTAGCTGGAGGTGAAGAGAGTGCTTTAATAAATGGCAGTTTCATAAATATGTCCTAGCTAACTCACTTGGGTTTCCATCAGAGCTGAAAGGTACAAGTGGATTAGTTCATATCTTGTTAAGCCAGTAAGAAGCTGCTAGAGTGAGAAATATGAAAACAGAGAGGGCACCCTTGGTAGATTAACTATTTTGTTTCTGCTTATGAAAATTTTTATATTGGACTGTACTGTTATATTATTGCTGATTGTATTCTCACATTATTCAGTGATGGGATGTAACAGGTTCTCACCAGTTCTCCAGAACTGGTAGTAACTTTCCCCAGCGTCCTGGAGAACCAGTAGCAGCTTTTGAAGGGAACCACCTTCGGGGCTTACCTTTCCACTGGTTCCCCCACTGTGCATGTGGCGTCAAGGACTTGGTGTGCATGCATGCCTACAGTGCTTGGTGCATATGCACGACCTCCCTGCTGTCCTCCCAAGCGGGGAGGAGGAAGAGAAGCTGCTAGCCTGAAGCTCCCTATAGCCTCCTCCCGAGGGTAAGTGACTCACCTTTGGATATGGTGTGTCTGTGTGTATTTTTGTGTGTATTTAATACCTTTACCTATATTGACGTACTACCACAGTTCCTAAAAAGGCCTGGCGGCCGGCAGGCCTGACTTGGGGGTTTTTAAGCAAAATCTTGGAGTTACGTCACCAATAAGCTATACCTGTGCTGTTCCAATTGGAAAACCCTTAAGGAGGTACAGCTGTTTTACATATACATTAAGGCATATTATCCTAGAGAACCAGTACGATGACCATATCCATCTTACAACATGGTGCTGCCCAGGAACTTATACTAACAGATAAGTGATGGGTTTGTGTTTTGGGTGTGTGGGTTGATTTATGTTTGGGGTGGGTGGGTGGGTGTATTTTAATGTAACTTTTTATTTATTTATTTATTTATTTATTTATTTATTTATTTTATGGGTTTGTGTTGTGTGTGCGCGGGTGCGGGTGGGTGGGTTGAGGGGTGTGTGTGTGCTTATTTTTATTTTATTTTATTTTATTTTTATTATTTATTTTTTTCTTTGGCCCCGCCCATGACATCATGATGTTCGATCCGCCCACACTGTGATGACATCACGCTGGGGTAGTAAAATTTTTGACATCCCACCACTGGTTGTTGTGCTCTGTTATGTTCTACCACAGTATTGTTGCCTTATTATTATATTGTATTGTTGATTGTATCTTACCTGTTTGAACACCGCCCTGAGTTGGTTGCACCAAGTAGGGCAGTATAGAAATCCAAAATAAATAAATAAATATGCCAGGGCTCAGATAGGCAGCCCTTTGAAGTGGCTCAGTAACTTCAAATATGATACAACCAGCCCAAGATGTGACCTAAGAAAGATGGCAAAAATAAAGTTATACAGTGATAGCCAGGGGATTCCGGGAGCTTTGGTCCCATAACGTAATTGTCTTAAGTTATAATCATAGGGTCCACTTCATTACAAAAACGCACTGCTTGATTTTCAAGTGTGAAAAGGAAATATGGGCTGTGTTCATTTGTAAGTTGAAAGCAGAATAGGCCTATTAAATCAGTGAGGAATTGGTGAGTCAATTCCTTAATAAATTCCATTTATTTTATGACCCTACTCTAATTGTACCTTTTTGCTGGATTTCAGCCATGGATTAACATTTCCTTGGAAAAAATATTGATATTATCCTTGTTAAGACTGCCATGGGACAAGGCGCATCATGTTCTGAAATCCACATTTTCTTGAGATGTGCCATCCATTTTGGCAAACAAACAAGCCTCATTTGTATATATCATTTGTACATGTCAACAAGTTGCTGGCATGTCTGCAATACAGGTTCAATGCCCCACCTTTGTTGTTCATAACTTGGAAAGTTTTAATGAGAGCCTGAGGGCACAAGAGGGTATCCTTAAACCACCCATCTCTGGCATTCTGCCTGCAACAGGAACAATCTCATTCATTCACTTTTATTCACCTTTCTAGCCTGGACTTTTCAGCTACTTCAGAGAAGACTGCTTTGCTCATATGGCCTTTCTGCTTCACTAAGTACACTGGATTCTAGTTCATTTTCTAATTCCACTCAAAACATTGATTTTCATCTTTAAAGCCCCTCAGAATCTGGGATGGGAATGCCTGAGGGAATATGTCTGCCACCATATCAAGGTAAAGCCCATTCTTTCAAAGACCTTGACATGTTGTAGGTGACAGTAGGGTGGAAAAACAGCTTTTCTGTGAACAAAAGTCTGGCTGTTTCCACCTGCCTTGTTTCAAAAGCAAGAAACAGATTTTAAAAATGCACTCACAAAACTATGTTTTGAAAAAGTACAAGTCTAAAAAAGCATATATATATATAAATATATAAACATATCCATGCTTCCATGTAGGGATGGGCAGGAGGGAGTGTGAGAATCATTTACAGAACTGACAAGATTAATGGGTCTCTGAAAATGCACTCAGGACAAAAATCAAATTCCAATATTTTCACCTCTTGTATATAGTATTTTACATGTCATGCAATGTGGCTTGAAGCAATAAGGCAAGCATGAGGAAAGAAAAATATACTTATATACTCGAGTATAAGCCAAGTTTTTTAGCCCCCAAAAATGAGCCCCCCAAAAGGACACAGCTTATACTCAAATCAATGACCATGATAGTCCCAAAACCGCACCAGAATGAAATGTGCCAACATTTTAATTATTTTTACCATATTTTCATGTATTTTAATTATTGAAACTCACTAGCAGCAGCTGCATTTCCCACCCTTGGCTTATACTGGGGTCAATCTATTTTCCTGGATTTTCAGTTCAAAATTAGGTACCTCGGCTTATAGTCGGGTCAGTTTACATTTGAGTATATACAGTACATGGTATGTTGTACTAGTGCAGGGGTGTTCAATCTATGGCCCATGGACCAAATCTGGCCCCATACCACCCTCATTGCTCCCAGAAGTGGAGCATTTTACTTCCACTTCTAGGAGTGATGAGTGCACGCAGGCTGGATGAATTGGTGTCAGGGGCCAGATCAGGCCTATGGGCTGTAGTTTGGACACCCCTGGTTTAAGCAGACAAAATGGCAGCTTAAAATCTATCTCATCCTGTTGCAAAACAGATTGCAAAGGGTGACCAGTCTGCTGAACCATGTGACTGGCCCTTTGAATCACATGACCGACCCATGGCCCAAAAAAATTGGGCACCCCTGTACTAGTGCATATATGATATGAGAATTGCAGGCACATTTCAGGATACAAGTCTCTAAATTCCTTTCCATTTTCTTAAAAGGAAAAAATTGTGACATTCACAACCAGTTTAATCTACTATCTTCACCAGACAGTAAACTGGAATAATATACAGCATACGAGGACAAGAGATAGTGACAAGTTAAAATAAGATGTACATATTTTAAAATAGGAAAAGTAAACTGTCAAAGGCATCACCTCAGACGTAAAGATGAGTTCTGCAAATATGGTTTGCTTTATTAAAATTCAGTCTAGGAAAGGTTGCTGACACATTTAACTGCAGAAGGCCATAGGATTTTCATAGAATTAACCATATTGGTTTGTCAGGAAGCCCACAGCTGGTTCTATGCTATATATTAAGGTAGGTTTACACTTTATTTTTATTGCCTCTAATTTTGATTTTTCAGAAAGTGGACAGCTAGTTCTGTGATCCCAATTAAGAGGGGTTCACACTTCTATTTTGATTCCTTCTGTTCTACCAATTTTTTCCTATAACAACTACATACAGTTCATCAAGTAGATTCAGTTCATCCACTTTACAATTTAAGACCAATATCCTATTGAGCATTTTCAGAAACATGTTGCGTATGCCAATGTTGCCCTGGTGGAAATAGTGTGCCTTCCCATGAAGAAAACCCATTCTCCACTTGCCAACAGCAACACAAGCACAAACAGTAGGCACTCACATTACTGTGCTTATGGGATTTTCTACCCAGTGAAAGCTCAGCAGGATAATGACCTAAGAATTTAAGATATATATGATTTTATTTCTGTGCCAGATGCATGGTTTCTTAAGATATATATATAAATAAAGAAGCCATGCATAACATCTGGCACAGAAATAAAATCATGGCATTCACAAGTGCCTTTGGTTAAGTACCTGCTGTTCACTTAAATATTTGTCACAACAAGGAAGCTCTGCTGAGTCCTAAGTCTTCGTTGAAAATACGCAGTTTACTTTTACTTTCAGACAACTATCTGTACTAGTATAAACTAATATAATGCTATACTATTGCTGTATTAACAACAGCCTACTGATCATCAGATCTGAGCTGCCCTGGACACTTTAAGAGACATTCCAACCTTTTCTACTTCTTGATCAATGGCATTATTCCTGGATCTCTGTTTTAAAAAAATCCCATGAAGGAAGGAAAAACAGACACACACAAAAGCTATGGCTTGAGTATTCAGTTCCATAATTATCTGTCCTATTTGCTCAAGGCTAACACAACAATCATCCTTCCATTGTCATGTGTGTAGTCAATCCTAATAGTGTAATGATATTTCTGTAAACTTTAATGAACTAAAATGAATGAGAGAATAAAGAATGTCCCAGATTATGAAAAAGTTATGTCAACCGTAGCACGTGTCTGCATAGTGACCTACATCTGAGCCTTCCCTGCTTTGAGTGTCCAGGGAGAAATCTTGGATTTTACTAGATTTTACTTGCCTTTTTCTTTAGTGCCAATAGATCAGTCCACTGTATTACTTTTGGATTCTCCTTTCCTTGGTTCATATTTCTGAATACACTTTTAACCATACATATGTTAACTGGGTACACAGATCTGTTGTGTTGTTTCTCTGTGCTAGAGGCAATGAGTAGCTTCATGATCGGCTTCACAATTGCTCCAGAGTCACACAAATAGATCTAATTTGGTCAAATACAACTTCACACGTTGCCTGAAGACAGTGCATATCTCTAGCAATATGTGTGTGCAGTTTAGGAACAAGTTATGTATGTGTGTGACCTGAAATTTAAAGTGCCCCTTTTTATTTTAGTAAGTTCTCATACTTACACACATGTCACACAAGCAGCACACAAACCACAACACAACACAGCCCAGACTCATGAGCACAGGTGCCTGTAGAATAAAGATGCCTTCCCCAGCAACTCACCGAAGCTGCTATTTTTTTCCCTTAAATTTCTGTTAAATTTTAAAATATAACATACAAAAAAAGGAAAAATCAAACAACCAAAACAAACGTTACATGATACAATAAAACATAAAATACAAACCAAGAGAAAAAAAATTCTCTCAGATATAAAGAACAATTCCCATATAACAACATTATACATTTCTTTATAATAAGTTTATATTAATGTCTATGAATAATATTTAGTTATACACATATCTATTATATCAAATAATCCAACAATAAAAACGCTCCCAAGTATTTAAAAAACAAAACAAAAAACACCAGTGATATTTACAAAGCCCAGAAGCCGCAACAGTATTTACCAGCCAAAGCAAGGAGATTCCCCCGCTCTGCTTTCAAGTAGCTAGGCCTTGCTGCTACGGAGTAGCAAAATATTTCATTCATGAAAGTAGACCAACAAGGGGTAGTGGGATTTGAAATTGATACGCATGGCCCTTCGGGTCGCTAGAGTTCAGAAGCTCCAAATTTGGTATATTAATAAGAATTTCCTGGAAATTAATGATAGTTTTTGAAAAGTAACAAAAGTAATGTCCATATTTTGGAAATAATGTTTAAAAATGATTTTCTCCTAAGCAAAGAGATGGGGAGACTTCGGGACTGTTTGGTTTAACCCCGTAAATGACGGTTTGACTAAAACTAAAGGAAATAATGTTGGAAAATAGCAGGATTAATAAAATATGATTCTAACCTCTCAGATTTGTATTTTAATTTAGGAAAATACCATTCAGATGTTGGATAAATGCAATCCCACTGGAAACAATAATTTCTAAAGGCATTTAGAAATAAACTCTAAGGGACGTGGAGTAACTTTGGGTCATCTTTGACTGCAAGTGTCTGCCACACCTCAACTAAGCTGGGACAGTCTTGCCTCAGGGATAAGACAACCAACATCAGCTACTGTGCCACTTCCTGGAGCTATTGTTTCACCTTCTGCATCTGATGTATTTCAATTTGATTCGTTCTGTACTTTATGATTCCTAATTTGATTCTTCTGTATCTTGTGATCCTTGATTTGATTTGTCCTGTATTGTATGTAACCTGATTTGTTGTCACTTGCTGTACCTGTGTTATCTTGATTATGCAAACTTTGTAACAGTGATTAGTATTCAATGAGAAGATGTTTCCTGCATCCTTTGCCTTAACATTTATGTACCCATTTGTATGGTTGCTATTTTTAACTTCTGTAACATGTAATAATGACTATAATGTGTGTCAATGAAATCTGTATTTGTTTTATTGATTGTTCAAGGGTAACCTTTATTGCTTGTCTTGTTTAATCTCATGGCCATGTGTTAAACTTATTTTGCTATTGTGTAACTGTGTAATTATTGTGGTAGTAAGCTTGGCCCCTTGTCCATCCCTTGTACCCTATAAAAACCCAGTCTAGACCCAGCTCTGGACCAGCCACTTCCCATTTGGATAGTTTGGTCATTTGTGGGTGGGTTTTGCTTGATTGAAATTCCACAATTCAATAAATCAAACTCCTTGATTTTTACCCTACATCCTAGTTGTTTCTTTTTGGTTCTGTACTTCAAACTCCGCCAGTGGCTTCCTAAATTTTAAAAGTTAGCTTTTCCCTCCACCGCCTTGTGACCTGCAGGTCCGCTGTACCTTTTTGTTGAGTCTAGTGGATCTCCTACTCACATCTGGGTCATGGAAAGGTCTTTTTAGGCAACATGTGTACAGAGAGAGAGCTTAACTTCTTTTGTATAGAAGTATGGACACTAAATCTCCAAGATGGTTTAGGGAAACTCTTCAACATTGTCTCATTCCTGCTATTCACAGATGAAGACAGATTATAAAAGAAATAATTACAATGAAATGCAATTTGCCTTTCCAGGATCAATAAAGGGTTGTTGGACACAAAAGTCACTTCAGAGGGTCTCAAGCAGCCTCACCTCTGCAGCAAATGTGCCCATTTTTCAGCTTTGTTACAATAAATATCCATTCTTCCAAGATAAAGGGTGAATGAATAATAGTGTATAAAATATATTTATAGCCTGGATTCTGTAAGTTACACTTGCTGGTATAATTGAATCAACCTAAATCTCCATGTATTGTCGCCAGTTAAGATACATGAAAAATATATAGTTTTTAATAATAGAATGGCTTTTGGTTTTTGACATAAAAAACACTCTTTCTTTTTAACATTACTCCTAACAAATGAAAGCTACCCTTTCCACTTTTATGCAGGAGTGGAAAATCTCACAGCTGTTGACATTTTTTTAAGGAGTTATCATGAAGTTTCAAGAATCCATTTTACACCAAAGATGAGAGAACACTGGAGAACTGGTGCTAATTGGAATTAACACCCCTAGGCTTGACGGGCCAATGACTTGACCCAATTTAAGGGAGTGTCCAACATTTCTATGAGGTCATTCCATGCCATTTCCCCCTCTATACTTTCATATTCCAATTGATTTTTTTCCTGTTTGCAGTTTGTCTCCAAAGCACCTTCCTACAGTCTAGTTAAAGGAAAAATTGACTTGTGCATTTCCGATTGACATTGTATTGACAACAACACATACTGACAGGACCATGGAGATCTAGGCCCAGCAGGTTATTTTCATCCCTTTATATCTCTGGTAGGCTAGGTGAGTGTTTACAGGACTGGACATTTATTAGGTAACTGAATAGCTTTGTCAGGGTAGCAGTAGCAGAATGGCAGAAAATGAAATGTCTCCAAGTTATTTGAATGAATGTTCAGTTCTTTTGATTTCCTTGTAAAAAGCAACACGGGAAGCTTAGAATACCTTTATGTTCCTGGGGGGGGGGGGGAGTGAGTGAGAGAGAAATGTGGAGTCCTTTGCCTGATGGCTGAAAGTTGAAATTGCACAGTAAAATGGCAAGAGGAGATGCCAATATAATGCCTTTTGCGCCCATGTCCAAAGATATATTCTGCAAATAAACATAACTATAGTTGCACAGATTGTCTGGTTCGCCTGTGTAATAAAATGTGGGGCAATCTCAGCAAGTGTTGTGCATATCCTCTGCCTCACCATGTGGTCATGAGAAACTTCCAGCATTATAATGACCCTTTGCCTCTCTATAGAGCACTTCAAGTATTCAGAGAACATCACGTGTAGTATTTCAGTTGCATTTATAAGAGACCTCTACAGTCAAGGGACTGCACTCATGTGTACTGCACTGGTAATGCAGATCAGAAGACAGCTGGTTTTGGGTCTGCAGAATTATCAGATTTTTGCAGTGCATATTTTAGATCAAGAAAAAAAACCTGTCTCCATGTTCAAATGTTGTTGCTGCTGTTAAATAGATGTTTTGAGTCAACAGATGTATGTTTAGGAAGATCAAGCAGAACTAACTTATAATCAACCTAACAGGGCCATCAAGGAATGTTTGCTATATAAAAAAGTGGCTTTATCAGTGAGTTTCCATGACTGAGCAGGGATTTAAACCCAGGCCTCCTGAACTAGTCTGTTTTTGTATCCACTACATCACACTGAATATCATTGTAGTATATTATTCCTGGTACTATTCAGGTTTTGAAGATCTACTCATTCATTTTATTGGATGGGCTCTCTAGTCTATGAAATTATTTATTCTTAATGTATATCTAACCAACACAGTGAAACATATGTGATTATATCACAGAGGAAAGTTGTACACAATAGGTCAAATCCTAAGTCTTTCAGTGGAAATGACTTCTTTTATAGAAGGATTTCTTAATTCTATGTGTGGTATTTTCACAGAGTTACAGTGATTCCTGTGGAGGACTAGGAAATACAATTTTTCTTTCTTTCTTTCTTTCTTTCTATCTATCTATCAGATCTCCATATGGATATCTAGTGAGTTAAATATGATGGCGTGGTAGCAGTTGTTTAAGGTCCTAATTTATTAAGAGCCACTTACCCATGGTCTAGATCAGGGGTGGGGAACTAGCAGCCTTAAGGCCACATGTGGCCTTCTAGTTCTTTAAGTATGGTCATTTGCCTGAATCCACATTTTACAGAGTAAATTATTTTATTTATATTCATACTTTTTGTTAGTCTTTTAGACTTTTATTTTAGTAACTTTAAAATTAAGGTTTTTTAAAAATATATATATTAAGTACATGTGGCCTTCCAGCAGGAAAAGGTTCCCCACCCTTGGTCTAGATTTTTAATGGGAATCAGTGGTTCTCCCAGTGTTGTTGAATGACAACTCCTTGAAGCCCTAGCCAATATAGCCAATGGTTTGGAATCATGAGAATGGCAATGCAAAAACATTTGGTCCAGATAATGAAAATGTCATCAGCATTTCTCAGATAGACGGCAGCCTTTGGCAGGCAGGTGCTTTTTGCTCTAACTGAACTATAAAAATGTTGGCACCTTGTAGAGTGTGGAGCTGTATAAATATCTATAATACTTTTTTCATTTGATTAGTTCACAACATTTTATTCCATAATAAACATGCTCATTACTTGGGTGTGACAGTAATTTTTGTTGTGTTTCATTAGCTCGCTGTTATGCGTAAGTAAGTTGTCAATGATTAAGAAAGAAACTCAAAGAAAGACATTTTGCTTCAAGTTTTAACTCAACTCTCTCCCCCTCCCTCCCTCCCTCTCTCTCTGTGCCTCTTCTGGGTAAATTAGCAACACCTTCTGAATTGATTAGAAGTTTTAAAAATGCATTAATCAAACAGATTAATTAATTAAACATTGCAGCCCAATTCTTGATGATTCATGATTAATAGTAATTTGAGGCATTTGCATTTTTGTATGTCAAGAGACAGGGCTGAGAATATTATTAGAGAAGGGTGAGGATTTTATTTAGCTTAGCCTTTTTTTAAAAAAAAGCCTTCTCAAATTAAAAAAATAACATCAATAGAAAATCAAGAGTGAGAAAAAGCAAAATTGACACCTTCAGTCCTTCAACCATATGACTTTGAGTGCTTAGTTCTGAGTTCTTAAGTTTTAACTTTGAATATCTCTGTAGTACATCAAAATACATATTAATATATTACATGTTTATATGGAAATTGCACTGAGCTAGACACATTTCTCGTATGACAGATGGGTGTTGGACAACACCAGTGGGATCCCAGAGGAGTAAAAAGACCCCTTGGCAGGCCCCCCAAAAGATGGGAAGAGCCAATCATGAAAAGTTTTGGTTGAACCTGGAGAAGAAGAGCAGAGCAATGAAATGAATGGAAAGCAAGTTGTGACCAGCAGGGACTCATCCATTGATAGTCTCATCAATCAAGGAACAAAAGTTTATATATATTTATCCTTTTTGTACTGGAGATGCTAGAAGATGAATGTGGGTTTTTTGTATGCAAAATATATGCTTTATCACTCACCCATAGCTCATGATCTGATTATGCTGATGTCAGGAAATGACATATTTCCTAACGTTCTCAAAGCTTGGTGAGGTTGTAGTTTTAGCTAGGCCTCAAAAATCATCTCTGTCTCACAAGACTACGTGTCACGAGACAGATTGTTTTCAGTACAGTGTTCCCTGTGCTCTTATCTCTCTAGCTAGCTGAGCTTGCATATTTTGACTAAACGTGCATTCATCCTGCACGTGTGTAAACATCTCTTGCAATGAGAAAGTTTTTCTCTGTTTCCTGATTGGCTAAGGGTATCCCACCTGACTGGTGAATCTCCATTTTGGAGAGAAGAGAGGGAGTTCACTTTTGGATGTCTATAGGCTAACATCTTTGCCTGGGGGCTATGCCTTTTTGACATTGTTCAAGCACAATGTCTCTTCATTGGACTAAGGAGTAAGAGAAGCAATGCATTCACACACAAGCCTCTGAATACGCTACCTGTTTAAACCTCCTTGTGAAGAGAAGCAGCTAAGGGCTGTTCAGCTGCATTGCCGGCCAGCTCACCCTCTGGGGACTTTGGTGTAGGAGGGCAAGGCAGAGGGGGCCGGCTGGTCTCATGACAGCTGATTAAGAAGTTTGTGGCACATCCCATTTCCATAATCTTCCAGTCTCAGCAAGGTTTATTATGAAACTTGATTTGCATGTGGTTTAGGTCATCAAACAACACATGTCATAGATGCACAAAAGAAGAAAAATCAAGCCTTCCAACCATCTGTGGCAAGCCTATTTGCAACCCTGCTGAACCACATAAATTCATACTACAGTTAACTAAGGATCAATTTCAATGTGATCATTGCAAGTAGCACAAGCACTTAGTCTCAGCAATAATTATCTATTTTAGAAATCTGATCCTTTCCATTATTACAATGGGAGTGATTCTATCAAAAAACAAACCAGCTTTGATATCCATGAAATCTTCAAGATATTGTCAAATATCTTGAGTATTCTGACTTTGCCCCTTGTGTTATGTAACATCCATTTCAGAAATAGTGACATCTGCTACTAATGCAGCATATGTTGCACTGAGAATACTTGAAGAGAGATTATATTAGCACCATAATGTTTACTGATTAGCAGCAATACATTATGCCTCCTCTCCTGTCATGCTCCAACTAGGCCGTCCAATTAGCAGTTGCTACAGTATTACTAGGGGCATAGTTGGATTCCTGTAAGTTGAGCAATGGCGACTTCCCTGCCAATGCCATCCCTGGAACACAGTGAGATGGAGTATTTGATGGACTCTGACAACCAGTAGAGGTTGTGCTTCATCAAAGGATGTTGTGGGGATGCAAAGTGACTGGTTGTGAAAGGAGTGTGACCACTCAGTAAGGCAGACTGTGTCCTCAACTCTAGTATTCTTTCACTTTTCTCGACTAATTGCAGTTCTGATGTACTGTGTTAGCATATTAGTGACATCCAATTTAAGTATGAACAATCAGCAAAAGAATAAAATAATAAAGTAATCATTCCCAAACAAGGATCAGGTAGTAAGGTTAACTACTGAGGTTGTGAAGCAGGCAATGAATTCCTTCTTTCCATAACAATTTAACTAATTTGGTGGTCATGTATATAATAGCCTGTGCCAGCTAATAGAAATCAGCATTTAGATTAGGCATATGCATTGTTTTCAGACATGTGGGCAAAATGTGGATCAAATCAGTTCATTTTGGTGTTTTTGTGAAATGCCTACAAGGTAGAACAAGGAGCGGTGGTGTGAAATAACACCATAAAGGATTCTGAGCATTCTGTTCAACATTCATAGTGTTGAAGTGATTCGACAGAAGAAAATTAAGTTCAAAATAACACAGTACACTGAGCTGCTGGTGCCAAAAGAGAAGGGATAGTTGAACCCCACCTGTCAGAAAGACTCAGAATAAGTAGACATTCCAACTTCTCAGGCACAAGGAAGACCTCAGGCAGAGATCACCATTCTCTTGCTGCCTTTCTGCCAGCCATTTTGCAGATCTGTGCCACAAAGAAAAATGCTTACACTGCTGTCTAGATAGCTTTTTTAAAAAATATATTGGATTGATTGATTGGCCAATCCATTCATTCACCTTAGTTTACTAAACTTTACTGAACATTGCACTATAAGGACTGTATGTGTGTGAGAGAGAAGGAGGGCAGGTGGGAAGGGGAGGATGATGGTTGAATAGGCTTTAATTTGACAGGTCACACAATTAGGGCAGTGCACAGCCTCTCAGTTACAGTCATTTATGCTTCCGCTCTTCACTTGCACCATTTAAAAAGAAGACCCTGAATATGTAAAAATACACTGGTAATATCAAGGACCTGGAAATGGAGTGTTTCCTAAAGAGTACAGGGTGAGTACAGAAGTGGGTGTTCAGACACAGACCTGGTAATAATAATTTCGTGTCAGAAATTATTCTGGGTTGAAAGGATTTTTCCTGGAGGAACTCCACTCAGAGGACGCCCAGCTGAGGCTCCTTTCATGTCCCCAAGAGCTGGAATAGAGACGGGCACTCAATCCATCAAAAGGCTGAAAAACCAAAGTGAGTGTCTCAAGATCACCCACAAAAACTTTTCGCATCCATCAATCCAGCGGTGGATTGTCAAAATCTTTGCTACCCCACTGAGACATCATGGATGGCGTGGGCATAGCCGACATCATGATGTCATGACGTCATGATGTCGTGGGAGGAGCAAAAAAAATAAAAATTAAAAAATGTCTGTGCATGTGTCAAACCTCGGTTTGATGCGTGCACAGTTCTTTTTTTAGTGCACAGGCGTCAAACCTCTATTTGACGCGTGCACAGTAAAAAATAGAACTGCTCATGCATCAAATGGAGGTTTGACGCATGTGCAGTTCCAGGCAGCTGTTTTGGCTGCCTGGAAATACATTTTTGGAGGGGGCTGGAGAGGCGACCAAACCAGTCACCCGGGGTCTTACCACCTCCCCCAGCGACCCCTCCTGATGGGGTCCTAATGGTTCAGGTGAACCGGTCCGAACGGGTAACATCCCATCTCTGCATCCATCCCACCCATGCAACCCCATAACATCTTGTTATCTGTTACACCATCCAACTGATGTGTAACATCACAGAACAGAAAAGGCGGCTAGATTACATCCATACTGAAGAAGAGGTGAGCCAGCATATAGCATGATTAAAATCAAAATAACACAGCCAGCATCATTATATTCATACTGCTATTATGTCTATTGGGGTATGTTAGCAGGGTTATAGTACATATTGTTTTATTTTTAGACATCATGCTGTTATGCTACTGCATAATTATAGCTTTCAAGCTGCTTTATAGTAAGCAGCATACTGCTGGATTTCTCATATGAACAGGTCTTAAGTCACACATACTGCACACAGAGCTAATACACTTTAAATGGACAGGACTTTAAATGGACAGGATGGAATCTCGGAAGTAAGGAGCTGTTTTATGCCTGTTCAACTAATTGGTTTAATTTGGAAGTGAGGTCACCAAATGTTTCTTCTTATTTCAGTTCCACCCTAGATGTTTAGTAGCTGAATATCTAAACTTGGGCGCAAGAGTGAACAATAACTGAGACATCATTGGTTATCTCTAGATGCAAAAATACCAGTTTTTTACTTTTCTTCCACCACATCCATAAATGCCAATGCAAATAGCAAATATTAACAAATGTCTTTTTAAATTGTTACAAAACAAAACCAAGTTAGATATTGTATACAGCAGACAGAAGAAAAAGTATAATGAATTTTGACAGCAGTTGATCTGTGCCAGCTAGGACTGATGCAAGAGTATATCTCAGGGGTCCACATCCTTTATTCCTTCTCTTGACATTGATATGAAGACAGATAAAAATTGGCAGCTCAGGTCTAAGCTGGGGGGGGGGCAGTTTAAAATTATGTGATGAGATGTTCTCTGTCTCACGCTTGGACCATCATGGCATGATGAGCATCCATCTTTTTCTTTGTCAAGTGCTGAACTCTGTGCAAGATCCAACTTTCCAGAAGACTTGTGGCTTTTACTAAATCCTTACCAGGTTTGCTGCTCCAGTCTTATGCCTCCTTCATTTGCGCTGTTTTTCCATGGAACACTTAGGTGACATGGAGATGGGTTAATTTTAGGAAGAAGAACAGAGCCCGTAAAGAAAGGGCCTTCTGTGGCCTAACAATACAGATTAGCCACTTTAAGCCATGACATTATCATGTTCAACAAACCCAAAGGAGCTACCTCAAGGGGGGGGGGACTCAGGGAGGGACCGTGGAACATAAATTGTATTACTAATGACATGTGGGCAATCATTTTTTCCTGGCTGTTAGTATCAAACGCAGTTTTGAGGACATCTTTTTGCCATTCCAAAGATAAGGCATTAAATCAAGGCCTTTGGTCATATGTTCATTGAATACATTATAGCCCCCTGCTGAATTTGCAAAGAGAGATCCTGGCAAGAATCCAATCTGAGGAGCTGTACCAGCTCCTTGACTGCTGAGAAGAAAAATTCAGGAAAAAATTGTATCTTGAGTGTATTTATCTTTCTAATAATAATTATTAAGTGTCATCAGGTTAATTCTGACTTTTGGTGACCCTTTCCAGGTTTTCTAGGTAGAGAATACCCAGAAGTGTGCCTTTTTTCTGGGAATGCCCTGGGAGACTGTAGCTTGGCCAAGACCACATAAGATGACTCTTGGGGAGGGGGGGGGGAATCAAACTTATCCAACTTACTGAGCTATCGAGCCAGTAACTCATCTCATGTAGATCAGAGCAAATCCCCTCAACCATGTCACTATAAAATGACTACTTGTAATCTAACATTCTCCCAGATTATCCCTTTTAATCAAAACCAAGCAAATAGTCAGTGCCCCATTTTTACTACTGTTTTAATACTGCCACAGCTATTTTTAAGCGGCCCTTTAAACATGAATAAATAATTGTGTGTCATCAAGTCAACTCTGACTTTTGGTGATTTTCAGGATTTTCAAGGTACAGAATACTCAAAATTTATTCATGATTTGCTTCTTCTGGGGGCATCCTGGGACTGTTCACCTTGCTAACCACACAGGCTGGCTCTTTACCCAGGAGGACAGTGGGGAATCAAACTCCCAAACTCTAATTCTGCATTCAGATAACTAACTCACTGAACTATCCAACCAGCATCTCTATCTATATACATCAAAGTTATTTTTTCTCTTAAACACCCTGTCCTCAAGTGTATTATCCTGTATAATATCCCATGATCCAAACAGAACTTTCTTCTTGTTGTGCCCCAAGAATATCTGTTGAGACAAGTTATTTGAGGACACAGTCTGCATGTGCACTCCTGCACATTTAATGTGGATGCAGCCTTTGGTAGAGTCCAAGAGATTAAGTAAACTTAAAATCTCATAAATCATGAGGGTTTTTTTAAAAAAAAACTGCACTATGTGTAATGGTGTTGTTTTAGAATTCCAGTTTTGCAAGTGGGGAAGGTTTCATGTTAACTTCCTGCACTTTCTGCTCCCAGAAAAAATGTGTGTGCCAACTCTGAGTGACAATCTAAAGACAACCAGAATCTATTATTAAGATGTACATCATGTTTCAAAAGAGAATGCATGGGGCTTTTTAAAATCCTAATGCAGTATATCACTCACAATAACGCTAGGAAATCAGGAAGGCCAAACACGAGATGGAGTGATTATCCAAGGGAAGCCACAGACTATAACTTGAAGGAGTTGAAAAAGGCTGTTGAGGACATGGCATTTTGGAGAGATCTCATTCATAAGGTTGCCATAAATTGATCATGACTTGTTGGCACGTCACAACAACAACATCATCATATTGAATTAACAGAAAAATACCCCCAGTGGCAAAAACAAAACAAACAAACAAACAAAAACACCAGAAGGAAGGAAAGATTTATTGAACTTGGCCTTTTTGATCCAACTTAAATCTCTCTCTCTCCCTCTTCCCCCCCCCCCCAGTATGTGGTCAATGTTGAACACTTTTGACCATTTCTTCTGTGTAGAACATTTTACCATTGGCCATTGTGGAAACAGACTGATAGAAGCAGTAGAACAAAAAGTCTGGAGGGTGAAAGGTTCCAAACCCTTGCCCTAAAGATCATTGCCCAGATTATTTCAGGGCTAGAATTTGCTAATGTATGGGATGATGGTGAAATAAAAAGGTAAACTACCATCCGTGAAACAACATTCTTGGAATATTTAATCCCATTTGACCATTATCAAATAATAGAAAATGACATGACTGATCCACTAGTTGGTTAGTTATGTGCCATCAAACCGAAACTGACTTAT
The DNA here is from genome assembly GCA_030440675.1 of Furcifer pardalis. Classification (NCBI taxonomy): domain Eukaryota; kingdom Metazoa; phylum Chordata; class Lepidosauria; order Squamata; family Chamaeleonidae; genus Furcifer; species Furcifer pardalis. Next base: position 3,389,382 of record CP126892.1, on the reverse strand, counting down.
CATGATCCTAAATGGACTTTCAGGGTGAATGAGATATTTAAGAAATGGCTTTACCAATTCCTATTCCCCCAGCAAATTCCCTTGACTGAGTGGAAATTAGAACCTTAGTCTCCAAAGTCTCTCATTATATCCACTACTGGGTATCAACCAATCCATTGGCAATATTATTCACCCTCCCAGCTTTCACAGAAGGACACAACATCATTTCCTTTCCATTAAATAAGAAATGGTGGAGACAGCAGGTATCAAAGCTTTTGTGGTCCAAGAACCTCCTTCACATTTCCCATCAGAGATAAAGAAAACATTTCTTCTTTTTTAACTACAGCTCTCAGAATACCACAAGCAGGATGGCTATGTTTTCTGTATCTGATTTGAAGAAACATTCATCTTCAGCACAGAACAAGTAGCAACAGAATTACCCAATTTATCCAGCTTATAATTACAAATGTTCACAAGTTATATGTTTATATGGGTTTTGCCAGAAAAGCCTTTATTTTGTCCAAGTGCCTCCCTTTCTGCGTTCTCCTCAGAGTGGAGCTGTTTTTCTTTATTTTGTTTTATGTGGCACTAAACACACATCCATTGCTTAAGGGACTTTGATTATTAATTATGACTGAGCTCCAATTGTCAAAAATAAGTGAACAAAGTACTTTTAAAAGATGAATCAGCCTCTGTTTCATTCACTCACTGGATTGCAAAAAGGATTCATTTCCCAAAAGCACCCTTCGTTAATTCAAATAATCCAGAGTCTGATGTACACTTGATTTGATTCATCAGCATTTGCATATTCTCTATAGGGATTTTTCTGTGGACATTCATCTGCTTGGATTGTTATTTAACTCATGCTTTCTCCAAATATCCAGAGTGCAAAATATATTCACATTGCATTTATTCAGACCTAGTCATATTTAAGGGGGGAGAGGAACCAAAATTAATACTAATTCAGTTAGGCATGCCTTACTCCCTGTATATCCTGTACATTTCAATGCCTTGAGCAAGGTTCATCCTACTTATTGCCTCACTGCATCTTACTTAATCATGATTATTTATTTGTAGATGGTGTGGTTTTAATTTGTAAAGAAAGAAACATTGTATGTAAGCTGCAGAATTGCCATTTCCAGGTATGTGTTAATCTGCACAAATAATGACATAATTGTAAAAATGGTGAAAAATAAGTGAACAAAGCACAAAAATAATACAATCATATCCATGTCTATTCTGAATAAAGTCTCACAGAACTGGAGTTGCAGCCAAAAAAATAAAAAAGCAGATTAGCTTCCTATACTGTATATTATTTTCAAGTGTGCATTACACATGTTGACTGTTCTAAACACATTGCACCCCATTATCAAAATGTGTTGAATCTGAGAGTCAAAGACGTGCTAGTGAACTCTTAGCTGGCTTCAGTTCTGTGACATTCATGTGTACCTGCACTACTAGTACAATTTGTTGGATTCCACTATTGCACAGAGTGATTGCACAACAGATGCATGAGTGATTGCACAACAGTATGTACTAAATCTTGTGCAACCACTTGTGCAACAAAACCTAAGTGCAATATTACCATTGTGGGAACTCTAAAAGTCTGCAGCTAGTAGCACAAGAGGCCCTATACTAATGCAATCACATCATTCATTACCACGGATCAAGTTATTTATATCCCAGTAAGAAACAATACTTGCGAATTTTCTTCCACCCTCTGTAGGTATTCCATTAACCCTGACTTAACACCCATGGAGGTAAACTAGCAACTCCCTAATGGCATTGTAAAATGCTCTATTTCTGAAAGACCTACTTCTTTGTGTACAAAAATAAACAAGGTGTATAAATTCTGTGCTATTTCAATTATGATGAGTTGAAACTTTTTATAGTTCCGTTCTGGAAGCTGGAGATCTTGGACTCACCAATTAAATATTAAATTTATGTATGCTGCCAGACATACTGAGTAGCCACTTATGATTAAAGCTTTAATAAAAGATCTTAGGTCTGTGTTGCCAAGTCAGGCTGGCTAGGTCTAATGAGTTTACATTATTTTTTTTAGGATCTCAGAGACAATGAGCACTCAGTGGGTGAAGAAGCAAAGTTTTATTCAGATAATTTTCTAGGCAAGCAAAGCATGTACAGAGACAGAGCTAGAAATGCAAGAAATTGAAATACAAAGAGGTCTGCATAATTACCAATCAGCATGGGTTCCCTCTACCCCTTCTTCTCCAGCTACCTCGAAACTCAGGTTAGATAGTAAGGGACACCTTTGATAGTCAAAAGAGCTCCAAAACCTGGGATCTAAGAATTTTCCTTATATACCCTGATGCTAAAGATGTTGTGTCATCAGCCTTGGCTCTATGCCCCTCACTTTAAAGATGTCCAAATTCACCCAGTGTCATTTGTACTAATTAATTAATGCTTCATCCCCTGCAGCTGGTCTCATTAAATCAGTCTGTCATTGGTCATAAAGCTGGAGAACATTGGGATAGTCACCTTGACCTTCCCTATCTCTTCTTTGTTTGGTCTGGAACTTCCCACTCATCATAGATTACAGAATCCGGCTCATTTCTTGGCCTGCCAATTACTGACAGAAACATGCACCAATAAAGACTTAAGTTTGGCCAACAACTAAGCCAAGAAAGTGGCTTCATTTTGGCAGTCCTGGGCTTGATCAGGACACAAAAGAAGAAGAATACATTTCAGGTGTTGTCTGCACTCTATCAAATGTTTTTCTGACCATAGCCAAGGACACACACAGATGTTCTCTGAGACATCCTATCTCTTTTTGTGTTCTCCTGCCAAACATTCCCCATCTGGCTCTTCTAAATCAAGTTCCATGGGAAAGAATTTTGTCCAGTAAGCATTAACTGCTCACCAAGCTCATTTTAATACACACTTCTATTATTTTAACCACCTCAGATCTGTAGAGAAAGGAAAATAGGTAATATCACCTTAGCTCCTTGAATTTACATTTGTCTTCAGCAAAGCCCATTATCTCCTACAGGCAATACAAGGTCAATATATGTGGAGCTTAGGAATAGTGTTGAAACATTTTATATTTGCAGATGCAATCTCAGGATGTGCTTTTAGCTCTTAAAAAAAGCAAAGGAACTTTGCAATGTATTGAACAATAGCTGGAATCCTGTCCTGCAAATTTACATGAAACAACTTGGATAAATTCAGCAGCAGTTGTTCGGAGGGAATGAAATATTTCCTATTCCTCTCTCCTTGGTTCTGGGGATCATTAGAGAAACCTTTGTTCCAAGGGAAAACTCTTGGAAATGCAGAATAGGGGGAGTAAAAAATCATCACTATGAGTGTGCAGTAGGACCAGGACCTGTGGCAGTGATTTTCAAGCATTAAATAATTCCAATTCCAAGGCTCCCAAATTTCTCCCTAGGATAAAAGGAACCCCCTGCAAGAGGATTCTGGTCATTATACCAGAAACTACATTTACTGTACAGTATGTTGGTTCCTACATTTACTGCATATTGGCTTGGAGGACCTCAAGATGATGTTAGACTACAGTTTTCATTATCCCTGGCCATTGGCATGTTGGTTGAGGCTGATGGGAATTGGAATCTAGAAAAATCTGTGTAGAGGACAGAATCATAGGTTTCCTGTTTTTGCTCTAAAATTAATAATGATTAAGGATACATGACTAAGCCAAAGCTAAAGAGCATAAGTTACTGAACTTGGTAGAATTTACTTCTAAGTATTACATTTGTGGGCAAGAACAACTGGGCTGAGTCATCAAAGCCAGCCCAGTTCCAACAAACTGTTGTCACAAACTGACAGTTGAAATACCAGGTTCAATAATTCATCACTCTGAATTGCAGAGGGTAGGTAGAAGCAGATTGTTAGATGGCTGAGGTCATAAATCACTCTGAGGAATCCAGTTAAGGCAAAAATGACATGAGCAAGAGACTATTAATGAGTAGTCTCCCACAAACTAACTGACACAGTTCACAGAATGTATAGCTTTCGGCATGCATTTCTTGATCATCCAGCTGTCTCAAATTAGTTATCAAGAGACCTTGAGATTCTCATGTTGATTTTGTTCAAATCTTCTGCGCCTTTACCTTTTTCTCTGGCAAATGAGCCTCACATCTGCCAGCTACTTCTCTCTGTATAATGCCTCATTGGCAAAACTGGTGTTAGTTCCTCTACCTAAGGCTTCCCTGAGGGCCTTGCCAACTGGACTACTGAGTTCTTCATGTTCTTTCCTCTAGCAACAAGATATCCCCTTCCCTTTCTGAAGATGATTGATCAAGGCGAGGCATGGTCCTGAGAAAAAATGCTTAAGTTTATACTGTGTGTCATTATTATTATTGTTATTATTATTATTATTATTATTATTATTATTATTATTATTATTATTATTATTATTATTATTATTATTATTAGAAAGGATTTTTGCAAAAGAAACTCCACTCAGGGAAAGCCCAAATGAGGCTCCTTTCATGTCCTCAAGAACTTACTGAAACCAATGGAAACAGTAGAAACTTTAGTAGTAACACCATACACAGGTGTCTGAATTTTTAAAAATGAGCATACTTTGTACAGTTGTACCTCGCTTGAAGAGCATAATGCATTCCACAGGATTGCTCTTTAAGCGAGTTTGCTCTTTAAGCGAAACACCAATGTAAGTGACCAATTGTGTGTGGGGGGGATTGCGAACCCCGATTTATTTGTTATGCGAGTTTTTGGTTGGTTTTATTTGTTAAGCGAAGCGAACATTCAGAGAAAATTCTGCTCTTTAAGTGAGTTACTCTTTAAGCGAAACGCTCTTTGTGCGAGGTTTTACTGTACATGCTAAAAAAAACAAAGATAAAAGCACACTATCCTCCCTCCAGCATCATTTCTATGACCTTCTCTACATGAAGGGTGAAAACCTGAAATACAGCTTCAACTTTCTGTGAAGTCCATCCATGCAATCTGGAACCCTCAGGGTTCCAAATCACATACTTCATCAATAGTCTCCATGAAGCAGGTAACTTTTTGGTTCAAAACACTGTTTACCCATAGCGGATGATGGATATCAATGAGTGGGACCTAGCACAATGTCCACATCAAGAGAATTTCTTTTTTCTCCCTGTTATACCAAAAGGGCTCACATCCCAAGCCTACACAAATCTATTCAAAAGTATGTCCCTCTGTTTTCAGAGGAGCTAAGTCCCAAGCAAATGTGCACCAGGTTGTAAAGAATTTATTTTTTTTTGGGGGGGGGGGAGCTATTAAATTTAATGATCAAATGTCAACTATTACATAGTTAAGTGTCAGAGAGTGGTGATCTGTATTAAAGCTTGAACTATTAATGTTTGTACACCTTGAGATTAATTTGATTGTGAGGTAGCTTTATTCGTTTTAAAAACAACAGAACAAGGGAATGTACAACTCTAAGTGGATGGTTTTCCTCAAGGAAATAATCATAAACTATAGTTTTTGGAGGCTAATCTGTTTTTATTTGCTCTCCGGTGCTGTAAAGTGAATTAAAAGGAAGGCGCAGTAGAGACTCATCCTACACATAGATGAACACACAGAGGATTTTGCATTGCACCTGGTGGAGATTTTGACTAGCACATTTTGTGGAGGGGAATAGAGAATAGGAAGGGGTATTGTCGCACTTGGTTGTCTTGTGCAATACACCCACGAACAAAGCAGAAGTGAGAAGGGATAAAATTAAACCAAGCCCTCGAGCTGGGAAACATATGTTGGAACATCAGATGGAGACAGTTGATTCAAAAGAGGAAAATACAAAAAACAGATGATAAAGAAGATGAAAGTGCTCTCAGGTTGCTCTTTAAGAGGAAAGAAGCATTAACTGGGAGATACAAAGTCCTAGTTTAGATGTTTAGCAAGCTATAGATTATCTTTGTGTAGTGCCAGAACATGCATTCTTTCACCCTCATCCATTTTGTATGTGATAATATAATCTCATTTGTGGGCAAATTCAGCTGCTCTGTAACATGGACACACTATTGAGTGACCCTTATTTTAAAAAGCATAGATGATCACACAAATCAGGCATCTACATGAGTGGATATGCATATTGCTGGCTAGGATTCAATTCCATTTACTGGAGAGTAATGGTAGTGAATTGCAACTAATTAGCAATGTGCCTGTCCTGTGCCTGGTTACATTGCTGGTTGGGTGACTGTCACATACCCAGACACGTGATTGGCATTTCATTATTTAGCTGTAATTTTTCCATCTTGACTTACACAATTATACTTACTTCAGGGTAAAATCCTAGTAGGATTCTGACTCCTACAGTATTAGATGCACAGGAGGGAGAAAGAGGTATGCCTACCCTGCAACAACCTTGAGGACTCTCACAGTCCAGCAAGTGCCTGTATTTGTTCATTGTGAATCAGCGAAGTCATGAATGTACACATAGATACCATAGTGCCCAAAGCCTGTTGCTACTGCCCAACTTCTGTCTCATAGAGAGTGAGATGAGAAGCCAACAGGTTCTAGAGGAGGCAGGTTAACAACAAAGGTAACCAGCCCTATGTTCTGGAGAATAAGCTAAGCCACTAAAACTTAAATAACTTAAATAAATGTCATGAGAAGAAGATATAAGAAGGTTAAATGTGAGAATATTGAATTCTCTTTAGATGAACGTCTAGAAAGGATCACTTCACTGTATGGTCAAGAGATACAGGCCATTCCTACCAGTGTTTCCCAAATGCTGGTTTTTGGACTTCAATTCCCAGAAGCCTAAGTCATTTCCCCAAAGCACTGATCAGCCAATGTACTGACTGAGGCTTCTGGGAATTGATGTCCACTAGTGGTATGTGTACCCCTTGTTGGCAACCACTGCATAGACAGAAGCCACAGCACAACAAAAATCAAACTGATGAAGCATTCACTAGGTCTCCACCTAGTTCAAGGGGAGCAATATTTACCTACACATGTTGCCAGCCTAGCTAATGATAAGGAATGATGGCACTTGTAGTCAGTGATGGGATGTAACAGGTTCTCACCAGTTCGCCAGTACCGGTAGTAACTTTTCCCAGTGTCCTGGAGAACCGACAGCAGCTTTTGGGGGGAACCACCTTCGGGGCTTACCTTTTCACTGGTTCCCCCACTGCGCATGCCGCACAGCACTTGGTGTGCATGCATGCCTACAGTGCTTGGCACATATGCATGGCCTCCTTGCTGTCTTCCCAAGCGGGGAGGAGGAAGAGAAGCTGATAGCCTGAAGCTCCCTATAGCCTGCTCCCCAGGGGAAGTGACTCACCTTTGGATGTGGCATGTCTGTGTGTATTTTAATGTGTATTTAATACCTTTACCTATATTGATGTACTACCACAGTTCCTAAAACGGCCTGGCAGCTTGGCTTGGGGGTTTTAAGCAAAGTCTTGCAGTTACCTCATCAATAAGCTACACCTGTACTGTTCCAATTGCTGTTCCAATTGGAGAACCCTTAAGGAGATACAGCTGTTTTACATTTACATTAAGGCATATTATCCTAGAGAACTGGTACGATGACCATATCCATCTTGCAACATGGTGCTGCCCAGGGACTTATACTAACAGGTAAGTGATGGGTTTGTGTTGATTTATGAGTGGGTGGGTGTATTTTAGTGTAATTTTTTATTTAATTTATTTATTGGTTTGTGTTGTGGGTGGGTGGGTGGGTGGGTGGGTTGAGGGGTGGGTGCTTATTTTTATTTTATTTTTTCTTTGGCCCCACCCACATCATGACATCATGATGTTAGCTCCGCCCACACTGTGATGACATCATGGTGGGGTAGTAAAATTTTTGACATCCCACCACTGCTTGTAGTCCCACAATATATTGAGATGAGGTTCCTCACTTGTGACTTTGGGGATGGCAGAATGGATATACTGTAGAATCTACAGTGGTTACCTCACTAGAATATTGGGAAATCAGCTTGCAGCCCCACACATTTTTGTGGTGCCCCAATGGATTTTGTGGCTTTCTCAAATTCGGCACAAAGTGGGTAAATTTTTTTAACTCACCTGCATTTTTTTTTTGCCTGACCTAGTGTGAGAAAGATTAGCTGGCACAAGGTGACCGTTGCCTGAGGTATGCTGGATAGTGGTTCAAAAATACCACAATTTTTGAGGAGGCTCTTTCTGTGTACCTCAAAGTGTACCCTGCTTCAATATCTTGTTTTAAAAAGTGGAAATAGATGCAGAGGTACTGCTGCCACCAACTTATTCTAAAGGGATAGCTTTTCTTCAAGCCTGACCTTAATCTGTGACTTTTTTTAGTCCAGCAGTATGGAGTAGACCGTACAGCCAGCAACTCAACACCGAGTGTAAGGTGGCAGTTAACTAACCTGACTCCCTAAAGGGGCCAATGGCTATGGGCAGATAAGCCCCTTTAGTTGAGGTGATGGTCCCCCTCAGTGGAGGAAATGCCACTGGAAACCATCCTATTGGGTCCAATGGCAAAACAAGCAGAGGAGGAACTCTGATTCCCAATGGTAGTGGAGGCCGAAGAGGCCATGCCAGATGGACTGGCTTTGAAGGCACACCTTGTTAATATCCTCAAGGCTGCAGCAGTCCATTGCAGTCCTGGTGTTAAATCCAGCATGTCGTGTTTCATATGTGGTGCAGGAGATGGCTCCAAGATAATAGTGAGTGGGTCACTTCATCACAAGTTGGGATCCACTTTGAACAAATTCATGCTATTGACATTTTCCTGATTCAAGAAAAATGCATTCTCGGATGAGGAGGCGGCGGCAGGTGACTATGGCCAGGCTGGAGTGATTCCATGATGTGTGGAAGGGTCACTATAAGAGAGATTGCTCCTGGCAAAGCAACCCCTTCCAGTGCAATTGGATGTGCACTTTACTTGCTATCAGGTCAGTTTCTTCCTAGGTAGCACACTGGTCATGTTTCCAGGAGGGGAATAAAAAGTACCTCTGCTCTCCCTGTTCCTCCCCAATAAGATCTCAGACTTTTCTTGCAACTAGAGCACCAGGGAGGTCCAGGAGCTCCTGTGTCATTTGAGAAGAGGCCTTTGGGGATGCAGTCTTTTAGTGGAAGAATTTGGACCAGCAGTTACACTTCCAACACATTTCCTGTGTTAGTCCATTAAAATTCATGAATCACTTAAGCACACACCACCACTTTCCCAAAATGGTGTTTTTGCCTTTTATCACATTTCATTCTGACAAAGCCAGCCTGGCCAAAATGACCTATTAACTTTAGCACTCTGCGTCTTTGCAGAAGCAAAGTTTGATTTAAGCACCAACTTGGCTCATTCTTCGACTATTACCACTCTGTCCCATTAATTTACTTTTCTTTTTCCCCTCCAGGATTTTCATTTCAGCCTCAGGTTTGAAGCAGTGAATCAATACAAGCATATATTCAATTTCTACCACTTTTCAACAAAGAGCTGTCTTTGAAAAGTTAAACATCCTAGCAAATTGTTCCAACAAGCTTTTGAAAGGTTAAACACTGCTCTGAAATCTCTCTCTTTCCTTGTTAAGCAAAGTTTCCACCAGCTTTTCATATAAGCCTACAAAGAGGGCAATGGGCTTGAATTTAGAAGTCTGTTTTAATGAACAGTTTTGTTGCAAGGGCTGTGATGGCAAGCTGTGGACCAAACATCCACCATCCTATTTATAAATAGCCAGGATAATACCACTTGCACATCCTATAGTTTCTCTGGCTTTTTTTTTAATGCAGTGATATGCCTGACTGATTTTTAAAAATCTCACTAAAATATACAACAGAAATTTTGTTTGTAAACAAAACCTGGCCATGCTTTTTGGTCCAGCGGCAGGGCTGCTACTTTATTGACGAGACACAGATGCCTGATAGTGGTGGTGGTGGTAATATTTGATGGTGAAGGTGCAACTCCTTGGTGGGATTAACAAAGCACTTCCCACTGCTGTATGAACCCTGGAAAAGAAAGACAAGGGAGAGAATGGAAAGTGGAAAGTGTGTGTTGCTAACCGCTGTAACAGCAAACTCCAGGGCCGGCCCTATAGTTAGGTAAAGTAAGAAAATTGCATCAGGTGGCAGATGCTGTAGGGCAGAACTAAAAGCCCCCTGACTATATCATTCTATCAGAGAGTACAATTACAGCCTGTTCTCTACCCTCTTATCTGATCTGCTGACTCAAATGGGATGGAAGATATTAGTGCCATGCACGTTCCAGTTTCAATAGCCAATCCAGTTTCCTTCTGAAAGTGGAATGAGGAGCAACTTTGTCTCTAATGCCCTTTCCTTTTAGGAGACTATATGTGTCAGGCAACAGTCATCCTAGTGTGGGGCAATTTGAAAAAAACTGAAGGTGCTCTGACAAAGGAGAGGTACAAAACATCACTCTCACCAAGGCAAGAACTTTATTTTAAAAAATTCTCACAGCAAAGACAATAACTTTATAATCCCATATCTCTGCCTCTGAAGAAGAGACAAATGAAGATTTACATTCCTCGTGCAGCCTCTGAATATCTGTCAGCAAAGGCAGGAGTCATAATCATCGGCTGCTACTCGTATCTGAATATACAGGTGAATTGCCATTGGCATGAATTTGTTTAAGGTGAATCACAGCTTGCCATGAAGTGACCCACACATTATGATTATGGAGCCATCTCCTATGGCACATATGAAACAAGACATGCAGGATTTAACACTGGGACTGCAACAGACTGCCACAGCCTTGAGGATATTGACAACAAGTACACCTTCACAGCCAGTCCATCTGCCATGGCCTCTTCAGCCTCCATAACCATTGGGAATCGGAATAGTGAAGTGGTTCCTCCTCCGCTCATTTTGCCATTGGGCCCATTATGATGGTTTCCAGTGGCATTTCGTCCACTGAGGGGACCATCACCCTGTAGCTGTAGCTGAAGGGGATCATCCACCTGTAGCTGTTGGCTCTTTAAGGGAGTCGGGTTATTTACCGCCACCCAACACTCGGCATTGAGTCACTGGCTGTACAGTCTACTCCATTACCGTACCTGAAACTCTGAAATCTCATGCTAACTGGTCATTGGACTGGAACAGTACAAAAATAAAAAGGACCCATTTAATTTTAGCAAGGCAAAAGGTGTACTGTTTATTTATACAATGAAACTATACAAGAAACAACAGAATGTGTCAAATAAAATTTCAAAGTGACTGAGTTTCTGGCTTGGAATAAAATCAGCGTGACCCTTTCTGACAAAGGATAGGGCTGGATTAATCACTCTCCTCCACTGACAAATCTCATTTAAAATATGATCCAGGGAGTTTTCCACACAGCACAGTATAATTAAAAAGATAATTAAGTTTGTGCGTCCTTTAAGACTTAGCAGAATCCAATGGATTCCTGAAAATTCCTTCTGGTTAGCTGCTCAGTCATTCTGCCAAAGCCCTTCTCATATCTGGAAACCCCAGAATGAGACGTGATATCCAAATGTATCCTCCTGTTTGGCAGATGTAAAGACTGAGAGCTTGCCTCATGTCTGTTTGTTTGGTTTTCCTTCAGGCTTGTCAAAGAGGTTTGCACAGCCTCACTAAAGGCAAGTGATAGATGAGTTAAAAGGAGGGTAGGGAGAGCCAGTCTTGTATCTGAAGCTGAGGATGAGACCACAAATTGACACCTTTGTAACCTTGGCCTGCCATGGAACCTAAACTCCATTCTGCATTCTTGGCAGTCCAAATTCACAAGCCCTGGGCATTATATCTGGCCTGGGTTGTATTTACCTTTACCCTACATTCTATACAGTGGCATAGCACGGGTTTCAGCCTCCCAGGGCATAGGCCAAATTTGCTGCTCCCTGGGCAGGGCCCAGGACGTCAGTGGTGATGGAGGATCCCGACGTCTGTCCCCACAGTGGCCTCTTCACCCCGGTCACTAGGAAGTCCAGGGCGGCGGCAAAGTCCTGCCACTGTAGCGGCCTTTTGTGCCCTGGCCCGGGGCAGGGCCCAGAACACTGGTGGTGGTGGAGGCTCCCAGCACCCATCCCCACAGTGGCCTCTTCACTAGGAAGTCCGGGGTGGTGGTGAAGTCCTATTTATTGTGAAATTTTGCCGCTGCCCCCCCCCAAAAAAAAGAGTGCCCCACACACACACACACACACACACACACACACACACACACACACCACCACCACCACCACCACCACCACCACCACCACCACCACTGATTCTATACCATCTTCACCTGAAAGGGGATCTGGAAAACGAAAGAGCTCATGACATTTGCAACCTTTTAGCGATCCACTACAAGTGTTCGCCTCTATGAACGAATCACACATCCTTTTTTAAATTTGTAACACCAAAAAATGAGTTGAGTATTCTTTGCATGCTTTTGTCCAGATATTTATTTGCCCAGGCATTTTAAGTAGTTTTGTCATTTCTGCTGGGCCTAAATTGTTTCATGCTTTTCTTACCTTTTCATCTTAATGGTTATTAAAGGTTGATTATTTTATTTGTGTGTCATCAAGGAATCAATCAAGACACAAGGTAAGTAAGGAACATTTAAAATAAACAAATACTATGAATGTTGCTGGGAAGAGAATCTTCAGTCTCAGAAAGCATAATAACATTCTTGGCTGAAGTATGTAAGTAGCATTTTCTCTCATTACACCCAGTACGGCCTCAAGTTGGTACATACTGTACTAAAAAATGAAAGTTATGTTTTATTAAGTTAAGATTCAGTTCAAGCTTACATTTACAGTCTCTCCAAGGACAGCAAAAACTCTCGATTTCATATTGTGCCTTATTATATACCCCATGTACGTGGCGATCAAACAGCGGATACATGGCCTGGTGTGTCTCATTCCTTAATTACAGACTTTAATCAATGCTTTAGTCAGTAACAAGGAATCCTGCCATTATTCTGTGCAAACAATCTGAAAAATAAATGTCTTCTTTTTAGTATGGCACCAGCAGAGCCAGAAATTAAATAAAAACATTTCAAAACAAAATAAATGCTTTTTTTTAAAAAAAAAAATGAGCATATAAGCCAACTGGAATAGCTGGTTAATAGCGAGATGCACACAACATGCACAAAAATGGTTTTAAGACAGTGTGTACTAGGGAGATAGTTGTCTTCCATGGCAATAGCTATGAAACTTTACAATAAAGAAATTCCCTCTTTTCTAATGGGGAGGGGATTCTGTAATAAGAATTCATATTGATAAATTAAATCACATTGAGGATAGTCAGCAGTCACTTTCTTCCTCCTTTGGCAGCTTCCATATGGAGACACCTTGGAAAAACAAAATTATGACAATCAGGAACAACCATTGGTATATGATCAATCACCCCAGCCGTAGTTTGTGAACCGCAGCAACTTAATGCACAGGGAGAACAATTGAAAAAACAATCAGAGACAAACAGTAGTATCAAACAATGCAAATATTAAAAAAACATGAATAACAACAAATAAATAAATTGAACCACATTGTCATTAGTGGAAACAAATGGAGCCCCAAAATAGAAATAAGTTTTGGAACCTCTCTTAGGGTGCAGCAAAATATGTTCTTAGTGATAGTTTGTAATAGTTGCCTATCACTTTTCCAGTCTTCTACCCAATTTTCTCACAATAATAATTTTGTGTCAGAGATTACTCTGGGTTGAAAGGATTTTTGTTGGAGAAACTCTGCTTAGGAGACAGCCGAATGAGGCTCTTTTCATGTCCCCAAATGCACCCCTCGGGTATAAAAACCCAACCTTCCAGTCTCTAAGCTCAGCGTCTTAACCACTAAGCCACTGGAAGAGCTGTGATTTTCTCATAAAAGAGCAAGAGTTGTGCTGGTGGTGTTCTATGGGTAATAAAGCTTACAGTCAAATCTCGCATAAAGAGCACCTCGCTTAAAGAGTAACTCGCTTAAAGAGCAGAATTTTCTTTGAATGTTCGCTTCGCTTAACAAATAAAACCAACCAAAAACTTGCTTAACAAATAAATCAGGGTTCGCAATCCCCCCCACAATTGGTCACTTACAATGGTGTTTCGCTTAAAGAGCAAACTTGCTTAAAGAGCAAACCTGTGAAACACATTATGCTCATTAAACGAGGTACAACTGTATGCCCAATTTTAATGAATGAGTTTCAGTTTGTTCATCCTGATGATACCAATAAGCTGCTTGGAGAATTGAGGCCAACTATTTGTTCTTTAGACCCATGACTATCCTACCTGATGAATGTACCAAAGGAGGGCTGGCCAGTTGGGTGGCAGAGATGCATGATTCTTTAAAACACAGTCTGGCTTCTCTAAAAGAAGCAATTAGGAAGCCCAATGCTGGAGGGGAAACTTCATTGGATCCTATTACTGTACCTTGGTTAATTATAGGACAGTGTCTGGTGGCTTAGTGGTTAAGATGCTGAGCTTGATGACCGGAAGGTCGGAAGGTCAGCGTTCAAGACCAGAGCGCTACATGTTGAAGTGAGCTCCTGTCTCTGCCTCAGCTCCTGCCAACCTAGCAGTTTGAAAGCAAAATATTACAAGTAAATAAATAGGTACCATTTTGGTGGGGAGCTAAACAGCATTCCATACACTCCAGTGTCTAGTCATGCCTGTCAAATGCCATGGAGATTAGCACCAGCCCCTAGAGTCAGATATGACTAGCTTTCAAGCAAGGGAGACCTTTACCTTTGAGTATCTAGTCTTCCTTTTGAATATAAGGGAGCAATTGCTTCCTCAGGATTTATCTGATGAGGCTGATTACCTGAACACAATCTAATCTGGGTTTAGATGTGGCTTTGGGAGAAAAACAAACCTGGTCACTTTGGTAGACAATTTATCACATTATTGCATTAGACAGGAACCCTATTATTTCTGCTGGAATTCTGAGCACTATCCTCCTGGGATCTTTGGATAATACAGGACTTGGGACAGTGGTGGGCAGCCAAAAATTTTACTACCACATTGTGGGCAGAGCCAGTGTCATGGGCAGAGCCAATGTCATGACATCATGCACGGAGCCAACATCATGATGTCATGGACGGAGCCAACCTTGTGGGCGGACCCAAAGGGGAAAAGAACCATAAAAATAAGTACACATAAAAATACAAATTAAATAGACATAAAAACACATAAAAATACACATAAAACACATAAAATACACATTAAAAATGAATACACATTAAATACACATTAAATAGACATAAAAACACACAAAAAAACGAAATTAAATACATAAAACACATAAAAATACACATTAAATGCACATAAAACACATTAAAAAGACATTAAAAATAAATATACATTAAATACACATTAAAATAAACCCACCCACCCCACACCAAAAGGCGAGTCACTTACTTTGGGGAGCAGACTGTAGGGAGCTTCAGGCTAGCAGCTGCTCTTCCTCCTCCCTGCTTGGGAGGACAGCAAGGAGGCTGCTGAGGGCATCAGCAGCAGCCACCAGTTCCTCTGTGGCTGTGCATGGCCACCCGATGCTCTGCACTGCCACACTCCAAGCAGCAAATGGCTGCTTGGCTCGGTAGTCAGAGCACTGTAGGTGAGAATACATGCCAAGTGCTATAGGTGCGCCATGTGCTATGGGCGTGAATGCATGCCAAACACTGTAGGCACACCATGCGCAATAGGCACGAATGCACACCAAGCACTATAGGCGCACATGCACACCAGGTGCTGTAGGTGCACATGCGTGCCGAGCACTATAGATGTGCATGTGTGCTGTAGGCATCCATGCACAGTGGGGGAAACTGGCAAAAAGGTACACCCCCAAGGTGGTTCACCCCAAAAGCCGCTACCGGTTCATGTGGATTCTGGGAAAAGCTGCTACTGGTTCTGGCAAACTGGTGCGAACCGGCTCCTGCCCATCACTGACTTGGGACTACTAGTATTTTGCCATGGTTCTTGTTTAAAGACTCTCAGAAGCTGAATTCAGGAGCTCCTGTACCACTCCTGGATTTTAGTTTATGAGGCTCTTCATTCAGGTCACCTGTATGCCTGTTGACTCTGTTGTCCAGGTGCACACTGAAGATAAGCAAGTTGAAGGTCACTGATCTTCCTCCTTATGTTGTTGCTGTTGCTGTTGCTGTTGCTGCTGCAGAAATATGGGAGAGTATTCCAAAAAATGTTCATTTCCCATGATTTCCTGAGACTTATCAAGTTGAAATTCCTTGCCAAGACCTCACCCTGCACAAGAAAGTAGTTTCCCATGAAAACCAGATTCACAATTTTGGTTTTCTTTTTTTGTTGTTGTTTTGTTTTCTATGTCTATTTGTTTTCATTTTTCACCTGTTCTCAGTTCTAATGCAAGAAATTGCAAAATACTATCCAGGTCTATCCAGGTCTATGACCATTTCAGGAGAAACTTACATAGAAAATATGCTATTTTGTATGGGAATTATAATTTTGTGCAGATTGGTATTTCTTCCAGAATTTTTTTTAATTCCAAATCATTGGAGAAATCCTGTAGAGAAAACATTGCAGAAAACCCATACAAAGAAATCTCATTCTAAGAAGAAAAGCAGGATTTTCTCCCATCTCAGTTTCTGCGTGAGAACAAGAGGCTGTGAGATACCCAACGTTACATCTTCAAACAAGGAGTGGACTGGACATAACTTTAAATGGAGGAAACCTTTAAAAGGAAGATTGGCCTTTGTTTTCTCTTCAAATAGGGGAACCTGTGTACTCTTTTAAAAAGGGGGAACAGGGCATTGCCACTCTAAGAAGAAGCCAAAAGTTAAAAAAAAATATTGCTGTTAACTGTAATACCTCAAACCACTGTTCCTGCTGTAACAACTCAAGCACTTGGAATGGAAAATACCCAGTGATGGGCAGCCAAATTTTTTACTATCACACTGTGGGTGGAGCCAACATCATGGGTGGAGCCAATGTCATGATGTCATGGGCGGAGCCAACATCATGATGTCATGGAAAGAGCCAACGATGTGGGCAGAGCCCAAGTAAAAGAAACATAAAAATAAGTAGACATAAAAATACACATTAAATAGGCATGAAAACACATAGAATACACATTAAATACACATAAAACACATAAAAATACACATTAAAAATAAATACACATTAAATGTACATTAAAATATACCCACCCACCCACACCCAAAGGTGAGTCACTTATCCTGGGGAGCAGGCTATAGGGAGCTTCAGGCTAGCAGCTGTTCTTCCTCCTCCCCACTTGGGAGGACAGCAAGGAGGCTGTCGAGGGCCTCAGCAGCAGCCGCCGGTTCCTCTGTGGCTGTGCGTGGCTGCCCAATGCTCTGCGCTGCCACACTCCAAGCACTGAATGGCTGCTTTGCTCAGCAGGCAGAGCACTGTAGGCATGCATGTGTGCCAAGTGCTGTAGGTGCACATGCACGCCAAGCACTGTAGATGTGCATGCACAGTGGGGAAACCAGCAAAAAGGTAAGCCCCCGAGGTGGTTCCCCCCAAAAGCTTGTACTGGTTCTCTGGAACACTGGGAAAAGCTACTACCAGTTCTGGTGAACTGGTGTGAACTGGCTGCTGCCCATCACTGAAAATACCATGTTATAACT
This sequence comes from Furcifer pardalis, assembly GCA_030440675.1. Taxonomy (NCBI): domain Eukaryota; kingdom Metazoa; phylum Chordata; class Lepidosauria; order Squamata; family Chamaeleonidae; genus Furcifer; species Furcifer pardalis. Next base: position 3,371,946 of record CP126892.1, on the reverse strand, counting down.
TAATCCCGCCCTCCCCCACCGGGCCCCGTCACCTCCGCCCGGTGGACGATAAAAATGCGGCAGCGACGGCGGTGGAGTGAGGACGCTCTCGCCTTTCCCCCCGGACTTGCCATCACGCCGGGGGAGATGACCACCAGCTGCAGGCGGTGAGGCAATGCTCCCGCCCTTCCCCCCGGGCCCCGTCACCTCCGCCCGGTGGACGATAAAAATGCGGCAGGGACGGCGGGGGAGTGAGGACGCTCTCGCCTTTCCCCCCGGACTTGCCATCACGCCGGGGGAGATGACCACCAGCTGCAGGCGGTGAGGCAATGCTCCCCCCTCCCCCCGGGCCCCGTCACCTCCACCCGGTGGACGATAAAAACGCGGCAGCGACGGCGGGGGAGTGAGGACGCTCCCGCCTTCCTTCCAAGCCCACCGCGTCCAGCCTTGGGACTCTCTCCATCTGTCTCAGGGCTTAAAAGCCACTACGGCGGCAGGACTTTTTTGATAGCCACCGCCGCCAGAAACACCTGCGGCTAAGCGGACTGACTTGTCACTTATTGCAGGATTCAGCAACTATTTTTTATTTAGTTTTTTTGCTTTTGTATGTGTAAACTGAACTAATACTGGAATTTTTATTGTTGTTTGATATTGTTACTTAGTGAATTTTGATGCTGTAATGATTATATTACAGCATCTTTGATTATTTCTTAGGATGTTCTAATCTAATGTTTTGTAATTGTAACTGATATTGGACACATATATACTGTATACGTAATATTTGTAATTTAGTATTTGATATCTGTAATTGCTCTTGTGCTTTGGTATGTACTATGTAATTGTAGCTGTTTCTTCTGTAAGCCGCCCAGAGTCGCTCTGCGAGTGGGGCGGCATATAAGTCGAAAATACAAAAATACAAATACAAATTTTAAAAAATAATTATGCAAATATAGAATTTCCATTGTTTATGCTTCCTTGTAACTGTTTGTTGGTGTAAAGACATGTTAATGTTTATATTGGCACCAGTTAAACAAACTTGAAAGTTCTGATTCTCTGTTTCAATCCAATAATTTTATCTTCCAGTTTTAGTTGACCTAATCATCCTTTCAAGGTTAGGAATGATTCAGTTTTATGATCCCAGCCATGCTGAGCCTGGGCCAGGACCAATTTCAGATTTTAAAGAAATCAGAAGCAATTTGAAATGTAGTGCACATATGATAAGCAGGATGGCCTTAACTATCCAAGAGCATGCAAGAGTAATTAAGAAGGAACATCAATACTCAATGTTTATTTATCTATTTACATTTATATTCCTTCCATTTGTAACTTTCCATTCTTCCACTTAGCTTTACCCCAGTTGTTCCCAATGTGGGGTCTACACCCTACAGAGGGACTTCAATTCCCAGAAGCCTAAGTCAATATATTGGCTAATCAGTGCTTTGGGGAATTGACTTAGGCTTCTGGGAATTGAAGTCCAAAAACCAAAGATTGGGAAACACTGCTTTACACAGTGCACATAATTCTGCTTTGCCTCCATTTTTATTCCTACTCTGTTACCAGCTATGAGATAGGTTAGGCTGGAAGATAATGACTGACCCCAGATTGACCAGTCAACTTCATTGATAAGCAGCATCCAAGCCTCTGAAATTTCAAGACCAAAAACCTGAAGCCTAAGGGTGGCTTCATGTGATGTCACAGAAGCAGGGCAGACAAATGTTAGGAGAAAAGCAAGCACCACCAATATACGCCTATCTTTGCAATGAACCAGTTTATCCCTGTGCCATCTGGATGTAAGTGAAGGTGGGTATCCAGACTTTAAAGGCACCTTACATGCAAATAGACTTTCACCTATTTCATCTATATTTGCACTGAGTCTTGTCTTCAGGCCTGGAGATATAGTATAACAATGGGCCAAGATGTCAACCAGTGCTCTGAGATCTCAGAACCCCAAGGACAAATCTGGACTTGTACCTAGCTCTCCTTGGTCTAATCCAACTCTCTCACCACTGTCAGGGGGGTTCCGGGGGAGGTCTCTCCAGGGGTTACTAAGGGTGCCCCTGCTTGGGTTACTATTATTTATTATTATTATTTAATAAATTTAATACCCCGCCCCAATCGGGAGGACCCGACTCTGGGCGGCCCACAATCAGAATAAAAAGAATAAAACAAGAATAAAACTATCACTAAAACGTCAAAGTTAAAACAATCGAAAGATTAAAAAGATTAAAAAACAACACAGGGATAGATAACAGTAAATCCCATGATCCAACCCAGGGGGGCAGTCCTTAAATGAGCCACTTGGTATGGGAGCCCATGGTCCCGGGTCCCCAAATCTGTCCCGCCAGCCAGGTTTTCAAGCCCTTTCGGAAGGGGAGGAGCTCCGTTTGAAGGCGCAATTCGGTGGGCAGGAGGTTCCAGAGGGTCGGGGCGAACACGGAGAAGGCTCTCCTCCTAGTACAGGCGAGGTGCGCCTTCCTCGCCGAGGGAATAACAAGGGAGCCTCTCCGATCCGCCCTGGTGGGCCGGGCAGATGATCTTGGGGTGACGCGGTCTCTTAGGTATCCTGGCCCACTACCATATAGGGCTTTAAAGGTAATAACCAGCACCTTGAATTGCACCCGGAGACATACTGGCAGCCAATGCAGCTCCCGGAGCAGCGGCGAGGCATGAGCATAGCGCCCACACCCCACCACTACCCGGGCCGCCGCATTCTGGACCAGCTGGAGTCTCCGGATGGTCATCAGGGGCAGCCCCATGTAGAGCGCGTTACAATAATCAAGTCTGGAGGTGACCAACGCATGTGTGACCATGAGCAGGGCATCCCGGTCTAGGAGGGGGCGTAACTGGCGAATTACACGAAGTTGTGCAAAAGCCCTCCTGGCCACGGCTGCCACCTGCTCTTCGAACAGTAGCCGTGAGTCCAGGAGGACCCCCAGATTACGCACCGGGTCTGTTTGGGGCAAGACTGCCCCATCCAGAACCAAAGGTGGAAGCTCCTTTGATAACACAGGACCCCTTACCCACAGCCACTCAGTCTTGCCGGGGTTCAGCTGTAGCCCGTTGTCCCCCATCCAGACCATTACAGCCTTCAGGCACCTGGAGAGGACTTCCACCGCACCGCTTGGGTCCCCACGGGCAGAGATGTATAGCTGGGTATCATCAGCATATTGATGATACTTAACCCCATGGGAACGGATGATCTCACCCAGCGGCTTCATATAGATGTTGAACAGGAGAGGAGAGAGTACCGAACCCTGAGGCACCCCGTATTGCAGGGGCCTAGGGCTGGACTTCTCCTTCTCCAGGCACACCGACTGGGTCCTGCCCCTCAGGAATGAGGAAAACCAGGACAACACCGTGCCCTGGATCCCCAGACCCTGGAGCCTTCCCAGAAGGATGCCGTGATCGACCGTATCAAAAGCCGCTGAGAGATCGAGAAGAGCAAGGACAGACGGCTCCCCTCCGTCCCGCTCTCTCCAGAGATCATCCACCAAAGCGACTAGTGCGGTCTCAGTACCATATCCGGGCCTGAATCCTGACTGAAACGGGTCCAGATAATCCGCTTCATCCAGGACCTCCTGCAACTGCTGCACCACAGCCTTCTCCAAAACCTTACCCAAGAAAGGTAGGTTGGACACTGGACGGTAGTTGGAAATTACCATGGGATCAAGGGACGGCTTCTTCAAGAGGGGGAGCACCAAAGCGTGTTTAAGCGGTGCTGGAAAGTGCCCCTCTTTTAGAGAAGCATTGATTATCGCCCCGATCCAACCACCTGCCCCAAGCTTGGAGGCTTTAATTAACCAAGCGGGGCATGGGTCCAGTGCACAGGTCGTGGCACGAACAGATGCAAGAAGCCTGTCCACTTCCTCAGGGCCAACAGGATTGAACCGATCCCAGGTAACATGGCTAGACTGTGCTATGGTCAACCCCAGCTCCATATGTTCCACGCCGGGATTAAGCCTCGAGCGGATCTGAGCGATTTTCTCCGCCAGATAATCAGCAAAATCCTCAGCCGAACCCTGCCACCCAGGGCCCGGCCCCCCTCTGCCGAGAAGGGACCTGGTCACCCGGAACAAGGCAGCTGGGCGATTATCTGCGGAGGCAATAAGGGTGGTGAAGTATTGGCGCTTCACCACCCTCATTGCCACTAGGTAGTCTTTAATAGCAGCTCTAACTAGTGTTCGGTCGGACTCACTCCGAGTCTTCACCCAGCGGCGCTCTCGGCGTCTCTTAGCCCGTTTAAGCTCCCTTAGTTCCTCTGAAAACCAAGGGGCAGATCGATCCCCACGGACTCGGAGAGGCCGTAGTGGTGCGATTACATCCAAGGCTGCCGTCGCCCTCCTATCCCATGCATCGACAAGAGCCTCAGATGAAGCGCTTTGCAGGTCAAGAGGACAACACCCCAGCTCCCTCTGGAATCCTTCTGGATCCATTAGTCGCCGGGGGCGGGCCCACTTAATCGGCCCTGCCTCCCTGCGGCGGAGTCCAGTCCCAAGGAAGTCTAGAGCCACCAGATAGTGATCTGACCATGGCACTGGAGTGATATCTAATTTATGTAAATTCAGATCACTCTGCCACAGCTCCGACAAAAATACTAAATCCGGGGTGTGGCCACTGCTCCTGGTGGGACCCTGAATTACCTGAGTCAGGCCCATGGCTGCCATGGAAGCCATGAACTCCCTAGCCACCTCCGAGCCGGTCCCCAACGATGGCAAATTGAAGTCCCCCAGGACCATCAGCCTGGGGGCCTCCAATGCCAACATGGAGACCGCCTCGAGGAGCCCGGGCAGGGAGTCAGCTACTCTGCAGGGAGGCAGGTACATGAGCAAGACTCCCAACTGACCCTTAGGGCCCACACGCAAGAACAAAGCCTCACAACCCGGAATTTGTGGTGCCGTGGCCCTGGTGACTCCCAAAGACTCCCTAGCTATTACGGCGACTCCACCGCCCCTTCCCCTCTCCCTAGGCTGGTGCCAAATACCGAAACCGGCTGGGCACAATTCAGACAGAGGAACCCCATCCTCTGGCACCAGCCAAGTTTCGGTGATGCATGCCAGATCAGCACGCTCCCCCAAGATGGCATCTGCAAGCAGTGGGGCCTTGTTGCAGACTGATCTGGCATTCACCAGCAGCAGCCTAAGGGGGGGGTCACTCTTGACCGGCAGCTCAGGACCTAGAGATGTAGCCGGGGGGCCAGAACACGGGACAGCAACCAAACATCTGTCCCGCGTTCTCCGAGTGCGGCCCGCCCCTCGGCTCCCGCTGTAACATCCCATGCCCGTTACCACATTAATTTGCGCCCCACGGCAACCCCCCGCCCTAACAGGCAGGGCCCCCTCCCCACTTCCTGGCTGGCAGGCTCTACTCTCTTGTCCCCTGAGTCCTCCTCCTCGTCCAGCCTCCGGCGCAGGTGGGAGCAATCCCGGGGCTGGACGCGGCAACGGCCTCTCTCTCCCCGTCGCAGATGTCCACTGTGGCGGCAGGGGGAGGGCGAAATAACGGGGCCGGCGTCTTCGGGGCCAGCATGGCTCCGCTGCGGCTTTTAAGCCTGGTCCTCCTCCTCGTCCAGCCTCCGGCGCAGGTGGGAGCAATCCCGGGGCTGGACGCGGCAACGGCCTCTCTCTCCCCGTCGCAGATGTCCACTGTGGCGGCGGGGGGAGGGCGAAATAACGGGGCCGGCGTCTTCGGGGCCAGCATGGCTCCGCTGCGGCTTTTAAGCCTGGTCCTCCTCCTCGTCCAGCCTCCGGCGCAGGTGGGAGCAATCCCGGGGCTGGACGCGGCAACGGCCTCTCTCTCCCCGTCGCAGATGTCCACTGTGGCGGCGGGGGGAGGGCGAAATAACGGGGCCGGCGTCTTCGGGGCCAGCATGGCTCCGCTGCGGCTTTTAAGCCTGGTCCTCCTCCACGTCCAGCCTCCGGCGCAGGTGGGAGCAATCCCGGGGCTGGACGCAGCAACGGCCTCTCTCTCCCCGTCGCAGATGTCCACTGTGGCGGCAGGGGGAGGGCGAAATAACGGGGCCGGCGTCTTCGGGGCCAGCATGGCTCCGCTGCGGCTTTTAAGCCTAGTCCTCCTCCTCGTCCAGCCTCCGGCGCAGGTGGGAGCAATCCCGGGGCTGGACGCAGCAACGGCCTCTCTCTCCCCGTCGCAGATGTCCACTGTGGCGGCGGGGGGAGAGCGAAACAACGGGGCCGGCGTCTTCGAGGCCAGCATGGCTCCGCTGCGGCTTTTAAGCCTGGTCCTCCTCCTCGTCCAGCCTCCGGCGCAGGTGGGAGCAATCCCGGGGCTGGACGCGGCAACGGCCTCTCTCTCCCCGTCGCAGATGTCCACTGTGGCGGCAGGGGGAGGGCGAAATAACGGGGCCGGCGTCTTCGGGGCCAGCATGGCTCCGCTGCGGCTTTTAAGCCTGGTCCTCCTCCTCGTCCAGCCTCCGGCGCAGGTGGGAGCAATCCCGGGGCTGGACGCGGCAACGGCCTCTCTCTCCCCGTCGCAGATGTCCACTGTGGCGGCGGGGGGAGGGCGAAATAACGGGGCCGGCGTCTTCGGGGCCAGCATGGCTCCGCTGCGGCTTTTAAGCCTGGTCCTCCTCCACGTCCAGCCTCCGGCGCAGGTGGGAGCAATCCCGGGGCTGGACGCAGCAACGGCCTCTCTCTCCCCGTCGCAGATGTCCACTGTGGCGGGGGGGGGCGAAACAACGGGGCCGGCGTCTTCGAGGCCAGCATGGCTCCGCTGCGGCTTTTAAGCCTGGTCCTCCTCCTCGTCCAGCCTCCGGCGCAGGTGGGAGCAATCCCGGGGCTGGACGCGGCAACGGCCTCTCTCTCCCCGTCGCAGATGTCCACTGTGGCGGCGGGGGGAGGGCGAAATAACGGGCGGCGGGGGGAGGGCGAAATACTAAGGGTGCCCCTGCTTGGGGTACCCACACAGGCGACTCCTCTAAGTTCAGAAGCCCATCTGCTCTGAGAACACTCTCCCTCGTTCCCATCACGCTGTTGGAATGGGGAAGATGGCACTTCTGCTCTTTAGGTAGGAATGTGGTAGCATATATGGCAACAAGGCTGAATAACAGCCCGTTTATATTGCAACCTTCCCACAAACACACACACAGCAAAATTGGCCCTGGGAAACTGCCCTGCTCCAAAGATAGCTTCTACCTTCCCAGGCTGGGATACTCTGGCAAATAATATTCCCAGGCCAATGGTTGAAGCAGGTCATACCCCCTTCTCTGGATCACTGTAGCAACTTTTTCTCTCCCCAAAGTGAAATGTCTCTTTGAGAAAGGTTGCACCCTTGAGAAACTGCAGCTTATAGTTCGGCTTCCCTCCACTCTGCAAAATTTATACCCTTCTGGTTCAAAGACGACGCTCCTCGGGTGTCTTTGAGGTTTTTTTTATTGAAGAAGAATAATGACCCAGGAATATGCATGATACACGTTGAAGAAATAATCTATTCTACTCTAAGTTAACAAACTAAGAAAATAAGAAAATAGCTAATTTCACTGAAAAAGCATTTCTTCCCTATGGGTCCATGTTCTGAGTTTGAAGTGGCATGGGCTATGCCTCTTCCCAAAAGGTCGCTTCTGAGCAGTCAAAAGCTGCTGTTTATATATGTTTTCTGGGTCCTGACACCTACCTCCAGAATGTTAAACATGTGAGATGACTTAGTTGTTTTGACTATATGTTGTTTACCCAAATAGGTGTTTTATGATGTAACCAAATTCTCAGACATAAATTGACATAACCTGAGAGTCTCAGGTGTTTGTTACCCTGTCCCCAGATGTTTGGATAAATGCAGTGATGGGCAGCAACAGATTCACACACCCGTGGGCAAGGGGGTAGCAAAATTGGAGGGCCTTCAAGCAGGGTTGGTTTTTTTTTTTTTTTTTTTTGCAAAATCTGAAAAAGATGATAATGCTGGTAAAGGTTAAAGGCAGCAGGTAAAGAGGGAGACCAAATATGAGATGGATTGACTCCTTAAAGCAGGGGTTGCCAACTTTTTAAGTCAGGGGTCAAATCACACTCCCTCAGACAGTTGAGGGGCCAGACTGGTCCCCTCTCCCGCCATTTATGCCTGTCGTAAATGTCGCCATGGCTGTCGTTAACATGACAGCCACAAATGATTCAGTAGCCAATTCCACTGCCACCACTGTTGGCGGTGGCAGCAAGGGCTGGTTGATTTGGCACCATGGGCCATATCCGGCCCGTGGTTACCTACCTCTGGCTTAAAGGAAGTGACAAGCTTGATTTGACAAGAGCTATTGAGGACACAACATTTTTGAGATTGCTAATCCATATCGTCACCATAAATCAGAGGCAATCTGACCTCATGTAAGAACAGCAAACTAGCCCAAAAGAGCCAGGATGCTATAGTGGAGGGGTGCCCAAACCTTTTGGGCTGCGGGCCAGTCACGTGGTTCAGAGAGCTGGTCACTATGGCCCAGGGGATGGATGCGGTCCCCGACATGCTTCATCCTGCCTACAAAGCCCTCATTGCTCCTGGAAGCGGAAGTAAAACGTGTCCGTACAGGCGCATTTTACTTCTGCTTCCTGGAGCAACGAGGGCTTTGCAGGCTGGATGAATTGTGTCGGGGAAAGTATCCAGCCCCCGGGCTGTAGTTTGGGCACCCCTGCTATAGTGGTTCCCATGTCGGGCTGGGGCTTGGGAAATGAAGGGAGAAAATGAATGGTGTGTAAATTTAAGATTCCAGATGTTCTTGAGCTATACCTTCTAAGATCCTCATCAATATAGCCAATGGTCAAAGTATCTGTAAGGTAAAGGTTGTCCTTGCTCGAAAGCCAGTTGTATCCAATTCTAGGGGCTGGTGCTCATCTCCATTTATAGCCAAAGAGCCAGCGACTAGATGCCAAAAGTGCATGGTGTGGTGTTTACCTTTCCACCAAAGTGGTACCTATTTATGTACTTGCAATTTCTTGCTTTCAAACTGCTTGATTGGAAGGAGCTGGGACAGAGACGAAAGCTCGCTCTGTTGTGCAGCACTCCTGTCTTGAACTGCTGACCTTCTAGTCATCAAGTTAGCCACTAAAGCCACCACAGTCTCATGGCAGTTATAGTGAAAGAAAATTGCCCGGTTATTCTTCCATTGTGTGGTTCAAGATAAGAAGAAAGTCATGTGTCACACTTTGGACTCATTGAAAAGTGAGATATAAATGTAAAATAAATGAATTTGCTTGTACATATTCAAAATTAAATGTGGAAATAGAATGGAACAGATTTAACAGGGAATACTGGAGGAAATGACATTGAGAGGAAGAGGCTGATGTATCCATCCCTAGTGGAGTGGGTAGCCATTTTAGAACTTGGAAAAGTTATATTTCCAGCTACAAATTCCAGTATACATAATGCATGGGCATTCTGGGAGCTACACCGGCAAGAATGAACTTTCCTGGGCTCTGCATATGGCTGAGCAGAATTCCTCTCCTGCTTTGAAAATTGTGACATTTTATAGTTTCTCTCTTTTCTGAGCCATAAACAGCTAAAGAGGAGGTGCAGCATGCCAAAGACTTTTGTAATGAGTCAATACAGAGCATTTTATCTCCAGGTCTTGCTCACACAATTACATTTCCATTGATTCCCCATTATTAGAAGCCAGGATGACCTTGCTATTGCAGTTTGACAATGCTAATGATTCCAGATTTTCCCTTGCAGCTCACTGCATAAATCCCAAGCATTTCGCTTTTTTAAAATGTATGAAAGCAGCCTTGGTATAATGAGCTCTCCAGAGTCCTTAATTTTGCCATCTCGCTCTCTCTTTTTTTTAATGTCCCAAAGTCCATCTCAATGGTGCAGATGAAAATGTCTGGATAGCTGTGGAAGAAACCTCTAGGAATTTTCCATCAATGAAGCCAGCCACACATATAATCTGAATTTTAACATCATCTGACACCAAGTTGTTTTTTTTTTAAAGGTCTTCTTTCATTCTCTTATCCAATAAATATGAACTCTGCCACTCTGCGGGGGAACAGAAGAGAGACATTAATCAGACCTTTTACATTCTCCACTTTACATTGGCTGGTTGGTTGGATGTGAGTGCTATTTGATGCAAAAATACAAGGACTCTATATGGCAATGGTCAGATTAAATCCCAAAATAAGTTTATCTGAAGATTAACTTCAAAAATGGAGAAAGCCGCTTTTTGAGGCAGTCAGGAATTTTGTGCAAAGTTTATTCTGTACAAATTATGCAGACAATGATGAAAAGTGTTCATTTTTCCTCTCTGTCTCATCTGGGGGCAAGATTTTTCCCCCAAACAGCCTCCTTATGGTAAATTAGCCTGTTAAAGATGTGTAAGAATTCTCACCTCCAGCATAAGTGTAAAATAACAAGCAGTTCTGATTAAGATTAAAGTACAAGAAGGAGGGCCTTCTCTGTGTCTGCTCCGGCCCTGTGGAACCTCCTGCCAACTGAACTTCGCCTCCAGGTAGAGTTTTTATTCTTTTGTAAGAGTCTTAAGACCTGGCTGGTGCAGTGGGTGTGGTGGGTGGCTGGGATGATAACCACACTGGGCTGGCTTGTTTAACTATTGTCCAGGCTGTCAGTTTTTGTATGCAGCATTGGGAAGGCATTTTTTAAAAATTGCATGTATAGGATCGAGTGCACTGGTTAATCGACTCAACCTCCTGCATATTTGATGTTCTAATAATGAGGTATTGTAGCTTTAAAAAGATGGCCTGTGATTTGAATTGAGGAGAAGGGAAATCACTCTGAGTTTCCAACATCAAACTAGTGAAAACTGAATCCTCCAACGAGACCAAAGAGCTTCTCTCAGCATTCCAACAACAGAGACATCAGATAAGTTCACTTTGCAATTTATATTCTCTCCAGCCACTCTCAGACATTTCATCAAAGTAAAGGGTAAGTAAGTAAAGTAAAAACTTGTGCTGCTACTTATGTAGCCTTTTAGTGTTCTGGTTTTTCTTCCTTTCCTCTTTTCCCTCTCTCTCAATTTACACCTTACTAACTTTGCTGAAATATTATTACTCTCTTAAGATTGAGTATGTATGTGATTGTGGATGGATGATTGCTGTATGGCAGGCTACGCAAGTATGGCATTAGGGCCTATCATCTCCCCACACCACAACACACACACACCCTCTGTTTTTCACTTGTTTGTATTGTGATGTGAATACTAAGCATTGCCTATTAGTATTCTGGCTGCAGTATAAATATCTAACACATCCCCCAATGGATGGCACTGTGTGCTTCGTCCTCTATCATAGCCATTTATATTTCTGACTCTTATGGTAAAAAAAATGACAAAGAACCCAAAATAGGCATGTGTTGGGCAAAATCTTGTTGGTGCAAATTGATGCCAGTGTATACCAGACTGGGCACTGGAAATACTTTAAACTTTTCAAAGCTTGCTCTCTTCCAATTTCTTAGGCTTCCTAGATCTCTGTTTTGCCCTGAAGAAGCCTTTGGGAACCTCAGAATAGCAGAAGGAAAGTAATAGATGAAGTCATTATAAGGTTGCCATTACTGGATCAGGACTATCAGTGATCCAGAGGCAGTTTTTGAGTATAAAAGGCTACCTGCACCCTGTCCTGAGGATCCCAAAAGGGAGCCCTAGGGAGCCTGTGAAAGGGGGGAATAGGAAGCTTTCCATTAGTTTAAATTAAATATTTTTGATGCCCAATCTGGATTACTCTGGCATACTTTTACAACAACAGGATTTCCTCCATGTCTCAGACATCAACTAAAAGGGGTTCAAACATCTATTAACTATCATGCAAGTCTGTACATCCAGTGTTTGGACACAGAGTGGATTCAGGACCTCCCATACATATCTACAGAAAACAATATGTGTGTATGCATGCATGCATGTCTGTATGTATGTACAGTGGTACCCCATATAACAAACACTTCGTATAATGAAAAATCTGTACAATGAAGTGTTTGTGTGCTCTCCGCGATACCCCGCATAATGGGGGGGGGGGATTCGTTATACAAGGTTTTCATTAACCGGGATAAACCCTGTATAATGAACTTCCCCCCCTGTTATGCAGGGTATTGCCCATTTGATCCACATGACCAAAAAAAACCCATAACGAAGTGCGCCATGGAACAGCGCTTTTTTGTTATGCGGGGTACCACTGTATTTTACACCCACCTTTCTCCTAAAGGCACCAAAAACATTCCAATGAACAAAACAGCAAGTGGATTGTTCAAGAAAGAATTACAATGTGGTAATGCAGATTTGTTTGTTGCTTTCTCTCTCTCCCATCCTCAGTTCTGCTACTTGAAAGGAATGAAGGGGAAGCCTTGGGAACTTCCTCTGCATCATCCAAATGCCTTTTTCTACAGTCTCTTTCCCGCTGAGACTGTCAATATCTTATTCTATACTGATTTGATTTTCTGTCCTTGCTAGACAGCTTCACAGTGGCATATGCACTGCATTTGGGGACTGGGATAGATAAAACGTTCAAAGGAGGAAAACAGCAGCTGTTTTCAAAGTAAACAAATAGATCTGGGCTATTCATCTTTCTTTGTGCTTTTATGTTCCCTTTAGGGGGGGAATCCCTAGAGAATTGGGGTTATATGGACCGACAGACACACATTCATATACAAATAAAAATCGGTGTGTATAAAATTTGCCTTACACTAATCCTGAACCACATTTTCTGTGAATTCTTCTTTTATTTCTTTTCTTTTTCCAAAGAAAAGCAGCATTTATGTTTGAATCAACTTGGAGGTTGTAGGGACTCCCTGCTGGTACTTTAATAGAGAGGGGATCTGAATTCACTCCTCATGAATAAAATAACATAATGGGATAAGTGTTTGCTTTCCACAAAAAAGGAGAGAAAAAGGAGAAAAAGGAATTGAGAGGGGGAAGGGGTGGCTTAAAAGGCAGTAACAAGCGGAGTAAACAGGAGTTTATCTTGCACTGTAGCCGCCTGCTGGAACAGATGAGATAGTGCTTTTCATTTTAGAAAAGCAACTACATGACATTATTGTTAGAAAGATCCAGTCTAACCAGTGGTGGGCATCAGCAGTTCGCCAGAACCAGTAGCAGGAATTCCGGCAGGCCCTGCCCATCCAAGTTTTGAAATAAAGTAGTCCTAATTCGGGTGCAACACAGGGCTTCCCCCCTGGCCACGCCCACCATACCACGCCCACAGTGTGGTAGTTAAAAAATATATTTTGGAACCCACCACTGAGTCTATCTTTGCTGTGGACCAACCTGCACCAGCCTTGTCTAGGGTTGGAGCCCACTGTTAATTTGAAACTCTCAGGACTAAGAGTGGTTTTCTAGCCCTTGCCATCTCCACAATCATTCAAGTATGAGGTCAGATGTTAGTCCCACATGTATAGGATTGAGTATCCTGACTAATCAACTCAACTTCCTGCATTAGGTGATTCTTTTATTGGATCACTCGATGCATATTTAAGTGGAGTACCTGGCAGAACACCATGCCATGAACTTTCATTAATAATTTTATGCCTGCCTGATGAAGAGATTTTGGATCTCGAAAGCTTGCACGATGCTTTAATTTATGAGTGATCCAATAAAGGTATCCCTTCCTTCTGAAATTTTTGCATTTGTTATAATTTGAATATGGATCGCATGGATAATTTTCTTTGTTTTCCTGCATTAGGTGGTCTAATAATGAGGCACACCAGGTGGCTTCATTTTGGGCAGTTTAAAGTCTGACCTAGATGTGAAAGAAGAAGCAGCTGTGGCTTTGTTGCTGTGGATTTCTCTTCCACAGGCAGTTTGCCTGGTTCCCTGCCTCCAGGCCTTCAAGAAGCTCCTAGAAATTGAGCTACTTGGAAAGGCTTATGGAGAGCTACTCCCCTGATAAAGCTGCGACCCTTCTTCCTTTCTCTTGTTTGGTACTATGACTCAGGGGCCTCCAATCAGTGGCCCGCATGCTGAATGCAGCCCCCAAACCTTTTCTGTATAACCCTCCAACTTGCTGGCTTACTGCTATCACCCTCAAGGCATTTCCCCTCAGAAACACATTGTTCTTCCCGCCTCAAGCAGCACCATTTACTACTGTATTTCCTGTCCCTTTCTTACAAAAAATAAACCAAAACAAAACACAATAGCAACACTATTTCTTCTAGTCTCCATGGTTCCTTTTGTCAGTTCCCTCTTATTCTTCATACTATCACTTTGGTCATTCTGAGTGCTTTGCTAGCTGCAGAGTTCAGGGTCCCATCCCATTCAGCTTTTTCAATCCCCCTCTTTATGTATCACCATGTTGAAGGCTCTATATATAGAATAACTGAATTGGAAGGGGCCTTTTAGCCCATCGAGTCTAACACTCACCCACCCACCCGTCCTGGCTCAATGCAGATGTCCAAATCAAAGTAGATATGACAAGTGGTTGTTCAATTCTCTCTTGAATGCTTCCAGTGTTGGAACTCTCACAACCTCTTCAGGCAGTTGGTTCCACTGTCCTACTGCTCTAGCCATTATATGTGTGTAAGGAAGATAAAGCAGCTATGTGAATGAATACAGGAAACATCTGGCCTTCTTTTGATAAAAGGCAGGAAAGGTGGCGTAAAAGGCCCAGTATTTTTTACAAAATACTCCTTCTGCATACTGAATATTTCTAAAGACTCCATCCATCAAAGGCAGGTTCATGGGTTGCCTTAGCCATGGAAAGGAAATTAAAAATATTTCAGAATCCATTTCAAGTAGTACCAGAAGATTCAAGTACAGTAAAACCTCACATAAAGAGCTCCTCACTTCGAGAATAACTCTCTTAAAGAGCAGAATTTTCTCTGAATGGTTGCTTTGCTTAATAACTAAAACCAACCAAAAACTTGCTCTACAAATAAATTGGGATTTGCAATCCCCCCCCCCCCGCCAGAAGTCACAATGGGTCACTTACAATGGTGTTTCGCTTAAAGAGCAAACTCGCTTAAAGAGCAATCCTGTGGAATGCATTATGCTCTTTAAGCGAGGTACAACTGTAACATTTTTTCAGATGGAACTAATTAGTTTGCAAGCCAGTGATCATCTCAGAGACATTTATAAAGGGAAAAAAAGTCTGTTAAATTTGTATTCTGGTCCACCTGATATATTGTCCAACCAAAAGCAATTTTTTTGCAGGAATGTTCACAGTCTTTGGCACCATGGTGTTGGAAGAGAGTTTTGAGAGTCCCCTGGATAGCGAGGAGAACAAATAGGTCGGTCTTAGAAGAAATCAACCCTGACTGCTCCTTAGAAGGTCAAATAGTGAAGATGAGGCTAAAGTACTTTGGAGATCAAATGAGAAGAGAGGATTCACTTGAGAAGGCCTTGATGCTGGGAAGGGTGGAGGGCAAAAGAAGAAGGGGATGACCAAAAATGAGATGGCTAGATGGTATTGTAGACACAATGGGCACAGAGCTGGGCGGGTTGGGGAGGATGGTGGAGGACAGAGGTGCCTGGCGGGCATCTGTCCATGGGTTGGACTCAATTATGCGATTGAACAACAACAAAACATCTGAGAACAAATCTTTTCCATGTTTAACATTGTGAAATCCAAGTATAACTCAAGACTTACAGATGAACATTTGCATTATATCTTAAGAGTGTCTGTCACAAACCTTGACTTGGATATTAAAGTCTTGGCTAGCAGAAAACATCTACAAAAATAACACTGACTAGGTATAGATGTTTAGTAAGAGGATTCTACAGTAATATGTTGTTCCAAAATGGACTGCATTCAAATTAACATTTCTCCATTGACCTTTGATTGTTTACTTTTGATATGAATCTATAGGTTAATAATTTTGTTACACTTTGGATTAAGATATGGCCATCTTTAGGCATTGGGTATTCTAATGTTGCCTCCATTTTCCAGAAAGCTGGGGACCACTGCTATGAGCCATTACTGCTACCCTGCTGCTGCTTAGTTGTATTAGTCTTATTAGGATGTCTAATGCTTATTATCTTATTGGTACCAATAACATTTTACTTTTTGTTTTGTATTTCTTTTAGTTGTAAATGGCCTAGAGTGGTAGTATATCAATACTATAAATGGCTCCCTTTCACAACTTGTTGAAAATAGGCTTACTAATAAAGATGAAGCTAAGGTACTTTGGACATCAAATGAGAAGAGAGGATTCACTTGAGAAAGCCTTGATTCTTGGAAGGGTCGAGGACAAAAGAAGAAGGGGACGGCCCAAGATGAGATGGCTAGATGGTATTGTAGAGACAATGGGCACAAAGCTGAGCGAGTTGAGGGGGATGGTGGAGGACAGGAGTGGCTGGCGGATGGTGGTCCATGGGGTCGCAGAGGGTCGGAATCGACTGTGCGACTGAACAACAAAAATCGGCACAACTGAATAAAAATGCTGCTCTTGACATATGAAGCATCAGTGCAAGATTCATTAATTTTATTGGTTCTTACTGTCACATGATGGTTCAATCCAAAAAGAATAAAGTGTGGATAATTAAATTTGCATTGGTATTGGTGAGACTTCAATACCCATATCATTTGCAGAAAATGGTTCAAAATGTTTTTAATCAAAGACTACACAAAGTTCAATGTAAGAAGGGCTGACCTGGATTTTTCAGGATCAGGAAACAATATGTGTCCCATTAGAAACTAACTTCAAAGTGGTAACAGTTAAATTACAGGCACTAATGGAGTAATTGATTTTCAAATTCCAGTCAAACAACCTCCTCCACAAGCCATTTAATTTAGATTACTTGGTTAGAGAAAGGCAGTATTTTCACATATGAGAGTGAAGTTTTGTGTTTTCTTTTTCTTTTTTCTTTCTTTTTCATAATCTTTTTACTTTTCTACTGCCTGCATCTGTAAAGCATATATATTTTATATATATGCCCCATTTTCATATTAAGAATATCCAAACATGCAAATGAATAGCACAATGTACTTTCAGTACCATGCAACAAAATGCTCAGATTAAGTTCCATTGATTAGGTTCTTCTGCTATGTTTTTGTCAAGCTGTGGCATAGAAACTGATATTTAAGTTTCATGCTAGATTCCTGTAACTCAGGGGTGGCCAACATTTTTTTTTGCTGCAGGCCTGACCACGCCCCCCGGAAGTGGAAGCAGGCACATTTACAGCTGTCATAAATGTGGCCACCTCTGCGTTTACGACAGCCACAGGCACGTTTCTGCAGGCATGGGTGCAATTTATGGCTGATGTAAAGACACCAGCTTCTACTTCCAGGTGCGGTGGCGGTGGGCTAGATGGAATCACACTGTGGGCCGTATCCAGCCTGTGGACCATAGGTTGGAAACCCCTGCTGTAAGTAGACCAAAGCCCTTACATTTATTTATTATTCACATTTATATACCTCCCTACTCATCGAAGTGACTCAGGGCGGTTATTGCAATTACAACTTAATTTCCTTGTAACAGTACACACACAGAAGGTGTGATCCATTCTACATGATGTCACAACTGCCCTTGGTATAGAATAATTGGACTAAAAATAATCATAACTACCCAAACCCTCAGAAATCAATGATACATCTATAAATTGTTCATTTGACTGGAACTAAAACTGGATATATCCTATTAGTTCCTTTATCCAAAAAGTAGTTAACTTCTTATATGTTGTTTAAAGTCTTGCCGAAGTAATTTGATTCCAAATAAAGTTAGAAAAGACAGCATGCAAAGGCAAACAGAATAGAATACATAGTGTGAGGAAATAATATGATGCACATCCAATCTATCCTTCAGAGTTTAATCACAGGACATTATAGATTCTTCTATGAATCTCTTTTATACAGGTAAGAAAAATGTCCCATTAAACCAACAAAGTCTAAAGGTGGGATCACTCGGACTAGTGCACACTATTTCCCAGCAATCAAACAATGCATGGGGAAATGCACCCCAGCCCAATCCCAAACCATGCCTAAACTGGACATTTCTGGTCTAGTTATAGGTCTTCCACTTTCAGGGCCAGCTGGAGTGATTCCACAGCATACAGAAGAGTCACTTTAAGGGAGATGATAACAATAACCATCCCCTTTCAAGCAATGGTAGGCTCCAAAAAAGTTTACTACCACACTGTGGGTGTGGCCAAGACAGTGGGTGTGTCCAGGTGACTGAGTGGGTGTGGTTAGGTGGCCAGGTGACTGGGTGGGCTATCTAGTTATGCCTGCCACATGACCATGAAAATGTCTGCAAACACAGACAGCACTGGCACTTTGGCTGTAAATGGAGATGAGCACTGCACCCTGGAGTTTTATACAACTGACTTTTCAGCAAGGACAACCTTTACCTTTACTAACCACTTGTAACTAAACAGGTCCAAACTTCACAGCAAACTTGAATACCAATCAGAGATCTCCTGTTATTAGGTAAAGGTCAAGGGTGCCCTTGCTCAAAAGCCAATACTATCTGACTCTAGGGTTCAGTGCTCATCTCCATTTACAGCCAAAGAGCCAGTGCTGTTTTCTGTGGTCATGTGGCAGGCCTAACTAGACACTTGAGTGCACGTAACACTGTTTATGTGGCAAAGTGGTCCCTAGTGGTCCCCCTCCATCACTCACACACACACACAATTTTGAAGTCCTCATGCTTAAGTGAGAGGATATCAGAGAGTAAACAAAGCAAGACAAGATAAAACAAGACAAGACAAAAGACAAAAAGGCTGTGGTACCTTAAAGACTAACTCCTGTATTTTAATATTAGCTTTTGTGGACCAAAGCTTGTTTACTCTCTGATATGCTTGCACAGACTAACATGGTTACCACTTCAAAAATTTAAGTGAAAGGAGGCTCACTTACCGAGGCCATGGCAGAGGGGCACCCCCGGGGCGGCACAGCTCCTCCTCCTCTTCCTTCTCCTCCTCCTCAAGTGGCTGCGATGGGTCCTGCTTAGGCAGTGGCAGCAGTGGCACATGGGCTGGTCTGGACAGCAAAAGCTCTTCCTCCCCTTCCCCTACTGCCACTGCTCTGCTGAGGCCACCACCTCCAGGCCTCCATGCTCCACTCTGCCTGTGCAAGCTTGTCCTTGCCTCTGCTGCTGCCCTGCTGCCAGTTCTAGCAGCAACAGCGCCTGCCGGGCAGAGTTCGCGCTGGGCAGGCAAAAGGTCAGTTGAGGACTGAGGCCAAGGCAGTGCATGCAGCTGGGGGAAGGAGAGAGAGGAGCTCGCACCACCTTGGCCTCAGCCCTCATCTGACACCACCCACCCAGCGCAAACTCCACCCAACAGGTGCTGTTGCTGCTAGAACCAGCAGCAGTGGCAGCGGGGGAGGGGAAGGAGATGCTCATGCTGCCTTGACCAGTCTGCACACCAGCACCACCATTGCCTACTGCTGCTAGAAGTGGTGGCAGCAGTGGTGCGCAGGCTACTCCGGGTAGCATGAGCTCCTCTTCCCCTTCCCCCACTGCCACCACTCCACCAAAGCCTCCACTTCCAGGCCTCCATGCTCCACTCTGCCTGCTGCCTAACTCAGCTCCCAGGCAGGTGCAGAAAATGGATGCCTGGCCTGGCACTGAACCCCACCCCCACCCACCCCGGCTTGGCTTAGCTTGGGTTTTCATGGTGCGTGGAGAGATCTGTCTCAGCGCATGTGTGCAGAGATCTGCAGCTGTGCATGTGTGTGAAAACCCAAGCTAAACCAAGCCAGGGTGTTCAATGTTGGCTGCCAGTGACCTGTGGGCAGATGGGCATGGCTAGCTGGCCTTTTTACTTCTGGTATGCACATACCAGAGCATACCGGGAGGAGCCCAACACTGTTTTCCCTTGGTTTGAAAGAGACAACTTCCTTTGATAAAAACAACGTCCTACTTTCATGTACAGTAGTTTCTGGAGTGGTAGCTGTGTTATTCTGTTCAGACATGTATAAATGATCTCCATGTAGTCCCACCCATACATCTGAGGAAGAGGTCTTGATGCACAAAAGCTCACATTAAAATATAGTAGTGCCACATTTGTCATTTTTGCTGTTTTTTTTGTATTCTTTAGTTTCTTCTTGTTGTTAAATTCTGTCAGATGGAAGGCTTTCTGCAGTGGAGCAAATGAAATCTGTCAATCCAAACGTCTGTTTCATCTCCTTTGTCTTTGCAAATCATTCTGACATTTGATTCACAAAGGAAAACATACAAATTGCTTTAATGGATAACAGCCCATATCAAGCATGCTACAATGGTTACACTAATTAGAGCTATTCTGCTGCTCAGCTATTTTAGAAAACTGACTAAACTGCCTGTCTAAGTTTTCTAGTGGCTGTGTTAATAAGCACATCTGCAAGATTGCATAGTAGCACTGGCTTTTAAAAAGCTGTTTTATTATTACTGCATGATAGGGCTGTGACAATATTATGCAGCAGAGCAAATGAACATTCAGCAAGGCAATTCTAAAATAAAGACACCCCCACCCAAGCTTATATTTTTGAAACTGGCCTTCAGATCAGCACCAAGTCTAGCACAGTAGGAGTCAACTGTCTGCTGTTGCTCTGTGTCAAATTTGGTGACATTTGGTTAAATAGTTTTAATGTTATGATTTTTAAGGATAGAGGTGATTTTCTCCTCTCAACACTGGCGTTAGCAACTTTTTTCTCCAGCAGATAAGAAACTGCGGCAGTGTTTTTCAAACAAATGACATTTTTATCTAAAAGAGTACTTATTATCTTAGTCGCCCTTTTTTTTATTTGTAGAGAATCCATCCTGTAGTTGAGGAAATAGTGAAAAATTAAACACTTGCTTTATAACACAAAATTAGCCATTTTAAAGCTTTGGAGCATGCTAAATAGCTTGCCAGAATAAACAATAGTTCACAAGCATTTGCATGCCTTTATTTTCTTGTATAGGAGCTCAGAAATTGAATGAGGAGAGCAAGTGAGACCTAGACTTTGATGATTTATATAGGTACAGTGGTACCCCGCATAATGAAAGCTTTGTATAACAAAAGATTCACACAACGAAGTGTTTGTTATGCAATGGCGATATCCCACATAACAAAATGTTTTTGTTATGTGGGATTTTCTGTAAACGGGGTATACCCCGCTTAACAGAAACCCCACATAACCAACATTTACTTTTTGTTATGCAGGGTATTGCCCATTTGAACCACACAACAACAAAAAAACCGCATATCAAAGAGCTTTTTCGTTGTGTGGGGGTTCTATGATACAGTACTTGCAATTTCTTGCTTTCAAACTGCTAGGTTCGAAAGCAAGCTGGGACAAAGACGGAAGCTCATTCCATCCTGCAGTATTCGAGTATCGAACTGCTGACCTGCCGCCTCCCAGTCAGCATCTTAGCCACTTGAGCCACTGCAGTCCCTTGTGTGTGGTATATGTATACTTAAATTTCCATTTTTAAAAAGCCAAGAAGTTCAATTCTTATAAAATCCTCCCTTTTATAGATGTGGGATACTATGCTTCTCCAGTAGCGTAGCATGGGATTCAGCCGCCCAGGGGGTAAGCCAAATTTGCCGCCCCCTATCAGGGGCCTAGGATGCTGGCATCCACTCCCACTAGGGATTCTGGGAATTGTAGTCCAAGAACACCCATATGCCCAAAAAGTGCCGCCCGGGGCAGACCACCCCCTGCCTCCCAACGCTACGCTACTGTGCTTCTCTATCCACAATTCAAAACATCTAGAAATGGCCCGATATTGCAGTGCAATGCAATCATAGAATCACTGAGTTGGAAAGGGTATTTTAGGCCTTTGGGTTCAACCCTCTGCTTAATTCAAGAATCCAAATCAAAGCAGATCTGACAGATGGTTGTCCAATTCTCTCTTGAATGTTTCTAGTGTTGGAGTGCTCACCACATCTCAAGGCAGTTGGTTCCACCATCGTACTGCTCTAACCATTAAGACGTTTTTCCTAATATTCAGCCTATATCTGGCTTCCTGTCATTTCAGCCCATTACTACAGGTTTCCTGCTCATGTTGCCACCAGGAAAAATGACACCAAGCTTTACATAGCAAAGAGGAAGGCTGGATGTTAACAACACCAATGGCAACAACCATTTTAGACTCTTTCCATAGTACCTAGCTTATCTATAGATTAAATTTAGCTGTTGTTGTTGTCCTTATCTGTCCCTGTACTGCTTCCAGCTGTGCATTTAGAGTTTTCTTCCACCTTTCTGGGATTGTTAATAATAATAATAATTGTGTGCTGTTACAATGAATCATACTCTTCCCACCTTGCTTTGGAACTTCTCCAGTGTTTCCTTGCAAGGAAAATTATTCAAAATTCCCTCTAGAAACTCACCCAAAACTCACGGCAAGGAATTTATGTCGATCCTTCAGCCCACATCTGGCTGAAACAAACCTTGGTCTTGTCTGTGTACAGTGCCTAGCCAAATTAATATTAGAGAAGTAATGTGGTAGTGTTAAAAAGGAGGCTAGTGGCTTGACTTTGTCTTACTCCTGAATCTCAATTCCAATGAACACACATTGATTGAAGAAAGTAGTTTTATTGAAGTTGCAGCATGGTTCTTGATGAATCAGGTTACAGATTATTATTATTATTATTATTTATTAAATTTAATACCCCGCCCCAATCGGGAGGACCCGACTCTGGGCGGCCCACAATCAGAATAAAAAGAATAAAACAAGAATAAAACTATCACTAAAACGTCAAAGTTAAAACAACCGAAAGATTAAAAACAACACAGGGATAGATAACAGTAAATCCCTTGATCCAACCCAGGGGGGCAGTCCTTAAATGAGCCACTTGGTATGGGAGCCCATGGTCCCGGGTCCCCAAATCTGTCCCGCCAGCCAGGTTTTCAAGCCCTTTCGGAAGGGGAGGAGCTCCGTTTGAAGGCGCAATTCGGTGGGCAGGAGGTTCCAGAGGGTCGGGGCGAACACGGAGAAGGCTCTCCTCCTAGTACAGGCGAGGTGCGCCTTCCTCGCCGAGGGAATAACAAGGGAGCCTCTCCGATCCGCCCTGGTGGGCCGGGCAGATGATCTTGGGGTGACGCGGTCTCTTAGGTATCCTGGCCCACTACCATATAGGGCTTTAAAGGTAATAACCAGCACCTTGAATTGCACCCGGAGACATACTGGCAGCCAATGCAGCTCCCGGAGCAGCGGCGAGGCATGAGCATAGCGCCCACACCCCACCACTACCCGGGCCGCCGCATTCTGGACCAGCTGGAGTCTCCGGATGGTCATCAGGGGCAGCCCCATGTAGAGCGCGTTACAATAATCAAGTCTGGAGGTGACCAACGCATGTGTGACCATGAGCAGGGCATCCCGGTCTAGGAGGGGGCGTAACTGGCGAATTACACGAAGTTGTGCAAAAGCCCTCCTGGCCACGGCTGCCACCTGCTCTTCGAACAGTAGCCGTGAGTCCAGGAGGACCCCCAGATTACGCACCGGGTCTGTTTGGGGCAAGACTGCCCCATCCAGAACCAAAGGTGGAAGCTCCTTTGATAACACAGGACCCCTTACCCACAGCCACTCAGTCTTGCCGGGGTTCAGCTGTAGCCCGTTGTCCCCCATCCAGACCATTACAGCCTTCAGGCACCTGGAGAGGACTTCCACCGCACCGCTTGGGTCCCCACGGGCAGAGATGTATAGCTGGGTATCATCAGCATATTGATGATACCTTACCCCGTGGGAACGGATGATCTCACCCAGCGGCTTCATATAGATGTTGAACAGGAGAGGAGAGAGTACCGAACCCTGAGGCACCCCGTATTGCAGGGGCCTAGGGCTGGACTTCTCCTTCTCCAGGCACACCGACTGGGTCCTGCCCCTCAGGAATGAGGAAAACCAGGACAACACCGTGCCCTGGATCCCCAGACCCTGGAGCCTTCCCAGAAGGATGCCGTGATCGACCGTATCAAAAGCCGCTGAGAGATCGAGAAGAGCAAGGACAGACGGCTCCCCTCCGTCCCACTCTCTCCAGAGATCATCCACCAAAGCGACTAGTGCGGTCTCAGTACCATATCCGGGCCTGAATCCTGACTGAAACGGGTCCAGATAATCCGCTTCATCCAGGACCTCCTGCAACTGCTGCACCACAGCCTTCTCCAAAACCTTACCCAAGAAAGGTAGGTTGGACACTGGACGGTAGTTGGAAATTACCATGGGATCAAGGGACGGCTTCTTCAAGAGGGGGAGCACCAAAGCGTGTTTAAGCGGTGCTGGAAAGTGCCCCTCTTTTAGAGAAGCATTGATTATCGCCCCGATCCAACCACCTGCCCCAGGCTTGGAGGCTTTAATTAACCAAGCGGGGCATGGGTCCAGTGCACAGGTCGTGGCACGAACAGATGCAAGAAGCCTGTCCACTTCCTCAGGGCCAACAGGATTGAACCGATCCCAGGTAACATGGCTAGACTGTGCTATGGTCAACCCCAGCTCCATATGTTCCACGCCGGGATTAAGCCTCGAGCGGATCTGAGCGATTTTCTCCGCCAGATAATCAGCAAAATCCTCAGCCGAACCCTGCCACCCAGGGCCCGGCCCCCCTCTGCCGAGAAGGGACCTGGTCACCCGGAACAAGGCAGCTGGGCGATTATCTGCGGAGGCAATAAGGGTGGTGAAGTATTGGCGCTTCACCACCCTCATCGCCACTAGGTAGTCTTTAATAGCAGCTCTAACTAGTGTTCGGTCGGACTCACTCCGAGTCTTCACCCAGCGGCGCTCTCGGCGTCTCTTAGCCCGTTTAAGCTCCCTTAGTTCCTCTGAAAACCAAGGGGCAGATCGATCCCCACGGACTCGGAGAGGCCGTAGTGGTGCGATTACATCCAAGGCTGCCGTCGCCCTCCTATCCCATGCATCGACAAGAGCCTCAGATGAAGCGCTCAGATCTCAGCATAGAAAAATAACCTAATCAAAATTTGCTTTTAGAGAAAGAATGCTTTCAGACATTTCCTCCCCTAAATTAAAAAAATCTATCTATCTGTTCTAAGTTGCCATATTCATGACTTCAGGAGATAAGGCCTGTTGGGACGGCCTTCCTCCCACCATACTGGTGTTTCCTTGTTGACCACCAGATTCGAACTCCTCTCTCAAGCCATTTGTTTGACTCTCACCAGGCATGAGGTGAACCTGGGTAATTAGCATACATCCAATCAGGTCCCAGTGTTGGGATAAACAACTCTGGCCCTATTGATGAAGCATGGCGCCTCCCAGTCTGTCTCTTCCCATCCGGGTCCCAGGGAGTAAAAACAAAAAGGTGGCCTTTTGCTAGCACAAGAAGACACATTTCTACTATAGTCTAAAACCTAATAAACTCCATCTTGGATATTTGAAGAACTTGGGGCCTCATTATATCACAGCTGTCATGTAAATTCTCTGACTTAGAGTTACCCTTTCCATGGTTTTCTAGATACCGAGTACTCAGAACTGGTTTACCATTCCCTTCATTTTGGGCACCCTGTATAGCTTGCCCATGGGTATAAAGGTTGGTTCTTCTCTTAGAAACTCTCTGTGACTCTGCAGCAAGGTGCCTGAATGACTGAAATATCAACTCATTTTCTCTGGGATTACCTGGAAGAAAAGATGAGGTTTTGCTTCAGCCAAATGTCAATATTTTATCAAAAACCTCCAGGAGACATCTCCCAGTGGCTTCACAAAGTTGTTAAAAATGATGGGAAATAAGAACAAGATACAACTCCCAGGGCCAAAAACCACAGGATAAAAACAGGAGGCCCCTGCACTTTCTCCAGAGAGAACCCAGAGCCATCATAAGAGAACAATTCCTTGTTTCATCCCACCTAGTGGATCGGAATGATATCATCATGGTTGATGGCATTCAAGGTTGATGAAAGGTCCATTATAACTAATAGGGCAACACGCACCCCACTCATTCCCTTCTGTAAATCATCCACCAAGGCATCCAGGATTATTTTGTCTGGAAATCAGGCTGTAAATCAAGTCAGAAGATATTTTACCTTTAAAACCTCTAAATAGTTTAGAACTGAAATATCCTGAAGATGACATTATTCCACATTAAACTTCCCAGCTATTCATCTTCTTTAGATGTCATACTTCTGTGTCAGCCCTGATGTCCTTCTAGTGCCATTCTAAGGCTTTTAAGAAATACGATCAGTAATTTAACATGCTGCATTTTAATACCTCATTCTCAACTGTCTGGTACTGTTTTGAACTGCCTTTGCATGTATTTATTGTTGCCTCTTTTCATGTCTGCTGCTCTGAGAGTTTTCCACCTGAAGAGCAGAATATAAATTTCTTTTGAATAAATGAAGCCTGTCTCTTGGTCACCTTCCCTCTTTCCAGTACAATGCAAAATGATGTTACATGGCCATTCACAATGAATGATCATGTGAACTGGCTCTATGTTTCTCTTGAAAGCAAACTATTACAAGCTATTATCTGAAAAGTAGTGCTTGTATTTTACTACAGCTTGGGAGTGACTATAAATTAGATCCTTAGTTTATGCTGCTGATTTCAGTGAAGCTCAGGAATCGGAGGCACATTTTTATTTGCAGACTGGTTTTTTCTTTTACTATAACTCTATTTTCTTTGATCAAACCAATGGACTTTTTTGTTAGCTTTTCTCTGCTTCCATTGTACTACATGGAAATTGTCAGCAAATTGCTTTGCTTTGAAGCTGCTTTTTAGTCTGAAAATCATTTCTACTGGCCTAGATCCATTTTAGATACAGTGCAGTTACCCAAAGGTGATCTGTTCATCACCTCTGAACTTTACTCAGTCAATATTATTCTCTACCTGAAGAGAAGAAATTTTCTGACTTATAATAGGAAAGTAAAAAAAGGAAGTGTGGTGCAGAGAGATGGAGAGAGCAAGATGTATTTGTGCAGCCTGTTTAAACAAGTTATCCAAGCACAGTTTTTGTTTGAGGACAATTTTATAAGGATATGCTCTGCTTAATTAATTGGTACTTATACATTATGGATAAGAAAAATCCACCTATTAAGAGTTTCAAAGTAAGCAGGGCCGTAGCCAGGGGGACCGGGGGGGGGACCCTCTTGAGCTAACAACCTGCCCCCAACCCCCAACCCCCCATGGTGCCAATGTTATATATGTGAGTGTGACATTGTTGCCCCTCCTGAATTTTTTTTTGCTGCTCCTTAAAAAAATTTTCCCACTCTAGAATCCTGGCTATGGCCCTGAAAGTAAGGAAATCTTAACATACATTTGTTTCTGTATGACAGTACTTGACAGAAGAATATTTGAAAACATCTGACGTACAAAAACCAATATATCTCTTCTACTTCTGGTGCAAGGAACTACCAGATAACTGGGCAGAACTACATGACTCTCTACCACCTGGCCAAGAACAATCATGCTTTAAATAGACTGTGTGCAGGGGTAGGAAGATCAAGGGCTAATCTAAGAAAGTGGGGTTTTCCTGCCTGCGTGAATGCAGAGAAGTACAAACTATCTTCCATATGATACAATGCACACTATGCCCTTCAACATGCACCGAGGAGGACCTTATGTTGGCAAGAGGAAATGCTGTTGATGTGGTCTGATACTGGGCAGATGTCATCTAGCCCTTTTTAATTCTATTTTTGTTTTTACATGTGTTAATTTTAGGTTTGCATGTTATTATAGGCTGGCGGTATTCCTGACACAAATAAAGAATGAATACTTCTCTTAGTGGAACAATAAGAAAGATTCAAACTTTTAAAAGCTTGTGTAAAAAAATAAGTAAACTGTATTGAAAAATGTAGTATGACTAGCTGGAATCCAGATGTAGGTCAGAATAGACCTATTGAATCTGTGAGATTTGGTGAGTCAGGATCTGTATCAGTTCCCCTCATTCAGTGGACTAGCTGTAGCTGTGACTTATGACACAATTTTGGCCATTGTTTGTTTGAAAGAACAGTACAGTACTCCTTTAGCCTATCACTGACCCATTGATACTCTCAACATTAAAATATATAGTGACAATGGGATGCATATTATGAATATGGTTTTTGTGTGTTCCCAGTCCCTTTCTCTGCCACCCTACCTATTTCCCTTTTTAATTTACCTGTAGTTCCTATTAGATTCAAAAACACTGATTGTTTTAAACTCTGGTTTATGATAGTTCATCTGAACCAGCAAGAATTTACACTAGGAACAATTGTAACCTGAGTTAAGATATAGTGTACAGACCAGTAGTAGTTCCTTCTCATGCTGTGTGGCACCTGTCTCACCCCACTACAACATATTGAGCAATGAGGCTCCTCATTGTTTCTTCGGCAATAAGGTTTTACAATGCCAGGGTGTTAACCCAATATCCAACTCTCCTTCTTTCTCATCCAGGCTTGGGATCAGCAAAGGCAGAGTTAATGTATAGACTAACTGTAGCTAATTTATTGTGTAATGCTAACTCATGTTTTCCTGATAGATCCAGATCAGAACTTTGTCTCACTTAGCTCTAACTACAAGGATTGAAAGCTCAGATGAGGAGATAGGCATAAGGTAATTTTATGTTCTGTATTTCAAAGGTAATTTTCATGTCATATTCTGGATCTTCTTATTCCATAAACCACTATTAACAAGTATAAATCCTCTGGAAGTTATTAAATAGAAGCAGAGATAGCACACTCAATTTATGCTTGTTACAAAATGTCAAATCCCAGTACAATATTATGGGAATTTTAAAAATCTATAGTCTCATAGCTCATTGTAAATAATTTTCAGTACACTTTTGCAAATAAAAGTGTTCCAATCTGTACTTGGACTTGGATACTGAAATTGTTACTGTGCCACTGAATGTCAGTTCGGTCTCTACTGTTCCAGTGAAAATAAATACTTTTCCATTTATCCGGCCTGAAGATGTGGATGAACTCTTTGAAGACATGCCACATGCAACATTTGAACTGTATCCCTTTGCTGAAGGGATCCTTCCTAAATCCCACTATACTGGATAATTACAAATCATTTTTTTAATGTTCCTTGAGCAAGATACTGGAGTGTATGACAGTGTCTCAACTCCAGGGGTTCCAGGATGAGACAAATTATCTTGATCCATTTCAGTCTTTCTTCAGTGCTGGTTATGGAAGGGGATCCTTTGGCCATCATAGTGGAGGATCTATGCTGGGAGCAGGAGAGGTTGTTTATATTGCTGTTAGTTTTACACACATGATACACCTTCTTTGACTCAACACAAGGTTTTCAGGAAACTAGAAGTGCACCTCTCACTTCTACTTTCAGGAGTATGATATGGTACAGTTAATGGCAGGCATTAGGAGTAAGATATGCCCCTCAGACCTACCAAGCTTACCCCTTGATCCAACTCCACCTTCAAAGTATCTCATGTGTATGAAATAACATATAGGAATATCATTTTTGAAAGTTGAGTCATAAGATTCAAACCTTTATTCTGAATGCCCTTGTACTTTTCCCTCCCTTTTGCCAAGCAGAAGAAGTTTAGAAAAAAGTATTATTATTTCCTCAATATTTATTCAAATCTTGTATAACATAGCCAATTATGAGCTGCCTGAGGGTTTTTCATAAAAGCCTCATCAACCCTTCTGAAGCTGGGCCAATTAAGCACAAATGACTCCAAACTGGACTAGTTGTTCTGCAAGTATCTGTAGCTTCACAGTGGGCATCTGAGAAGAAAAGCAATGATCAGACCATAGGTGGTAGTCTTAATAGCAGCAAGACAAGTAAACAAACAAGCTGAGCAGGCAACTGAGTCAGTCATTTTTATTTTATTTTCCCATATAACTCTAGGTCTCTGTTCCAGAACTCTAACAAATAGTGTGATGACTGGAGCGGTTGTGGGGGGAAATGAAAGCATTTGGTAAGTCTCTATGCATAAGAAGCAAATAAGAAAAACAGCCAGAAGAAGGAAGAGGAGGTCCTCCTGGAACTTGACTTCACCACAGAGAACAAATAGAAAAATGTTGGGTTTTTTAATGTTGTCCCATGAAGACAGGAGGAGGGAGAAATGTTTGTCTTATCTTGAGTATCAATAAGATCCTTCTTGAACCGAATTCACTATTTCTCTAAAAAAGGCTACTTTTCAATAAATCTCTGGAATGTAAAGATGAAGGTCACCCTTGCTCAAATGCCATGTATGTTGTACAGTGTTCTGATTCAGCATGAAATTTCAGGGTGAGCTGAGACACTTTACTCCAGAGTCTTCTGGACTGAGCAATTTAACCATACTCTGATAATCTGTGATCAACATGAATCCTGTTTGCCCCCCGAATCCCCAAATAATGAGACAGACAAAATGCTGGATTAAAATTAGGGCCACTTTTATTGAAGAATTGGAATATTAGAACCATGTTCTAACGGTCTGCATGGTACAGTAGCACCGGTAAGCGAAGTAATTAACTTTAAACTAGATAATGTTATCCACCTCAGAAATGGTAACTCATAGTCTCCATATCTGCTCTTTTCAGGTGAACGTTTGTTAATCACCATGCCAGCCGGCCTGGTGACCCATTGTTCTTGGACCGCACTTACCTCATTCAGCCACCCGCCACCTTACCTCACTGGTTCCTGGTGATGGAATTGCGTTCCTTGCCTGAAATGTCTGGATTAACATGGTTAGCTTACCTGTGCTACCCACCACACGGCGAGTGCCCGCCTCCGACAGATGAACGCCGTCGGATCGATACAAAGATGGGTGGCCACAGTCCAGTGCCGAGTGCTCAACGACCTTCCCCAGAGCCCTGTCGCGGAAAAAACAGGCAACCAAGCCATTGACCGTGAAACAGACAAGCTCCATCCGGTCAGGATGATCCAAAGTCCTGTAGGCCAAACGGGGCACAATACAGGACCACACAAATCGAGTATAGGGCCAGCTGTGGCTCAGCAAGGAAAGGTCCCTGTCCTCCGAAAGCAAGCGAATGGCCACGAGGCAGGAAGTGCCGACCCAGCATCCGGGTCTGGCCCCTCCTGCCAAGCGCGCCGCGCTCTGCCTGTCTCCAGGGAGCGGGAGACAAAGCGCACGCCCAGATAGTTCTTCCGGGCATGCGGGCATTCTAGTAACACAGAGGGAAGTTTAACTGTATAATACTAAAAGCATCCCATTAATCAGGCCATGTGCTCCACCCTTCACTAAATATGATTCTTGTTACAGGTCATAATCTTGACAGAGAAAATATTCCTGACAGAAGACAAGAATGTTCAGTGCATTTGAACATCACAGCCCCTCCCTGTTTTTATTTTTCCATTTCCGATCTTTACTTCCTCTCTGCCTTTTGTCATCCTTTTTTTTTTTTTTTACTACTGCCTTGTTCATCAGCTTCCTTTAACACACCACCTCTTGATTGGCAACCCCATTGTCCCTCTGTCCACCTCTTTATCTCAAACAAACACTATGAAATATCTTGAGATCTCAGCCCCACCCCACAGCCCACCTAATGGTTCCACCTTACCTCTGTTCCCTGCCTCTTCCACTCTTGTCTTAAGGATTCTCCTTCATCCTGACAAGCCAGTAGGTCTGAAATCTCCACCTTTGAAGAAGAAGTTTCAAGATTACCATTATCTGTATTCCTCCAAAGTAGTACCATCATTACTCGCATGGGTATTAAAAATATACCTTCTCCACTGCACAAGATCATTCAGACTTATACATGGGAAGTACATTTTTTGTGTTGGGGTTTTGGATTCCATTTCCCAAAATTCATAAGGATTCTCCAGAGTTCCAGCCTACAAACACACATCTGCAGACATTGTGTTCACCTTAACTTTCCCTTCAAAAATTCATTGCTGCCAGACCACCACCACCACCGAAATATTATGGGTTGTCTTCTGTTGAAGACATAAAGAAAATCTTTCAAAGGCTCTTCAAAAAAAGGAAGGAACTGCCCTTGGCCCCACATCCCCAAAGAAAGAGGAAGACACCAGTGTGTGAATAAACTAACCAAAAATTCTAACCAACTGCAGAAACATTGGATAATGTGGGTGAGAAAATGTGCCTAAGGGCCAAATTTAGCCCCCAGACCAGTTGAGTCCAAAATCTCTGTCCATTCACCACCTGTTGGCAGACAAGGCCTGGCCCCTCCAAGTCAGAGGGAAGGCAACTAGCCGAATGCCCTCAAGAACAACTCAAGATGACCTTGTGGAGATCCCTAATAAAAATGTCCCTGTCACTGGAATTGAGAGTCCATCCCCTCTGAACAACCTCCCGTTTGTTCTCGATATACCAGGGCGTGACACAAAACCACCACCTGCTGCCAAAATAGCTTCCCCAATCTGGCTCTCGATGCAGCCGAACACTGAAGCAGGACCTTCTCTCCTCGTTGGCATAATTTCTGAGAATAAAACACAAACACAGGGCCAAGCCTGCCAAGCAGGGCAAAAGCTTGTACTGCCCCTTCAACAATGGCACCTTTCGTCAAAGCCCCCAGTTTATTGCCCCCCAAGTGCACTATCACAATGCCTGGCATCCCCATTAATTTGAAACTCTCAATTTCTGGCACTACATCCCCAAACTGCAATTCACACTTTCCACCCCAGTGGAACATAAGACACAGAAGCCCCAGATGTAGCCAAAAAACTGTTTCCACTGCCCGACTCGCTGCCCCACAAATATGCCCATCACCAAGCATCCAAATGGTTGTGTGTGTAGGAGAGAACCGACCTGCAAAACAAGCAGGATTAGTGAACATCTATACCTTCAAGGCAACTGCTGAACATAAGATCGAAACTGCTGTGATGACCACCATCCTACCTTCTTGATTGCCTCTGCTCCATACCACAGAGCTGCCACCATAGATGCCACTCCAATCTTGAACGAGTTGGAGGCAAACTTCCAACAATATATGCCTATGCTTGCCAGAGCTTTGGAAGTTACTGACCAGAACTGTAATTTCTTAAGTGGGTCCCCATTAACATGTTGGAAGAATCACCCTGCACATGAACCCCTAAACTGCATGTAAGACTATACTGCCCGCACCAGGCATATCTCATCAATGGAACATTGCCCTGTGCCTAGCTGATCGGTTTTAGAAAACCTGATGAAGAGAAGGAGCTACGATCCAGAAACAGCAATATCATTGAACAGCAGAGCCCTATTAGACACATCTATTCTGGAGTGGGCAACCTACTAGCTGACCCAAAGCAGCCCAAAAAAAAAAGCCACCAATGAAGCAAGTCTGAAGAGGGCTTCTTCATACCTGTCCTTGCACACTACTGACCTAGAAAGAGACGGGCGTACCAGAATAGCAGGCAAAACCAGAATATGCACATCCCTCTGAGATTCCCTGGGCCTCTCCCATCCATCAGTGGCCTTCCTGAGCCTAAAATCACTTGAATGATCACTAACCCCTTTCGATTTGACAAGGAAAGCCAACACCGCCAGCTTACCCTTGATGGATTTTGGCGCCAGGCCACTTTAATGGAATATAACACGAAACTGAAGCAGATGTTCTACTGGGATAGACCAAGCTCCTAGCAAACTTTGCACTTCCCTAAAAGGAGTGAAACTCTAAACACACCATTGCATAAATGTGCCGGTCACTAGGAGCAATGGACTGGTGCATGGCTGTCTCTACCTGATCTCTCCAAGATCCCATACTTCCTGTGGCTATGACTCCAGGTCTTACTGTGCTCCTGGTGCCAGGGCCCTGAAACAGTTGAGCTGTTGACAGAACAAAGCATCAGCAATGTCATTGCAAATGCTCAGGATGTGTTTGGCTACAAACAAGATATTTTAGGACAAACATCGGAAAGTGACGGCTCTAACTAAATGCATGACCCTAGGCAATTTCGAAGTCAGTTTGTTTACCACCTGAACAACTGTCTGATTATTGCACCAAAATATAACCATCTTATTGACCCATTGCTCCATCCACAACCACAATGATCTGACTATGGGAAAGAATTCCAAAAATATGAGATCCCTTTGGCTGATAAGAAGACTGAGGGCCAGGTTCAGTGTATCATCTTTTTGAGCATTGAGATCAATGCAGTGGCCCAGGAGTCTCGTTTGTCAATGGAGAAGGTCAGAGAGCTTAGGTGCAGGGTAAAAACAATGCTTGATTGCTCCAAGGTATCATGGCATGTTTTAGAGGTCCATGTTGGGCACTTCAATTTTTTATATAGGGTTGTGACACCTGGCTGTGCCTTTCTGTACAGGCTGTGTGAAGCTATGTTGGGTCTGTGCAAGTCATTTCATCGCAAGATCTCAGCCCGTGGGGACCCAAGCGGTGCAATGGAAGTCCTATCCAGGTGCCTGGAGGCTGTCAGGGTCTGGATGGGAGAAAACGGGCTACAGCTGAATGGGCAAGACTGAGTGGCTATGGGTAAGGGGCCCTGTGTTATCCCGGGAGTTGCCAGCTTTGGTTCTGGATGGGGCAGTCCTGCCCCAAACAGACCAGGTGCGTAATCTGGGGGTCATCCTGGACTCATGACTACTGTTCGAAGAACAGGTGGCAGTCGTGGCCAGGAGGGCTTTTGCACAACTTCGTGTAATATACCAGTTACGTTCACTCCTAGACTGGGACTCCTTGCTCAGGGTCACACATGCACTGGTCACCTCCAGACTTGATTATCGTAATGCGCTCTACATGGGGCTGCCCTTGATGACCATTCAGAGACTACAGCTGGCCCAGAATGCGGCTGCTCGGGTAGTGATGGGGTGCGGGCGTTATGCTCGTGCCTCTCTACTGCTTCAGCAGCTGCACTGGCTACCAGTTTGTCTCCGGGTGCAATTCAAGGTGCTGGTCATTACCTTTAAAGCCCTGTATGGTAGTGGGCCAGGATACCTTAGAGACCGTGTCACCCCAAGAACGTGTGTCCGTCCCACCAGGGCAGATCAGAGAGGCTCTCTTGTAATTCCATCAGCTGAGAGGAGCACCTCTCTAGCACTAGGAGGAGGGCCTTCTCCGTGACCGCCCCGGCCCTGTGGAACCTTCTGCGAATTGAGCTAAGACTACAGACAGAGCTCCTGCCCTTCCAGAAGGGCCTTAAAACCTGGCTGGCAGGGCAAATTTGGGGATCAAAGAATGTTGGATCTCATGTTGGGTGGCTGATCAGATGAGACAGCCACCCCCTCTGCTCTTGCCTCCTTGCTCTTGCCCTTGCTCTTTTAAAACTTTTGTAATCTGTAAATGTTTTATTTCTTTTAGCCTAATTTTTAGTGTTGTATTAATCATATTTTTAATTGTCAATAGTTAAGTGATATATATGGGGCATGTGGGACTGTTCTACGGGTTTATTGACTCATGAACTGTGGTTTTTAAGCTATGTATTTTTTAAATCTGTATTGTAAGCCGCCCAGAATTGGGTTTACCCAATTGGGGCGGGCTAACAAATTGGAATAAATAAATAAATAAATAAATAAATAAATAAATAAATAAATAAATAAATAAATAAATAAATAAATAAATAAGATGGTCACTGCAGCCATGATAGAGTGATTTGAAGGTTTGGGGATAGTTCCTTGATCAGTTTAATGGGGTTTCCTTTCGCACAGTTGCATTCTTCATTATAAGTGCACACCGATGCTTCTGGGGCACTGGGTTTTGGAATATTTTTTCAAGGCTGTTGGTGCACTGGGCTTTAACTAGCAGATTGGAGTCATTGAGGAATATCTAGGGATCTCAAGATGAATTCCCAACATACCAGCCAGGATAGAACTAGCTGCCCCCTACTGAAATTAGGGGTAGCAGGAGCTGGGTTCCTGAGAACCAGGTGTCCATTGTCATGTCAGTCACCACCATTAGGCTGCACCAGCATCATGCACTGAAACCAAAGCGAAGGGAACGGTTCATCCCAATGAATGTCTGGGTATAGTTTGGCCTTTGCATGAAAGGCCTCATCATACCTCAACCACGCTACCCCAGAGAAATCAATGTAAGCTCTATAAATGATATCCATGTACTTAAACAATGGCAAGGCCCGGTGAGGCTAATCTTGTATGATGACCCCCATATTAATAAAAAATGTAGCCAGCCAACTGCTGGAAGACCTCAAAAGATGCTTCCTCCTAATGAGCTCTTTTTCCCTCTGATCCAAGCTTTCTGACTCCTTTTGCTCTGATTCTCTATTCAGCAAATTAAAGACAACCACAAACTCACCCCTCAAATTCTTGTCACTGGTAGCCTGAAAAAGGTGTTCTCCAAAAGGCAAGACTCACAGCCCTGTTTTGGTTACTTCAGGAGCCTGCACTTACGTAGAAGCCAGTCCCCCCCCCCCAGCTGACACAACGGAAACCTCAACTTGACCTTCTGACTTAGACATATCTACCACACCTTTCATGGGGGCCTCCGTAGGCATGGCCTTATCAGCCACTAGAACTGGATCCTCCAGAGGCCCCCCCCAAATCGGACAAACCCCAGACGTTCCTTTTCCATCCTCCAAACCCTCTGTTGGGAGCAAACCTGGGTTAGCCAAAACTCAGGAAGGCTCCAGAGCCACCAAGACCAGTGACATGGCACTGTATCTCCCTCAACCTCAGGGCACTGCCCCGCGTTCCCCATGTAATTGCTGAGACCCACTACTGGGAAGAGGCTGTTCCAGGCCTGGGGACCAAAAGGGGCAAACAGGCGCCAAGACCCAAGGAAAGCTGCCCAATGGCCAAGGCCACTGGTACAAGCCAACCCCCAAACCCTCAAGGCCCAATAAGGACCCCCAGCCATGTTGTATTCACTCCCTCGCAAAGGTCCCACAATCGGTCCTCTCAATAATGATGTGGCCTTCTGTTCTGGCCTCAAATCCTGTAGGCTACTGCCCCAACTTGTACCAGCCACAGTCTCCACCAGTGAACCTGAAGTGGCCGGAGTAGCTTCCAAAGCCCCCAGGGTACTCAAGTCCCCCAACATCTCAAGACACCCCGAAGCAGTGACTTCGATATCTGGAGCAATCATTGGAGAGACTTGCAAGCAAATTATTATCAATGTACTGACATTCCTTCTCCAGCCACTTAATATTTCCCTATGTTAATGACTCCTTCAGTCTCCCTTTCTCAAGACATTTTGTTCAGGAGAGAGAGAAAATACCTTAATAGCCCTTGGCACTGTGCCACATCTTATACAGCCTTAATGGAGGATCTTGCCCTAATCATTTGCTGTGCAATACATATACATTTGATGTAAAATGTAAGTAACTAGAACAGTTATTAACTGAAGAACAAACCCAAATGGATGACTTAATGTACTTCTGTAATGGATGCATTTGGAGCCAAAAATATGACCTTTGGCTATTTTGAATAAGTGCAGAAAAGCCATTTACCGGATTTTTTAAAAATGCTAAAAATAAAAACGGTGAGGGCCAATGGGCTGAATGAACATGGGGAAGTTGGGTAACTAAGGTGACACATTTTCCTGAAATTTACAGGTTCTTTTTAATGGAGGTGTGTGCGCGCAGGCACATGAGAGAGAGAGAGAGAGAGAGAGAGAGAGAGAGAGAGAGAGAGCTACCTTCTCCTCCTCCTCCTCGTCTTCCCATTTTCTCTTTGCACCGCTGCTGTTGTGGCTAGTTAGCCCCATGTGATCCTGATGGAGTCCCCAGGTCAGAAGCCGGGCAGTGGCGACAATAGCTGTTTCTGCCCATGGTCGCCTCCATGCCCCAGCTCTCCACCAACATGCAAAGGTGCACACCTTATGAGTGGATGAGGCACAACATGCCCACCGCCAGTGGCACTGGCATAGGTGCCCTCCTCACTCCCTGTTCCCCGCCCTCTGAAGGCAGCCAGCACAGAAGAAAAGGACATATTTGATCATTTAAACTCACCCATTTAGCAACCACTCCTCCCTCTGCTATGAACAATTCGAACTTGGGGTTCAATGCCACTGAGGATAAGTACCGTATATAACACTCTTATTTCTCCAACCTAATGCGGCAGTGTTAATTACAGTTTTGGTGACCTTTGAGAAGTGTTTAATAGCACACAGCTGATGGATGAACAAGGCAATAAATGGTTAATAGTTTCAATGTCTCCCTTTGCATCTCACCTAAATTGGCTGCTATGGCATTCTGACCTGAATAATTTTATCAGTTTAGCTCATCAAGTAGCATCTGGACTTTTGAGTTATGTGTTCCTCATTGAGCCTCTGTAGATAATCTGGAACTACTTAAATTGGGTGGCCTGTGGCTGTTATTACAGTAGAGTAAAGACCAGCATGTGTGGGTGGTAGCAATGCCAGAAATGTTTTATCTTTGAGAATGCCAGTACAAAACAAAGTAAGCCAAGCCATTTTTCTGCACTGGTTGCAGTGCTGGACTGAGATTAGGAGAAATGACATTCTAGTCTCCACAGAGCTGCGTCATGAACTGCTGGATAACTCAGTGGTAAAATTCATCAGGTGACCTTAAGCAAGCCATTCTCACTGAGCCTGATTTATCTTGTGGGATTTTTGTGAGAATAAAGTGGTGGACCAAGTTTGCCACCTTCAGCTCACTGAGGGAAAGGAGAGGTGTAAAAGTAATGAGCAGATAAATAAATAATTAGAACAAAAACTTCACCTCAGCATTAACATTTTGATCAGAACATACCGTAGCTAACCACTAGGCTTTACATGTTTCAGGATGTTCTGGCCCAGCACTTCAGTCAAACAATCCCCCTCATAATGGTGGCTTTTTTATTTCCCCAAAGATATATTTTGAGATGACAAACTCCATTAATTAATTGTATGCCATCAAGTCAATACAGACTTAATGGTATTTATTTATTTAACCATATTTATATTTATTTATTTTATTATTTATTTATTAAATTTGATACCCCGCCCCAATCGTGCCGCCCTCCTCACGAATGACCCAGGACAGCTAACACAGCAATAAAAACAACAATTAAAACACAGAATAAAAATTTAAATTAAAAGATTAAAAAGAGATTAAAAGAGATTTACAAAGATTTACAAGGAGGTTCACCAAGAGAGAAGGAGGAGTCAGACAAGCCAGCAGGCCGGTGTGACTGTCTTACCTGCCCTACCAGCCAGGTCTTAACACCCTTTCTGAAGGGCAGCAACTCCATCTGGAGATGCAACTCAGTTGGCAGGAGGTTCCACGGGGCCATAGTGGACACAGAGAAGACCCTCCTTCTGGTGCTAGAGAGATGCGCCTCTATAGCCAAAGGCACTACCAGAGAGCCTCTTTGGTCTGCTCTGGTGGGACGGACAGTCTCTTAAGCATCCTAGTCTCTTAGGCATCCATTTTCAGAAGAGATTCACAACTCCCTTCCTAGAGGCAGCTGTGCAACTTGCCCATGACTATGCAGGCTGGTTATTCTGGTACATACAGTAAGGAATTGGATATCAGACCAGATACCTAATGCAGATGACAGAATACATTTGAAATATTTACATTCAAATGAATGCTTAGAGAGGTTTTGTTGAGAAATGAATGTTTTGAGAGACAATGCACTCAACATTCATATTTAAACACAGATTTAAATGAGTTCTCAGGCAGTTGTTTTGAAAACTACAAGAGACAAATAACCAACACATAACTGGCACAGACCAGAAAACAGTGTGATGTTTGTCTGGATGTTTCAATGTCTCTCCTCTCCCATGCTGTTAAACCAATGCAAAACAAAGAAAAACTGTTGCATTAGCTAATGAAACAGTATGAAAAAAGTTGAAGTAAACAGGGTGACAAGCCAGTATTTGGGCAAGGGGCAGAGGGAGTATCTCCCCCAAAACACTTGCTGCCTGACCAAGAGTTTGATGAATCGACGTTATCTAGTACAGTATGTAGAAATAATCACTGGCTTAAAATGGAACCATCTGCTCATTTTGCCTTATAAAAGAATTTTAAAATCTGAGGGATTCTTACACAGCTATGAAAACACTCCTGCTTTGACTGGGTTGCCATGAAAATGCAGGTAAAATCTATAGCTAGAAAGGGGAAAAGATTAATTCTTCCCTCAAATAACAACCAGATTATGCTGTTTCCTGTCCTTGCAATGCAATTCTAGAATTCTATATTTACTCCACCTGATTGCTGGTGACAAATGTTGCTTGCATACTGAATAGAGAAAGAAAAGCAAAAGCCATTTGTCAGTGCAGCCTTTAAAGGTATTATAATTTGTTTCATGCCATCTGCAGATGCCTTAGACATGTTGAAATATTTGCATTCTCAAAACAGATACAACAAGGATGTCTGCATTTAAAATTTAGGTACAGTAATACAGCTTTGGGCTCCAATCCATCACTCATTTACTCCTAGCGGTGCTGCTATAGGCAGTGGCATTTTTCTGCCATAGATAAGATGGCAGGGTACTTTCGTTGCTATTTCCAATGTTCAAATTCTTCTTCCCTAAACCCAGTACAACTCAAAACTGGAAACATGTAGGCTCCTTAATGATTTTAAACCTGAGGGCTAAGCATATAAAGCAAACTGTAATTTTTTACTTTAATTGAAGGCTATGAATATAACATAGATGAAGGAGATGTTTGACAGTATGTAGAAACTCTATATTTCTCTGAACCACAGGTCTTAGAGCTGTCTAGGATAGATACCTGCAAATCTCAAACTTCTTATTTTTGTAGTACGTAGGTTAGTTGGCATGAGAGAAGTTAACTGAGATGAATGATTGGAAACATTACTTTTTTCTCAGATAACCTGAACTCACTGGTTAGAGGATTCAGAGATTCCTGGTTCAAAACCTAAGTTTTAAAAAACTTGATAAACAATATTTTGCAACCTTGGAGTTGATATCTGAAATTGGTGCAACAAAGACTCTATGGCTGAAATCTTGTTGCTTATTATTCATTCATTCATTCGTTCATTCATAATTCACATTTATATAGCCATCCACTCACCATATCATGGGGACTCAGGGCAGCTTACATATTAAGTATAGAACTACAAAGTGACAAGAGCTCCAAGAAGTGGAATATACAAATGTTTGAGTAATGGGGTGAAGGTGACTGTGGCTGACCACACAGCCAGGGCAGCGTCTTTGGCTGAGGCTCCTGCCAGGGGCTCTTTTCTATCCCCCAGACAGGTGTTGTGAGTCTGGGGGAGGGCAAAGGCGTCCGTGGCTATCCGCACAGCCGGGGCGGTGGAAGCGGCCACCCGCACAGCTGGGGCAGTGTCTTTGGCCGAGGCTCCCGCAGGTGACCCTTTTCTATCCCCCAACAAGTATTGTGAGTCTGGGGAAAGGTTCAGGCATCCATGGCTGCCTGCATTGCCAGGGTGGCAGAAGTGGCCACCCACACAGCTGGGGCAGCGTATTATAATAACTAGAATATTGAGTAATCTTACTCTAGTTATAATTTACTATTTTAAGCTACAGGACTTCAGCCAGATGAGTGATGGCAAATCATGGCACTCCAGATGTTCTTGAACTTTAATTCCCAGAAGCCCTGATCAGCAGGAGTGTTGACTTCAACTTCTGGTAATTGAAGCCCAAGAACCAGCGATGGGATGTAACAGGTTCTCACCAGTTTGCCAGAACCGGTAGTAACTTTTCCCAGTGTCTTGAAGAACCAGTAGCAGCTTATGGGGGGAACCATCTTCAGGGCTTACCTTTTCACAGGTTCCAATTGGAGAACCCTTAAGGAGGTACAGCTATTTTACATTTACATTAAGGCCCGATCCAAACTGTTTCCAAAGTTCCCTCACCTCCCTGGAGGCTGCAGCAAGCCAAAATGTCAGGATTCAAATCCCGACGTTCTGGCTTGCTGCAGCCTCCAGGGAAACAGGGCTTTTTTTAACATTGTGTGATCAATGTATCGCACAACGTTAAAAACCAGATAATGACGGGACTTGTGGAACCAAGTCATAATGTTATCCGGGGTACTAGTGTAGTTTAATTTGAAAAACTGTAGTTCTTTGAGATTAGGTCAAAAACTTAAGCATCACATGAGGAAATTCTCAAAATGCTTTCAGATTTTTTCTGCTTCAATATTATTTTGCAGTATTAGGTAGTAGCCAATTTGTAGCATCTGCCTGTATTGTCTCTATGTCAGTCCTATGAAGAATGCATATGAAATGAAAGATGTGTTATAAATTACCATTAAACAAGTTAATTCTAAAGTCAAATACAGTAATACCTCATATAACATTAGTATTGAATAACACTAAAATCGCATAACATTAAGCAATCTGGGGGGGGGGGGAGAATTGCATCGGATAACATTAAGATCCTATGGGATGCATCGGATAACAACCGCTAAAGCCTGTGTGGTTACAATGTATCTCTATGGATCCCATAGGATTTTAACATGCATCGGCTAACACTAAAAATCGGATAACACCAAGACTTGTGGAACCAGGTTTTAACGTTATCCGAGGTTTTACTGTACCCAGTAAAACCCTGGGTTACGACGGAGGTCCTTTCCAACCGCCTCTGTCGTAAGCCAAAATGGTTGGAAGCCGGAGTACGATTTCCCATAGGGATCCATTGAAAAATAAAAAAAAGTTGCCAATCCAACCAAAAAATAATCATTTAAAAACACCACCCAAATCATTCAAAAAAGGTAGACACGAACATCCCCTCCATCCCAACAAAAAGGACAAAGTGACCTCCTACCTTTTTCACACTGTTTGAGGACCTTTTCTGCTCTGCTCCGACCTGGGAGAAGCCCATTTTCTGCTCCTGCAGCCTCTATTTTTTGGGGGAAACAAAATGTTGACCACATGCATTTTTGGCTGCAGCGCTGGCCAGGGAGGTTGGAGGAAGTTAGAAACAGTGCAGATCAGCTCCCCTGACCCTCCCAGAGGTGGCAGGGGCGTCAGACAGCACAAAACACGTGAAAAATCGCCATCACCAGGTGTGCGTTTTGGGCTGCAACTTTGCCCAAGGAGTTTGGGGGCAGTCCGGAACAGCATGGATCAGCTCATTTGACCCTCCCAGAGACAGTAGGATTGGCAGACAGCCCAAAAGTAGCTACATAAACGACAACAACAACAGCACCTCCTACGTGGTAAGAGACTTCCTGCAGAGGAGACAGACACCATTTTGATCTCTAAGATGGTAGCAGCCCGCATCTCAGAAGTTAAAATCACATGATTTCTGGTCAACAGCTGAAAATCGCTCGTAAACCAAAGCATTAACTTTATTAATTTTGCCCTCGTAACCCAGGGCAGTCATATCCTGAGGTTTTACTGTACATGCAGTACATGAAGTAAGCAGCAGGTTAATTTTTAAAAGGAAATAAAAGATGAGTAACTAAAAAGAGCTCATGATAAGAAAACAATGGTCAAAATCTTACTGAGTTTTTGCACTGCTGTAACGCAATTGTTCAACTTCTATAAGTTGAGTCATGTGCTGTTCTATTCTGATTTGTGTGATTTGGCATGAAACAGCATATGCCTACATTAACATGCAGCAATTGATGCCAAGATTTCTGACAATTGCATTATACGAGCAGGCATAACAAGATTTTGGCTATTCTTATTTCAAATGACTTTATAAACTTGGCAAGAAATATCACACATACATGTATTCACACTTTTCAGATGATAACTAGCGCTATAATTAAAGGTCTCCCTTGCTCAAAAGCCAGTTGTATCTGATTCTAGAGAGCAGTG
This sequence comes from Furcifer pardalis, assembly GCA_030440675.1. Classification (NCBI taxonomy): domain Eukaryota; kingdom Metazoa; phylum Chordata; class Lepidosauria; order Squamata; family Chamaeleonidae; genus Furcifer; species Furcifer pardalis. Next base: position 3,328,704 of record CP126892.1, on the reverse strand, counting down.
CTCATCTCTTTTTAGAGCCAAAGAGCCAGCACTGTCTGCGTCTACAGACATTTCCATGGTCATGTGGCAGGCAGGCCTAGACACCGGAGTGCACAGAAAGCTGTTACCTTTTCTGCCAATGTGTTACCTATTTATCTACTTGCAAATTTCTTGCTTTCAGGAGCTGGGAAAGAGACAGGAGCTCATTCCATCATGCAGCACTGAGGTCTCAAACTCCTGACCTGTCAACCTTCCAGTCATCAAAATCAGAGTCTTAACCACTAAGCCACTGCAGCACCATAACTAGGATAGGGCAATAGGGGCTTTACCGAAAAAGCAGGAGTTTTCAACCTTCAGCCCATGGGCCAGATCCAGCCTATGGCACTATATCAACTGGCCTGTGCCCTCGCTCCAGCCACCAACACTGCCACCAGAATCAGCTGCAGACTCATTTACAGTTGTTGTAAATGCATTTATGACAGCCGTAAATGAGTCCACAGCCAACTCCAGTGGTGGCAGTGGCGGCTGGACCACCAGTCCAACCTGCAACTGTCAGAGGAAGCATGACTCAGCCCCCAACTCTAAAAGGTTGAGAACCCCTATGCTAGAGAATGACACATTTAAAGGCTGTGTTTTCTCCCATGCCATCTACAGCAAAAGCATCCCAGGCAGAATTCCAGCCTTGGCTTGGTGACCGGATCTGCCACCATGGTACAAGGCAGCAGCTGACCAAGCCTCTGGAGTTGACTGCAGATTTTCAGCATGCTGCACAGCCAGCAAAATAAGCAAACGTAGAGAAGCAGAAGAAAATAGGGCAATATGCCAAATCTCATTGGAGTAGAATCATGCTGCTCTGCCAAAGGATTGAATAAACTAAGCTTCCAACACCAGCAGTCCAGGCAGAGTTGGACAGAGCAGAAAAATCCCCTTATATACATATGGAGGATTAAATAATCATTCTATATATCAACACAGGTATATTATGCACAGTCTTGAATTTTGTTTTGTTTTGTAGCTCTGACAATGCTGGAGATCCCCTGTGGAAAAGAAGAAAATGCTGGCAAAGTGGACAATGTTGGAGTAATTCCTTGTATAATTTTTTTATCCCATCGTGAATTACAAAGTTGATTTGTGCATTTTGTGTCATTTGTCCCAGGTGACAAAATGGCTAGTTACAGCCCTGATGACAACTTCCAGAATTGTGAGCCAGCATGGCCAGCGGCCCTCCTGGCTGAGAGCTATTATCAAAAAAATAATAATAATAAAATCTGTACTAGATGCTGTCCCTATTTACAATCATGCCACCACCTCTCAATGTTTTATGCTAATTAGAAGTATCATCAACTCTAAGCCTGGGAAGTTACTTTTTCATCCAAAGTTTAAAAACACACACAAACAAGACCTGTTCCAAGCTTTCATTTGACAAGCAACAGTTCTCGAACGTGTGAAGCACAGCTATTGTTTAAGACTGTCTAGATTGTTTACCTACCTTTGGTTCTTGGAAACCTAAATCAATTCCAAAAGGCACTGATAATGCAATGTATGGACTTAGGCTTCTGGGAATTGAAGTCCAAGAACCAATGGTTGGGAAACCATAGTCTAGCTAAAACTCTGTAACTGGAGATGCTATAGCTAGAACATGATACATTCAGCAAGCAGGTCATCTCGTCTACTTTTTAAAATTAAGTCTATTTGTTAATAATACAAAAAATAAAAATTAAAAGGAAATAACAAGAAAAAACACAAAATTTAACAAAAACACAATCTTAATATATTATATACAAATATCTGCATGTCTTCTACTTCTGAGTTACAACCTCTCTCCAGATACCACAAATAGACATGAGAATTATTCCTATAAAAAGAGGGAAAAGGCATGTGTGTATAGTAAAACCCCAACTTAGATATCCCTTGAGTTACATAAAATTTGACTTACACAATGATTTTTGCACTAAAACCATGTCCCAATTTACATAAATGTCCCGATTTACAAAACACAATCTCCTATGGGTTTGCTTCGAGTTACACAAAAAAATCATTTTTCCTATGGGGTTGCTTCAATTTACATAAATATCATTTTCCTATGGGATTGCTTCAAGTTAAGTAAAAAACCAATTTACATAAAAGCCTACAGAACAGACTTTTTACGTAAGTAGAGGTTTTACTGTATTATTAACTGGATCCCAACATATGTCTTGAACAAGGAGCAGATAACCCTACAAATTTACAGAGCACCATAACAATTTTGTCCAGTTTCCCAATTTATTCTTCAGCAAGCATATAATTTTATTTTTTTCCTTCAGGCAAAATCTTTCTCTGGGCCACATCTCGTCAAAAACATCTTGAGTCCATACATTGGAATTTTTATCACAACTGAAACATGTCTGGCTTATACCACGAAGACTTGTAGACAGTAGTGCTCCTTATGTCCCATTACACCTACTACAATTGTATTCATTATAGGACTTATAATATCTTAATGTGACCCCTGGATAAAACACTGACCTAGAGGATAGATCAATGTTGTCATATGTACCATAAAATCACTTCCAAATTGTGGAGTCCCTAATGTAATCTTTAGCAAGTGGCTTTATCAATTCTAGTATGCAGTGAGTTTTTGATAGCTAAGCAGAAATTTGAAACAAAGTCTCCACAATACTTATCCAACACTCTATCCATGACACAACATTGTCTATCAGGAAAAGAGCCATACATACATTTTCTAAAGAGAAGAATACAATTGGTAAGACAACCACAATCATACGGTTGACTTGGAAATCATATTTTGATGAAGTCGTTGGCAGACTGTATCAGCAAGAGAAAGTTGGACTTGAATTTCAAACACCTGAAATCAGCAGCTGCTCTACTCGGTGTCCAAATCTGATTCAGCCAATATGGCTGTCAAAACAAAATTCAACACATTTGTTCCACTGATTATGGAAGGAGGCTAAGTCTCTCTGTCTATAATAATTATATGTTATGACAATTCTGATTTATGGAGACCCTTTCCAGTATTCAGAGGTGGCTTGCTATTCTGTATTTCGAGGGTGCTCTGACACAGTTTGTCCAAGGATACACAGGCATGTTTTTCTTCTACATCTGTGATTCCCAACATGGATCACATGCTCCACAGAGGGGCAATTTTTCTTTTGGGGGGGGGGAATTCGAGAATGAGTTATTAACAGTGAATGGCCTTTTAAGCTTCCTCTACATGAATAGCTCACCTTTTGAATAATAAGAATTATGTATCACAGGAGGGTGTCATCTGAATTTTAGAGATGCTTAGGTGTTGCATGGCCAAAAAGATTGGGAACCACTGTTTGAAATTGAAAAGTGAGGAATCAAATGCCTAAAATTTGGCTCTGCAAGCCACGTACACAACTCACTGAATTATCCAACTAGCTTTGTCTGTCGATTTACTTATTGAATTTCTGCTCACCAAGTCTCTCAAAACAATGAGGGAACGCGGGGGTAAAGGTTTAGGAACCTAACATTTGGGGACAGCATTGAGAGGTGAGAAAAGAGTATGACCCTTTTTTGAGAGTACAGTGTTTTTTTATTCCATTGACAGCCTTCTGGTTGGCTCCTCTACCTCCTTCCTCAGTTGCTAACCACAAGAAGGTTCTTCATTGGAAATAACATGTTGAGATCACAACCTGAAGGAAACAGTTCTCTATTATTTTAAGGTATTTACTTAACCTCAGGCATCACATCTCTGTATAAAATTGTTACCCCAGGCTCATGGGGTAACAAATTTCCAGGAGTTTATGTATTATGTATCAGTTTCCATACTGACCCATTGTCTAGGTCAGTGATGGTGAACCTTGGCACTCCAGATGTTCTTGGACTTCAATTCATATAAGCCCAAACCCCCGTGAATCCACATGAATGGGTTCATCCAGCCTGTGCTGCCCTCATCACTCCTGGAAGCAGAAGTAAAATGCACCTATATGGGCGCGTTTTACTTCCACTTCCGGGAGTGGCAAAGGTGGTGCGGGCTGGATGAATCTCAGTAAACCTTAAAACAATAGGTTGTGATCTCAACATGTTATTTGCCAATGATGAACCATTTTGTGGTTAGCAACTGAGGAAGGAGGTGGAGGAGCCAACTAGAAGGCTATCAATGGAATAAAAAGCCACTGTACTCCCAAAAAAGGTCCTACTCTTTTCTCACCTCTCAATGCTGACCCCAAATGTTTGGTTCCTAAACCTTTCCCCCCACTTTCCCTCATTGTTTTGAGAGACTTGGTTCACTGTCATGGGTCTAGACTTTGGAGCAGTTGTGTCACCACTGTTATTGTGTTCCCAGCTTCCCATTTTCCAGTCAGCTAACATTTTCTGCCCTATATTATAAAACTTTTTAAATTTTTATCATTGAAACTTTGAAATTTTAGATAATAGGTTCAGGATTGTATTGTGTTTGCTTTTTTTGTAATATGTAGATCACCCTAGGGAGGAGGGTGGTATAGAAATATAAATAAATAAATAAATAAATAAATAAATAAATAAATAAATAAATAAATAAATAAATAAAATATATGGGAGCCAGATACACATCTGAGCATATATCTTCTCACACCTTTTTCTAGTTTGTTTCCCTTTTAACCTCTCTGTTCCTGATATCTAGGTGTCTTTAGGATAGGGTCTGAGTAACATTAAGTAACAAATTACACACCATGCAGATATGTGTGTTCCCATCCATTTGCATGGATTTTAAAACAGAAATCTGAAAAGGGATAGATAATTTCATGGGCCCCAGGACAGACTGAGTTCTAATGTTTCCCAAAATGTACAGGGCAAGTTGACTCTCACCTGATCCAAATCAGGCTGGAGAGTTTGGCATATCAGGAGTAACAATGTCAGGTTTCATATTGAAAGTATTCCATTTTAATGAGACATTTTAACTTATTCACGCATATAGCATTATCAAAAGGCTCTTCTATTATACAACAGTTCTTTTTGTTATGCAATTTGCTAAAGCTCAAAAGCAAAGAGATTTTTCCTGCATAAAAATAACAGGATCATATCTGTACTTCTGCCTTTGTTTTGTCTCATATGCAAGGAAATGTTAGCTACCAGTTAATTAAAGTTGGCGCCCTCTCCATTCCTTTGTCGAATAATTCAAGTCCAAGAGAACAGACTGTGCTAAAGAACTAAAATGGATTAACAGTCTAACTCAGAATTAGTCAGCTACCTGTCTTTCTAAATTCCCTAGTCACCCACCCAACATTGCCTTTGCTTCTTGAGGTCACAGAGGTTTTGAATTAACTACTGAGACACTTCTTTAACTTCTGACTACATATATCCAGTACTAACCAAAGCTAGAACAATACTAACAATGAATATTATACTAACTTTCATTAATGTCAGCTAATCGGCCGTCCTTGTAAGGGCCCCTCCCTGTCAGTTCCTGAGACACCTTGTCCCATTCCTGGAACTCTCACCCTTACATTACACACTTGGGAGAGTCGGGCTGCATAAAAAGAACTCTTACTATGCTCAGGCAATAGAGCAGAACAAGGGAGGTCTTCTAGTAGCGTAGCTGTGTGTGTGTGCCAGTGAAAGAACAACAATCTTCAGAGAAAAACAGCTGTTGTATTCATCAGGTTCTTATAGCATAGTCCATGGAAAAAACGTAGATATAGAAGATCAATAACAGATATCAGTCCAGGTAACAGTCCAGGTTCATTGGGTAATCATGATGAAAGAAAGAAAATAGTCCCACACAATAGCCAGGGTCTTAAGCCATTGAGATCAAAACATGAACTAACTAACATCTCTGCAAAATAGAGATTCTGCAGTCAGGTGGGTTAACCTTGGCCAATCAGGGAACAGAAGAAAGCATTCTAATAACAAAGAATTGTTTACACACGTGTACAGTTAGTGTTCTAGCATGTAGTCAAAACATGAAGCTAGAGATATGAACACAGGAACACTAAAGTGTCAACAAGCTGTCTCGTGATACGTAGTCTGTGAGACACAGAGAGAACAAAGGATTTTTTGAGGCCTAGCTAAAACTACCACCTCAGACCTTGAGAACATTAGGAAAAAGATGTTGTTTCCTGACAATTAATATGTTACATTGTCTTAAATTGTGATACTATGTATGGTAGTAAAATACTGGCATAGGAACCAGCAAACTACATCAGAAATTTTACCAAGAAAATCCCATGGACAGCAACAAAAGGCAAAATTAAAAAGGCAAAATAGATGGAACAGAATGTCAAGCCCCTCAGGTCAGAAAATAGGAGTGAATAAGATAGCAGGAAGGGAAATATGATGCTGCAAGAAGCAATATTGTATAGGAACATGGAATGTAAGATCTATGAATGAAGGCAAGCTGGAAGTGGTAAAAAAATGAGATGGAAAGAATAAGCATTGACATCTTGGGAATCAGTGAACTAAAATGGACAGGGATGGGCAAATTCAACTCTGGAGACCATCATATCTACTATTCTGGACAAGAAACCTTTAGATGGAATGGCCATGATATAATCTAAAAAATGACAGAATGATCTCAGTACGGATCCAAGACAAACCATTCAATATCATAGTAATCCAAATCTGTACCAAGCACTGGTGCAGATGAAGCCACAGTTGACCAGTTCTTTGAGGATTTACAGCACCTCATAGAACTGACACAAAAAAATGATGTCAATGTTATTTTGGGAGATTATAATACCAAAGTAGGATCTAAAAAAGGAAATGGAATAACAGGCAAGTTTGGTCTTGGAACACAGAATAAAGCAGGACAAAAGCTAATAGAGTTTTGCCAAGAGAATGCACTGGTTATAGCAAACATCCTCAGCCAACAACACAAGAGGTGACTTTACACATGGACATCACCAGATGGCCAACATCGAAACCAGATTGATTACATACTATGCAGCCAAAAATGGAGAACCTCTATACAGTCAGCAAGAATGAGACTTGGAGCAGACTGTGGCTCAAATCATAATCTACTGATTGCAAAATTCAGGTTTAGACTAAAGAAAATAGGGAAGACAAGTAGGCCAGACAGGTATGACCTAGACAACATCCACAAGAGCATGGTGGAGGTGTGGAACAGATTTAATGGTTTAGACTTGATAGAAGAATTATGGATGGAAGTTGAGGACAAGTAAAACCTTAAGCAAAAAGAAATGTAAGAAAACAAAGTGGCTAGAAAAGAAATGTAAGAAAACAAAGTGGCTGTCTGATGAGGCTCTTCAAATAGAGTAGGCAAGAAGGAACACAAAAGGCAAAGGAAAAAGAGAAAAATTCAATCAATTGAATAGAGATTTTCAAAGAAAAGCAAGGAGAGGTAAGGAAACTGTTTTAAATGAACAGTGCAAAACAATAGATGAAAACAACAGAAGGGAAAAAACTAGAGATCTTTTTTTTAATTGGAGAAATCAAGGGAACATTTAAAGCAAAAATGACTGGGATAATGGACAAAAATGGCAAGGATTTAGCTGGTGCAGAAGAGATTAAGAAAAGATGGCAAGAGTACACAGAGGAACTTTACAAAAAGGACCTCAACACCCCTGACATTCACAGTGATGAGAAAACTGGAGAGTGAAGTCAGGAATGTCCTAAAAAGCATTGCCAACAACAAAGCCAGTGGAGATGATGGTATCCAAGTTGAACTTTTCAAAGCCCTGCAAGATGATGGAATCAAATTATTGCATTCTATATGCCAGCAGATTTGGAAAACACAACAATGGCCACAGAATTAGAAAAGATCAGTATACATTCCAATCCCCAAAAAGGGCAATGCCAAAGAATGCTCAAATTATCAAACAATTGCACTCATTCCACATGCTAGCAAGGTCATGCTCAAGATAATACAGGACAGGCTTCAGCAGCACATGGAGAGAGAACTTTCAGAAGTGCAGGCTGGGTTCTGCAGAGGTAAGGGAACTAGAGGCCAAATTGCCAACATAAGATGGGTCATGGAAAAAACAAAGGAATACCAGAAACAAGACTACTTCTGTTTCATTGATTACACCAAGGCCTTTGACTGTGTGGACCACAATAAAATGTGGCAAGTAGTTAAAGAGATATGAATACCAGAACACCTTATATGTCTCATGAGAAATCTGTACATGAGTCAAAAAGCAACAGTTAAAACAGGATACGGAAGGTCAGAGTGGTTTGGAATAGGAAAAGGAGTAAAGACAAGGCTACATTTTGTCACCCTGCTTATATAACTTATATGCAGAGTACATAATGCACAATGCACAGCTTGATGAATCACAAATTGGAATTGAAATTGCTGGGATAAACATCAACAATTTGAGATATGTAGATGATACTACCCTAAGAGCAGAAAGTGAGGAAGACCTAAAGAAACTCCTGCTTAGGTTGAAAGAAGAGAGTGCAAAAGCTGGCTTGAGACTGAACATCAAGAAAACCAAGATAATGGCAACAGGCCCTATCAGTCCCTGGGAAATAGATGGGGAAGAAGTAGAAGCAGTGACAGATTTTACTTTCTTAGGATCAAAGCTCACTGCAGATGGGGATTGCAGCCATGAAATAAAAAGGTGACTGATTCTTGGGAGGCAAGCAATGAGAAACCTGGGGAGCATAGTGAAAAGTAGAGACATCACATTGCAAACAAAGATTCGCATAGTCATAGCAGTGGTATTCCCTGTGGCAATGTATGGTTGTGAGAGCTGGACCATTAGGAAAGCTGAGCGCAGAAGAATTGACGCCTTTGAGATGTGGTGTTGGAGGAGAGTTTTGAGAGTCCCCTGGACAGCGAGAAGAACAAATAGGTCAATCTTAGAAGAAATCAACCCTGACTGCTCCTTAGAAGGCCCAATTGTAAAGATAAAGATAAAGTACTTTGGACATCAAATGAGAAGAGAAAAACCACTTGAGAAAGCCTTGATGCTGGGAAAGGTGGAGGGCAAAAGAAAAAGGGGGCGGCCAAAAATGAGATGGCTAGATGGTGTTGTAGAGACAATGGACACAGAGCTGAGCGAGTTGAGGAGGACAAAAGTGCCTGGCCGGAATCGACTGTGCAACTGAACAATAACAACAAAGACCACTGCAGATGGTGATTGCAACCATGACATAAAAAGGCGGGCCAGTGGGAGGCAGGACTTGCAGCCTCTGACCCAGCCCCCAGCACCGGCTGGGTTGAAAAGGAGCCTCCACAGCCTGGCCAGCTCCAGCTCGGCCTCGAGGGATATGGACATACTGGGTGGGGTTGAGTTTGGGAGGTTTTTGTGCATTATTTATGAAGTATTTTTGAACTGTATTATAATGACTTGAACTGTGATTGGGGATGCTTTGAAATGCCTTTGAATTTATTTATTTTTTTGATGCCATATCTTGTAACTGTGATATATTGTTTTTTTGTTATTGTATACTTTGTAACTTTGTTATTGTATATTTTGTAACTTTGTTAGCCCCCCAGGGTCGCTTGGCGAGTGGGGCAGCATACAAGTCTATTATTATTATTATTATTATTATTATTATTATTATTATTATTATTATTATTATTATTATTATTATTATTATTATTATTATTATTATTATTATTATTATTATTATTATTATTATTATTATTGGGAGTCAAGCTATGAGAAACCTGGGGAACTTTGTTAAAGGTAGAGATATCACCTTGCAAACAAAAGTCCGCATAGTTAAAGCAATGATATTTCTGGTAGTAATGTATGGTTGAGAGCTGGACCATAAGGGAAGATGAGCGCAGAAGGTTAGACACATTTGAAATGTGGTGTTGGAGGAGAATTTTGAGAGTACCCTGGACAGTGAGGAGAAGAAATAGGTCCATCTTAAAAGAAATCAACCCTGACTGATCCTTGGAAGGTCAAATATTAAAGATGAAGCTAAAGTACTTTGGACATCAAATGAGAAGAGAGGATTCACTTGAAAAAGCCTTGGTGCTGGGAAAGGTGGAGGGCAAAAGAAGAAGGGGGCAACCAAAAATGAGATGTCTAGATGGTATTGTGGATGCAGTGGGCACAGAGCTGGGTCAGCTGAGGAGGATGGTGGAGGATAGAGGTGCCTGGCGGGCAATGGTCCATGGGTTGGACTCAATTATGCGATTGAACAACAACAACAACAACAAATCCTTATCTTAAGGCAATGTTCTGACCCTGAAAGGGGGAATCTAACTAAGAAGAGGGTAGACACAGATCCTCTAGATCTGGACCCCTCTCAGGCTCAAACCAGACGCTCCCACAGCCTGCAGTAGGAAGAAATTTGTTTTGATGGCAATTTTGTAAAAAAAATCCCAGATGAAAGATAGGGAACATTTTTCCCCCATTTTGCTTTCCCCTGCTAGGCTTTTCAATACTGTATATTTGAGGCTTCAATATATTGGAACAGTCAAATTTTTCCACACTCCTGACCCATACACCTGCAGTGGTTCTTCTTGGTTCTGGGCTACTAAAAAAAAGCCACATTGACATTTTAAGGAGTTTTAAGTCAATGATGAGTTGACAGCTTCTCTCCCCCAAAATTTAATCAATCCTCCCCAGTTCTTTGAATATAATAATAATAATAATAATAATAATAATAATAATAATAATAATAATAATAATAATAATAATAATAATAATAATAATAATAATGATGATGATGATGATGATGATGATGATGATGATGATGATGATGATGATGATGATGATGATGATGATGATGATGATGATGATGATGGCTGTGGTAGCTCAGTGGTTAAGAAGCTCACCTTGTTAGCTGGTAGGCTAGCAAGTCAACAGTTTGAGACCCAGGTACTGAATGAAGGATTGAGTGCACGTCTCTGTCCTAGCTCTTGGGGAAATGAATGGAGTCTCATTTGGGTGTTCCCTGAGTGGAGTTTCTTCTGCAAAAATCCTTTCAATCCATTTTAAGGAGTTTTAAGTCAATGATGACTTGACAGCTTCTCTCCCCCAAAATTAATCAATCCTCCCCAGTTCTTTGAATATAATAATAATTTCTGACATTAAATTATTATTAGTTCACTAAATGGTTACCATCACTGCTAGCTTCTTTTTAAAAACCAGACAGGTGAAAGCTCAGAGTAGGCAAAAGATGAGTCCCTCTCTCTATGTGGGAAAGAGCTTGGCATGCTTTGGGGCATAAAAAGAGTCATTTGACATGGCTATTTTTCCCCTTTCATATCTTAAAAGCTAGTGAACCTTTGTGAGGTCCAAAGACTGGATTGCCTTATCTTGACCTTCACAAGTGCCAGATAGCCTAGCTGTTCAGAGAATTATTGAACTCATTTTTAAACTGTCCTTCAACCAGTCGAAATTCACAGAAGTTCTCAGGATAGGTTTTAGCTTGAACTTCACTGACATTCCCCACCTACCTCTTTTCCAAGCTTTCATTTCCTAAGCATGGTGGATAAAAAATAGAAAGACACCATGGCAGGTTCAAACTATATTCTGCACTTCAGGCTTTCACACTTTCAGAACTGAAGCAGGATAAAGTAGCATTGTTGCCCCCATCCGAAAATCTCTCTCTTGGTAGCACCATTAGGTGAATAGTAAGTTTTGCAATCATAATGCAACTGAGCTCATATATCCTGATTAAGGTGACCAACACCATGAGAGAGAACAGATGTCCCCAAAAAGGAGGACATGGAAGGCAAAGAATGTCTAACAGGAGGCATGTTTGTGTTTAAGTTGTATATTTAATTTAAACTGATATGTGCAAATATCATGATATTTATTCCTATAATGTAAGCAGAAATGCACTTTTGCTCACTGTATTGCTTGAAATTGTCACTAGGTGACCACCTTGGGAAGCAGCATTGAGTTAGAGACAGGGTGTAAATCAAATAAATAAATTCAACTCTTCAAAAATACCTCTAATTTATGTATATAGGATATTGTGCTTTCTGCATCCATGATTTAGAATGCCAGGAACTGGCCAAATACTGCAAACTTTACATAGCAAAAGACAACCTCCTCTTCCTCCTCCTCCTCCTCCTCCTCCTTCTTGAAGTGACCTTTTGGTGAGTTCATTGTGTAGTTCCTTTCACCTGACCTAGTGTGAGAAAGATTAGCCAGCACAAGATGGCCATTGCCTGAGGTACAACCAACTGTGGTTTTAAAATACCACAATCTTTGAGGAGGCTCTTTTTGTGTACACCATTGCTTCTGTGTACATCTATGGCTTAGAAAATATGGCTAATCATTTAGTGCAATGATGAAACCTATGCTGAAGGTGAACAATTGACTGGTGCTTATACATACAGATGATAACTCATACTCATGAGTGAGCTAATTCTTAAACTGATTGTAGGCATGTATAGAGAGAGATGGCTTTGGCTTTTAATTTTATTTAGACTGTGGATTTTTCAGTTTCGGAGGCTGGGGGTCTTTCCACCTTCTTCTCATCTGCTTCAGGAACTTACTTATTCTTTGTTGAAGCTTGGTAACAGCCAAACCTCATCTTTGCTACTGTTGTTTTTGAACCTGGATGTGTTCTTTTTTTTTTAACCTGGATGCTGCCATTGTTTCAAGCACAGGGTAATGATTAATAAATTCTGGTATTAGGAAGGAAGCTGAGAGAGTAACTGACAATAATTGCTGTTGTTCATCTCAATGTAGAGCACAAATAATCAAATACAGAAAGGTGGGGTTATAGAAACTTGATTTGACATAATTTTTCAATTCAAAAGATACAGCTGATCAGATGTCCACATTTTCCTTCATTATCAAAGGTTCAAATAAATCTCCAGCAAGGATCATTTTGCAAAGAAAGACCTACACTGCACACTCCTGAAAAATATTTTAAATGAGGTTTTGCAATAAGTATGCATATTTTTCATTTAGCTGACTCCCAATATCTGGATAGGTTATGCTCCTCTCTTGAGCATAAGAGAACATCAGCCCTGAAGGAACATGACCAAGACTTATTTCTCAACACAAATTGCTGTGAATGCTTAGCACCAGGTTGTATGGGGCAGAAACACTGTAAGTTCCTTGGGGATTGATAATGAAATACCTTCCAGCTGTACAGACATGTACTTGAGCACACAAAGGTACGTGTCTGTCCAGTTAATCTGAAAGCCACATTTCTTCTAGGCATTTTGATTAATTTGTGGTTCTTATTGAAAAATAGCCTTGATAACGGCTTTGTGTTTTGCTGAGAAGTGGTTACCTAATGAAAAAAGAAGTCAGTGTCTGTGATTTTCTTCTGCTTGTTATCTCATAGTGAATGCATGCAAGAGGGTATCCTGTAAACCATTTTGACTGCTATCTCTAATGTAATTGACTTTCACACTGCCCTTTGTTAAGTGGTGGATAACTGCCAGATTGCAGCAACCCCATGTTCCCTCCCACCATCCCTGGCAGTCACCTCTCATTTAAGAACCCTATGTTTTCCTTCAATTCTCTTTGTAAAAGAAATGAAGGAGGAAAAGTGTCTGACATCCCTGATGTCATTTTCTGGCAATTACCCCTAAATCAGCCACCCTTTGTTCTCCTCTGTTTTCCCTTGCTGCTTTGCCCCAATTCTGAACTCTGGATTTTGCCAAAGCCTCCAGAGTTCATGCTCCATTTAATAAGAAGTCATATTCTCTCATATACAGTCAACCCTCGCATAAAGAGTGTCTTGCTTAAAGAGTAACTTGCTTAAAGAGCAGAATTTTCTCTGAATGTTCGCTTAGCTTAACAAATAAAACCAACCAAAAACTCACTTAACAAATAAATCAGGGTTCGCAATCCCCCCCCAATTGGTCATTTACAATGGTGTTTCACTTAAAGAGCAAACTCACTTAAAGAGCAATCCTGTGGAACGCATTATGCTCTTTAAGCAAGGTACAACTGTATATATATATATATATATATATATATATATACACAGTATAGACAGGAAGCAATGAGAAGTCAAAGCACAGTGGAATCTCACTTAACAAGCAGCTCACTTAATACAAAAATCACATAACAAAATGAGATCCATAGAAAATAGTGGCTCGGTTAACAATTTTTTTTTTTGGAACAGATTCCTATGGGATTCCTACGGGAAACTGTGTTTTGGTTAATACATTTTGGTTTTCAATGCATTCCTGTGGGAAATTGCATTCAATGCATTCCTATGGGAAATTTGCTTTACAAATTTTTCGTAGTACAAAAGGTCCCAGAGAATGCATTAAATTTGTTAAGTGAGGTTCCATTGTACTTTTGTTGGCATATCTAGCTAGCCAGCAATGAGTTATTTCAGAGAAATAGTCTGAACAGGGCTTTCAAAAAAGTCCATCCCTGGGATTGATCTCAAACTGAAGTTCGTCTAGAACTGACATGACATGCTATATTCTTCATACCATTCTTCAGTGCAGTTGTACCTCACTTAAAGAGCATAATGCATTCCACAGGATTGCTCTTTAAGCAAGTTTGCTCTTTAAGGGAAACACCGTTGTAAATGACCCATTGTGGCTTTGGTGTGTGCGTGTTGTGACCCCCGATTTATTTGTTAGGAGAATTTTTGGTTGGTTTTATTTGTTAAGCAAAGCAGACATTCAGAGAAAATTCTGCTCTTTAAGCAAGTTAATCTTTAAGCGAGGTGCTCTTTATGCGAGGTTTGACTGTATTTATATGAGTGTGCTGTGTTTGTAATTTTTTTCTTACAAAATCTTCCTCCCTTCCTTCCTCTCTCTCTCTCTCTCTCTCTCACACACACACACACACACACATTCACTAATCAAAGCCTTTACTACTTCCCCTACATGGACAGGGAAATTTAGAGGTGAAGGGGTCACTTATAAGTGACCAGGAAAAAAAGCATTCTTTGTTGTGCCCTACAATACCTGTTTTGCTACTGTGGTGTTTGTAGCTACTATATAAACATCCCTATGACGAGTTGGTCACATGACATGCACATCTGAGTTATTTTTTTCTTTGCCTACTAATGCTATCCTCGTTCAATAGGGGGAAAGGGAACAGAGGAAGCCACCACGAGAGCATCAGAGACGCAGGTCAGCCCTGCTTTCAGTCATGGCCACTGTTGCAGTTAATTTACTTTCCCCTTAGGAGTCAGTGAATTCCATTATGTATCCATGCCGTCTCAACTGTGCCTCTCTACCTCATTTATCTGTGCAGCTGTTGCTGCAGCCATCTGAAAATAAAATCCTTTATTGGCCCCAGTGGGCAAAAGGTGTAACCAGAGATGATCTGAAGCTTGTCACAGGTGCAATTAATCTGAAGATTTATTTAAATCACAGCAGATAAACAGGGGGAAAGATACATGAAACAAAAGCACAATGTAAAATATATTGGAAGAAAATCAAAGCATTTCTGACACAATACAAGGCCATGATGAAATGAAATGTCAGATAAAATTGTGGATATGCAAAATTAGCCACAGTTATTAGTCCTTTTATAAAACTCTATATTGTCCCCTAACCTTCCATCATCCGTATAACTGAATCACACCACATTTCCAGCTCTTTAGGCATCTTTAGTCTTAAGGCTGAGAAAGAAAAACATGTAGCTACCTATTCCAATGAACAGGTTGCTGAAGACACAGGGGAATCAGCAAGAGAATCGATCTAGGAAAATGCAGATGGGGAAAAATCAGAAGAAACACTGTAAAAATAAAGTAATGAAGTTACTGGGTTATGTGTGTGCACACTTCTCTCAAAATCAAGGCAAACTGAGAAAAAAGGCTCCCGAGCGGTCATTGCCCCCCACCCAAGGCACAAATAACAAGGTGATACACATGGCATTGGTTTAAAATTGGGTGACAATTAGTTTAAACTTGACCCTAAAGTTGTGGTGGGCCCTATGGTAGTGCCTAATCAACCTGGTGCTGGAGCATGTGGATCACCCTTGGCCTCTCTCCAGGTCTCAAAGTGTGGCACCTAGACAGTAGGTTATGCTGAGCATTTCCTGCGACTGGGAAAGCATCCCTGGGACCATCACCAACCCGATTCACATGAAGCAAAGTTGACAATATCCTGAATCTCCCTCACCAGGTCACCCAAAATCACACGATTCATGATGCACATTCAGGGTACTCAATGTGGTACACAGATAGAATCTCCTCAGATATTGTCTTCAGAGACACTACAACATCCCAGTGCTGGTGCTTCGTGCAGGGAACGCTTCCCCTCCTCCCCAGCCATAATGGCAGAGCTGTAGACATGGCAAAATCTGCACAAGTAAAAATCACATGAAAAAAGTGAACCAAAAAGCATTGTGAGTTAATATGAATGAGTTTGCGTCTTCTGTTTTTCTAAACAACAATTATTTTTTTGTTCCACTGACACTTCTGATTTCTAGCCTTCCAATCCACTTCTTTCTCTTTGCACCAAAAATTCAGTTCTGTTTTGGCAGATGACAAGTTGAGAGAAAACTACATGCACCACTTTTCTTTATTCCCAGAAAGCAAATCATTTTCTGTCGTGCAGTACATAACATGATTGCAGTCATCTTATCAGAGTACACTCTGGGCATGGATCCATTGAAAGCAGCCAGTTTTGCAGACTGTCCATACTGTTCCATTGCCTTCCAGGTCAGACAAAGCTTTGTTGCCAGGGCAATCATGTATCTGTCTTTTTACTCATTCTGTTGTCCAGGATGGGAGAAATCCTCAGCCCTTTTTTGCCAACAGGAAGCAGTCAATTGTGCTGCTTATGAAACAAACCAAAGATTTCTCTAGTGCCATTTCACAGATGGTAATCCAGTCCATAGACCATATATCTGTAGGCCAGTCCATTCCACGTGTCCACATGCCTTTTGTCTAGTTGTACCCTTAGACTCTGAAAATAGCACATGATTAAAACCATCTTTCTCTGGCCTGACACCTAGGCCATGTTATCACTCTGACTGGCAGTGACTCCTACAAGTCTGATACAGAAAGCCTTTTCATCATTTGCAACCTTCTCATTTTGAACACAAAACAAAGAAGAATGTGGCACCTCTAAGATTAGCATGTGTCTTTCAACAGGAACTTCTGGGTTACACAGAAAGAGCCTCCTCAAAGATTGTGGTATTTTTGAACCACAATTGGGCATGCCTCAGGAAATGGCCAACTTGTGCTGGCTAATGTTCTCACACTAGGGAAGGTGAAAAGAGCTACAGAATAAATTCACCAAAAAGTGGCTTCATTTTGACAGTTTCACATCTGACCTAGAAATGGAAGAAGAATAAGAATAGGAACTTCTATATGCATACTGCTCAGTTCTTCTGATATCACTTCATGTTCTTGGAACTGAGGATAGTAATCCAGAAAAACCACACTGCTAGTCTTACAAGAGCCATGATAATTTTATTTTTGTTTTGTTGCTGAAACAAATCAACATAGCTACCTTTCTGAAAATTGCTCCTTTTAGCTGGAGATGCAAAAGGCTGAATATGAAGCTTCTATTTGCCATTTGGCATGTGTCAAAGAGTTGCACATAAACACAAGGGTGAGAGAGACCTAAAGAAGCTTCTGCTTAGGTTGAAAGAAGAGAGTGCAAAAGCTGGCTTGAGACTCAACATCGAACAAAGCAAGATAATGGCAACAGGCCTTATCAGTCCCTGGAAAATAGATGGGGAAGAAGTAGAAGCAGTGACAGATTTTACTTTCTTAGGATCAAAGATCCCTGAAGATGGTGATTGCAGCTATGAATGATAATTGGGAGAGAAGCTATGAGAAACCTGGGGAACATAGTGAAAAGTAGAGACATCACCTTGCAAACAAAAATTCACATAATCAAAGCAATGGTATTCCCAATGGTAATGTATGGTTGTGAGAGCTGGACCATTAGGAAAGCTGAGGGCAGAAGAATAGATGCCTTTGAAATGTGGTGTTGGAGGAGAGTTTTGAGAGTATCCTGGACAGTAAGGAGAAGAAATAGGTCGATCCTAAAAGAAATCAACCCTGACTGCTCATTAGAAGGTCAAATAGTAAAGCTGAAGCCTTGGAGCTGGGAAAGGTGGAGGGTAAAAGAAGAACGAGACAGTCAAAAATGAGATGGCTAGATGGAATTGTAGATGAAATGGGCACAGAGCTGGGCAGGCTGAGGAGGATGGTAGAACACAGAGATGCCTGGTGGGCAATGCTCCATAGGGTCGTAAAGGGTTGGAATTGACTATGTGACTGAACAACAACAAAACACTAATCTGGACATGCATAGGTTTATATGGCGTTCAAATCACACAACTGTGGATTAGACTGGGAATGTTATACATTTATGTGGTGCTGCATAAGCCTCACACAAGTACTATTTACTGAAATCCATCTAGGAGTGTTAGTTTAGTTTTTCTTTTTTCTCAAAAAAAAAATCTCAATTAGTGCACGTTAATATGCAAAGTGTATTTGCTGTACAACTAAGGTTGTATGCCAGGGATCCTCAACCTGCAACCCATGGGCAGGATGCGGCAACTGGCACCATTTCGTGTGGCCCACCACCACATCAGGAAGCCCATGTGGTGGAGGAAGGGCAAAATAGCCGTCTTGCCCTCAAAGCTGTCTGAGGGAGCGTGACCCAGCCCCTGGCTTTAAAAGGTTGAGAACTCCTGATGTATGCAATCAGCTTTTAGATGTACATGACCAACTCCTCTAGTTGCCAGTGAGTCATTAGAGTCTGTAAATCACTAACAGGCTTTTAATAATGAATAAATGCTTATTTACAATGTATCGGATGTGACAGCTGCTCAGTAGTACTCCATATTGCATTGCCAACTCAATAATCGATGCCTCACATCTGCATTATTAGTCACTGATAAGACGCTTTTCCCTCACTAGTCTACATGCCATTTTATGTTTCCTGAGGGCATTTAAATACCACCTTTATTGCAAGGCAACCTCAAATTAAAATCTTGAATCATGCCAACTGCAGCTTTTAAAATCAGTCACTCCCACATTATGAAGAAATTCAATATTCATTTACAAGGTCAGACTCTAGACAGACAGTGTTAAATATCTAATTTTCCCACTGTGTGGTAACCATTTGTAGTATATTGAAGCACAGGCTACCATCTGACCCACTAGAGATGCATCACAAACCATGTTGGCATTCGGACATAAGTGACTTTATGTCAGGATGAAGTCATAATTTGAAAATGTGCATCACAGGTCTACAAAAGAGAAAGAGAAGTCAATTGGAGGAAGGATAATTTACTCATTTTTGTGTGTGCTTTTTAAATATTGTACCTCTTGAGAATTTTGTTTTCTGGGAGAACCCTAACAGCAGATTAGGGAGCAGTGGCACAGAAACACCAGGGGCATCCCAAGAGATTTTGTTGCCTGAGGCAGAAGACAAGAATCCACCTGAACTGGAAGTTGAAATTCAGATGGTGGCAGAAGGACAGCAGCCTTCATCACATCTGAGGTTTTCCTTTACATACTCTTTCATGCACTTCATGTGACACTGGCCATGCTGCAAATCACATAACCATTTGCCTAAAGGCCAGTCTGCTACAGAAAAATGACTGCTGCATAATTGGCCTCTTACATAGGGGTTTTGTTAACAAAATTCTAGGTCAGGCAAAAGGTACTGCAGAATGAATTCATCAAAAGGTATCTTCATTTTGGCAGTTTCATGTCTGGCCTAGACCCAAAGGAAGAAGTGGTGCCCATAAGATCTTGCTTGCAAATATTTCACCCGGCTTATTCCCCAGGAGGAATGTGCAAGACAAAAATATTTGAGGGGTTGCCTCTTTCATTTTCATTGTTTTCATGCATGGACCATTTTGGTTTTGTTGTGACCTGGGGTCCTGGGTACGAGGAGGAGGAGGAGGACAGTCACCTGGCCCAATTGCCTGCTGCCAGCTCCAATCTGGAGTCTGAACCTGAGGAGGACCTGTTGCCAGTCCCTCAGCCCATGGCCAGCCCAGATCAGGATGCCGAGGAGGAGGAGATGGATCTGGCACGAGCCCTGAAGCCATCTGTAACTTGGGAGTCGGTCCCTCAGGGCCAAGCCAGGCCAGATGATCGGATCTTGACAGCAATCTGGATGATGAAGGGCAAGCCAGCACCTCAGAGAGAAGCAGAGCCTTGTTAAGTCAGACCTTGCCGCTGAGGCGAAGGAATGTCTGGACATGCCTCTTGAACTGGCCCTCAGCTCTGGGGTCTCAGTCTCCTCAAAAGCTAGGGTGTGCGGGCAAACTCTTTCTTGGACCAATTTTCCCTGCTTGGACCCTGGCACTGTGAGACCTGGATCCTGAACCTTGGGAACCCTGAACCCCTACATGTGACCATGACAACACCTCTGGAAAACCCTTGAATCTCTACTTGCTTCAACCCTGTAAACTGACTGTAAGACTTGTTTTTACCTTCCAGTGCAGCAGCTGCTGGCAGGCAGTTTGTCCAGGCAACAACAGTTTCAACAACAAAAATTACTCTTTACTTTACTTTTACTTTACTATTCATATTTGCTATCCCGCCCCAATCAGGCAAGCCCAACTCTGGGCGGCTTACAGCATAGATTAAAAACATATCAATATTTAAAAAATTTTTAAAAAATCATGAAAATTAAAACAGTATCGGGGGTATGATCAGAAAGGGTGGATTATCTCTAGACTAGCCACCCCACATGGGATCCCCCATTCCTGGATACCCACACTTGTCCTGCCAGCCAGGTCTTTAAGCTCTTCTGGAAGGACAGGAGCTCCGCCTGCAGGCGCAGTTCAGTCGGGAGGAGGTTCCAAAGGGCCAGGGCGGACACCGAGAAGGCCCTCTTCCTGGTGCTTGTAAGATGAGCCTCCCTAGCCGATGGAGTAACAAGAGAGCCCCTCCGGTCCGCCCTGGTGGGACGGACAGATGTTCTTAGGGTGACGCGGTCTCTTAGGTATCCTGGCCCACTACCATATAGGGCTTTAAAGGTAATGACCAGCACCTTGAATTGCACCCGGAGACATACTGGCAACCAGTGCAGCTCCCGAAGCAGTGGTGAGGCTCGAGCATAACGCCCGTGTCCCATCACTACCCGGGCCACCGCATTTTGGACCAGCTGCAGTCTCCGAATGGTCACCAAGGGCAGCCCCATGTAGAGCGCATTATCTCTTTCTGGGTTATTTCATTTGATGTTCCCGATTGTCGTTTTCTACCACTACTCCAAAAGCCCTCATGAACCTATTAACTACTCCAAAAAAAAGCAAAGGTTTGGCAATGGAAAATCCATTGCCTCCAAAAGTGGGAGGTAAAATCAAGAACAGCAAATATCCCCACTCAAAAAAAAAAAAAAAAAAGCTCCCCCAAACCCCATCAAAATATATAAATACACAGTAAATTATCCAAAAACACATTTTTTAAAAAATCAGTCAAGCAGAGAAAGCTCATACCACTCACAAATACATTCAAAATTGCATAATAAAAAGCTCCCTTCTCCCCAAACAAGAAAAACAGCAAGTAAAAACAGAAGGTACAATCAAAGCCCCAAGAACAAAAAAGAAACTAGAACAATGTGATATTTCTCTCCCTGCTACTACTTCTGTCCCTTGTTCTGAGGATTTTTTAAAGGAAGAAGCATTGGAGGGTTTTTTGTGTCTACTTGATCAATCCGTCAGTCTTTCTCCTACCCTGGAAATGAGATCTCATAAGGGCTAATGATTGATTTCATCTATGTTCATGAGTATCACTGATTTTATGGACTGCCCTACTCTTCAGCAGAGTGAGGAAGCCCCATTATTCTTTCTAAGTCTCCCAGACGTTTCCCTCTGCTGAAGAACATATCGTTTTTGAGGACTGAAGCTCTCTTCAGATGTTAGAGAACCCCAGTTTATAAACAGAGTAAAATAATAATGCTTAGCCTTGTCCCTTTCTGTCATGGTTTCCACATGCTTTCCCTGAGGACACTGAACAGAAGAGGTTACAGCCCTTATCATACAAAAAAAAAAAATCAAAGTTATTCCTTACCAATAAAGTCTTCCCCATGAGCAGAAACCTTCTCCTTTTCAGACCTGATTGCAAATGTGTGTGAAAAACAATAGCAGAGGGGGCAAAACTAGCCTAAGCATCAGGGGCGTAGCTACCGCCGTATCTGCTGTATCAATTATACGGGGGACCCGTGCCACGGGGGCCCCCAACATGCGTAAGCAAAAATTAATAAGAACTTCCCAAAAAAAATTTATTTCACAAATGACAAAAGTCAAAAAAAGCAATTTTTTTTTCCCACGTAAAGCGTGCGTTCAAAAGTTTTTTCTTTTGTGAGAAATCTTTACCCTTCCTAAGGGCCCCCAAACAAATTTTTATACGGGGCCCCGCCAAGGCACGCTACGCTGTATGTTGACAAACCGCCATTCTTTAACTCTTGAACAGAGCTTAAGCATGTGCCTATGGTTTCTAAACTATTTTAATGCCCATGGAAGCATTTGGAACAATATTCCATTGTTAGTGATAAATAGTATTCAGCTGCCAGGCCACATACAATGGTGGCTGCCATCTTCTTCTTTGCCTCAGGTGGCAATTTATTTGAGGTTGACCCAACCTGCAGATTCTTCTTCTCCCATGTCTAGGCCAGATGTGAAACTTCCAAAATGAAGGCACCTTTTGGTGAGTTCATTCTGCAGCTCCTTTTGCCGGACCTAGTGTGAGAAAGATTAGCTGGCAACATCAGGTTGCTGTTGCCAGGGTACACCCGATTGTGGTTCAAAAATATCACAATCTTCTAGGAGGCTTCTTCAGGTAGCCCTCCTATTTTTATCATAACAATATTGAAATATCATATTTTTTTCAGGCTGCCTTTCTTAAGACGAAGTTCAGTGATTAATAAACAAATTGCTGATGTGCTCAGTAACAGAATCCATGTGTAATGTAAGATTTGATGTGCAATAATAATCCTTGAGGCTAGATTTCTGTACATCAGAGAATGGAGTGTAACCTCTGCAGTAAATAAAGAGTCTGCACTGATAGCAATTGATGCACTTCAGCTATTTATATCATATGGATAAAGCTCTGAGGATAATAATGGTTTGTACATGTATTTGCTTTTCCATAATCTCACCGAATCAATTTATTTTTGCTTTTCATCATTTGCTATCATTATAGCCTGAATTACCATGAAAAAGGCATCAGAATCCATAAACATCCAATATGATAGCTGCAATGAGAAAGAATGCCAAGGAAAAATATTATACCCATTATAGCCAAGACATATTTGATTTAGTGGCAGGCTGACAGAAGAAGAAAAGCAAAATAATATTAGTCTTTTGATTCAACATTTTCTCATATTGTTTAAAGTGACTTTTAAAAAAAAAATTCTGCTCTGTGTAGGTGAGCTGACAAAAGTTCTTTTTTTCAACAGTTTTTAAGAAGTTTAAATTTTGACAGCTACAATGGAACTAGGATGTAAAGCATGGGTCCAGTTCTAGCCACACTTGAACACACTTGAATGTAAGCAACCAAACGGGTTAAAACTACATCTAGCCCACCCACTGTGGCTAGCTCACTATTCTGTGTCAAAAGTGGAATGCAGATCCCAAGAGCCTTCTAAATTAGAAATTTGGGCGAAGGTTTAAAAAGGTTCCCCATTCATCCATGCCCAGAATAAGTGAAGTAATGAAATGGGATGTAGTGCTTTTTATATAACAATAGTGCAGTGTTGTCGTCGCCGCCGCTGCCGCCACCATCCGACTTGTATGCCACCCCACTCGCAAAGGGACTCTGGGTGGCTAACAAAGATACAAAATATACAGTTACAATTACAATTACAAGGTACCACATTATCATAATACAAAAACATTTCAACATATCATCATCACAAATCATCACAAGTCTCAGTGTCAAAAAGCATTACAAAAAGAGAAAACAACCTCATTTGAGAAGTTACACAGCAACATGTTTGTGAAGTCCCACAGCACTCATATGAGAAGTCCCACAGAAAGTCCGACAACAACAAAAACAAAAGTCAAAAGTCACCTCTCTTGTCCTCCTCCTGGAGGATGGAAAGGGCCAAGGAGGACATGGTAAATGGCGACGTCTTCAGCCTCCCGTGGTCATGTGGGCTCTTATCCTTCTGGCCGGTGGAAAGGGCCAGGAGGGTGCAGCGGTGCGTCGTCGTCTTCAGCCTCCCATGGCCACAGGAGCTCTTATCCTCCTGTATATACAGCTGCTTTTCTTCTTATTAAATTCATTTTTAGATAGAACTTGCTCATAATAAAAAATCCAGCTATGTGGAATCAAACCGATAAAGATCAGAACTTTTTCCTCCCTATCCCATTCCTATTTCATTTCTCTGGTTTGCTCTGAATTCAGCTGATCAGGAACTCAGAAAGAAATTTCTGAAAGTAATTCAAAAATCAGAATATGCACAATTTGGTACATTCCTCAGCAATTACAATCAACTTTGTACTCTTTCCTTGCCCCATACACGGATATGATTCATAAAATTCTGGATAAAATACAGTAAAACCTCACATAAAGAATGCCTCGCTTAGAGACTAACTTGTTTAAAGAGCAGAATTTTCTCCTAATGGTTGCCTCGCTTAACAATTAAAACCAACCAAAAACTCACTAAACAACTAAATTGGGGTTCACAATCCCCCCCCGTAGTTACAATGGGTCACTTACAATGGTGTTTCACTTAAAGAGCAAACTCGCTTAAAGAGCAATCCCGTGGAACGCATTATGCTCTTTAAGCAAGGTACCGCTGTAATGTAATCATATGCTTGCTTGCATAAGATTATTAGGGTTTGGTTCTTTACTCCGACATATATTTAGCAACAATACAACCTCCTATTCTTAGTAGTGTTGTGGATGGAGAGTGCTGATGCAGAGCAGTAGTTCTTAATTAATACTACATGAGCCAAAGGTAGGTAGGATGCACAATTAGTAATGGTTCCATCCAGTGGTGGGTAACTGTGGGTGGAGCCTACATCATGGATGGAGCCTACATCATAGGTGTTCTAGTCATGACTGCCATATGGCCATGTGTACATCTGCAAGCACAGGCAGCACTGGCTTTGGCTATAAATGGAGATGAGCACTGCACCCTAGAGTGGGATATGACTGGCTTTTGAACAAGGGAGACCTTGAACCACTTGCAGGGACAAATCCCTGACATCAGATTTGAATACCAATCAGGGATCTTCTGTTATTAGGTAAAGGTTGTCCTTGCTCGAAAGCCAATCGCTACCAACGCTAGGGTTCAGTGCTCATCTCTGTTTATAGCCAAAGAGCCAGTGGACTTGATCCACAAAAGCTCACTTTAAAATACAGCAGTTAGTCTTTAAGGTGCCAGAACGTTTTTGTCTTTTTGTTTTGTTTACTCTCTGATATGCTTGCACAGAATAAAACTTTTAATATGGTAGCATATCAGAGAAAACAAAAGAAAAAGGCTGACACCAAGGAATGAGAGCACCCCGGGCACAGTGGCAGCAGCGGTGCAGCTATGCTGGCCTCAGCCACGCTGTCTCCTCCTCCTCCCAGCATGGTGTGCAGCATGGCACACAGAGGGAGTGGGACCCCAGGGGAGGCAGCCACATCAAGGCCAGGCTGCAGTCCCCGGGCCATTGACTCTGCTCGCCACCCAGACTTGGAAGTGGAGGAGGAAGTGGGTGAGGTGGAGCAGGGTTAGGTAGGCAGGGTGGGAAAGGGTAGTGGGCAGTGTGGGGCAGTGTGGGGCAGGGATGTGGGTGTGGTCACCCAATTTTTCTACCACCCCACCCAAAAGGCCCCCAATTTAGCCACCTCCCTGCTCAAAGGCCACCCAATATTACCACCACCCCTTCATGGTGTGTGTGTGTGTGCAGACCAGTTACTGCCCACCACTGGTTCCATCCTATTCCTAATATCTCCTGTCAACCCCAAGGATTATCCACCAATGACCTCTTCTCTCAGCATGAGAGTAGTATCATTTGACACCCAATCCTTCTCATCATTGCTGTTCTAGTACTGGCAATAAAATTCATTTCCAATAACACTACTGTGATTCCTTTAGGAATTCTCTACTCAATTTGTGAGCAAAGATATCGAGGGGGCAATTGTACCAAAACATTTTCCAGGGAAAGGAGACATTCTCCAAAGGTTCTCAGAAGTGAGGCCTTCCATTAATAGCAGCTGTAGACAGCTTTGCTCGTCTCCTCTCCTGAAAGTATGTTTTCCTTTTCCAAACCACTCCTCTTTGTCCAACCACAATTATATTGCTTGGAAATTACAATGGGTACAAAAGGCCCTTGCCAGATTGTTCACTGGGGATCATATAACGTCCTTGTTTCAACTGCCTCCATAGTTGCTGGTTTGTTTTCAGGTACAATTCAAAGTACTGGTTTTGACCTCTACAGCCCTAAAAGTGAAAGCGACTTGAAAGACCATATCTCTCTTCATGACCCTTCTCACATAAACCAAATAGGTCACATTGAGTGTATGAATGTCCGGAAAAGAGAAAAACAGTCAAAGGGCACCCCAAACTCATGATGGAACCTACATTTTAACACAAAGGACAAGCCAAATTAGGTGTTATGTTACTAAAAATATGAACCAAAGGTCCACATGTATCCATTCCATTATCAATCAATTTGACTGGGCAACTTAGTTTTTGAAAACCTGTTCTGTGCCAGTTTTTAGGGATCCCTAAAATGAGCAGTAACCAGGAATTGAACTCTGACCTTCCAGTCAGCGAGTTCAGGATCTTAAACACTTGAGCTCACTGCACTGAGCGTCTCTGTCCCAGCTCCTGCCAAACTAGCAGCTCAAAAGCAAGAAATTGCAAGTAGATAAATAGGAACCACTTCGGTGGGAAGGTAAACAGTGTTCCATTTCCACGGAAACATCTGCAGATGCAGACAATGCTGGTTCTTTGGCTACAAACAGAGATGAGCACTGAACCCTAGAGTCAGATTCAACTGGCTTTCGAGCAAGGGTGACCTTTACCTTTACCTACAATCAGCAACTAATTCAAAATATGTTTGGGGAATAAGAATAAATTAACCATTTCCCCCAGGGACTGCAGTGGCTCAAGTCACTAAGACGCTGACTGGGAGGCGGAAGGTCAGTAGTTCGATTCCCGAGTACTGCAGGATGGAATGAGCTCCCGTCTCTGTCCCAGCTCCTGCCAACCTAGCAGTTTGAAAGCAAGAAATTGCAAGTAGATAAATAGGGACCACTTCGGTGGGAAGGTAACAGCGTTCCGTGCGCTCCAGTGTCTACTCATGCCTGCTACATGACCACGGAAACGTCTGCAGAAGCAGACAGTGCTGGCTTAGAAACAGAGATGAGCACTGACCCCTAGAGTCAGATACGACTGGCTTTCGAGTAAGGGAAACCTTTACCTTTACCTTACTTAGCCATTTCCCCCAATGCACGTGCATATACTTCCTGATTACATTTGTTTCCATCATCACATTCAGAAACCAGTGCTATTAAAGACAAGCTCTCATGCTTCAAAGCGGCAATTAACATCAATGAAACCTGTCTGTGACATTTGAAACTTTGCATTTATTTTCTTTGACACAGACCACAAAACTGGAGACAAACAGAAGCTTCATTCAAAAAAATCCAAACAGGGTTAAAATGAACTGGTGAGGAGAGGGAGGGAGACATGTATGCTACCTCCAAACCACCATGTGTAGAGGTAGCTTTCAATTCACAGTGGAAGCCTCTATCTTCAGAAAGCAGATGAAGTAGAAGAGAATTTCACCCAATGGCTTCAGCCCACAGCAAATAGCGACTCCAATTTTATGGGGGCAATGAATCTTCTTTGAGGTTTAGTTTGAGCTTTACAGGAATTTTTTTTTCAGTTGCTGAAATCAGAGTCTTTTCAGTGATAACAGAAGCATGCAGGAAGGCTAGTGCCCTCATCTTCCTCATATGTTTCACCTAATTCTATTTGGACAGCTTAGGTAGGACTAAAATGTGAGAGGAAAGGCTAAAGGAAGAAGTTTGCTTTGTTCTCTTTGGTCACTTTTGCAATACTCCCCCCCCCCTCCATGATACATTCACAACTTTCCTTAAACATCCATTTTCAAGTAAAGACCAAAACTGGAAATTTTCATCCTCTCAGGGAAAAAAACTTCAGAAAGATTTAAGAGCAAACTCTTTGCCAAGGCATCCCTAAACTGCTTATTACAGGAATTTGGGGTCGAAAGACATGGAATGATGGATCACTCCATTACTGCCCTGTGACTTCTCATTCATTTCCTCGGAAGCCTACGGTGTTGGCCATTGTCAGAGGTGGAATACTAGCCTCCATGGACCATTGGACAGACCCAAAATGCCAGCTATTCAGTTATCTTCTTAATCGGTGGAACACACACACACACACACACACACACACACACACACACACACACACACACACACACACACACACACACACACTAACCTACACATTCATTGCAATTTACTGTGAAATATTGCAATTAATTTCAATGCAACTAAGTTTTCACTCCAGAAAGTAACTTCAGTGATTACTAAACCTGCCTTCAGTAATATTGTAGATTCCCCAAACTCAAGGCATTTTTAGTGCCCAATATTATCAGAAGCTGTTCTGAGAAGCAGAGGGGAAGATTTATTTCTTAATTAATTACTACCTTTCCCCCTGAATTAGAATGAAACTCCCAGTAACATTATGTCTGAAATAGAGATGACAGAAGTTGCAAGTTAGTCTATTTGTGCTTTTAAAAAAACACATAAAGAAAAAAACCATTAGGGAGCGCTCATTTTGTCTAAGATACAGTAAAACCTCTAGATACAATTTTTTTTTCAATTCCACAAGGTTATTCGTATGTCGAAAAATTTGTATGTCAAAAACACATTGAATTACCAGCAGAGGCCTCTAGATGTCACCGAATATTTTTTGTATGTTGAATTTTTCCTATTAAAAATTTGTATGTCGATTTTTTAAAGCCAGAATTTCTATTTGTATGTCAATTTTTTTGTAAGTTGAACTATTTGTATTTCAGGGTTCCACTGTATATAATGCTAAGATATATGTGAAAGGAAAAGCTCCACAGTGGCTTAGTGGATAAGATGCTGAGCTTGATGACTGGAAAGTTGGCAAGTAAGCGGTTCAAGTCCCGAGTGCTGCACAACAGAGTAATTGCCCGTCGTCTGTTCCAGCTCCTGCCAAACTAGCAGTTCAAAAGCAAGAAACTGCAAGTAGATAAATAGGTACCACTTTGGTGTGAAAGGTAACAGCCTTCCAATGTCTAGTCATGGTTGCCATATGACAATGGAAATGTCTGTAGACATAGATAGCACTGGCTCTTTGGCTGTGAACAGCGATGAGCATCACCCCCTAGAGTCAGACACAACCGGCTTTCAAGCAAGGGAAACCTTTATCTTTACTATATGAAATGGAAGCAACATCCCTTCCTTTCAGCATGCTACAATATTTGAAAATAAGGTTATTTATACTGTGTTGTACTTTACAAATTGCATTCCACAGGTAACTACATATAGTCATCCGGATATTAATTTTAAACCAATATGATTGGTATGTCCAACTAGTGGTGCAATTGGGGAGCAAAATGCAACGAACAGGCAAGAAGCACACACAACAATGCACTAAGATGGAATGCAACTTGGCTAGTGTTGGGCATGGGCCGGTTCGGACCGGTTCTCCAGAACCGGTAATACCAATTCTGGGTTGTTTCCTGGGAGGGTTTTTAGTAACTTTCCCGGGAGACCACCTGGATTGTTACCCCCCCCTTTTTTTTTTAGGCAACCGGTTCGGTTGCCTCTCTGGCTGCCTGACACTGCAGCCCAAAATGGCTGCATTGTCAGTGCACATGCATTAAAATACCAATTGGCACCTCCAATGCTCAGTGCGCATGCATCAATTGATATTTTAACACATGCACACTGATAAAGCAGCCATTTTGGGTGGGCTGCCTGCTTTAAGATCGGGCTGGATGGAAGTGCGCCACTTCCAGTCAACCCAATCCAAAAGCAGGCAGCTCTGCCCATGACGTCATGACATTGGTTCCGCCCACGACATCATGATGTTGGCTCCGCCCATGACATTGGCGACGCTCATGGCGTTGGCTCTGCCCACAGTGTGGTAGTAAAATTTTTGGCTGCCCATCACTGAACTTGGCTACCACTTTATTGGTCACAGTGAAGACCCTTGATGCAGCATGAAGCAACAGATCCAAGCAACAGGCAAACTATCCATTACCTGAGCAAACACTCTTACCAGCCTGCCTTCTGAGGGAAATCATGGGAGGACAGTAAGTGTGTGTGGTTGTATACCACCTACAAGTGAGGCAAGCAACATGCCCTGAGCCGGGCGTGCAGCTGAAACCTAGCCCAAGATCTCCTGAATGCAAAAAAAAATAAATAAATAGGTGTAGCGACTCCATCCATCTCCACCAGATGAAGCCAACTTCTAGCCCACCTCATAAATTAGACAAAAATACTAGAAACAAATAGGTCGCATACTGAGGTTCCAAAAGAAATTTAGCTCCTGGAGGTGGCCCTGTCACAACAACCCATGATCCCAGACAAACTGAAGGGAAGCTACGTTGTCTTTGTTCATTCAGGAAGTCTTGCTCCCCGAAGCCATTCCTGGTTGATCAGCTGGAAGAAGCCTTGCAGCCCCTGGGCAACCTTACCCCAATGTTGTGGGGAAGACAGTATTCCTCAGCTGCTACCAACAAGCTGAGCCTGTAGTGACTTGGGGAACTCTGGTTTCCATCCATAATGTTCTAGATAACCATTGGTTATCTGCTGCATCATAAAACCAATGTACATATAGTGGGACTGATTGCTCTGTAATATAGTTTTTGTTGAACAGAACAGGAAAATCCATCATCTCTTTGCCCATTTGCAATCATTGTCACAAATGTCATTCAGTCTGGGTTAACGTTTGTGTTGTCCATACAGCACACAAGTAAAACGTTCTAGGACTTTTCCTTTGTACACTATAGGAAATGCCACTTGAAACCATCCAATTGGGCCCAATAGCAAAATGAGTGCAGGAGGAACTCTGATTCCCAATGGTCATGGAGGCAGAAGAGGCCATGCCAGGTGGACTTGCTGTGAAGGCACACCTTGATAATATCCTCAAGGCTGCAGCAGTCCATTGCAGTCCCGGTGTTAAATCCTGCATGTCTCATTTCATATGTGCCACAGGAGATGGCTCCGTGGATCCTAGTATGTGGGTCACTTCATGGCAAGCTGGGATTCACCTTAAACAAATTAACCCCAGTGGCATTTTTCCTGTTTCGAATATGAGTTGCCACCGCCACCATATTTTACAATCCACGAGTCATCTGAACTGAAGTAATTTGCTGTTTTTCCTATTTGTTCTTTCATTAAACCACATTTCTTTCTTCCCTTTCTTAATGAAAAACAAACGTTTTAATGGAAAATATACAATCCTACATGGTTCATCATCTCTGAAAGTTTTACACAGGACAGGTTAAAATATCTCATGATAATTTCACTCTGAATATCCTGAATTAGTGTTTGTTTCATATTGGGTGCATGCCATGAGGAAGAGAAACATAAAGCTCATGATGCAGCATACTTCTTTTATGTTGGCTATAAGAACATGGAAATCAGGAAACTATCCAGGTCCTGCAAATCTAGAAAGCAATCTTTCTAGCTATCATGAGATGAGCGTGTAGAATCTCATAGAAATGGGATTTTCTGGCTTCACATATTTTGAAGAATACTTCTTTGGCTGACATCTGTATAAGACTGTGACCCATGAAGGTCCTTTTAGCTAGATTGGCAGCATGGCTCATCTACCTTATTATGAGGAGTATCTCTACAGGCATCTAGTTGTTATACGGGATGGGGTGGGGACATGTTTTTTCCCTTACCTGTTAAGTAAATAAATAGTCCAGTGTTGATGCAAACTATAATAAAATCAAACTTAGCAGGTAGTGGAATGAAAAAGGTTCAGTAGTGGAAGTATCCACCTCTCCTGGTGTGCTCAGGACATGGGAACAATCGCTTCTTTGCATCTGGAGAAAGACATCTGCCAGCACCCTGCCTGAAGGACAGCTGCTCTGGTGACGAACGATAGAATCTGAGCCCAAGAACACTAACCTCAAATGAATTACTCATTCACTGTACTTCATTTATTTCAGCACTGGCCATGTCACAGTATATTCAGTCAAATATCTGATATTTTCTTGCCACCTGCAATATGCTGATAAAAGAAAGATGACATTAGTAATGGATGTTGAATGCTGCACTGTTGGAGCATTCTTCCGTGCAAACACATGTGACGCTTGTAAAATCACACGCCATTCAGCATTTCGCTTTCCAAGCAAAACAATTTGAGCAAGGTGGTTCCTTCTCCTGTAATTTGGTGACCTTTAAAGACAAACAGAACTCCCTTTTATCCAGGATAATTAAAGCCCTGCCTCATCAAATCTGCATCATAAAAACAGTTGTATATTCAGAAAATATCACAAATGCTCTTTCATTGGACCTTTAACAATGTAGGCATCTGTCACTTTGTGTATGCAGTTTGTGGTTGCTCTGCTAGGTTTTTCTTGGTACTGTTTATTTGCTGTGGCATCAGTCCCTTAGGACACACCATGCATTTCAGTGGGGGAGGGGGAGGGGGAATAAGCATGACAACTTAAAGAAAGTCACCAGCAATTTTGCAGTTCCCATAATACTATCCATGGGTTCTGTTGTGTAAGCACTATTTGGTGACCCTGGTCCAACTTATTTGTCAGACAGTTGCATTCATTTCATAGCAATGCAATCACTCTGCAGTACAATAAATGGGGCATATTTATGAGGACCTCAATGTTTTGTAAAGCTCAGTGATTTAGGTGTCTGGCTGTGGAGCCAAAGGTTGACAGCTGGGTCCATCCCTCTGCCTCCTGAGAGAAGAGCAAGCCGCACAGGGCGTCCCAAGAAGAAGAAAAATAGTAAGCCATTTCTATGTATTCTCTACCTTGAAAACTCCATATGTCTGAATTGAGTTGACAGCACATAATTATCAATTAATGTTTCTCATCCTCCTCTTGTGTCAAGAACCCAGAGCCTGAGTTCTTAATAGCAATAATCAGTTACATTTTTTAATTTAATGAACAGTGAAACAATCTCCATTAATTTGCATACTTTTCCCTGCTACCTCTGACTTTTCACCAGACTTTTGTTACCAACTTCATCACAAAAAAGGCATTAATTTAATCACAATTCTGTTATTGGACTTGTTATGTTCTTTATTCCCAGCTTTTCCACCTGCGGGCCTGAGTTCTTTCTCTGTGGCTCTCCGACCTGCTTGTTTACCTCTGGATGTTTTCTTTTGATCTAAATCTGTAGGTTAATAATTTTGTTACATTTTGATTTAATACATGGCCCCCTCCAGGCATTGGGCACTCTAATGTGGCCCCTTGTGTCCAGAAAGTTGGGGTTCACTGACATGGACAGTAGAAATGCCAACAATATGTGTAAGGAATGAATGGACTTAGAGTAAATGGATGTTTGAGAACATGTACAGAAGGTTGGGTCAAAATGGATAGAAAAATTGCCTTTGTAAAAATGCAGGCAAAGACAGCAACAGCTGCCAGCAGGGGGCAGCAACAGAGTGTTAGAGAATGGGCTGTTCATTAGCATATTGAACTAGGATTGGCTGAGAAGGGTGATTGACTGTTGCTATTTGTAAATACCTCAGTTTTGTTAAAATAAACCTTTTAAAAATCCAAATCCTTGTGTTTTCTTACACAAGTACGGGGAGTTTGCTGCCAAGATTAGGTCAAAGCACTGTTTATTAGCTTAACCCTCTGCAATTTGCTAAAGCAGAGCCTTAACAATTGAGGTACAGTATTAACTGTCCCAAGGCTTGTGTTGAGTTTAGAAAAATCCAGGCCAGACTTCGCAGGTAAACATATCCTGGCTGGTATAGTCCCAGACTTAAAAAAATTCTTATGAAAAATTGTCTGGCAATCATTACAATATGTGAGAAAGAAAGTTGAATAATTCCATTTCAAATCTATACAATATGTTTGACATATTCTTTTATTATTATTATTATCATTATTATTATTATTATTATTATTATTATTATTATTATTATTATTATTATTATTATTATTATTATTATTATTATTAATAATAATAATAATAATAATAATAATAATAATAATAATAATAATAATAATAATAATAATAATAATAATAATAATTCAAACTTATATACTGCCCCACTCATGCACTGCGACGCTGGGCAGCTCACATATCCTCAACACAATATAAAAGAATAAGTCTACTACACAATACACATAATAAAACACAATTAACCATACTATAGTCAATACAACAATATTCAATATAACAGTAAGTCACATTACAATAACATTTAATGGTCTCTTGACCGCAGCTGCCAACAAGTCCAGGGCAACTGTGGTGAAGTCCTTTAGTGTTGAGGTCCTCTTTCCTATTTAACTAACCAATATGTGTTGGTTTGGGTCGGATTGTTGTTGGTTTTTGTTGTTACTTATACTTTTATTTGGTTTAGTTTGTTCCTTACATTTCTTCTTTTATTGTCATTGTGAAATATTTTTAATTTGTTGTACACCACCCAGGGTGGGAGAATATCCCAGATGAGTGGGAAGTTAATGTAATGTAATGAATGAATGAATGACTATTTCAACAAGATTACAGCTCTGAGTACTTCTGACAAAAGAAAGATTTTGTGGCACAGCTTGGGTAAGCATTTTGTTTACTATGATTTCTGAAATTCATTATCCAGAAAGCCCCATATTTCAAACCCAGAGAAACTACAGTTGTACCTCGCTTAAAAAGCATAATGCGTTCCACAGGATTGCTCTTTAAGCAAGTTTGCTCTTTATGTGAAACATCATTGTAAGTGACGAATTGTGACTTCTGGTGGGGGGATTGCAAACCCCAATTTATTTGTTAAGTGAGTTTTTGGTTGGTTTTATTTGTTAAGCAAAGCAAACATTCAGAGAAAATTCTGCTCTTTATGTGAGTTACTCTTTAAGCGAGGCACTCTTTATGCAAGGTTTGACTGTGTACCAATATTTGTAGTAAAGATCCCTGAATCTCTAGCATAAGATGGATCTTGCTAGTTCACACAGAAGATTATCTCTGGCTTGGGTTATCCCTTGTTTTACTAATTTTGTATTTGCAACCTCATTCTCCCCTGCTCTTTGGGAAGGAATGAGCCAGCCCAAAAGTTCTGCTCCAGATATCTACCTTCTCACCTCAAGGATTGCATGTATTACATTAGTGCAAAAACCTGAGGCCTGATGTCTTGCTGAAATGATTGTTCTCTTGTGAGTACCTCACTGGTACAGCACTCTGTTGCAAATTACTGATCAGAATTGTGGGCATCCGGAAAGAACAGAAAGCAGAGGAAATGATGAGAGCCATTTGACACAATGTGCAACAAGAGTGAGCTGCATTAACATCTTTTATATGTAATACATTCAGAAGTAGGCTAGGACTGTAAAGCCCAGCAGGCTAGCACCTAAACACTCCCTATTACAGCAATTGCATTGTTGGAACAACTGCATTAATAATGACTTCCGCCAGGATTGGGGGAAGACCGTACTAAATGTGGTTAAGGGTACAAGCGGTGCATTTGTTCTCAGGCTCATAGTCCTCAGGCCCACAGCCAGACTAAATTACCGTAACCATTTTTGGTAGGTCAAGTATCTCCTGTCACAGAGGACAGGTTATAACAACCCAATTGTATGTGAGACACCTGTTCAGTGTTGCTACCATGTTTGCCACCACCATACATCTCAGAAAGCATGGTGTCAGGACAAGTGGACTTGTGATCCTATCTTATACTCCAGATAGAAGTGGACACATTTATACATTTCAAGTTCTTTGGTTCCTGTTTTGAAGAAAACAGTAGGTTTTTGTGCTGGCATACGTCCTTCCTGCAGAGATGCATTTACCATATGAGTGGTCCAATCTACCATTACCTCTTGGCAGATTTATGAATTCTTATCAACAATGAACCAAACAAAATTCTCAACCCTTCGCCCTAGCTAAATTTTATAGGAATAGTCATGATTATCAGTATACAAACAGGCAACTATCACCCATCTGAAAGGTGAGAGAGACCTGTCAGATAAAAATGGATAAGTTCTAATTAAGCATCTTTCTTTCTTTCTTTCTTTCTTTCTTTCTTTCTTTCTTTCTTTCTTTCTTTCTTTCTTTCTTTCTTTCTTTCTTTCTTTCTTTCTTTCTTTCTTTCTTTCTTTCTTTCTTTCTTTCTTTCTTTCTTTCCTTCCTTCCTTCCTTCCTTCCTTCATTCCTTTACCATCCTATAGGCCAATGCAACTCAAGGCAATTTGCATATAAATCATTAAAATTATCATCAAACACACATAGAACAAAAAAAGAGAGAAAACCAATTTAAAATGTTATAGATGTTTCCAGATGGGTTGATTAAGTGATAGATAGATAGATAGATAGATAGATAGATAGATAGATAGATAGATAGATAGATAGATAGATAGATAGATAGATAGATAGATAGATAGATAATTTCTTGAGGGGGAAGGGGCAGGAAAGCAAACATTTGCTAAGAAAGCAGTGCCCATCTGGAAAGCCAAGGCTACTAGCTTTTCAGCTTCTGTTAGCAACAAAGCAGTGCATAAAGTATTCCAGAACAGAAGAGAGTATCTCATACAAAAAGGGGGGGGGCCTTTTCACAGAGCATTGGGTTCCTATTGCTTTTTGGTGCTTTATTTAATAGGCCATTTCAATACACTGCAGCAGTACAATATCAGGTGGAACTGTGATCCTGAGAGTCACTGAGCTTTTTTCATTTCCTTGCCACATTATAGGCTGAAGAGGAGGTGGGGGGGGGGGAGAGTTCACCACTACCCCTTGTGCTGTTTCATTCTTGGTGGGGTGTGTGTGTGTTTGCTCTCAGTGCTTGCTGGCCCACAAAATATTTTACTTACCTCTGGTGCTTTAATAAACCTGCAGCAAGGGCATTAAAGCACAACCTAAAGTACTGTCTGGTTAAAAGAATTAAACCGACCAGCTCTAAAATCACATCTTGCATACAGTCTTTTGCACACCTGGCTGCCAAACAGGCAATTCTCGCTTTTTCTTGGTACTTTTAGAAAAAAAACAGTAGAGGGAAACATGAACAAGATAGCAGGCCGTTTGAATGAATTGTAGCAACAATATTTCATACATTTTAACAACCCCCGCATTATCTGGCTGAATCTGAGTCAAGTCTATCTTGCCCAATATTTTATTGTTATCGATAGCCAGCCAAATATTTCTGTGTGGCTAAAAATAAACATATATGTCTGATGACCATTGTTTGTTTGTTTGCATTTTTGTTTGTTTGTTTACTTCCTTCTAGGAGTGTCTAGGGCAGTGTTGACGAACCTATGGCACATGTACCAGAAGTGGCACTCAGAGACCTCTCTGTGGGCACCTGTGCAGTCACCCCAGCACAGAGTTCACCCCGCCCCTCTGCCCAGCAGCCCAATGGGAGCATTTTCTCCCTCACCCCAGCACAGAGTTCACCCCGCCCCTCCGCCCAGCAGCCCAATGGGACTGTTTCCTTCCTCCCCTGTTGCTGTGTTGGCACTTTGCAATAAATAAGTGGATTCTGGGTTGCAGTTTGGGCACTCGGTCTCTAAAAGGTTCGCTATCACTGGTCTAGGGGTTTTGTTCATTCTTTTTTTTTATTGCAGGCAAAGTAGCTGAATGACGCTTCCCAAGTGTCAGCATTTTCCATTTAGGATACAGCTGTCCTTTAGTTTTCATAGCTGTGACACAGTGTATAGCTTAAAAAGCACCACTGTGAATTTTTTAAAAATGTGTGTTTTCAGTTAATCAATCAAATGTCACATACTGTACATATAAAATTTGCTAACATTATTAAATTTTCTTCACAATTAATCACAGCAGCCATAAATAGGATGGGCCTTTGTATATTTCTTAAGTTGATGGAATAAGCAGCATAGCAGCTAGCTGCTAAAAAAAATTCTTTACTAAGCTTTGTTCAGTGCCCTTCCAATGACAGCCTAAGTAAAATAAACAGGTCTGAACTTATTGGAGTTTTGTATTTGCTGCCCAGTAAAACCTTAGAGCATCTGGCTCTTTTTATTACTAAGATTTATGGCATCTATTGTCACTGTGCAAAGGCCTAAGATAATGTTAATAGATGGCTACTTTCACCAATAAATCCCACAGGGAGGCAAGAGAAATGTCTATTTCAGATGAATTGTTCAGAACTAAATCCACATCCGAAATAGTATACAGTACTTAGGCTTAAGAGACTCAGCTTTAAAGAGGCAGAGGCATTTCCCTCAATTCCCATCTAAAAGCAGAACCAAAAAGAAAGTGGTATTATGGACCATCAATATCTAATGCTGTAGATATTAGAGCTAGAGTTATAATTTTCTTAAAAGGAATTACACTGTTATGAGCAAACCAAAACATACATTTCTCAGAACCTCTGACACAATTTCTCCCAGATAGGAAGGAAGGTTTCCAATAGCTCTGAGAGAACTTCCAGAACTATCCAGAACTATCAGAAGAGCCTGAAAAGTATGTTTAGGCACAAGATGCATTTTGTCCTGCAATTACTGTAGACTATATTTTTAAAATCAGCAAAAGTAATCAGACAACAAGAATTCTTAATTTCTTTCTCTCCTTCTCTGTTTTTCTGTAGTTTGCCTTCCACTATAGGCTGTTTTCATCATCATCTGATCCTGGATGTTTTGGATGTTTTGTATCTTCCAGGTAGCATAGCTGTTGGTAAGGATTTGGCTAGGTCATTGGTCTATCTAGCTAAGTACTAGCTATACCAGAGATTCTCAACCCTTCCACTGGCCAGACACATGGTTTCCCCTGCTGTAAACCACAGTGGGCACGTTTGTGCATGTGTGGGCATGTTTGTGCATGTGTGGGCGTATTTACAGCTGTTGTAAACATGTTCGCTTCCAGGGTTATCACCATGGGCCAGATCAATGATAGGCATGAGCCGGATTGGACCAGGACGCACATACCGGTAGTAAAAATGGCTGGCACTGCCCACCTCCTTGCCCTAGAAGAGGCTTTGGAGGGGGCTGTCTCCATTCCCCCCTTCGTCCAAGGCTTTTCCTGGGCTCCGTTTCACCCCAAAATGCATCCCCAGCCACTCTGGTGTGGTTGGGGAGGCACTTCAGGGGGAAATGGATTTCTGAAATAGAGGTCCACTATAGCAATGAGCAGCCACATGGCCAACAGGCCACACCCACCCAGTCACATGTCAACACCCACAGTGTGGTAGGAATTTTTTTTGATGCCCACCACTGGGCCAGATGATTTAGCGTCAGGGGTTGGGGTCGGCCAGCAGGCTGCAAGTTCCAAACCCCTGAGCTAAACCAACCTTCTGCAACAGGTACCCATCAATGGTTTGAGCTATGGTATCCATTGCTCCTTACCAGCGTCCATGCTACCTGGGACTGATGGGAGATATTAGCAATTAGCAAGCAATTACACTTACATACCACCCAGTGGTGGGTTGTTAAAATCTTTGCTACCTCACTGTGACGCCATCAATGTCGTGGGCATAGCCGACGTCACAACATCATGACGTCGTGGGCGGAGCAAAAAAATAAAATTTAAAAAATTAAAAATGTCTGCACATGAGTCAAACCTCCGTTTGAGGCATGCACAGTTCTTTTTTTTAGTGTGCATGCATCAAATCACTATTTGATGCATGCGCACTAAAAAATAGAACTGTGCATGTGTCAAATGGAAGTTTTATCGCATGCACAGTTCCAGGCAGCCATTTTGGTGCCTGGAAAAACATTTTTGGAGGGGGCCAGAGAGGCGACTGAACCAGTCACCCGGGGTTTTACCACCACCCCAGCGACTCATCCTGATGGGGCACTACCAGTCCGGCTGTACGGGTCCGAACTGGTAACATCACTGATACCACCCCATAGTGGTCTCTGGGCAGTTCACGAGATAATTTGCATTTTGCCCTCAACATGCTGGGTACTCGTTTTACCAACCTCGCAAGGATGGAAGGCTAAGTCCACCTTGAGCCCTGTCAGAATAGAACTGACAACGTCAGCAGCAGTTTTTAACACTCCAATAAAGCCGTCCTGAGCTGTGCTTGCACCAAAAGAGTGAGTTATAAATGTAAACAAACAAACAAACATTGTGCCTTGAGGGCTCTTCAGGTGTACTCCAAAACATCTAGAGGCCCAAATGTTGAGGAAAGCAGGTCTACAGTGGTTCCTGTATTTCAGAAATTCCCCAGCCTATCTTGATGGGGCAAAACTGGGGCCTTCTGCACAAGCAGCATATGGTGCAGGCCTTCCCCAAATTATTTTCAACTTTCTGACTGGCTATTCTAGGAGCCAAGTCCTATGTTACTCTCAAGATGCAGAGAGTTAACAGCCCAGTACTGGTGTTTTGTAACTGCAGGTGAAGCAGAGATGAAGGGCAAGCCAGAAGAGATTTTGTAGTCCTACTTATCATAGCTTCATTCTACATATGACTCATTTTGTTTGCCCCTATTATTTCATTATTGATCCTCCCAAACAGATGGCACTTACAAAAGCATCTGGCTTAGTATTTGCAAAAAAAAAAAAAAAAAAAATGAGGACTAGCCAAATTCATATAAAGAGATATTAACTAAGAACCAATTCAAGCATATATGCAGAAACTCAGGGAATCCTTTCACTTTGTGGATTGCTACCAGAGCTTGAAAATACTTTAAGGGAGATAACCCCCTAGAAGTTGTAATAAAAAAACAAACCTTAACACTTCCAGGCTCCGGTTACTACATCCTATGATGAAAAAGATAAAAACACTATTACTGCTTAGTCCTGTTTGTGTACTATAACCGAGGAGGTACTGGGCCTCCTCTGGAAAGGGGTAATCACCAAGCAAACTATACAATGTATCACATTTGATGGGGCTGAGCTGCTTTTGCAACCTGGAGCTGATCTGGGAGAGCACACCTTGCACCCTCAGCTTCCTTTCCTTTGTATCTTTGCATTCCTGGTTTACTCCTCCACAAATGTTGCATTCATGGTGGTATTTGCAATGCTTGCAGAAACAATGCCCCAGCTGGCGAACTCTAAACACACCAAGCAAGGTTGAATTTCCTGCCCCGCTGAATGGTGAGGGAAACTGCTGGTACCTAAGGGGGCGCTGAACCAATTGTCCACAGTCATGCCGGTCGCCCAAGGAGTCATAAATTGTGACCATAAAGGTGCATGCGGCTCATCCCAATGCGTATTCAAGCGGATTGCTGCATGCATGTGGAAATTCTCATCATAAAGAATCCACGGCTGTCCAGGAAAGTCTACATAGGCCCTATAAATAATATCTAAATATTGGATCAGTGGCAGGGATCAATGGGGGTGGGCACAGACCAAAATCCCCACATAAATCAAGAACATAAAGTGCCAGTTGGCCCAAGTCCTAGGGGGCTTCTTATGCCATGCCAGTTTATTATTTTATTTATTTTATTTATTTTATTACTTATATTTACTATCCCGCCCCAATCGGGTAAACCCGACTCTGGACGGCTTACAGCATGGATTAAAATCACAGGTTAAAACTAGTATAATAGTTATGTTTAAAACCATAAAAATTCATAAGAAAAATTAAAACAGCACACAGGTAAAAAAACGGAGCAGGAAGAGGTGGCAGTCCCCTAAACCTTATCCTTCTCATCCTCCTTATCTTTATCTGGCTTCTTAGAATCACTATTAAGTAAGGAAAAAATGTCTACATATTTGCTCTGCAAGATCTTGTCCCTAGTAGCTACCAGCAGGTGATCTCCCAAGGGGAGGGACTGATCACCAAAGGACAATGCCACAGCAGGCACAGTAGCCAAAGAAGGCGGTAGGGGACCACTGCAGGGGCCCCCAGCCCCCAGAGTGTGTAAGTGACGGGGCAAAAAAAAACCCAAGTGGAGGATAAGATGCCAACCAAACAGCTGTTGCAAGTGACTGCAGAGGCGCAGGGGGCGAAGACACCCCTTGAGCATTATTAATAGGCCAGGGCCATAACTGTTGCAGCTGCAGTGACACAGTAGATGTGTATCCAACTAGACCAGGCGTAGCATTCTTTTTGGGTAAATACACACCCACAGTAGGCATGCTGCAATACCACACAACGCTGCTGTCAGACTCCACAGATCCGGGGACCACCACATCCAATGAAACTTGGCCCAGCTCCTGCTCCTGCTGTCCCTCAGCCACGGGAGATACAGCTGCCGGATGGACCTATCACTCCAAATCAGCAGCCTCGAGGGCATCAATGCACTTCTGGAGAGCTTGAGTGATTTCCTTCCACGTTAATGAATCATCTGCTGGTTTCCCCCTTCCCCGTGCGGTCGGTAACTGAGGGGCAAGTGCTGGACGCAATGCCACCACCTGTTCCAAGGCCACAATCCTGGCCAACAATTCAGCCAGATCCAGAGTCGTAATGTTCATTGGGACTGGTGAGTCATGAGTGGGGTGCACGGAGGCCTTCTTGCCCACATTGTCCCCTGGCAGGGATGATGATCGACATTTAGGTGTTATCCCGTTATCTCTCACTCGCTCCACATGCGCCACACAGGCCTATGCATGTGGCGCCAAAAGGCTTGATGCTTTTCAAGCAGGCTGTGGGAGAGAAAGAAGATAGAGGGCAAGGCGGGGAAGAGCCTTACTTTTATAGTGCGTCTAGCTCCTCTCCATGACACTGAAGGCCCCTGGGATGGCTGCCCGCCTTGGGCAGCTGGGTGGCAAAATACATGCCCATTTTATGTCATGTGCCATGGCCATTCTTATTACAGGTTATCTATTACATCTATTTCTTCCTTCAATGATAGTACATACCATGCTTTTCCATTAGTATAATTTAGAATAAATATTTTGGTGATTTATGATGCTACAATAATCATAACTGTAATATTTAACTCAGTGCACACAAAATTATCTACAATTCATAAACTGTTAAAATTGTTTCTTAGATGGAAAAAATAGGTTCAATGTACATAGTAACAAATTACAGATTAAAAACCTTCCAAATTAAACAGATCAGCAAGCTTCAATTGGTTTAAATCTTCAGTTTAATCAACTAGTGTTTCCATTGCTTAATCAGCTGGTGTCTGCTTTTAAATTGTGTGACATGTGATTTTGTGGGGAATAATCTGTTTATTTCCTTTAATATGGGTGTTTTATTGAATAAGGAAAGCAGGATAGGATTAAAAGATGATCTTCCCTTTTAACACTGAGCACATAGTAATTTTTCTCTTTGAAGTGTGTTGTTCATTAAAATGTACATCACTACAGTCTTCCTTTTTATATTTCAAAATAGAAATAGAAACTGATATTTTAGAAAAACACAAATCTGTTTACTTTTGGCTGGTTTCATGGGATTATTTATTTGCTTATTTACTTAGTGGATGGAATTTATAATATAGATGAAAAGTGCTGAATAATTTGTAAGATTTACTTAACTACTGAAAAATGATCTGTGCAACTTGGCTATGTCTGCACATGTTGATCCTAGCTTGTGGCATCCAGCTCTGACATGATATATCATTTTTTTGGATTTGCACCAGGGCTTCTATGTATTACTCTCATATAGTGCAACAACCTTGGTCTATTATTATATTATTCTCTTCAGTTTCAGCCTGAAAATGGCTTAATTTAAGCCACAGATTCAATTGTTGATTGACATTACTTTATGGGAGAAAACTTGGGTGATGTCCATGTAACAGTTTCTCAAGCTATGCATCTCATAGTTTGGCTCACATTTGATGGCAGAATTATGCTCCTATGAAAGCAGCTTCAAAGTTTTATTATTAGACCCATTCTTCTTTGTGTGTGTGTCCAGATCAAACTTTGGACTGTCAAAATAAAGCCACTTTCTTGGCTTTGTCATTGGCCTCATCAGTACATGTTTCTGGCAATAATTGGCATACCAGTAAATAAGCTGGTTTCTGTATCTCTCCACATT
This sequence comes from Furcifer pardalis, assembly GCA_030440675.1. Classification (NCBI taxonomy): domain Eukaryota; kingdom Metazoa; phylum Chordata; class Lepidosauria; order Squamata; family Chamaeleonidae; genus Furcifer; species Furcifer pardalis. The sequence goes on along the minus strand of CP126892.1, from coordinate 3,284,961 downwards.
CACACAGTGTGTTGTTGTCTGCCAGTAGCCCCCACTTGAGCATGTTGGTCTTGCATTTAGGGACTCCAACCATCAGCCTATTAATGTGACATAGGGGAAGTCGAGTTCCTCAGATCCATACAGAGATACCTAAAGTCAATACCATCCCAGGCTCTGAAGCACATAAAGGCATTTTATATATACTTTTGAATGCTGGTGCCAGTGTTTTTGCAGGCAGACATGGATTTTCCTTTTTAAATAATCAACATCGATCTACAATTCCAAAAAATATATATTAATACCTGGGTTGTTCTCAAAAAATAGCAGTAATTTTTCCTTTACATCAAGTTTTGCTCTATATAGGTACTTGTTCCTGATCAATGATTTAAATCTTTTATAATTTATATTTAACTGATTTTTTTTTAGAATTTGCCTCTTTTGATGTGCATAATGTCACATGTACCAATATCAAAATTCATTTCAACACCTGTACTGTAAGACTCAATGATGTTTAAGAGACTATGCAGTTTATCACAAGAGTTTGCAAATAATTTAATATTGTCCTTATGTATAAAGTGTGGTACAGTGAGCCCACTTCTCTGGTAACTAAGCTTGTAGCAACTTAACTTACTAGGGGGTTTAGATCCAGGCAGAATCAGAAAGAGATCAAAGAATCACTCTGAAAAATGCCACCTCTAAAAACTTTATTTCAAAGTAAATGGGTGCTAATTAGTTTTGTCCTCCACTTGTCATGTTTTTAAATAGTAACCTATTATCTGATATTGTTGTTTCTATTGTCTTCTCTAAATATTGCAATTGTATACCAAAAAAAATGAACAACAAATCAAGGAAACTAATGGAGAAGTTGATCTAGAAACCCAGGTGCAAAGTAAAGTTTTCATAGCAAGTCTTTTGAAAAATTAAAGATAGGAATATATGACAATTCATAGAAAGAATGACATCTCTAATTATATGTAGTCATTATCAGCATTAGTTAATGAGCATCACAAACACAAGACAGATATAATTTCACTGGAGGCCTTCTTGATAATAAGTCCTCTGTCCTGCTCTTTCTTCCACATTATTAGTGCACCACAGGAGATTGAACTAATGGGTTCCATCTTGGGGGGGGGGGGATGATATAAAATGAAATCAGCTGTTCAAAAGGAGCATAAAACAACAAAGCTACATACTCTGGCAGTCATAGACAAGATTATCAAGAAAAGTTAAATGACTGTTCTTTTACAAATGCTATATAATAAACCAAAATTGACCAACATGAAAAATGCTGGATCTTCTAATGGGGATTGGGTGGCGGCATTTACTTATTTTTATTTTTCATAGAATTTTATAGCATTATCAAATCCTTTCTAGACTCAACCAAAGAATTGTTTTGTATTAACACTATTACACCCATGTATGCTGAAAGGAAAAGAAATGGAACTGCATTAGACTGAGTACTGGCTGCATATTGTCTCTAGTAATTTATTTTTACTACATCCATGTCTGTACTCACTGCACTAATGGAACTGACACAGTGTGAAAGAAATCAGATTCCATGTGCTTTTTATCCTTTTCTGTTGGCAAGTGAGAGGAAAGGAGAGCTACTGGGAAGATTACCATATCCTGTAAGTCAGAAGGTGAGGAATTTTTTTGTCATAGAACATTTAATCTGTTATGTTCTTAGCATCTCAGCAACTATGGAAAACATAGAAGCACCCAAAATGCCCTCATACATTTGGAAATCTGGTAAAGCAGCCAACTGGCTGACTGCAACATTTTTCTATCCTACACGGGGTGATGAAGAAGTGGCAGAGCCATCATCAGAGTGGAGATGAATTAAAGACTGTTCATATATAATAGTCACCATGTTATACAAGGCCAAGTCAATACATTTGGCCTGCCAAGGTAAGTGACAAAAAGACACTCACTTTCCAATCCATGTTCAACAGCTAAATGGGTCAACAGTTTATTTTCAGTTCATTACAGGTGATAAAATAGCCTCCTCGTGCCATGTGTGAGATAGCAAAGCAACACAAAAAACAAACAAAAAATGAACTGTCCCTCCTAGAAGCCTGCAGGAGCAATGATTCATTTTTTAAATGGATGACACCCATTCTCCAGTCTGCAAAACCAGAAACAGATTTCAAACCATTTCTACTTCCTTCCCCTTCCCCTCCCCCCCCCCCAAATTTTGGTGGTCTCAGTAGTCCTCAGGAGATAGAACATTGGTACCTGGAGTCACAAACACATCACCTACAACCCTTCAAAACCATCTCATTCATTGTAGACATTGGGTGACTGGAGATCACTGTTTTTCATACCCACACATGTATTCTGTGTGATAAAATACAATCAATAATCCACCTCAACCCACCACCATCTAAATTCGACCTGCCCCCATAACCAATTGACTAATACCCTCATATACAGGCATCAATTAATAGCATGAAATAAAGGACTTAAGTTAGACAGCTTTATCAAAGAGGAAATGTTCTTGAAAGCTTCCTAGAAAGCTCTGTTTTCACGGATTTATTAAAGACTGGGAGGGAAGGGGTTTGACAATTCTCTGGTTGGAGATCATTCCATAGCAGAGGGGCCACCACTGGGAAAGCACAATTCCTAGTACAGACTCTAAACCTCTCTCGGGATGGTAACTTACAGCATCAAAGCCTGGGAAAATCAGGTTAGATGAGTAGAAACTCTTCAAAAAAGACTTTTGCGTCTTGAAATGAACTACAACAACTTCATAGACCTCCCTCACAGCTAAGGAAAGCATGTTTATCTATTACCTGAAAGACTGGATGTCATTATTATTTATTTTATTTATTTATTTATTTATTTAGATTTATATTTCCGCCCTCTCACTGAGTTGGCTTTAGGAGAAGTTGGGGTTTTGATTCCCCATGGTGTAGTCATGGACAAACAATAAAATCCAGGATGCTCTCAGAAGAAGTGATTGGTAAACTGCTTCTGAGTATTCCCTACCTAGAAAAACCTGGAAAGGGTCGACATAAATCTGAATTGACTTAATAACACATAATTAAATACTTGGTGGGAAAGTTTTACTTTAGCAGTAATTTAAAAAAAAAAAACAGTGACATTGCTAATATAGTCAAGAATTCTAACAAACATTTTTTTTCTTGTTTAATATAGCATAGTTCTTAGCATGATTAGTAGAAACAAATCTGATGCTTGGCTTCTTTTACTTTAAAAATGTCCATATATTTTTAATCTCGAATTCTTGATGTTCTTGGAAGGCTCCTACCCAGTTTGTACCCAAATATTGGGCAATCAGATGGGAACCTTTAAGAGGTTGTTCTAAACATCTCAGTGTTCTAAACGTCTCAGCGTTCTAAACGTCTCAGTGTTCTAAACGTCTCAGCATTCTAAACGTCCATGGCAGCCTGTCCATTTCTGGTTCTTTGTGAAAAAGAAGAAGAACCATTCCTGGAAGTCAGAGGGAAATGCAATAGAAGTAATGAGCTGCACAACACCTCGATTGTCTGAGATATCAGTCAAATCCAATCTTAATAGTGTAATAATATTTTTCAAAGATTAGTAAACAAAGACCACAGAATGCAACTACACAAAGGGAAAAGCAGCTTTGATCTGCTTTGATCTAAAATTTTACAAATGGGTTGCTTGCTGTTTTCCACAGGTGAAATTGCTCCAACCGACCTGATGAATACAAACAATTATCCACATATTACTCTATGAACAGGAAGCAAAAGTGAAATGATTATGTTTCAGGTGTCAACAGGGACAGAGGCAGAGACCTGCTGATTAATTATAAGTGGTAATCCACTTAACCAACAATTATGTATTTAAAATGTCCCCTTTCCTTATGAAGGGAGATACAGAAGAGGGAAAGGACATGGAGATGGAGCAGGAGAAACAAAGAAAGTCAAGTAGGATTGGGTTGAGGAGCAGTGTGTTTTCTTGTCCTGAAACCATCCAGTGTTTGTGTGTGAATGCAAGGATTGCATAAATTGGACACCATACTTGGAAGCGACCCTGTTTAGCCTGATCCATCCAGAGATAACTTTGATTATCTAATACTACTCTTAGTTTTCTCTTCTGCAGATAAAACATACCCCTTTTCCTCAAGTGTTCCTTGTAGCCCTAGTTTCTAAACCTCAACTTCTTTCCATCAAGTTTTTGTAGAAACTCATGAATTACCTAAAGCTCTTACCAATAAAAAAATCAAACCAGAAGTCATCAGGAAGACCAGCACCTGAATGGCCTATCTTTTGCAGTCAAATGACAAGAAAACCCTCTTGGTTTCTCTACAAGCCACTTTCAAAAGTGAAAGCTGACATTTCTCAGACCTGATTAAGAAAACTGCATTTCCTTTTTTCTTTCTTTCTTTCTTTTTCTTTCTTTCTTTCTTTCTTTCTTTCTTTCTTTCTTCTTTTTCTTTTCCTCCTCCTCCTCCTTTCTCTATTTGTACAGGCAATATGACTTATTTCCAGAAAGTTTAACTGCTTGCAAAGCCCTAAAGCCAACTTCAATGTAGTGATGGGAAAACTATTTCAAACTGCAGTTATTGGCAACGAAAATCAAGTGATTTATACCAATATTTCAAATAGACAGCCACAAGGTGCCATTTTTGCCAAGGACAATGGCACTTTTGCCTTTAGTGAAGTGTGGCGACCCTGATCCCGTCACAGATATGCTTTTGGTCCAAAATTTGAAATGAGTCCCAAAAGTATTCTTTTCCAAATCATGTTCTTTATCCTCCAGTTTCTTTCCTTTGCTGTTTATATATATCTAAACAGTAGAACAGAAGTAAGTCCAGTGGAAAGAAACTTAGAAATATATAAAATACAAATATAATCATATATAAAAATCATATAAGTATAAAACACATATATAGATTGCTCCATCTCATATATATAAAATTTATTTATCATATACTGTATTTATAAAAACTTAATCCTAAATTATATTTATACATGTACATCTCTTATGTGATAAGAAAAATATTGTGGCTGTGCAGTATGTACGGATTACTTTATTCAACATCAAACGTCTCATTATCACTGTGCCACAGCCCATCCCCCAAGCGTGCATCATCCTAAATTAGATTAATACTTACCCTAAAGGAACAACAATTCCAAAAGAGATTGCTATAACAGTACAGTACTTGGAAATTAGATGACCAAAGTAGTGCTTATTCCCTGGAGTGCACCCAAATGCAGAAGCTGATCAAGCTGTAGGCAGCAAACTCCATCCCCACTTTGTCTGAATTATCTTGTCAACAGGAAAATATTCTCTCCCTAAATTAAGCTAACCTAATCAAATTCATCTGTGCTGCTCAGTTCCAGGCTAAAAGTTGGGAGCTTTATTTCCATGAGTTTTGGCTCCATTGTGCTGTTCAGTTCCATTAAACAATACGATTTTATCCCCACACACACACACACAAACATACACCCCTTCTTGTCTAATGCACATTGCCTCTGGGGGAAAAAACCCTGTTAAGATTTTCTTTTTATACAAAATGAGCTGGAATATCAATAAAGAGCAATAGGACCCTTCTGGGTTCTTTTCACACAGGGCAAATTAAAGACAGAATAAAAGGATCAAATGCATTGGAACAAGATTTATGCAGATATACACCAGTGTAATATTAATATCACATTGAGATTCCCAGCTCACCAGAATTAGTTCTCACAAGGTTTTCAGCGTCCCTAGCAAGTTTTTTTTTTTTTTGGGGGGGGGGGGTGGAGGGGACGGGAAAGATTCCTGTTATTCCAAAATCAACCTAACTCAGGAGTCAACTTCACTGGATTTGGACAATTAGTACAGATTGGCCGGTTGATCATTTGGTTGGTTGGTTGAAGAATTTCTAACATGCCCTATGTCAACAGACCTCAGAGGAGAGTACAATGAATAAGATCATATTAAAAGACATTCATCCAATTTAAATACTTTCATATATATACATATGAAAACCGTTTAACAGAAAAACAAGATTAAAACAGACTGAAGTATTAAAATCAAGTTGCTATCTCTTTTATTAGCAAATGCTCAGTGGATAACCATTAATCCATCAGGGGAAATTAAGACTGTTTTGGTGCCAAAACTCTGACAAAATCTGACTGAAATAGATCTTGATAAGCAGTTTATTCCAAGAATCTCTGAAGTCCATTGGCCAGCACACAGGGGTTGTAGTGTTCACTTATCTCTGGATCCAGAGAGGTCCTATTCAGAATAAGGCACACCGCCGCCTCTTTCAAAAAGGGAGAATGGTGGGGTAATAGCAATCTTGCATGCACTAACACTAGATATCAGTGGGAGGGGGTGTTAAAGTCTGTTGAGGCAAGCCCCTGCCCCCTCTTCCTGTTTGTTTCTCACACCCATTGTTTTGTTGATAGTCTGTTCTTCCTTTGTTCTCCAACCACACAATAAGTGTATAGGTTCTCACCACATTTTTTATTTTACTGACTGTAACTAAAAATGATAATTGTAAGTAAAGATAACTTTTTTTACTTTAAAAGCTCATAGAGATATTTTATCATATAAACTGCTAATATAAAGAAAACGAAGGAAAAGCAATGAGGAAACTAGGCTAAATAGTCCACATTTTCTCTCTGTTGTTTCTCTCTGTTGTCTACCTCATCCTCTGCTAACTAAGAGGAATAGCCAAAGGTCCCCCAATAGGGAGCACACCAATTTAATGAACCATTTCCCCTCCTATGGAAGGTACAAATGTTGATTGGATTGAAACCTGAACTCTATTTTATCATTGGAGACAGAACACTCTACTAAAGGGCTAACTTGGGAAGCAGTATGTATTACATACAAATCCATTGCTCAGTACCTTGCTACTGCCTAACAACATATGTTACCTGGAGGGAACACACCATTTTGCCTCATCACCAGTCCTTTAGAAACCTCAGTTTCCGTTGTGCAGGTACTGCAGCATTCAGAGATAAATATCCTATTCTGGCAATCATGTTCAAAGATAGCAGCATGTTTCCTCTCCTCCTGCCCCTTCTTTTCTCTATAACATACTCTCTCTCTGGTGTAGACCCAGACTTAGCTCTGAATCTGAATTAATGTTTGAAGTGCACACATGGTCAGTGATGGGATGTAACAGGTTCTCACCAGTTTGCCAGAACTGGTAATAACTTTTCCCAGTGTCCAGGAGAACTGGTAGCAGTGTTTGGGGGGAACAACCTTTGGGGCTTACCTTTTCACTGGTTCCCCCACTGCGCATGCGCGCCAAGCACTTGGTGTGCATGCATGCCTACAGTGCTTGGCGCATATGCACGGCCTCCCTGCTGTCCTCCCAAGCAGGGAGGAGGAAGAGAAGCTGCTAGTCTGCTCACCTTTGGATGTGGTGTGTCTGTGTGTATTTTAATGTGTATTTAATACATTTACCTATATTGACGTACTACCACAGTTCCTAAAAAGGCATGGCGGCTGGCAGGCCTGGTGACCTGGCTTGGGGGTTTTAAGCAAAGTCTTGGAGTTACCTCATCAATAAGCTACACCTGTGCTGTTCCAATTGGAGAACCCTTATGGAGGTACAGCTGTTTTACATTTACATTAAGGCATACTGTATTATCCTAGAGAACTGGCTAAGCAAAAACTTAGTACCTAACTTCTTTAACTGTTGAAAAGTTGAAAAGTGCCAAAATGAAGCCATCTTGTGGTGAGTTCATTCTGTAGTTCCTTCCATCTGACCTAGTGTGAGAAAGATTAGCCAGAATAAGCTTTAAGCTCTGGTTTAAAAGCTCTGGTTGATTTGTGTTTTGGTGGGTGGGTGTATTTTAATTTTTTTTAAATTTTATTTATTAATTAATTAATTTACGGGTTTGTGTTGTGGATGGGCGGGTGGGTGGAGGAGTGTGTGTGTGTGATTATTTTTATTTTATTTTTTATTTATTTATTTTATTTGGCCCCGCCCACAAAGTCAAGACATCATGACATTAGCACCACCGACACTGTGATGACATCACGGTGGGGAAGTAAATTTTTTGACATCCCACCACTGCACATGGTACCTTAGAAATCACCCAGCTTGCTGTGTATAATATATCTTAATAAAAGGAAGGAGAAGGTTCTAGTGGTTCTAATGTAAGGAGACATGTATGTAGGAAAGGTCACCAAAAAATGAAAAGGGCAACTTGGTTACCCAGACCAATGAGCATGTGCAACATAGCTTTGATGTGCAACTTTTTTTTGAACATTTCCCTTCAATAAAAAAAAATATTCAAGGCTCCTGTGACAACAACACCTATTCTGTACTTGCCATGCATATCGTCTGCAGAGTTGCTGAAATATTACTCTGATTATGACAAACTGCCACATTAGATACATCTAACTCCTCGTTGAGTGTTCATCCTGCTATTTTCTAGTCATAAGAAGGAGACAAGTGTTGAGAAGATGTGGCAAGTTTGAAATGTTTACTGTAGAGTCTCATTTCACATCCATTTTAATACCTATATTTGTTGACGAGATGTCATTAGAAATTACACAAGTCACAGATCTCTAAAAGCTTCTATTACCACTTTTGATATATCTATAGCAGGTTACAAGAGAAGGTGTTTGTTTGTTTTTAATGTGATATTTTACAAGCTCTTGTACAACCTTGAAAAAGAGTTTGTGTGCTGCTAAACTGATCATATGTAATACCACTGACTGCTAAAATACCCCCATACCCCCATATCTCTGCCAAGAGAAACTTCAATGTAATCATTTTTGAAATGTTAGTCTGTGTTTCAAGCATATTAGAAAGTAAACAAAACAAAGCAAAAGACCAAAAATGTGGTATCTTAAAGACTAACTGCTGTGTTTTAATATTAGCTTTTGAAGATCAAGTCCACTTCATCAAACATAAGAATGAGACTTCATGGCATCAATTTATACACATCAGGCATAGAGGTACACAATGGTTGGTTAGCATAACACATATGTTTTTACATATCAAGAAAACCAAGATCATAGCAACAGGCCCTATCAGTCCCTGGAAAATAGATGGGGAAGAAGTAGAAGCAGTGAAAGATTTTACTTTCTTAGGATCAAAACTTACTGCAGATGGGGATTGCAGCCATGAAATAAAAAGGCGACTGATTCTTAGGAGACAAGCAATGAGAAACCTGGGGAACATAATAGTGAAAAGTAGAGACATCACATTCCAAACAAAAATTCGCATAGTCAAAGCAATGGTATTCCCTGTGGCAATGTATGGTTGTGAGAGCTGGACCATTAGGAAAGCTGAGCGCAGAAGAATAGATGCGTTTGAGATGTGGTGCTGGAGGAGAGTTTTGAGAGTCCCCTGGACAGTGAGGAGAACAAATAGGTCAATCTTAGAAGAAATCAACCCTGACTGCTCCTTAGAAGGTCAAATAATAAAGATGAAGCTAAAGTACTTTGGACATCAAATGAGAAGAGATGATTCACTTGAGAAAGCCTTGATGCTTGGAAGGGTTGAGGGCAAAAGAAGAAGGGGATGGCCCAAGATTAGATGGCTAGAGTGGCCAGGTAGATTGAAATGGTTTGAAACAGGTTTCTGTGTACAGTATTGGCATTCCTGATGTCTGATTTATGTCCAGTAACACTTTTGCACAAAGATTGTCCTGTTTGTCCTATGTAGAGTGCAGAAAGGCACTTTTCTGCAAAAGATTGTGTAAATTACATTAGCAGAGGAACAGGAAAAACTGTCTTTAATGTTGTGTGTGGCATTGTTGAACACAGTAATACTGCTGCCAAAGTAAATGTGGGGGCATAGCTGACATCTGGGATTGTAGTTGGGTTTAGTTCCCATCTCTGTTTCATTGTTGCATAGTCTGTTGTATAATATAATATAACATTATAAGACCATTATAAAATGGACTTCTGTGCTTACCTAAGGGTTGTAGAAAGAGCACAGCACAGGGGTAGGAGACCCCAAGTCCACCAGATATTGTTTATAATCCATCAGATCCTGTCAGCAAATTTAATAGTGAAACTTGAAGGTACAGTAATACATCGGATAACGTTAAGACTTGGTTCCACAAGTCTTAACGTTATGCGATTTTCAGCCTTATCCGATGCATGCGTCTCTTGCTGCCTTGGCAACTGCTGTTCATCATGAGCCCCCCCCCCCATTCCTCTCCACTTTCTGATCTCTTGCATCGGCGCTCGGCTGCCTCTGCCTGGCATGAGGCATAGCTTTGTGCTCTGCACTCGGCTGGACATGCCTGGCTCAGTCGGAGCGTGCAACTCAGCAGGAGCAGCTTGGGTGACCAAGAGCTCTGCTTCCAAAGGGCGTGGCAGCTCGAAAGCAAGGAGTTGAGCTGAGTTAGCTTGGTGGGCAATAGAAGGGGTGTGTCGGGGTCCCCAATCTGGTGGCAGAAGGAAGGGTTTGGAGACTCCCAGTGGGTGGGCCGGCTCAAGAGGGCAGCCACAGCCGTGCACCCTTCCCTTCCCTGGGCTGGCCACGAGTCAGCCCAACCTGCAGAAACAAGCAGGAGCAGCTGGGCTGACCCAACCTGAGAGGCCCCTCTTCCGAGGGATGCTGCAGCTCAAAAAGAAGCATGGGCCGGGCCGGGTTTGCTTGGTGGGTGAGTGGGTGATGGGGTGGGTGTGGTGAGTCCCCAAACTGGTGGTGAAGGAAGGGTCTCGGGACTCCCAGTGGGCAGGGTCAGTTTGAGAGGGCCGTGACGGCCATGCACCCTCCCTTTGCCTGGGCCGGCCATATGTTCAGGGCTAAGGAAGTGCCTGCTTGTCCTCCAGCACCAGCAAGCAGCTCCCAGCCCGGCAGTACGGCACCCCATTGCTGGGGGTGGGGGGGAGGAAGGAGGGAAGTGGCAGGCAGAGGAGCTTTGGCCTCCTTTACTTCCTTATTACGATGCATTGGATAATGCTAGAAAGAACATTCTCCGGTGCAAATCTTCCCCCCAAATTTGTCGTCGTTATGTGGTTTTAGTGTTATCCGATGCAATCATTATCCGGGGTATTACTGTACAGTAATACCTCATATAACATTAGTATCGAATAACACTAAAATCGCATAACATTAAGGAATCTGGGGGGAAGAATTGCATCAGATAACATTAAGATCCTATGGGATGCTTCAGATAACAACCGCTAAAGCCTGTGTGGTTACAATGTATCTCTAAGGATCCCATAGGATTTTAACATGCATCAGATAACACTAAAAATCATATAACACCAAGACTTGTGGAACCAGGTTTTAGTGTTATATGAGGTTTTACTGTATTTATAATTCTATACCATCTGAGAAGTTGCAGGCTCCTTACCATCATCAGCACTGGTAAACTAGTCAGTCCAGGAGAGGAAACAAGCCAGCTGCACAAGAGATGAAATAAGCAGTCTACTGTACTTGCACAGACAGAACTGAGTACCCATTACCGGGGAAACTATTGATTACATGACATATAAGAAGAACGAAGAAGAGAAAATGACTACAGATGAGTCAGTTGTTCTCATTTGCCTTTTCAGAAAAGCTTGATATATTGTCTGGTGGGGAGAGTGCAAAATATGCAAGAGATTCAGTTTTCATAGTGTAACAGTAGCATCAAGTGGTCATTTAAAATAGTTTCCATATTCAGCATAGAATTGGTTTCAATAGGAGGTCTCTGGTGAAAGATTATGTTACAATCTTATGTTACAAATGATTCTGGAAGTGTCTCTCTCTCTGTTTGTCTGCCTACCTGTTTTTTGCCTCAGAATTCTGAAAAACAGTAAGACCCAAAAACATGGACTTTGTCCTGATTAGTACAGGCTTCTCAACATAAATAATTTTGTTGGTTGTATCTTGAAACTTCTTTCCCCAGAACCCTGACTGCATCCTTTGGTGATTAGGATTTAGTAGCACCTGAAGACAGGAATTGGTGGACTCTTCAGCTAAGCATATCTTATCAATTGTGACCTATTCCCTTTGGTCATGAACTCCATTTATTGCCCACCAGGCTTCTGTCAATTCAATTTCATTTTATCACACAATGAGTACTATAATCAATGGCTGAAATTTCGTATGTGAAGTTGTGCAGTTCAGTGAGAAAGATGTCATCAGCTGCTGGCTGTGTTACTACCATTTTGTGGAAATAGAATCCTTCCCAGACCCCCTCCCCTACAGGTCTGGTCGAACTCAAAGGATCTCCTTCATCTAGGGGCAGTCATCAGGAGCTTCAGAATAGGATGTGGGATGATTTAAAAACAAAATATTGTAGCTGCTGGTCACTAGAGATCTCCCAAAACTTAGGGAAGGGAGATGTTTGTTAGTTAGTTCGTTAGTTTCGTTAGTTTCGTTAGTTTCGTTAGTTTCGTTAGTTGGTTAGTTGGTTAGTTGGTTAGTTCGTTAGTTAGTTCGTTCGTTCGTTCGTTCGTTCGTTCGTTCGTTCGTTCGTTCGTTCGTTCGTTCGTTCGTTCGTTCGTTCGTTCGTTGGTTCGGGTTCGGGTTCGGGTTCGGGTTCGGGTTCGGGTTCGGGTTCGGGTTCGGGTTCGGGTTCGGGTTCAGGTTCGGGTTCGTTCGTTCGTTCGTTTTTGACGGTCATCCTCATCAGGATGGTGAGTTGCACAAGGTTCTAGCTAATGATTTAAAAAAAATGTTATGGAAAATAATATGGTTGGATGCAAACAAATCTTACATGTTTTTTTAACTCCAGTAACTGGATAAGGGTGAATAATGTCAAATCTGTATTCTTAAACTAAGCAGGAAATTCAATTCTCTTGAATAAAGCCTAGTATTAGGATTAATACTGGGAGGTAGGGAGAAAAAAAGATCAATGTAGGGGGTTGGTTAAAGAACACTATTGATTCAGAGAATAACAAAGTGATATACACATGGAGAGTGTTCACTCTCTCTGAAACATAGCACACTTCTACATTATTTGTCCACTATTAGAACACATTTTTCTTTTTCTCTGCTGAAATATAAAAGTAATATGTTTGTTTCCTGCCTGTAGATTTGCCATAGCAAGAATGATGAGATGTTTAACTGTACCAACAGTATGTATAACTGCTGGGTACAATTTAGGATGGAATCAGGATGATGTGGACAGTTATGGAAGATGTCTAAAGGTCAGATAAAATTATAGAGATGGCATATTAGAAGTGGAAGCAATAGCACAAACCACCATGATAAATCAATCAGACTTGCACTTAAAGCTTGTGTTTCCATCTTGATGATCAATTAGAAAGCAAAGGAAGCTACCTTGAAAGATACAGAGGCAAGGAAAGTTAATGCTATACCAACCAGACAACTTCCAACATCACTACCTGCATCATAAAGTTCATCCCCAAATTGAAGCAGTATTCATTCAAAGTGTCTTTCAGAAGCTGAAATATATTGAGTTCACTTTTTAATTTCTCCACTGATTTCATTACTTGCTGCCTTTCTTCCTGTGACAATCTGGGTGGTCATTTTGCCCTATAACAATTAGAAAACAAGGCAAGGACAGTGTAGGAAACAAATAGGTTGGATCCAAATTTAGTGTGTTTGAACTTTGAAAGGCATTGGGATGTGGCTGGAGGTCTCAGCTGAGAAACTTCCAGTGGGGTTCCCAGAACAAGAGCTGTCCAAGTTTTATTTTATGTAGCAACAAGCCTTGCAACATATAAGTATTTCATTTTAGATATTTCTACCTGGCGTCTTCATGGAAAGCAATTTTTTGAATATACTACCTACTTATTGATGCCTTCATATGCTCATAGATTGTTGTTATAGTTCTAGCAATGAAACAAGTACAGGAAGTCTTAAAGTTTGGTGAGAGCATTTCTAGGCATTCATAATAGATATTTATTGTATATAAAAGTCCTACAATGACTGATGCACAAGATCTATGATAGATGGATTTATACCATGGTGTTCAATTCAAAATAAGATTAAGAATCATGAAATATATGGCTAGAAAAATAAATATCCATAGTTCTCATCCATTTACTTCATGTGGTTTGGTGCCTTCAACCATTTAACTCTCCATTACATTTCAGGAGGCTTCAAAGTCCTCATAATGAAGTTGGTGACATTCTGAAGGCTAATTTCGCATGGAGTGGGAAAATTCACATTGGAGAATATTGACGAAAAGGCAACAGCAGTCGTAGCAGCTGCTGGACTGAGAATAGGGCAGCAAGCCAAGTTCTTGATGGCTGTATTCCAGTCTCAACAATTGCATGACCTTATTAATAGAGTTTCACTTGCACTTCACAAAAGTTATCAGCATTACTCTTTCATACACACATGCAAACTTTGGGAAAGGAAAATCCTAAATAAGGGTTTAGAAAAGTTAAGAGCTGCATAACACACACAAAAGTTAACACCACACTATACAACAAGTGTCCAATTATCTCTGTACATTTCCCTTGAAAGACTGGGAATGAAGTGATCATCTTATGTTGTGCATGTAGTCAGTGGTGGGCATCAGCAGGTTCGCACTGCTTCGCCAGAACCGGTAGCAGAAATTCTGGCTGGCCCCGCCCATCCAAGTTTTGAAATAAAGTAGCCCTAATTTGGGTGCAACACAGGGCATTCCCCCTGGTCACACTCACCACACCATGCCCACAGTGTGGTAGTAAAAATAATTTGAACCCACCACTACATGTAGTCCACAAAATAGAATGTTTTCCATCATAGAGGTTGAGTGTGAGTCTAGAAAACTGTCCCTCAATCAAATAGCTAGTGATGATGAACTACTTGGGCATTGCTGGAACTAAACAAAGGAGGTCAGCAACAATTCTGCCATGTGCAGAACCAACACTTCTTGCTACGCAAATAAAAGTGTGAGCACCGTGATTTGGTTCATGGCTTGAATCACTGATTTGGACTAGATCCTGATTTAGTCTGGATGGCTTAGGTCCCAATCTAATCTGGACCCTGAATTTAAGGTGAGATTTGGAAATCTGGTTCCTTAATCCTCTCATTGACATTCAGAAACCAAAAAGGCAAGCACCAAACCTCAACAGTTTACTTTTACATATAAAGTCAAACCTCACATAAAGAGCGCCTTGCTTAAAGAGTAACTCGCTTAAAGAGCAGAATTTTCTCTGAATGGTCGCTTCGCTTAACAAATAAAACCAACCAAAAACTCACTTAACAAATAAATTGGGGTTTGCAATCCCCCCCCCCACAATTGGACACTTACAATGGTGTTTCGCTTAAAGAGCAAACTCGCTTAAAGAGCAATCGTGTGGAACGCATTATGTTCTTTAAATGAGGTACCACTGCATTCAAATATGACAATAATAATAAAACTTGGATAAAAAGTCATGACACAGAATATGTCAGAAGAGAATGTTTGCATTAGTGAAGGTCTGCCAGTCAGTAGTGTAGCGTTGATTTCAGCCACTCAGGGCATAAGCCAAATTTGGTGCCAGTTCCCACTAGGGCTTCTGGGAATGGTAGTCCAAGAACACCCATAGCCCCAAAAATGCCACCCAGGGCAGGCCTCCCTCCTGCCCTCCCCCCATGGCACTGCTGCCAGTACACAAAAATCTGGCCTTTTCCCATTTCTTTCACTTTGTTTCATTTTTATTTTTCTTCTTCTTGTGTCAAAATGAGTTTGTATTATTTCTATGCATCTGTGTTGTTGTTTTTTACCTGAATGCACATATGTACTTTGCTGTTGTTGTTGTTTGCTGCTGAGATCAGGAATTCTTGGTTTGTGCGTGTGTGCATGTTTAAGCTCTACCCAATGTCGTATGTGAAAGAGCTGCAGGCCTCAGTAGCATGCTGAGCTTATGTTCTGCTAGGAGAGACTGACACAAAGGAAATCCACATGATGGTTGTATGCTTGTCCCAGCTGCTGGAAGCTAGCAATATGATCTGATTCTCTGATCATGAGTCAAATGACATTCGGCAACACCCATCACCGAACCTGTGATTATCTGCAGCTTTCCTGTCCTTTTCCCTGTATCAAATAAAGTGTCAGAGAGAACTAATAGTGCATTGCTTTTGCCACCTGTCTGAAATGGGGGAGAGAGTGGGGGAACCAGGAGACTGCCAAGAGCAGGCAGATCACAATACAGTAAAACCTCGCATAAAGAGTGCCTCGCTTAGAGAGTAACTCATTTAAATAGCAGAATTTTTCTGAATGGTCACTTTGCTTAACAACAAAAACCTACCAAAAACTCGCTTAACAAATAAATCGGGGTTTGCAATCCCCCCCCCCACCAGAAGTCACAATTGGTCACTTACAATTGTGTTTCACTTAAAGAGCAAACTCGCTTAAAGAGCAATCCTGTGGAACGCATTATGCTCTTTAAGCGAGGTACAACTGTATTCTTGGGAGGCAAGCGATGAGAAACCTGGGGAGCATAGTGAAAAGTAGAGACATCACATTGAAAACAAAAATTTGCATAGTCAAGGCAATGGTATTCCCTGTGGCAATGTATGGTTGCGAGAGTTGGACCATTAGGAAAGCTGAACGCAGAAGAATAGACGCCTTTGAGATGTGGTGTTGGAGGAGAGTTTTGAGAGTCCCCTTGACAGCGAGGAGAACAAATAGGTCAATCTTAGAAGAAATCATCCCTGACTGTTCCTTAGAAGGTCAAATAATAAAGATGAGGCTAAAGTACTTTGGACATCAAATGAGAAGAGAGGATTCACTTGAGAAAGCCTTGATGCTTGGAAGGGTCGAGGGCAAAAGAAGAAGGAGATGGCCCAAGATGAGATGGATAGATGGTATCGTGAAGACAATGGGCACAGAGCTGAGCGAGTTGAGGGGGATGGTGGAGGACAGGAGTGCCTGGCGGACAGTGGTTCATGGGGTCATTGCAAAGGGTCGGAATCGACTGTCCGACTGAACAACAACAAAACAACTGTATAATGATAGTGGGTAATGCTCAGTTTGGTTGGTGGATTACAAAGAAAGAGCCTCCTCGAAGATTGTGGTATTCTTGAACCACAATTTGGAGTACCCTGGTAATGGCAACCTTGTGTTGCTGGCTAATCTTTCTCACACTAGGTTAGGCAAAAGGAACTGATGACTGAACCCACCTAAAGGTGCCTTCATTTTGGTAGTTTCACATCTGGCCAAGACACAGAAGAAGAAGAAAACTGGTTCTTGCAATTCTGACTGTTTATCCCTAAGCAGCAGCTTTTCCAGGGAAAATAATGAATACAAATGTTAATCTATAACAGCAATTTCCAAGTCAACCCCATTAAATTTATTTTATGAGAGCTGAGAGAAAATTGTGCTGCCTCTAAAGGAGGAAGTATTGCATAAAAATGCCATTATCAATTAGTTCTGATTTCTGTCTACTTCCTCCAATTGTACTGATCTAGCGTTACTGCCTGCAACTAAGAGAAAAAGCAAATCCCTTCTCAGTAAAGGGAATACAGTACATGCATAATGATACGATACAAGATCAGAGAATCTTTCCACCCAGTTTCACTTACCCATCTTTTTGTAAAATATTTGAGTCAGAAAGTGAAGGGATACATTTGGGGGAGAATGGTTCATCTCATCTGCAGTCAGAATCCTATTGGGACTTTACTTCGGAATATGTGAAATTGTGTACTTTGTATCAGCAAATCACAGGTAACTAAAAAGAAATGCTTTTTGCATATAAACTATCCAGTTTGCTTTTATCCCATAATATGTCTTATCTTTATCATGTTTACACTAACACTGACCAAGTGATACTGTTTAGTACAACTTTATAAGGATTGTTCAAGCAATGCTAACCTCCTGCTTCAAATTAGTGAGTGTACGATGGGATGTTAATAACACACCAACCATCTTTGCCCACAGACCCCCCAAGTAACGAGACGGACAACTGTGTTGGATTTTAAAACAAAGGGCCACTTTATTTAACCAAAAAACAGATAACTGTGGGTGAACTGTCTGCATGGTGTGAGTAGCACAGGTAGGTGATCAAATTGCAATGTTTAAGGTTGTTGTTGTCTGTCCATGGCAGAAGTGGCCTCTTTGTTCACACTTCTGCCCATTTTCAGGTGAACGTGTTTAGTGACCACCAAGCCGTCCAACTTGGTGGCCCTTGTTCTTGATTCACCCAGCCTGTGTACTCCTTGCCTGACAACCAGGTGATGAGTCAAATGCGTTCCTTTCCTGAAATGGCTGGACTAACATAATTGGCTTACCCGTAAGAGACCAGAAAAAAGGCTGCCAAAAAAAAAAACCTGCATCCGAGCAGAGCAGTGTGGGAGGGACGAAAACTCCACAAACCAACAAGGCAATCAGGGTTCACACAAAAATTCCCATCCAGCTCACAAGGCGACCAAAATAATCACACTGCTTATAGGGAGGGAGGGGGGGGGACCTGCTTTTGGCACCTCCAAAAGCGAAAGAAGGACATGAGGCAGCCGAGTGCCAGCCCTTTATAGGGGCTGGGCTCTGCCCCTAGGCACGCGCCACCTCCAGCCCGCCTCGTTTTGGGAGGCTGCAGGCAAAGCATGCGCATGGAGACTTTCTCTGTGCACGTGTGCATTTTGGTTTTAGTGGAAAAGGGAACCGAGATATATATGTTCCTAGAGCGCAGAGCAGGGTACACAGAAAGAGTCTCCTCAAAGATCGTGGTATTCTTGAACCACAATTGGGCATACCCTGGTAACAGCACCCTCGTGCTGCCAGCTAATCTTTCTCACAATAGGACAAGCAAAAGGAACTGCAGAATGAATTCATCAAAGGGTGCCATCATTTTGGCAGTTTTACTTCTGGCCTAGACATGGAAGAAGAAGAAGTGTACAGAGTTTTTTCACTTCAGCAACTTCATCTTGGCAGAAGTTGTATGTTGCATAAGGTTCTTTTCTTAATGATAGCATCCTCTGAGAATGCACTTTAGAGATGATTAGTGAGCATCTACAGATGCAGGGTGGGTAGTGTTGTTTTGGGTCATATACAGATTGACATTTATGTCTCAGCTTAGAAGACACAGGGAATTATAGTCATTCAAGAGGACAGGTAGGTACAAAGATTCTATTTACTTATGAGAATGCTCTGCCATTTTGAAGTAATAAGACTGAAATTCAGTGTATATTACTGGGATTAATCCTCATTTAATTCTATGAAGCTTTCACCTGCGTACTATATAAGACTGAAAGGCACATCTCACTAAATTCATATGGAACATACTTCCCAGTGAGTGAATTTAAGATTTCAGCCTTAGGCTTTCTCTTACTACAACATTAAAGGAATATCAATTTATTTCTTGATTACTTGCTGCTCACCTGCTGATGGCAGAGACAGATGCATGCTGGTGTGATCGGACATTACAAGCTACTAAATTTGCAAATGAGCCAATTAAGTCCTCATTATTTTGAAAGAAAGGGGAGAACAAGCTACCTTTGCTTGTATATCTTTCCTTTATTTTGTGTGGGATTTGATGTTTCTTCCTCATCTACAGAGAAAGAGTCTTCATCAGTGAATCTTTTACATCCCCAAATTTAGGCATCACTCACTGTGGAACAATTCAAATGATCTTTCATATGTAGATTACTATGTACACTAGGATCTTGGGGGGGGGGGGGGAAACCACCTCTTTCATTGGGGGAAGAATCAGACTGCAGACTGAAACCTTTTCTCCAGGCCAGATACTGATTCAGGCCATGAATAGTTCCGTCTTAGGAGAACACCATCAATATATTAGTGGCCCTGAGGACCCAAACAATATGGAAGTGATAGTGAACCTTGAAACTCCAGGTGTTCTTGGACTTCAATTCCCAGAAGCCCAAGTCAGCATTCCTGCTGATCAGAGCTTCTGGGAATTGAGTTCAAGAACATCTGGAGAGCCAAGGTTGGTCTATTCCAGTGATGCTGAACCGTGGCACTCCAGGTGTTCTTGGACTTCAGTTCCCAGAAGCCCAGGTCAGCACTTCTGTTGATCAGGGATTCTGGGAACTGAAGTTCAAGAACATCTGGAAAGCCAAGGTTGGTCTATTTCAGTGATGGTGAACCGTGGCACTCCAGGTGTTCTTGGACTTCAATTACCAGAAGCCCAGGTCAGCACTTCTGTTGATCAGGGATTCTGGGAACTGAAGCTCAAGAACATCTGGAGTGCAAAGGTTCGCCATCACTGCAATATGGGATGGGAAGGGTTCTGAAATAAACTTGTATCACACTCATCTCTATCACAATACCATAAAAAATGTTTCCATCCAAAAGACAAAGCCAGTCAGATGGCCTTCCTTCTGAAAGGTTCTCATAAATCCCTAGTAAGCATTATTTTGCAAAGAAAGACCCACGTTGCATACATCTGGGAATGATTTAAAATGAGGTTTTGCAACAATTAGCCATACTTTTCTTTTTGCCTTCTCTCAATATGTGTTACATTCCACTCTTGAGCAAAAAAGAAAACTGGCACTAAAGGAACATTGCTGAGATATCTTTCTCAATACAGATGGCTGTAAGCACTATGCACTGGGTTTCAGGGGGCAGAAGTGTTCGAATTCATATAATTTCCTTGAGAATTAACAATCTAATCCCTTCCTGCTGCACAGCCATGTACCTGAGTTAATCTAACAGACACTTCTTATAGGCATTTAGATTACCTTGTGGCTCTGAATGGTTAGAAAGCCTGTTGAAAAACAGCCCTGACAATTGTTTTGTGTTTGGGTGACACAAAGGATTGTCAACCCCACACCACCCCAAAAAAAGGAGTCAGTTTCTGAGATTTCTCACAGCTTAGTGTCTCTTCGTAAATAGGAGTGCAAATAAGGCATCCTTTCAATCATCTTGACTGCTGACATTGGAGTCATCAACCCTTGGGCTGCCCTTTGTTATATAAAGTTTGGCATCCTTTTTTATCTGGCAACTTGGGCACAATATTGTGGCAACGCCAATTATATTTTTATACCACCCCATGACACTTAGTACACTCTCTGGGCGGTTCACAAAGTAATTAGCATTTTACTACCAACAAGCTGAGTACCCACTTTACCAGTCTCAGAAGGACGGGAGGCTGAGCCCATTGGGATCGAACTCAGATCAGGAGCAGAGTTCCTGTTGCAGTACTGCAGCTTTACCACTGTGCAAGGCCTCTAGTACAGCGATTTTGAGGCGGATGGTGGATACAGAAACACAATATCCTGTGTTCATACACCAGTGAGTTTCTTTGAAGAAATTAATTTCATGGCTTTTTAAAATAGATTTATTTATTTTTTAGAATACATGGGCTATACACAAATTCCAGCAGCAATGTCACTGCGTTATATTCTCAGGACAGACTTCATAGCTGATCACCATGATGATCGCCAATATTCAGATTCAGATACGGAAGAAGAAGAGTTATCCTGTGCTAGATGATCCCAGGCAAGTCTGGCCAGGTTATCCTGCTATGGTAATAGAGTAGACCATACTGACAGTGACTGGGTCAGTGGCGTGGGTGTCACACTGCAATGTAGAAGGGAAATGAAAGGCCACTGGATTATATTTGCAGGGCAGTCTTCATGGCTGATTGCCATGATGATCACCAATATTCAGAATCAGATTCAGCACAAGAAGATGAAGATGAAGATGTTGATCCCAGAAGATTATCATATGATTCTTACTCTGGTTGTTGGGAGAAGACAGAAAAAAGGACAATTTGGATGTGGCTACAGTACTTCTGTGTCAAAATATTTTTAAGAGTTGTTTTGGACTTAATGAAATGGTAAAACACAGGTATTAATAAGTGCAACATATACAACAGAGAAATAGGCCCACCTTTTAATCTCTCAGTTAAACTAATGTTGTTATGTCTGCTTTGCAGAATCTAGACTAGAAAGCTGTCTTTCAATTTCAAATATATTTCATTGGGTTAGGCAACTTGAGGAAGAAAACCTATATCAGACCAAAAGCTCTACAAACAAGTTGCCTGCTTCTTTTCCAAAAGATGTCCCCTCAGCTTTTAAATAAAGAGAAAGGAGGGCTCGGAGTTAACAAAGATTGTAACAGGAAACCAAAGTCAAAATCATCCATACTAGGTGATAGAGATATAGTGAATAAAGACAGGATGAAAACTCACTCACTGGTTTTGGAGGAAACCCTTACAGATACCATGGCCCATCAGAAAAACAGGTCAGTGAGTGGTCTGTCAGGTCAAAGTCTCAACTCACACTACCGGGGGAGGGGAGGGTCTATGACTCTATCCTATAATACACATGCAATGAGAATCAGAAAAAACAATATTGCTAGGAAAAGGGAAGGACACAAGGAAGAGAAGAAGATTTAACATGAGACAGATTTACTCCATAAAGAATACCACAGCTGTTTGTTTACAAGAACTAAGCAGACAATATTGACAGGAAGGGCAGAGGCCAGTAGGAAAAGAGAAGGATCTAACCCAGTGGCATTGGTTTACTCGATCTGAGCAGAGCAATTATTGATAGGTTTGTTTCCTGGTGCATCTAGTTAAATGAATCAGGTAGCAGGCTATGAGGGGGGGGGGAGAGATCTCTCCTCCTGAGATCCTGCAGAACATTTGCCAAACAGTTTACAAAACATCATAACAGGTCATGGGAACAGTCTATCTTTGTCATACCATGTGTTTCAAACTTCAGCTCCATGAAGCCTGACCATTACCACTAGGGAGTAAACCCAGAGTATCTCAAGGACCAAAGATTACAATTGTCTCATCATAGAGTTTTCAAGATAGGATATCCAGCAGAGGTTTACCCTTGCCTTCTTCTGTGCAGTACTAGCAAATTTTAGCTGGAGTGCCACTGCCATTGTCTGTGAAAGTGTCACTGCCAGTGTCTCCTTCCACAACTGCTGCTGCCCGGTATCTGCCCTCCAGAAGTTTTTCCACTTCCATCACCATTGCAACTATCATTTACTGATGTTATCATTATTTCTGAAAGGAATAGATGCATCTTAGTCTGTTGTCTCAGTTTTGACCTTTAAAATGTGTGACCTGCTAAGAACCCAGAACCCATAATGGAGTCTAGCCTTTTGATAATATTACCCTTCATCTTTCTAACACACTCAGATCCCATTACCTCAGAAAGGTGTGCATCGGAGAGCTACTCAATCAGCTATTGGGAAGAGTAAAGGGCAGATTTAAATAGCACTGTTGCTAATGACGCAACTAGATTAAATGCCTAGTGACTGGTATGTTTCATAAAAATACAACTGAAACATGGAATGTAAGGAATATGAATCAAGGTAAACTGGAAATTGCAGTGGAAGAAACAAGCCATTTAACCATTGCAGTAATTGATGTGAACAAACAAAAGTGGAGCGGAGTGGAAAATTTTCAATCAGACAAGTACAAAATGTTTAGCTCAGAAAATGACAAACTCTGAAGAAACTGAATGGCTCTAATCCTGAGGCAAGCACAGGCAGTCATTACCTATTATATAAGTTCTGAATGAACAATAACAACCAGACTTGTTGGAAAATCTACCAACTTAACCATTATTCAACTGTTGAAGAAGAAATTGAAAGCTTTATACAAATGTTCAGGAAGAAATTGATCACATACCATAATCATAGGTGACTGGAAGGGGAAAATAGGAAATAAAACAGTACCAAATGTTGTTGGAAGCTTTGGCCTAGGCATCAGAAACAAAACCAGAGGACAACTCATGGAGTTCTGTGACACCAACAATTTATTTATCACAAATACATGCTTTTAGCAACTATACATGTGGACATAACAGATGGACAGTATAGAAATCAAATAAACTACTTAATTATAAATACAGTAAAACCCCTACTTATGTAAAAAGTCTGTTCCGTAGGCTTTTATGTAAATCAATTTTTTACTTAACTTGAAGCAAACCCATAGGAAAAAATGAATTTTTGCATAACTTGAAGTAAACCCACAGGAAAAATGAATTTTTTACTTAACTCGAAGCAAACCCACAGGAAAATGATATTTATGAAAATCGAAGCAACCCCATAGGAAATTGTGTTATGTAAATCGGGACATGGTTTTAGTGCAAAAATCATTATGTAAGTCAAATTTTATGTAATTCGAGGCATATGTAAGTGGGGTTTTTACTGTAGTTGGTGGAGAAACAGTATTCTTTCTGCTCAAACAAGTCCCAATTGTTAATATCAAACTTTAGAACAAAATTGAAAAATAACACTAAATAGATCATGGTGCAAAGTATAATTGAAATAACATTTCAGAAGAATTTAGAGCTGCAGAATGAACAGATCTGTGTGGCTGAACTGAGTTGACCATGAAGCAGGGAAACTATAGATTGAAACCTAAAATATTAAGGAAGAATGCAAGAAGGATACTGCTATAGTCAAAGAAGAAGAACCATAGATAAGTAATGGACAAAATACTTGAAATTGCTAAGGGTGTCAGAAGAGCAGAATTCTACGTGAAACTGTTCAGTAACTATCAAGCAGAGATTTTTAAAAAACCCTATTATAATGACCAATACAAAGACATAACACAGGACAAAACAAAGAAAAAGAATTTTTTTCTGTAAGATCCAAAAAATCAAAAAGAAGTTTACATCTAGATTAAAGAAGCTGAAAGATCAACAGGGAGCCATACTAACTTAGTAGGATAAATTTTTTTAAAAAATTGGAAACAATTTAGAAAACAAAACAGTGGTCTACAGCCAGCAAACATTCAATAAGCATTAGATTGTCCAAGAAAGTAAATGGCAAGTAGGGTAGTGACTGCCCAGTGGTGGGCAGCCAAAAAAATTACTACCACACTGTGGGCAGAGCCAACATCAAGGGGGGGGGGAGCCAACATCATGATGTCATGGGCAGAGCCAACATCATGATGTCATGGGTAGAGCCAATGATGTGGGCAGAGCCAACATAGAAAACCCATAAAAATAAGTACTCATAAAAATACAAATTAAATAGATATAAAAATACATAAAATACATAAAAATACACATAAAACACATAAAATACACATTAAAATAAATACACATTAAGTAGACATAAAAATACAAATTAAATACACATAAAATACATAAACATATACATTAAAAATAAATACACATTAAATACACATTAAATAGACATAAAAACACATAAAATAAAAATTAAATACACATAAAACACATAAAAATACACATTAAAAATAAATACATATTAAAATACACACACACACCCCACATCCAAAGGCGAGTCACTTACCCTGGGGAGCAGGCTATAGGGAGCTTCAGACTAGCAGCTTCTCTTCCTCCTCCCCGTTTGGGAGGACAGAAAGGAGGCTCTTGGCGTGCATGCACACTGGGGGAACCAGCAAAAAGGTAAGCCCCCGAGGTGGTTTCCCCAAAAACTGCTACTGGTTCTCCAGGACACTGGGGAAAGTTACAACCAGTTCTAGCAAACTGGTGTGATCCTGTTGCTGCCCATCACTGTATAGGACCATTGCATTAATGTCCCATTGTAGCAAAGTGATGCTCAAGACACTGTAAAAACACAGCTACCATATCTGAGCAAGAAATATCCAATGGTTCAAACCAAATCCAGAAAAGGGGAAAGTGTATGAGATTATACATTGCAATTATACATTGGCTACAGGGGCCTATCAAATAATTTCAAAAGAAAATTGTATAGGTGACAGCAAAGCCTTTGACTGTCCAGTTAGTGGGAAGCTATGGATTATTCTGAAACAAATGGATGTGCCTAAGCACTTGATTGTTCTGAGTGCAACTTGTATTGTGAACAAGAGTGGGGAAATATCCCAGTTGGGCAGGATATAGATGCAATAAATAAATAAATAAATCTACCTCACATCCATCAGGCCTCATTGCAGTTTGCTTTCTCAAGTTAAGGCAAAATTATTTAAGGAGGCATTTGAATTTTATTTTATTTTTAATAGTACAGTTGTACCTCACTTAAAGAGCATAATGCGTTCCACAGGATTGCTCTTTAAGCGAATTTGCTCTTTAAGTGAAACACCATTGTAAGTGACCAATTGTGGGGGGTGGGGGGATTGCGAACCTCGATTTATTTGTTAAGCAAGTTTTTGGTTGGTTTTATTTGTTAAGTGAAGCAAACATTCAGAGATAATTCTGCTCTTTAAGTGAGTTACTCTTTAAGCGAGACGCTCTTTATGCAAGGTTTGACTGTAGCTGCTTTAATTGTCTTGTATCCTCTTACTATCTGCAATTCAACAGAGTCAAACTTTACAACTAATCTGAATAACAACCAGAGATCATCTGCTATTACCAGTTGTAAAAAGCCATATTAATTTGTCTACTTATCTGTTATGCTAACCAATCACTCTGTACCTGATGTGTATAAATTGATGCCATGAAGTCTCAGTCCTATGTCTGACTAAGTGAACTTGATCCATGAAAGCTAACATTAAAATACAGCAGTTAGTCTTTAAAGTGCCACAATGTTTTTGCTTTTTGAGTCCCTCCCTCCAATATTGTTTTCTGTAAGCATAACCAAAGGGTGAGCTCCAAGTTAGCCAGAAAGGTACTACGATCTGTGATATCAAAAACCATTAGGAATTTAATAATATTCTGTTTCAAAATCTATATCCTGATCAAGGAAAGAGTCTAGTTTCCTTCTGAACAGGTGTGAACAACAACGAAGGAATGAAGTAACCTACAGAACAGCAGTTTAAAGACATCAGTCTGGACATAAAGGTACAACAAAAAGTACGTAGTTGACTTTCAGACTTCCTTTAAATGCTTTCTAACAGACCAGAAGGTAGTTACATTTTTAATCTGATGCTAAGTAATGATTTTAAAATATTATGAACTGGCCCTGTGTCCATGTCTTTCATAATTGACTTCGAGTGCATTTGCTTACCTAGCAGAATTACTTCCAATCAATTTAATTAGAACCCAGTGTTAGCATGCAGCATTGACCTCCTAGACTCTTTTGCTGACAATATTTATCTACAGCAGGAGGAAGACTGCACATAATTTCTGAAACCTTTTCCTATGTCTGTCTAGCCGGGATTGAAATGGGCCATTCCAATATCACCATACCTTTAAAAAAAACTGCCTTTTTTGCTTAGTATCTGAAGATTTTCTTTCAGAAATACCAGAAAGAACCCACACCAAGGCTGCTCTCAAACTATAAAGAAAATATGAATACATCTCAAGAAAAGACCTGCTTAATGATGGTTTCACGCCATGATTTTCAGCTTTCTCATTGGACAGACTGACTTGATCCAAGAGCTAATTATATTGACATTAACCTGTTTCAACAAGCTTCACGTATCAATAAATCATTGATTTAGTGCTCCTAGCTTGAACACAAGGTTGTTAATGTACTGTACTTGAACTGACAAATAGGCAGAGAAGTCATTCATTCCCTGTAAGGTATGTAGCTTTCTCAAGCCCCACTTCCCACAGTTGGGAGAGATCCTTTCAGAACTGAGATTTTAGAGGAGCCATCAATGCATTACTCAGATTGTTTTACCTTGAAATGTTCTCCTCATAGACATCTAATTCCTCTGGAAGCCACATAGAGAAGCCACATTTTCCCCTGGGGAGTGGGAGCATCCTAAATGAAAGTGCTTTGTATCTTTTTATAAACATTATCATGGAGGTCTTCCAGGCTGATGCAGCCTACATAAACCTGTTTTAACTCTTTTTTTCATCACTCTAAAACAAAAGCAAAGGTAGGATTTGGAAAATACTGACAACAAACATGCATGCATTTTTATGCACCCATCACAGATTTTAAATGAACAATGGTTTGTTTTCCCCCTAATTAGCTGGTGGAAAAGCTAATTGCAATAAAAATTCATGGTTCTGAAGTGAGAAAATTGCTACAAGCACAGTGCAACAGTAAAACATGAAGCCTGCCCATTTGAATTTATAAATGTCTTTTTCACTCTGTTTCAGCTAAGCTTTAAATACTAGATACATGATGGCTAACCTTGGCACTCCAGGTGTTCATGGACTTCAATTACTAGAAGCCCAAGTCAGCACTCCTGCTGATCAGGGCTTCTGGGAATTGAAGTCCATGAACACCTGGAGTGCCAAGGTTTGTCATCACTTTACTAGATGCATCAAGTGATAGTATGGATATAAAATATCTCTAAGGAATAGACAGCCATCTATACAAATACCCAATTTTAAGACCCAGACAAAACATCTAAAATATCTGTCTGTCTAAATGTGTATACCACCCCTCAGGCCAAAGCCACTCTAGCTGGTTCACATATATAGATTAAAAGAATAACCCCATTCTAACAGAATAATAAAGCAACCCAGGCACAAGAATAGATGCCTTTGAGATGTGGTGTTGGAGGAGAGTTTTGAGAGTCCCCTGGACAGCGAGGAGAACAAACAGGTCAATCTTAGAAGAAATCAACCCTGACTGCTCAATTAGAAGGTCAAATAGTAAAGATGAAGCTAAGGTACTTTGGACATCAAATGAGAAGAGAAGACTCACTTGAGAAAGCCTTGATGCTTGGAAAGGTCGAGGGCAAAAGAAGAAGGGGGCGGCCAGAAATGAGATGGCTAGATGGTATTGTGGAGATAGTGGGTGCCTAGCTGAGCGAGTTGAGGGGGATGGTGGAGGACAGGGGTGCCTGGGCGGACAACGGTCCATGGGGTCGCAGAGGGTCGGAATCGACTGTGTGACTGAGCAACAAAAAAGGCACAAGTTTAACCATAATACAAAACCCCTAACTAATAGAGTAACAAAATACAGACCTATATGCAGGTCTAAATTTTAATAGAGGCAAATATTATTAAAGTTTCCCAATAAAGTTCCACCTTCACCAGTTTGTGGAACACTTGGAGGAAGGGATCCTGTCATACATACAGTAGTAAAGCATTCCAAGCTGATGAGACCATCAATAAGAAGGCCCAGTACTTGGTTGTAATCTTCCAAGGCTCTCCTGGGGTTTGTACAGACAGGCCTAGTGCTTGGGACAATTGACTGGCCTGAGCCCAATTTTATCAGGGAAGACACTCTGGCAGATATCAAGGTCCCAAGCCATATAGAGTCTTCTGTGTTATTAAGGTCTCCCGTGCTCAAAGTCCAGACATGCCGGACTCTAGGGGGTGGTGCTTATCTCTGTTTACAACCAAAGAGCCAACACTGTCTGCATCTGCAGACATTTCCATAGTCATATGGCAGGCATGACTAGACACCAGAGCATATGGAATGCGGTTATTTTTCTATCCACAGCAGGACCTATTTATCTACTTCCAATTTCTTGCCTTCAAACTGCTAGGTTGGCAGGAGCTGGGACAGATGATGGGAGCTCACTCCATCACACAGTCCTCAGGTCTCGAACTACTGACCTATCAACCTTCTGGTCATCAAGTTCAGTGCCTTAACCACTAAGCCACTGCAGCCCTTCATTGTATCATTACTAATACCTTAAATTGGCCACATAAGCTTACAGGTAAGGTAATGTGGGTGGGCCAGGATTAAATATATTCATATAACTGAAGACTAACTTCTGTTTTACATTCAAGCTTTTGCAAACCCAACTTGAATCATGACCATAATGAGCTTGAAGGTCGGCACATCAGCTGCTTGAGACCCAAGTGCTGCGTGATAGAGTGAGTTCTCATTGTCTGCCCCAGCTCCTGCCAACTTAGCAGTTTGAAAGCAAGAAACCACAAGTAGATAAATAGGTATCACTTCAGTGAGAAAGGTAATGGCATTCCATGCACTTCAGTGTCTATTAATGCTTGCCATATGATCACAGAAGCATCTGTAGATGTAGACAGCACTGGCTCTGTGGCTGTAAATGGAGATGATTGGCTTTCGAGCAAGGGAGACGTTTACTCTACTAAGGTGAAAAGTTAAGCTTCCCACACCCACAATGGTCCTGATCCAAACTGAGCCCATGAAATCAATCATAAACTGTACACTGAACATTTAACATCATTCAAAGGTGTGGCCTAGACAGGAAAAACAAACAACTAGAAACTGAAATGGAAATCAATGCTCAATGTAGCATACCAACATATTTAATTAAATACCTACTGCAAAGAATATAAGAAGTATTTGTGGATTAGAACTCAGATTCTAGGTAGTCAGGAGACTACCAAAGCTACACATTGCATTGTGAGTTCTAGAACTGTGTTCATGCTGCGTGCATTCTGTAGCTGCTACGGGGCTTAGAGAACAAGTAGGGACATTTTTAACTCTCTTTTTCCCAGCTATGGTTCTGATATAAATATTTTCTCTGAACCTCTGTTTGGTGCCAATATGAGTGACAGTTGAATTTGTGAAGGAGTCTACTTCTCTCCTTGTTTTTCCGTTTCAGGCAGGATCCAGGGTGCTTGGAGAAAACAGAAGAGAATAAATTGCCCAGAGAATCCATGGTGTACATGAAAAGATTAGAGTAGGACAAGATAGTCATCACATGCCTAGGAACGGATAAAGAAAGGGGATGGGATGCTAGAGGACAGCTACAGGAAGAAGAGATAGCTAAAAGGGAGCAGATACACTCAATCAAGGCAACCTACGTATACATAAAATTGGCCAAGAAACTGCTTCTTACGTACTGTATATAAAATGTCATTAGCTCATTCACCACATAAACTGCTGAGTGACATTCTTGACCAAAAATTAGATTTGCCACAGAGCTGTCCATTCCAGGTTAACTCCATCTCAGTTTGTTGAGGGTAAGGAGCTAAGCATGAGTTAGCGGGTAGTGCAGGGAGAGAGAGAGAGTAGTATGAGCCCCTCAGGGTGTAAAACTGGAGATAAATGGAAACTGCTGGCGAACCTTGAATGACATTGCAAACAGAAATATCTTATGCTTCCAAAGACTGTTGACATTGTAAACCTGAAGGAAATGAGCACTATATTAATCTATTGTTGTGAGCAGAAAAAGTTCCTTTGGTTTGATCTGGTTTAGTAGAGTATTTAGTATGGAGTACATCCACACATGCAAAACAAGTGGACATCACTGCTAAAGAAGCAATGTGTGTAACAGGGGTCCTCAACCTTTTTATCCTGAGGGCTGGTTCATGCTTCCTCAGACTATCTGTGGGCTAGACTGGTGGTTCCGCCTCCACTGCCAGTGCCAGTGGGACCACCCCAAGCCCCCTGTTTACTGGTAGCTGCATGCATCTGCCAGAAAAGCCACCCGTGGCCAAAGTGGTCCCTGGGAAAGACTGAGCCAGTGTGCTGCTTCTGTGGCTGGCAGCTCAATTCTTGTCCCCTCCACTTGGCTTGGTGTGTCCCTAATGGTGCTCTGTAGCAGGGTGGATGTTGTAAACCTTCTTACAACATCTGCCCTGCTATGGAGCACTGTTAGGGACACAGCAAGTCAATCAGAGAGGACAAGGATTGAGGCAGTGGTGGTGGTGGTGGTGGTGGTGGTGGAAGCCGCAGCTGGAATGAGGGTGCAATTTGGAGGGAACAGTGCCACAGGCCGGATTCTACATCAGTTGAGAAAATATACCCTTTTGTTGGTATCACATCACCTAAGATAAGGAGAGAAGTAGCAGCGAATGCTGAGTGAATTAAGCAGGAGAAT
The DNA here is from genome assembly GCA_030440675.1 of Furcifer pardalis. NCBI lineage: Eukaryota > Metazoa > Chordata > Lepidosauria > Squamata > Chamaeleonidae > Furcifer > Furcifer pardalis. The sequence continues at coordinate 3,253,680 of CP126892.1, read as the reverse complement.
GACGTCTGCTGAGTGGATATGAGCCTCAAGTACACTGGTTCAGGTCCAGGAAGAGCTTTATGGCAAGAACAAACATTCTTGAGGGCATGCAAGAGCAAAAGCAAGTTAGACGATGGAGGGAGGAGCTCACATTAAAGGAGAATATGGCTGAGGAACTCAACCTCCTTTATGTCTTCTTCCATATCTAGGCTAGAAGTAAAACTACAAAAATAAAACCACCTTTTGGTGAGTTCACTCTGCAGTTCCCTCAGCCTGACCTGGTATGAGAAAGATTAGCCAGCAACACAAGGTTACCGTTACCAGGGTATGCCCGATTGTGGTTAAAAAATGCCACAATCTTCAAGGAAGCTCTTTCTGTGTACCCCATGTAAACAAACAATAGGTGCCGTATATGTATTATTAATACAGAAAAATAAAATGAATAACTTTATTCCATGGCACTTCACAGTCCATTGCAATATTCAAGTTTAAATGGCTGCCGGTGCATTCCTATTGTACTGGCATATGGGGAGCATTGCTATATTTAAGTGTGATCAGATAACAAGAAAGAATCCTTTTAGATCACATTGAAAAGGTTTGCTTTGCTGGGTGTGAATTCCCTTAAAGTGAACCTTCTGTTTGTGTAGGAATCACTTCAGCCTAACTTCAAAATGGGCAGTCTGGCACCAAACTGTGTCACAAGTGGTCCAAAAAAGTGAGCTAGTTCCCTATCTGGGCACATGATTTAAAAATGTCAGCACTGAGAGCAAACTGTTATTATTACTATTTTTTATGAAAAGCCATTGACAGATAAATATAAAATTGTAAACACATAGGAACACTCTAGGGTAGATATATCTAGGTCTCCAATATTTTTCTCAGGTAAATATCTAGCTTGCTCTTTCTCATGTTACATTGGTGCAATTAATTTTTCTTCCCTGAAGTAATGAAGTTAAATTAAGATGGCTGTAAGACAATCGATGCTTTTTTGAAAAGGTTCTTTGGCCATTTGGAGTCTGCCATTGTGTACATTTGGCCGTCACATAATGAAGTGTGTGAAAGAATCATTAATAGCAAAAGTTTTGTATTATGCAAAAGGAAACAAAGGAGATATGCTTCAAAGCTAACTAAGATTAATTGCATCATATCCTTCAGCAAATGATTGAAACAGTCCCTTTTATCTCATTTAAGGTTACTGTCACTTTGAATTAGCTTCCTTTAGCTTCAATTTCTCTATGAAGACTTAAAATGAACATGATCCTTCTGGTTTAATTGTTATATGGGGTATACATTCTTTTGGGGGAGGGAGCAGCCCCACTATCGTAAAAATTGGCAGGTGGCAGCAGGAAGATTTAAGAAAATAAAAATGAATGCAGGTAAATGTGACTTGAAGACTGAATTATCTTCTTTTTCTGATTGAATGCTATTGTTCTTTATGCATAAAAGATGCAGGTTAACGAATTCAGGTGAAGCTATGTTTTATTGTGCGCAGTGGTGCAGGTTTGGCAAAGAACTGAAGAAAATTTGTTTTAAAAAGTTAATACAGTAAAACCTCAGATAACGCTAAAACTTGGTTCCACAAGTCTTGGTGTTATCCGATTTTTAATGTTATCCGATGCATGCATTGGATAACGTTAAAATCCTATGGGATGCATCAGATAACGTTAAAACTCCATAGAGATACATTGTAACCGGCACAAGCTTTAGCAAATATTATCCGATGCATCCCATAGGATTTAACGTCATGTGATGCAATTCCCCCCCCCCCCGGATTGCTTAACGTTATGCGATTTTAGCATTATCTGATGCAAATGTTATCTGAGGTATTACTGTAATTAAATAAATCAGAACATCATAGAACAATTAATTTGGAAAGAGCCTATGAGACCATCAAGTCCAATCCCCTGCTCAATGTCATGATAACGAATAAATTGTTCCAGGAAGAAATGGGAGGCAGCATTTTTCAAGCCTAATCTAATCTACCTCTCAGAGCCACTCCATATTTCAGAAGTATACAATGTTCTAGACCACGGTTTCTGAACCCTGAGCTTCCAGGTATTCTTCAATTACCAGAAGCTCAAGTCAGCACATCTGTTGATCAGGTGCTTCTGGCAATTGAAGTCCAAGAACACCTGGGGGTTCAAGGTTGATAAACCCTGTTCTAAACTATTTTTAAGTCAATGACAATCAAGCTTAATTTCTCTTCTACCTAGAGTGACTGTTTTGCTCTAATTGCTCTGACTTGCAAAGTCTGATCACTGTCAGGTTACCTTAAAGAAAATATGGTCATTTTAAAAGAACATTAAACTGGCCCCCAAAAGAACATTATCCAAATGTGATGACCTATGGCAAAAGATATTTTGTCAAACACTTTTTTGTAGCTTTGCTATCAGAGCTAAATTTGTTGTTCTGGTCTACAGTTAATGTAATGACAAGGATGTACAAGGAATTTCCTGTGGAAGAGGGTTTCTTGTTTTGTTTTTGGTGGATTTCCAGATGCCCCTAGTCCTCAGTATTCCAGATTGTCCATGTATAAAACCCCATTTGCACACCAGAATCCACTTTTTAATGGACTGCTCCTCCATCTGTCACTGTTAAAAGATGCTGGTGATTTTCTATCATGGATGAGTGATAGTTGATAGGATTCTGCCCATTCTACATCAGCTTCTCCACTTTTGTCGTTATCTTCAGAGCCCCACAAGTTGTTGTGACTATTAAAATCACCTATTATAAACCTACAGGTTTATTTCAAACATTTGATGGTTTGGTGAGGGAAATTTTTGTAAGTGGTGGTTTATAGAGAGATGTCACTTATCAGCACTCCTCCAGCCTCCTTCCCCATAATTAAAACTTTGTTATAACAAAAATAATACGAATAATAGAATTCAATCATTATGAGAGAAGAAGAGAAGAGTATAGAAGCATTTGAGGCCAATGGGATTAAAATCCAGAGGAGGAAATGGGGAATAAGAGAAGATTTAGAATAGAAGGGACAGGCTTTCCCCCCTTCTTCCCTTCCCTAATGGGTGTGACCAGATTGTTGTACAGTCTGGAAGAGGGGAGGGAAATTTCATGTGTTGGTGGGTGGAGGATTATTTTTCACTTATTGGGTTAGGGGTATGTCTCGCTTATTGTAGGTATATTTTTTATTTGTTGTTGATATTTCTCTTTTGTATTCTTACATTATGTGTTGTAAAATTTAAAACAAAATTAAAAGGATGTCACTGTGCAGTCACTGAGCTCAGTTGTTATTATTTCCACATTGTTCTCCTGTGTCACTGCTGTGGACAGTATCTGGAGATCAGCTCTGGCTAACACTGCGCTTCCATATTGCCAGTGACATCGTTCAGCAATTAATCACATTCCAGGAACTTTAGGGCGACGTTGCTTTTTTATCCCTGTGAGTTTCTTGCATGCATAGTAGGTCACATCTACATTTATTGCAGAGTTCCTGAAGCAAGCTTTTTTTTAAACTGAGGATATTTCTTCAGTGTTGACCAATATCACTGTCTGTTTGGGCCCTGAGAAGGGCCATTGGTTAAAATGTATCTTTGTAGCCATTTCTGCTCAAAAAAGGTGCTGGTGGCAGGGAGCATGCAAATTCCTTATTCCAAAAGCTTTACTGGCTGCCAGTCTATTTCTGGGCTCAATTCAAAATGCAAAGTTATTATCGATAAAACTGCATATGGCTTTGACCCAGACTATTTGAAGGATTGAAACGAGCCCTTTAAAATCTTCTGGGGAGGCTCTTCTCTTGGTTCCACCTGCTCCCAAGATCAGAAAATGAAAGGGGGCCTTCTAAGTGGATGAGAAGTATAGTACAGTAATACACCGGATAATGATTGGACCGGATAGCGCTAGAATCGGATAACGATGCAAGATTTTTCCCCCAAAACCCCCGATTGTTTTAGCGTTATCCGAGCCAATTCTATGTGAGGGAGGGGTTGGATTGGGTAGAACATCTACCCAATCCACACACACACACACCCAGCGATGGATCACTGCTACTGAACTAGGGTCAGGCGAAAGGCAAGTGGGTGCCTGCCCTCCCCCCCGACCCTAGTTCAGTAGTAGTGATTGCTGGACGAAGCCTAGCAGCGCATAGGCTAGCTAGCCCGAGTGCCGCTAAGCTTTGTTGACAGCCTTGTCTCACCACCCGACACCACACTGGCCCCATACTGCTTGCTAAGGGGCCAGTGTGGTGCGGGAAACAGGTACCAGCTGGCGTGCAACAAAGCGCACAAGCAGGTGCCTTGTCTCACCACCCGACACGAGCGCTAAGGTTTGTGCCGGGTGGTGAGACGAGGCACCCACTCTTGTGCTTTGTTGCACGCCAGGGGGTACTTGTTTCCCGCAGCGCACTGGCCCCTTACCACTTGCTAAGGGGCAAGGGGTGCCTTGGCCAAAATCCTCTCCCCCTGCATGGGGGAGAGAATTTCGGCTGAGCCACTTCTTCCCCAGGCACGCTATCACAACAGGGATCACACGTCAAGGCAAGGGATCAAAGCAGGGAGTGGCACCCCCCACTTTGATCCCTTGCCTTGGGGCACGACCCCTGTTTGGATAGCATGCCTGGGCAAGGGGTGCCTTGGCCAAAATCCCCTCCCCCTGTGCGGGGGAGGGAATTTCGGCCAAGCCACCTCTTCCCCGGGCACGCTATCACAACAGGGATCGCACGTCAAGGCAAGGGATCAAAGTGGGGGGTGGCACCCCCCACTTTGATCCCTTGCCTTGGCGTGTGACCCCCTCACTAAGAGTCCGGTGGGTTCAGTAGAAGAAAAAGGTGCGCCTTTTCACGCGTGTGCAAATGCCTCTTCTCTGGGCTTTTTTTTTTTTTTAGCGTTGTTCGATGCATGCATTGGACAACGCTAAAAATCAGATCACTTGTCGAACCAAGTCATAACGTTATCCGGTGTTCTACTGTATTTTAAATCTGTTTCCATTGTACAGATTTGATTGCTATGAGCTGCCTTTGATTCCCTACTTGGGGTGGGAGGGGGAAGAGACAGGCAGATAGATGGATGGACAGATAGATAAACAGATAGATGGACCAAGGGACAATGGCCCAAAATCCACTATCTAAGTAATATGATCACCTGACAGTGTTATCATTCTCTGAGATGTGCCCAAATCTGTTCCTATTCCTCATACAGTAGAACCCTGGGTTACGGATGCTTCGGGTAATGGAAAACTCGACATATGGAAAGAAATCCATTGACAATAATGTCTTGGCTTATGAATGTTTTCAGAACTTTTTGTTTTGTTTTCAATGCATTCCTATGGGAAGCTGTGCTTAACTTTATGGAATTTTTAATGCACTCCTATGGGAAACCATGCAATTCATTCCTATGGATGCTTCATGATAAGGAATTTTTGCTATAAGGAAAACATCATGGAATGGATAAATTCTGTAACTCGAAGTTTTACTGTACTTTCAGAAGGTTCCTTCTATGCCTCCCCTTTTTCTATAAACACCACTTAAGATCATTTAATTTATAATTTATTTATAATTCACATTTATATAGCCACCCACTCACCACATATTAGCAACTCAGGGCAGTTTAAAAGATTAATACAAAACTACAGAGTTACAAGACAAAAACAGGAGGCGGGGAAAACTCACAAAAGTTTTTGGCCGGAGTTGGGGAAACCAAGGTGAAGTTAACAAAATGGGACTTCCCACACTGACATAGCTCTTTGTGTGTGCAAAGAAGAAGTAAATACACAACTACAGCAGTGTCGTCTGTGCCCTTTACTATGTACCATGGAAGATGTGGCACTTCCCCAGATGCTACCCACTACTTGGCAAAAAAATAAATAATCTGAGATATTTATTGTACTACGGTGCTTCTAACACAAGCATAGAAAGATCTGATCCAGTTAGGCTTCATAAAGCTGTTGGTGACAACAGCAGTGCTCTTTTTTCTCCCCACCCTGTTTCCCTATGTCTGGATTAGCAGCCAGCATGCTTTGCAAAGTAGAGGACAATGCCGGCCAACTGAAGGCTCCAGCAATGCAAGCATCAGTTTGCCTTGAAATTTCTATCCCTACTTGGGGGATTTGCCACTAATGAAGAGGGAGGTGGTTTAGTCTTATTTCGTGTTTGTGCTATGCCCTCTTCAGGCACATGAACCAACAGGTAGTATCTGATGTGCTCTGGTTGCGATCACTTTCCTAGATTTGGAAAAAAAGCTTCCAATTAACGTAATGGGCAAATGCAGGCACAAATCAGCATGTAGAGCACTTTGCAGTTGTCACCGGTATCTCTTTGTGTTGTTTGGGAGTCCCTCACCATCACATATCCCCAAACACTTGCCCCAAATCCAGCAGATAAGGATGATACTACACCAATGGTGGGCTCAAATTTTTTTTACTTCCACACTGTGGGCGTGGCATGGTGGGCATAGCCAGGGGGAAAGCCCTGTGTTGCACCTGAATTAGGACTACTTTATTTCAAAATATGAATGGGTGGGGCCAGCCAGAATTTTTGCTACCAGTTCTGGTGAACTGGTGTGAACCTGCTGATGCCCACCACTGTATTACACCCAAAATGGGGTTCTAATCTTCTGAAGCCAAAGTACTGCCACTGTGATTAAAATACAGGAGAGATTATATCAGCAGCCATTTAGGCTGACTCTTAGAATACACATAGTTTGCACATAGGAATACTGGAAGCTGCCTCATAAAGCCTAGTATTGACAGTTCCACCTGGTCACCCTTTTGCAAGGCAGGATTGTTCCTTAGCCTTACATGAAGATACCTTACAGTCCCCATCCAAGTCTTAACCAGAACCGACTCCACCTAGCTTCCAATAACAGGTGAGATCAGATACAGTATGGTAATTTTATAGACATTGGGTGTGTTTTGACTTTGTGTTAAGCCAAGGAAGAAACACACACCCTTTGCTTTTGCACACTTCCAGATAAGTGCAGAAGGATATGATATGACAAGCTGTGATGAAATTGGTCACAAGTTATTCAATATGGAGTCTATTTGGTTTTTACACTGTCTTAGAAGGTAGCTTTGCTTCTTTGTAAAGGCCTCATAATACTTTCTGCTGCGCTTATCAAGCAAGTGTGCTTAGTAGAAGCTTCTCAGAAATTCAGACTTATGTTTTGTCTTTTCCTCCAGGGCTGGAATGTTTGCTTTTGTCAACATCCTGAGCCTGGGAACACCAAACATTTGTTATCAGAACCAGTGTGTGTTTATACAATCCCTGGGCCCGGCCTAATTGGCTGTATTTTAATTAGGAGAGCCAAGCTCATGTTCTTTCTTTTAGACACATGGGTTTTGAGATGAGATTCTGGGAGATACACCTCAGAAGGGAGAGAGGGGCTCTAACACTGAGTCCTGACTCCAACCCAAGCTTAGACATGATTATCTAGATTAGTTAGGTTTTTCTTGTATTTCTGGGGGAAGGCCTCAGTGCAGATTTTCCTACCTGTACTTTTTGATTTGTGTTTTTTTTCTGCTGTATTCGTGTATTTTGAACCAACAAATTATTATTATTATTATTATTATTATTATTATTATTATTATTATTATTATTATTATTATTATTATTATTATTATTATTATTATTATTATTATTATTATTATTATTATTATTATTATTATATTTCAATTTCTATACCGCCCTACTTGGCAGAGCCAACTCAGGGCGGTTTACAGCACATATAAAAATTACAGTTACAAGTTCCTAGACACAACATATCAATAAATCATAATAGTCGATATCAACATTACAGAATACCAAAGCATAAATATCATTACAGTAACAAAAAATTCAACAAACAAATGAACTGTTATTTCTACAATATGCTTTGAGAACAATAAACAACTTTTCTTCATCAACAATGTCTGTTCTGTGGAAGAGGGGGTAAGACAAGAGTTTAAGCCTTAAGGCACACGCTACCACACATAACACATATTACTCTCCACAATACTTGCTGGGCTCTGTTAATACAGGGAAGTCCCAGGTTGCTGCAGGGTTTTACAGGACAACATTTAGGCTTCCTGCACTGGGAATCTTAGGGAGTTCCACATAGCTGGCCGGTCTTGGAAGCTCAGAAGGAACAGGGAGAGCCCCAGGGCAAGGGTCAGGTCACACAAGCAGAACAAAAGAGAAGAAGGATATGAAGGCATTTGCCATCACCTGCAAGCATTTTTTTTAAAAAAAAATGCCAGGCTCACTGCTCTTCATTATGGCCATAAAATTCAGTTATTAGCTTGGTCTGATTCAAAAGATAAAAGTATGCTCTAAATTAATTGACCAAACTGATCCTTGATGGGCCACATCAGTAGCTTTCCATATTTAAAATGAATATTTTAGCAAGAGGTTTTCTTCCCCCATTGCCAATTAAAATGCCAATTACAACACTCAACATGCTGCTAGTCATTAATTATGAAATTTATCTGAAAAGGAAAAAGAAAGACTTCTTGTAAAAATGTGTCATCTTACAAAGGGAAAACATTTGAAGGTGGCATGATAGCATCTGATTTTAAATTTCATTGCTCTATAATTCCACCAGAAAGTCTTGATATATTGAGCTGAAGTTGATGGGAAGAGAGATGGGGTTCCTTCCAATCCAGCTTTCCCCTTTCTGTGTAAATGGCTTGGGTCCAGGCTCTTTGGAGGATGGTATCACCCAGTGGTGGGCTCCAACGAATTTTACCACCACACTGTGGGTGTGGTATGGCAGGCATGGCCAGGAGGAAAGTCCTGTGTTGAACACGGATTAGGACTACACTACTTTATTTCAAAACTTGGATTGGCGGGGCCAGCCAGAATTTCTGCTACTGATTCTGGCAAACTGGTGCAAACCTGCTGATGCCCACCACAGGAATCATCCCATATAAACCTACTCAGCTTTTATTTTCTTCTGAAGAGCCCTTTTTCTCATTTCCACACCCTTCCCAAGCCTTCTTAGTGAAGACACTACCTCAAGAAGTCATATTGACCCTCTCCCTGTTGTCCTTCCATGTTCCTGCAAAGAGCCTCTTGTTCAGGCAAGCTTTTAGGCAATAAGTGAAAGTCTAGGGAACATTTTATTCATGAAATGTAGATTTTTAATTTGTCTTATTTTCTTAACGTTTATTTTTTAAACTATATCATTCCCTATTGTATTTTAATTCATTACTATATGATTTGCATTGTTGCGAGTCATCTTGGGTCCCATATGGTTAGAAAGCATATATATACATAGCACAGTTGCAAAACAAAACTTACAGGCACATTTGCTTGTTTGTTTGCTTGTTTGTTTGTTGGGAGAAAGGCAACACACACATATATAATATAACAAACAAACAAATGTGCCTGTAAGTTTTGTTCTGAAACTGTGCTGAGGAGAGAGCTGTGCTTTAATAATTTTCAAACAGATACAAGCAGTGGTGGGCATCAGCAGGTTTGCACCAGTTCTCCAGAACTGGTAGCAGAAATTTCAGCTGGCCCCGCCCATCCAAATTGTGAAATAAAGTAGTCCTAATTTGAGTCCAACACAGGGCTGTCTCCCTGGCCATGCCCACCATACCACGCCCACAGAGAAGGTAGTAAAAAAAATTGAGCTCACCACTGGATACAAGCAGGGCTGGCATAAGATGTTTTGCAGCCTGAGATGGAGCACGAAATTTTGAATCGGGGTATATCACACCTAAAATCAGGTAGATACAATTGGCAGAGTCTAGATACATTTGGCAGAAAACCCCAATAGCTACATCTCCCTGCCTCTGGCAGCAAATATACAATAATTACAATTTATTAAAAAGTAACAATATTGTGCCTTTTCATAACAAACAAACTCCCCACTCGTTTTTCACTTGTTGACCATCTCAAGGCTGCTGAAGTGACTAGTAGGTATAAAATCAGGAATGAGATTATGAGGGAAAGAATTGGAATAGAACCAATCTTAAACTACATACAGAGACAAAAAAATAAAGTGGTTTGCACCTTTGGAGAGAATGTCTTGGGATTCCATACCATACAAACATATGTGGGGGGAAAGAGGACCCAAGAGCATGAGGCAGGCCCAGGGGAAGGTGGAGAGAGAACATCAAAGAAACTTTACAAGAGCACTAAACAACACTGGTGGAGGCAGTGATGGGATGACAAAAATTCTACTACCACGCCATGACGTCACGGACGTCATGGGCGTGGCCAATGTCATGACATCATGACGTCATGGCCGAAGCCGACGTCATGACGTCATGACGTTGTGGGCGAGGCCAAAAATAAAAATAAATAAAAAATAAAAATAAACATACACACACACACACCTCCCTCTCAGCCCACCCACCCAGACACAAATAAATAAATAAATAAAATAAAAACAACCACCCACCCAAAACACAAATAAATTACCCACCCACCCCAAATAAAAACCCCTTGCTTACCTTTCTTGGGACCCGGCACCCCAACTGCGGCCACAGGAGCCACGGGGTGCAGCCGTCGTCCACAGCCGGAGCTTCCTGCACCCCTGTGGCATCCTCCTCAGGCCGGTACCTTTTACCCTGGCTCCGGCCACGGCCAGGGGCGGCAGGCAGCAGTGGCTCTGGCGGTGGCTCCAGCCGCGGCTGCCGAGCCTCCCTAGGCCGTCCCCATGCCGCACCACCGCCACCTGCAGCTTCCTCCTCCGCCAGGCGCCACAGCCAGGCTAAAAAGGGACCAGCCCAAGGAGGAAGCCACAGGGATGCAGGCAGCGGCAGCTCCGGCGGCGGGGGGCAGCGGCTGCAGGCACCCACCCGACAGGTTGAGAACTAGCCAAAGGCGTCTGGGTTCTAGGGTGCCTCCCTTGCATAGATTCCTGTTTTAAGAGAATCTGTAACCAAGTCTAGGTTATTCTTTTCTCTGGTCCTCTCCTTGAATAGAACTCCTGAAACAGTGAGCCACCATTTTTCTTATTTACTATACCAGTGATGGCGAACCTTTTAGATACTGAGTGCCCAAACTGCAACCCAAACCCACTTATTTATCACACAGTGGCAACACAGCAACAGGGGAGGAAGGAAATGTTCCCATTGGGCTTCTGGGCAGAGTGGTGGGGAGAACTTTGTGCTGGGGGGAGGGAGGAAGTGCTCCCATTGGGCTTTTGGGCAGAGGGGTTGGGTGAACTTTGGGCTGGGATGACTGCATGGGTGCCCACAGAGAGAGCTTCAAGTGATACCTCTGGCACACATGCCATAGGTTCAACACCACTGTACTATACTGTGCACATTCAGAATACAGTAAAACCTCGCATAAAGAGCTCCTCACTTAGAGAGTAATTCACGTAAAGAGCAGAATTTTCTCTGAATGGTCGTTTCACTTAACAAATAAAAACAACCAAAAACTCGCTTAACAAATAAATCAGAGTTTGCAATCGCCCCCGGCCAGAAGTCACAACTGGTCATTTACAATGGTGTTTCACTTAAAGAGCAAACTCACTTAAAGAGCAATCCTGTGGAACACATTATGATCTTTAAGCGAGGTACAACTGTACTTAACTCCTTCTTACAATCATACATTCATAGAACTAGCCTACTACATTTTGCACAAATAAGTTCCAAATACTGCTGCTGGATTTAGGTGTCTGTGGATTGAATAGGGTTCAAGGACATATTGCAGGGCAAAACTTGTGATACCCAAGTATTAATTTTTTTGCACCCCCTGGTGGCTTAGCTTAATCAAAGATCTTGCAGTATGTTGAGGCTGATATACAGTACTATACTATACTATAGTATATCAGTATATATAGTATATACTATATACTACTGTTTATTGCCATGAAAAGGCTGGTTAAAAACCCTTGATTTAAGGCATATTTTTGACAGTACAAATCTCACTGTAATGGCCTAATTTTTGTTCTTGTTTTTCATCTTCACAAACATTGTCATAAATTTCAAGGCTGTAGATGAGAAGGTTGAACCAGCAGCAGAAGAAAATCGCATGAGCTGAAGCCAATAGATGGAAATACTGGCTAAATGAACACATTGGGATTCATCTTCATGCAGTTTATTAAAATTATTGTGAATCTGATTAGTTTCATCTCTTACGTTTAGCCATGCATTTAAGAAAGCATTTATGAAAGCAGGCCTTTGGTTAGATAGCAGCACATAGCCTATTTTAAAGTGTGGATTTATTTTGCCACATCCCTTCTTTTTTTCCTTGGGATGACAGCAGCCTAACATTAAGCAAATTTTCTCGGAGCAATTTTAATGTCTTCTGGCAAGCCACTACATTTAAGAGATGAAGCTCTAAAGCTGTGTTCTTCAAGCTTCTTCTCTCTGAAATAACCCCACTGGGAAACAGTTTTTCAAGCCCTATAGCCTATGTTTTGTCTCCCGCCCCAATAGTCTTTCCGCACCCTGGTGTGGTTGGAGAAGGCTTCAAAAGGTAGGGAAAATACTGTTCATTTATGAAGGAGAAATGGTAGCTGGAAAGAGCTTTAACATCCGCAATTGCTTTTTAATCAGTTACACATAGGAGTGTTGATTTGGGGATTCTGTCTTCTCTTTTGATCTGCTTCGTGGATTCTTTTTGAACTTCAGTTGCTGCTAGTTTGAAGCCTTATTTCATGATTGCCACATCTTCTCTTTCCTAACTTCCAGAGAGGTAAATGGAGAAGAGAGACTTCTTTAAAGTTCCATTTAAGATCTGGCCCTGGCCCTTTTGAAGTTAGCAGCGCACACATTCTTTTCAGTGGCTAAAAATCATAAACCCTCTTCTAGTTGGTTATGCATGAAACCATGTAAATCCTGCACTACTAAAGGATCTTAACAGGTATTGTACAAGAACCTCCATTTTACATTTTGGAAAATTCTTGGACAACGGATGAAGTGCTGCAGAACAGGAGACGAAAGTTCTAGGAATAAACCAATAAGCAGTCAGTCTATGAACATGGAGGAAGCAGAAAGTTACAATCACAAAAGACAAAGCAAGGCTAAAAGGAAGTCAGACAGAATAATAGTGATTAAACTGTAACAAGTTATTATGTTCTGCTTTGGCTAGACCTTGCATGGAATCTCATGTTTCACTCTTCAAAGAAAGATATCAACAAAGTGAGAAGATTGTGATGAAAAAGGTAAAAGGTATATTTACCTCTATGAGGAAAAATTGAAGGGCCTTGATATGTTTGCTCGGAACTAGTTAGCCAAGACATGAAAAATAATTGGAGTGTTTTCGACAACTCCCAGAATCCTACTGGCCATGCTGCGATGGCTCAGTAGTTAAGAAGCTAGCTTGCCTTGTTAGCTGGAAGGCCGGCAAGTCAGCAGTTCAAGACCTGGGTACCACATGATGGACTGAGAGCCTGTCTATGTACCAGCTCTTGGGGACATGAAAGGAGTCTCTCATTCAGGCATCCCCTCAGAAGAGTATCTCCAGCAAAAATCCGTTCAATACACAACAATTTATGACACAAAATTATTATTATAGTGGCCATGCTAGCTATGGGACTCCAGGGAGAACACTTCAGAAGCAAATGTTCTATGGTTTAGCCTAGAAAAAAGGCAATTAGATGTAATGGCAACATCATTGCAAACAGATATCAAAGTACTGATATCAAGCTGATGAAACAAATGTATCTTCTGTTCTTCTGGAAGGCAGGGCTCAGACATAAAGGATGATACTGACTATGCATGAATTTAATTTAATGCCAAATTACATTCAGTGAGCAAATCCAATGAATACAAACAAAATAAAGTCTCTTGAGAGAAATATTCTGATTGATCATAGAATCACTGTGTTGGAAGGGGCCTTTTAGACAATCGAGTCCGACCCCATGGTCAATGCAGGAATACAATTCAAAGTAGATATAACAGATGGTTGATGTTTATGTCATATTAGCCAAAATAATACATTATGCACATTTTTCAGTTTCCAAGAACAAACAAGGAAAACTTTATGAGGGCAGGCAACAGGACTTCTCATTAATTGCTCTGTTTTACTTGGACTTATAAATACAATGCTAGCTAGAACTCATATGTTTTACTGTCAGTGATTTAGTGTATGTTTCTAGAATTCTTAAATAGCATAGGTGGCTACAGCCCTGTTGCACAGGTCCATTGAACTGGCAGGGATTTGGTGAGTCAAGTTTTCTGAAAGTTCCATCATCTATACGGGTTATAGCTGAACTACACAAAGAGCCAGGATTCTAGTCACTTATTTATTTATTTATTTATTTAAATGTATATTCCACCCTACTCGACAGGCGACTCAGGGAGGATCACAACCGACATACAATACACAGTTAAAAACTCTAAAAAAACCAAACTAAAAGATTAAAAACCATTTAAAACAACCTCTCATTCCTTTAACTAAAGGAATAAGTGGGATAAGAGGGTAAGTGTAAGATGTTAAATAAGCCAGCAGGGAGGGGGTCAATGAACCATCATAGCCCCACACCATTCCCTCCAACCAAGTTTTCATACCCTTCCTGAAAGCCAATAGCTCCATCTGGAGGCGCAACTCCAAAAGCAGGCGGTTCCAGAGTCGGAGCGAACACGGAGAAGGCCCTTATTCTAGTGCCAGAGAGTCGAGCCTGTCTGGCAGATGGCACAGCTAAGGCACCTTTCGGGTCCGCTCTGGTGGGACGGACAGATACCCTTATCCTACTTATGAATTCTAGGAACATGTATTTAAAAACAGGGTTCTGGTACCATATTGAGACAGTATACAGGTACAGCAGCCTCTCCATTAGATCATTGCTTTCACATGCTGAAAACTGTTGCAAGAGTGCTACATGCTTAAGTGACAGGAGAATAGGACTAAAATCTCTTTCGTTATGCTTCTTGCATTAGCTAATCAAACAATCAGTAGTTAAAGCAAAGTCAGGAATGATACTTTGCCAAACAAATTAGCAGCAGGAATTATTTCTAGCCTCCCCCATCAAGTCCATTATAAGTTACAATATTTAAAATTGTTTACTTTCAAATTTCTTACAAGTGATGAAATAGCTACATTTAGTTCCTTTAAAAAATAAGAGCAGCAACATAAGCCAGCTCTTGAACTAAATCAAGGATTCTCAACCTGTGGCCCACAGGCCAGATGCATCCCATGGCACTATTTCATGTGGGCCCCCACCACCTACACCACACAGGAAGTGCCATGTGGTGGAGGAAGGGCAAAATGGCCATGTCTGAAGGAACATGACCCAGTCCCTGGCTTAAAAAGGTTGACAACACCGGAATGAGATGATTTCCATGTACTCCATTTAGCCAGAGAAAGAGAGTATACATTCTATGACAATAAAAGTAACTAAAACACTACCGTTACAGGGCAAAAAGGTCATCAATAGGGCTAGGGCTGCAGTGGCTCTGTGGTTAGGACGCTCACCTTGTCAGCTGGAAGGCTGGCAAGTCAGCAGCTCGAGACCCAGGTACTGCATGATGGATTGAGCTCCTGTCTCTGTTCCCAGCTGTTGGGGACATGAAAGGAGCCTTATTGAGGTGTCTCGTGAGCAGAGTTTCTCCAGCAAAAATCCTTTCAACCCAGAATAATTTCTGACATGAAATAACAACAACAAAAACAAAAAGCAACAACCATCATCATCATCATCAACAACAACAACAACAACAACAACAGGGCTGCCACATCACTGGTTTAATAGTGTTCCCCCTGTATTTTAGAATGCAACCTAGTGCCCATTTGGGCATCATCTAGCACAGACTCCCATTAGGCAGAAAACTCTAATCTTAAAAGAATGATAGATAATAAACAAGAGCTATTGTCAATTCTTTACGCTACTGTTTATGAGAGGCAATCCATGTGATTAACCAATTAATGAAGCCATCCACAGGGGAAATGTTTGCATGTAACCTGTTTACAGCATAAATAAATAAATAAGGACTCTGGCAATTTCCATTGCCAAAATAGCTGTTGTCATTCACAAGGACCAGAATTATTAAAGGATTATTGGAGAACAGATGAAGACTCATAGCTTCTGAACTGCTAAGGGTACCTAGTTTCCATTCTCATTCTTCTTTAAATTCTGACAATGATTTCCTCCTTCCACCCTGACTCAGCCTTCCCATCCAAATCTCTGTGACCAAGAAACAGAAGAAAATATTTAATCATTCCTTATATCTGCAATCATCACCTCTAGCAAAGTCTCCTGCCTTATTAACACCACCTTCTTCTGCCTCCTCACCCTTCCCCTTTATTTGTCTTCTGTTACTTCTCTCTGCTACTTTTTCTTACATTTGACAAGCAATAGAGCAGTGAATTGAGATGAAAAGTTATCAGCCTAATACAGTCCTTCCTCAATAACCGAAGCAAATCAATGCTTGCAGAATTGGGACAGAGTAATAGCTATCAGCGTACCCAATGCCAAAAAAATAAATAAATCAGGCTTCCCCTCATGTAGTGACTGGAACATGCATCAAACGCATCTAACATGAGCTTTATATTCTAGCTGGTTTTTTAAACAATTCCAGAATACCATGGTTTTCATATGGATTTGTAAGCTTCAGGACTAACCAGAGACATCTTGTTGCCTGAAACGGAGCAGCAAATGTGTCCTTCTCCAACAAGCTGGAAAGTTTACAATTTCCTTTTATGACACCTATGTCCTGCCACACTGAGATAGGTAACCTTCTAGTTTCTCCTTCAACAGTTGTCTATCATCCATGTCTTGCATGCCACAGGCTGGGAGCAAGCTCAATTTATGCTTCATCTCTTATATATATTATTTAATCTGTTATCTCATATATCCCCATGCAGTTCAAAGTCCCCACTCAGATGCCATTCCTTTCTCATAAGCAAGGCTGCCACTCACTTGGAGAGCATTCTTTACAATGACCATGATAATACATGGGTACAGGGTAGTAATTGCATTGTGAAATGAACCTTTAATTGTCAGTGGGACCAGTAATCAATAATTAAATAAGGAGTGAAGATGAGTAACCCAATTAGGCAAATTGGTTTCGCGGCTGGTTGAGAATATCGATGGCTCAATTTTCAGGTGAAAAGTGAATGTGCAGCAGGAAGGAAAAAGATGATTGGAGATGTTTTTGAAAATATTGTTCACAATGTACCAGGGGTTTCTAAGAGCATCTACAGCAAATCATGCATTCCTCTAGCTGACCACTTTGTCTGAAACAGCTGCTTCTCCCATGGTTTCATATCTGCTTCTTCTCTTCTTCTTCTTCTCTGGTTCCTCTTCTACCCCATCAGGTGTCGAGGGAGATGCAAGGTTCTTTGCTCTGGCACTTCTAGCGGCCTCCACCAGTGTTGTTGTTGTTGTTGTTGTTGTTGTTGTTGTTGTTGTTGTTGTTGTTGTTGTTGTTGTTGTTGTTGTTGTTGTTGTTGTTGTTGTTGTTGTTGATTTGATTTGTATACTGCCCTACTCGGTAAAAACTTCTTCAGACAAGGAGTAAAATTTACAGGCATGGTTTATATACACCAAATGCAGGGGTTAAAGGGAGAAGGGTTTGCTCAAGCAGAATGACAGACAAGCAAGCATAACAATACAGCTTCCTACAGCTATCAGTAACAATAGATTATTCAGATTAGTTTTAATTGTCTCCCTTTCAATCTCAAAGGTATGAAGTAAAGCCCTATCTGGTTTCTGATTTAACCTCTCACTTGTTTACTGCCACCTGGCCATTTCCTGTTCTGCTCATATTTAGAAATAGTGAAATTCTAGAAGATGACTGTTGCAACCACAGAGAGATGCTTATGTGATTATTTGGGGGCATGGGGAGTGGACAGGCCATATTCTGTCACATTCTGTCACCCTAAGCATGAAGCCTACGTGCTCAATTTAGCCTCCTGGGACTAGGAGTTCACAAAAAAGGTTCCTCAAGATCCCAAGCAGATTTTCAGACAAAATCCTTTAACTAGAGAAACCAGGCCTTACAACTGGAAACTCATGAGTGCCCCATCACTGTGCTACATACAGAACTGAGAAAACTTTCAAACCAGTGACCTTAGTTGCTGGAGGTTTTTGGAATTTCTAGCACCAAAAAGTAACTTTTTCATCCACTGGCTGCAGATTCTTTTACTAGTTGGTAAGGGGAAAGTTAAGTTTGAGACATATGGAGTCAGGATAGGACAACAGAGCCAGAGTCTACATTTCATATAATATGTCTTGCAAGATCAAATCACATTAGGGATCCAGAAGTACGCCTCAGTAATCATACTTGCAAATAAAGTCCACATTTACCTAACCATGACCAACCACAAAACAAAGCATACTAATTTGGAAGCTACCAGAGATGTGAACAATCCATGCTGTAACAACCATTTTTTTCAGTATATAAGGAACTTGTACCTCCAACAGTGTACTATGTATAGTGCACAGCTGGACCATCAGACTCAGCCACCAGGCCAGAGTTTATAAGTAATCCATCACTGATAACTAGTTATTTATAAATAGCTGTTTTTTGGCAGTAACCAAGGTACATGCCATACAGAGAAATGAAAGCCTGAATTCATTGCCTCATTAAGGTTTACAAGTGATAGAGTAAAGTGTACGTGAAGATTGGTTTTTACTGCATAAATACAGATTTCTTTAAGATCTGAGATTCATAGGAAATTATGGCCTTAATACATTCCACATAGTAGAAATCTTTGCTAAGCAGAGACAGTCCTTTGGGAAAATTCCTGGCACAATTCCCATAACAAACAATTGCTGAGTGTGACGTTTATATGTCTGCATTTCCTGAAAGTATTTTTAGGATCTTCCATAAACAAAAGTACATCAGATGTCTGCCTTTGTAGGTGCAATTTCCTTTTCCAGCTTGACAGCTTTGACTTGAGGCTGTTAGCATCATGGGAACAACATCAGCATGATGATAATACAAAAACTGAAGTTTATATTTTTAGTCCTATGCTGCCTCAATAATTGAATCAAACAGGATTAGCAGCCTGAATGTTAAAATAACAACTTTAATTTGAAAACACACAAAACACTTGAGAGTATAGGTGAAATTATATTTCCTAAACTGTTGTTGCTATGTGCTGTCAAGTCAGTAGCCATTAAAGCTCCCTTGCTCGAAAGCTAGTCATAGCCAACTCTAGGGGTCAGTGCTCATCTCCGTTTACAGCCAAAGAGCCGGCGATGTCTGTATTCATGTGGCAGGCATGACTAGACACCGTAGTGCACAAAATGTTGTTAACTTTCCTGCTGAAGCAGTAACTATTCATCTAGTTGCAATGTCTTGTTTTCGAATTGCTAGATTGGCAGGAGTAGAAGCAGCTTACAACAAACTTAATAGGGCTTTGAGCATAAGTGAGGGGGGTACACAGAAAGAACCTCCTCAAAGATTGTGATATTCTTGAACCACAATGAGGCATACCCTGGTAAGGGCAACTTTGTTTTGCCGGCTAATTTTTCTCACACTAAGTCAGGTGAAGGGAACTACAGAATGAACTCACCAAAGGGTGCCTTAATTTTGGCAATTTCATGTCTGGCCTAGACACAGAGGAGGAGGAGGAGGAGGACGCAGCAGCCTGCTGCTCCTGCTGCTGCTGCTGCTGCTGCATAAGTGGAATATTTAAGGAATGGTTTCACCAGTTCCAGTTTCCCAGTAAGTTTCCATGACTGAGAGTAAATTTGAACCCAAGCCTCCTGAGTCATAGTTCATCACTCTATCCTGACTACACCACACTGGGTATCTTTTCCTAAACTACCCATATCATATTTTTAAATGCTCTTGGCCCCATTCCTACAAGTGACAAGTTGAATGGACAATGCTCCAGTTTAGTGTAGGAAGAGAACTCTGACCATTTATGCCATTTTTGAAGTATCAAAAGAACAAACAGGCAATTCTACCAGAGACTGCGCTCTAGTTCTGAAGTTTCAGCCATAAGCTTCTAATTCAGGGGTGCCCAAACTATGGCCCGGGGGCCAGATCCGGGCCCCAATGCCCATTTATCCAGCCCACAAAAGCCCTTGTCACTCCTGGAAGCAGAAGTAAAATGTGCCCATATGGGAGTATTTTACTTCCAGAAGCAATGAGGGCTTTGCAGGCTGGATGAACTGGTGTCGGGGCCTGGACCCAGCCCCCTGGGTCGTAGTGACCAGCCCCATGGACCACGTGACCGGCCCATGGCCAAAAAAAGTTTGGGCACCCCTACTCTAATTCCCTCTATTTCCAGACCAAAGATTATCATTTCAAATTCTCTGTGGGGATGGGGTGATTTAATATCAACCAGATCTACATGGAATGAATCTGCTGGTTTTGATTTTGCTCATTTTCTCATTTCTCCAGTCTTAGATCCATTTCATCCAACTTCTTTATAATCATCTCCTATGCCCACGTACACATTAATACACATGTAACAGAAGGAACCTGCCTCTTGGTTAGGCCCCAACATTCTTCTGGATTGTACTTCTTGGCTGGGCAACCCAGGGACGGATTTGTATAGAAAAGGTAGCATTAGGCCAAATAACCACTCCAGTTTCTTCAAGAAATATATTGAAAGCATTGGAAAATACAGGATACAGTCCATCTTAAGAACAGCAAGCATTTCAAAGCAGAAATATAAACCATTACAGGTTCCAGGGAAAGCACTCCGGGGCTATAGCGGCCAACCGTCACGGATTCTCCGGGACAGTCCCGATTTGAGAGGGGGAATCCCGAGTTACCATTTTTAGGAAAATGGTCACGGAATTCCCCCATGACGTCCCGGCTGTCCCGATTTCTCTTCGGCAGCAGGCATTAAAAAAAAAAGGAGCAAAAAATGGCTCCAATAAACTGTGCATGCGCAGAAACTCAATCTGATGCATTGCGCATGCATCAGATTGAGTTTCTGCGCATGCACAGTTTATTGGAAAATAAGCCACCCATGTGCCGATTTTCGGGGGGCTCTAAAAATATAAGGCACCCCCCGAAAATAAGCCATGTGTTATGAAAACACAGCCACCCCACTGCCTGCTCGGACACAGAGAATAATACACCCCCCCCCCCAACTCTGCTTACCTTCAAGCTCTGCTTTTTTTCTCTCCCGACGAACAGCTGATCAGACTAAAGAGGCTTTTTTTAAAACTACAACAAGGGGGAGAAATTCAGCGATTTGATTGGCTCTCTATGTCAGCTGACATAGGGATCCAATCAAATCGCTGAATAGGTGTTTCCCCTATTCAGCAATGTGATTGGCTCTCTATGTCAGCTGACATAGAGATCCAATCAAATCGCTGAATTTTTTCTCCCCCTTCCTTGTTTCCCTGCCTACTGTAGTTTTAAAAAAAGCCTCCGAGTGAGTCTGATCATCAGCTGTTCGTCGGGAGAGAAAATAAGCAGAGCTTGAAGGTAAGCAGAGTTGGGGGGTGTTATTCTCTGTGTCCGAGCATGCAGTATATAGAAATATAAGCCACCCCCCGAAAAGAAGCCATCAGGCCATTTTTTGCCATTTTTTGGGGGGGGAAAAGAATAAAAGCCATGGCTTATAATAGAGGAAACAGTATTGGTCCAATACTGTTTCCCCTATTATAAGCCATGGCTTTTATATTCTTTTTCCTCCCAAAAATGGCAAAAAATGTCTGCTGACTATTGGAGCCATTTTTTGCTCCTTTATTTTTTTGGCCCCGCCCATGACGTCGTGACGTTGGCCCCGCCCATGACGTCGTGACGTTGGCCCCGCCCCACTGTCCCGGACTCAGTTTTGTAAGGTGTTGGACGCCTTATCCGGGGCCCCTCCTTCCACCAGTCTCACATATTTCAGAATGGCCACACAGCCTTCCAGAGAAGCCTGTGTGTGTTTGCGTCACTGGGTTACACCTCTGGCCCTCTTCCTTAGGGATTCCACCCTATGATCTTACAGCAAGGCCTGCCAGTCACACATTCAGTTTCATTTCATTAAAACCATGAGGCAAGGATGTTTGCATATTTTCTTCCTCCAACAGATCTAGAATCACCATTTTAAAAGTACTAAAACACATTTAAGTGGGTAACAAGGCTAACATAAAAAGCACTGTTTTAAAATGGGCCACTTTCTGTGACAACACATTTTTATGTGCATTTCTCCTAATATAAATATTTTTGTAGACAGTTTTGCAAAACACTTTCCCCAATGTAATATTATTTTACTTGGCTTTTTTAACTGATATATGTATGTGTTCAGGTATGTGGATACCCAGTGTGCTGGAATGGATAGAGTAATGGACTAGGACTCAGAAGACCTGGGTTTGATTTACCATGGTATCACTCTCAGTTGGTTCTAACCTGATGGCACTTAATAACAACAGCAATGCATGCAAATTTATTTATTTATGGTTGAAAACAATGCATTGAAAAAAGCTAAGAAGCTTAAATACCAGTGATGACTACTTTCCCATTGAACCTGCTGAGCTGGGAGCTATGCATTTGGCACATTCTCCTTCAACTGCAAAAGCAAACAAAATTATCCCCATCCTGGGGGGGGGGGGAGGAACTGCCTCTGTAAGAAAGAAAGGATATTTCCCAAAAGAATGACACTGATAATGTCTGACTAGGTGAAATGAGCACGAACACAGGGCAAAGTGGTAGCTGGATAATGAAGAGAGAAAAGGTAGCTGAGGAGACTGGAGACACCGTTGGGATTTGCTGGTAATCGAGAGATGTCTTAAATCAGAAAGTCCTCTTTGGGTGCTTACGCGCCACTGCATCTTCAAGGCAAAAGGAGGGCAGGCAGATTGCTTGGCCTAAGGCAAAGCAAAATCTCATTCTGATGATGGAAGAAATGACAGCAGCAAATGTCTCTTGCACATTTGAAGGAAGAGTGGATGCCCTCGCGTTCCCACAGACACCCGCCGATCAAGAGCAACAAGGTTTCAAGCCACTACAAATACAGAAGAAGGATTATTAGCTGTCAGAGGAAAAAATGAAAGGCCAAAGACATGTTCTTCTGAAGCATTGGGGTGGGGAGACCCGAAAATTCATTATTGGGAAGTGTGCTAAAAGCATTACCTTGGACAGAAAGCTACATCATTTTGCAACATTTATCCAAAAGTCACTAGCATCATAATGTTCTAAGTTGATGAGCAGACTTTTAAAGTATCTACTAGCAATACACCCTGTGAGGTGTTATCATATACAAGCAGATAGTACTGCTCATATGCAAACAGATAGTTCAATACTGCAGCAAGAAGATAGTTCAGCACTGTGTCCTGTTCACAGATGTAGCTCCAGACATACGGCAGGTGTGCCCTTGCAAAACATTGCCTCATACGAGCCGTGAGCCCTTACATGTTCTCACAAATACAACTTGCCCAAAGTGCTAACTGAACATTGAGAAGACTCCCTGAGGCTGGCTAGCTGGTTTCGTGTATAGCATGTTTCTGTCAATCAGTTTTAATGCAGTAGACACAGTTTTCATCCCTCACATTAACTTCACAACAGTCCTGTATGATCAGCAAGATCAGAGCTTTGGAAAGCTGCCTTCCTAGATTGCAATACTCAACATCTGCCAGCCAGCTCAACTACTGACCGTACAAGCTGGAAGATTCCAGGTGATGTGGAAGGGGGAAAAATGTAACTTTTCCTAGCTCTGGTTCTGAGCAGGGAAACATGACCAGCTCACGATTTATTTATTTTTGACACAGTGGGAGTCTCAATCTCCCATGTCCTCAAAAAGCATTCAAATTCTTACTTCTCGTGGCCTGAAGATTAATACCAATGTAACAGAGTAAATTCTCTTTCATAGATTGTATCACAAAGGTATTACATACAGCCTTTAAAGGGGGGATACAGATGTTTTTCCAGAAATGCAAAATACTGTACTGCCATATATTTCAGACTAAAGGATATGGTGTTATGACTGCTAAAATTATATAATCAAACTGCCCTAAATGTTGCAGCTATCCCTTCCACCAATTCAGTAGCAGAAGACTATGGTTGCCATGGAAATAATTAGTCCCTTGGTAGGTCTATGAGTGCTATTAAAATCAATGAAGTTGCCAAACTCAGATAAGCTGAGAGCTCCTGGCGCCAAACAAAACAGCTCTTTCTGAGCTTGGAGAAGACATTGTTTCATTATGGGTGGAGAGGATCCACTAATACTGTGTATACTCAAGTATAAGTCTAGTTTTTAGCTCCCAAAATGAAGTCCAAAAAAAGGACTCGACTTATACTTGGGTCAACAACCCAAAACGAAGTGGTATAAATTCAAGCATACATTTTTAAAAAGCACTAAAAAACTCAAAAACAAACCCACACAAATGTCTAAATTAATCAATTTACCATATTTTCATGTATTTTAATTATTGAAACTCACTAGCAGCTGCTGCATTTTCCACCCCCGACTTATACTTGGGTAAATCTACTTCCTTAGTTTTAGGGGTCTAAATTAGGTAGCTCGGCTTATATTTGGAATGACTTATAGCCGACTATATACAGCATCTGCCTTAGTTTGTTCGCATGCTAGGTCCTCTTGAGCTGTTTGTCCTGCTAAACAGGTTTTTTTTAAAAAAATGTGCCATCACTTCTTCTCTGCTTGATCAGGATAGTGCAAATCATCTTGTGAAACACACACTGGACAGATGGTCTCTTTTTGCCATCAAATTAAGTGGCCTTTGGATCTGTTCCAAATCTGAAAGTCCATATGAGAATTCCAGGGTATTCTAACATGGAACAGATGGTCCTAATAACAGCCCAGAGCAAATCCTGAGTAGATACAGCAAAAAGGAAATATGGGGGTAGGGGGGTGGGGGTTTGTGATAGTAAAACTTATGTCTTTTCGGGCATATTGCAAAGAAAGCATACAAGATCTCCCTTAAATGAGATCTTGGATTTACCAGGACTCTCATCTGCATTCCTGCCTCTCTGCCCACCTACCTGTCTGCTGTCTGTCTATTATGAAACTGTTTAGTTCCAAAATGCTTTAGCACTATACTACAAATGAATATATGGTGAATTGGATTAGCTGATTTCAAATATTTTATAGTTAAATATGTTTTTACTGTCTTATGAAAACTGTATGGTCCTTTAGGTACTACTTTGTAGTGGAAAGGCATGAATGAAGGAATGAACAAATAAACAAACAAACAAAAAGTGGCCACCACTTGAAGCTTGAAGCTCCATCACCTTCACGCTTGCAAACATCCTGAAAACTTTGACTGTTATTGATTACAATGCTTCCATCTGCTCTTTTGGCTGTTGCTATTGTGGTAAGACTTGGCAAGTGCCAAGCTCTAAACTCTGTGCTAAAATGACAGATACAAAGCTATGCAAAAATAAATAAATAAATAACCCTTGGTTTGTGAAAAAAGAAAAGGACAGAGCAACTAATGGAGAGAAAAATGACACAAAGCAAGATGAGAAAAATTGTTCAGTATTTTCAATGTAAATCCAGTTACTCAAAGCAGGAAAAATGCTAAGTCTGAAAGATCCCCGTTCCTTTAACAGAAAGTCAAGGACTCTAATCCAGAGTTAACTATGCATGAAATAACAGGGGATGGTGCCACATTTATCTTGCCCATGGCAAGTTAGGTCAAAATACGTATTCTGAACTACAAACAGCACCATGAATATTTCATGTTTGGATTGCATCATGAACCCAATGAGTACACCTACATCCAGTCAGGAGATGAAAAAAGGATTGGTTGTATTTACCTTTCCTTATTTTTTAAAAAAGTTCAATTTTTATTTTGCAAGACAGGCAACAGGATGTAATGCAATTGCCTTGGAAACCACTATATTTTTTAGACCTGTGGAGTGCTTGGGCAAATTTGGAGAAAACAAATGTGCACAAAACCATGCATTCATTTGAAAAATATGCACCAGTAGCAATTGTTGAACTTTGAAAAAAGCTTACAAACAATATGCATGCCCCCAAATCAGGCTTCCAAATCTAGGAGGAAAACTCATGAGCTGGACTAGTTTGAAAATTTAAACCAATACTCCACAACAGAAGCTATTTAGTCCCCATTCCAGCCTATTACCCCAATGGTTCAGCTGCCTCCCCCCCCCCAGCCCCACTCCATATACTTGCTCAAGGGGACTTTCAGGTGAATCCAAGGTTTTGCGTGTGTGTGTGTGTGTGTGCATCTCTTTTGGAACGACTGACAAAGAGCATCCTCTGCCATGGTCAGCGACAAACATCCCAGCATCTCTTATTATCCAGCCATTCAACTGTACGCTACTTCCTGTTATTTATTCATCGGAAGTGCCATGGCATGCAGCTTGTCACTCCAAATGTATTGTTAAAGTGCTGCCTGATGCACTGTGTTATGCAGCAGATATGTTCTGAAATAGACTTTAGACTGTCAGCATAATCCTTTGTGTGAAACTCAAATAAAATGGTACCAACCTTGGATCAAGGTGGCTTAAGGAACTTATGCAGTTTTAATGCCTTTGCCATGTCCTATTTGTATTTACTGAGCCTTTCACATGAGGAACCAGTAGGATCTTTTCTTCATATACGCACATAATCCCCCCCTCCTCCTTGTCGTCAGAGTCAAATGTACATACAGAGCGAAGATGTACATTTTCTCCTGCAGATGTTTAATTCTTCTTTATATTCCCACCCCCTCCTTCTCGATGATCTTCTATGCCACGCTTTTTGGAGTTGGTTCAGTGCTTTTCATCTTTTGGCTTTAAAAAGCATAATGGCTTCCCTGCTGTTCTGAGCACTTTGAGTCCACTGGTTGCTGCTTTGTTTAATGCTGGGTATGTTATCATTTGCTTTTGTGACTTGTAAGCCATTGTACGGCCAGACATCTACATACCCAATACCTGGCTTGTCTGGGGCAAGTAGGACATCCACAGGGATGGATGGGCAGCACAGGCATCTTCTTCTACATTTCCTTTATCAGATGTTTGAAGAACATAAGTAAGAACACAACACTCTGACATGTTCTGTATCCTTTTACAAGCAATGCCTCCTCTCATTTAAATGCTCTAGGCCAGTGATGGCTAGCCTTGGCACTCCAGCTTTTCTGGAACTTCAATTCCCAGAAGCCCTGATAACAGGAGTGCTGACTTGGACTTCTGGTAATTGAAGTCCAAGAACAGCTGGAGTGCCAAGGTTAGCCACCAGTGCTCTAGGCAAATCAGAAAAGTCATCAGTCACAAATAATGGATACTTAGTAAGACAAGTCAGTATCTATGGATTGCCTACATTGGAGAAAGTGTCCTTATTTGTTCCAGAAATACAATGGCTGGCTAAGCTTCAAGAAAAAAAATCAGCATCTTGTTTTTATTGACACTCCTCTCATAAAGGTAAAGGTCACCCTTGCTCGAAGCCAGTCGTATCCAACTCTAGGGTTCAGTGCTCATCTCTGTTTCAAAGATGAAGAGCCAGCGCTGTCTGCTTCTGCAGACGTTTCCATGATCATGTGGCAGGCACAGCTAGATACCAGAGTGCACGGAACACTGTTTACCTTCCCACTGAAGTGGTTCCTATTTATCTACTTTCAATTTCTTGCTTTCCAACTGCTAGGTTGGCAGGAGCTGGGACAAAGAGAGGAGCTCATTCCATCCTGCAGTACTCAGGAATCAAACTGCTGACTTCCCACCTTCCAGTCAGCTTCTTAGCCACTTCAGCCACTGCAGCCCCTCTCATAACACATAATAAACCATGCAATTTCAATACAAAAAATACCTTTAGTCATCATCAGCATCATCAGCATCTCCATGGAACAGTACCTTGACATGGTGGAGGGGCTTGCATGTTCCAAGAACCAGACTAAATCTGTTCTACAACCCATTGAATATGGTGAGCAAACATAATTATAATTCCACGCTGGCTCAGTCATCTGACAGATTAACAAATATTGGAATGGATGCCATGGCTCCTGGGCATGAAGTCATCACAAGTGGAAAGCCTAACAGAGAAAGCACTCTGAAGTTTTGGAAAAGTTTGTGGGAAAACAGTAAAGAGCATAATGAAAATGCAATATGGATCAAGCAGGGTGAAAATCTTGCAAAAATGAAAAATTTTCAGATAACAAAAGAATCCATACAAGAATAGGTAAAGAAGATCAAAAACTGGAGTGGTCCTGGTTTAGATGAACCCAGTGGAATCTGGCTAAAAACACTAATAAACTTACATGCAAAATTAGCAAACCAGATGAATCAGGTTTTGGGGAAAACCAGAAGATGAAAAATGTTTAACAACTGGAAGGACACTTCTAATTCAGAAGGATGAAGAAAAGAGAAATGACGCTGGAAACTACAGACCAAATACTTATCTACCAACAATGTACAAATTACAGGCATAATTGCTGTTTTGTTTTTGTTTGTTTTTTTCTCCTGATTGTAAACCGCCCTGAGTCGCCATGGCGAGTTGGCGGTGATATAAATCTAAATAAATAAATAAATAAATAATTGCAAGCCAGATATATGGACATTTGAAAAACAACAATTTGTTGCCTGTAGAGCAGAAAGGGTGCTGCAAAAACTCAAGAGGAACTAAAGATCAGCTATTAATTGACAAATTGGTTTTGAAAAATTCAAAGAAAAGTTGAACAAATTTGTTTATGGCTTGGATCAACTATAAAAAGGCATTTGATTCAGTGCCACATAGCTGGATTGAGAAATGCCTTGACATTTTCAGAATTAGCAACCATTTTCAAAGATTCAGGAAGATGTCAATGAAGTTATGGTGAGTAAAGTTAATGGCCTGTGGAGAAGAATTTGGTGAAGTTGAAATTAAACATGGAATTTTTCAAGGTGACTCATTATCACCTTTGCTATTTGTGTTATCAATGGCACTGCTGACAACTATTCTAACTGTTCTATTCTATTTTTCATTCCTCAGCTCAATGCCAT
Organism: Furcifer pardalis; assembly: GCA_030440675.1. Lineage (NCBI taxonomy): Eukaryota > Metazoa > Chordata > Lepidosauria > Squamata > Chamaeleonidae > Furcifer > Furcifer pardalis. The sequence goes on along the minus strand of CP126892.1, from coordinate 3,225,036 downwards.
ATTTGAATATGGTTTGCCAAATTTTCATAATTTGATCATGTTTTATTTTTCCTCTGTATATCTGGCCTTACTAGTTATTTTTTCCATCAGAAGAGTTTGCCAAATTCTGTTGAGAAACCTTTGTGCATTTTTCCAAGAATGTACACATCCACATCTTGCTGCTTCTATAAGAATCACAATTCATTCTATGTTGCTGAGCTTCTCATCCCACCCACCCATTATATAACAAAAATAATAATAATAGGTCATGTTGAAAGATTATAGCTAGTCCAAAGTCACATTGGCTCCATAGCCAATTCAGGATTTGAACCCAAGTCTCCTAGCCCAGCATTCTGTTCACAGAGGAGTCCCATCCAGTAGTTTATATCATATATCATGATAATATTGATACACAGTTTATCAAAAATGGAACAAAAATCTTCTGATAGAAGATATCATCTCTTATAATGAACTTTGTAAAGCTAAATTTCACAGCAAGGTTACTGCCAAATAAAATTTGGGGATTACAAATGAGCAACTCATCTCAAACCCAAAGATGGAAATCCTTGACCATGCAGAATATATGTTATTGAAATTCATACCAATTACTGAAAACAGTGATAACAGTTTTGAAAATAGGTTTCCTAAAGCCTCCATTCTAGGTTCATTCTTCTTCAGTAGAGCTGATCCTGTGCACGTAGCTTGTGAAATGGGTTTTGAATGTAGATCAAGAAGAGAGAAGATAATCTCTTTACTTCCTTGGCATGCTGAAATCAGTTCCATTTGGCCTCCTCCACTTCACAACAGGATTTAAACATATTCTATATCACTTTTAAAAAATCATCTAATGACTCCTTTAAATTAGTGCAAAAGAACCTGTATAGTTGACAGTCCCTGAATATGTTTCAGAAATATGAATTATTCCATTTTTTTAAAACAAAGGCTCAGAAAAACCTTGTCAAATAACAACATTCATGTAAGGGTTAACACCACTCTGTCTGGAAGAATTAACTCCTTTGCCCCCTACACACCACATCATCTTCTCCTTTAGCCAGCAATCTGTACCCTCAATGTGGGCCCATTTTAATTGATGTTAAAGCTATGTGATATTGATATTATTTATTGACATGTTGTGTTTGTAAACTTGTAATTTTGTATATGTTGTGAACTGCCCTGAGTCGGTCCTACCGAGTAGGACAGTATAGAAATTGAAAAATAATAATAATAATAATAATAATAATAATAATAATAATAATAATAATAATAATAATAATAATAATAATAATAATAATAATAATAATAATAATAATAATAATAATAATGTCCTAGTGTGGCCCTGGTACTCTCTGCCTGGCTTTTGGGCTAGCATAAATGTGAAGGATTATCGATTGGTTGTTTCAGCAAACCAACCACTCCAGGTAGGACATCAGTAGGTTTATGGTAGCACTGCCAAGGCACCAGATATTTTTCCACCATCACAGTTTAGCTCTCAATTCACCAGAGACAACAGTTCTGGGTTCCAAACACACTTTTATTTAATGTACAGTTAGTAAATTTCAAAATATTATTGCATAGGAACATGATTTGCAATCATGCCATTTCACACATGAAAATAAAAAACCATTTCTAGCTTACAGGCTTTGGTCTGTTTTTATCTATCTAGAGAGCTACATTTTGGCAGTTTCTTTCTACTCACATTTCCTCCAGTGTAAAGCAACCCTAACCATTCCATAGCATGGCAAAAAGAGACCCCTCTTTTCTCTCCCCCTTCCTTTTCTCTCCTCAGATGATTTCCACCTTTGGCCCTTCCTCTGAAGGATTCCAGCCACTTACTACATAGTATTAAATGACCATCAAAACTTAAGTTTCATTTCCGAGAACACAGGGTTATTATGTCTACCACACAATCTTTTCCCAGCAACTGCTTTGAAGGCCACATACCTTCTCTCTGCAATGAACAACACTCAGAAATCTATGTTACTGTTTTAAACAACACAAGTCTCAATTTCTATTCCATTACAATTTCCTTCCCTGGTTAAGCTGCTTCTCAGAATGGAAGAATTTTTTTGTGTGTGTGTACATCCAGAATGTTAGCTTTCCCCATCCTGTTTTTCTTAATTGATACAGTACTTTTTTTATTTATGTGGCTGTGTGATGATTTCGACACAAGGATCATTTAATTTTTGCTCCTTGATTGTCCTTGTTTTTAAAGATGTAAACTGCCCAGAGTAGGAGTATATAAATGTATAAATAAATAAGCAGTAGCATTATTAAAGTCCCTCTTGAATTATAAACAATTTTTTCTGCAGGACCTGGAGCTCTAAAAGCTTGGAATGCAAAGACATTTTTAATAGAAATCTCTAGTGTTTCTGCATAGTTAATGGTCTAAAATATAACATCTGGAAGTTGCCATTACGATGACATATATTTTTGACTACCAATTGCATAGTATGGAGGACCAATGGTCTGTAATTATAACCTTCTTTTCCAACAAAGGATGGCAATGCCCAGATTCTGAAACATTAAAGTATTGAAACACCAGAATATCATAGTTATTAAGAGACTGTGCTATGTTATAGGACTTGTAACATCATCTCCATGTTTACACATTGCAACAAAAACACATTCAACTGTCAAGATTGTTTATTTTACAGCGAACTTCCTCAGCTAGAAAGCCAGCTAATTGCTTTGCAATAACTATAGATTTGCATGGGGGGGGGGGGGGATGGGGATCTGCAAAGCTTTAATTTTAAAAGCATTTTCATTTTCAGTGCTACCTTTTCTACAACCCTCTGAATTATTTTAACATTTTATACATATGAATTTTACATTCTAATAGCATCATTTATATATGCCGAGGCATCTAATGACAAAGCCTCCTTTGTGCGGTTTCTAGCTCAATGTGAGTGAAAACTTTCTGTCCTCAACATGGGAAAGCTGGGATGGGACCCACTGGAAATGATCCTGTTAGAAAATTATTTGATACTATCAAGAGATGAAACCCTGTTCTCCAACAGGTTTAATTTTATTTAGATTGCCACCAATGTACGGCTCAAAGGAAAGAGAGCATCAGAAAGATTCCCTCAGTGCCAAGGCAAAAGGCAGTTTATTGTAAACACATCCTCATTAAACTTCTGCTTCATTAAACTTCTGCTTCTGAAAAGGCAGCTCATAAAATTTTGTCATCTCTTGTGCTCTGACACTATCCTTGGACAGTTGCAGATGGTTCGCTTTTCTCGTAAAGTAGCCTGATGTAACTGCTTAATTCTTGCTGGTAAAAGCTAAGCTCATTCAAGCCTCTTAATGTAATTGCATTTAATATTAGGCATAATGTATTTGTTAACCATTGAGGAATATATGGTCATTTAAATGTTGTCATCACAATCCTGTGTGCCCATCCACCCTTTCCCATTTTGAGCTACCATATGAGCAGGCTCAAAATCTGCAGGACTTCTCTTGAGTAAACAAATGCCAATAAAAGGAATCACTGCTACAAGTGGTTTTTACATTGAGCTAAATGCTCCATCAAACCAGTGTTTTCCCCAGCCATTTAAATTAAGGTAAGATTTAGTCATTCATGTCCTAGAGCAGGCTTTCTCAAGGTTTTTTGGGTGGTGGGCCTGACCACGCCTCCTGGACTGCTGATTGGGCCAGTCACATGGTTCCTCCCACCCAGAAGCGGAAGTAAAATGCGCATCATGCATCATGTGCAGAACACATTTTAATTCCACCTCTGGGTTTGGCAAGGGCATCGGGGGCTGGAAGAATTGGTGTTGGGGGCCGGGTTTGGCCCATGGCCCATAGGTTGAGAATGTCTGTCCTTGAGTTCTTGTCACATTGAATAAACAGAGAACAAGCCTGCCCATTTCAGAACTCTTTATAAGCTTTATTAGCAATATAATCAGTCCCAGAATGTCTACTAAGCTTAACAATATTTTAATGTTATTGAGTTATTAAGTGATGAAAGTCCTTTTTGCCTTATTGTTAGATGAAAATGAGGAAGTTGCATTGATATGAATACTCTATAGTAGTGATGGTGAACCCTGGCACTCCAAGTATTCTGGAACTTCAATTCACAGAAACCCTGATCAGCAGGAGTGCTGACTTGGACTTCTGGTAACTGAAGTCCAAGAACACCTGGAGTGTCAAGGTTGACCATCATCACTGCTCTATAGACATCCATCCCAGATTACAATGTAGCTTTAGAACAGCAGTGTCCATTATTTGTCATATTATGCTAATTTAAAAGAGGATTTTTTTTTCATTCAGTGCATTAAACATCCTTCTGTGGATGGCCTACAATTTGAAGGTAAACTTAGACATGTTCCCATTTTTCCTAAAGTAGTACAATTACAGGAATAATCTGGTGTTTTCTACATATTGTTTATTTTATTTTATTTTTTATCCACTCTGAGAAGTCAAGGCAGGTTACAATATTTTGGAATCTTGGATGTGTTGTTGAAAAGGAGATTGGAAAAGAGAAGCTTTCCATTTTAGCAATAACTCGATCAATCATTTTTCATTACGAATGTGGGAAGAGCATCTGTGAGCTCCAACACTAGAAATGGAGAGCACATGTTTCATTTCCAGTTCTACAGGGCTTTCACAATTTCAGATTCAATTGATGTAAGACTGAGATTGACACCATTCTTTCACAAACAGTGAAACTGAGATTCTTCCTCTACCTTGCAGAAGAGGACAATGCAGTACAATGCAGTACATCTCAAGTACAATGCAGTACATCTCCATATCAAAAGTGTGGAGGGGAGAATCTTGCAAATGGAGAAGTAAATTTTCCTGTGCTGTTGTATCTATGATTGGCATCAATCCTTGCCCCCACCCGGCCACACCATTGCTGGGTAGATGAGAGGCAGCTGCTCCACATTCACACCCTCCTGGCCCTGCCTGCACCAGGAGGGTAGAAGAGACGCTCTGGCCACAAGCGCCAGAGGACTCCTTCCCCCCACCCGGCCACACCAATGCTGGGTGGATGAGAGGGAGCTGCTCTGGAAGCTGTGGCCACTCTGTCTTTGTGCAGATGTGCTGGTTGAATGATGCGGACTTTAAATAAGTCTTTCCCCTTGTAATGTTTGATGGACTTCACCACCGTCGCCCCCAGACTTTTCCTGCAGCCGGAGCAGAGAAGCCGTTTTAGTGTTGTATCGTCGTATCATTGTATATTATGATATGTGCTTTTGTAGGTTGAATAATTGGTATAATTATTGTCTATATTGTATTATTGTGTTTACAGTATAATTATTGTGTGAACCGCCCTGAGTCGGATTTCCTGATTGGGTGGCGTACAAGTGTAAGAATTAAATTAAATTAAAAGAGTGAGATATTGTTCTCAGACTACATGTTTTCCACAAACTATGAGATGTGTCTACTATAACAATAATTTCATGTCAGAAATTATCCTGAGTTTAAAGGGTTTTTTTGCTGGAGAAACTCCACTCAGGGGATGCCTGAAAGAGGCTCCTTTAATGTCCCCAAGATCTTTCCCCGCCGAAGTAGTCCCTATTTATCTACTTGCAATGTCTTGCTTTCAAACTGTTGGGTTGACAGGAACTGGGAGAGAGATGGGCGCTCAATCCACCATGGGTCTCAAACTCCTGACTTGCCAACCTTCCAGTTAACAAGGTGAGATTCTTAACCTCTGAGCCACCACAGACCCATTGTGTCTACTACAAAGCCACCACCAGGAGGTGGCTCAGAAATAACTAGGTCCAAATATTTCTCTCTGTGTGAAGGATCGCCAACCTATTGAGGAGCTAACAACTGCTATCTTATTCTTTCTTGTCCAGATCAAACTTTAAACTGCCAAAATGAAACTACCTCCTTGGCTTTGCCGATGGCCAAAATTAAATCCTCCTTGGTACATGTTTCGGGCACTAATCGGCAAACCAGCAAATCAGCCAGATTCTGTACCTCTCCACATTCACACAACAGATTCACAGAAACGGTCTCCTTAAAGATTGTGAGTAAATTTTACATTCTTGAATCACAATTGGGCATACCACAGGCAATGGCAACATTGTTTTGCCAGCTAATCTTCCTCACACTAGATCAAATTTAATCAACTGCTACGATTAAAGGTTTATTATGTGCTCTGGAGTATAAATGAAAGGTAATAAATGGATAGGGATGTTTCCAGGACCTGCTGATGAATAAGACATATATAGGAAGCTTTTTCAGATGAAACTGGCATTCTGAATTTCCTAATTTTTCACATATTAAATGAGCAGGGGTTGTGAGAGGGGGAAAGAAAGCAACAGCAAACGTTTACAAGCTCTATTGGGTTTAGCATTTTATTTTATTTTTTCTGTCAACTTCCCTCTCGAGCACTAGCCTGTAAATTGCCCAAAAGGCATTTGTGTATGTATTCAGAATTCAAAATTCAAGCTGCTTTGATTCACCTCCCCCAGTGTGCAATATTAAATCCATTTTATGACTGGATGAGCATAACTTTTCGCATCCGGTTTCCAGAGACTGCTCACAGTTAGAGGTGGTGATCTGATTTCTAAAACATGGTCCCCATCCCCTGCAACCCAACATACTTGTTTTTCTTTCTTGTGATCTGTTTTTACCAGGCAAACTTTCCAAGCAATACACTTTGCTAGTGGAATTTATTTTAAGTATTATAATTGTGACCCAAAGAAACACACTTCTATCTTCAAATCCCGGCCATCTCTGTAACTGTAAGTAAAGATACCATTTCTCCACTTTCCACAATGTTTTTATCATACAAATGCTAGTTTGTCTGGGGCACGCCAATTGATGAGACTTGGCTATTCTCTCCACATTTTCTGTACTGTTCTTGTTTTTCTACCTCGTACTCTGCTAACTAAGAAGAATCACCAAAATTCCACAATAATATGTGAGCAAAATTCATTGGCAGAGATTACAGAAAATACAAACTAATCATTGGTTTGCACCAATGAAGCAATTGTGATGGGAATATAACAGAGGGAAAAATTAAGATCTTCACCACTTCCACCCAAAAGGTGATTAACTTTTTGCATGCTGTCTTATTTACATTTTAAATCATAAAGTACAGACCCACAGGTGCCACCATCTTTTATATTGCTTTCTTGTGTGCTAAGAATATTTAAAATGTTTGTCATAGAGTCAGTAAGTTTGCTTCTTCTTTTTCCGTGTCTAGGCTAGACACTAAACTGCCAAAATGAAGGCACCTTTTCATGAGTTCATTCTGTAATTTCTTTCACCCGACTTAGTTTAGTGAGAGAAAGATCAGAGTACCCCTGATTTTACCCCAGTGTAACCCAGTAAGTTTACTGTTAAAAAAAATTACTTGAAAGAAAAAAGCATCACATAAGTAACAAAAAAGTTTCCTAAGTAAATACCTCAGTACATATATTTTAAAAGGAAATATTAAAAGAGAAAAATATTCTGAATGGTTGCAAATATAAAACACTTTTGTGTAGTTATTTTTAGTACTCACAAACACATTATGTAGAATCTAATGCCCACTGCATAGATTCTTTCAAAATATAGATGTGGGATGGCCATTACACTGTAATGTGTTCCATTACTGTGCTTCAAAAATACTCAGTTGGGCTTCTGTAATCATCACAAACAAGAATGCTGTTACAGACATTTGAGTTTTATAGTAAGTTGGATCCAAATCCAGGCTTAGTGTCAAATCACATATTAAATGAAATGTGCAATTTCTGCTATTACAAGGTTTTCCGTCTGTGGCCCCATTTCTTATACATTATAATCAGACTTGCAAATAAAGTCCACGTTGCTTTCCTAGTCATAAAACAAAAGCTAATCTGCAAAGGATGGAGTTGGTGAGCTCATGGTAGCACAATTAAGTGTCCTTCATCAGTCCTGGGAGTTTTGTCCCACTGTGTCTACAATGCCATCTAGCCATCTGATCTTGGGCCGTCCCCTTCTTCTTTTGCCCTCCACCCTTCCGAGCATCAAGGCTTTCTCAAATGAAAGTACTTTAGCTTCATCTTTATTATTGACCTTGTAAGGAGCAATCAGGGTTGATTTCTTCTAAGATTGACCTATTTGTTCTCCTCACTGTCCAGGGGACTCTCAAAACTCTCCTCCAACGCCACATCTCAAAGGCATCTATTCTTCTGCACTGAGCTTTCTTAATGGTTCAGCTCTCACAACCATACATTGACACAGGGAATACCATTGCTTTGACTATGCAAATTTTTGTTTGCAATGTGATGTCTCTACTTTTCATTATGCTCCCCAGGTTTCTCATCGCTTGCCTCCCAAGGATCAGTCACCTTTTTTATTTCATGGCTGCAATCACCATCTGCAGTGAGCTTGGATCCTAGGAAAGTAAAATCTGTCACTGCTTCTACTTCTTCCCCATCTATTTTCCAGGGACTGACAGGGCCTGTTGCCATTATCTTGGTTTTCTTTATATTGAGTCTCAAGCCAGTTTTTTCACTCTCTTCTTTCAACCTAATCAGGAGCTTCTTTAGCTCCTCCTCACTTTCTGCCATTAGGGTGGTATCATCTGCATATCTCAAATTGTTGATGTTTCTCCCAGCAATTTTGATCCCAAATTGTGATTCCTCCATCCCTGCATTGCACATTATGTGTTCTGTGTATAAGTTGAATAAGCAGGGTGACAAAATGCAGCCTTGTCTTACTCCTTTTCCTATTCCAAACCACTCCGTCATTCCGTATTCTGTCCTAACTGTTGCCTTATCAAGCATAAGTTTGACTGTATGATTCTGGCCTGTAGATCTAAAACATTTTCCTCAGTATTTCATGTTGAAATTTTCTTGTTCAGTGTTCATTTACAAGAGCAAACATTTCAGCTTCTCTGTGCACTGAAGGGAATGGGGACATGCTATTTTCTCAAGGTCTCCTTCTGCACCCTGACATATTACATTTCTACCTTCTCACCCACTTCTCCAAAGGGATTAACAAAACTACCTGACAACACACAATTGGAGCCAGCTCCATGACTGACTCATTGGGATCAGCCTTGATCAGAAAATTTAGGGTATAGAGAGCCCCCCAGATTGGTATGAGCAAATTTCTAAGTGAACATTACAAAACACATACATTGAAAAGAAGAAAGAGGGAGATAATAGAAAAGGAATAACATAGTATATTTGTCAAAGGTTGATGTTTTTGTCATGCAAGAAGCAAAGACAGTAAGGGAAACAGAAATCCTAAATATGGTAGAAACCCTTGTCAGTCAGGCCCAGTTAGAGGATGATTCATAGTACGTAACAGAAAGCCAGGGGGCTCCTAAGTATTCTGCTGGATGCAGTTAGCTGCACAATTTTACAATTCTCATAAATTAGGAAGTTGAGATCTATTCCCCATAGAGTGCTATCAGCAGTGCAGTCCAATGAACTATAAACACTGCCTGAGTCATTCACAAAATCATTGCCCATGACGATTTGCATAATGCAGAATGAATCAAAGCCCCATGGAGCAGCTTCTACACGAGGGATTACAATGAGTTGGGCAGATGAGGCAAACTGTTCCTTTTCTCCTGGATAACATAGGGAAGAGTGAGAAGGAGGAGAAGGCAGCAGCAGGGGTGGGGAGTGGTGGGAGAGATGAGACTTTTCGGGTGAGCCTTCCACTTGTCTGACATCATCTTTTCAATGGCGGATCAGCAGCACAGTGAAGAACAGGCTGGTGTGAGAATCCTCTTTTTACGCTATAACTTTCTTGAGCTTAGAGGAATTCATGAAAGCCACACATTGTTTCTTCTCAAATTCATAAATGATTGCTCCACCATGACAGGAAGGAGGGAAGCAAGATTCAGATACCTACAGAAGCAAGATTCAGATTCCTACAGATGTGCTAACATGTAGAATGTAATTAATAGCAATTACACTTATATACTGCCCCATAGTGGATGGTTCATAAGTTTATTAGCATTTTGCCTCCAACATGCTGGGTACTGATTTTACCAAACTTGGAATAATGGAAAACTGAGTCAACCTTGATTTCCATCAGGATCAAACTTAGATCATGAGTACAGTTTTGGCGGCAGTACAGCAGTTTAACCACTATACCATGAGTGCTGCATACACTCATTCAGAGGTCTACCTAAGAATATTGTCAGACATTCAGACTGGGTATCTATGCTTACAGCCCTCAATGGCCAGAAAAGAGAATAAAGGCAGAACAATTGTGTTGTTGCTTTTATAGGCAGGAAGAATAAAAAGAATCTAAATGTCACTGTTGGTTTCCAAAATTACTAAAACTTACTCAGACAACATTACTAAAACTATTTGCTGCTTAGGTAAAGGTAAAGGTCACCCTTGCTCGAAAGGCAGTCATATTCAACTCTATGGTACAGTGCTCCTCTCCGTTTACAGCCAAAGAGCCAGCACTGTCTGCATCTGCAAATGTTTCCGTGGTCATGTGGCAGGCATGACTAGATACCGGAGATGATGGAATGCTGTTACATTCCTATCAAAGCAGTACCTATTTTACTTTTCAATTTATTTATTTCAAACTGCTAGTTTGGCAGGAGCTGAGACATAGGCTCACTCCATCATGCAGCACTCAGGTCTTGAACTGCCAACCTTCCAGTCATCAAGTTCAGCATCTTAACCACTAAGCCACCACAGTCCCATTTGCTGTTTAGCCAAGCTTATGCACATTTTCTGAAACCAGGATGGTAAGAACTTCCTAGCTGTAAATTCTCATCTCCCACTCCAAGTATTATTATTTTTTTAAAATCAAATTTGCGGAAGGGTCCACAGGCTCCTCTAGAAAGCACTTTTACTCTAGAAACTTGGAATACCTCTTTCCTTGAAGGGATCAATACCATTCATCTTCAGTTTTCCTTTAGGTTTTTCAGTGTTGTTCTCTCCCCCCCCCCCCCCCCATATTCAACTCAATAAAATCTTCCCAGGAATAAAAAAGGGCAGGCAATATCCCTGCACAATGCCTTTTACAAGAAGCAACAGTTAGGACTGAATATTGAAGGACTGAGTGGTTTGGAATAGGAAAAGGAGTAAGACAAGGCTGCATTTTGTCACCCTGCTTATTCAACTTATACACAGAGCACATAATGCGCAATGCAGGGATGGAGGAATCACAATTTGGGATCAAAATTGCTGGGAGAAACATCAACAACTTGAGGTATGCAGAAGATACCACCCTAATGGCAGAAAATGAGGAGGACCTAAAGAAGCTCCTGATTAGGTTGAAAGAGGAGAGTGCAAAAGCTGGCTTGAGACTTAATATCAAGAAAACCAAGATAATGGCAACAGGCCCTGATCAGTCCCTGGAAAATAGATGGGGAAGAAGTAGAAGCAGTGACAGATTTTACTTTCCTAGGATCAAAGCTCACTGCAGATGGTGATTGCAGCCATGAAATAAAAAGGCGACTGATTCTTGGGAGGCAAGCAATGAGAAACCTGGGGAGCATAGTGAAAAGTAGAGACATAACATTGAAAACAAAAATTCGCATAGTCAAATCAATGGTATTCCCGGTGGCAATGTAGGGTTGTGAGAGCTGGACCGTTAGGAAAGCTGAGCGCAGAAGAATAGATGCCTTTGAGATGTGGTGTTGGAGGAGAGTTTTGAGAGTCCCCTGGACAGTGAGGAGAACAAATAGGTCAATCTTGGACGAAATCAACTCTGACTGCTCCTTAGAAGGTCAAATAGTAAAGATGAAGCTAAAGTACTTTGGACATCAAATGAGAAGAGAGGATTCACTTGAGAAAGCCTTGATGCTTGGAAAGGTGGAGGGCAAAAGAAGAAGGGGATGGCCCAAGATGAGATGGCTAGATGGTATTGTGGAGACAATGGGCACAGAGCTGAGCGAGTTGAGGAGGATGGTGGAGGACAGGAGTGCCTGGAGGACAGTGGTCCATGGGGTCGCAGAGTGTCAGAATCTACTGTGCGACTGAATAACAACAAAAGGAACCTTCACTCTACAAACACCCCACCGCCATCTGAGTGGCACAACATAGGTAATAAGATTTTTTATTGCTATTCAATTTCAAATCACTTTTGCCAAGTTGTATTGCAACTCAAATATTTCATTCTCCTCCCCTGTTTTGGGCTGCCTTTTATCATTGCCTCTTCCACATTTTACCTTTTCCCTCTTTTCCCCTCCGAGTTCTTCAAATTAGCTGGCACTCTGTGTGAGTGCTTTCCTATCTCAAGCTCCTTTTTATCTCAGTGGCATGCCTGCATCTCCTCCTCCTTCAACTATCTCAGACCCTATAAATTATTGCAGAACCTATTTCAATTTTCCTCACACTGACTTTGAACACACTGACTTTGAACCTAACACTCAAAAATGTCATTCCTTGATTTTTGACTCTTAAGGAAACATCTCCCACTTCCCACAAACCTGAAATTCAACTCTCTTTTTTTATCTGTGTGTGCACCATCAACAGTAGTTCACAGGTTTTCAAAAAGCATTTTAAAATCTCAAACAGCAACAGTAATCTTACCAACTGTCATCACTGCCTTAAAGATTGTAGCTAATTAATACTTTGGAAGTTTCCCCCTTCATTATCTGCACTCTGGTATATTTCACTGGCAGAGCAAAACAATGTTATACAAGGGAATTCTAAAAATAATGACACCCCAAGCAAAAAAAAAGATTGTAATTTTAAAGATTGTAATTTTAAAAAGGGACTTTGAATCAACACCAAACCTAGAGTCTGTTCTGCTCTATGCCAAATTGGAGAAATTGAAGCAAAAAGTTTTCAAGTTATGACTTTAAAAACATAAACTATTCCCTCCCCCTGGGAAGAATAAGCATTTTTTGTGTCCCCAGATTTAAAATAAATAAAATTAGCTGAAAAGACCATTCTTGCTACCTTGAAGGAGAATTATTAGTCCCACTTAGAAGGAATCTTGCCTGTAGTGGTTGAAATATTGATTCTATTGATTATAGAAGCCTGCTCAAAAGGGTAGAATAGTGGCTTTTATAAATTAAGTTGAATTGGCTTACCAGCAAAGAAGGTTTCAAGGAATAGATACATTGTTGCAAGTTAGCTGAGCTCTGGGCATTCTGAAATTTTGACCATTCCAGTCAAGACTTAATTCATGAGAAAATATTTGTACTCATTTCCTATTGAAAAGAGGTTCTCGTCTGGCTGTGAAAATATTTTAAAATATATTTCAATAGTATAAAGAACAAATATTAGGTTTACTTACCTGTTACCTCTGGTAAAAGTTTATATCATGAAATTTAAAAAGATAATTATTTTCCATTTAGTGATGACATGCAGCTTCATAGAATTCAGTGTTAAATGCAAATATGGGCAAAATACTACCCAAATAATGGGAAAGCTTATGAATGTTGATGTCATACATTTGCTTATAGTAAATATATTTACTTATCATCCAACATTGCATGAACATAATACTACGAACGAACAATAATACATTATAGTATATCAGGTGGATACATGAGAAGTTAATTTTTCTACATGCTGTTATAACAATTTAAAGGTAGTACGTACTGGCAGAAATTGAAAATGCTATGTTTGTACTGGTTTACCAGGCCCAAAAGTAACATTTCAAAGTTCTGATGCAGGAGAAAAGGAGATAGCAGTCAGCATATCATACCTCCTTCTATTTATTGTTGCTATAACACTGGTCACCCAGAATAAATTATGCCCTTGCTACCAGCAAGTTCTGCTGGACAGTCTGTTGGACTAAGTAGAACAATGAACATATAAACATCATTTAATACCAAAAGCCCATAGACACACACAAGTAAAAGCTGACAGACACTCATTTTTTCATGCCTACAGCATGAAACACATCTAAAAGAATCCATTGTGTACAGCCAAACATTATGACACAATTCCATCTGCTCAGAACTTTCTGAAAGAGACTCCCTCTTGAAAGAGTTCGAGAATACATTCCTCAAACTCAAATACCTACCTGGCATAATAACACAACAGGTTAACAGACGGATTCTCAGAAGGGAGCTTGTACAAGATAAACTCAAACCAGACAGCAACAAGATACCAGTGGTTATGACATATAACTCCCCGCTGAAATCATTGAGGCACATCATCAGAGACCTCCAGCCCATGTTTGATACTGACAAGTCTCTGGCAGACCTGTGTGAGCAACCAATTCTGGCATACAGACAACCAGCCACCTGAAGAGACGTCTAAATAACAATAACAGACTGTCTATCAAAGACGCTGACATAGAAACAGACCTTTTGGCAAACCCAAATGCCAGCTCCGCCCACATATTTATACAGGAAGCACCATCAGAGAGCCAAACAACATAACCCATAATACCAAAGGTTCATATACTCATTCATTCACCAATGTGATATTTGCCATCTTTTGTCAGCAATTATCTACTTTATTTTATTGGACAAACTCTATGTAAGACAGTAAATGGGCACAAACTGAACATTAGAACTACAAATACCCAGAAACTAATGGGCAAATGCTTCATCATTCCTGGATTTTAATTCTCTGAACTGGGAGTTGTAGTCCTTGAAAAAGAAATTTTAAGGACAGATTCCAAAATGATGCCACTGAATGCACAAGAAATTCAGTACACATACTCAGGGATGTGCTGGGCACCTTGGGAGGATGGTGGAGAGGAAGTGATGGGGGCGCCTATTGGGGGGGTTGGGGTGAAAAAAAAACCCCATACATTCCCATTACCTCTGCCTGCCTCAGGAGGGGTATCAGTCACTGGGGTGCACTGGGATGATTCTCAATATCCCTGTGGGCCAGCACACCGCTGCATACACTCTAGGTCTTAACAAAGACAATAGTTTGCTGTGTCATTAATGTGAAGAGAAGGATGCAAGGAGGACCCTAACTGGCTCCTGGCAGTGCCACTTCCTGGCACCTGAAGTTTGTTTTCAGGTTGTCCTCATGCGCCAGCCAGGGGAAAAGCTCTCTGACCATCCTGCTCCTTTCTGCTCCTCATCAAGAATATTTTGGAAAGCTAACAATAAAAATATAGCAGTTAGTCTTTAAAGTGCTACTGTGTGTTTTTATTTTATTTTATTTATTTTGTTTTCTAAGATGCCTCATCAAGAATACATCATCCAAAAGAAAAGGACAATGAGGCTAGGTCTGGAGCACATCTGTACTTTCATTTCAGTACCTGACCTGAATGGTTGCCACTCTCCATCTGCAGACAGACATCTGAGAACCAAGAACTAGACTTGGCACCCCAGAACACCCAGTGAACATCTTGGCACCAAAATTGGCTAAACACAAAGAAAAATGTATTTGTAAAAGCAAAACAGGATGGGAAAACTAAGCAGAAACAGGTTGGCATACACACTCAAAAGAAAAGTCTTTTCACCCACACAAGGACTGATAGATGGAAAGTAGAACAGCCAAATTGTAAACCAAATAAAAGCTGGAAACAAATCTTTCAGTCCACATAAAATCTGCCCAAATCTGAAGGGAACAAAAAGAGTACAGCCTTAACTGCATTGTATGGCTGATTAGCCAGGCTAACACATCAGACTTTCCCTTACACTAAAGAAATTAGTATCTCCTGTACCCCACAGGGCAACCGTTGTGGGAAACTCCTCTGAGGTATGAGTAAGCTGGCTATCCTGACCCTTCAGTGAACCATTCAAAAAAAAAAAAAGAAGAAGAAGAAAAAACAAATCCTAATTAACCTCTATGCTGTTCCTGGCCCATGATATTATCTTTTGTCCCATTTCCTTATCTTATCCCAGCCAATGGGATGTTGGAGTGCTATGATCGCAGGGTAATCTTGCCAGATACAACCCATCCAAAGGTGAACTCATCCCTAGAGCAGGTTTCCTGCAACGATCACCCCCAGCTGTAATAAAATCCCAAGGCTTTGGAACCGAGGACTAATAAGAAGTCCTCCTTTCAGCACTTCCAGCCAGCTATAGATTTCATACGGTACCTCTCATGGTTGTTTGACCACCACTCTTTTCTGCCATGATATTGCTGTTAATTCCTGTGGGACAAGTTCTTTACAATTATATACACTAATCCCAATATTTGGCCCTTTGTCACACAGTTCAGGTGCTAAGCACCACCACTGGGATGGCATTAATCACTGCCTATTATCTGTTAAAGCAGTAGCATAGCGTGGGGAGGCCAGAGGGCAGCCCACCCTGGGCGGCACTTTTTGGATGTATGGGTGTTCTTGGACTACAGTTCCCAGAAGCCCTAGCGGGAGTGGGAGCCAGCATCCTAGACCATGCCCAGGGGGCAGCAAATTTGGCTTACGCCCGGGCGGCTGAAACCCATGCTACGCTACTGTGTTAAAGACCTTCTTGGCTTAGAGCCACTACTCATTTTTGTTGTCCTGTCTGACACACCCTCCCTGCCAACAGTTTTACCGTTTCCCATCCCCCCACCCTGAAACACAGCCACTCCATTCATCTGAAGAACTGTCCTTGGACATTCAATAACATATGAAAAATAAAAACTAACCAATCTTTAAGTTATTAAAAAATGTCTAGCTTTTCTTGTGCTACAAGAGACTAACATGGCTACTGGCTAGATTACATCATCTGTTAATAATTTTCCCCTAATGAGGCCAATTGGTACATGATCGTTATGCTGAGAACTGTATGACAATGTTCCAGAAAGTGTGCAATCTGCAAAATAGTACAAAGCAGAAGAACCTAGCAACCAATTCATCAGATGGGGCATCTTCTTACTTGCTTCCACTCCTGATCTGCTCCAAATGTAACATGAATGATACACACAAAAAGGAAATTGTTTAGGGTCTCTGTTGTTTTGTCACTGATATTCTATGAATATCCAAATACTGGCCAGTCATGATTGTTTGACAGTCAGGCAAGCTAAAGTCTCCTCCAAACAACAGAAGGGGGAGAGAGCTCTATTCAAGCTAGAATTAACTGTTATATTTCTTCCAATCTTTATTTTTCCCCTCTCAAATCCATAATGATTTCCTGCACAGGACAAACAACACAATGCTGGTAGGAATTTTACACAAGTTGTTGTGAGAGTATTAACACATAACGAACAGGAGCAATGGTCTAAACCACTAAAGGAAGAATCTTACAAGCTTTCTTTAAAAAACAGCAATCAAAACTCTGAATGACTGTAACCAAAACATTTGAAAAACATATTGATCACACTCAAAAAGACTGGCCTAAACTCATAATAGCAAACTTTATTTCTCCCTGCCCCCAAACTTCATTACTTGTCATTAAAACAGTATTGAAGTCATACCTTTACCCTCTGGTTTTGCAAAATATGAGTTTCCTATCACACAGAGAAGAGCAGTTCATTTCTTCAGAGGCTCTGGATAGACAATATTCTTTTCTTTAGGCTCTCAAGGTGTGATCAGATGGTGGGGAAAGTGTGTGTCCAATTGCACCAGAAGGGTTACTTTGCTTAAAATGACTATTTGGCATGCTGGGGAATCATTCCAGCCCAGACCCCCAAAACTGCAGTCCTACAGCTGGACCAAAAAAACTCCAGTTTGGAAGTGGATCAGACTTGGGCTCGAGCACAATTCCCCAAATGTCATATGGTCACCAGAAAATAGACAAGTAGCTCAAACTGAGACCTATTTCACTGTGTGATCACATCCTCAGATTGCGTGTGTCAAGTGTGATGATACTGGTGAGGAAAGGAGGCTTGCACTTGTGATCATGAGGTCAGCAAAGGCTTTGTTTGGTGAGGTGCTGAACACAAAGAACCATATTTTTGAAACATGAACATGACAATAGATTCTAATCATATGCTAAATTTTTACCCAGCAAGGCCAATTCCTTAGAACAAAATGCTATTTGGTTTCTCTTCTTCCAGAATTATCTCATACAATGTCCATGAAACAAAACCATTTCAAATCTGATTAGCATTACCATAACATAGAACTGGAACTCTCTTCCTTCTCACCCTGAAGCACTAGAAGTCAACAAAATAAAAGCTCTTGTGGAGTTAGTTAGTCACTGTGAAGTAGTGTTCTGTTGCTGTTGTTGTTTTGTCTTTTTGATGTTGCATTTTCTCTCATTTCCTCTTGCTCTTAATATGTCAGCTTTCTGCTTTTAGACTGTAAAGATGCAGGAAGAGCTTATGTTATTTCTAATTTTTATTCTAATGATGGGGTTCCAAAATTATATAATTATTTCAAGAGTCCGCCTCTACCAGACTCTTCCCTTTGCCGTCTCCAGCCCCAGGGAAGACGGAATAACTGTGAGGCAGGTGGGAGCCAGCCATAAGAACACCAGATGCCCTCACCGCCTCCACCAGACTCTTCCCTTGGCTGGCTCCAGCCCCGGGGAAGATGGAACAGCTGTGATGCCAGGACCTCTCCGCCCTCACCTCCGGACTCTCCACCAGGCAGAGAGGGTACCGCAGCTGTAGAGCGCCAGGGCTACTCTATCACCCATCCTCACACTGGCTCAAAAGGACGCCGCGGCAGTGGACCGCTCTCACGGGACTGGATTCTTTCTTTTTTTGGACTTCTCTTGGACTTTTCCCGGCTACCTTCTGTAGGATTTTGCTTGTAGTCATTGTGGGACTCAGTATATGTGATTTTTGTTTTTGCTGTTGTTTTTTGTAATACTTTTTTGTAACATTTTATTCTGATATTAATACTTTTATATATATAGTCAAAAGTCAAGTTTACCTGAGTAGGACAGGGTATAGATTTGAAATGAAATGAAATTAAAAAGGAAATTGTTTACCCATAGGTATGCTCTCACCCTGAAGGAATGTATTGTCAATTATCTTACATAGGCCTCTTGATTCATTATATGGTTCATATATTTATGGCTGAGCTTGTATAAACTTTAAGCCAGCCTTGTGAAGTAGTGCCCTTGCTTTGGTGAACTTTTAGAGATGGTACACTCCCAATTCACTTTTGATTCCCACTTACAAGATGATGACGATTCCTTTGGAATGCAACACAGGGAGTGAGAGAACTGACAGCAGAAGCAGGATGAACTTGGGAGTCCTTGCTTTTCAGGGTTACCGTGCATGTTCAAGATTTGTTTTTTGCCTGTATTGTTTGAAAGCTTTAAATCAGGGGCCCCAGGAAAGAGAACTGGAAATGGGGTATAAATATAACCTGTTCTCTTTGTCCAGCAGGCCACTGACTCAGTGGAAATAAAGACCTGCTATAATTTCATCAAACTGGTCTCTCCTTGTCTTGATTCAATTCATTATAAAGATCTGGCAAGCAGAAGAAAGACTAATTAGAATTAGTGGTCTACAACACTAAGCCTACTAATTGTAGGTGTCTTATAAATTTCCATCATGTGAACATTTTATGAAGAAGCAAAAGAATGTATTGTTTATATCATACACTTTGAGAAAGTTACAATTTTTTTTGATAAATTATGAGTTCTCTTAACACTGATATTTTATTTACTGCTAATTGTGAACATAAAACAAGAAATAGGCATTATACCATGCTGCTTATGCTTGTGCATCATTTTGTCTAATGATGAACAAAACAGTGATATACTGCTTCAGTGATATATTGAATTAATACACTTCTGCAAGCCTGAAATTTGAAAAAGCAAGGTATATTTTATTATTCACCAGAAGTAACTGCAGTTAATAAGCATCTGTTTGTGCATGTGTCAGATTGAGTTTCTGTGCATGCGCACTAAATTGGAGCCATTTTGGCTCCAATTTTTTAAAAAAAATTCTTTCGGAGCTGGAGCCGCCCCTTTTTAGAGCAGCTCCGGCAGCAGCGGCGGCAGCCCTCAGAGGAGGGCACCTCCCCTGGGGCCGCTGAGATCCCACAGGCACATTGGTGCCTGCCCGGGCCATCTGCCGCCGCCGCGCCCTCCCAGGGAATTGGGCCCGACAAGCCCCCATGCCCTGGGTAAGCCCGGTGGGGCACATCCTCCTCCGCCGGGCGCCTGCAGCTTCCTCAGGCCAGTGCCTTTTTGACCCGGCTCCGGCTGCAGCCACGGGCGGCCAGGGCCTGCAGGCAGCAGTGGCTCTGGTGACGGCTCCAGACGTGGCCAGGGGCTGGAGCCACCGCTGCCCGCAGGCCCTGGCCACCCGTGGCCGCAGCCAGAGCCGGGCCGAAAAGGCACCGGCCCAAGGAAGCTGCAACGCCTGGCGGAGGAGGATGCGGCAGTGGCGCACCCCGCCGGGCTTACCCAGGGCATGGGGGCTTGTCAGGCCCAAGTCCTTGGGAGGGTGCAGCGGCAGCGGACAGCCTGGGCAGGCACCAACGTGCCCGTGGGAGCTCGGTGGCCGGCCTGGGGCAGCAGGCGGCGGCGGCTGTGGCAGCTGTGGCC
Organism: Furcifer pardalis; assembly: GCA_030440675.1. Taxonomy (NCBI): domain Eukaryota; kingdom Metazoa; phylum Chordata; class Lepidosauria; order Squamata; family Chamaeleonidae; genus Furcifer; species Furcifer pardalis. The sequence continues at coordinate 3,204,848 of CP126892.1, read as the reverse complement.
GGCGGCTGCAAGTGGTGGCTCTTGCAGCCGCGGCCTTCGTAGGAGGAGGAGGCCGCATTTGGGGGCAGCGCGCCTTGCCGGGTGGCCCCGGGCCATGGGGGTTCGTCGGCCCCAAGGAAGGTAAGTGAGGGCTTTGTATTTGGGGTGGGTGGGTGATTTATTTGTGTTTTGAGTGGGTGGTTGTATTTTTATTTAATTTTTATTTTATTTTATTTATTTATTTAGTTAGTTAGTTAGTTAAGTTATTTACGGGTTTGTGTTGTAGCTGTCTGGTTGGGTGGGTGGGTTGAGGGGTGTGTGTGTGTGTGTTTATTTTTATTTTATTTTATTTATTTTTATTTTATTTTTATTTTTCGCCCTGCCCACAACGTCATGATGTCATGACGTTGGCTCCGCCCATGACGTCATGACATTGGCCACGCCCATGATGTCCATGACGTCATGGCGTGGTAGTAGAATTTTTGTAATCCCATCACTGGGTAGGTGTTGGAGCAAAGAGAGATGCTCCCCCTAAGTCTATTTTTAAGTGAGATGGAGGAGGTTGACTCATCGTCGGTGTTAAAGAATGATTCAGACTTCTGTTGTCGCCTTGCCCTCTTTTCTATAGGGAATAAAAGAAGGCACCATCTTGTTCTTTGCCTCAGGCAGAAAAAGATTTTAGGCTACTCATCACTTTTTTGCACTGAGCAACCAAGAGGAGCAATTAACTCTCAATACTGCTTTTCAGTACTCTCCCTGTTGCCATGTCAGAAAAGTGTAATTATCAGTGAGAAAATAACAAAAAGCAATTCTCTTCAGCTTTTGTGCTGAATAGTATCGACCTACCTTACTGAGTGGTGTGAGGAAAAAATGTAACCCAGTTTGCAGATTTAAAGGGATAATAAAATGGCATCAATATAACACCCAAATCTTGAGCTACTGCTGCTGGAATTCATGTACTGCCCTTTCCATTTATCCTAGTCACCACGTTTTCCATTAGACAGGCCCTGCTTTTGCAGATGTTGCTAAAAATCCTCTCCTACAATAACCAAATGCTCCTTTGATGTGACATGGGCTTACCCCACAGTCTCATGTTTAAGCCCGCAGCTCCAAGCTATGAACCTGGAACCTCTAAGAATAACAGCTTTCCAGAGCACTTCTGCTGGCCAAAGGATTCTCCTTAGGTGCTCCTTCCCAAATATTTGGAAGTCAGCTCTGGAGCTACACTCGTGAAATCAGCTTACTCTCCGATATTTTGTGAACAGGTCTAATCCCAATGACTTCGGGCCACAAGATTTAAAAGGAATCACACCATAGAGCTTAGTGCACTCTCTGGACGGTTCACTAGTTGATTGGCCTTTTGCCCCCAACATGCAGGGTAGTCATTTTACTGACCTTGGAAGGATGGAAGGCTGAGTCAACCTTGAGCCTTCATCAGGATCAAACTCACAACCTTTTGGTTGCAGTACAACACCACCAGTGCTCTTTAAAAAATCAGGCAGTTGAATCTGTCCTTACAAGTCAATTTGTCACATATGGGCCCAAAGGTTCCTATCAATGCAAATCAGGAAATGGAAAGCCAGATTTACTACACAGACATTGCCCCAGAGTTTCCCACATGCCAGTTGCTTCCCTTGTGGGCATTCTGTCCATCAAACCTAGCTGGTCACCAAAGAAAGTGAGTCTTGAATCACTGGGCTGTTTCAAAAGTCTTCCTTGTAATCAATGAATCAATTAATCACTTTATTACAGTCTACAACCAACATAGTAAAATGAGAGGTAAATTTTTAAAAAATTTAAATGCTTAAAATGTAGTTAAAATATATTATTTTAATTATATATCCATTCAAAGTTAAAAACAATAGAATAAAATCAGTTTTTAAAATTAGTGCTGCCACAACTGCTACTGCATTCAGGGTTTGAACTTGTGCCACTGAGGGGCCTGCCAGAATTATTCTTCCAATCCCGATTGCTCTATCACAAAACTTGGCAGTATTATGGATAAAAGCAGGACTTTCACCTGATAGTAGCCAGTGAGAGTAAATGCTGTTTGATCAACCAAGATATTTGCAGAGCAGTGGGGATATGAGTTTATCTCGGATGTCCCTATAGAAAGGACAGATGCATAAAACATGTCCTGTAGTTTCCGCTTCTTCTGTATCACAGGAGCACAGTCTCTCCAGCATAGGTCTCCTTCAAAACATTCCCTCCAAAACTGCCGAAGGAAGGGCATGGCAGTGGGCCAACATGAATGCCCTTCGATGGCATCTCAAGTTGTGTCAGATACTGAGCTTGGGAGACAATGTGTCTTCGGGACTCTGCAGTCAAAAAAAGTTGGCTTGTAGTGGAGTTGCGCTGGCCCAGCAGTTCGATGAGTTGCCACTTGGGATGAAATTAAAGTCAAAGGCATTCTTGAGTTGATATGCACCTCTACAGAACCAAATTAGGGACACCACGCTAGGTGGAAATGCACACATACTCACACCAAACACACAAGAATGCAACTCATCTCTTTGCCTAACATAATAAAACTGCAGAGAATGAAAACTGTGCCCTTTTTGAATGTGAAGCAAGAAATAAAAAAGATCATCAGATATAAATAACCTCTGCTGGTTAGTGGAGAAAACACAGCAGGTCCTAATTTTTAAAGGCAACTCATGCTGACCCACTGTGAAAGGAGATACAGAAAAGCAATCAGATGCAAGCCACTTTTGATTCAGACTCTAAATTATTTTACAATGCTTTAGGGGCGGGAGTGGGGTTGGTTTGCCTTGTTTTCTAACCAAACCCATTCAATTTCCTCCCTGCTCTTTTTCTCCTGGCCCTATAGCTCACGCTAAATAGAAGCAAAGAGTGCCAATCTTTTGAAGACAGTGGAAGGAAATACTTGAAATGTGGCAGTAACAAGACCAACACATTGTTGCAATGTCTTTGCGCAGAGGGCATGTTGTTTCCTGAGAGGATGAAATATCCTTTTGTGCTTTTTCTAGCAATAGCCTTTACAGAGAGAAAAAAAATTCAGTGTTCATATATTGATTCACAATTGTATTTCCCCTAGGCCTGTGGTGGCGAACCTTGACACTCCAGCTGTTCTTGGACTTCAATTACCAGAAGCCCAAGTCAGCACTCCTGCTGATCCGGGCTTCTGGGAACTGAAGTTCAAGAACAGCTGGAGTGCCAAGGTTCGCCACCACAGCCATCACTACATTACAGGCTTAAACTAAATACAAAATTATGACTTGATCTGGATCACACAACTGTCCTATGTACGTAGCAGAAGTTTATATAGCCTCTTAACCATTTTATAACCCAGCCCCTGCCCCCAGTACAGAGGCTAAAAAAGGGGGGGACGGTCCCTCTCTTAATGCTAAGGGAAGCTTTTCTGCTTTTCAAGCTTCCACCCTAGGATGGGAGCAAATGTGAAAGGGGAAGTGGCCAAGGAAGGTATGGCGCCCTGGGTGGTTCCAACTAAATTGTGATTCGATTCCCCCAGATGTTTGACATTTAAAAATGAGTGAGTTATTTAAGTGAGACTCAAGAAAAGTAACTCTTTTTGGCAGAAAAAACACACAGCAGCCATGGTAGCTAAGATGTTTTGAGAGTTTTGGTTAAAAAACAAAGCAGATTTTCCTATCTCTGTCCTGAACTAGTGTTATATATTTAAATGTAGAATGAGATTGTCATTTATTAATCGGAAACTCTTACAAGGTAAGTTATTGCTATGATCTATGGATTACACTAGAGGTTCCCAACCTACAGCCTGAGGGCTGGACCCAGCCCACGACACCATTCCATCCGACCCGTCACCGCCTCCGCTGCACCCAGAAGTGGAAACAAGTGTGTTTACATCAGCCATAAAATGTGCCCATGCACAGCACATGCCCCAACTGTTGTAAACATAGAAGTGGGTGCATTTACGACAGCCGTAAATGTGCCCACTTCTGCTTCTAGGGGATGTAGTCCGCCTTGCTCAGCTGTCTGGGGGCATGGTCAGGCCCATGTCATAAAAAGATTGGGCACCCATGGTTTACACAGTTTGAAGTGGAGAGAACACTACCTTCCTTCCTGCCACAGAGTTTCCTGTGGTTTATTTATTTATTCGTATTTATATACCGCCCTCCTCACCAGGGCAGACATAGAAACTCTCAGATTGGCAACATTTCTCTGTACTTTGTTTTTTTCCAGTAGGCCACACGTTTACCCTTATTACTCGATTTAGCTGACACTGTTCCATAATATATGAATTGGGCCCACATACCTGCACCATTTACCTTGTAATGAAACACAGCTCTCTTGAGTGAGTCGAAACATTTGGTTGCCCCGTTTCAAAGTCATGTCCAATTTGCTATCCATTCTCACCTTCTGTTTTTCCTTCAAGCTTAGCTAGTTTCCATATCTTTTGATTCCACAAAGCACTTGCCTCTCCCAAAGCACATTAGCTTTCATTTATCCCAGCTGAATAGTGTGTGCTGTGATGTTTTGTTTTGCCTCAGATAAAAAACTTTCTAGCATCTTTTGAAATGAGTTCTACTACCCTCACACTCACTCAATGAAAGCAGCTAACCTCAATACAAGGAAGGATTGCATAAGATTTCTTGCACATTTAAAACTACACACTCAGAGTAAAACTGCAGGTCTTTTTCCTACAAACAGAATGAATTGAATTGTTTAGGCAAAATGCTTTAAAACTGAATGTCTTTCTCCTCCAATAAAGAAAACTCAGGTCCAAGGGAAAATAGCTATTTCATGCAGGGAAGAATCTAGGCAATTTCAGAAGACTTCTTTTATTTCAATTTATTTTTCTACACTTTTCTTTTTATTATCCACAACACTGACATGCCTGAGATTACAGAAAATTAAGGCCAAACTATTTTGGCTTGTTCGTTTACAGAGGCATTTCCACGCCATTTTGAGTCCTTTCTTAAAGCCCCCAAGGGGGTTCACAGAAAGAAAAACACAGTTTTACTTTAAAAACAAGCTAGCTAGATAACTCAGAGGCTGAAATAGGTATCTGGCCACAGAGCCAGAAGTTGGGAGTTTGATTCCCCATTGTGCCTCTTGTCTGGCCTTGGAAAGGTGTCCTCACAGAAGAAGGGAATAGTCAACCACTTCTGAATGTTCTCTTTTGTTGTTGTTCAGTCACATAGTCGATTCCGACCCTCTGCGATGACGCCATGGACCACTGTCCGCCAGGCACTCCTGTTGTCCTCCACCATCCCCCTCTACTCGCTCAGCTCTGTGCCCATTGTCTCCACAATACCATCTAGCCATCTCATTTATGGCTGCCCTTTCTTCTTTTGCCCTCCACCCTTCCCAGCATCAAGGCTTTCTCAAGCAAATCCTCTCTTCTCATTTGATGTCCAAAGTACTTCAGCTACATCTTTACTATTTGACCTTCTAGGGAGCAGTCAGGGTTGATTTCTTCTAGGATTGACCTATTTGTTCTCCTCGCTGTCCACGGGAGTCTCAAAACTCTCCTCCAGCACCACATCTCAAAGGCATCTATTCTTCTGCGCTCAGCTTTCCTAATGGTCCAGCTCTCACAACCATACATTGCCACAGGGAATACCATTGCTTTGACTATGTGAATCTTTGTTTGCAATGTGATGTCTCTACTTTTCACTATGTTCCCCAGGTTTCTCATCGCTTGCCTCCCAAGAATCAGTCGCCTTTTTATTTCATGGCTGCAATCACCATCTGCTTTGATACTAGGAAAGTAAAATCTGTCACTGCCTCTACTTCTTCCCCATTTATTATCCAGGGATTGATAGGGCCTGTTGCCATGATCTTGGTTTTCTTGATATTGAGTCTTAAGCCAGCTTTTGCACTTTCTTCTTTCAACCTAATCAGGAGCTTCTTTAGGTCCTCCTCACTTTCTGCCATTAGGGTGGCATCATCTGCATATCTCAAATTGTTGATGTTTCTCCCAGCAATTTTGACCCCAAATTGTGATTCTTCCATCCCTGCATTGCACATTATGTGTTCTGTGTACAAGTTGAATAAGCAGGGTGACTAAATGCAGCCTTGTCTTACTCCTTCTCCTATTCCAAACCACTCTGTCCTCCCGTATTCTGTCCTAACTGTGGCTTCTTGATTCATGTACAGATTTCTCATGAGGCATATAAGGTGTTTCCATCTCTTTAATTACTTGCCACATTTTGTTGTGGTCTACACAGTCAAAGGCCTTAGTGTAATCAATGAAACAGAAGTAGACTTGTTTCTGATATTCCTTTGTTTTTTCCATGATCCATCTTATGTTGGCGATGTGGTCTCTAGTCCCCCTGCCTCTTCTGAAACCCGCCTGCACTTCTGGTAATTCTCTCTCCACATGCTGTTGCAGTCTATCCTGTATTATCTTGAGCATCATCTTCCTAGCGTGAGGGATGAGCGCAATTGTTCAATAATTTGAACATTCTTTGGCATTTCCCTTTTTGGGAATTGGAACGTATACTGATCTTTTCCAATCCTGTGGCCATTGTTGCGTTTTCCAAATCTGCTGGCATATAGAATGCAATAATTTGATTCCATCATCTTGCAGGGCTTTGAAAAGTTCAACTTGGATACTTTTATCCCTGGGATTTAGTTTTTAATATTTTAATTATGATGGGAATCGGCTGATTTTTTTTTATTAAATCTTGAAAATTTAAATTTTTATAGTTGGTAATTTGAAGCTCTGGGATGGTGGGTTTGGGTTGTATTGTGTAGCTTTTTTGTGATGTGTAAACCGTCCTGGGTCGCCCTGGCGAGGAAGGCAGTATAGAAATATGAATAAATAAATAAATTCCAAAGAGTCTTGCCTTCTTATGATGTGCCCAGAGTACGGCAGCTTCAACGTCATCATTTTTGGCTCCAGAGACAGTTCAGGCTTGACGTACTCTAGAACCCACTTGTTGGTCTTTTTGGCAGTCTAGGTTATCCACGAAGCTCTCATCCAGCACCATATTTCAAAAGAAACATTTTCCCCTCTCAACTTTGTTTATTGTCAAACCTGAAACCTACTTCCACAAGAAAAAGTCTATTGTTTTGCTGGCATTCCCCGTCTGGAAGTATTTTGATTGGTGCTAGCAAATAACAAACAAAATAATTTAATATAGTACCAAACCCATCGATTTCATGGACGCCAACACTCTAGCTCAGCATTTCCCAAACTATTTCCCACAGAACACTGGTGGATTTCAACTCCCAGAAGCCTAGGCCAGTACATTGGCTGATCAGTGTTTTGGGGATATGACTTAAGTTTCTGGAAATTGAAGTCCAAAAACCAAAGATTGGGAAATACTGCACCCAGATGATGGCTAAAATTGATAAAAGTTTTTCTGCAAACCTCTCGAGCTCTAAATATTAAACCAGTAGAGGCTAGAGCTAAATGTATAGAGAGCAAGGAGCGTCCTGTTAAAGAGTGTCTCCCACCAGGACGTGCTACCAAATGGCCAATCACCAAACAAAAGCAAGCTAAGATGCAACTGGAGAAATGAACAATTTCTTGCTTGGATAATAATAATTTCATGTCCCCAAGATTTTTTCCCACTGAAGTGGTCCCTATTTATCTATTTGCAATTTCTTGCTTTCGAACTGCTAGGTTGGCAGGAGCTGGAGAAGAGACAGGCCCTCAAACCGTCATGCAGTACCCAGGTCTTGAACTGCCGACTTGCTGGCCTTCCAGCTAACAAGGGGAGCTTCTTAACCACTGAGCCACCGTAGCCTCTTCTTGCTTGGATTGCATGTTCTTAGTAGCAGAGCTCCCTTAAGGAGCAAACAATGTCAGTTTATCTTGCTTGGATAAACTAATATTGTTTGCTCCTTAAGGGAGCTGTGCTACTAAGAACATACTAACTGTACTATTTAGTTCCGTCCTACATGGGTAAGGGGAAGACTTTTTCATGAACAAACAGAATGGGCACTTGGCTTTCAAACAGATACAGGGAAAGGAAGGCAAAGAGTAGGACGGGTGGCAGTAAGGCAAGGAAGAGAAGTGTGTCTCAGTTTTATGTCCTTGTTCCTGATGAATGTGGCCCTGTGAATTGCTGATCCTTCATAAATAATTACTCATTAAAAAAAGTTTTGTTGCCCCAACTTACATTTTTAATTTTAATTTACGGACTATAAATATACTTTCTATACATATCTGCTAGCGTGCATGTATGTGCAATTATATTTATTGTTGTTAAACAATTATATACAGACACAGTTTGACTGTGAAATTTGGAAAATGACTTAAAAGGATTCAAAGTGTTGCATAAACATGCAGAAGAATGCAATCTTCCATACAGGGCCACTTGTTCCATACAAGGTCAATTAAAAGTGTTCAGAATAATGGTGGGCTGTACATATTCCATTGGTTTGTGCATTCAAACCAAGAGAAAAAAGAAATGAGTGTGCCCCTACTCATTTCTAATTTATTCCTATATAAAAACAAAAGGAAAACTTCCTGTTTGTTTCTTGCATTTGATTCCTTAAAGGGGAGGTTCTTAAAACTGATAGAGCATTGAACGTCATTGTTCCCAAAACTGGTATTTTTCTACCCAGGGAACATTCTCCAAATGAAAATTCACCAGTTTCAAAAGGGAGGGGGGAGTGAGATGCTTCAAATATATCAGTCTTCATAAAATGATGGCCAGTTGTCCAAGCTGTCTGAAAGCAGGACACCTGCTGTCACGTAAGAGTAGGCCAAGACCTAAAAATGCTATGACATTTGGACAGAAAATGTGAATGTTACATGATAGAAGTTAGGATCCAAGGGCACCTTCCCATTTGCACAAACAGCTTTTGCCCCATGACCCCCAGAGTAAAGAGACACAAGTTTATTGGATGAAAACAATGGGCTACTTTATTAAAAGCAAACAGAACTGTGGCATAACTTCTCTGCAATGGGCCACTGTAGCATGGGTGAGGACCTAACCAATGTGAATGTTACAGGATAGAAGTTAGGATCCAAGAGCACCTTCCCACTTGCACAAGCAGCTTTTGCAAGCAAAATTAAGGATAGAATTCATCTCCTGTTTCCACCTACTAGTTTTGCCAGTCAGTCACCTCCCATTCTCAGAGACTTCAAGGCCAAAACTTGAGACCAAGGATGGACTCTATCAATGTCTGGATTAGGAGCCTCCCTCCCTCCAAGCTTGGCACCGTGAATGTGGAGTGCAAAAACTCATGACTTTCGAGACCGGGAATCTCTTAGGTAGATGTGAGTGTGTGTATATATTGAGAACAAACATGTTGTTTGGTGCAATGTAGAGGCCAAGGTCTTCACTTTGAGCCAAGGCTCAACTGGGGCTGGATGGAGATAGGCGACTAGGCTGTAAAACCATCTCACACACGAAAATTGAACTTTCTTTGTCACCAGCACTCTTATCCTGAGGTTTGTCTCCCTGCCCAGGGTCAAACAGAAACACAATAATTCCCTCAGCCTCTGTCAGCACCTTGAGAGATCTGGCAACCCAACACTCATGGGCCTTAGGCATAAGAATGGGATTTTGAAAGGTTGAAATAGACTGTGAGTCTTGATAGTCTGTAGAGACCAGGGAACTTTGGCTCTCATTCTTCTTCATTAGGTGGGGAAAGGTGAAAACTGATCCTACTACAAGTATTAGCATTAGACTTAGTTAATATTGTATAAAAAACAGGCTAGATCTCCCCTGACCATGTAGAAACAAGCAACATGATTGAGAGGGCAAGTAGGAACAAAACAAAGTGGAAGATTTTAGATGTACATTCCTGTGAATTATCTATGCTGTATCTTCCATCCATAAGCATTACTTCATCTGATGAGATTTCTCCCACAGATCCCACTGGTTAATGGTACCATATCTGTCTCTGGTGCCCCTCCTCCCTGTTGGTTCTTATGCCCACACTCCCATCTCACCACTAAGAAAGGAATGAAACCACCAAACAATTCATTTCCAGAAACTGCTCTTTACAAAAGTGCTGCATATATCAGAATTTGAACCTGTAAAGTGCTGAGCACTCAGTCTTGCATGGAAGCATGCTGGCACTCGTCACTAATAATTAGTCATACTGACTTTGATGGGATTGTTGCTAGCACTTCAAGCGAGTGAGTGCGTGTTCCATAAGGTCGATAGATCAAACTAGACTGCTGAACACAGTAACAACTGGTGTCAGAGTCATACCACTTTCAGAGTGGTCGATATTTATCTCAGATTTTCCTTAGCGTTAGCTGTTTGATTTTTATTACAGTGTCTACCTTCAGAGAGTTTTATGTTTACAACATTAACAGTGGCAAGTTTAGAGATCAGGCTTGATGTACTTGATGGACTACTAGTAGGTACAAGGAACAAAAGAAAGGGATTGCTGTTTAGGAGTTGTGACAGATTGCATTCAATCAACAATAATTTTATGAGCTAAAAACTAGAGGGCAGTCCTAAAAAAAAACCTAAGGGAGGCTTCTCTTCTTTCCCTTACTTCAATTTCACTTTTCAAAGCTATACCACATTTAAACGTTGTTACTCCTTAATTTCCACAGATAATCACATTTATTTATGCTAACTTTTATTTTACTGGCTAGCATTGGTAGTGCATTGAATTCCACTTGAGAGATTTTGGACGTGTTCTTGTTGTTGAGTAAAGAACAAATCCTTCATGAACAGACCATGGTGAACACAGATAATTTTGTCATAGTTGTTCATCCTTTGGCAATATGACATCTTGACTACTGTATTATATTGTGCACAGAGCTGTCCTTGGAGACTATTCAGAACCTTTTGTTAATTCAGAATCCAGCAGCCAGACTGCTCATTTGCACAAGCCAATGCTTTAAAAAAGAATCTGCATTTTCCCCCTATAGTTCATGGTGTCGATTTTTAGCTATAATACTGATGAGCCAAGGTATCTAAAGTTATTCATTTACATTTATGGACTGCCTTTCTAGAGTGCACTTTCACTAAAATAATATTTTACAACTTTTTAAGCAATGGGTCCAATCCTAAAGGAAATAAAAGGAGCAGAGGAAGCAATAAATTAAAGTACTGGATCCTGTACATGGAATTATGCTGCAGGCAGAACACAGCATTGCATACCTTCTAATAAAATAAAGGGGTACTTGTTAAGTCACTGTTCTTTCTGGTGCACCCAGTGATGGGATCCAACAGGTTCACACCAGTTCACCAGAACCGGTACTAACTTTTCCCAATGTCCCAGAGAACCGGTAGCAGCTTTTAGGGGCAACCACCTTCGGGGCTTACCTTTTCACTGGTTCCCCCACTGCACATGTGCACCAAGCACTTGGTGTGCATGCACGCCTACAGTGCTTGGTGCGTATTCATGGCCTCCTTGCTGTCCTCCCAAGCAGGGAGGAGGAAGAGAAGCTGCTAGCCTGAAGCTCACCAGGGTAAGTGACTCACCTTTAGATGAGCCCGGGACGCTTCCACCTGCTCCCAGAGGCTCCGCCAGGCTGGGGCTTAAAAAGCCGCAGTGGCGTCAGGTCTTTTGGTACTGTTGTAATTTTTCTCTGAATTTGATAACTTTGTAAATTGGATTGTTGTTTAAAACTGATGTTTACTGAATTTTTTGATGCTATAGTGATGCTGTAATGATGTTGAGATGTTTTTTGGTATTTACATTGATTACTTTTGATATTTATATGTTGTATTTATGAACTCGCTGTTTTTCTTTGTATGTAAACTGCTCTGAGTCGGCGCAACTGAGTAGGGCGGTATAAAAATTGGAAAAATAAATAAATAATAAATAATAAATAAATGTGGTGTGTCTGTGTGTATTTTAATGTGTATTTAATACCTTCACCTATATTGACATACTACCACAGTTCCTAAAAAGGCCCTTAAGGAGGTCCAGCTGTTTTACATTTAAATTAAGGCATATTATTCTAGAGAACTGGTACAATGACCATATCCATCTTGCAACATGGTGCTGCCCAGGCACTCATACTAACAGGTAAGTGACCGTTTTGTGTTTGGGGTTGTATTTTTAATGTAATTTTTATTTATTTATTTATTTATTTATTTATTTATTTAATTTATTTACGGGTTTATGTTGTGGGTGGGTGGGTGGGTTGAGGGGTGTGTGTCTGTGTGTGCGTGTGTTTGCTCATTTTTATTTTATTATTATTTTCTTTGGCCCTGCTCACAACATCATGACATCATGAGATTAGCTCCACCCACACTGTGATGCCATCACAGTGGGGTAGTAAAATTTTTGACATCCCACCCCTGGGAGCACCCAAAGTGTTATTGTATGCCAGCTTTCATCAGCCTCAGCTACCCAATAATAAAGGACAGTGGAAACTGAAGTCCAGCTACACCTAACGTTCCCAATATGTAGTGCAGATATTACTGAAATAGGACCAGTGTTCTAACTTCAGTATGGGGCACCTTCTTATGCTCCTTCCAGAGCACCAGCTCTCTGTCCTATGACTGCTCTAGCACCAGGTAAAACACACCAGCCTAGGAGATGATGATCTTAGAGCCTCCACATCTTGTTTTGGGGCCTACTGGAGAATACCATGTAGGCTGTGACTTTTGAAAACAAGATGTTTGATTCTGTTCTTCCAGCTTCATACAGATGGGAGAGAGCACACAGGTTGAAGATACCAGGATTGCCAACATCCTATCATCCAATGCTTGGGGGCAAAGGAAACAATCCACTTGGAACTATTAGCAATTTGGATATTATTGCTTTCTGAATAAAAATAATCTTACTTTGCTGCCTAATAGTATCAGATCATCTCGGTTTTGGTTTTTAACTGTTGTGAATGTGGAGGGGGATTTTAATAGTTTTTAATGCTTTTATGATTTTGTTATTGTGGGGATGCTGTTATATTTTAGTACAGTAAAACCATGCATAAAGAGCGCCTCGCTTAGAGACTAACTCGCTTAAAGAGCAGAATTTTCTCGCTTAACAACTAAAACCAATCAAAAACTCAAAAACTAAATCGGGGTTCCCAATCCCCCCCCCACCAGAAGTCAGAATTGGTCCCTTACAATGGTGTTTTGTTTAAAGAGCAAACTCGCTTAAAGAGCAATACCATGGAATGCATTATGCTCTTTAAGTGAGGTACAACTGTATTCTTATTGGTTAGACTGTAAGTCCCCCGGAGTCACCTCAGCGAGGGGGTGGCAATAAAAGTTGAACAAAATAAATATAAATAAATAAATAAATAGGGAGGTTGCATAGGATCCAATCCCTTGCATGTCTAGAGCCTAGAAAAGCTACATTTTTCCAACTGTACCTTCCAGACTCCCCTTACCCAACATAGGTAAAGGTAAAGGTCACCCTTGCTCGAAAGCCAGTCATATCTTACTCTAGGGTTCAGTGCTCATCTCCATTTATATAAAAAGAGCCAGAGCGTCTACAGACATTTCCATGGACATATGGCAGGCATGACTAGACATGCACGGATTGCAGTTTACCAACATGGCCAGTAACACATTTAACTATTTTAGGAAAATTTGCAGCCAGTAGCCAGCTGGCTAAGAGATTCTGGAAATTCTAGCCCTGAAAAGTAACTTTTCTAAGCTCTTTCCATATCAGACATGAATGTTGAGCCTTGCCTCATCTCTCTCTCTCTCTCTCTCTTGGTTGAGTGTTGCAAAACTCTAGCTTGTATTGATAATTAAGGAATGTTTCTTCACCAAACTAATCTTTTTTCCTGCTGCTGTGAGAAAAAGCAATGTTTTGTTATAGTTTGAGAACCTTGTGGGAATTTTAGTAAATGGCTTGATTTCATTTATCACACAACTCAAATAATCGGCAGTCTAAAATTCCATCAGTTTTGATGTCGATTCAGAGGACTGTTTTAATCTAGAGGAAAAGATGAGAAAAATTTCAGTTAACCAAAGGAAAGTAAATTATATAAAGAAAGTTGGGTTGGAGAAGAAATTTCCTGTCAGTTCAAAACAGAGGAGTTTCTATAGGTAGGAGTGCAGTTTCATCCCTCAAACAGTTCCTTATTGGTTCAATGGTCTCTGTTCTTGCTTAGCGTGTGAATCAACTCTTTAGAGAGTGATGCTAACATAAATAATAGGTCAATGACAGCAATTCAATGCCAGATGTTTAAGGCCCAGGGATTATCATGACAATCAATCCCTGGGAAAGATTTTGATTAGGAGACAAAGTATAAAAGGTAAAATAAGAGGAAGTGACAAATATATAACATAGACCAAAACAATTGGACACACATTCAGAGCACAACCATAGTTTTGAACCAGGGGTCTGAACTAATGGAGTTCTTTCGAAATGAAAATATGATGGTCAGTTTGGGACTGGAGTAACATATCACACCTCTGAATATATAGGCTAAGCATATCAGACACTTAGAACTGGAATTATGGTTTTGTCATGCATAGCTGGCAACCCTTTATAGGAAAGTCATTAGCATTCGGAACATAGAAAACCCCACAGTTAGAGTCAGAATATTAATCCACCTAGCCCAAAGCTGTCTACAGTGTATATGCTAAAGCATGGATAATGAACATGTAATACTTCTGTTCTTCTCACCATGTGGACAATGGCTTTCCAGACTGTCAGGCAGGACTCTTTCTTCCCCCATTCTTAGAGGTGCATTCTAAGCATGTGTGCTACAAATGGGCAATGAGTCTTGATAGTCTGTAGAGACCAGGAACCTTTGGCTCTCATTCTTCTTCATTCATGTCATAAGCTATCCAGTGATGATTCTGGAGTGAAAGAATAAGCCAACAAGGAGGTGTCATTGCTGAGGAAACATCTGGATGTATTCACAGTCCTCACATTTCTTTGTGAAGGTTCCTTCCATGCCCCTAAAACCTCACATTATGGTGGCTGTATGTTTATGAATTCGTAGAAGCTGTAGCTCCGAAGAGAGCTGATCCTCAGGTGTAACTATGTAGTTATGTGGCAAAACAGGTCTGTGAGGTGGTGTAATGTTTTGGACTTCAGTGCCTAGAAGTCCAAGCTAACATGGCTAATGAAAGGGACTATGAAGACTAAAATCCAAAACACATGGAGATACAAATATTTGCCAGCTTGCATGTAGCAGATCATGAACAATCTATGGATGCCTTCCTTGGGTGGGGTCTGAAAGTCCCTCATGGATCCAGGATAACAACCAAGTTTTGTGAATCAACAATTTATTAACAACAAATGGTAAATGAACAAGCAACTACAATGATTCAGCTCAGCCCTCTCAGGAACAAGGAGCTTTCCTCACTCCCCTCTCTTCGGCTGCCCCCTGTTCCTCTGCCAACACCTATTTCATGGCTTCCCCACTCAAGTTCCTGTTTCAGTGCCCCCTTGCTACTGTGTAGTTTTTTATACTCAGGAGTAGGCAGGGAAGATTCACAAATAGTTATAGTTAGTAAGTTCTCCAAATACTAGACTCCCACTCTAGCCCAGCAAATTAGACTCTCTACACGTTTCTGAAGTACAGTATAAGAAAAATGTTCTTTACTTACAGTCGCTTTGCTATATATAGAAAAGTAAGTTTCTTTGGTAGATATAGAGTTCTTTACAATAACTTTCACTTAAACAGACATATTTTGCTCGTAAGGCAAATTGGAGAGTAAATAGGAAGAGAGCAGAATAATAACCGGAACACACGCAGAAACACTGAATAAACTCTGAACAGCAAGCAGCCTAATATAGGTCAGGTGACCCTAGAGGTGGGAAACTAAATATTTTTTTCTGATTGGCTAGTTATGTACATAATTTACATTACAACCTGTTGCATTGTGGGGTTATTTATTTATTTATTTATTTAGATTTATATCACCGCCCACTCACCGTGGCTTCTAAATACGCAACAGCTGCTTCCCCCAGCTTCCTTGAGCTTCAGGCACTCTCCCATTCTATGGGGAGCTGAATGTTGGATACTCCATGTCATCAAGCATTGGAGGCAACACGCTTTCTCTTCCCCAGTATGTTCCTCACACAGTCTCAAAACATAGTTGTGCTTTCTGTCAGTTCATAACTTCAGCTTGTATTAGTAGACATCACATCTCTGTTTCTGGTACAATGCCATCTCTGTAGACCTTCATGCTAAATGCTTAAGCTTCACTATATTCCTCTAGACAAGTACAATTTGCCCAGCAGCCTTGTATTAATACCACCATGATGGGATAATCCCTTGCCATATATTCCTAGTAAATATTTTATTTATAAGGGCTTTGGCATGATTAGGGGGAAAGACCAATGAATTAAGGATATTATGAGTAGAAAGGCGTATTTCACTCTTGAACAGGATAGCAAAGATGAGGATTAATCTTAGTTACTGGTCATGGAACACAACAGCCACAAGCAGTCAGTTTAGACAAGCAGTCAGCCTAGAATTAAGTACTGTTAAATTTATTGGAAGAAATAGGCTTGAGCACGCCTGGCCTTACTTTGAACGGTGGCCAGTTAACTGCATCATCTTTGGCAAGCCGTTCAGCCCAGCTGTGCTGCAATTTGAAATATTTTGATATGGGGAAAGCTGGTTTTGCAGCACAACTTCCAAAATCTTAGGTGCATTCAGATTTGCTAAAAACACAAGCTTCTACAAGAACATGACAACTTTTTCATGGGTATCCTGGACTCATGCAAAACCACCATGGGCTCACCAGCCAGGTCAAGCTTGCAGATGGGCACCATTTCTGTGCAATTTTTTTTTACTGCTACTTGGACTCAAAAAAATGTCATTGTCATAACTGTGATGTTTACAGGTAGAAATAGCCATGTGGAAGTAGACCATCAATCTGCAAAACTAAATTTCAATATTCATGTTGATTCTTCTTGCTGGTCCAGGAGACAGAATGTGTGGACTATTTAGGCATGCTAAGTCATATCACCCAGAGGGCACCACAAGAAAACTAGTCATACAATCTGCATAATCCCAAAATGTACATGCAGATGCTAATACATCTCTTAACATTATCTATTCTACTTTCCATCTTTTTTCTTTCTTGCTCATACCTATAGATTTAAAAATAACAGAAATAAATTCTACAAATATACAATGTAAAACCAATATGTAAAATAAATAAAATCTATTTATAGGGCTGCAGTGGCTCAAGTGGCTAAGACGCTGACAGGGAGGTGGAAGGTCAGCAGTTCGATTCCTGAGTACTGCAGGATGGAATGAGCTCCCGTCTCTGTCCCAGCTCCCGCCAACCTAGCAGTTCGAAAACAAGAAATTGCAAGTAGATAAATAGGACCACTTCGGTGGGAAGGTAACAGCGTTCCACGTGCTCCGGTGTCTAGTCATGCCTGCCACATGACCATGGAAATGTTTGCAGAAGCAGACAGCACTGGCTCTTCTGCTTTGAAACAGAGATGAGCACTGACCCCTAGAGTTGGATACGACTGGCTTTTGAGCAAGGGGAACCTTTACCTTTACCTATAGGTCCATAAGAATGAAATGAATGGTAAAGCAAACTACTGCAGGAATTTTTTGGAATAGTAGCCATGTTAGTCTGTGGTTCAGGCATCTCACAAAACAAAACAAAATAAATAAAATAAAATAAAATAAAAAACAACACTTTAAAGACTAACTGCTATATTTTTATTGTTAGCTTTCGTGGAGCAAGTCCACTTCATCAATCTTTAAAGTGCTACAGTGTTTTTTATTTTATTTTGTTTTGTTTTGTTTTGTTTTGTTTTCTGAGATACTGCAGGAAGGTTTGCCAAACTGGACATATCTTCCAACTCATGACTAGAAATAAACATCTGTATAATGGGAGCCACCATATTGAATGCCCTGCTTTAAACAACTGTACAGCATATCTGAGGAGCTTAGGACCAACTAGATATTTAGACAAAAAAGATCTTTAGACAAAAAGGGGAATAGATGCAGTGGTGGGATGTCAAAAATTTTACTACCCCATTGTGACATCATCACATTGTGGGCGGAGCTAACATCATGACATCATGATGTCATGGGTGGGGCCAAATAAAAAAAAATAATAAAATAAAAATAAGCACACGCACACGCACACACACACACACCTCAACCCACACACACACACACACAACACAAACCCGTAAATAAAACAAAGAAATAAATAAATAAAATAAAATACACCCACCCACCCCAAACACAAATCAATCAGAGCTTTTAAACCAGAGCTTAAAAGCTTATTCTGGCTAATATTTCTCACACTAGGTCACATGGAAGGAACTACAGAATGAACTCACCACATTTGGCACTTTTCAACAGTTAAAGAAGTTAGGTACTAAGTCTTTGCCTAACCAGTTCTCTAGGATAATATGCCTTAATGTAAATGTAAAACATCTGTACCTCCTTAAGGGTTCTCCAATTGGAACAGCAATTGGAACAGCACAGGTGTAGCTTATGGATGAGGTAACTCCAAGACTTTGCTTAAAAACCCCAAGCCAGGGCGCCAGGCCTGCCGGCCGCCGGGCCTTTTTAGGAACTGTGGTAGTATGTCAATACAGGTAAAGGTATTAAATACACATTAAAATACACACAGACACACCACATCCAAAGGTGAGTCATTTACCCTGGGGAGCAGGCTATAGGGAGCTTCAGGCTAGCAGCTTCTCTTCCTCCTCCCCACTTGGGAGGACAGCATGCACACCAAGTGCTTGGTGCACATGCGCAGTGGGGGAACCAGTGAAAAGGTAAGCCCCGAAGGTGGTTCCCCCCTAAAGCTGCTACCGGTTCTCTGGGACACTGGGAAAAGTTACTACCAGCTCTGGCAAACTGGTGAGAACCTGTTACATCCCATCACTGAATAGATGCCAGTTTTGGTGAGCTTTCTATACCAATAATAAAGGCTAAACCTTTGTCTGTTTCCAAATAGCCAGTCAGGTCCATTGAGCTGGATGCAGTTCTGGACACTTTAGTTAGGTCTTCCACAATGAAGCATCAAAGTCATAGGAGCAGTGAATAATTTTACCTTGTACATATATAGGCCAAAAGATCACAAAAGATTGTCTTTGAATTTAAACTTCCACATCTGATTGGTTGCTATTAGCTCTCAAATACTCCAAAGTGCTCCACTGTGTGACAATTGGAGGAAGCAATGCAGTGGTGGGATGTCAAAATTTTTACTACCACACCATGTGCGGAGCCTAATTTGAGGGTGGAGCCAATGTCGTGGGCGGGACCATGTGACCTGGTGAGCGGGGCCAAAGTTTGTCATGTACTCATAAAATATAAATTACATAGACATAAAAATACATGAAAATACACGTAAAACACATATAATACACATTAAAATAAATACACATTATGTAGACATAAAAACACATAAAAATATAAGTTAAATACACATAAAACACATAAAAATACACATTAAAAATAAATACACATTAAATAGACATAAAAACACATAAAAATACAAATTAAATACACATAAAACACATAAAAATACACATTAAAATAAATACACATTAAATACACATTAAAATACACACCCACACCTCACATCGAAAGGTGAGTCACTTACCCTGGGGAGCAGGCTATAGAAGCTTCAGGTTAGCAGCTTCTCTTCTTCCTCCCCGCTTGGAAAGCCAGCAAGGAGGCCGCGCATGTGCACCAAATGCTTTAGGTGTGCATGCACACTAAGCGCTTGGCGTGCATGCGCAGTGGGGGAACCGGCGAAAAGGTAAGCCCCCGAGGTGGTTCCCTCCAAAAGCTGCTACCAGTTCTCCAGGACACTAGGAATAGTTATTACCGGTTCTGGCGAACTGGTGCAAACCTGTTACATCCCATCACTGAACCAATGGAAGGATCAAAAATAAGCTTCCTTCTCCATCCTCACTGCTATTTAACAGGATCAATTAAGGTGCAATTATGTTCAGTCAGATTCATGATGAGTCCTGAACAGTTACATTTTAGAAATAATCTGTCTTTCTTCATTCTTCATAGCAATCCAGAATGCGTGAGAGGCAATTGAATACCACAGTGACAGAGAGATTACTCAAGAGAGATCATGATTCCATAGAAAGATTCAACAGGGTTATCTCTGGTCATAGACCATAAAATTGATTCCTAAGTCCCTGCTGAGATAATTGGATCAGTGCTAAGCACCCAAGACTCATAAAAATGACAATAACAGGATTATATCCCACACACACCTGATTTATAGACCATCCATCTCATAACAACTTGGGCAGAGAATAAATGGAGAGTCTGCCCTGCTCTGACAGCTGGGCTTCTGAGCATCTGAGATAGGTTCATAATTGCCATGGGGTCTACAAAGTCCCATATCCATCCTCTAAGATCCCAAATTTATCCCCATCATACTTTTTTGGCCAGACTGGCTCGGCTGGACATCCCGCTATGGTAATGGAGCAGACTGTACAGCCAGTGACTCAACACCTAGTGCCAAGCAGTGGTTAACTAACCTGATTCCCTAAAGGGTCCAATGGTTATGGGTGGATGAGCCCCTTTAGGTGGGGTGATGGTCCCCTCAGTGGAGGAAATGCCACTGGGTCCAATGGCAAAATGAGTGGAGGAGGAACTCTGATTCCCAAAGGTCATGGAGGCGGAAGAGGCCATGCCAGATAATATCCTCAAGGCTGCAGCCGTCCATTGCAATCCCAGTGTTAAATCCTGCATGTCTCATTTTCATGTGTGCTGCAGGAAATGGCTCCATGACAACAGTGTGTGGGTCACTTTATGGCAAGCTGGGATTCACCTTAAACAATTTCATATCAATGGCATTTTTCCTGTTTCAGGAAAAAATGTATTCTTGGATACAAGTTGCAGCCGACAATGTCCATTGTCAATTTGGCAACAAGAGAAAAACAACATCTAAACATGAGAGCATCTAATAAGTGTTATCTAATTGGAAGAGTATATTTAGAACCATTGTTTGATATCTGGGCACAGAAGGAGGCAGATTAAATAAATTCATGCCAACATCATTTTTCCTGCTTCTGGGGAAAATGCATTCTCAGATACGAGTTGCAATCAATGACAATGAATGACTTTTTTGGACTTCCATCAATATCAAGCCAGAAGCACCTCAGTCAAGATGACTTCCAAGCAGCAGAATGAATATTTGTTCTAATAGCAGCTTCGGTTCTCTTGGGTCTAACACTAACTCTTCAAGGCAGCCCTTGATGATGTTTCTCCCAACTCTCCAGTCTGACAGGGTCCAAGCAGGCCTGAGACCAGTTCAACCCAGTTCACACATACAAATCTCAGGGTCTGTTTACAATAAGAACAGCAATCAAACTTTTAAACCAATGATCACCTACTAAATTTAAGGGGGAAAATATTCTTCCTCTGACTATCTCCACACACTCAGGTGAAGTGTTTAATTTTCAAGGTTTGCAATGGCTAATGCGCTACTGTAAGAGCCAGATGTTTACACAGAATTCAGCTTCCTTGCTCTCATTTCTCCCTTTCCCAGCATGTACAGACACTGAGAATAGACTAAAAGAAAGTGCAGAACATACACACACCATGGGGGCTGAAAATGGGGCAGATTGATCCTTTCCAGCACACAAGAGGTCTGCACATGATTTTTAATCACAGCCCAACCTGTCCCAAAGATACCACAAATAGCAGGCTATTTTTGCCTATGTAGTCAACCACTCGCATATATACATCATATTGACTCCATCATATACAGTTAAATCACAAATGAGCAAGGAGTTTTTTAAGCTACCATATAAACTTTATTTCTATTTAAATGACACACAGCTGTTACTGGAGTTCAATGCAGATTTTTCTTGCCAGGGATTTAAAAAAGACCACGGTATCTCAGAAGGAAACTTTTTGAATGAAAACCTTTCCAATATGCTATGGTTTTACAAATTAGTTATTTCTTTTAGGTCAAAGAAATCAGTTCAGTTGTGCATATTTTTAATTTTATTAATCCCTTGTGCTTTTTCTTCAGAAAGATATACGTGGATATTTGGACCCCTTGCGGAATCTTCCTAGGGAAATGAACAAAATTTATCTATAAAGCTTTCTTATTCATGAAGTGGATAGTGTTCAAATCTTAGGCTGTGATCTTTACGTGCCTAAATCCCACTGATTTTCTGAGGATTGGATTGCAGTCTTGGGAAACAAATACTGTACAATCTTGGGCACTACTGGTTATCACAATTTGCAGTGCTGTTAATGGATAAACAAGGAACACATAAAAACAAAGAAAAGTCAGAGTGACAAGTATGAAGACGCCTGGTCCCTTATTAAAAACGATTTAGCTTCTAGTCCTATACAACTAATGGATGGGTTTGCTTCAAATAAAAAAGGGGAGGGCTAAGGTAATTAATATCCTTTTGAAATATATTTCAGCCATTTCTGAATGTGCTGCAGAAAAAGGTTGTTTAAGTTTGAACTAGGAAGGGAATCACTTACATACTATTAAACTATTTGACTAAACATTATCAAATTTCACACAGAGCAACACCAGACAATGTATGCCTGTTATGCTGAGTTTGGTGCTATTTCAAAGTTCAGTTTAAAAGTTACATTTTGTTTTGTTTGGGGGTGCCCTCATTTTTAGAAGCACCTTATAGGATATTGATTTGCTCTGCAGCATAATAAGAAATATGGGCTAGATCCAGATCTAGAAATATGCCACGCAGTGGTCTGAAGTTGATTTTCTTGCTTTCCGTGCCTGCTTCTCCAGGTCCTCAACATCCTCTACAAAGATTTAGGCAAACTCCCCCTCCCCCCCCCCAAAAAAAAGAGAGATTTGGAATCATACTAGTGGATCATGTAACATGTGCTTGCCACATTTCATGAGATGCCTTCTTCTTCACAACCAATCTGCAGGGAAGACAGAGTAAGCAAAATTTGCTTCACTCAGTCTAGTTCAGGGATGAGTAAAGTATGGTTAAAGGGTAGAAATTGAATGTTGTGTTTTATGGTCCTCAAATGCCTCCATCTGGAATAAAAATATGTGGTATTTTTACAATAAAAATGGTTTTGTAAAAAAAAAAAAACAAGTGCAGCCCCACCCCAGAACTGCATAAAAGTGAAATTGGGGTGGATTTTCAATGGTTTTGATTTTGCATAGTTTTGGGATAGGATTTGTGCAGCCTTCCGTGCATTTCACGGGCAGAAAATGGGACACTGAATACTCTGGAATTGTTTTCTTTTGTTCTAGCTACACATGTAAAGTAAAAATTCAGATCATTTGAATTTGAATCCAATTGACCCCATATTCAACCCATCTTCAGGTATTTACTTCCTTGCACAAGTAAAGAGTGCCATGTGCCCCTGCTCTGCCATCTCCGCTCTCAACCTTCTCACCTGTGAAGGCCTAAAATGCAGCCATCACAATGTCCTGCTTAATTGCAATTACTGTATTTCATGTAATAACATAGAGCTCTGTCATTGTTTCCATTTAAACATGGTTACAGCCAGTGGTGGGCTCCAAAAAAATTTACTACTACACTGTGGGCATGGTATGGTGGGCGTGGCCAGGGGGAAAGCCCTGTGTTGCACCCGAATTTATGTGATTTTAGCGTTATCTGAGGTAAACGTTATCTGAGGTATTACTGTACTTTATTTCAAAACTTGGATGGGTATGGCTGGTCAGAATTTCTGCTACCAGTTCTGTTATACTGAAAGTATAACACTCAGAATGGGAAACATTCAAATCTAAAAAGAAGCTTCCTCCATTTGTATAAGAAAATATAAAATTTCTTTGGGAAATTCTGTGATTAAAAAATTGTCAGCTCTGGAACATTATTATTATTATTATTATTATTATTATTATTATTATTATTATTATTATTATTATTAAATTCAAATTTATATGCCGCTCTTCTTGCCGAAGCAACCCAGAGCGGCTGTTGAGTCACTCCATCCAGTCTAATGTAGTCAGGTCTTCCTGAGTAACATGCAGAACATCTCAAAGTGTTCTGACAACATTTTATAATCACCCCCTTACAAAATACTGTATCTATTAGCAAAATTAACAGCTAGTTAACCAAAGCACTGCACTTTCAGAATTCAAACTACAAGGTCAGAACTGGAAGGAAATGATGTTGAAACAGGCTGTAGACAACAAAATAATAATCAGCACATAATTAATTGATCAATAGCTGAAAGCATGTAACATTTATTAATAAACAAACCCTACAGCTCATTATGAAAATTGATTGTCTGTGCATATAGACATTCATAAACACAAGGGCAGCAACTTAGCAATCTAATAGAGACATGCTATCTCATATGAATTTGACCTTTCCCATTTACACCCAATGGTGATAATTCCTCTTTAATGAGGAATATGCCAAGGTCCTGACGTTTTACCTTGAAAGTCATCATGGATCAATAAATGTTCAAGTTGTCCTTTCTCATTTAAGAGGATACTACAACATATGAATATACAAACCCCACAGTCTATATTTATCAGTCTAGCCCATCAGAACTGCATATGAATCAAGCCAAAATGTGGCTGGTTTCCAGTACAGAAGTCTATCTGCATGATGGTTATCCTGCTCCCTTCCATCTTGGTTTTTTTTTCATAATTCATTCCACAAAGTATATGGGGAAGTATGAAAATATAGGAGGTAACAATAATTTTGTGTCATAAATTATTCTGGGTTGAAATGATTTTTGCTGGAGAAACTCTGCTCAAGTGACACCTGAATGAGGCTCCTTTCTTCTTCTTCTTCTTCTTCTTCTTCTTCTTCTTCTTCTTCTTCTTCTTCTTCTTCTTCTTCTTCTTCTTCTTCTTCTTCTTCTTCTTCTTCTTCATCATCATCATGACCATGACCACCACCACCACCACTACCATCGTCGTCGTCATCATCATCATCATCATCATCATCATAGCACATTTCATATGTCTAAACACTTTCACTTTATTATGTTATTGGTATTGGTTGGTTCTTTTATTTGCTGTTGTGTATTACTTGTAGCTGAAAATTGCTCAGAGTGGTATAGTAACTAATTTATACATGTAAACTCACAGAATTGAAAATTAAGTTCGTTAGTTCATTCGTTTTAGCATTTGTATTTTGCCCATTTTTGTGACTAGCACTACTGTGGGTGGAAGAGTACAATTGTAAAGGTAAAGGTTTCCCTTGCTCGAAAGCCAGTTGTATCCGACTCTAGGGGTCAGTGCTCATCTCTGTTTCTAAGCCGAAGAGCCAGCGCTATCTGCTTCTGCAGACATTAATAATCCTAACAACCATTTGCAATCTTTTTTTAAAAAATTCCTTCAATAGTAACATGTCCAGATTCTGCTATTCTCTCTTAAACATCACTTTCCAAATAATGGAATACTTCCCTACCTTGTCAAATACTATATCAGGAGTTTACTCCATTAACAAACCACTTCTGCTTCCATACAGACTGCCCCAATTAGAACTGGAATAGCTTGCTGGCCAATGAACTGGCAGGCCAGTAGATAAATAGTTTTGTTTTAGAAGAAAAGGCTGCTGCTCCTTGGCAAGACTGAAGCAAACTACCTGGATGATCAAACCCCTTCCTGAAAGTGAAGAAAGATAATGTCGCTTTCTATTGATGGCTAAAACAATTCTATCTTTGAGTCCCACTAGCACAATCCCGAATGCCTCTGGCAGGGTCCTGGATGGAAGAGAGCCAGTCAACCAGGGTTGGGCCAAGAGAATTTTCTACCTGTCGGGAAGCAGAAAGAGCACTCCCAGCAAACTCTAAGTGCATGCTGGTTGTTTGAGCACCAATTGCAGATAGCTCATCAGGCCCCTCTATCCCTTTTATTTTTACTTAAAAATAATGTATAATAACTATTTGCCACCTAAGACAATGACCTCATTCTACCTAAATGGCAAGACTGGCCCCGCTTTCAACAGTAGTACATGTGATGAAATGGGTCATAAATTATTCAATATGGAGTCTCTTTGGTTTTTAAACTGTCTTAGAATGGTTGGGCGGCCGCGGCGAATGCGGCGGCCACGCGCTTTGCCCCCATTGCCTGTCAACAGAGACGGGCCTGGGGACGAGCGCGGGGGGCGTGGCTGAGCGCTGCCCTTATAAGGGCAGCGCGCTCCCTGTGCTCGTCCCCGGTTCCGTCTGACAGGCGTCGCAAGCCCCGCCCTCCCTCCCTGGAAGCAGTGTGACTGTTTTTGGGTCGCTTCGGGGCCGGATGGGAATTTTTGCTTGAGACCTTGATTGGCCGTTAGGTCTCTTGGCGTTTTCGCCCATCCCACACCGCCGGACCAGGAGAGTTGGATTGGGAAGTTTTGGTCACTTGTGCGGGCGGGTAGCACTGGTGTGGAATAAATTTGGTCCCAGGAAAACCGGGTAGGAACGTGTTTTGATCGGCCACTCGGTGAGTCTGATCAAAATGCGGACCGGGAACTTGGGTAACTGCCCAGCTCGGCAGCAGGCAGCCCCAATACAGAGTTCGCCCGGTTTGGGGTCAGAAGGGGTAACATCTGGTTACTTCTGACCGGGACAGTTAATTGATGTTTGGACATGGTTGTCCAATATCCAAGTTGAGTTGGAAGGGATATCGTGTACCTCACCAGTGCTACTGCGGCCTTGCTGCAAAACGTTATTGGTTAAGATGGTTAAAGTTAACCAAGTTGATATTAAATAAAGTGGCCCGATTTTTACACCAATATTACTGTGGTCAGTCTCTTTTGTGCGGGCATGTGGGGGCAATGTAGCTTTGTGTCTTTACAAAGCCCTTATAATTCTTTCTGCTGCGTTTATCAAGCAGGTGTGCTTAGTAGACACTTCTCAGCGCTTCAGGCCTATGTTTTGTCTTCTTCTCCAGGCCTGGAATGCCCACTTGTGTCAACATCATGAGCCTAGGAACACCAGACATTTGTTATGGGAACCAGGGTGTGTTTATACAATCCCTGGGCCCTAATTGGCTGTATGCTAATTAGGAGAGCCAAGCTCGTGTACTTTCTTTTAGACACATGGGTTTGGGAATCAATTCGAGCTTGGGGGTTTCTGAGAGTTACACCTCAGAAGGGAGAGTGGGACACCTGAGTCCTTACTCCAACCCAAGCTTAGTCATGATTACCTAGGTTAGTCAGGTTTTCCTTTTGTTTCATGGGGGAAGACCAGAGTGTGGATTTTCTTGTATCCTGAACCAACGAATGAACTACATTATGCTTCAAGAACAATAAATAACGTTTACTTCATCAAGACGTCTGTTTATTGGAAGAGGGGGTAAGATGAGAGTTAAGACATAAGCCCCACGCTACCACATACATATTAATATTACTCTCCCCATTATTGTCTAGGCTCTGTACAATTCAGATACGCCCCAGGTTGCTGCAGGTCTTTGCAGGATGACATTTAGGTGACCTGAACTTGGAGTCTTGGATTCCACACAGAGCTGGCCGGTACAAGGAAGCTCTGAAAGGAACGGGGCAATAGCAAGGGAAGGGTCAGGCCAAAACCTATCTGTCATAGTACAATCTAGCAATTAATGATGAAGCTGAGCTTACACATAGTGGCACCAAAATCTTGATTTTCCAGCCTCTGGTCTACATTAATATGTCTACCTATAAATCATTCTTGTTGTTTCAATTGTTATGTGGTGTCAAATCACTTCCAACTTATGGTGATGTTATAATTTAATGACCTCCATGAGAGTCTCTCATTAACATTATCAAATGCTCAGCTCTTGCAAATGCATGGTTGTGACTTTCTTATAAACCACTTTTAATTTGGGTCATTTGTTAAAATCATTGATATTTAAATGAAGCACTTCTTATTTACAATGAATAGGCACCTAAATCAAACTTTAAGAGCTGTAAAAACAAGAGCTAACAACCTCTTGTAAAAAGCAACACCAATTTACTATAAATGTTATTTAATCTCAGTCAGCAAAAGGCAATTGAATGCAACATGAGGCAGGGAATAAAGATAATTATATGAACATGCTGATGGTTATTGGTACAAGGTATAATATTAAAGTTGTCTGTCACTTGCCAGAAATGTGCTCACTGTCAGTGGCCAAACATGAGCCTGCACATCAGTTCTGAGCAACATTCCTAAATTTTATTAGCATCCAGGTCTAATCCACAAAGCTATACAGTATATTTCTTCTCCTCCATATATCCTTTAAGCCTTTTCTATTTCTGTATACTTACCCTTTCACTGTTTACAAAGAAGCCTGTCAAAAGTATGTTTTAGGGCAAAGATAAAATCATCTAAGATTCTCAAAGCATGTGTGTGTTATATGCCCCCAAGTCACATTTGACTTGCAACAATCCCAAGTGGGTGTTCAAGGTAAGTGAGATATATAAGGAGCTTGTCAACCTTACCAAGAACTCACTATGGCAATATCATCCATTTGGACATCTGGAGATTATACACAAAAGGTGCGTTTAAAAAATTACTACAAAATGCTGCAGAATCAGTGCGGCAAAACACCTTCCTACATATTGTTCTTCAATACAGGCAGCTGACAGAAGTCTCTTAAACTTAAAGAACTAACATTGGGTGCTTGTGGGAGGTCTATACTTTTTGTACTTATTTATTACATTTCTACCCCATCATTTCATTATATAGCTCCTACCATCTTAAACCTCAGAAAAATAACCTTATGAGGTAGGTTACACTCAGTGGTAGGCTCAAAAAAATTACTACCACACAATGGGCATGGTATGGTGGGCGTAGCCAGGGGGAAAGCCCTGTGTTGCACCTGAATTAGGATTACAGTAATACCTCAGATAACGCTAAGACTTGGTTCCACAAGTCTTGGTGTTATCCGATTTTTAGTGTTATCTGATGCATGTTAAAATCCTATGGGATGGATCGGATAATGTTAAAGCTCCATAGAGATACATTGTAACGGCTCAGGTTTAGCGGTTGTTATCCGATCCATCCCATAGGACCTTAATGTTATTCGATCCAGTTCTCCTCCCCGGATTACTTAACGTTATGTGATTTTAGCGTTATCCGAGGTAAACGTTATCTGAGGTATTACTGTACTTTATTTCAAAACTTGGATGGGTGGGGGGGAGGGCGGCGGCGGCGGCAGCGGCAGCCATAATTTCTGCTGCCGGTTCTGGGGAACTGGTGCGAACCTGCTGATGCCCACCACTGGTTACACTGCGTGTGACTGGCTAAGGTGAGTTTCATGGCTCAGTAGAATTAGAACTTGGTTAAATTCCAAATTATTAAGTTATAACTAGCAAAATCTTGTTTACATAGTTATAGTACTTTAATCACTACCCCAAACTCCTTCACTGCAGTGCATTCCTTGGAGACTGAGCACATTTGTCTAATTTATATACAGTCAAACCTCGCCTAAGGAGCGACTCGCATAAAGAGCGTCTCGCTTAAAGAGCAGAATTTTCTCTGAATCTTCGCTTCGCTTAAAAAATAAAACCAACCAAAAACTCGCTTAACAAATAAATCGGGGTTCACAATTCCCCCCCCCCCCAAATTGGTCACTTACAATGGTGTTTCGCTGAAAGAGCAAACTTGCTTAAAGAGAAATCCTGTGGAACGTATTATGCTCTTTAAGCGAGGTACAACTGTATACTAAATAGCATTCACAAGTATCCGCTTCTTGCACACAAAAAGAGCACACTGCTTTAGCAATCAAAAGAGGGGAGTCTAAAAAACTGTCCACAAACTCCATGCCAGCCCAGCCATCAGCTGTGCCGCATAATAGTTTCTGAAAGCTGTAGTCCAAAAAAGACTTATCCAAGCATTGCAGAAGAGAAATTCCCACTCTTATCAAACACCGCACTTCTTTGGAACATTTTCCTGCAAAACAGTTACAGCAATTAGTTTTCCTCTTGTTCCCTAGCATGCCCAACTTTTCCCCATCCAAATTTCTGCCAAAAACGCTGCCATATAATTACCACAACGATCAGGATTCCAGCAGAATTCCAGAAGGAAGTCACAAACCTTCCAATGGTGCCCTTAGGGCAAAAAGGAGTCACAAGGGGCCTCAAATTTGAAAGTGGGGTGGAAGAAGACTTCCATTGGTTTAAAATGTATCCAGTGCCCAGATCCAGTTTACATCATAACTATGTGGACAAGATTTTGCTCGTTATAACTTAACAATTTGGAATTTAACCATGGATATTATAAAACCTTTGCATTGTTCCTTTTATCTATTCTTTCAAGGAAGAAACTCATGCACAATGTATTAGGCAAGAACAAGACACCTGTTCAGGAGCTGAGCTTACTCCAGTTCTTCTTCTTCTTCTTCTTCTTCTTCTTCTTCTTCTTCTTCTTCTTCTTCTTCTTCTTCTTCTTCTTCTTCTTCTTCTTCTTCTTCTTCTTCTTCTTCTTCTTTTTAAGTAGGGCTGCCCTATTTTATTATCAATATTAAATTAGGCAACATTACCCAATGCTCATAGTTTCAATTACTAGTATCCTAATAGTTTCATTGATAAGTCCCCATTGGAAATTCAATAAATTGTGGGTTTTGCTCTGAATTCTGTTCATGTCAAAGATAGACAAATTATCTACTCGTGATTAGATCTGACCCTAGATTGTTTTTCTACTCACAGCTGTCTCTCACAACATGACAGCAACATTTCTTCACTTCCTCTCCAACTCTACTGCTGCCCTAGTATGTTCTCTTTATGCTAATTGCTTAAAAGAGCACTGGACCAGGGCTTCTATTGGACTATTTCTGATACAATCACCTGAACCAGTGGCATAGTGGGGGGGGGGGGACTTTTTTGGGGTGGCAAAATTTCACTTGGGTGTATGGGTGTTCTTGGACTTCAATTCCCAAAAAGCCGTAGAGGCTGCTCTGGGGGCAGGCGCCGGCGTCCCTGGCCCTGTCCATAGGGCAGCAAATTTGGCTTACGACCCAGGAGGCTAACACCCACGTCCTGGGCCCTGGGCGGCTGAAACCCACGCTACGCCACTGACCTGGACTAGTGGTTCCCAAACCTTTTTTGGCCATACCCCAACTAAGCATCTGTAAAATCCTGATTGTGCCCCCCTCTGCATGACATATAATTATTATTCAAAAAGTGAACTATTCACATGGAGAAACCCTAAAAGGCCATTAACTGTTAATAACACATTCTCAAATCCTCCCTCCTAAAAATCAAATTGCCCTCCTGTGGTGTGTGTGCCCCACGTTGGGAACCACGGACCAAAACATACAACCCCACCATGTAAGATAAAACTATAGGAAGTGCAACATCCATTCCATTTCAGATGTCTTGCATTTCCAATGGGACCCATTTACTTTTTCAGTATACTGGTTTGTGTTTATGAGATGATCCAGAAGAATGGTGCAAGGATGCTATATATACAGATCAAATTTCTCAACATAAATATCCCCTGATACTTATATTTATCCCCCTGGTCTCCCCTAGTGGGGAACCCCCAGACAATTGTCCCATCATTGAACACCAAGCACCTTAAATCTTGGAGGAAAAAACACAGGGCTATATATGTTACTAAAGTGTTCCATTTCTTCATATTTCCCTTGTTAAAATCCCTGAATCGTCTCATAAATTCCCAGTAAAAGGCAAACGTCTTCCATTATGTGAGGCCTGGAACGACTCAGTTCCATACATTTGTCTGCATAAACATTGTTGCTAAGCAGAGTAAAATACATGGTCTTTGAACCAAAGCAACACTTTTTTGAGTGTCCAAATAGTTATTCCACTTCAAGAAATCTCATCAGCCATATTATACTGTCTTTTGAATCTTTATAGAAGAATCAGTTTGGAAGACTCACAACATAAATCAGGTTCCATGCACAGAAAAGATATCCTTAGGAAACCAGATTTATTATTGCCGTGCAGGAAATGAATATATTTTTGTCACAGAAGGAAATCAAGTATGTACAGGTATTTGTTCATGCAAGCTATAAAGTGCAGCAATGACATAAATGTATAAATGAAACCATTTTCTAGGAAATAGATGAATTTGTCCATGATTGACAAGTCTCTTTAAAAGGGAAATAAAATCTGCATGATTAAGAGACTTAACTTGGTGAGAAGCACAGATCATTCAAACATAACCTCCAGTGCTCCAGTTAAAATGTTTAAATGAGAACAGCCAGAGGAGATAGAAATGGCTAAAACAGAGCAATGGGCTCATCCACAAACCCCAATCCCCTACAAAACCAAGGTGACAGCATCCTCATAACTTAGAAATAATGGAAGGGCAAGATTAATGGAGAAATACCTAGTGTGGTGTAGTAGATAGAATAATGGACTAAGAGTCATGAGACCTGGATTTAATTCACTGGCTCTGCCATGGAAACTCATTGGAAGGGGGTGAGGTGGAACAGATGAAATCTCTCCTTAAATACCTCACTTACCTTGAACACCCTATCAGTGCAGATAAGTTGATTCCAACTTGACAGCAGCAGCAATAAGACTGAAAACACTGCAGCTAATTGTAAGAGAAGAGGTAAGAGGAAGACATTCTCTAGGTAAAGGTCTCCCTGGCTCAAAAGCCAATTGTATCCAACTCCACAGGGGCAGTGCTCATCTCTGTTTACAGCCAAAGAACCAGTGATGTCTGTCTGCATCTACAGATGTTTCTGTGGTCATGTGGCAGGCATGACTAGATGTCGGGGTGCATGGAATGCAGTTACCTTTCCCACCAAAGCAGTACCTATTTATCTACTTGCAATTTCTTGTTTTCAAACTGCTAAGTTGGCAGGAGCTGGGACAGAGACGGGAGCTCATTCCATCGTGCAACACTTAGATCCCAAACTGCCGACCTGCAAACTTTCCGGTCATTCAGTTCAGCGTCTTAACCCCTAAGCTGCTGCAGTCACCAATCTTTTTCTCTCTCCTCCTCCCCCTACAAACAGACTGGTTTAATCTGATTTTTTAATTCGAGCAAGGTTGGAACTGGTTACTATTTAGATAGGAGACCATCAAGGAATGCCAGAGATCTCCAGCAGGACTAGGAAACAATTCTGTTTTGTCTCCTGGACAACTACTCCCAGCCATTTGCAAACACTGGCTAGGAGGGGTCGGCAGCGTGAATTAGAACAAGGCAACTTCCTATGTTCCAAATATATCTTTCCCCTGGAATGGGTGACTTGGCTACGGTGTGGACCTTTCCTATCCATTTGTCCTCATTGCATCCTTTGCATCGTTTCTCTTTCACTCCCTTAACTAAGACAATGTGAAGTGTATCTTGCCTGGTCTATAGGTGATAGGATGAGACTTTCATATTGTTAGTAACTCCACTCCCAGACTTCACCCAAACTCCACGCCACTACCAGCAGAATTATGGGAGTTAAAGCCCCAAGACTGGAATGTGTTAGACTACCCCTTCTCCCTCTGTGTCCTTCATGAGCCGCTTCCTCTTTGAACATCAAGGCTCCTAAAGTATCTTTGTGACTTTCAAAGTTGGATGGCACAGCAAATCCCAATGCTTGTCAAGGCTGTATAGTACAACAAATTATCTCTCGTGGGAAAGCTGTAGAAATCCACGGGCCTCCAACAGTGCTGAGTGGAAATTTTTTTGCTTTTGAAGAAGCAACAACAAGGGGAAGAGCATGGAGATAAAAAGAACAAGTCTAAACCCTTCCAGTTTGGGGGAATTTCACTCCCATACTTCTGCCTGGAAGACTCTGGATGTGTTCTGGGAGTAGAAGTTGGGAGGGGGGACAAGAAAGTCCCATCCCTAGTAGTTGATGCCTTAATCCACAGCATCAATGCAAAACTTGTGGCAGCAGCTCTACAGAAAACTCATAGTAAGCATTTATCAGCTCCAACGGGAAGCTGAAGATGGATTGAGGTTTAATGGGCTTCTGAGTTAGCCCTGCTAAGCTCTATCTGCTTAGCTGTAAGGGGCAAGTCTTTGCTTTAACAGGGTATATTCTCAACTTCCAGTGGCGTAGCGTACCAGGGATGGTGGGGGCAGCCCACTCTGGGTGGCACTTTTTGGGGCAGCAAAATTTCACAATAAATAATAATAATATTTTGTAATCTGAGCTTAAAATTTGAACCATTTCATTTCATATTTTTGGACTGATTAAAATGAGCACGGAACTTTTTATTATTTAATCTGTGATGGAACCAGGGTGTGTTTTCTTTAAATGAGTGTAGTCATCTCACTCTAGCGACTGGCAACACTGTCTGTAGTAACAAGTTGCCTTGTAGTAACTACCCATGTTTTATTTTGTGCTCGGGATTGTTCATGACGAATATTCAGCAAGAATTAATTCTTTCAGATAAAGAATAGAGTTCAATATTGTCGAATAACACCTGCAAATTAGGATACGGTGTGGGCAGGGCCAGATTTACATGAAAAGAGGCCCTAGGCTATTCCACTTATGTGGCCCTTTCACCTCCCATTTTTAAGTTTGTAAATTACATGAGAAATAATAAAATACATCATTACTGTGATATATATCAATATATAGGCCCCTCTTGATCTTGAGGCCCTAGGCTGAAGCCTAGTTAGCCTATAGGAAAATCTGGCCCTGGGTGTGGGGAAGTCCCTTTGGGGAAGTCCGTCCATGACGGCGAATTTGGCCTACGCCCCGGGCAGCTGAAACCCACGCTAAGCCACTGTCAACTTCAAATGGTATATTCTTTAATCTACTTGCCTGAAGATGGTCACTTGTCCTCTTCTCTATTGTCTTTCTATTGATGTGCTCCCCTTACCAAGTATCCGACCATAGGAAGTACATACTTACCATCTATATAAGTAATGGGATGGATGGAAATTAAGGGGGTGAAGAATTCTTGCCAAATTCGCCATTCCTGGCAATCTGTCTCAACAGAAAGGATGACTGGTCAGAAAGACACAAGCTATCCATTGCTTCATATTTGTAAATATCCACAAGGCAAGGCAGCAATTACTGTAATTCATCTTTGTAAAATCCTTCGCAGAAATAGAAAATTCTAAGTATGACAGAATGTATAGCTCCAGAGACAATTAAATAAAAATGTTACCACCTTTTCCTTGTGTTTTCCCCCCTTCTTTCCAGGGTCTGATATTTGCCTTTGCCAGTAACATCAGTAGACCAGCAAACTACTTTCAGCAGAGAGTTCGGTGTGACAGTACCCATGGAGATGCTAATTAAGACAAAGAGGATGACTGGGCGAATGACATTCAGAAAGTCTCAAAGAGAGATTTACCCAAGAAATGTGACATAAAGCACAGGCTGTTTCAGTGTGCCTGTTTGTGTAAAGTTTCCATAGCGGCATGTTCAATTAAAATTAAATTGTTGAAAATAAATCTCAGCTGTTACAAATCCCTAGCAAACCTTCCAAATATTAGAAGTAGTGTTTGAACAATTCTTTTTTTCTTAAAAGCCAATCCACAAAGAAGAAAGTTACAGAAATGCATATGGGTGCAAAGTTGTTCTTTGAACATATGCTGGCATTTCAGAAAACACAACAGCATATTTGCAAGTTCCTACCATTCATAGTAAACAAGTGGTTTGTGCTCCATAAGACCAGACAACAAACAAAAGTTGGTTTGTATAAACTTTATAAGGCTGCTCATGCCTCTGAATGACCATATCCACCTACAAGAGCCTGCCTGGATCTTAAGCACCTCAGGAGAGCATGCTTCTCAGGCTACAGCACTTGATGCTGAGGGAAGCTGGGCTGGTCCTCTTCTTGGTATACTTCCACTGGCAGGCAAAGACATATTATTTCAACTGGCTTCTGGCCACTCACTAGGTCCTTATAATGGCATCTGCTGTTTTGTTTATTTATTTTATTTATTTATTCTTCAAATTTATACCCCGCCTTGCTCAGGCGAACCTGACTCTAGGCGGCTTCCATAGTATACAAAAACAACATCACAAATTACTACCAACTCCCACAAAGAGACTCCCACAATACAAGGTCCTCTATCACCACCCAAGACCCCCAGGTTTTTCTCCCTTCAAGGCCGGCTGGCTGAGGGAGAGTCCAACAAAGCATTGGCGGCGTCTTCGACCCTCCCTCGGCCAGGGAGGCTCCTTTTATCCTCCCGGCCAGTGACGGAGGCCGGGAGGGCGCAGCGGCGGTGGCGGTGGTGGCGTCTCGCACGTCGTCGTTGTTGTCTTTGAGCCTCCCTCGGCCAAGGAGGCTCCTTTTATCCTCCCGGCCGGTGATGGGGGCCGGGAGGGCGCGGCGGCGGCGGCGGTGTTTTGCGCGGCGGCGGCGACGTCTTCAAGCCTCCCTCAGCCAGGGAGGCTCCTTTTAACCTCTCGGCCGGTGACGGGGGCTGGGAGGGCACAGCGGCGGCGACAGCATCTCGCACGGCGTCGGTGTCTTCGAGCCTCCCTCGGCCAGGGAGGCTCCTTTTAACCTCCCTGCTCTTCCTTTAACTGAGTTTAAAATGTATTGATTCTTTGTTTCAATCTAATAACCCATTTAATACAGTTTTCCTAATGATTATATTTTTAAAATTTATCTAATGTATGTTTCAAGGCTCCTTGGAAACTGCAAGGGAGAAAGGTGGAATATAAATGAAATAAAACTATGGACTTTTAATTCTTAAATGACTAATGATTTAGACAAGCCTCTTGGCACAAGTGCACACCAGACTAGAATGGCTTTAACAACAATTCTGTCTTTTTCCATCTCTGGACAACATTAGGATCTGTATTTTTCCAATGGGGAAGGCCTACAGATCTTAAATTCTTGACAAAATTATAATTTCCAGCTCCCTTCATGAGCAGCTCTTATGAACTCTTACCAAAAGCTCACATTGAAATATAGCCATTAGTCTTTAAAGTGCTACAGCATTTTTGTTTTGTTTAGTCTCTGATATGTCTTTCAAAATAGTGGAATAAACTGGACACACATTTGTGGCATTGATCTAGAAACTGAGATGTAACCAAACATACATCAAGCCTTGCTAAAAATCTGAGCGATTTAGTTAAACCTCACATAAAGAGCGCCTTGCTTAAAGAGTAACTTATTATTATTATTATTATTATTATTATTATTATTATTATTATTATTATTATTATTATTATTATTATTATTATTATTATTATTATTATTATTATTATTATTATTATTATTATTATTATATTAGATTTCTATGCCGCCCTACTTGGCAAAAACCAACTCAGGGCGGCTTACAGAATCTAGCAATATCAAAGTTACAATACAACAAAAATACACTAGGATAAAATATAACAGAGCAATAAATACAGTAATCAGCATATAATAAATCAATACACACAATAAATCAATACACGATAAGTAAATACACAATCGATCAACCCCTCCTAACTGTTAATACACACAAACTCAAACAAACCAATCCACAGTGTCCCCAACAGAGCCCAAGCTCTGTCTTTAACTTGCTTAAAGAGCAGAATTTTCTCTGAGTGTTCACTTCACTTAACAAATAAAACCAACCAAAAAGTCGCTTAACAAATAAGACCAACCAAAAAGTCACTTAACAAATAAAACCAACCAAAAAGTCGCTTAACAAATAAAACAGGGTTTGCAATCCCCCTCACCAGAAGTCACAATTGGTCACTTACAATGGTGTTTCACTTAAAGAGCAAACTCGCTTAAAGAACAATCCAGTGGAACACATTATGCTCTTTAAGCAAGGTACAACTTGAATTCAAAAATGATTTTGCAGATTAGTGGAAGACAAACATTGAAATATCTGACGAAGTGGACTCGATCCATGAAAGCTCACATTAAATTTTAACAATTACTGTATGTACTCTAGTATAAGTCTAGTTTTTTAGCCCCCCCTCCCCAAATGAGATCCAAAAAGGAGACTCGACTTATACTCGGGTCAACGATCCCGAGGGTCCCAAAACTGTGGTGCTGCAAATTCAAACATACAGGGGGAAAAAGCAATAGCACTAATGTAAAAACTCAAAAACATACCCACACAAATGTCTAAATTAATTAATTTTACCATATTTTCATGTGTTTTAATTATTGAAACCCACTAGCAGCTGCTGCATTTTCCACCCCCGACTTATATTTGGGGCAATCTATTTCCTTAGTTTTAGAGGTCCAAATTAGGTATCTTGACTTATATTCGGGACGACTTATAGTCAAGTCTATACGGTAGTCTTCAAGGTGCTACAACTGTTTCCATTTTGTTTTGTCTATTCTTTGATATGATTAAAACATCCATGTACTTTGCAGAAGGAAACTTCTGGATATGAGTAAAGGAACCCTCACATGCGTTGGAAGTAAAAATGGACAGCAGGAAAGCAGGATGGTGGCTTTTTAAAAAACGAGGCACATGCAGTCAAAATCCTGTTTTCATTCTTCCTCAGGGAGCCACCATCTCCTGCAGATAAGACTCCCCTGGTCCCAAACTGACGGCAGATTGACTCTGAGGCAGACTTCGGGGGAAGAGCACCATCTACCGAGAAAAATCCCCAAGTACACAGACGTTTGTGTGAAATCTGCGTCTCTCAGCACTGTCCCTATTTAGGCAGCCCGATACGACAAAAAGAATAGACAATGGAGCTGTTTTAATGCTACAGCTATAGAGCAGAAAATCACATCCTGTACTTGCATGCCTTTCACCAAGCTTCTCTCAAATGAAAGCATAGCAGCATTAAGAAATCCATAGTGTCTCACATTTTCTGTGTGTTCCATAAAGTATATCCTGCTTTAAGGATTTTTGTTTTTTGTCATACAAGGTGAGAGAAATATGACTCTGGCAAATTTTGTGTAAAAGAAAGAAGAAAAGGGAAACAGGCCTGATGAATGTTGGCATTAAAATGTCCAAAGGTCCAGTCTCCTGCTGGCATTGAGAAGTATTGTGTGTCACCACAAGAAGGGAAATTAGCCTACCCTTTTCACAGACACCAGAAAAGTGTCTGCAAAGCAGCTTTCGTATTCATCAAGACAGGAAACCTGCTGCTTTGTTACAGCAGACCACAGCCTTCTTTGTTCTTATTTTACTAACATTATTACAATATCGGGTCTTGGTACTAGCACATCCTGGACTATGAAAGCATCCATCCCTTCTCCACCCCCCCCCCAAAAAAAAAACCATCGACAGCTTGTTCTGCAACCTGTCCTAGACTTTGTTTAATTACTGCAGTGCCAAAGTGTTTAAAAAGCTTCCTCTCTCACAGATGCACACCATCGATGCTCTGCAAAAATCAATAAACTTCATTTGAAGCTACTCACCTGGCAACTTCCTGCTATATTTCCAGGCTATGTTTACCTTCACCTGGGCAGCCTCTCTCTTTTAGATATATGTGTACAGACATAAATACAGAGCTGGGCAGGGAAAGAGAGTTACCAGGAGGTTATCACGGCAATTCCTTACCTTGTACATCAGAGCCTGGCTTTTCAAATAGGTGCTCTAACCATAAATTGGGAGTCAGTGAATGAAAGTACAAATCCTCCCTGCACCCAACAACACCCATTTCATTTTTTTTATGGTGATGGAAGAAGGATTTGGAAGGAGGTTGGAAAAAACACAAGCCAGGCACTATCAAGGGCAAGAAACCTCTGGCTGTGACTAGCTACGTTGACTCCAGAGGCCACAGTAGCTTAGTGGTCAAGGCACTGTGCTTGATGATTGGAAGGTCAGAAGGTCAGCAGTTCAAGACCCGAATGCTGCATCACCGAGTGAGCTCCCGCCATATGTCCCAGCACCTGCCAACCTAGCAGTGCGAAAGCAATAAATTGCAAGTAGATAAATAGGTATTGCTTCGGCGGGAAGGTAAAGAGCGTTTCGTGCATTCTGACATCTAGTCATGCCTGCCACATGATCACAGAAACATCTGCAGACTCTTGGGCTGTAAACAGAAATGAGCATCACCTCCTAGAGTTGGATAGACACTACTGTACTGGCTTTCGAAGAAGGGAGACCTTTACATTAACTCCCCTGAACTAGGTAGAACTCACCCTATTCCCACTCTCAAATTTGCTACTGAATTTCAAAAGTGTGGAAGCACACCTCCTTGCACAATTTACCTTCAAAATAAAGTGCACATGGAGAATGCATCTCATTTACAAGCTGAACAACATGTCTGGATTCACCCCTGAAGAGTGATTCAGCATCACCAAATTTCAGCAGCATGGGACTTTCAAGGGCAGTTGGAGTTATTCACATTTCAGGTTGGGTTGGAGGAAGGACAAGCTAAAGGGAATCATAACTTTGTCTGTCCACTCCATCTGCAATGACCCAACACAACCACAAATGCTGGGATCATTTCTGTGGGAAGGTAAAGGTAAAGGTCGCCCTTGCTCGAAAGCCAGTTGTATCTGACTCTAGGGTTCAGTACTCGTCTCTATTTATAGCCAAAGAGCCAGTGTTGTATACATCTGCAGATGTTTCCATGGACATGTGGCAGGCATGCACAGAACACTGTTTACCTTCCCACCAAAAGTTGTACCTATTTATCTACTTGTAATTTTTTCCTTTCGACCTGCTAGGTTGGCAGGAGCTGGGACAGAGACAGGAGCTCATTTTGTCATGCAGTATTCGGGTATCGATCTCCGACCTTCCAGTCTTCAAGTTCAGCATCTTAACCACCTGAGCCACCGCTGCCCCTTCTGTGGGAAGATTAGGCACTACTGGCTACTAGTTTTTCCCCCCACTTCCCTCAGCAGGTCACATCTCACTCCATGAGGTGGAAGAAAGAACAATATAAAAGTACCCTTGTAATTGGAAGTAATGCAAGACCAACTACTATGCCTTTATTTCCAGAAATACAGCAGCCAGACCAGCTCAAACTACAAATAATGATTTGAGAAGACAACATTTGAACTAAATCATCTTCATCTGCCCAATAATATTCCAGCCTTCAGATTATCTGGTTTGCTCTGCTTCATGTCAAACTTTTGTAGAAATTGTGTGTGTCTGTGTACATGTGGAAGCAAAAGCAGTCTGTCTATCATTCTATCATACTATAGTCTATCATTCAAAGGGAGGAAAGTTGAAAACTTGTAGTGGGAATATCCAAGAGCTCTTAGGCCAGTGATGATGAACATTGGCACTCCAGGTGTTCTTGAACTTCAATTCCCAGAAGTCCTGATCAGCAGGAGTGCTGACTTGGGCTTCTGGGACTAAAGTTCAAGAACACCTGGAGTGCCAAGGTTCGCCATCACTGTCTTAGGCATACCTAAAGTAATTAGATTTTTAGATCACAGCATACTGTTGGTAGCCAGAATTATCTAACCTTTCTATATATTTTTTCAACCTGACTTATTACAGTAGACTAGAAGGCCTAGTCTATTTACCTAAGAATAAAAGATGGTCATTTCTGCACTAATGGTATCTTTTACACTATTACAACTAAAATCATCTACATTTCAAATGATGCTCATTCATACAACATTGTTGAAAGTGCATATTTTATGTTTGTGACCAACTTTCTGCTATTTAGAGGGCAGGCATGCTCTGTAATCTGAAAAAAGAAGAAAAGTTTATGACCTTAAACATATCGGTAAAGGCCTCCCCACAACATTCTCAAAAATGTGGACAGTCTGCTGAAAGGCAGGTAAAGGCAGTTCACAGAAACAGAACTGGCAGAATAGAAAGACAATGTTCCAAACATAAATCTGTTTTGAGAAGGGATTCATATAACCATCCTATCATTTGGTTGTTGCCGTCAGGTCCAAAAATACAGCTGCATGCATTGGCAATGAGTAGACTTTTCATGTGGTTACAGTTAAAATAGTTACCTTGTCAACTTGTTCCATTGACACATACCTCATAGGTGTGATAACAAAGTTGTTCATGACAGCAGATCACTGATAGCTGTTTCAGGTGAGAAAAATTATTATCACAAACGTCACATTAATCTCTCAGGGTCCCTAATGAAATGAATTATTGCAGAACAAGGAGAAACTTCTGCTGTAGGAGCCTGACTAAGGCTGTGACATTAAGTAACTTCAAGAAATCTGAAGGTAATGAAGTTCCAGAATACTCCTTTCAATGGGTGTGACAACAACACATCTTTTTGGAGGATTTTTGTCACATGGGAAGGGAACGGTCTAAGCAGCACTGGCCCCAGGGTCAAAACATCATGGATATTGGTGCACCACCCTTTCCTCTGATGTCATCTAGCCTCTGGCTCCCCCCAAACACAATTGCTCTGACTTCCATGCCTATCTTAGTACAAATAATGCTTCTGTTATGGGACTGAAGATAGCATGAACATTTCCCCCAGCCAGCCAGCCTATACACTTACATTCCCATTAGGGAGTTTCCCCTCTTCTGCTCATATTTCCGTCAAGAAACAGAAATGGTATGGGGAATCTCCACTATTATTTCCATTGATCTTGGGCAACAGTAGATGTTTCCCCAAGCACCCCTTGCTCTCCAGTCAGCAAGGTTAGTGACAGATGTGGGGGAGTCACCCAACTGTGGAAGGTGGAGCTTCAGAGATGGGAGGGACTTCAGAGAGGACCACCCACAATAAAGACTGCAGCTCAGGTGCTCCTTTAAGAGCAGAAACATATTATCAGCAGCCGCACATGATAGGTTGTTTGTTGGGTTGTTCATTGCAGACATTGGCATGTAGGAATCAGATTCCTGAATACTTCTAGACATTAAAATCCCTTTGCACATGTAATGTGATCTCAGTCTGGAATAGCTTCTAGCCTTTCATTAGGCTAGAACTCTTGACATATTATCTTTGTGTCTGCATTGCAAGTTGCACTTTGTTAATACAGAACGTAATTCATATATTGAACATATGCTTGTTGTCATTAGCGGTCCAATCTAATAACAAATCCATTTCATACAGCTGCTGGTTCTGTGAGTAGTCAAAAAGGAATCAAAACTTCATTGAAGGATTCATTGGTGTGTTTTGTGGCAGCCTGAAAGTAAGATGCACAGACAAAAAAAAGACAAGCCATTGCTTAAGGTAAATGGTGACTTATCACTAGTCAACAAACCTATAGCAATAGGTTCATTCCATAAATGATGCCACTTCGTCTTCATCTATATAAAGAAAGACAACTAGGTTTTCTGTGAAAGCACGTCTCAGAGGATTCCATTGTTGCAGATTAATAAAGATCTAGATAAGGTACCCTGCTCAGTTTTCTTCTTATGAGCTGCTAGGAGAATATTTATTGCTTTTACATGTTATCACAAAAAATTATCTTTAATGAGTCAAGCTTAGCTTGTGCAAATTAATGACCCTGGAAGAATTCAATAGAAGGCAGTAATTCTTATAGCTGAAAAATTCAATTTGCCAATTCTTTTGTTCTGTGTACCTCATTTGAAATAGTTTCCACATCATGTTGATGATCTCTGATAGCTGTTATATAGCCTCACAATCAAGTTATATCCAATACATTGTTAAGATGGTAGCAATCAACAGGTAAATTAGGCTCTTTAGACAATAAATAGATACAACACTTTCCTTGGCAATCTTGATAACAGAAATTTGAAATGTGTGGATATTACTGGTTTCTTCACTATTGCTCATATTCTGGTTTTGTTTTTACACTATTTTGACTCACATCTGATTTAATTTATGTGCTGCATTTATATTTTTATGGGTTGTCCTTTACAGCTCCCATTAAACAAAAGAGCAGCTGGATCCTCGGGGTGGCATTTTTGTGGCCATGGGAGCCTCCAAACAGCTGCTACCACTCCCCTCTGGCCGGCCAGGCTGAGAGAAGGAGTCCAGAGTGTCCTCGGGGCAGTGTTTTTGTGGCTGTGGGGGCTGTGGAACAGCTGCTCCCACTCCCCTCTTGACAGCCAGGCTGAGGGAAGGAGTCCGGGATGTCCTTTGGTCGACATTTTTGTGGCCGTGGGAGCCACAGAACAGCTGCTCTGACTCTCCTCTTCTCTGAGTTCTCCCAGAATGGAGAACTCAGAGAAGAATGAACATGGCTGGACACAATCGTTCACTATCCTTGATTTACTTTACAGGGATGGTGCGGGAATAAAGTCAAAAAGGAGCAGAGCTACTTGTCCTACCTTGAATTCATTGGAGAAAAGGCACTATATAATGTAACTATTTCTAAAGGATCAAACATAACTAAATTGCTATAAAGAAATGATAGCTCTCCTTACCTTATTTTTTTTCCGCCTAAAGCAGTGGTTCCCAATTAGTGGTATGCGTACCCCCAGGGGTACACGAGATTGTATCAAGGGGTACGCACAGCAATCTCTTAACTAA
This sequence comes from Furcifer pardalis, assembly GCA_030440675.1. Taxonomy (NCBI): domain Eukaryota; kingdom Metazoa; phylum Chordata; class Lepidosauria; order Squamata; family Chamaeleonidae; genus Furcifer; species Furcifer pardalis. The sequence goes on along the minus strand of CP126892.1, from coordinate 3,161,010 downwards.
AATATTAAATCCTTAAAAAGCAATAATGCAATAACAATTGCCAAAAAATTATTCAATTTAATTAAACGATCAGTAGGTAAGTCAATCGTATGCATCAAGCGCTTTCTCCCGAGGTGGCAGTTTTTCCCGCGCCTCCCGCAACCCGCGTCACCCGATCACGGCCGCCCCGTTCCCGCCTATTTGCTCGTCATTGTCAACGTGCACTTTTGTCACATTAATGAAACATGTGTTCTCTGTCATTAGAATGTCTTTTGATGATAATAAATATAAAATACACCTGATTTCATTTTTTATTTAACGTTCCTGCAATAAGGGGTATGCAATATTTAATGTTCCTGCAACAAGGGGTAAGCAGGTTTGAGGTCTTTCTTGAAGTGGTACGTAGAAAAAACTAATTGGGAACCACTGGCCTAAAGCATTCTTCTTACATGTTAAGGGTTTGGGATTTAAGTAATGATTTGTACTCAAAACTCTAAAGGGCCCACCAATACAGTAGAGCTTTTGGCATGGGAACCAGTCTGCCCCATCATCTGATTTGCTGTCAGAGCCATGAATCCAACCGCTCATCCAAACTAGAAGAGACAACTGCATCAATGGGATTTATGTAAGCGTTGACTCACAATGCAGCCATTTACTCAATGATTCTACTTAGGCTTCCATGCTCAACATTGTGATGCAAACTTCCACATCTATAATAATGCATTCTGTGGTAATACTCCAGGTCAATAGATTATTTAAATACTAATCAGCACCATAATTGATATACTAGGTGCATTACTACTGTTGCAAACTGAAGTCTAGTGAGGACTTAGAATGCAAAAAGAAGGGGATATAAATTCTGAATCAATGGGAAGATCAAATGAGGTGAACACATGGGGAAGAATAAGACTGCCTGAGAAAACATTGTATAACATTATATTTGCCTGCTTAAAATTCAACAGCACTAAGAGATGGTGTATAGAGTTGCACGCCATCTGGCAGCTGCAAGGAACAAATAAAATAGAATTTACAGGTACTCCGTTGTGCACTCTAAATAATACACCATTGTATACCAATTGCGCATGAGAGACAGTGCAGCATTAAAAATAATTGATGTGCGGTCTTGCATTTCAAGTCTTAATTTATATCACAAGAGTATCGTTATGGTGTAACTGTGTGAGGTATACAACACACTGCATGGCTACCTATTACATATAAAACAGTTACAGAGAAAGACAGCTACTTATTTTGATTTAAACCAAACTCTCTGGTCCAGATCCATTGAGCACTAAAAGCTCTCATCAAACCAGGGGTGGGGGCAATGGTAAAATAAGCATCCATTTCAACTGTTTTGTGTAATTGTTCAGCTACATCCATTGTAGTGGGTTCCACAGATTTCGGTTCAGGCAAAGAGACTTAAAGAAAGGTAACTGGTATGAATTCTCCTTGGTCTCTTTTATATGAAGTAAGTTAATTTGTGTTAAGATACTTAACCTATGCAATGTTTTGCTTAGCTGCCTTTCGTAACTCTAGTCTTTCCAAGGTGGCTTTAGCTATAAATTCCATCACATTAATTCTATTTTATTAATTTAAAAAGATCATATGCATGAGTAAACAATTAGTCTTTTGAGCTAGTACAATGCTGTTCTTCTTCTGCACGCCTTATTTGTTGGAAATAAAACAATGACAGGCATAGTTGCATAGCTGGAAATATCAACTTACAATAGTTTTTGGTGGGTGTAATATGGAACATAGGAAAGAAGTTGCCTTGGATTGTCCAGCCCAGTACTGTGAACAAGGACTGGAAACCACACTTACGGCTTCTTTTCCTAGCCCTACCTGTAGATAATAATAATTCTGTATGATCAACCCAACATCAACCTATGGTCTCCCTTCCCAGACTTTTGAAGATAGAGAATACACAGAAGTGGTTTACCATTCCCTCCTTCTGGGGATGCCCTGGGACTACACAGCTTACCCATGTCTATACAGGCTGACTTTTCCCTCACGAGGCACAGTGGGGAATCAAACTCCCAACCCTCTGGCTCTTTAGCCAGATATTTAAACCACTGGGTATCCTGCCAATGCTGGATACCAAGGCCTGAATCAAGTATTTTCTGTATACAAAGCATGCTTTCTACCACTAAGTGACAGCCACTCTTTGTGATGAAGCAAAGCAGTCCTTTCCTTTCTCACCAACATTTTAATAATTTTATAATTTATGTTCCCCCATCTGGCTAGTTGCTTCCACCAAAATGCTATTTGAGGTGATCACAAAGATAGCCTAGTGTGAACATGATTTAGCCCCTCCCTAGTCCTCAAGCAACTTCAAAAACAATGATCTCAGATCGTTCCCACAAAGGGCAGTCTGGACATACTTTTTTTTCCTTTTTGACTTCAAGGGTTTTTTTATGAGTTTGTTTTTAAATTTTTGCCAGCCTCCATAGATAAGCTATATTCAACAGAGTGAGTCTGACATCTCCAAGGGCCTTGTTTTCTCATTCTGAACATCTCAATTATATTCAGAAATAAATTATCTTGTTAGCTACATTATTACATCAAGGTGACAAGTAAATTTTATTACAAAAATTGGAATGATAAAACAAAAAAAAGAGATATTTTATTCATTTAGTCCTCTCTCCAACATTTAATTATGTATACTGCTGCATGATAATCTAAAACATTAATTCTACAATCAATGAGAATTCTCAGTACTGTAATAGATTGCTTTGTTATTTTGTTTTCAAAAAAAAATGCAGTGAACCACCAACTGAAATTTGTGCTAGCAGGAGAGAAAAAGATTTGAGAAAAATCTTACATAGGAGGCCAGTTTTATCTTGAAGAAAAGATAAAGAGACCTCATTGGTTCATGAAATGTAATGAAGACACGATTTCCATATCTCCAATCGCTCCCTTCATTTGTCCTGTTATATTAGCGGTAGAGATTAAAAGTGGGCTTCTCAGCTCTCTGGCTGAAGTCTTGGGTAATTGCTGTGCCTTGATTTCAGTGTCTGAGACTTCCACAAACCTCAGAAACAAACTGAGGCCTGGAAATATTCCCTATATTTCAATATATGCTGTACGTGAGACAGCACAATGTAAGAACCTTAGCAAGAAACAGTAGCAACTACTGCAGCTGCTGAGCAGCTGAAAATTGTGGTGATTTCCCCATTAGCTGTCAATTGTAATCTTATTTAATTTACCCAGATTCCATGACCAATTACTCTCGTGTCTGGTTCTACAATCACTTAACCTAGAACCAATTCCAATATCTCCCAGTGCTTACTTGCCTTGCCTCTGTGACATCAAAAGACCAAGCACCATGGTGTCACATTGCTTTTCCCTGGTCTCTGGTTTGGGGTCTGTCTCCTCAAGGAATGGGATCTTGTTGACCTGGTATTCCTGCTGGGGAGAATGCTAAGGGAGAAATATTCAGATATTCAACCACATGTAAATACATAATGAATACATCTTATCACTAAGGCTCAGATCTCAATCTGGGATATGTTGGGATAATAGCAATATTGCTAGCACAAATGCTGGGTGTCAGTCAGAGGAGGCTTTACAGCAGGGATTTGCAACCCCGGCCTGTGGGCCTAATTTGGCCTGTGCATATCATTAATCCAGCCCACTGTGGCCACACAGGCATCACTAGGACCGCCCCCCACTGCCAGACATCACACTACGTCATTTACCACAGCTGCGGCGATGAGAATTGTACAGCTTTTGCCGCTTCATGCACAGCCTCCACTGCTTCTCTGGGTGGTGGGAGACTTTTTGGAGCATGATCACTTCAATTGTGTAATTTTCTGAGCCTTCTCCACTGCTCTTTGGCAGCTAGAGTGGTCTAGTGAACTACGGCCGGAGCTAACATCGGTGCCTGGAATCACAGTGTGCAACCAGGAAGTAGTTCACCAGACCACTCTAGCTGCTGAAGAGCAGCAGAGAAGGCTCGGAAAATTACACAACCGAAGCGATCTTGCTCCAAAAAGGCTCCCGCTGCCCTGGGAAGCAGCGGAGGCTGTCCAAAACCCCAGAAGAAACACTCAATCACTGCCGTTGCTGCTGTGTGCCACCGATGATGATGAAAACATAAGTCCAGGGAGCCACCATGCCTCTGGCCCCTGGCAGGAAGTTTCGGGTGCAGGCCCAGCCCCTGGTGGGAAAATGTTGCGAACACTTGCTTTACAGCCTAAGGTGATAATCTTTTACCAATAACTTGGTAAAAATTCTTTTTATCTCTGGCATTTCATGCAAGTTCCTGCCCTTCTTCCTGTTTGTTTGAGCTTCCATTGTTCTGTTGATAGCCCTTCTTTCTTCCTCTTAGCTCCAACCAAACAAGAAGCTTGGAGGTTCGTTCCACATGCTAGAGACTTCATTTCCCATTTTAAATTCTTCTAGTGCATGAATCAGCAACCTTTTAAAGTCGAGGGCCAGGTCGCGCTCCCTCAGACAGTTGAGGGGGCTAGACTGATGTCCCCCCCACTGTAAACACGGCAGTGGCTGTCATAAATGCATTTATGGCAGCCGTAAACACGTCCACAGCCACCGTAAATGCATCAATGGCCACTTTTGGCAGTGGTGGTGGCAGCTGGATCGAGGGTGGGGGCCTGATGATTTGGAGCCATGGGCTAGATTTGGCCCATGGACTGTAGGTTGCCGACCCTTGTTCTAGAGCTATTTTATCATACAAAGTGGCTAGGGGAGGGGAACCTGTGATCCTGAAAGGAGCCTGGGTTTCTGGGAGTTGAAGTTCCAGAACACCTGAAGGACTAGCCTGTTTCCTCTAGGCCACCGTTGCTCAGTCTTGGGCCTTCAAGTGTCCTTCAATTACCAGAAGCCCAGTCTCCACTCAAGGCTGCAGGTTCCTCACCCCTGAATGAAACCCAAGGTTGTTGTGCTTGGACTCATCCAAATTTCCTCTGTGTTGCTGTTCTTTTTTCTGCCTCATACCCTGCTGAGAGGAATAACCAAATTCCCCAATTAGAATATTCTGCCTCACCCCTGTAGGTGCTAGAAGTACAAATATACACATATATACAGAGACAGACTCAAAGACAGGCAGGTAACCACATGCCTTCTAGAGAAGAAAAAAGAGAAATCAAATGACAACTTTCAGATTCTAATGAAATGCATCTGCAGTGCTTTGAAATGCCAAATAGTTTGTGAATAATTTCAGTACAAGAATATATTCTCCCAATAATGCTGACAAGGTCACTATCTAACTTTGTGAACTATAATATTCATCACTGAAGTGGCAAGGAAATAAATTTGATTTGACTGGCAGCAATGGATAAACAGCCTCTAAAACTTTCCTCAAATCTTGTTTGTCAGATATGAATTGCCACTCTGTGTCCACTTCAAGAACTCACATCCCACTTTATTGGTTTCTTCTTCCTTCGGCAAAGACAGTTGATGAAGATCTGTGTGAAAAACAAATTGGAAAGGCTTTCTCCATGCATATTTCAATTTAAATTAAAATCCCGCTTGCTTGGATATGGTTACTTAGTTCTTAAACCAGTAAAAAAAATCAACTGTGCTTTTGCTCCTCGGTACCTAATAAACTAATGTATGGGCCTATTACATCTCTAAATTTTGGTTCTGAGAACCGAGCATATTGGGAGCAAAATGCTAATTAACTTGTAAACCTCACATAGAGTTCACTAAGAGCTACAGGGTAGTATATAAGTGTAATTGCTATTGCTATTCATTTCATCTCATCTTACCCGGTCAAGGGTATCCTATTCCTCATATTTCAGGGCCAAATCCTAAGACCCAGGGGCACACAGCAGCAATTGAAAAATTGTGTATGTGTGACAAAAAGCATAAAAACTATGATGAATTTCAAGACCAATATGTTAATTCCAGCAGCAGCAGCTCTGTAGCATGCAAACTAATGGAAAAGGGTGCTTCAGGCATGAGACTGATGGTTGGCTACATCCAGTTACCTTGGATTTTAGGATCAAAGATAAGAGTAAGAGAGTGAACACTAAAAACTGAGTTTTGTTGCTGTTCAGTCGCACAGTCAATTCCGACCCTTTACGACCCTATGGACAATTGCTCGCCAGGCACCTCTGTCCTCCACCATCTTCCTCAGCCTGCCCAGCTCTGTGCCCATTGGATCTACAATACCATCCAGCCATCTCCTTTTTAGTACAAGAGCTAAAAATTGAACAAATGGCAACCCGCAGTCCTCCTTTGCTTTTCTTTTGCCTGTGTACCCTTTTCCAATGTTTCTTAGGGTATGCTCACTTCCTCCTCCAAATCCCAGAAGACACTTATATGCAAATTACTACTTATTTTTAGTTCATAAATATGGGATAAGACATCCTTCAGTTCCTCTTACCCAAGTAACATAGTTTACAATTGCCTCTAGAAAAGACTCGCCCAACCAGATGCCTTCCACTAGATGCCTACAGTTTCCATTGGCCCCAACCCATTGCATCAATGAAAAGGGATGATGGGAGCTAAACCCTATGTTAACAGCACCTATTTAAAGAATGCTGCTCCTTCTTGTTGTTGTCACCATGTCATGAAACAACATATTTTTCTAACGTTCTCAAAGCTTGAGGTTGTAGTTTGACTAGGCCTAAAAATCCTTTCCTCTCTGTCTCACAAGACTAAGTGTCACGAGACAGTTTGTTTTCAATTCAGTGTTCCTATTCCTTATCTGTAGCTTGCAGAGTTCCCAGATGTTGTGACTACATGTTATAGCACTGACAGTACACGTGTGTCAACAATCCTATGTTATGAGAAAGTTTTCTCTGTTCCCTGATTGGTTAAAGGTACCCCACCTGACTAGAGAATCTCCATCTTGGAGAGGAGAGAAGGAGTTCATTTTTGGATGTCTATGGGCTGGGGACTATTCCTTTGTTTTTATCATGATTACCTAATGAACCTATGGATTGTTACTGGACTGATCTATATGCTGTTGACCTTTTATTTACGTTTTTCTGTGGACTGTGCTTTATGAACCTGATCAATATACCTGATCAATAAACATTTGTTTGCTTCCACAACGTCTCTTCATTGGACTAAAGGGTAAGAGCAGCAATGCATTCACACACAAGCCTCTGAATATGCTACCTAATAAACCTCCTTGCAGAAGAGAAGCAGCTTAGCTGCATTGCCGGCCAGCTCGCCCTCTGGGGGCTTTGGTTTAGGAGGTCCAGAGCAGAGGGGGTGGGCTGGTTTCGTGACACACCATATGATGTCAAGTTGTATCTGACTTAAGGCAACCGTGATAGGATTTTCAAGTTATCCAAAACATTTAAGGAATAGTGTTGTTTCCTCAAGTGCACTTCCATGCCCGAATGGGAATTTGAACTCAGGTCTTTTGAGTCCTAGTCAGTCGTTCTGTCCACTACACCACTCTGGTTTTCAGCTATACCTTCTACATCAGAGAACTCCAGGTCTATTGGAGTTGTGTAACATGATCAGTGTATGGCTAGTCTAATGAAGTAAATGAAGATTTCTCAACTCTGCACAGAGGTCAAGAGCATGACAGAGACAGCTGAATTTGTGTGCGCTTGTGCAAGTTGGGACGAGGTCAATGAGATTTGTTTTCAAGTTTGTGGTCACCATATTTCGAAGTAACCAAATAATCCAAATGAATCCCCTTCCCATCCATGCATGTGGAAACTATGGTAAAAATAAAAATAATAGACAAATGTTTTGGCTAGTGGAATTGCAATTCATTTTGCCAAAGCAATTGCACTTTTAGCATCATGAGCCAGTCTCATTCATCATACAGTCCCCATGCCTCTGGGAGCTCCTGAGCAAACAATTTTGTTGTTGTTGTTGTTGTTCAGTCGCACAGCCGATTCCGACCCTCTGCGACCCCATGGACCGCTGTCCGCCAGGCACTCCTGTCCTCCACCATCCCCCTCAACTCGCCCAGCTCTGTGCCCATTGCCTCTACAATACCATCTAGCCATCAGTTTGATATTTCCACAAATTACTGGAAAACACAGTTAGAGGCTTTCTAAAACCTTCTAACTCTCACTTAGACATTTACCATGAAAACTGCATCTTTCCCATGTACTGTATTATTATTTCATTCCATTCCATTTTTAAACTATAGACTATGATGGGAAATGGTTTAGTCTCCCATACAGATGAGACTAGTGAAGTTCAGTATCCTTGTATCTTCAAAGAAGCTATTGTGATAATGGCTGAAAGGAGTAAAGAAGGGGAAAGTGGCTTTCTGTTTTAGTCACTGAATAACAAATGGATTTGGGAAGAGAGGTAGCATAAATCACAGTCCTGAAATGCAACACAGCATATTATTCTCATCATTACATATTTTCATTATGAGAATATTATATATTCTTGAAATAGAGTTACTGACAGAGTTATATCTATAGGAACACAGAAAAGTAGGAAGATTGCTTAGGTTGAGTCCTGTAACAGTCCAGCATTTAAACATACAGAAAAAAAGCACTGACACTACTGTAAAAATTCAAAAACATACCCACACAAATGTCTAAATTAATTAATTTTACCATATTTTCATGTATTTTAATTATTGAAACTCACTGCTGCATTTTCCACCCCCAAAATACTTGGGTCAATCTATTTCCCTAGTTTTAGTGGTCCAAATTAGGTACCTCGACTTATATTTGGGATGACTTATAGTCGAGTCTATACGGTAAGTGAGATATTTAAGGAGTGGTTTTACCAGCTCTGCATTCCCATTAAGCTGCCATGAGTGACTATGGATTTGTACCCAGGCCTTCTGAATCCCAGTCAATCTCTCTATCCACAAGGGATATTTATTTTTACCCATACCATGGCTCAGGGCTGCAGTGGCTTAGTGGTTAAGATCAGAAGATCAGCAGGTCAATAGTTTGAGACCCAAGTGCTGAATGACAGACTGAGCTCCCGTCATCTGTCCCAACCTAGCAGTTTGAAAGCAAGAAATTGCAAGTAGATAAATAGGTACATCTTTAGCAGGAAAAGTAACAACATTCCTTGTGCTTTGGTGTCTACTCATACCTGCCACATGACCACAGAAACGTCTTCAGATGCTGATAGCAGTGGCTCTTTGGCTGTAAATGGAGATGAGCACCACCCCATAGAGTCAGACACAACTGGTTTTCAAGCAAGGAAGACCTAGAGCTTTACTATAGCATGCCTTAACACTATGATATCCCAATCTTTCAGAGGTGATGTTAGTAAGTACAGTAATACCTCGGATAACGTTTACCTCCAATAACGCTAAAATCGCATAACGTTAAGTAATCTGGAGGGGAGGAGAATTGGATCGAATAACGTTAAGGTCCTATGGGATGGATCGGATAACAACCGCTAAAGCCTGTGCGGTTACAATGGTATCTCTATAGAGCTTTAACGTTTTCTGATCCATCCCATAGGATTTTAACATGCATGGGATAACAATAAAAATCGGATAACACCAAGACTTGTGGAACCAAGTCTTAGTGTTATCCGAGGTATTGCTGTACTCAGAAATGTTTTGCTCGGTTTCTTGTAGCAATGTCCCACCAAGATTAGGCTAACCTCTTTGTTGTCCAGAAGACAGCTGGTTCCATAAAGAATTCAATACTTAACACTGTTCGCTTATTTCCAGGATCCAGCCCTTGGTCTATTGTTATGATCCTGCCGCCGCCGCGAGACCATCGCCGGAGGCTCTCCCCAGCTAGCCAGGCGGGGAGAATGAGGGCCAGCTGGACGGACCGGGTGGGCGGCTACAAAACTTTCTGCTGCTGCCACCCTGAGACCATCGCCAGGCGGTCTCCCCAGCTTGTTGGACAGAGAGAATGAGGGCCAGCTGGATGGACTGGACAGGCGGGCAGCTAGAAAAGATCCTGCTGCTGTCACCACAAGACCATTGCCGGACACTCTCTCCAGCCGGTCAGGTGGGGAGAATGAGGGCCAGCTGTAACAGACCGGCTGGCCGGCCAAAGACCACCCCTGCCATGACTGCCATCACAGCTGTACTGCGGCCAGCCACTCCCTGGATAAGTTTATATTCATTTCTAACTGAAATATGTACATTAGGATAAGGACTGTTTTGTACTGTAGTGTATTTTTTCTGATTGTATTACATTTTTCTGATTGTACTATATATTCTTATTTTTTTATGTAAGATTTATTAACTACACTGACTGTATTATATTTCTTGTTATATTTATATTATGTTGTTTTTTTTATATATTTGAGATTGTAACATTGTTAGCCGCTCTGAGTTGCTTCAGCAAAGAGAGCGGCATACGAATCTAATCTAATAATAATAATAATATGTATTTCATTATATTTCTTCTCTTTATTTTATACACCATCATGAGCGTTCCTGTGAGTATAGGCTCAATCCAAAATATTTAAATTAAAAATACACACACACACACACACACACACACTATACATACATCTTATTTATATGGCCCAGAAGCGTTGGGCCAAACTTCCTTGATAACTAGAAGAGCTTCTTTTTCATTAGAACTCAAAACATGAGAAGCCAAAAGGCATTTCTGAGGTAAAGGAGAGTTGTTATTTCTGGAAATTACCTTTATGATGAGATGTAATTGTATGATATGGATTAGTGTTATAACTTAAACCACTCATTCGTTCATGCCATCACACCTTGTTCTGCAACAGTGTAAAGGTAGCACTTAAAAATATTACATAGCCCCAAGATTACTTAGAAACTTTTTTTGGGGGGGGGGGTCCATTTCTATGGAAACAAAGTGGATATAATGCACACTGCAAGCAACATCTGCTTCAGACCATTAGAAGATATACAATTATTTTAAAAGCATCTTTCATGGCAAACTTTCTCTTTCGGATAATATTTTTGTCCTCTTAAGCACACCACCAACACACAGCAGAGACACTCCAGGCCCCAACAGTAATTAATGAGCAATAAAAATACTTTCTATGTACCCTTAATCATTACTGCAGGTGACTTAGAGCACAAGCTTTCTCCACACAACCTTTGAGTGGAGGAACTCCCATAAGGTATAATGGATCTTGGCTGCCCCCAGTAGACATACATTCCCTTCACACAAGGGCAAGGGCAGCATTTCTTGTATGTTCTTGCAGGCTGCCTCATCTATTAAATAAAACAAGGGTGCATCATTGTTCATGTTTATGATTTTCAGCTGTAGACTTAAGAAAGGGATGCACAATAGGATAGGGAGCCAAAGCACAGCTCTTATCCAGTGATGGGCAGCCAAAAGGTTTACTACCACACTGTGGGTGGAGCCGACGTCATGGGCGGAGCCAACATCATGACATCATGGGTGGAGCCAATAACATGGGTGGAGCTAAAGTTAAAAAAAATACAGTACAGGCTGGCTGGAGGTGTCTGACACCCTCAGCCAGCCCCATCTTAAAGGAGGCAGCCCAGCACTCCAGGCGCTTGTCTTGCAGAGGGTGGGAGATAAGCCCTCTTTTCCTCCTTTGCAAAGCAAGCGCCTGGATGCCAGGGCTTCCTCCCCCCCTCCGCAAGGCAAACACCTGGAGCACTGGCATCTAGGCACTTGCTTCGTGGAGGGGAGGAGGGCTTCTCTTCCCCCCCCCCCTCTGCAAAGCAAGCGCCTGGATGGAGAGGTGACCGAACCGGTCGCCTAAAAAAAAGTAGCAGTCCTGGGTGGTCTCCCGGGAAAGTTACTACCACCCTCCACCCCACCCCACCCGGGAGACCACCCAGAATTGTTGCAACCAGTTCTGGAGAACCAGTCCAAACCGGCCTATGCCCAGCACTACTCTTATCTCCATTTTAACTCCAAGGAGCTTAGATTGACAAAACATGTTTTGTCCAATTTTGCCTTCGGAACAATTCTCCGAAGCAACATGAGGTTAAGAGTATGGGACTGTCCTGAATTTATCTGGCGAGCTTAAAGGCTGGGGAAGGCAAGAAATAGATACCAGGGGAGAGAGAACCATGGTCTCTAGAATCAAAAGAGACACATGAGGTATCAGAGGAACTCCTAAGAGGTGGGCAATGTGAAGATGGAGATTGACCAGCAGAGGAGCATAGAGGTGTTCTCATACCTACAGTCCTCCTCACTGTCAGAGAAAGGAGTTTTGAAGATGTAGATTGCATTTGCTACAGTTTGGCCCAATCATGTCTCTCTAGTCTCCAGCCTGAGAAGCAGCTGATGAAGGAAGGCAGCAAAGGACAGAAACAAAAACACAGATTTTGTTATGCTTCACTTCTATATACAGTACTAATAATGGACTCAGATGCTAACTATGAGGAAGATCTAACCAAGAGGGGGCTACACGGCATCAAACTATGCATTATAAAGAGTATAGTCAGTGGTTGATTGTCAAAAACTTTACTACCCACTGTGACATCATCACAGTGTGGGCGGAGTTAACATCATGATGTCATGACATTGTGGGTGGGGCCAAAGAAAAATAATAATTAATAAATAATAAAATAAAATAAAAATAATCACACACACACCCCTCAACCCACCCACCCACAACACAAACCCGTAAATAAATAAATAAATAAATTAAATAAATACAATAAAAATTACATTAAAATACACCCACCCACCCAAACACCTACCCACCCACCCCAAACACAAACCCGTCATTTACCTGTTAGTATAAGTGCCTGGGCAGAACCATGTTGCAAGATGGATATGGTCATCGTACCAGTTATCTAGGATAATATGCTTTAATGTAAATGTAAAACAGCTGTACCCCCTAAAGGGTTCTCCAATTGGAACAGTAGTTGGAACAGCACAGGTGTAGCTTATTGATGAGGTAACTCCAAGACTTTGCTTAAAAACTCCAAGCCAGGCCGCGAGTCCTGCCGGCAACCAGGCCTTTTTGGGAACTGTGGGTAGTACGTCAATATAGGTAAAGGTATTAAATACACATTAAAATACACACAGACACACCACATCCAAAGGTGAGTCACTTACCTTGGGGAGCAGGCTATAGGGAGCTTCAGGCTAGCAGTGTCTCTTCCTCCTCCCCACTTGGGAGGGCAGCAAGGAGGCCATGCATACGCGCCAAGCACTGTAGGCATGCATGCACACCAAGTGCTTGGCATGCATGCGCAGTGGGGGAACCAGTGAAAAGGTAAGCCCTGAAGGTGGTTGCCCCCAAAAGATGCTACCAGTTCTCCGGGACACTGGGGAAAGTTACTACCATTTCTGGCAAACTGGTGAGAACCTGTTGCATCCCAATACTGAGTATAGTGTTAGAAGAAGAAATTCCTTAAGAGCAGAAAGATGTAGGACAAGCTTCTCAACACATATTGTTTGCAAATTAGGTTGCTTAGTTTTACGATTGGTTTTGGGATGTAAAAACAGGCTTTATTAGCAAGTACAATTACGTGGACATGAGGGTTTATTACAAGAGTCACATTGCAGGGCTGCTTTTGTGATTTCAGCTTCTAATAATGTGCCGTCCATAATGAACAGTTTGTCCCCCAAGAAACAGCAGGGAGATATCAATAAACTCAATGAAAACACAAAATAATAAATAGAAATAGATGTAGAGTGCCAGAGGTCATATTTCATGGAATGGGTTTTTGTCCACAAAAATAATAATAATAATAATAATATAATATAATAATAAAAAAATATAATTATAAAATATTTATAACTATAAAATGTTGTTGTTCAGACGCACAGTCGATTCCAACCCTTTGCAACCCTATGGACCATTGCTATTATAAATTATAATATTGTTTTGTAAGTGTGTGGTGTCGTGGATAGTGTGACAGACTATGGGGCTTGGGTTTAAATCCTTACTCAGCCATGGAAACTCACTGGGAGTGTGGAACCAATAAAACCACTCCTTAAAATATCTCACTTACTTTGAAAGCCCTATTAGGATTACTAAAAGTCATTTGTGACTTGACCGCACATGGTAGCAACAACAACATCCTGCATTGTGGTTAGTTTTGGCTTCTCCCCTGCCTTGGAGCCAGTTGGCACAGGCTGTGTGTGTTGAAAGAAAATGGATGTACAGTAAAACCCCAGGTTACGATGGAGGTATGTTCCAACAGCCTCCATCGTAAACCAAAACAAATATAAACTGAAGCACATTTTCCATAGGAATGCATGGAAAATAAAAAAAGGTGCCAACCAGACCAAAAATAATTTTTAAAAATACAAAAAAACCACCAACACATCCAAAAAATGCCAGACATGATCATCCCCCATGCCCACAAAGGAAAAACAGTCCCTACCGGACTCCCCCCCCCCCAAAAAAAAAATTATATATCCAAAAAAATTGCCCAAAAATGCCAAAGCCAAGCAGCCCAACACCACCACTCAGCTGGCCTCCATCCCATCCCCACCCTCCTGGAGCACAGGGAAAAAGCACGGACTTCACCGGGTGGTCGAACACCACCACCCAGTTGACCTTGGGCCCCACCCTCCCAGGACCGGGGAAGGATCCCCCCACCCAATGCCTGCTCGGAGGGAAGTGATTATAACTGTCTGCTTGGGAGGGAAGTGACTGTTTTGTATTGTAATTGTTTTATGATATGTACTGATGATATTGATGTATTTGTTGCTATTTTACTGCTTTGTAACTGTAACTGTCTGCTCGGAGGGAAGTGACTGTAATTGTTTTATGATACTGATGTATTTGTTGTTATTTTGCTGTTTTGTTGCATTGAATTATACTGTATTTTATATTGTATTTAATTTCAAATGTATTGTGATATACAGTAATACCCCGGATAACGATTGCACCGATAACGCTAAAATTGCATAACGACGACAAATTTGGGGGGAAGATTTGCACCAGAGAACGCTCATTTTAGACGCTCATTTTAGCGTTATCTGATCCATCGTATTAAAGAAGGAGGCCACAGCTCCTCTCCCTGCCAGTTCCCTCCTTCCTTTCCCCCACCCCCAGTTTGGGGACTCCCCACACCCCACCCCACTGCCTGCTTGGAGAGAATCCAGCCCAGCTATCCTTCTTGTTGCTTTTGAGCTCGGACATGCAGCTGATTGCTCTTTCTCTTTCACTTCCTGTATTCACAATACAGGGAGAGTGAAAGAGAGAGAGAACCAATCAGATTTCTCTCTTTCCCCCTTCCCTGTTTAAATGTACAGGGAGGGAAATAAAGAAACAAAGAGACAAAAAGCCTCAATCGGAGCGTGCAGGTAAGCACGGAGGGAAAAGACTGCAGTAGAATGGGGGGAAAGGTGCTTCCCCCCCCCCCCGGATCCTACTGCAGTCACGGTGGTGGGGGGTAGCTTTAAAGGCACCCCACTGCCTGCTCGGTTTGCCCCTGAAGTCGGGGCTTTTTTTTTTTTTTGCGTTGTTCGATGCATGCATCGGACAACGCTAAAAGCTGGATAATGTCATGACTTGTAGAACCAAGTCATAACATTATCCGGGGTATTAGTGTACTGTATTGTGATTACTGTTAACCGCCCTGAGTCGTGCAGTCGAATGGGCGGCAGACAAATCCAATAAATCAAATCAATCAAAAAATGCCAGAACGCCACAAAACCAATGAAGCAATATCCCTACCTTTTCCACACTGCTGCCTCTTCCTGAGACGTTTGTCCAGCCAATTGTCCACCCCTACAGGCATTGGGAGAGTCTGGCGACTTTATCCACTCAGTTCTGACCTTCATCCAAACTCTCTGAGCAGCGCTTGGCCTTGGCCTTCCTCTCCTTTGGGAAATAGGCAAAAATCTATCATTTTGCAGGTGGTTTGGAGGGAAACAAAGGGAATTAGGGCTCAGGTGATTCTCCATTTCTTTCTACTATTTGCTGTACTTTTATTTATGTTATAGGTTTTTCTGTGCTTCATGGTCGTCTCTGAATTTTTGTCATGCTGCAAGTCATCGTGGGTGCAATTTCAGTTGGAAATGTCAAAACATACCATTTTAAACAAATAAGCAAGAATCAATAAAAATGTAGTTTAACGTGGCAATTGGGCTTTGCTTTGGAAAGAGAGAGAAAAAATAGCTTGTTTTTTTATTCATGCCTTCTTTCTTAAGAGTACCTTTCCTCTTGCATCAGCATTGTGATGATGATGCAAAAAAATAGATCTTTAAAAGAGGGAACATGAAAATGGAGGAAAGGATGGGTAGTTAGATGGCTGTATGTGCCTTACAACATTGAAAGTATTGATAGACTTGTTAGAGTAACTTTTACAGTTTTCTCTGCCAATGAGCTCCATAGCCACTTTTTATACTACTCAGCTAGAGAATAATTTCTTCACAATCTGCAACCAGGGATACACAACTCAGCAAAGTTTGGATCCATATCAGTTCTAAATACATTCTGTTTTTATATGAATCCACACTTTAAGTCCACACTTTGAGAATGGGTACCTCCAAATGAATTGAAACATATTTCTATTTTCTCTCAATACACATTTCAAAAAACACTTTCATTTTTTTAAAAAAAATATACACTTTGTTACCACTTCAAAGAATAGAACTTTTAAAAGAACATTCTTGAAGTGTGAACACCAATGTATTGTTTCTGATCCACGGTAATAGGAACAGACAGCTCAGATCTATTTTTGGTCTGAATTAGCATGGCATGCATTTATTAGTTAGTCCATTCTAATTATTTGAGGATCAATCTGTGATTTTACAAAATTAAACAGGGAAAATCATATTTAACTATATAGTTTTAAATGCAATTGCATATGTGTTTACAAATCTAAAAGTAGAGCAGCTCTCAGTTAAAATGGAAGAAACAGATCCAGAACAGGGAAAGGAGAATTTGGAGAAACTAACTCCAGCTAGAATAGGCTATTTAGTTTATAAGGTTAGTTTGTCACCAACTGGTCTCTCTGGTTGTATCTTTGATACGAAAGGTTTTGATATAAAGCAACATATGAACAGTGCAAAGAAGTAGAGGAAATGAACAGTGCAAAGAAGTAGAGAAAAACAATATCAAGGGTAGGACTAGAGATCTTTTCAAAAAAATTGGTGAACTCAAGGGAACATTTAAAGCAAAAATGACCATGATAAAGGACAAAGATGGCAAGGAGTTAGCTGATGCAGAAGAAATTAAGAAAAGATGGAAAGAGTACACAGAGAAACTCTACAAAAAGGACCTCAACACCCCTGATAATCACAGTGATGAGAACATTGAACATGAACCAGACATCCTAGAGAGTGAAGTCAGAAAGGCCCTAAAAAGCACTGCAAACCACAAAGCCAGTGGAGATGATGGTATCCAAGTTGAACTTTTCAAAGCCCTACAAGATGATGGAATCAAATTATTGCATTCTATATGCCAGGAGATTTGGAAAACACAACAATGGCCACAGGATTGGAAAAGATCTGTATACGTTCCACTCCCCAAAAAGGGTAATGCCAAAGAATGTTCAAATTATCAAACAATTGCGCTCATCCCTCACGCTAGCAAAGTGATGCTCAAGATAATACAGGATAGACTGCAGCAGTATGTGGAGAGAGAATTACCAGAAGTGCAGGCGGGTTTCAGAAGAGGCAGGGGGACTAGAGACCACATCGCCAACATAAGATGGAACATGGAAAAATCAAAGGAATATCAGAAACAAGTCTACTTCTGTTTCATTGATTACACTAAGGCCTTTGACTGTGTAGACCACAACAAAATGTGGCAAGTAATTAAAGAGATGGGAATACCAGAGCACCTTATATGCCTCATGAGAAATCTGCACAAGAGTCAAGAGGCAACAGATAGGAAAGAATATGGAATGCTTATTCAACTTATACACAGAGCACATAATGTGCAATCCATGGATGGAGGAATTACAATTTGGGATCAAAATTGCTGGGAGAAACATCAACAATTTGAGATATGCAGATGATACCACCCTAGTGGCAGAAAGTGAGGAGGACCTAAAAAAGCTCCTGATTAGGTTGAAAGAAGAGAGTGCGAAAGCTGGCTTGAGACTCAATATCAAGAAAACCAAGATAATGGCAACAGGCCCTATCAGTCCCTGGAAAATAGATGGGGAAGAAGTAGAAGCAGTGACAGATTTTACTTTCTTGAGATTAAAGCTCACTGCAGATGGAGATTGCAGCCATGAAATAAAAAGGCGACTGATTCTTGGGAGACAAGTGATGAGAAACCTGGGGAGCATAGTGAAAAGTAGAGACATCACATTGCAAACAAAGATTCGCATAGTCAAAGCAATGGTATTCCCTGTGGCAATGTATGGTTGTGAGAGCTGGACCATTAGGAAAGCTGAGCGCACAAGAATAGACGCCTTTGAGATGTGGTGTTGGAGGAGAGTTTTGAGAGTCCCCTGGACAACAAGGAGAACAAACAGGTCAATCTTAGAAGAAATCAACCCTGACTGCTTCTTAGAAGGTCAAATAGTAAAGATGAAGCTAAGGTACTTTGGACATCAAATGAGAAGAGAAGACTCACTTGAGAAAGCCTTGATGCTCGGAAAGGTCAAGGGCAAAAGAAGAAGGGGGCAGCCAAAAATGAGATGGCTAGATGATATTGTAGAGACAATGGGCACAGAGCTGAGCGAGTTGAGGAGGAGGATGGTGGAGGACAGAAGTGCCTGGCGGACAGTCGTCCATGGGGTCGCAAAGGGTTGGAATCGACTGTGTGACTGAACAACAAAAAAATGGTGCCATACCTTTGCTTCCAACCAATGGAACAAAATTGCTGAAATCTATTCCATAGGTAAGGATGATATGAGCGGAGCAAGATGGGTAATGTTGAAAACACCATCTACTGTTGCAAATGAAAGCTGTCAAGATTCATAGAAATAAATTGTATAGGAAAATAACACTCTTATGCATTGCTAAGAGAGGTTGTGGGTTGTGGAACATTTCTCAAAAGACCTCACAGTAAGAATGAGAAGAAGAAAAGCAGCAGCAAGTAGATATTATATTTTATGTGGCTAAGAAGAAAAATCAATGGCTCCAAAAATTTTCTCAATCTGCAAATCTTACTCATGCTTGAGAAGAATTTCCAACAGGAAACAAATGTGAAATCAAACAGTAAATTGTCAAAAATATTATTTACCATATTTGCTGGTGTATAAGATGCATCAGAGTATAAGACACACCCTGTTATTACCAAAATAGCCCACTACAGTACAAGACACACTCCATTTTTCCAGTGTATTTTAATGGGGGTAGTGGGGCTTATATGCCAGCAAATACAGCAGAGGTTCCCAAACTTTTCATGCTCTCTCAGTCAGCTTCGAGGGCCAGATGGCCATTTTGCACTGCTTGCATGATGGGGGTAGCCATTTTGTCCCAACAGCTTCAAAGGCTTGGCCATTTTTCTCAAATGTCCTTGGAGGGGGCAGGGGCACATGAAATGGCACCACAGGCCGAATCCAGCCCATAGGTCTTAGGTTGGGAACACCTGAAATACGGTATTTCCAGACTTGTGAGGATGTAGAGTTATGATGGGTGCCAACAATTTAAAGTAGTAATAAGAGGAGAACTTGCAAAGCACCTAGTGAATATTTTTCCTATAGACGAGCCATGGCTTTTTGATAGGGTTAAACCCAGTACTTTTGTCATTATTTGTGGTTTGAACTAACTGCTGTTCAAAAGGAAGAAACATTCTGCTCAGAGGGAACACTTCAAACAGCTCAGCCATATGGATTTTAAGGTGAAACATACAGTAGGTAGACTTCTAGTATAATTGGAGACAATTTCTATCAGGAAAACTAGAGACCAAATTACCAACATTAGATGGATTATGAAGAAAGCAAGAGAGTACCAGAAAAACATCTACTTCTGCTTCACTGACTACATCAAAGCCTTTGATTTTGTAGACCACAATAAACTGTGGCAAGCCCTTAAAGAGATGGGAGTACCAGAGCACCTCACCTGTGTTCTGAGAAATCCATTTGCAGGTTAAAATGCAACAGTTAGCCCTGAATATGGAACACTTGAATGGTTTAGAATAGGAAACAGAGTTCAAGACTCTATACTGTAACCCTGGTTGTCTTACTTATATGCAGAATAGATAATGTATAAGGCAGGGTTGGATTAATCACAAGCCAAAATTAAGACTACCAGGAAAAAATAACAACAGCTTCAGGTATGCAGATGACATACCCCAATGGCAGAAAATGAAGAAGACCTAAAGAGCCTTTTGATGAGGGTGAAAGAGGAAAGTACAAAACTTGGCTTGAAACATAACATCACAAAAAACACTCTTACCAATGTTGTGAATTGTAGCAGTGCTAAAGGATGATGGCATGCGTGGCTCAGTAACATCTAAAGAGCTACAAGATACTCACCTATGCCATCAAGAAAATCATTATCTTGCCCAGGTTGCACCAACTATTTTTCATTTTCTCATAATTCCCATTTTATGCTACTAAGGAATATCACAAGTGTATAGGTGGAACTGATTGCAATGATATTTTCGGTGTCTTCCCATCACAAAAGTGCCAACCAGGTGAGAAAGATCGATATGACCAACACTACCTACATAATTGTCACATTCACAATTACTCAATAGGCATGTGAGTGCAAGCAGCATCTAGGGCACAATGATGTGTGAAAAGCTCAAGATGAAGAGACAGGGCTGAAATGCCTTTACTTGAAATATTGTTACATGTCTCATTCATGTAAATTAGGGAATGAGGGCATTCTTCAAACCATTGTACTAGAAGAAATGCCCTCTAAATGCCCGTTCTTGGAACTACGTCCTTAGAAAAGAGTATTTGTTCCCTCTGACTCCCTTACTTTCAAAATATAGTTCTGTTTAGTACCTTTTTGATAAGTTCCATTAACTGGCAACCCTGCTCTAAATTGTAAACCACATAAAACTGAACTAAAATGGCACATAAACATTAAGAAACTCATTGAAGGCCATTTTTTTTCCTCGCAGAGCTTCAAAAAGCATTACCAAACTATAATTTCAAAGAGCAGGAGATCAGTCACTGTTTGGAAATGAGCCTGCTAAAGAATAAACACAATCATTAAGCTGGTACATAGAAGCTGAATGCCTTCTTCACCATCATCGGCTCAATTGTAGCGGAATGATGAGTTCCAGCCCATATTGCGACTGACAAGGACCAAATGAAAAGCTACCAGCTGGAGTAGCAATTATTTTCCCATTGAGATCAGTGGTGGAGAGGCATTTTTTATGCTAATGGTTTCGTTGATTTTCTTCTCTGGGGTCACTTATATTAGAACACTTCCGTAAGGCAAAATTCAACAGGACAATTTCACAAAGGGAGTGGGGAAATGAACCTCACCCCTACAACCTCTAAAAGAAAGGGGAAGAAAAATACAAACAATAACAAACAAAGCCTTTTTTAAAAGCAGAGTAATAATCACAAAATCAGAGTAATAATTGCAAGATGGCTTCATTTCACATTTAAAAAATAGGTACTTTTTCTCTAGGATTTGCTTTACAGTGGTACCTCGAGTTACAAATTTAACGCGTTTCAAGGCATTTTTCATGTTATGAAAAAATTGTAACTCGAATTTCCCATAGGAATGCATTGAAAACCAGAATTCATAGCTTGAAACATGGATTCCCATAGGAATGCATTGAAAACAAATTATTTACAGTAATACCTCGGATAACATTAGTATCGGATAACACTAAAATCGCATAACATTAAGCAATCTGGGGGGAAGAATTGCATCGGATAACATTAAGATCCTATGGGATGCATCGGATAACAACCGCTAAAGCCTGTGTGGTTACAATGTATCTCTATGGATCCCATAGGATTTTAACATGCATCGGCTAACACTAAAAATCGGATAACACCAAGACTTGTGGAACCAGGTTTTAGCATTATCCGAGGTTTTACTATATTTATTTATTTATTAGTTCAAATTTATATTGCCGCCCACTCGCCGTGACGACTCAGGGCGGCTTACAGACAATACATTACATTACATTACAAGGTCCTCAACCTGCCCCGGCCTCCACCTCCCCTGGCAGCTGGTGTAGGCACAGGGGTAGGGGCGGCAAGGTCTGTTCCAGAAAAATTTGTAACTCAAGCCATTATTTTCAATTGATTTTCATTCGTATTGTGAAATTTTTGTAACTTGAACCATTTGTAACTCATGGTACCACTGTATTCAATTTTAATTTCAAAACCTTTATTTGGTATAAAATAAGCAAGTTGCAGGTATGAGACGCCGAAGGTAAATTAGAGAATAAAGAAATAGCTCGAGATAATAATTAAAATAGTCATAAAAACATTAAAGGAAATCAGATCTTCACCTTATTCTGAACTGTTAAGAACTTTATCCAAGAAATGAGCCACAATTTGGGAGATTT
The DNA here is from genome assembly GCA_030440675.1 of Furcifer pardalis. Taxonomy (NCBI): domain Eukaryota; kingdom Metazoa; phylum Chordata; class Lepidosauria; order Squamata; family Chamaeleonidae; genus Furcifer; species Furcifer pardalis. The sequence goes on along the minus strand of CP126892.1, from coordinate 3,138,837 downwards.
CTGGCAAAGTATCACTTAAAAGATATTGCAGGGAAGGAACCACCATGGTTGGGGATTTATCATTCAGGGGACTCAAGAGAAACATTTGTCGAAGGGACTCATATAAGTGGCACTCACTAAAAATATGATGGGCTAAGTCAAGAGCCCCACAGGCACAGAATCTCTCATGCCGGGGGTACAGTTATACCTTTCAATAAGGAATTTTGAAAGGAGGGAATTCATTCTAGCCAGAAAAAAAGGCTTTTCTGAAGGATGGGATTGTTACGTCAGAAATAGTGGGCTATTTTGCCCAGCTGAGATTCAATGCACAACACATTAGGAGAGCACACATAGGGGTTGGAAGGTCTAAATCTGGAATATTCCATATCTAATAATCTCTGTTTGATGATTTAAAAGGCTGCTCTTTCTTTATAAGTTAGTGATGTTAAGCTGTCTTACCAGGTAGAAGAGTCCAGTCATAGAAGAGAACTTTACTTGCTCAATTTTCCATCTCAGGAAGACACTGGAAAGAAATACAGTGATACCTCGCTTAAAGAGCATAATGTGTTCCACAGGATTGCTCTTTAAGCGAGTTTGCTCTTTAAGCGAAACACCCTTGGAAGTGACCAATTGTGAATTCTGATGGGGAGGATTGCAAACCCTGTTTTATTTGTTAAGCGAGTTTTTGGTTGGTTTTATTAGTTAAGCGAGTTTTTGGTTGGTTTTATTTGTTAAGCGAAGCAAACATTCAGAGAAAATTCTGCTCTTTAAGCGAGTTACTCTTTAAGCGAGACACTCTTTATGCGAGGTTTGACTGTAGCTACTAAAGGATGCTGCACAAAACTGTATGAAACAAAGTGTGAGAAACTTTCATCCAGGCATACCACACCTTCTTAAAAGAAGCATAATAACATGGTATTAAAGTGAATACAGGATGAAAATATTTGCGACCTCTTAAGAACTAACAAGTGTATGATAATATAAGTTTTCATTGACTAGAGTCAAGTTCATCAGATGGACGATGGGTCAAACCAGATCACATACTACATTTTTAGAAGAAGTGCTCCCTCAAGGGTTGAAATAATATCTCCTCGGAGAAACTAGACTCTTTTTTTGTTGTTGTTGTTCAGTCGCACAGTCGATTCCGACCCTCTGCGACCCCATGGACCACTGTCCGCCAGGCATTCCTGTCCTCCACCCTCCCCCTCAACTCGCTCAGCTCTGTGCCCATTGTGTCTACAATACCATCTAGCCATCTCATCTTGGGCCGCCCCCTTCTTCTTTTGCCCTCGACCCTTCCAAGCATCAAGGCTTTCTCAAGTGAATCCTCTCTTCTCATTTGATGTCCAAAGTACTTCAGCTTCATCTTTATTATTTGACCTTCTAAGGAGCAGTCAGGGTTGATTTCTTCTAAGATTGACCTATTTGTTCTCCTCGCTGTCCAGGGGACTCTCAAAACTCTCCTCCAACACCACGTCTCAAAGGCATCTATTCTTCTGCGCTCAGCTTTCCTAATGGTCCAACTCTCACAACCCTACATTGCCACAGGGAATAGCATTGCTTCGACTATGCGAATCTTTGTTTGCAATGTGATGTCTCTACTTTTCACTATCTTCCCCAGGTTTCTCATCGCTTGCCTCCCAAGAATCAGTTGCCTTTTTATTTCATGGCTGCAATCTCCATCTGCAGTGAGCTTTGATCCTAGGAAGGTAAAATCTGTCACTGCTTCTACTTCTTCCCCATCAATTTTCCATGGACTGATAGGGCCTGTTGCCATGATCTTGGTTTTCTTGATATTGAGTCTCAAGCCAGCTTTTTCACTTTCTTCTTTCAACCTAATCAGGAGCTTCTTTAGGTCCTTCTCACTTTCTGCCATTAGGGTGGTATCATCTGCATATCTCAAATTATTGATGTTTCTTCCAGCAATTTTGATCCCAAATTGTGATCCCTCCATCCCTGCATTGCACATTATGTGTTCTGTGTATAAGTTGAATAAGCAGGGTGACAAAATGCAGCCTTGTCTTACTCCTTTACCTATTCCAAACCACTCCGTCATTCCATTTTCTGTCCTAACTGTTGCCTCTTGATTCAGGTACAGATTTCTCATGAGGCCTATAAGGTGTTCCGGTATTCCCATCTCTTTAATTACTTGCCACATTTTGTTGTGGTCGACACAGTCAAAAGCTTTAGTGTAATCAATGAAACAGAAGTAGACTTGTTTCTGATATTCCTTTGTTTTTCCCATGATCCATCTTATGTTGACGATGTGGTCTCTAGTCCCCCTGCCTCTTCTGAAACCCGCCTGGACTTCTGGTAATTCTCTCTCCACATACTGCTGCAGTCTATCCTGTATTATCTTGAGCATCACCTTGCTAGCGTGAGGGATGAGCGCAATTGTTCGATAATTTGAACATTCTTTGGCATTACCCTTTTTGGGGAGTGGAACGTATACAGATCTTTTCCAATCTTGTGGCCATTGTTGTGTTTTCCAAATCTGCTGGCATATAGAATGCAATAATTTGATTCCATCATCTTGCAGGGCTTTGAACAGTTCAACTTGGATACCATCAACTCCACTGGCTTTGTTGTTTGCAGTGTTTTTTAGGGCCTTTCTGACTTCACTCTCTGGGATGTCTGGCTCATGTTCCATGTTCTCATCATTATGATCATCAGGGGTGTTGAGGTCCTTTTTGTAGAGTTCCTCTGTGTACTCTTTCCATCTTTTCTTAATCTCTTCTGCATCTGCTAACTCCTTGCCATCTTTGTCTTTTATCATGGTCATTTTTGCTTTAAATGTTCCCTTGAGTTCACCAATTTTTTTGGAAAGATCTCTAGTCCTACCCCTGATATTGTTTTCCTCTATTTCTTTGCACTGTTCGTTCAGGTTTCCTTATCTCTCCTAGCTCTTCTTTGAAATTCTGTATTCAAGTGACTGTATTTTTCCTTTTCTCCTTGGCATTTTGCGTCCCTTCTGTCCTCTGCTATTTTGAGAGCCTCATCGGACAACCACTTCACTTTCTTACGCTTCTTTCCTTTTGGTATGGTTTTCCTTGCTGCCTCCTGCATGATGTCCCCCATCTCTGTCTATAATTCTTCTGGCACTCTGTCTATCTGGTCCAATCCATTAAATCTGTTCCACATCTCCACTGAGTATTCCCAAGGAATGTTGTCTAGGTCATATCTGTCTGGCCTAAGTGTTTTTCCTATTTTCTTTAGTCTAAGCCTGGATTTTGCAATCAGTAGGTTGTGATCTGAGCCACAATCTGCTCCTGGTCTTGTTTTTGCTGACTGTATGGAAGGTTCTCCATCTCTGACTGCAGAGTATGTAATCAATCTGGTTTCGATGTTGGCCATCTGGTGATGTCCATGTGTAAAGTCTCCTCTTGTGTTGCTGGAAGAGAGTGTTTGCTTTGACCAGTGCATTATCTTGGTGTTATCTATAGCCGTCTTCTATTGCTCCTCTGTCGTTTCTACCACACTAATGTTACCAGAAGTTCCATTTTGTCTTCTGTTGTTTTAGGGTAAAGGTAAAAGTCTCCCTTGCTCAAAAGCCAGTTGTGTCCAATTCTAGGGGTTGGTGCCCATCTCTGTTTACAGCCAAAGAGTCAGTGCTGTCTGCATCTGCAGACATTTCTATGGTCATGTGGCAGGCATGACTAGATGCCAGAGTGCATGGAATGCTGTCACCTTTCCCACCAAAGCGGTACCTGTTTATCTACTTGCAATTTCTTGCTTTTGAACTGCTAGTTTAGCAGGAGCTGGGGCAGTCTGTGGGAGCTCACTCTGTGACGCAGCACTCAGGTCTTGAACTGCTGACCTGCCGACCTTCCAGTCATCAAGTTCAGCATCTTAACCCCTAAGCCACACATTTATGACATTGCAACAGTTACGATTCTCCTCACCCACACTCACCCTTTTTTGGGTGAATTTCTCTTTCAAGCTGCAAAAGGCAGGAAGACAAAGTTCTTACCATCCACAGAATGGGGAAGAATGTGTAACTTTCCTGCCTCACCATTTCTCTAACTTCACTTTGCTGTCCAGCAGATCTGTTCAAGATTCACCTCACAGCAATTCTCCCTTTTGTCTTTGTCGCTCTTACCTCCCCTTGTCACCTTTCCTTTGCTCTCATTTTGTTCAAGATCTCACTGAGATTGTTCTGATGGTGAACAAAAGCAATTTTTCTCTTGATCTACTCCCAATTCTCATTGTGTTTGCTACTGTCATTATTTTGGCACCAAAGTGTTTTAACATCCCTTTGCAAAGCGCATATACTTCTTTTATTTGAAAATTACCACTGAGAAGTGTGGGGTTTTTTTCCCCTCCCCCTTAAGAGTTCTTTCCTCAATCTTATACTTTCCTTCAAACTATTATTTCACTTTAAGTCCCCCTCAGTTCTCAAGAAGCTCAGGAGCAGAAGATAGTAATTTTGGAAAGTCCCAGAAGTGGCAGCAATAGAAGTAAAGCTCGACAGAAAATATCACATTTAAGTGTTTAAAATTAAATTTAAAACTGTGCTAAACAGTGAAACAGTCAAGTCCCTGATGAAATAACTTACGCCGAATAGACAAGATATAAAAGGAAGAGAAGCTGAGAGAGAGAAGAGGAAAATAAGCAGACCCAGGCACATTAAATTTATAACCAGACAGAACTGCTATTGATGGAGTGGATGAGGACTCAAGAGACCTGGATTTCATTCCCTGATTCTGCCATGGAAGCTCACTGGGAAAGGGAGGTAGAACTGGTGAAACCACTTCTTAAATACTTCATTTACCTTGAAAACCTTGTTAAAGTCACTGTACATCAGTTCCAACTTAACAGCACATATCAACAATGGAGGGTACAGCTAATGGACAAAAACTAATTATTGACCATTAGCAATTGCAACAGCAATTACACTTATTTACTGCCTGATAGCACTTAAAGCACTCTCTGGGCAGTTCAGAAATAATAAGCATTTTCCCCAGCATGCTGGGTATGTCTTTTATTGACCTTGGAAAACTGAGTCAACCTTGAGACTATCCTGATTGCGAGCACAGTTTTGGCAGCAGATTGTGAGCAGAGTTTTGGCTACGGTACTGCAGCTTCACCACTGTGCCACAGGGCCAATTATAGTTATGATGTCTAAATATTATCTTTAGCACCAGAGGTGATAGCATTTGTATACCAATCACCAAGAAGTTCTCTCAAGTGGATGCTATTTTACCCATGACTTGCTTGAGCTCTCTCCATAGTCCTGTAGTTGGTATATAAACTAGGCTTTTGCTCTGTTCCGGGATGTCTTTTCCCATGAGCTCTGTAAGGATGTATGATGTGCTATATAGCAAACTAGATCCAACCCCCTCCTCCTTTTAAAAGACTACGGTTGAGGGAGGAAATAGTAGGAAGGAACATACCTTCAGGAGGAACGCATGGGAAAAGCTAAATGAAGCTTGCCATTGCTAACAAGCTTCCAGCATTAAGGTTATTGATAAACTGTCTTATGGTCGCATAGTTTTGCATCAATATTCTAGCTATTATATGATACAAGAATTGCCAGATAAGGACTAATAATAAGAAATGGCTGCCTCCAAGCAGGAGATCTAGTAGCCTCACAATATACATTATGTCTCAAAGTCAGAGGTTTCCCATTCATGGGTCTCCTTTTAGTGCCATATACTGTATATACTTGAGTATAAGTCAAGTTTTTTAGCCCCCAAAAAATGAGCCCCCAAAAGTGGACCCAGCTTATGCTTGGGTCAATGACCACGAGGGTCCCAAGACCACACCGGATTGAAACGCACCAACAATTTAATTAATTTTACCACAGTTTCAGGAATTTTGATTACTGAAATTCACTAGGAGCTGCTGCATTCCCCCCCCCCCCCCGCTTATACTTGGATCAATCAATTTTCCTGGGTTTTCAGCTTAAAATTAGGCACCTCGTCTTATATTTGGGTCAGCTTATACTTGAGTATATACGGTAATACAAATGGTGACATCATTCCATTTCAAACCTAATATGCTGTACAAATGTACAAATGACGTGCCAAAGTAGGTTGTTTTTTTGGGGGGAGGGGGGAAGAGAGAATGGAAATCTGGGTTATTTTTCTGGAGAGCCAATATTTGTAGTTTATAGAGTATTGGGCTAGGACAGTGGTGGCAAACCTATGGTATGTGTGCCAGAAGTGGCACTCAGAGCCCTCTCTGTGGGCACCCGTGCAGTCACCCCAGCACATAGTTTGCCCTGCTCCTCTGCCCAGCAGCCCAATGGGACCATTTCCTTCCTCCCCTATTGCTGTGTTGGCATTTTGAGATAAGTAAGTGGGTTTTGGGTTGCAGTTTGGTCACTCAGTCTCCAAAAGGTTTGCCATCACTGGGCTAGGACATGAGAGACTTGGGTTCAAATCTTCATTTGCCTGTGGAAATTCAGCGGGGGAACTGGACAGAGAAAAACTACTCCTTAAACCTTTAAAAAAAAACCTCAAGGTTTATGGTTTATGTTCATTTATGTTCATTTAGGGTTATGTTCAAAAATCCTGTCAGGGTCAAAGTGACTTGAGAGTACATAATAGCATTACTCTTCTGAAGATGTATGAATAGCAGAGAGTAAATTTAAAAGCAGATGAAATATTTGGCTATATTTCTGTAAAGGAAATTCATGTTGGATGCTACAGCTGTTTTAGAAATGGGTCTATGTCTGTGAATGTACAGAATGCTGTACTGACAACCCCATCCACTATATTCAAGATAAGCCAAATTTCAGTGTTTGGAGAAGGTACTTTTTTCAGATTTTGATTTAAAGACTCCCTAAGTCATCAAGGTCAGCTGTGGGATTCTGAAAGCTGTAGTCTTTCAAAAAAGCCATTTCCCCCACCCCCGCCCCCAAGCTTGCCTAATTCTTAATGATATTCCAGGCTTGACTGTCTCAGCCATTTTCATGGGGATTCAATCGTGGGCACTGAATAGTTCTTCCTCCCCCCATATTACTGTCTCAGCAGCTTATGTCTAGGAAGCCTCCAAAGCCTTCATTAGTGGTCACCTCTGTTATATGCCACTAAAAGAAAAAAGGACCAGCAGGACCAGCGGGGTGATATCCTTGGGAACGAAAACCAAAGGCTGTGTGGAGCTTCAGATGATGTTATCTGTCAAAAGTCTTAAAACATTTGCCCATATACAATCATTTTCACAAGCTAAAGAAAGATGAATTAGCTTTGTTCTGTTTGAAATGAAGCGATTGGGAAAAGGGGAAGTTGGCAAACTGTTGGTACCTGGACTAAAAAATAATAATACAGGAGTTAGTTTTTAAGGTGTCACAGCTTTTTTTGTCTTTTGTTTTGTTTACTCTCTGATAGAGTTGCCATAATTCTCTCCCACAAAACCGGGACAGAAGTATACTCGACAAAAATGGGCGGGTTATCTACAGCATAGCCTTTTTAAAAACAAACATAATATAATGACAGCTATAAAACACTTTCACAGTAAATATATCAAAACATAAGTGAATTTATTTACAACAGTTAATTCTTACTGAAAGACGATCTGTTGTACTTCTGAGAAGTCCCATCATGCTCAACTCTTAACGTCCTCAGTTCCAGGAAACACACTGGTCACACTTATCAGGAGCTGGTGCGAGGCAAAGACCTTAAGATTTGTCTCCTGGTACACTCCATGAAATAAAAAGGCAACTGATCCTTGGGAGGCAAACGATGAGAAACCTGGGGAGCATAGTGAAAAGCAGAGACATCAAATTGCAAACAAAGATTCGCATAGTCAAAGCAATGGTATTCCCTGTGGCAATGTATGGTTGTGAGAACTGGACCATAAGGAAAGCTGAGCGCAGAAGAATTGATGCCTTTGAGATGTGGTGCTGGAGGAGAGTTTTGAGAGTCCTCTGGACAGCGAGGAGAAGAAATAGGTCAATATTAGAAGAAATCAACCCTGACTGCTCTTTAGAAGGTCAAATTGTGAAGATGAAGCTAACGTACTTTGGACATCAAATGAGAAGAGAGGATTCACTTGAGAAAGCCTTGATGCTGGGAAAGGTGGAGGGTGAAAGAAGAAAGGAAAGGGGGCGGCCAAAAATGAGATGGCTAGATGGTATTGTAGACACAATGGGCACAGAGCTGAGCGAGTTGAGGAGGATGGTGGAGGACAGAAGTGCCTGGCGGACAGTGGGGTCCATTGGGTCACGGAGGGTCGGAATCAACTGTGCAACTGAACAACAAAAATACTCCCAACTTCAATGTGGCTGGAAATCACTCATTTGATGGTGAGAGTTTGAATTTAATTTAATAGTGTGTTATAATACACAATCAGTAAGTTTAAAAAATCCAGGACTTTAACATGATTTTAATTGAGCTGGCCGGGACAATTTTTCTGACCTTGAATCCAGGACAATCCCGGTTTTCTGGGACGTATGACAACCCTACTCTCTGATTTTAAAAAAAGGTGCACGGAGATAAGTCAGCTATGATTTATAACAGTTAAAAGCTACACTCAGTCCCACCTAAAACGAAAAGATTTTACCATTTCATTTAAATGCACTTGGCTTATATCACTTTAAACACACACACACACACACACACACACACACACACACACACACACACAGAGGTTGCCACAGAAAGCCTTCTTTAAAACAAATGTTCCCAGCTAGTTTCTTCTGGGAATTTGATAAATTAATCCCAGCCATGAGGGCAGTGAAATACAGTAAGGGTCTGGTCACCAGTAGGGAGAACATTGAATGTGAATGCTCAAACAATTTGCATTCATGACCAACTCTAACATTAGGGGCAATGAGGAGGGTATTTGCTGTTCTGTTTCAGGCAGCCGAAAGATTTTTCCACAGTACTGTATATATGGCAAAATTGAGAGAGAGGGAGATGATCAGGAACATTTGGGTTAGATATTGTATTCCAGATACAAGGGAGTGATTATCTGGGGACTGAGAGGGGATCAAAAAAGGACCTGAAATCTTACAGGTGAGAAATTTGCCACCACTGCCACCCTATTGTGAAAAGTGCAGAGACCAGAGAATTTTAACAAGCAAGTTAGAACTAAACTTTGTAAGATACATAAAGGGTGTGCCATTTAAACTGACCTTTAGATAGATATTAAAAATGAATTACTAGCAGGAATACCAAACCAAGGACTGGGATTTTTAGAGCAATGCAAAAAAGCTGCAAGATGGAAGAGAAAAGAACTGGCAAGGAAGGGGTGTGAACTAGAAACTGAGTTGGAGTATAATTTAGGAGTGAGGACGGAGGGATTAACATTTTACACGGGGAAATGACAGGAGATGTTGCTTACCTATTGGTAGCTTTGTGCAATGGACTGTGGTTACACAGATCCTGTGTACACCTCCCACTAGTTGTACCTACAGCTGAGAGATATAGGGTGCTAGACAAATTTTATAGGCATTCTTTCACAGAGGTGAGGATCCCATGTTGTCCTACTGGTGTGGAGTTCCAAGTGTCCTCAACCAAATCTAGCCTAAGCATTGTTTAGTTAGAAGCAGTGGCACTGAACCAACTGTATTTGCACAGTCAACAGATGACTAACACAGAACGTCATCCAATAAAACTAAACTGAGGCTGTCTTAATTTTGGCATATCATGAGAAGACAACAGTCACTGGGAAATATAACAGTGCTAGTAAAAGTTGAAGGCAACATAATAAGAGGACGACCAAATTTGAGATTTATTGACCCCATAAAAGCATGTGTTTTTTATGGGACAGTCTTCCCCTTTAATTATCTCCTCTTTTGTTGTTGTTGTTCAGTTGCAGTTGATTCCGACCCTTTGCGACCCCATGGACCCCACTGTCCGCCAGGCACTCCTGCCCTCCACCATCCCCCTCAACTCGCTCAGCTCTGCGCCCATCGCGTCTATAATACCATCTAGCCATCTCATTTTCTTCTGCCCCCTTCTTCTTTTGCCCTCCACCTTTCCCAGCATCAAGGCTTTCTCCAGTGAATCCTCTCTTCTCATTTGATGTCCAAAGTACTTTAGCTTCATCTTCACTATTTGGCCTTCTAAGGAGCAGTCAGGGTTGATTTCTTCTAAGATCGACCTATTTGTTCTCCTCGCTGTCCAGGGGACTCTCAAAACTCTCCTCCAACACCACATCTCAAAGGCATCTATTCTTCTGCGCTCTGCTTTCCTAATGGTCCAGCTCTCACAACCATACATTGCCACCGGGTAATCTCCTCTTACAACACCTTATTCTTAAGGCCAGCCATGGGTGTGCTGGGTACCTTGGGAGGGCAGTGGACAAGAAGTGATGGGGGTACCTATTGGGGAGGTTGGGGAAAAGAAATCCCATGCATTCCCATTATTTCTGCCTGATTCTTTGGGGGGGGGGGCAGTCGCTGGGGCGCACCGGGATGAGTCACTGTATCCCTGTGGGCCAGCACACCACTGAGGCCAAATCTAAACACCACTATAGCATAGTACAGTGATGGCGAACCTATGGCATGTGTGCCAGAGGTGGCACTTGGAGCCCTCTCTGTGGGCACCCATGCAGTCACCCCAGCACAGAGTTTCCCCTGCCCCTCTGCCCAGCAGCCCAATGGGAATGTTTCCTTCCTCCCCTGTTGCTGTGTTGGCTCTTTGTGATAAATAAGTGGGTTTTGGGTTGCAGTTTGGGCACTCGGTCTCTAAAAGGTTTGCCATCACAGGGATAGTACACTGCACTACGTGCACATATGCACATTAAAATAAGTGCCCCCTTGCCTCCCCTCATGGGCACATTGAGTATCACAGTTGGTGAGCGTCACTTTGATATAGCCTTGAATATTAAATTCCAAGCTGCTGCCTGTGTTAACCCAACTGTAATGCAGAAAGGTTTGTGAGAACAATTTGGGGGGGGGAGAGAAGATGGTTGCAGTGGATCAAGGTTGCAGAACACTTTGCTTTAGGAAAGGCAACTCACTTGAGAAGAATGCTTCCTCTTAGATTTAGTCATTCTTCTTTTTTGAGGTACAACATATATACAAGTCTTAGAACTGAAGGTCATACCAAACTAAAAAAGTTACCTTTTTCATGTTCTCTTTCTTCAGAAAAGAACATGAAGAGTCTGTGCAGTGCAATGCATTTAATTCACGCCGTTATCATGAATGGAATCTATCAGGCTGTACCAACTGATCTGGGGAGGCAGGAAGCATAAAAACCAGTGGTGGGCAGCAACAGGTTCGCACCCCAGCCCCGGTGGGGGGGGGGGATAGCAAAATTGGGTGGCCTTTGGGCAGGGGGAGTAGCAAAATTGGGTGGCCACGCCCACCTCCCTACCCTGCCCAGACTAACACAGCTACCGTTTAATTTTTTTATTCTGTGCAAGCATATTTTTTATTCTGTGCAAGCATATTATTCTGTGCAAGCATAACAAAAAGACAAAAACGTTGTGTCACTTTAAAGACTAACCGCTGTATTTTAATGTGAGCTTTTGTGGATCAAGTCCACTGGCTCTTTGGCTATAAACAGAGATGAGCACTGAACCCTAGAGTTGGTAACAACTGGCTTTCGAGCAAGGACAACCTTTACCTAATAACAGAAGATCCCTGATTGATATTCAAATTTGACGTCAGGTTTTGTCCCTGCAAGTGGTTCAAGGTCTCCCTTGCTCAAAAGCCAGCCATACCCGACTTTAGAGTGCAGTGCTCATCTCCATTTACAGCCAAAGAGCCAGTGCTGCCTGTGTTTGCAGATGTATACATGGCCATATGGCAGGCATGACTAGATTGCCCACAACGTAGGCTCCACCCATGATGTAGGCTCCGCCCATGACATAGGCGCTGCCCACGGTGTGGTAGCAATTTTTTTTGCTGTCCACCACTGATAAAAACGTTACTTAGTTCTCTGCAGATGCTGCTCAAATATTTATTTGTTAAGCGAGTTTTTGATTGGTTTTATTTCTTAAGTGAAGCGAACATTCAGATAAAATTCTGCTCTTTAAGCGAGTGACTCTCTAAGCGAGACGCTCTTTATGCGAGGTTTGACTGTAATTTAATTACTCTATGTAGTAGGCACACACGATGCTTTGGCAGGTTTTGCTGCACTTCACAATTGGGAACTTGGGGTCTTTGTCAAGAGTGCTGAATGTTGCCAAGCATCAAAATCAGCTCCGTTGTTCACGAGGCTCATTACTGATATCCTAAGAGTGGCCATGCAGACCTCATAAAGGAGAATTTCCTCCTCTAGCTTTGGCAACGTCTCTCGCCTTTTGATCATGGCATAACAAGTGGCCCTGAATGTTTCTCTGACAGTGGCACAGTTGCCTAGAAAATAATAAAGCAAGGATCAAAGCTTTTAGAACAGGAGAAATGCTAGGCCAGGGTTATCGTGGAATCCAGAGAAATCACTTGATAATACAACCTTGTCTTTCTCAGCTGTAAAGTCCATACAGTCAAACCTCGCATAAAGAGTGCTTCGCTTAAAGAGTGCCTCGCTTAAAGAGCAGAATTTTCTCTGAATGTTCGCTTCGCTTAACAAATAAAACCAACCAAAAACTTAACAAATAAATCGGGGTTCGCACCCCCACACACACACAATTGGTCACTTACAATGGTGTTTCGCTTAAAGAGCAAACTCGCTTAAAGAGCAATCCTATGGGACGCATTATGCTCTTTAAGCGAGGTACAACTGTACAGACAAAATAAGAGAGATTAATAGGGACAAGAGGCCTTGAGAGCCAAGAATATTGCCTAGAAGAAGACTGAGAGTAAGGAGGAGTTAACATTAATTAAAGTTTAAAATTTGTCAGGCAAGCACAAAACTAAAAATGATTATGTGAAACACTATACAGTAATACCTCGGATAACGATGAGACTTGGCTCCACAAGTCTCGTCGTTATCCGGTTTTTAACGTTGTACGATGCATTAATCGCACAAAGTTTTAAAAAAGCCCTGTTCCTTTTCCGAAGAGGAAAGGGAAGAGGGGGGCAATCAGCCTCTTTTTTTCACCCATTTTGGGCTCCCTGACCCCCCTGCCAGCTCCAGGGAGGTTGAGAGACCCGATCCGCGCTATTTCCAAAGTTCCCCCACCTCCCTGGAGGCTGTAGCAAGCCAAAATGTTGGGATTCGAATCCTGTCATCTTGGCTTGCTGCACTGGCTGGGGAGGTGGGGGAACTCGAGAAACAGCTTGGATTGGGTCCCCTGACCTCCCTGGAGCTGGCAGGGGGAGGGGGGGTCAGAGAGCCAGAAATGGGTGGAAAAATGGACATTTCCCCCCTTTTCAGGCTCCCTGATCCCCCTGCCAGCTCCAGGGAGGTTGAGAAGACCTGATCCGTGCTATTTCTGAAGTTCCCCCACCTCCCTGGAGGCTGTAGCAAGCTAAAACGTCAAGATTCGAATCCTGACAGTTTGGCTTTCTGTAGACTCCAGGGAGGTGGGGAAACTTCAGAAAATAGTGCGGATCAGGTCCCCCGACCTCCCTGGAGCTGGCAGGGGGGTCAGGGAGCCCGAAACAGGTGAAAAAAATGTTCATTTTTTCACCCATTTCGGGCTCCCTGAGGCCCCTGCTGGCTCCGGGGGGGGGGTGTTTTGGAGTACTCAATCCACAACTGCAGGGTGGCTCAGGAAGCCGATGGGGACTCCCCGTCAGGTTCCCTAGCCACCCACCCCTGCCTCTGCAGCTGTGGGGTGGCTGGGGAAGCTGACGGGGGACCCTCCCATCAGCTTTCCAGCCACCCCACCCCTGCCTCCGCAGCTGCAAGGGAAGCTGAATGGAGAACCCCGTTCAGTTTTCCAGCCCCCCTCCTGCTACGAACGACTGCATCGGATTACGCTGACAGATTGTTATATGATGCAAAGTTTCTTTAGAAATTTTGCATCATTATCCGATTTTAGCGTTATCCGATGCAGTCATTATCTGAGGTATTACTGTACATTGGTTGAAATCCTGTTGCCAGAAATTATGCTGTATAAGGCTGTGTCATCAGCTGCAGCGATTTTTCTGAAATAAAACTTTTCTGACTCCCTCCCTCCCCGAAGTCCCCAAAGCTCACTTGCCATTCCTTTTTGTCATGGGGTAGCCATTATGGGATGCCAGGAGTCTAATTTTCAAAAATGATTTTATCAGTGGTAGTTTTCCCCCCAGAAATTAAGTATTTCTTCCCATCCTGTGGCCCTCATGATGAAAGGGATCCTCCAAAAAAAAAAAAAACCTTCATAACCTTTGTGAGATAATTTTAAAAATAATTTCCAGCAGGTGGGGGGAATCATTATGGCTGATGACATCACCAGTCATAGCCAGCATAAGTTGTGCCACAGAATTTCTGCCAGCATTTTGGATAAATATTGATGTCTCCCATCCAGCCACCAGTAAGGTGATGCTGAACAAGAAATGCTAAACAGGCATTTCTTGTCTTTTACAAATGTCCCCTTAATGTCCACTTTTCAGAGCCAGCAAAGCAGATCTTGGGACCAAGATATCTGTCAAACCATCTCCGTGCAGTTAAAACCCACTCATCTTAGTGTGAAGCTCTCTTCTTTATTCAGCCACCGGTTAAGAATAAATTGATGGCAACAGAACAAGGAGAGGGGTCTTCTCCACTGTGGTATCTCCATTATGCAAGTTCTTTTTGAGGGACTCAAACTACTGCATCTCCTTCACCATTTGTCTTTTTTGTTGTTTTGCGCAATATGATTGCATTTTTGTTGTTCAGTCACACAGTCGATTCCAACCCTTTGCGACCCTATGGACTATTGCTCTCCAGGCATCTCTGTCCTCCACCATCCTCCTCAACCTGCCCAAGCTCTGTGCCCATTGTGTCCACAATACCATCTAGCCATCTCATTTTTGGCTGCCCCCTTCTTCTTTTGCCCTCCACCTTTCCTAGCATTAAGGCTTTCTCAAGTGGATCACCATCAGTTCTGACATCACAGAAAGAATCAAGAATCAATTATTTGCTTTCCCGCCGCCATTTGACTCTGTCTTCTTGCTTGTCTCTTGACCCCATTTACAACCATTCTCTGCCTTTCTCATCTATGCAGAAGTTATATACTAACTATAGCCATGCTACCAACACAACCCAGACTCCTTGTCACCCTGTTTTTGGGGAAGTCACATAACAAATGGTTTAATTGCCGTTTGCCATGTTTGTCTCCAAAATCCCTTTATCTGGTTTCCACTACTGCCTGAATGTGTTAAAAGGCCACTATCGTACCTAGAGCAAATTATCTAAACATTGAACACACTTGGCTTCTTTGCATATTTGGTCAGTGTGTTTCTAGGAGCACATTCTTTCAAACTAACCTGAGACAAATTTCCAATGGACCAGGGCCAAGTTGGTATCAGGAGTTTTCCTTTACGACATGATTTGAGCTAGGTTTTCCAAAGCCGCTTTGAACTGAAAGAGCTTAATGCTAGATCCTGGAAAAAGTATTTTCAATGCTCCAAAAAGGTACAGCAGGGCATAAAGATGGTTAAGTGTCTACAGACAGTGTTCATGGTGCTCGTTTAATGTCAAGCCTCACAGACAATAGTGTGCAAAACTTTAGTGCAGACAGAGCTTTAGACGTGCACTTTAGATGTGAATGAATTAATAGTGCTACTCTTTCTTGCACTAGATATAATTGATTGCTATTATTTGTTTTTTATTTCCTAGTGGCAGTATTTGTATTGAATGAATTATCTTGCTTCAAATACAACTCCATCCTTTGTCTGCTACGTCCCTGTAGAATTTAAAAATCCCAGCAAATATGCATTACAAATACAAATAAATATCAAGATAAAACATTTATATCAAACTAGGTTTTTTAGAATTTCATTTTAACTACCATCAAAAATGAAGAGCCTGTTTTAAATAATGTTCATTAATAAATCTGGGTTTCCTTTGAGTATCCTTGATACAACCCTGCTGGTTAATGGATACAAGATAATTTGAAATTGAAAGACTACTGTCATTATCTGAGACACAAGCACTTTTGCTATCTGTACACCGGTTCCTAATAAACAAGGTTTATAGAAATAATAAATCACATATGCATGAGTAGACCCAGATAAATGATTAATGTTATTATTTTCTCCTCAGAATTATATAAACCCATTTATCTCCTTTGATTTTGCTCTGCAGTGCTCCACACAATGCGCTTTTAGTAGAGGACAAAAAAAGAGAAAAAAAAGAACCAGTTTAGAGTATTTTATTTTTTTTAAAAATGAGGAAAATGAACAGATGGAATCTTCATGCGCTAACATGCACCCGACATTTCTGGTGAAAGGGCCTAAAAAATAGTTACTATACATTAGTGACAACCCAAAGGAGAGGCTACAGTGGTACCTCGAGTTACAAATTTAATACATTCCAAGGGATTTTTCATGTTATGAAAAATTTGTAACTTAACTTTCCCATAGGAATGCATTGAAAACCAATTAATCTGTTCCAGAAAAATTCATAACTCAAGCCAATATTTTCAAATGATTTTCATTCATATTGTGAAAATTTTGTAATTCGAACCATTTGTAACTCGAGGTACCACTGTACTAGCACATATATATGTACAGTTTGCCAACATACTCCCTCTTCAAAATTCTCAGTTAGATATTATTTAGAATAGGAATTTAAGGATGGACAGCACAATCCTAATTTGCATACATATATGGAAGACACCCAAAACTCTACTGACTTCTCACCCTCACAAACTGCCACTATGCTGCAGTCTAGCTTACAGCATAAGAGCATCCTTTTGAACACAAGGCAGTACTTTTGAATTCAGACAGGAAAATCCAATACTCCTGTCCTCTCCCTACTATCTTTACAAAATGAAAAACAAAAAACAAACAAACAGTAGGGGTAGGGATATGCAAAGAAATGTAGAAGAAAAGCTCTGGAGTTTAAGGCTGCAGTCTTACGCTCACATATCTGAAGGCTCTTCTGAACTCACTGTCTGATCCCAAGATGTTGGAGAAATACAAGGATTTATATGACCTCCTTCTTTGCTATACGAAATTGCAGTATTTGCTGAGCTACACCAGATTTTTTCAAAGTCTTCAGGGCAAAGGTCTCCCCTGCTTGAAAGCCTGTCGTATCTGACTCTAAGGTTCAGTGCTCATCTGTTTATAGCCAAAGAGCCAGCGCTGTCTGCGTCTCCAGACACTTCCAGGGACGTGTGGCAGGCATGATTAGACACAGGACACTGTTTACTTTCCCACCGAAGTGGTACCTATTTATCTACTTGCAATTTATTGCTTTTGAACTGTGTGAGGACGATCTGGCTGCGGCATCTGTCACCCCATTGATTGCCAGGGTTGCGCACTCTGCCATGAAGCACTTTGGTCTCAAACTGCTGACCTTCCAGTCGCCAAGGTCAGTGCCTTAACCACTGAGCCACCACAGTTCCTCCAAAGTGTTAAAGAAGGGCTCATATGGTGAAAGTAGCCATCAAAGTAACAGAATGAACATGTACCTGGGCATAGTTGGAATTAAAGCACAGTATGGTAAAGTTGTTCTTCTCTGAATTATTTATCTTGTATTAAAATTTCCAAAGAAGTACCAGTGTCAGTCTGTCTCAGCATGTCGGCCAAAGTAAAGGAGAAAAGGGAAAGATTTTGGCATTTTAACAGATTTACTTACGAGATTTTATTTATTTCAGGAGATGTTGTGGATCAAAATCAATTTCTCCAGATATATGGAGCACAAAACACATGATCCCTATGTTTATTCCTATGGTAGTGAGATTCATGTACAGGAGTGGTAGTGGGACTATCAAGTTTTCAATTTAACAGACTAAAATGTGATTAATATGGGAGTGGCACTCCTTACATTTATTTGATAAATAAATCAAAATATTATTGACACTCTTTCTACAGACAATGTCTGATCAATTTATTTTCTTCATGCAAAGCCAGTTTGGGTTTTCATTACATAGTCTATCGCACTAATAATTTTACTATCATAGTCTAAAATTTCTTTTACTATAGAATTACTAATTTAACACTGACCACCATTTTTAATAATTCTTAGATCTGTCGCACACAAACATATACACACAAGGACACAGAAACTTGAGTATTTAACATTTTATTGTACAGTTCTCAAGTTAAATACAAATCTATGGGTTTTTCCATATGAAATTAAAGACTAGTGCAACCAGTTTGCTACAATATATTTAAGATGTACAGATGAGTGTAAGATAGTTATATTCTCCCTGGCATTATATTTACATATTTAAAATATTGCTTACTATTTACATTTCTAAGCATAGACCATAGATATAAATTGGTTATCTGTACTGTACAGTTCTTTTCTTACAGGACACTGGCTAAAATTCTATTAGTTACACCTGAAATTGTAATGCAAACAGCATGACCTTTAGAGGCAAACAGCTTCAAGTTAAGAAACCAACATCACTATTATCTGGTTCACACAGCTAGTTTCATAATTTAGCACATTAACAGATGTCTACACTGCCATAACCTGAGGCCATTTGCCTCCAAAAGTTATACTGTCTGTGTTATCCCAGCATAAACCTGAACAGGATTTTGGCCATTAGTAAATATTGCATTTATGACAAGAGAGCCTTCAGGACTTTCTTATGAATTCTTATGAAATTACAGATTAGGCTACATTAGCAGTATGTCCTGGTATCTTTTCCATGGCGAAAAACATTAGTACAAAATTATCTATATTAGCTACCAATTTAATTTTAGTAGTTGCATTAAAGGGATGTAAAATGGTATAAATATTTATTTCATATAACATTTGGTTGGGATGGCGCTTTACACCTGATGTTAAAAAAAACTACAAAAAACTAACAATAATTTCCTTTTAAGAGAAAAATATATAGCAGGGGTTTACATTTTCCTGCCGGGGGCCAGTTTCCACCACTGCGCTCAGCTGTGTGGTCCAGAGGCATGTTGGCATCCACTACTTATGTTTTTGGCAGTGGTACAAATTTTGTGGCTTTTTGCACTGCCGCTGCTGCTTCCCAGGGCATCTGGAGGCTTTTTGGAGCATGTTTGCTCCATTTTGAGAATTTTCTGTTGCTTCATCACTGCGTCTTGGCAGCTAATCTGTGACACTTTGAGACTCCATGTTGGGAACCCAGGCGCTGCTGTAAGCTCTACCCCACACCGGAAATCACAAACTGTTGCAGTATATGTGCCAAAATGCACTGGAAAAATGGCAGAAAATTCCCACAATGGAGTGGACATGCTCCAAAAAGGTTCCAGACCCCCTGGGATGCAGCAGAAGCTGTGGAAAAAGTCATGAAAATTGTGCAATTGCCACTGCCATCATGGTGAAATTTTTTGACTTCCAGTGGTGGTGGGTGGTCCTAGTGGTGCCTGGGTGGCAGGGGTTGAAAACCCCTGGTTTATAGGGAATAAATGGAATTTTACCAATCATATGTAAAATAGCCCATTTTAAGAAAACAAGAATGTATGTTTTGTATTTAGGAAGATCTCCACCTTAAAAGACTAATGTGCTTGTTTCACCAGATTCTTTTTCCAGACTTTTTAATTGGGAAGCAATACAGAACCGAATGGAGGTTGGATGTTATAATGTAATCACTCAAATAGACCTTACATAGGAAGTTTTGTTATTTTTGTTCTTAACATTCACGTTGTTGCCTAGGCATTTTGTTGCCTAGCGGCATTCAACACAGCAAATTCTTCTTGTGTCCATTCCTCAGCACTGAAATTCCTAGATAAATAAGACTTTTTTTAAAAAAAATCCTAATCCATAAATGCTGCAATTTACTCTTTCTTCCAGTCCGTTAAATAAAAGATTCATGCAAATTAGTAGGCGTTATGCATTTTATATTTCAGCTTTGTATGTTCTGTTAATGGAAGAATTTTTGTTAGGCCCATTAAAATGCTTCGTAACCTTAAGAAATAATTGTTACCGAGAAATCATATAATGAACTCAAAATTAAAAACAATTTAAAATTCGATTACCCTAAGAACCAAAGACATGACGAACCATGCGACATAATTTAATCTCTCATCTTCATTATTAGCAGGCAATACTTCATAAAAAGGTGGAATTATATGGCAATGCCTGTAGCACTAGATTCTCGGGTTCACCGTGTTTCTCCGAAAATAAGACACTGTCTTATATGATTTTTTCCTCAAGAAGACACACTATGGCTTATTTTCAGGGGATGTCTTATTTTTATTACGCCACTGGCTGCCCATCTTCTTTACAGCTCCACGCCAGGAAGCTACATAGCCACGCCTATCACTATGTCTTATTTTCGGGGTATGGCTTTTATTGCACAACTACTGAGAAATCCTGCTACGGCTTATTTTATGGGTATGTCTTATTTTCGGGGAAACAGGGTAGAACATCACTGTGTGAAAGACAGGGTACCAACAACAGACATCCTCCCCACTATGTAATGGTACACTGAGATCTCCTAGGAAATGAAACTCCACCAAATTACTTTTACAATCTGTAATCTCTAATACTGCCTCCACTCAGTTTGCCAGACTTTTTGTCATGAAAGGAAGAGGAAAACTGTATTTTTATAAAGCTGTTACACAGCCATGTGCTGGAAAATAATGACTTCAAAAGGGGATGAGACTAAATTTTGTGGTTACTGTCTCAAACCAAATGCATGGCTAAATAGTAAAACACTTGTAAATAACCTGCTAGCAGTAATACCATAATGAAAAGAATCCTTCAGAAATTTTTAAAGCCTTTTAGGAAAATACATTTATCAAATTTTTATGTCGATATTCGCAAGGCATTGTGGGAGAAAAGGGAGCAGATAAGCGGCTCTACTGCCTGCAGTTTTCCTACATTCTGGCACCTATATATATGGCAGGCAGGCAGAATATATATGGTAAAAGGTATAAATAATGACAGAGAACAACAAAAAGAATAAAAAGGCACACTGGAAGAACTCTTGAAATTAAGATGTTTCATTTACACATTATAGATTAGCCACTGGCCACATTGATCCACTCTGCAGACTTGAGTGATAAAATATCTTCCACAGATCAGAATGAAGAACATGCTGCCTTCCCATGTGTTGATGATTCCACGCAACTCCTCTCATCCTTTACCAGTGTCCAAGCTAACTGGAGGTGATGAGAATTAAAATCCAACAATATCTGGTTCTCCAAATTTATCTTTGATCATATTTGGTCTAGTAGATCTATAGTTTCAGCAGCAGGTGCTGTAAGCCTTCCTATGGAAAGATCTAGCATTTTCAGTAACAAAATTATGACTTAAGATGCTCAGGAGCACACTAGATTCCTATATGCAGAAGATTTTTACACGGAGAAACCACACCTTTAGCCTGATATGATGTAGCATACAAAAAGCTTTGACTGTTTAAATTATTCAGGTAAATTGGCCATTATTGTAAGTTAATGATTACTAGAGTCTGCTAGAACCTTTCATAAAGTACTGTCACAAAAATAATAGTTTGTTCCACTGGCTGTTTTTAAAATGAGATAAACTTCTTACATTAGAGCAAAAGTGTCTATGTTATATACACGATTTTCTCTTACATATTCTTTCTTTAAAGATAAATGTTTCAGTAGTTAATGAGTCAACCAACATTATCAGTGAGATCAGCAGAATGGACTTAAGAAATCATTACTAGTCCACAAAGACAAGAGACTAGAATTGGGAAGTCATCATCAAGTCCAGGATTCCAGCACAGCTCCATACAAAATCAAAATTTGCAATCCAGAGGGTGGGTGGCCAAGTAACTGATATCTGCTATGCTTTTCTTCCATACTCAAATCAGCCCATTTTTGGTGGCATCAAAAATAAAACGAATTAGATGAATACTGTACCTTACTGTCAACTGTTCCTATCATGTTAGAAATTCAAGATAAGGCAATTACATACTAAAATATATTCTTTGTGGTAAGCTAAGACTTGGACTAAGGAAAAAAACAAGTTTATATACCAAAAAATATTTGATAGTTTTCAAAGCATTAATTTATAAGGACATAATTATGGCAGAAGAAATCTAATTCTTATTTTATTATGAACATATTTCAGATACTAAAATGAAGTATTTTATTGAATGTTATCTATGCATCACAGTATTTTAGCATGTGGGGATATCTTGTGTTCATTTATGTGGAATAACTTTTGAAGTTCTAGATAAGGAGTTCCATTACAATATATGTTACTAGGTTTCATTTCGTAAATAAGGGTAATGTAAAAGATCTTTAAATATTTTGTGTTTCAAAATGAAAGAAAAATAAGCCCATACAACCCCTATGTGACCTTACCACCCAATTCACTTGTCCTTGTTTTCAATGGAAGACTGATTATTCTTATTAGCTCACAAGCACACCAGACACCAGAAATATTTCCATGAAAATAATGAACATAATCAACTAGGAATAAAGCTCTTGGAGAAAAGACAATCTGTCATTAGACACCAATGAACATAAAACACTTTCTTCATTCAACCAATAATTCAGTTACCAAAGGAAACAGGGGTGCATGATGAAAACAAAATTGCACTTGCATCTTTTCTGTGGGCAGTAAACAAGAATACAGATTTCATAGACAATAAGGTCTTCTTGATAGCTTATATTGCCCATTTCTTTGGTAAACCACTGATCACATAGCATTTCCCCTCCAAACTATAATGTAACACTGTGTCTCAGCCCAACTGGGATAATGAAAATGAAACTACACTACAATGAGTAGGTTGACGATGTGCAGTTTCTTGTACTTTCATCTCTTGTAATGGTTAGGAGCATCTGCAAAGGCAAACTTCAGTCTGTAAGCTTCTGCCAGGAGAACACTGATTTCCTCGTTTCCCCAGTGCATTGTAGGCAAGTTCTGTAAAAAGATTAGGAGTTCCTGTGGGAAAGAAGAAAAGAAAGAAAATCAGAAAAGAGGACACTTTGTAAATATCTCAGTATACAGTATGCTGATTTTTTAATTAAATCAACATAAACATTCAATCAACACGAGAACTACCTGTTACACACAGGTATTTTAGTTTAGTTTAGTCTATGATGTATTTGTTGGTGGTGGGTTGTGACTTGCTGTGGGTATTGTTGTTATTTGTTTTCTGTTTGTTCACCGCCCAGAGTGGGATAACACCCAGATGAGTGGTATAGAAATTCAATAAATAGGAAATGTATGAATATATCTGTATGCTTAGCTGTATTTGATAACATAAGGCACACAGCTGACAAAACAACAACAACAACCAGAATGTGTTTCTGAGTTGTCCAGATAACTTGTGCCATGGGATACCTACGTAACCCAGTAGTTAAAAGGGAAAAAATGAACATGAGACTCTAAGAAGATAAAGGAGCTATGATTAGGTTTTTTTTTAAGGAAACATTAGCCAGATGTTCACAGCTATAAGAAAGAAGAAGCACTGGAAAAAAAAAGAACCTAAATGATAACATTTCTCTTATTTTCATTTTTCCCTATCTTAATTTCTTGTCTATTAGGTTTGATCTACATTTCTAAAGTCCATTCCTCACTTTTCTAATATAACTGAACAAATTTATCAATGGTGCAATTCTGACATACAAGCAGTAATCATATTCAATTCACGGTGTGTACAATTGTTCTAAAAATATTAACTTTCAAGTTTTAAGACGTGGAAAACCAAACAAAACAAACAGCATTCCCACCTATGCAGCAGCTACTACACATTTTTCCAGGATGTGTATATATGTGTCAGTTTATAAACACATATAAGAAAACTTCTTGTTTGCTACCTATTTCCTAGGTAGAACATTTTACACAACTTTTATAAGTACAGTGGAACCTCATACAACAATCACCCCATATAGCAATGAAATCGCATAACAATTAGGGAAAATGGCGTCCCGCATAACAATTTTCCCTATGGAAAAAAAAATCATGCAACAATTTTTCAATGGGAAAAACCACTTAGCCAAAAAAATCATTATATGATGCATCCCATAGGAAAAATCGCTATATATAGCAATTGTTTCGTACAACAACGAGACCCATAGAACGGATTAAAATCATTGTATGAGGTACCACTGTATAGTATAGGATATGTTGTACCTAAATCCAATTAGAATTATTATAGCTGTTCTACTGTTCTTGGAAATAATTTTCAAAGATATTACAAAAGGAAGATTTGGCCACTTATCATATACTGAAAAACCAGTAACATTTATACATGTACATATGCAAAAATGAAATAAGATTGGAAATAAGATTGCCACCTCTTCCTGCTCCGGTTTTTACCTGTGTGTTGTTTTAATTTTCTTATGAATTTTTATGGTTTTAAACGTAATTATTATACTAGTTTTAACCTGTGATTTTGATCCAAGCTGTAAGCCGCCCAGAGTCGGGTTTACCCGATTGGGGCGGGATAGTAAATATAAGTAAATAAAATAAATAAATAAATAAATAAATAAACTGTCCATTTAGTCTATTCTTAACTCCAAACAAATGTACAGCATTATGCAATATAGCCACTCTTCCAATGTATGAGATTTGTTCACCAAAGAAGAGCAACAGAAAGTACTGTATGTACATTTATTTGTCCATATAACAGATGGTGGTACTGGTGGCTAAAACATTTCGCTGCAGAGCCAAGGATTAGGAATTCAATTCCCTGTTGTACCTCCTAGAACAAAAGCCTGCCTATGTGGCCTTGGAAAAGAAGCATATCTCAGAGTGCCATCAGGAGAAGGGACTGGTAAATTACTTCTTAGTACTTATACATAGAAAAATCTTTGAAAGGGTTACTGTAAGTAGAAAGCAATTTGATGACTCAGATTCTATCTTTGTCTCTTTTTACTGCTAAGAGTCCCTGCAGGGGATCAGTCTCTGGAATTACTTTGACAATTAGTGCCAGCATATATCTCAGTCATGTTGCATATCAGAATGTGGTTGATCCCTGGAAAAGACAATGCTTCAAACAGAGGTGCTTTAGCAGGAGTAACATGGAACCTCAAAGAGCCCACTATACCTGGCTTTGGGCAGCAGTAATGTCAGTTCATACATAATAACTGGCTGTTGTATTGAGGCATTGGAGGGCAACATAAAATCTGCATGTTGTATCTCCCAAATATACACTAGTCAGGGTTTATGTAGAAATGTAACAAGCATACATAAGATACCTAGAAAAATCATTTGGATGAAAGACAGATTAGTAACCTGGAATGCACAAAACATGCAAAAGGCAAGGAAAGCCTACAATAATGTATAATAAGTTAAAAAGATGAACATTCAGAAGAAAATGAAGTTCACTGGCAAGGATACATTGGTCAAAGTTACAACACACGAGATTGTTAAGGAACAACAATCATAGTAACAAAGGCATTATTGCAGTGGTTACAAATTTCATTCCATATTCAGATGGCTCAAAATGCCCTGCTGATAAAGGGGGGGAGCTAGATATATGGGTTTTTGGTGGGGGAAATGGTGATTCCCAACTCTCAAAATACTGGGATGCTGGGGGTAAAGAAAAAGAAGAAGTTACCATACTGATTCTTAGGGGTCATAGTTCTTTAGGAGCTGCCCTCTTTAGAGCTTAAGGGTCAGAGAGATTAGGACTCTCATGAAGTACCCCAGCAACTTCCTTTTCTGTATAGGAAGTAAAGTCTAAGATGGTCGTGGAACCATGGAGACAGGTCCTGTTTTAGATGAGCGTAAGGGGGGTTTCTATAGGAGTGGGTCTGTGAGCTAGAACTTCTAGAATTCTGCCTAGGGAAATTATGGGAGTTGGAACTCTCTCTGACATACTTTATTTTATTTTATTTTTGAAAAACTCTATGAAGAAATCAGAATTCTTATAAAACATGTTTAAAAACCCCCTAACTTTTAGAATAATCATGATGATGATTGACTTATATGCCGACCCACTCGCGAAGTGTGACTCTGAGCGGTTTACAAACGTGGCTTACAAACACAGTATACATCAGTACAATGAAATACAATTTAGCACAATAAAACATGTTTTCATGTTAAGATACCAAAAAGAGCTTTCAGGCATTCCATAGGAGGATAATAGACCAGAAACATGAAATTCTGTGGAAAATAAATGACACATTTTTGAAGAGAAATTCTTACAGTTATCAACACCATATTCAGTTATCACAATTAAACTGTATATATAGAAATCTCTCCAAGATGACATGCTATTCTGATGTAAGGAACAAAACAGGTATATACCAGTTAATGCCACTAATCTCAGAGATAACGTGCATTCACATCGCAATCCTATCATTCATATCAAGAAAATGCAAACATTAAAAACAGGAAAAACCTTAAACAAAAAAATAATTAAACTGTACAGACTACTGTTTAAAAAAGGATCCATGAAAGCATCAGTGAAACTGCAAACTCAGTTCAGATATAAATGCTGCTTGCTCTAAACTGACAGGAATATTAGCAGCTGTGACCAAGAACAACCTCAAAAGTAGAAATGCAATTGAAAAAAGAAGTGGATAATGGGACAAATTTAGAGCTAATTGAGAAATACAAACAAAGAAAAGTAAAGATGACATCAATTACACAGAAAGAGATAAGAAAACTCTGCGCAGCTCTTCCCCTAGTCTCGACTGGGAAGAGCGAAGACACCTGCGCTGGGATGACAGCTTTAAGAAGGGGCCGTTGCTTTTGCCCCTCAGGACTCTGCGCAGCTCTTCCCTTGGTCTCGACTGGGAAGAGCGAGGACACCTGCGCTAGGCTGGCAGCTTTAAGAAGGGCCCGTTGCTGTTGCCCCTCAGGACTCTGCGCAGCTCTTCCCCTAGTCTCGACTGGGAAGAGCGAAGACACCTGCGCTGGGATGACAGCTTTAAGAAGGGGCCGTTGCTTTTGCCCCTCAGGACTCTGCGCAGCTCTTCCCTTGGTCTCGACTGGGAAGAGCGAGGACACCTGCGCTAGGCTGGCAGCTTTAAGAAGGGCCCGTTGCTGTTGCCCCTCAGGACTCTGCGCAGCTCTTCCCCTAGTCTCGACTGGGAAGAGCGAAGACACCTGCGCTGGGATGACAGCTTTAAGAAGGGGCCGTTGCTTTTGCCCCTCAGGACTCTGCGCAGCTCTTCCCTTGGTCTCGACTGGGAAGAGCGAGGAACCTGCGCTAGGCTGGCAGCTTTAAGAAGGGCCCGTTGCTGTTGCCCCTCGGGACTCTGCGCAGCTCTTCCCCTAGTCTCGACTGGAAGAGCAAGGACACCTGCGCTGGGCTGGCAGCTTTAAGAAGGGCCCGTTGCTGCTGCCCTCGGGACTGAATATTGATTATGGACTGTATCCTGATTGCATTGTGGTTATATTTATTTTGTTTTTTACACTGTATTTTATATTGTATCATTGTTGAGCTGTTATATTGTGTTTGACTGTATGTTGTGAGCCGCCCTGAGTTGCTTTTCGCCAAGTAGGGCAGCATATAAATTGAAATAATAATAATAATAATAATAATAATAATAATAATAATAATAATAATAATAATAATAATAATAATAATAATAATAATAATAAAAATAAAATAAATGGTCATCCAAACAACATACACAAATAATTTAAAGAATATTCACTGCTCTTTGGAAATGCATAAAAAGAGCAGGTTAATAGCAGGCATATTTAAAAAGCTAATACTAACTCCTGATAGGTATGAATAATTCTCTTATATCTAACATCAAAGGTAAAATCATAATGCTTAGTGAGTACATTAAACAACAGAATTTATTCTAGTAGATCTCAATAACTGGCCGAGAATACAGAAATTTGAAATGCAAAGAAGCAAAAAAAAAAAAAAAAAAAAAAAAGGGGGGGGGAGGTTCAGGATGTTATGATGTTTTCACAGGTATATCAAAGCTAGTAGAAGATAACTCAAGTATTTGTGATTTTTTTTTTTTGCAATCATCTTCAAAATAGGATTTCCCCCCTAAAATTTAGTTAAGACTGATCCTTATTAGATGTTCTAAAAATATGTCAAGGAATGTAATGACTACAGAATTAAATCTGCAAGCCATTTGCTGAATGATTTGTTTAAAATAACAAATAAAATTTACAAAAAAATGCAAAGAAGGAATATATAATATGGATTTAGAGGTGAATTTGGAGACAATACTTGGGCATAGATGCTGCAACATGAACGTGGGTATGTGTGCATACTTTATTTGATTATGAGAAAGCCTATGACAGAATCCAACACAATTAAGTTGATGTGTTGGTAAATAAAGTCTTAATTCAAGAGATGTCTTTTAATTAGCAACTTTCAACAAAAAACTGAAGATCAGATGCCAGAGGACCTACAGATATGAAAAGCAATGCAAGGGTGCATATTTTCGGCTGCTCAATTCAGAGAAACACTTGCTAGTTTAAACAATGATATCTTTATCAGTGGAGAGGTTACTGATGACTTTCAATGTGCAGATGAAGGTGATTAACTGTTGTTGTTTGTTACACATGTGGAAGGCAAATGGCATATCTTTTAGGCACTTCCAGCTGGCAATTAAAGAACAAGTAAAACAGTTGAAGATCCAAAATGGAAGTATGGAGTTTATTGACAATATAAGTACCTTTGAATTAGGAATTTGGAAAGGAACTATGAGATCAAAGCAAAGAGATGGCTCACATCAGGTATCATAGGATGAATGCTGAATTAGTTTTGAGAATGCACAAGGTTCTACTAAATGTGAAGAAATCATAGAGTAGAAGCATTTAAAATGTGGAAATTTTTTGTGAGATACTAAACATTTTGTGAATCAAGAGGGTGGTAAATGAAGTACTAAAGAAAATTAGTAAAGATCAAGAAATCATAAAACATACATTTCAGAAAGTTATAATATTTTGATCATATAATGAGAAAAAACTATAGATTGCCACTGCTGACCACACAAAATAAAATGGGGAGAAGGTACAGGAAGGAGAACCTTTTAGCTAAAAACTGTATGGATACAATACAACAGTGGTGCTAGAGGTGGCACTTGGCACCCTCTCTGTGGGCACCCATGCAGTCAGCCCAGCACAGAGTTTGCCCTGCCCCTTGCCCAGCAGCCCAATGGGAGCGCTTCCTCCCTCCCCTAGCATATTCACCGTGCCCCTCTGCTTTGCAGCCCAATGGGAGCACTTCCTCCCTCCCCTCAGCACAGTTTGCTCTGCCCAGTAGCCCAATGGGAGTGTTGTCTGTGTTGGCACTTTGAGATAAATAAGTGTGTTTTGGGTTGCAGTTTGGGCACTCGGTCTCGAAAAGGTTCGCCATCATTGCAATACAACATCATTGTTAAGAGCTAATGGATCTAAAGTTGTGTGCCCATTATGAAGTCCAACCTTTGGCAAGAAGAAAAACAAAAGGACAGTTTAACAGATTTGATTCTCTGTTAGCAGCCACAAAGATGCTCTATTGAAATTCATTGCCAGCTAATGCAGTGACAACATGTAATCTCATCAACTGCATATTTAATTCCAGCATAACCTGAGCTTCTTAGAAGGAACAGCAAATAAACACTTTTCTCTGCCATTTAACATTAAAATATTAAGTAGTGCACTGTTTTCATGTTTATAGAATACTCACATTACCATAGTATACAAAAATATAAATGGAACACCCTCTAAGTGTGAAAGAAATATCTTTTAGTGAAAATGTAATGCATATTCACGACACACTTGTAGAATTCGAAGTTAAGTTAAATTCCAAGGATGTAGAGCAACATATTTTAGATACACCATAAATTAGTGTCACTTATATCCTCCTCCTGTTCATTTAACAGTTCTAATTTTTCTCTGTTCAGATCTTACAAGAAATCCATCAATTTATACAGAATGCCTTCATCATTCAAGCTATTAGATGTTGCCAACTAGATATAAAGCTTAACTTTGTTACTTTTCTTGGTAAATAACTCTTGATTTTTGGTTTATTCTTCCTAATATTTAGACTCTTCAACTAAACCTGGCATTTTTTCAAAGCCAATTGCCTATTTTTAAAAGGACATTTTTATTTTATTTTTAACTTTTCTTTCACATTCTGTGACCTTTTAAACTAATGGATCAAAAAACAAAACAAAAATGTGATTCGCAGCAAAGATTAAACTTTATGTAGAAAAAAAGGTCAATCCACATACAAATGAGAACAGCTAGATATATATGTGGATATGTTTCCCTTTTACTGTTTCTGTCTCTCTTACACCTTCACAAACACGGTGTACTAATACTAATAACTCCCTCCCCCCAAGGAGCAGTACCTTGACGCCATGAGGGGGCTTGCGTGTTCACAAGAACCAGACTAAAACTGCTCCACAACCCATTGAGTATGGTGTGAGGAAATAATTTTAATCCTATGCTGACTCAATTGTTGCTCAGATTAACAAGGATGTCCAGAAACCATGAATGCTATGGGTCCTGGCCATCCATTGGAAAATGGACTACGGGTCTCAACTCCCTCTAGGCAACCAGAGCATGGAGTTGATAAGCTACTGGAAGACAATTTTAAAAAACCAGAAGAAAAACTATTCAATTATGGAAACCTATTACCAGTCTGAGCCATCATAACGTGGATTTCAAAAACGTGTGTACCAAAGTTGGACAGAAAATCACCCAGATTCAGAAATTGGTAAGCAAAGACTAATTGACAAGAGACGTGTTATTTTGAAACACAAATTCTTCACTGAACTCGAATTACAAGAGGTTGTAAGCAGATCAATGTAAGATCCAGACCTGAGCATAATTTATAATGCAACTAATTCACAAATAGAGAAGCAAGTAGTGAAAGAGAAGAGACCAATAGGGCCACTGTGAAACCAAAAACAACACCTGGAAAAGTTCTTGTAGCACCAATGTCCAATGAGGAATTAATTGAAAAGTTTAAAGCTCCAATGGAAACGGCAGAAAGAGTGCGACTGCCAAAACTGAACCAATTCAATAAGGGAAACTTGGGCAAGATATTGAAGAAAGTGAATGAAGCTGCCCAATATATTTCAACAGAAACATTAGCTCAAACAAATCAGGTAATGTACGCAGCAGCTTATGTTACCACTGAAGAACTGGGGTTGAAAGTCCAAACAAATCAAGGGATTAAAAAAAGAAATCCAAAATGAAAAATTTGCTTGGAGGTGAAGGTTAAAAGCATTTGATCGGACCTGAGTAATCTGAAGTATCTGAGACAAGGAAATCTAATAAATAGAAAGATCAAAAGTGACTGGAGCCCTTGGAGCAATATCCAGAGGACTCCCCAGATATTTGGAAATTTGGGACTTACTGGACTTGAACATCCTAACTCTATTAAAAAAAAAAAACCCAAGTCTACTAGGAACTGCATATATACTTAGACGTTACCCTAACAGTTCTTAGGTCCTTGGTTAGGGCTTGAACTGTTAATCTTATTCCAGTCCTTGACTGTCAACCAAACTGTTGATTTGTATACAACAACAACAACAACAACAACAACAACAACAACAACAACAACAACAACAACAACAACAATGCATTTGATTCAGTTCCACGCAGCTGGATTGAGAAATGCCTTGACATTTTTGGAATTAGCAACAACATTCAACGCTTCATGAAGACTTCAATGAAGCTATGGCGAGTAAAGAAGAATATGGTGTAGTTGAAATTAACCATGGAATTTTTCAAGGTGACTCACTATTACCTTTGCTATTTGTGTTATCAATGGCACTGCTGACAATTATTCTAAATAGAACAAACAATTCATTTGTGGGTATGCATTGGCTAAGAAAAGACTGAAGGTTTCACAATTGTTCTATATCAGGGGTGCCCAAACGTTTTGGGCTGTGGGCCGATCATGTGGTTCAGGGAGCTGCTCACTAAGGCCCAGGGGACGTGGGGGGGGGATGGCAATTCATTCGACCGGCGAAGCCCTCATCACTCCTGGAAGCGGAACTAAAACTTGCCCATACCCAGGAGCGATGAGGGCTTCACGGGCCGGATGAACTGCTGTCGGTAGCCGCCCCCGGCCCCTAGTTTGGACACCACTGCTCTATATGGATGATCTAAAATTGTTTGGAAAGACAAGAGCTGAATTAAATACACTATTAGAAAGTACAAAGAAATTTAGTAATGACAAGGAGAAAAATGGATGAAATCCTGTTATTCAACTGTGTGTGTGTATAATGGAAAGCTGTGGCAATAGTGTGAAAAATCTTAGCAGGAAGGAAATACTATTCACTTCTACAAATTTTCTACACCACAAACAAAACAGGGGCTAACAGCATAATCTGGATTGCCTGAGCATAATTTCTAGCAGGGTGATGTTATGTAAAGATAAACTGGGTTTTTGCCAGTGACTTTGGGCCCCTATTAACTGGATAGTTAACAGTTAAAATGGGCATGTATCAGTAATGCCCCTCCAAGCCCTTTATCCATACCGTCAAGCTGCATTAACCAAATCTGATTCTAAAACAGAGTAGAAGGACCTCTGAGTATGAACACTGGGGCTGTAAGAATAACATTAAGGTCAGTGCAGGTATGGACTTTAGCCTTGGAGTTCCTTTCAAACTCGTCAGAACAGGTCTCAAAGGGGTTTCCATGAGGTCTGATTTCAGCAACTTCACTATCTAGCAAAGAGCTGCCAACTGGCAACTGGCAACTCAGTACAATGGAGGGGAAGAAATGAAACCAGTCTGCCACCACCAAAGAATGCAAATCACTTTCAAAATGAGATTTGCACCTTCTGCATGCTAGCAATTTTCTTGACTGCTTCACAGCTTGTAGGCTGGCAGTAAATTATTTGGGAGTTAAGTTGGTTTGATAGTACTCAAGTGTAAGCTTGGAAGCAATCACATTCCTGCCACTCACTTTGACAGTTATGTGCTCCTACACTACTGTGGTTCCTTTAATGTTGCTTCATGTAATGAGATACTTAACAGGTACTAGAACTGAGAGGGGTGGTAGTAGTAATATGCTGAACAGAACTCAATAATTGTCTGTGCATGCCATTCTGCATTACAAGAAGATTGTATGGTTCAGGACAGAGCATTAATTCACCTCCAAATTTAGTTTATCTGTGTGGAGGGTAAAATTCTTTAAAAATACTGTACATGGGACTCTGTCTATACAGCTAAGGGATACAAGTAAAGAAAACAATGAAAAAATTATTCAATTTTCTCATGACTTACAAACGCCTTGGGCTTCTGTTACAAGTCCTGTCTCTGGGACGAATTTTAAATCTAATTTGCTTACAACCAGAAGAGAAAACAATAGACATTTCTGATTCTGCCTATTTTCAATCTTGCTGCTAGAGAGCTGACAAAATTTATTTTTTGTAGGATAACATCTACATGCAGGAGGATAGTGTTCCATAAGAGAACAGACACAAAGAAAAGGAAATAAATCACTCCTCCTGCATCATCATTTGTGAAAAGAAAGGCATCTGTCGCCTCATTCCATAGCATCCATTTCATCCTTCAAAACCTTTTGGGTTTCTATTTGTTTTCTTATCAGCAGCTTTGATTGAATTTGATCGTTAAGCATACAGGGCTCCTTCATTTTCACTGGGGGCTATGCACTGATAAAGCCAATAATTGACATTGTTATTCAGTTTCTAGGGAAGAAAGAAATGGGAAAAGAAAACAAATTTACTTTAGAGCTAGCATCTCCAGTGACAGCTATGAATTACCAAGTAAACAAAACCACTGCCAGGATATTTTTGCAGGGTAGGACACACAAATTACTGAACTGCTCTAGTTATATCACTCCTCTACCCTCCAGCTTCCTAAAGTGTTTTTGTCTAGGCTGGAAAAAGTGTGTGTGTGTGTGTGTGTGTGTGTGTGTGTGTGTGTGTGTGTGTGTGTGTGTGTGTGTGTGTGTGTGTGTGTGTGTGTGTGTGTGTGTGTGTGTGTGTGTGTGTGTGTGTGTGTGTGTGTGTGTGTGTGTGTGGAGGGGAGACACCATGTATTTTCATAGTAGTTACTTTTAAAGAGAGATGACATGACTTGGTAAGAAGAAAATATGAAATTATTAAAAATACACTGATGGAAACTTATAAATCAGTGATTTTATCATACCCTTCCTTGTAACACATAGGTGATTTTTTTTAAAAAAAGGGGGGGACAACGACAGTGTGGTGTTGTAAGTAGAGAGATAGGATCTCTATATTACATTCTACCCATTATATTCTTATGTATCAATATACAGTAAAACCTTGCATAAAGAGCTCCTCGCTTAGAAAATAACTCACCTAAGAGCAGAATTTTTTCTGAATGGTCGCCTCGCTTAACAACTAAAACCAACCAAAAACTCGCTTAACAACTAATTCGGGGTTTGTAATCCCCCCCACCAGAAGTCACAATTGGTCACTTACAATGTTGATTTGCTTAAAGAGCAAACTTGCTTAAAGAGCAATCCTGTGGAACACATTATGCTCTTTAAGCGAGGTACCACTGTATTTTACATTACATAAAGACAAACAGGATTTTAGCCAACAACCTTGGATCCCAGTTAACACATAAAATGGACATGTGATCATTTCTGTAAGTGTGTCCTAGAAGAGAAATGGCCCAGGTAAGCATAAAAATGTCTGAGCCATATCGGATTGCCTTGGCAACAGCAATCACATTACATTATCTGGGACATAAGCCAAAGCATTTCACAAAAGATTCAGAAATGATTTCACTCATTTTCAGATGCATTTTAATCTCAACACCCTCTGCTACCAGTTTGGCAGTAGGACTGACATGCAAGCCACCCAAGTTTCCTGATCTATCTTTTCATGTTTACATGGGTCACTACTGAAAACAGCTGAAAAGAAGCCCACCTGCTAGAGGTCTTTCCCCATTCCTTTGCATATATAGCTATCAAAAATCTATCTATCTATTTTATTTTATATCACCCATCTGGGATACTTCCCACTCTTAGTTGCATAAAGCTGTTATTTGATTAGTAGGGGTTGGGTAGGATATGGTGGAATTATAGTTTTAAGTATAAATTTTGATTAAAGGCAAAAAAATGGCAGTAGAGGGGAAAATTTGCAAAACTCACTTTTTCATGAAACAGTATCACAAGGCCCTGAATCTCATAATAGGGCCAGAAGATGATATGCCTCACTCAATGGCCTAATAGGAAAGAGGTTACAAGGAAAGCAGTAAAATAAAAGACTGGACCATCTTGCAGACCTCTAGATGTTGCAGGGGTTGTGATACTGATGTATTTAATTGTCTTTTATTTGATGTTTGCATCTTGTAAAACAGTCCAGGGTAGTGTCCACACTAACATGGGTAGTGTGTGTGGGTAATCAATCAATCTTTGATTGTGGACATGGGGAGGCTTGCCTGATAGCTCCAGATCTTAATGAATTCCCCCCCCCCCCGCTTTCTTCCTGGCCAGCAGCCAACATAGCTCTCTCTCTCACTCACTCACTCACATACACACTTTTTTTGGTCTTAAGAGTTTCCCTAGGGATATGCTGAGCACTGTTTTTCAAAATCAAACAGACTGCTAAGGGTTTGGGATGGTTTGCACTTCTCATGGGGTACTTATCATTGGGTTCCCTGGGCCCAGTGCTTACATCATTCCTCCAGGTATTGTGGGTTCACTGATTATTTTATAATTTGGCTTTCTGGTGTTTCCTTTAATCTCCTTGGCAGATTTAGAGCTGGTAGAAAGGAGGGTGGTGTCAATATTTTGCATCACATGAACATTATAGTTTTGGCCACTGAGAACAGTTAATCAAGCCTTGGCACTTGATCATTTTATCCAAAGGTAAGATGGAATAGGAAAGTGGCCACAGGCCATATTGAGCTCTCACTCACATTTGGAGAATAGCTGCAAACCACTTATTATATTTTAGGTTAATCTGACATGGCTTCCTTTCACCCTTCCTTTCAATTTGGCTGCACTTCAGCATATTTCAAAAAAAAAAAAAAAAAAAAAAGGCCTTGTGGCCTCTCCCCCCCTTCTCTCCAATAAAAAGGAATATTCTATCCCTTACTAGAATATTAGTAGATTCTTCTACATTAATAAGGATAAATGAAGTCAGAATGATGCCACCTGGCTTGTGTTAGCTGTAGCTAGCCCAAGTATATATCTCAATAGCCTACTGTCCAAACTCATTTGCTTCCTTTCCTACTTCAAAAGATGAAAGAGTTCCAAGTAAAAATCAATGGGGATGAGCAGTTCCCCTCTATGGAACTGAAAAAGGAATTTGTAGGTGACAGTCTGCATCCATTAGAAATGACAACCTTGGAATAAATGAGCCTATATATATTCCCATCTCTGGTGTGTTTTGCAACTAAACTGGAAGGTCCTAGTATGACTGACAAAAGCACAAATTGCTACATCCATCAGGAACAAACCAGCTCGATTGCTGGATCAAATAATTGTATATGGTTCCCACATAGCTGCTACTGTTTCACTAATAAATATCTATTTGGTAGAAAGATAATCACAGATTGTATCAGGTATATCAGAAGTTTGGGATATTTAAGCCATTATTATGGCCATGAGGAGCCCATTCAAGATAGTCTCCAAGACAGTAATTTCTCAATTTTGTTGAAAATAAGATAATTCCTCCTGCTAGGTTTGTTTTAAAAGCAATTGTAATGAAATTTTCTGCTGCTACTTAATTATTTTGAAAATAGTTACACAGTGAAATTTCTACTGGTGCTTAATTATTATTAGGTTCTAACAAATGTAACAGAAATAAATTTACTTATTTTGCTAAAACAATTTTAACTGAAGGAAATTTAACTATCATGTGCAGAATATTTATTAAAGGATGGCGGGGGGTTGGAACCCAAGTGAAGTCTTAGGTCATTTAAAAATTGTGAGTACCCTGTGATATATAAAGCAGCCCAGTTAAAGCCCAAGGACAGGTGGGTACTGAAACTGTTAACTAAGAGTGATTACAGAATACAAATTCTCTGTGAAAACAAAATGAAAAATGTCTATAGTAGCAGCAGATTTTTTAAAAAATGATTCAGTCTGTTTTGTGAGCAGCAGTCAATGATACGTCGCATAGCACAGAGGAAATAAAGCAGCACAGGGAAATAGCAGTAAATATACGGCCAAGAAGACAAGGTAACACGCTTGCATCATCAGCAGAGCATGAATTCAGTCCATTTAGGATAGCTGGAACCACTCCAAAAATAACACCATCTCATTTATTCCCGTGCATTCATGGGAGACAGGACTGTTGCAGTACAGGCTTGGCAAGCCAAAATTGTCCACCTGCTGCATCATGCTGGTAATTCATGCTGCCATTCTGCTGCTATCACATTATTTTATGATGGTGGTTTCATTATGGTCCAACCAAGAGCAGAAATGCAGAAGATAAACTGTATGTCAGGACAAACAACACTTGTTTGACTGTGTTTCTATTCAAGATTTCAACTGGAGGCAATTCTATCAATAAAGAATACAAGTTTAATATATCTGTCAAGGATTATACCACAGTTTCATCGGTGTGTGTACATGTATCCTGAAGCTATTACTCTTACTAACAATATAGTCAACTTCATAGATATTCTTTCCTGGGGGGGGGGGGGGGGAGGCCACATAAAACTGTTTTTCATTCTTTATGGAGACACTGGTTTATCTATTTCCCCCACGATTTCTCCTGGTAGCTCCTGATTCATTTTATGCAGCTATAATAAAAGGAAGCATTTCAGAAATATTTCCAGGAATCAGAACTGCCTGCTTATCTTTATTCCTCCAAATAAAGATAGCACAATGTGGGAGGAAGGGGACAGGAAGACAGTGTTAGAAGGCAAGAAATTTCACTGTCTTTCATCAACGTTTCTCAAAAGTTCTGTACAGAATGCCCCTCTTGTCCTCAACTGACAGATCTCCAGGTAAACTGAACCAGATGGCTTCTTAATTGTGGCCCTGCCTTCTCTTTGTTTATACTGTTGACCCAGTAAGGTGCTGATTTATAGACAGGCTTTGGCTGACATCCCAACAACTTTTCTTCTTTCTCTTTGGACTTTAGCTAGTGGATCCCATGTGTCCCAATTCAGATAGACTGCACCTTGACTGAGGTTGCCTCTGTACACAGAACATGTTACATGTCCACTGGAAAATAAAAATGGAAAAGTAGTACAGGAAACGAATAGCGATTTTTGCTTAAAGAGAATGGCTGGATTCCTGAATTGGAACATCCCCATAAAGGCAGTGATTCACTGCAACATTTTGTTACACACCTTAATTTCATAATGTGAGGACACTCACTAACCTGAGAATAGAAATGAGTACTTAATAACTTCAAACATTTTTATGGCATATTCCAAACTGGTAAAGGCTAGCTTTCACGGCCAGAACCTACAACAGCATAAGACAACATAAGATTTTAATATCTCAAAATGTCTTGCAAAGAAATAGAAATCAAGTAGATAATTATACTCCTGAAAGGTGGTGCTCAGTATTTTAAACATGCAGTTAGTTGGCGGAGAAATGTTGGGTATTAAAAACTTAACAACCTGTATAGGCTACTGTTGGTGCAACATAAAAGCACATTGTCTTATGCATTCATTTTGCAATGTTGGAATAAGAATTTCTTCTTACTTTTATTTTTAAAAAAGTGTTATCTCAATAAAACCAACAAATCTCTATTCCTGAAAGCAGGCATTTATTTGACCGCTACAAACTTCACTTCCTTCTTCATTCATTAGTTCCCTGGTTCCTCTGCTCAACTTCACATCACATGAAATGAATCCCAGAATGTTTATTTTTCATAAGAAACCACAGTCAACATATACTCCTATTATGGGGCAGCACATAATAAGAATAATCCAAGGATTGCAGAACATATTACATCACAGATTTGGAAGTAGATTGACTTCCTTAAACTAATATGGCAAACTGTTTTCCTTAAAATGCACCACAAATAAAGAAACTGTAAGTCAGCCAAGTTGAAAGGGAAGGGATACTTCCTTACAAAATACAATAAAACCCCTACTTAAATAAAAAGTCTATTCTGTAGGGTTTTATGTAAATCGGTTTTTTACTTAACTCAAAGCAAACCCATAGGAAAAAATATTTTTTACATAACTCGAAGCAAATCCATAGGGAAAAAAAATTATGTAAATCGAAGCAAACCCATCCTACATAAGATGGGGGGCTTCTATTATGAACATTTCCATGCACACTCTAGTGCAATCTAAATAAGACTGTTTAAATATAACAAATCACTGCTCAACAATGAACACAAAAATGATAAAGAGCACAAGCAAGGGCACAATCTGAAAGATTAAAGGACAATTGGCATGTGGTTAGCAAAGTAGTTGGGGAAGCATTTATTTTACCCTAAATGAGTACAAATAGACTTAGAGAAGGAAGTCTGAAAGAACTATATTCTAAAGAAAATCTAAAGCATAATTGAGGAACATCCTAAAGAAGAAATTATGTTCCTACTTCTGTTTCAAAGAAGCTTATATTGAACAAAAATCTATAAAGTCAATTTAGTCAATGACCACTGCAGGAACATCACAGAACTCTCCCTGCCTGTTGGAGAGGGGGAATGAGGGCCAACTGTGTGGACAAGTTAGCCCAGCCATAAAGACCTTGTTGCTGTTGCTGCCTTCATGACCACTGCAGGAACATCACAGAACTCTCCCTGCCTGTTGGAGAGGGGGAATGAGGGCCAGCTGTGTGGACAAGCTAGCCCAGCCATAAAGACCTTGCTGCTGTTGCTGCCTTCATGACCACTGCAGGAACATCACAGAACTCTCCCTGCCTGTTGGAGAGGGGGAATGAGGGCCAACTGTGTGGACAAGCTAGCCCAGCCATAAAGACCTTGTTGCTGTTGCTGCCTTCATGACCACTGCAGGAACATCACAGAACTCTCCCTGCCTGTTGGAGAGGGGGAATGAGGGCCAGCTGTGTGGACAAGCTAGCCCAGCCATAAAGACCTTGCTGCTGTTGCTGCCTTCATGACCACTGCAGGAACATCACAGAACTCTCCCTGCCTGTTGGAGAGGGGGAATGAGGGCCAACTGTGTGGACAAGCTAGCCCAGCCATAAAGACCTTGCTGCTGTTGCTGCCTTCATGACCACTGCAGGAACATCACAGAACTCTCCCTGCCTGTTGGAGAGGGGGAATGAGGGCCAGCTGTGTGGACAAGCTAGCCCAGCCATAAAGACCTTGCTGCTGTTGCTGCCTTCATGACCACTGCAGGAACATCACAGAACTCTCCCTGCCTGTTGGAGAGGGGGAATGAGGGCCAACTGTGTGGACAAGCTAGCCCAGCCATAAAGACCTTGCTGCTGTTGCTGCCTTCATGACCACTGCAGGAACATCACAGAACTCTCCCTGCCTGTTGGAGAGGGGGAATGAGGGCCAGCTGTGTGGACCAGCTAGCCCAGCCATAAAGACCTTGTTGCTGTTGCTGCCTTCATGACCACTGCAGGAACATCACAGAACTCTCCCTGCCTGTTGGAGAGGGGGAATGAGGGCCAACTGTGTGGACCAGCTAGCCCAGCCATAAAGACCTTGCTGTCTCTCTTGACTGTGTTGTATTTTTACATTGTATTTTATTGTATTGTTTTTCTTTTTATGTAAAATTTATTGATTGTATTATCTGTGCTGCATCTGTTGTTATATTTTTATATTTTGCTGTATTTATATTTGAGATTGTGATACTGTATATGTTGTTTATGTTATGTGAGCCCCTCTGAGTCGCCTCAGTGAGGTGAGTAGAGGGGCATATAAATCTAATTTAATAATAATAATAATAATAATAATAATAATAATAATAATAATAATAATAATAATAATAATAATAATAATAATAATAATAATAATAATAATAATAATAATGATGATGGGTTTACTACTCTTGGTGATTAACATATGCATTAATTTCAGAAGCATGTCTGGCTGGACATCCCACTACAGTGATGGAGTAGACCGTACAGCCAGCGACTCAATGCCAAGTGTTGGGCGGCGATAAGTAACCTGACTCCCTAAAGGTGCCAATGGCTACGGGCAGATGAGTCCCTTTAGGTGGGGTGATGGTCCCCTCAGCGGAGGAAATGCCACTGGAAACCATCATATTGGGTTCAACGGCAAAATAAGTGGAGGAGGAACTCTGATTCCCAATGGTCATGGAGGCAGAAGAGGCCATGCCAGATGGACTGGCTGTGAAGGCGCACCTTGTCAATATCCTCAAGGCTGTGGCAGTCCATTGCAATCCCGGTGTTAAATCCAGCATCTTTCATTTCATATGTGCTGCAGGAGATGATCAGAGTGATCTATGATCAGAGTGTTTGGGTCACTTCTTGGCAAGCTGGGATCCACCTTAAACAAATTCATGCCAATGGCATTTTACCTGCTTCAGGAAAAATGCATTCTTAGATACAAGTTGCAGGCGACAACGAATATCAGGAGCATTTTGGGCCAATACAACTTAAGTAAGACTGCACATTGAACACCTTGCTCAAGTTAACTTCTATTACTCCATACACTGATTGCAAGTTAAATGGTTTAGGTGGAAACATCTAGTTAATTTACTTCTCAGTTAAATGATCTGTGCGCTCTGGTGTCTAGTCATGCCTGTCACATGACCATGGAAACGTCTGCAGAAGCACAGTGCTGGCTCTTCCGTCTTTGAAACAGAGATGAGCACTGAACCCTAGAGTCAGATATGACCGGCTTTTGAACAAGGGAAACCTTTATATTTACCTTTTCAGTACCTCTAATTCCTCCCCATTTTGCTAGGATGATAGTTCATAAAGGTGCAAATTACCTTGAATTTGAACAGTATTTTCAAGGGCTCTGAATATACTTAATTTGAAGGCCAAGTGGATCGCTCTTGTTTTGTTCAGTGCTTAAATAAAAAAGAGTCTTCATTCATGTCTGCCAAGTACCATATGTAAATACTTTTCCTTTATCAATACTGACTACATTTATCCTAAAATTAAAAACGTTATTTCCATTTACTGTATTTTGCAAAAATAGATCAAGATCCAATTATCTACTCCTGCTGAATCCTATTCTTCTGTCAGAACCTGTAATCCTCATCTTTCCTACAGCCCCCTGTGCATTCTAAAACCTTCTTCAGGGGATTGGCAAATGCTCTGGAGAGGTTTGATGTGCTGGATGCTGCAGTAGATATAGAGGAAGAATGTCTTGCTTCTGCTGGCACTGAGGTTTACTATGCTCTTAATGATATCTTAGAGGCCATTCATGTGTAGTTATTGCCATAATATACCTCATTCGGGCATCCCCTGAGCGGAGTTTCTCCAGCAAATATCCTTTTAACCCAAAATAATTTCTGACACAAAATTATTATTACATTACCACCTTGTTCACAAAGCAGGTGTGTTCACTGCAAGGAAATAAGACTGTTCCAGAGAAATTCATGAGTTAAATATCTAATTATTTCACACCTTTACTGAACTGTTCCAAACTGCCAAGTTATCAACATGTGATTAATGTTAGGATATATGAGTAGGTTTGCAACGAGAGCAAACCAATGACTGTATCTTTAAGACTGTGCAGCTACCACAGCCAGGTGCAAGCATTGAGTGTTTGTGTCTAGCTTAAATTGAGGCAACAGTCTTTGCCAGCCAGCCAGCCAGCCAGCCAGCTGTTCTCTGACTGCTTTGTTGCTGTGCTCACGTCCATCGGACCTTCGTCGTTCTTGACGACTGTCTGGTATGTCTACTTGCCGTTTATTGCAAGATATTGGAACACATACCTCAGCCACATTGTGGTGACCTAACCAAGGACTGTTTTGGAACCGAGCTACTCCGTAGCTAGAATGAACTGGTGAATATCTTCGAAGCCGACCTTGAAGCAACAGATAAAGGTTTGGACTGCTTGCATTGCTTTATCGAAGATAAGAGCTTAATTAGCTCACATAGACTATAAGGACTTGCTGCACCACTTGGTCTGACTTCAAGACAAGTGTTAACTTGCACTTTGTGCACAACCTTTGTAAATAGTGTAAATACATATTTCCTGCAACCCAAGCCGGAGTTTGTTTTTGTCTCCTGTATCTCAACAAACACTCTCAAACCTCAGGGTGTGGCAAAAGCCAGCCACCTTCCTGCACTCTGCTATATTTTACCATTTCAATTAATTCTAAACTCAGTGGCTGAAATCCTGTTATTTTAGTGTCATGTAAAGTTATGCCTTCATAAGGCTGCTGGGGGCTATGAACAGGCATTTTGGATTCCACCAACTGTACTACATCCATTCAGCACACATGCAACAGTGTGTTGTGAGTAGCACTTCTACCTTCCTGTGGCTTTTTATTTTATTTTATTTATTTTAAGATTTATATTGTCGCCCAACT
This sequence comes from Furcifer pardalis, assembly GCA_030440675.1. Classification (NCBI taxonomy): domain Eukaryota; kingdom Metazoa; phylum Chordata; class Lepidosauria; order Squamata; family Chamaeleonidae; genus Furcifer; species Furcifer pardalis. The sequence goes on along the minus strand of CP126892.1, from coordinate 3,095,771 downwards.
CCAAGGACTTTGGGCAGCTTACAAAAGATTAAAACTACAATTTAAAATCCCAATTTTAAAAAAACCCAGTTAAATACTCTTACCGGCATTACTCTAACCACTACTATTTAACGTTCTCTCTTTCTCTCCAGAGGATCAGAATTGAAGGGCAGGTACAGAAGAAACTTTCCATCATCAGAAAAACAGTAGTTTGGATCTGCTTGACAGTTCAACATTACAGCTGTACCTCGCTTAAAGAGCATAATGCGTTCCACAGGATTGCTCTTTAAGTGAGTTTGCTCTTTAAATGAAACACCATTGTAAGTGACCAATTGTGACTTCTGGTAGGGGGGATTGTGAACCTCAATTTATTTGTTAAGCGAGTTTTTGGTTGGTTTTATTTGTTAAGCAAAGCAAACATTCAGAGAAAATTCTGTTCTTTAAGCGAGGTGCTGTTTATGTGAGGTTTGACTGTATACTAGATTCTTACTAGTTGGTATGGGGTACGCAGAAAGAGTCTCCTACTCAAGTTCATTCAACAAACAACATAAATTCTTCACAATGTGACAAAAATTGTTAGCAGACAATGAGAGGGCAAAAACAAAAACAGAAGCATTTCAGGACCCTTAAGACTGACATGTATCTCCGTGTGACCTTTTGATAACATAGTGTTCTTCTTCGCACATTTCTCATGTTATAACCAATCTGTTAGTATCTGAAGATAATACAACACTTGTTTTTTTGTTGTTGCTGAGACAAACAGAACTACCTCTCTGACAACTCCTGTTTTTGAGTTTCCTTAATGAAGGCATACAAATATAAATGGTCAAATAGAATCTGCTTGCTTTGCCTCATCTTTTATGACTGAGCTTTAGAGATTTCAGTTTCAGACACTGATTGTCCAATTGTGATGCTGCCACAAATAAGGACACTCCCCCAAACAGCTATTTTCAAAAGAGTCCTAAAATAGTGGTGAGATACTCTTATTTTATTTATTATTTATTTAATTAATTGAATTTATATTCCACCCTACTCGCACAAGCAACTCAGGGTGGATTACAACCAATCAACAAGCATACAAAACACAGTTAAAAATACTAAAAAAATAATTTAAAAGCATTTAAAACCACTTCTCGTTCCTTTAAGTAAAGGAGTAAAAGAGAGGGAGGGTAAGTATAAGATGTTAAATAAGTCAGCGGGGAGGGGTCAATAAGTCATCATTACCCCACACCATTTCCGCCAGCCAAGTAATTTCTTATTTCCTGGCTCTGACACAGTCAGGCACGTGAAGCATCACAATGGGGAAAGAACTGTAAACAAAAGTGTTAATTTACAGAACCTCTTATATATAGTCTGTAAAAATAGTAATGTTTAAAAATATCTTTATTAGTCCTTAATTGTTGAGCTGAAAATTAAGACAGAAACGCTGGTTGATATTTAAGAAGAAAAATTAATCAAGCTTGAAAACGTAACTGGGGATGTTCAATTTATAACAGGTTAAATGGTCACTACTCATATTTTAACTATTTCACATATTCAAATTATTTGGCATATTTATGTAGAGCAGGAATTCTCAGCCTTTCTAAGCCGAGGGCTGGGTCATTCTCCCTCAGACAGTTTCAGGGGCCAGATTGCTATTTTGTCCTTCCTCCACAATGCAGCACTTCCTGATGTGGTGGAGGTGGTGGGGGAACACATGAAATGGTGTCACAGGCTGCATCCAGCCCACGAGCTGCAGGCTGAGAATCCCTGATGTAGAGAGTTTCAGAATTTGTTTTTTTTCCTGACAGTAGATTACATCAGTGTTTACTTGAGCAAAATGTAACACCTGAGTCCTAAATGATCTAATGCCATTCTATTGTAAATGCATTCAAATGACAGTAACTGGAGAACAACAGCTTTTAAAAAATCAACAGCAGCTTTTCATGTCAAAATATCCCATAAAACCAAAACAAACTGTGCCCTATGTGGATCACCTTGTCTCTCTGTGCCCTCCTGCAAAATTTCCATTTGGTATTCACATCTCACTGATATTATCTGGACTTTTTATTCTGTGTCACTTCATTCAACCAGCAAATGGAAAACCTTGGGCAAATACAAGCACATAAACACGTTGCCTCTATTTAAAAAGTTAATGGAAACAAACCCCTTTGGTTAGCATGAATTTCATTATACATAACTCATTTCAAGAATTCCAAATGCATTCCTGTTGCGAATACCAAGAGCTGACCAATGACATTGCAAGGGTAATAGTGCTGACCTAATCATTTTAAAAATATTTGTGTTCCCAAGAAAGCCTACTGTAATCTGTATTTTATGAAATTGCTGAACACTGCAGAAAAAGAGCATTACATGTGAAAATTATGCTTTATGGGATTAAAATGTGAGGAGCACAGACTCTGTAGAGTAGAGCAAGCTTGAAAACAAAATCGTGCATGAGTTCCTGTTAGAAGAATGATTCCCACAGCCCTTGGGTACAGCTAAGGCTGTACAACTTCTGCCATTTCCCATCCTTTGTTTTCCTTCAGACAACCTTTTGACCCTGAAAACTGCAATAACTGCAGTTCTTTTGAGATAAATTGAAGTAATATGTTGATGATATGCTTCTTAGGTTGCTATGTTACAGTAATTATCTAATTTGCCACCTGCCTGAAGTAAATAATAATGGCAGCATTTAAACAAATCGATAAAATACATCCAATCAGTTCTTGGCAGCCTTTTATGCGAGTTTTAAAAACATTTTCTAGCTCAGAAAACAACCATTCAAAAATATGCTTGGGCAGCTTCACACAGGGCTGGTACACCATAAATGCTGACCGTATAAGATAATCTTTTAAGTGAGCCAATTTAATTGATCTCGAAAGCAAGTTTTCTTCTCTGAAAGTGCTGATAAAATGATGTTAATGTAATAAAACATTAATGCTGTTTTTGCAACTTCTCTGAAACCAAAATATAAGCTACAAAAGAAGACAACTCTAAATGTACACTGATCATACATTTTCTACTAAAATTTAGGTTAGATATATTTGAAATAGATAAAATGTAAAACTAAGGCATGAGAAAAGTTTACTACAGTATTAGGATTTATATTTTTGTTGGTTTGGCTTGAAACATTCGCGGATCTGTGTTTGCATTTTTAACAGATTAACTGAACTCCTGGGAAGAGGTTGCAGGGAAGACTTTTATCTATCTGGAGAATACCTGGTGGAAGATGGCAGGTAAAGGTGTCTCCAGTATGTGTGGTAAGATTTTTAATGAGGAAAAGCAGTATTCTTTGAAGAGGTTATCTGTTGTGTCATCAGTCTTATTGCTAAAGAGGCTCTCACTGTCAAACAGTAAGTGCTCCATGCACGATTCGGCATCTTCTGAGATACCCGCTGGGTTTAGCCAAGTTGAGTCCCATTCCTGTAGCCAAGTTCTTTATGGCACAATTGGTGGCATGATGTGTGGCATGCATCTGTTGAGTCACGAAGGCCATGGACTTCTGCTAGAAAATTGAGACTATTATTTTCTTATCCTCCAATACTTTGTTCAAGAAGGATTAACATTTGTCCCATATAAATCTATGGTATGCCACCATCACCACTTAATTAATTGTGACTCTGATTCCCAGGGCAGTGATGAAAATAAATTCTACTGGTTATATCCATCTTCTGTCCCTCCTTGTTATTCAGGGTTGTATAGTGGCAGAGTTTGGATCTCGTCTGTGATGTCTCAACAATAATTGAATTGGGCTGGAGATGTCTGAATAGGAAGAGGTCTTCCTTATTGTGAATCTTGTAGAATCTACTCACCACAATGTTGTGGGCAAAGGAGAGGGTTCCTACCATGATTTCTTTACCAGAACCAGAAGGGGGAAATAATGCTGTGAATAGAGGGAACTCAGGGGTTGCAAGAAGGATCCTCACTGGCTCTCAGCAGCAACACTGTCAAGAACACTAAAACTGCACCAAGGTGCCTCCATGCCCCAGCATGGGGGAAAGCTCTCCACCCTCCCACTCCTTTCCATGCCAGGCCTGGGACAGACTTTCCAAAAGGGAAAGGCAAGCAGGCTAAGTATTAATGCACCTGGCCTACTCTTTCAGTAGCTGACCTGAGCAGTTGACGCTCTTCATTTGCACCCAGATAACTGACAACCAGGTACTGGAATTTAACACCCCAGAGAATGTCTTGGCACCAAAGCTGGCTTGAACAGAAGAAACATTATAGTTAAAAAAGAGAAACTAAACAGGTCAGAAAGAACAAGGCTTGAACAGATGATGCATACAGACCCAAATGAAATGGACGTTTCTCTATGCACAGACTCAGGGGTAGGAAGTAAAATAGCCAAAATGCAAGCCCAATAAAAGCTGTAATAAACATTTTGGTCTACATAAAAATCTACCCACCTCAAGAGGAGCAAGAGTAGATTCCTTGAATCACCTTGTGCCTAGCACGTCAATCTTTCCCCTTTAGACTTTCCTGTTCTCCATAGTACAACTCTTACGGGAAGCTCCCTATGGCTTGGGTCAGACGGCTGACCTGACCTGTTTAGTAATCTACCCAAGAAAGCCAAATCCTAACTACACTCCATGCTGTTCCTCAGGATGGTTATATGCCTTGCTCAATTTCATAGCTAATGCGAATCTGCATTGCCAGGGTCACAGGGCTAATTTCTCCCTGGATACAGCCTGCCCAAAGGTTAGCTCATCAAGGTTATTCCCAGAACTGAAGAGAGTTAAGAAGGTCTCTTTATAGCTTTCTCAGCTGGCTACAATTTTAGCCATTTTTAGCACCTCAAGGCTCTTTTTCCACTTCATTATGAGCTTTATCCCTTCAGGGATAAGTTCCTCACATATGGACAGGAGAAGCAACATTTTTAATTATTTAGTTGTACATTGGGACTGACTGTGGGGGAGATGGTTGCTAGATTTTAAGTTGAAGCGATTTGGCCATACAAAGGATGAGATCAGAAAAGGAGGAATAGAGGATTAATATCAACTGCATCCAACTCAAAAGTTGTTATAAGGATTGCCAGAAACTCATTAGAGATCTCCCTAATGGAGGCCTTGGAATTATTACAGCTACTGAGGGGGGTTTCTTTTTATTTTTGTGCAGGTGAGTGAAAATCAGATTGAGATGACGGGGTGATGGAAAACAGCATATCTGCAGATATACTAAAATCTAACAGGAAAGAGTAGAACTCATGCAATGGAATGCCTCCAACATCCAAGCTAGTCATCATAAAATGACAGCATCATGAATCATTTCAAAATCAATTAAGATGTTTAGGAGGATCAACATGGTGATCCACTGAAAAAGGTGATCCACTGAAAATGCAACGTGACTTCAAAGACAATGTTACATTTGAATTCTGACCATGGATCAAAATAATCAGTTTCACTATTACTGCTGTTCCTTTCCTAATTTACCCAAAGTATTATCTAAAGCAGTGTTTCCCAAATGCTGGTGTTTGGACTTCAGTTCCCAGAAGCCTAAGCCAGTATATTGACTGATCAGTGCTTTGGGGAATTGACTTAAGCTTATGGAAATTGAAGTCCAAACACCAGCATTTGGGAAACACTGAATAAAGAATAGTTATTGTGTTGACTGGCACAGCACAGAGGATTGCCACCTCACTTAAAACTCTATACTGGTATGAATTTGGGGTCAGAGAAAAGACAGTGAGCTGCAACTTCACAATAACAGATACAACAGTGATAGCTCATTAAAACCATTGGGAATTATAAAGGTCATACACGCACAATGTGAACAGCTTCATTAAGTGCATCACTATTCCAGCTTCTATGTGAACTATACTTCCTTACAGCATGGCTTTTAGAATACAGTAAAACCCCTACTTACACAAAAAGTCCGTTCCGTAGGCTTTTGCTTAAATCGTTATTTTTATGTAACTCAAAGCAAACCCATAAGAAAAATGAATTTTTTATGTAAATTGAAGCAAACCCATAGGGAAATGAATGTTTACGTAACTGGAAGCAAACCCATAGGAAAAATGAATTTTTTAATGTAATTCGAAGCAAACCCATAGGAAATTGTGTTATGTAAATTTATGTAAATCTGGACATTTATGTAAATCGGAACATGGTTTTAGCACAAAATCATTATGTAAGTCGAATTTTATGTATCTTGGGGCATGTGCAAGTCGGGGTTTTACTGTACTCCTCTCCCAAAATGACACCATCAGCAGATTATTCATAATGGATTTGCCATTCTGGTGCCTGAACAGAAATTTGACATCATAATAGCACAGAGCTATAGCGGCCAACCGTCACGGATTCTCCGGGACAGTCCCGATTTGAGAGGGGGAATCCCGAGTTACCATTTTTAGGAAAATGGTCACGGAATTCCCCCATGACGTCCCGGCTGTCCCGATTTCTCTTCGGCAGCAGGCATTAAAAAAAAAAAGGAGCAAAAAATGGCTCCAATAAACTGTGCATGCGCAGAAACTCAATCTGATGCATTGCGCATGCATCAGATTGAGTTTCTGCGCATGCACAGTTTATTGGAAAATAAGCCACCCATGTGCCGATTTTCGGGGGGCTCTAAAAATATAAGGCACCCCCCGAAAATAAGCCATGTGTTATGAAAACACAGCCACCCCACTGCCTGCTCTGACACAGAGAATAATACACCCCCCCCAACTCTGCTTACCTTCTGCTTTTTCTCTCTCCCGACGAACAGCTGATCAAACTAAAGAGGCTTTTTTTAAAACTACAACAAGGGGGAGAAATTGAGCGATTTGATTGGCTCTCTATGTCAGCTGACATAGGGATCCAATCACATCGCTGAATAGGTGTTTCCCCTATTCAGCAATGTGATTGGCTCTCTATGTCAGCTGACATAGAGATCCAATGAAATCGCTGAATTTTTTCTCCCCCTTCCTTGTTTCCCTGCCTACTGTAGTTTTAAAAAAAGCCTCCGAGTGAGTCTGATCATCAGCTGTTCGTCGGGAGAGAAAATAAGCAGAGTTTGAAGGTAAGCAGAGTTGGGGGGTGTTATTCTCTGTGTCCGAGCATGCAGTATATAGAAATATAAGCCACCCCCCGAAAAGAAGCCATCAGGCCATTTTTTGCCATTTTTTTGGGGGGAAAAAGAATAAAAGCCATGGCTTATAATAGAGGAAACAGTATTGGTCCAATACTGTTTCCCCTATTATAAGCCATGGCTTTTATATTCTTTTTCCTCCCAAAAATGGCAAAAAATGTCAGCTGACTATTGGAGCCATTTTTTGCTCCTTTATTTTTTTGGCCCCGCCCATGACGTCGTGACGTCGTGACGTTGGCCCCGCCCATGACGTCATGACGTTGGCCCCGCCCATGACGTCGTGACGTTGGCCCCGCCCCACTGTCCCGGACTCAGTTTTGTAAGGTGTTGGACGCCTTACACAGAGCCTGAAAATGGAGGGAGGAAAGCATTAATGCTACTGTATTTGTAAACTTTAACTTAGATTCAAAATGTCAAGGCACTCAGAACACAGTGTGGCAGTGATAAATTTGGAAGTGCAGGTTCTCACCATGACAGTCCACACAGCTGACACCAACATATAGCCAAATTCCAAAAAATCTAGCTAGATCAATGTATATCAATAATTACAGAGCAGGTATTTTGTAAGGGTATGATTCCTAACTGCCTTTTCAAGATCAAACTGCCTTCAAATACTGTGCAATAAAATACTGTTCCTTGAAAAATCAATTTCTCTCAGACACTGCTAAGATTAAAGCTATGTTCACAGAAAACTTGGAAGGAGGTATCTTTGTCTCTTTTAACTCAAAATATTCTGGTGCTCTGACCCAGAAAGCTCTCTCTCCATTACACCAGGATCCTGTACCATGATCTCATCCTAAACAGAGATTGACATTGGAATTATATACGGCGATTGTTTCTCTCAGCCATTCCAACATATGGATATTTTAAGTGAGATCATCCTTCTTTTTATTACTAATAGCTGAGTCAATTCTAATCAGGGTTTTAAAAAAGCAGATTTAATGGAAATAATATAGAACATTTCTAAGTGCAGTAAAACCTGTTTCATGATTTGTGTGGAAGATACAAAATCCATGTAATTTACATTCCCTATGCTTAGTTGATCACAGAATGAAAAGAGGACTATCTTCATATTCACCCACAAGACTCTGACATTGAATTACTGTTCATTTCTCTAGATATAGTTAAGGTTTTGAGATATTCATAGAACTGGAGAAAAATTGATACAAATGCTTGGCAATAAAATAATAGTGCATGAAATTCAATTTTTTCAACCTTAAAATATGATGATAATAAATGGCTCTGTTTTACTAGTATTTAGCTCATCATAATGCCTGAAACATAGAAGAAAAATATTCAGTTCAAAAGTCACACTAACATATGTCTTATATATTTTATTACTGTCAGTGATGTGTGGCATTTTCTGGCTATTACTCTATCAGCATATGAAAACTACTCATGTAACTGAACTCTTAAAACATAAACTTTACAAAAAAAATAGCAACTGGGGTTTTTTGGGAGGTGGGGGTGTAATATAATGAGGCCCCCAAGTCCTTCACATATCCAAAATGGAGTTTATTAGGTTTTATACTATAGTAGAAAGGTGGCTTCTTGTGCTAGCAAAAGGCCACCTGTTTGTTTTTACTCCCTGGGACCCAGATTTATTATTATTATTTATTAGTTCAAATTTATATTGCTGCCCACTCACCGTGGCGACTCAGGGCAGCTTACAAATAATACATTACATTATAATACAATATGTTGCTGTGGGCACAGGGGAGGGGCAGCAAAGTCCTCAACCTGCCCTGGCTTCTTCCTCCCCTGGCAGTTGGTGTAGGCACAGGGGGAGGGGCGGCGAGGTCCTCAACCTGCCCTGGCTTCTTCCTCCCCTGGCAGTTGGTGTAGGCACAGGTGGAGGGGCGGCGAGGTCCTCAACCTGCCCTGGCTTCTTCCTCCCCTGGCAGTTGGTGTAGGCACAGGTGGAGGGGCGGCAAGGTCCTCAACCTGCCCTGGCTTCTTCCTCCCCTGGCAGTTGGTGTAGGCACAGGGGGAGGGGCGGCGAGGTCCTCAACCTGCTCTGGCTTCTTCCTCCCCTGGCAGTTGGTGTAGGCACAGGGGGAGGGGCGGCGAGGTCCTCAACCTGCCCTGGCTTCTTCCTCCCCTGGCAGTTGGTGTAGGCACAGGTGGAGGGGCGGCGAGGTCCTCAACCTGCCCTGGCTTCTTCCTCCCCTGGCAGTTGGTGTAGGCACAGGGGGAGGGGCGGCGAGGTCTTCAACCTGCCCTGGCTTCTTCCTCCCCTGGCAGTTGGTGTAGGCACAGGGGGAGGGGGGGCGAGGTCCTCAACCTGCCCTGGCTTCTTCCTCCCCTGGCAGTTGGTGTAGGCACAGGGGGAGGGAGGGCGAGGTCCTCAACCTGCCCTGGCTTCTTCCTCCCCTGGCAGTTGGTGTAGGCACAGGGGGAGGGGCGGCGAGGTCCTCAACCTGCCCTGGCTTCTTCCTCCCCTGGCAGTTGGTGTAGGCACAGGGGGAGGGGGGGCGAGGTCCTCAACCTGCCCTGGCTTCTTCCTCCCCTGGCAGTTGGTGTAGGCACAGGGGGAGGGGGGGCGAGGTCCTCAACCTGCCCTGGCTTCTTCCTCCCCTGGCAGTTGGTGTAGGCACAGGGGGAGGGGGGGCGAGGTCCTCAACCTGCCCTGGCTTCTTCCTCCCCTGGCAGTTGGTGTAGGCACAGGGGGAGGGGCGGCAAGGTCCTCAACCTGCCCTGGCTTCTTCCTCCCCTGGCAGTTGGTGTAGGCACAGGCGGAGGGGCAGTGAGGTTCTCAACCTGCCCTGGCTTCTTCCTCCCATGGCAGATGGAAAGAGACAGACTGGGAGATGCCATGCTCCATCAATAGGGACAGAATTGTTTACCCCAACACTGGGAACCGATTGGATGTATGCTAATTACCCAGGGTCACCTCATACCTGGTGAGTGTCAAGCAAAGGGCTTGAGGGAAGTTCGAATCTGGTGGTCAAGAAGGAAACACCAATATGGGCGGAGGAAGGCCATCCAAACATGCCTTATCTCTGGAAGTCTTAACTATGGTAACTTAGAACAGATAGATTGATTATTATTTTTATTTAGGGGAGGAAATGTCTGAAAGCATTCTTTCTCTAAAAGCGAATTTTGATTAGGTTATTTTTCTATGCTGAGATCTGTAACCTGATTCATCAAGAACCATGCTGCAACTTCAGTAAAACTATTTTCTTCAATCAACGCATGTTCATTGGAACTGGGATGCAGGGGTAAGAGGCAGTAAGTCCACTGGCCTCCTTTTTAACGCTACCTTTTTACCTCTTTACTATTAATTTTTTAGGGCTCTGTACACAGACAAGTCCCAGGTTTGTTTAGCCAGTTGTGGCTAAGAGAGTGATGAACATACATTCCTAGTCGTGAGTTTTGGACGAGTTCTAGAGGGGATTTTGGAATAATCCACCTTGGATGGAATGCTGGAGAGGTCCCAAAGCAAGGTGAGGAAGGGTGTGGTTTCATCATATGGGATGAGGGTGGAGGCTGTTTTCATTGGAGGTCCAATACAGAGTTAGATTTGTATGTGCCAGAACCATGCTTTTTAGTGCTCAGATAAGTGCTGACCAGTATTTTCTGGGCCTGGTTGATACACAACAGCCACAATGCATATCTGAAATTCAATGCAAACAGAGACCACTTCATGCCATGCCAGGAGAGACAATGTACAATTGATAGACAACCCATTTTCTTGACAGTAAAAATAATGGTCAGCCCTGCTCACATACAGCCATGTTCACCTTTACTCAAATGTCAAAAACAGCCTTTCTCTTATCTTCCCGTATGTCTGACTTGGAAATGCAGTTAGGCTAACCTTCTATCAGGTAACAAAGTAGAATTTGTTTTTCCTTTCAAAGGCCTTTTTTACCCAGGAGAAGTCATATGGTACCTTGTCAAATGAGGCTAGCTTGTTCTTAGAAGCAACAAAAGAAACAGCACTATAATAACTACTCTTCAAATTATCTCACAGGGTCCTCTTTGAACTCACATGATTTAGAAACAGAAAGATGACATGTAGCTTCTTTTTCTCTTCTCTTCCTGCCTCCTGTCTTTACTCAAAATGTAGAGAAATGCCAAGAGAATGGTCTAAGCATAAACAGAGCTGCTACACTAATCATGAAATTTAAAAATACTTTAAAAACCTGATACAAAAATAATATTCCACTTACTTGGAAATCTTTTTCCTCTAGAATCTCCTTCTTCCATTTGACTAAGAAGGCAGCACAGACATATAAGTGGAAATGAGAAAATCCCTCTGGTTCAGACTGTTAAAGAGAGAGAGAATATATACATGATCAAAAGTTAACAGGAATATTTAAATATTTTTAAGATGACATTTTGCCATTCTGTAGCTACCTTAGCTACAAGAACTAAACTTTATAAAACAAATTTTAAATCATATTTTTAAAATCATTAATTAAGTTTCGTTTCAAAACTAGACTGCTGTATAATCTTTTGGCTATTTGGAAATATTTGTGAGGGAAACAGTGACATTGCTAACACCACTCAAATGCTCGATAATGGGTGGCCTATGAAGTTCTGCTAATATCAAGCTGATTCACATAGGTTTACACAAGAAGAAGTGAAAGAAGATGGCTGCCTTGAGGATTGGTTTAGGAAATGGAATTCCATTGAAGTAATTGATGGATAATTTTTGCTAAGGAGCAAACTGCAGTTTTGAGATAATTGATTCTCATACCATTGGCGTCGCTGGGGTGGTGGTGGCCCCGGGCGGCGCTTTTTCAGCTATGTGTGTTCTTGGACTACAATTCCCAGAAGTCTTAGTCGGAGTGGGCACCAGCGTCCACCAGGGGGCATCAAATTTGGCTTAAGCCCAGGGTGGCTGAATTCCACGCAGCGTTACTGACTGATGACCTTCAATGACAGTTAGTCCAGCACTGTCCAAACTCAAGAAGTCTTGAGAATTAAAATGGAAGTAGCTAAACAGTGAAATACCCTGATGTCAGTTATCATGCTCATAAATAGTGCAGAATTTGGGATAAACAGTTAAATGGGTTAGTTGGAATCAACACCAGATTATATAGGGCAGTGAAAACCCCAAGTGAGCCCAAAGAGCTCCAAAATGATTGAATGATTGATTAATAATAAAAATGCTAGTTTATTTAGACCCAGTTATGGGAATTAAAATGTCGGTCTGTGACGTGGGACATCTGGGAATCTAATCTTCACTGAGCAGTCAAACTTAATGGGCAATCGTGAACTAGTCATTCCATCTCAACCAACTTGACAAGGCTTTTGATGTAAGGATGAAGTAGGGAGAAGAAGAGCTATGCATGGAACCTAAAGCTCACAAGAAGAAAGGCAGCATATTCATGAAAATAATAAACCAATACATACATTTGAATATAAGTGATTGTAAAGTTATGCACAAAGTCAGATATGCTCTAATCTGGTTTGAGCTGGTAAAAACAAACCAGGAAAAACAGGAGGGGGGCATAGTGTACAGCTCAATTAATACTTCAAATCAGTATACTGTATATACTCAAGTATAAGCCTAGTTATTTAGTCCCAAAAATGAGCCCCAAAAAGGGGAAATGGCTTATACTTGGGTCAATGAGCACAAGGATCCCTAGACCGCGTCGGATTGAGACGCGCCAACAATTTAATTAATTATACCATATTTTCATGTATTTTGATTGAAACTCACTAGCAGTTGCTGCATTTCCCATCCTTGGCTTACACTAGGGTCGATCTATTTTCCTGGGTTTTCAGGTCAAAATTAGGTAACTTGGTTTATATTTGGGTCGGCTTGTACTCAAGTATATACGGTACTCTAGATGTGAAAAATGTCAATTCCTTAGTAGGAATTATTATGAAAAGGAGTGAAAATGTTGTCCTATCTTTTCATTCTCAAAAGCACACTCAACATGTTCTACAAGACTGCAGTACTGCACTGACCTTATAGACATGTATGACATATCCTGTCTCAGAATATTTAAAAAAGAATCTAGTGGAGCTTCAAAGTGGGAAGTAGAAGGACAAAGACAAATGAGGGAATGAAGCACTTCCATTATGAAGGGAAAGATTTGAGGGAATCTTAGTTTAGATATGCAATACAGGAAGACAACTGAAAAGTATTTATACAGTAATGTGGATTAATGGGGGGGGGGCGTTCTAGAGAAGTTCAGCACAAAGGTCACAAGAAACTTTGAAACTTTGCAAAAGAAAAAAAATCCTAATATCATTTGGATACAGGTTACATCAAAAGGTTCTTATTTTAAATGCAAAACAAGCCAGCCAAAGGTATCGTTTCATTCTTGACATTTTCCTTTTCCTTTGCTTTCCAATACTGTTTTCCTAGGCTCTTTTAAATTAAATCAAACAGGCTTAAGTATTCAATTCATTAAAGGAGAGATGCATATTCCCTTTAGGTATAAGAACTCATCATGGTTCATAGATAAACCTATCCTACAAGTATTTCAAATGGATAGCCTTCGACAGTTTTGGAAACGGAGGAAAGCACCTAATGCATAATTGCCTCTCCTAACACCTGCTACCTATTACAACTTTCCATTTGCAGACCTTGAAGTTACAACCAAATTCATCTTTAAATGTATAAAATGGCATGCCAATAGCTAAAGCCTGTTTAAAAATCAAATATAAACAATGACCTTGATTTAAATTTTTAGCAAAAGATCTTAAAACAGATGTACAGCCTTCCAGAAGACTTATTCTGAACACATCACCGCAGAGCCATCTGTCATTACCAATAAAAATCATATAGACAGTTAACACCACACAAATATCACATTGCCTTGCAAAAAGTTTATTGCATCTGTGGAAGAAATCAAGCCATTATTTCAGGCTTTGACCGCAAAATCTCATGAATTAATCAGAGATAAACGATACAAGGGGGGAGGGGGGAAATACTCATAAGGAATATGGTTTACAGTTGTAACCAATTTATAATTGCTACAAATCCTCACTCCCTGCTATACTATCCAATTCTTAAACTAAATAGTTGAAAGGATCAAATTCCAGCCTATGAAGAGATTACAACTTTCAGACTATTTCTAACAATTTTTTAAAGTAATAACACTTTTAGTCCCACAGCATGAATCTTAAAAGAGATGAAATATTAACAATATTCTTTCAACTGTTTTCAAAGTATCATACCATTGTGGTCATGCAATATTTAAGACAATACCAATATTGAATAATTTTGCCCTCTGAATGCAGGAAAAACATTATATCTTCTCCTTCTACAAAGCAATTTTATAAGACTTGTTTTCTGCAGATTTCTGTGAGCCCCCCCAATCATCTACAAAACAGGGTTGAGGAGCTGGTTCAACCAGCATCTGCTCCAAGCAGGTTGCTACACAACTGAGCCCACTGGATATGCTTTCAGCTGGGCAATGAGAGTGAAGGACTTACAAAGTGGAAACAAGATTTCAGAAGAAAAAAAGGAGGATTCAATGCCTCTTGCCAATGTATCATTTTACTATCTCACTTTGTTTTTTGCAACTGCATATTATTTGATTCATTATTTTTTAACCACAATTGCTCTCAATTCATGAGGGATTTCAATTTATGAGGGATTTCCTACGGCAGGGGTTCCCAACCTTTTCAAGCCTGGGGCAGTGTCACGCTCTCTCAGTCAGTTTTGAGGGCCGGATGGAAATTCTGCCCTGCCTGCACGACGGGGGTGGCTATTTTGTCCCAACAGCATCAAAGGGGTGACCATTTTGTTTCTTGAATGCCCTTGGAGGGGTGGGTGGGGCACATGGAATGGTGCTGTGGGCTGGATCTGGCCCACGGGCCTTAGGTTGGGAACCCCCGTCCTACAGTGTTATATGACTCAGGTTTAGTTATTTTCATCAAGAACAGAATACAATTCTAGAAAACATACTCATAATCACTTTCACAACTCTTTCTGGTTGCTTCTCATTATAGGACAGAGGCAAGGATTCATATTCCTTGCCTTGGAAAGTGGGACTTACTAGCTGGCATTATGGAGTTTCTTCAGTTAGCACAGCTGGAAAGACACTAGTTTTTATCTTTGCACAAGAATCGAATGTTTCTGAATTTATTTATTTATTTAGATTTATATCACCGCCCACTCGCCGTGGCGACTCAGGGCGGTTTACAATCAGGAAAAAAAAATAACACACACACAACACAAACAACTAAAATCCATTCCTCCTTCCGGCCAGAGGATGTTAAGTCTTTTCCTCCCCTGGGCAGATAAGGCCCAGGATTAGGAAGTGGGAGCTTCCATCTAAAAAACTTAAAACTTTAAAAAATTAAAAATTAAAATCTGAAAAAGATTAAAAACAGATTAAAAACACACCAAATTCTACAACTACTAATTAAAAGTAGAAAAAGAGAGGGGCTCAGATCAACCAATGTGCTGGAGTCATTATACCTTCCATACCCCATATCTGTCCTGCCAGCCATGTTTTTAGATTCTTCCTAAAGGGCAGCAACTCTGTCTCGAGACGTAGCTCCGTAGGCAGGAGGTTCCATAGGGCCGGAGCAGACACAGAGAAGGCCCTCCTTCTGGTGCCAGAGAGATGTGCCTCTCTGGCTGATGGAACAAATAGGGAGCCTCTCCTGTCCGCTCTGGTGGGACGGGCAGATGTTCTTGGGGTGAGGCGGTCTCTTAAGTATCCTGGCCCACTACCATGTAGGGCTTTAAAATTTAATAACCAGCACCTTGAATTGCACCCGGAGGCAAACTGGCAACCAGTGCAGCTCCCGAAGCAGAGGCGAGGCATGTGCATACCGCCCACACCCCATCACACCCTGGGCAGCCGCATTCTGGACCAGTTGAAGCCTCCGAATGGTCATCAAGGGCAGCCCCATGTAGAGCGCATTACAGTAATCAAGTCTGGAGGTGACCAGAGCGTGTGTGATCATGAGCAAGGAATCCCGATCTAGGAGTGGGCGTAACTGGCGGATCACATGAAGTTGTGCAAAAGCCCTCCTAGCCACGACTGCAACCTGCTCTTTGAGCAGTAGTCGCGAGTCCAGGAGGACCCCCAGATTACGCACTGGATCTGTTTGGGGCAAAACCGCCCCATCCAGAACCAAAGATGGTAACTTCCGAGATGACGCAGGACTCCCGACCCACAGCCACTCAATCTTGCCGGGATTCAGCTGAAGCCCGTTGTCCCCCATCCAGACCCTCACAGCCTCCAGGCACCTGGAAAGGATTTCCACTGCATCACTAGGGTCCCCAAGGGCCGAGATATATAACTGGGTATCATCTGCATATTGACGATACCTCACCCCTTGGGAACGGATGATCTCACCCAGTGGTTTCATGTAGATGCTAAATAGGAGAGGTGAGAGTACCGAGCCCTGAGGCACCCCATAACAAAGAGGCCTTGGGCTGGACACCTCGCCCTCCAACCACACCGACTGGGTCCGGCCCCTCAGAAATGAGGAAAACCAGGACAACACAGTGCCCTGCATCCCCAATCCTTGAAGCCTTTCCAGAAGGATACCATGGTCGATGGTATCGAATGCCACTGAGAGGTGAAGAAGAGCCAGGACAGATGGATGACCGCCATCCCGCTCTTGCCAGAGATCATCCACTGGTGTGACCAATGCAGTTTCGGTGCCATATCCGGGCCTGAATCCTGACTGGAAAGGGTCTAGATAATCTGCTTCATCCAGGACACCCTGTAATTGTCGCGCCACTGCCTTTTCCAAAACCTTGCCCAAAAAAGGCAGGTTGGACACAGGCTGGTAGTTGGTAAGCACTGCAGGGTCGAGCGATGGTTTTTTTCAGGAGGGGGCGCACCAGAGCATGTTTTAAATTTGCTGGAAAGACCCCCTCCCGCAATGATGAATTTATAATAGCTTCGACCCAACCGCCTGTCTTTCGCAAAATCAGCAAGTTAATTGTGTTAATGAAAATCACCACAGCATCCTCTATGTCAGTGGTGGCGAACCTATGGTATGCATACCAGAGGGGGCAATCAGAACCCTCTCTGTGGGGCATGCACGCTGAGTTCACTCCGCCCCTCTGCCCAATGGGAGTGCTTCCTCCATCCCTGAGCACAAAGTTCGCTCCACCCCTCTGTGACACAAATGGAAGCTTGTTGAGTTTGGGCACTCAGTCTCTAAAAGGTTTGCCATCATTGCTCTATGTCATGGCCAGCACATACAAAGTATGATATACTGACAGACAGAACAAAAGTAAAGAACAATGTAATGAATTATCTGAGTCATTAAAACATTTCCACATTTTTAAAAATGGCAAAAAATAAAATAAAATCTGAGCACACTGAAGTCTGACCAAACAATCTTGACTTGAAAATTATGAAGTGCCAATCTGTGGTCATTTTGAATGGGACTGTAAGATATACTGCACTTGATCAGACGAAAAAAGCCCAAACAGCTATCTACAGGAAGTACACAAGCAGAACATGAGCAACAAAATTTCATCACTGCGTAGTTCAAGACATATTGTCTTTGGTACTAGAAGGGGCAAAAAAACTACACACATATCACATACATATGATCGTTATAACATCCTCCCTCATAAATAAATTCAATCCACTATTATATTTGTCAGTCTGGCAACCATCATTTGCTCAGTGGTTTTGTAATCTGGCTGCAGAGCCAGAGATTAGGAGTACGATTCCTCAGTGCCTCCTTGACATGGGCTAAACTTGATCCACAGGAGGAGGAAGAGGATGATGATGATAATGATGACAACCACATCTTCTTGTTGTGCTAGCAAATGCCACAGTTTAATGTGCCCAGTATGAAGAAACACTTTTTTTATCATCCTCAGATCTCCCACTGTTTTGCTTCAATAAATGATTTCAACGTCTAAAATTATGAACTTTCTCAAGATTACTTTATTACAGTCTCCCTGCCTTTATAGTCAATTTCTCCATTAAATAAACTATAAAAATGGAAATGCAGGATCACATGATACTGTTATTAGACCACTATAAATTGAACAAGCAGCTAGCTTTCAACATTAATCCATCTTTCTCAGACTGTGCACCAAGATTTTGTGGATAGAAAATATATACAGTAAAACCTTGCATAAACAGCGCATCGCTTAGAGAGTAACTCGCTTAAAGAGCAGAATTTTCTCTGAATGGTCGCTTCACTTAACAACTAAAACCAACCAAAAACTCACTTAACAAATAAATCGGGGTTCGCAGTCCCCCCCCCGGCCAGAAGTCACAATCGGTCACTTACAATGGTGTTTCGCTTAAAAAGCAAACTTATTATATTATTATTATTATATTTCAATTTCTATACCGCCCTACTTGGCATAGCCAACTTGCAATCCTGTGGCAAAGGGCAATCCTGTGGAACGCATTATGTTCTTTAAGTGAGGTACAACTGTATGAGCATCCAAAAATTTATGACAGTGTATTGTAGTGGACAGAGTGACAGACTAGAACTCAGGAGGCCTGCATTCAAATCCCCACTTGGCCATGGAAACCCAATGGAGGTATGGAACTGGTAAAACTACTCCTTAAATTTATTTATTTATTTATTTATTTATTTATTTATATTTGTTTATCGCCCTCCTCTCTGAAGGGACCCAGGGCGATTTCCAACAATTTTAAAAACACCTTAAAAATTAAAAACTTTAAAAAAGCTTAAAAACTTAATTATTAAAAGCTAGGTATTATAACTTGAGCTAGGTATTATAACATTAAATATCTTAATGACCTTTAAAGACCTATTTAAAATTGCTACAAGTCAAGTTTGGACTTGATGATACTTAACATAACATAAAGATAATATCTGCTTTTGAATTTATACTATGTAAGGATTACACTGCCTCTTCAAAAAATTTCCTGAACAATACAAATGGAAAGCACAATGCAGGAATAGGAACTTTATATTTACAGACATATGCCAAAAAGTCCTGGTTCACATTCTGAGTTCAAAACTTAACAGGAAGGTCACATAAATTCATGGCCCGTTTCTGAGGATGTCAAAGCATACAATATTCATGCTATTAAAAAAACAACAGTGAAAACCCCACATTTTCACTTGAACCCAAAGAAATTATTTGGCATAAACTGCTTCTCAAAGGCCTTATATTCACCACAATTTTTTTAGAGTTAAAAAACAAAAATCCCTATGTCCAAAATCACCATCTAATTTGAAAATAATAGCAGTGCCTCAATTTGAGGCAACATGGAAGCTTTAAGAATTGAAGCCTACATGTTCTTTATTCCACGAATCGGCAAAAGTTGATAATTCACTTCATTTAATTTTCACAGGAGAAATGACAAATTTATACATTACTGACTCTCTTTTTAAAACTTGAATTATTTTTTAATTCTTCTGAAGTATACATCCTGAAGTTTATGAGACACTTAAATATCAGGACATGTCTGCTATAAATGATCATCCCCTCCAAGTAGAAAACACTGGCTATTTCCAATTGTTAAACGTGTTTCCAACAGTAATGCCATTCATCAGTGATTTTCTTGTGAGATTTTACAATGGCCTTGCTACTTGACTGCAACCAGCTGTAAAGCTCCTTTATTCTCTTAACACATCCGCATGATGGAATGAATGCCAATTATTCAACAGTTGTGCTAAGGAAGCAAAGTCACACCATTGGAATAGAAATGAGTAGGTACAACTGAAAGCATTCCCCCACCCCAAATTTCCTTGCTTGTGTAGAATTGAATGAATGACAAATAAATAAATAAAAATAAACACTTCTCAGGTGCAGATGCTCATGCATATATACAAAATTATAAATAATATAGCCTGTTGAGTGTGCCACAGAGTTTAAAGAGAAGGGTCTAGAGTCAATATAAATGATGTAGCATTATGACAAAAGATAAAACTGACAGACTTTATTTTGCAATGGAGATGGTAAAGAAAAAAATCCTAGACAATATACAGTCATACCTCGCATAACGAATTTAATTCATTCTGCGAGGTTGCTCGCTATGCGAAAAATTCACTATGCGAGTCGGACTTTTCCCTATGGAAAAACTCGCATAACAAGCATATAATAATAATAATAATAATAATAATAATAATAATAATAATAATAATAATAATAATAATAATAATAATGATGATGATGATGATGATGATGATGATGATGATTGATGATGATGAAGCCCACATCGCTCTGACTGTTCCCAAAAGCGGAAGTAAAATGCGCCTGTGCATAACACTGCTGTAGATGCACTCGTGGCTGTCGTAAATGCGTGTGCAAGGTAAGATCTCCCCATTGTGACCTTTCCCTCCCTTCGCAGCCCCAATCTGGGCATGGGGGGGAAGGAGGTCACAATGGGAGACCTTGCCTTGCGCATTCACAGTGCTTCTTCCGGAGCCCCCACTAAAAGTGCCAGATTTAAAATATGTCCTACACTTTAGTGGAGACTCATACAAACACAAGGCAAGGTTGCCCAGCGGGCAGAGCTTTCTGAGCTCCCAGGGGCTCCTCCTTCACTCAGCTGCCTCCTCCTGAAAGGGTGAATTCTTGTTTTCTCAGGCAGGCAAGCAGCCACTTTCTGCAACTCTGTCCAGCTCCTCCTCTGCAAACTTTGTCAGTGTATAGACATGACCAGGCGAAGACTGAACCCATGGTCTGAGGAGTGAGTCTTCCATCTCATTGCCCTATCTTTGCTGGAGAGCAGAGGCAGAAAGGAGAGGGAGTCGTGTCACCCACCCATTGTTATCCCTTTGATGAAGCCCTCTGTCAGCTGGGCAGAACTGATATCCCATCCCCCCCATGCACTGCCAATGACAATGGAAACATAAGTTCATGATGTGCGTGTTTCTTCAGGGCTTTTGGACAGTCTCCGCCACCTTCCAGGGTGGCAGCAAGCTATCTTGCTGCGCCATGGATTAGCTTTTGGGATCAAGCAGGGAAGCAGGGAAACAGAAATGTTTTAAAAACAGGCCGGTTGGGCTCTGCAAAGCCTGCTGCCACCCTGTGAGGTGGTGGAGACTTCCAAAAACCCTGAAGAAACACACGGCCATCACTGTTAGGCGTCCTGGATGTAAGTTTCTATTGTCATTGGCGGTGCACAGAAGGAGCTGCCAGAAGGAGAACACTGGACAATGACTCGTCCCACCTTCCAGTGACTCAACGTCAGCATGGCCTGGGGAAGTCCTGCCAGATCCACCTCTGCTCGCCCCGGCTGGCCCCTTCTGCAGCAAGGTAGCCCAAGGCATGGGTTGCCCTAGGCGGTGGACATTGGCGAGGAATGTACTCTCAATGCCCATTCTCAGGAAAAAGCGCTGGAGCCCAGGAAAGTCAAACAGTGGAAAAGGTAGAGAGCGTTGCATTGTCTTTTATTCAGTTTAATTGTATTTTTGGGGAGTTTTTGGAAGACTAGGAACTTTTTTAAATTTTTAATACATTCCTATGGGGAAATGTGCTTTGGTTTACAATTGATCTGGTTTCCAGCCAAGGCTGGCAGAACGGGCCAAAATTGCAAACCGGGATTTTATTGTGATCCATTCTGAATTTTTTTTTGTTAACCAAGCCACTATTTTCTATGCATTTACTTTTGTTATGCTGTTTTGTGTTAATCAAGCCATTTGTTAAGCAAGGTTCCACTGTACCTATGAAAAATCTCTCTGTAAGCAAATTAACAGCCTCACTGTTGAATGCAGACTACCAACATTAAAAGAGTGAGGGGATTCTTTTACTTTTTAAAAAACATTTCTACCTGGCTTTTGGGTAATATTTTCCCCTCAACATTACTTCTCTGAAATCTATTTCACTTTGACAGCAAACCTGAATTACCACACACTCAAACAGGCTTACTAGTTCCAATCATTAATGAAATTTATTGGGGCAGGAGAAAAAAACATTATGGGAGAGCAATAGTCTAGTGTGATTATATTAACCCAAATCAGTTTTGGCACTGTCTGCTGCCATGGGAAACACTGACAGCAGCATCTACAGATGAAATAAAATTAAAAGTGGCATTATCATGCCTTTTCAGCTCGACGTTCTGAATGAAAGGTCACACAACTCCACATGGACCCTTGAGAACAAGGATAATCAAGCCGCAGCCAATGAAGACGCACAATTCCAACTTAATTTAATGAAGATACACTATGGTCTAAAATCATAACTTTGTAAATACAGTTGTACCTCACTTAAAGAACATAATGCATTCCACAGGATTGCTCTTTAAGCGAGTTTGCTCTTTAAGTGAAACACCATTGTAAGTGACCCTGTGTGTGTGGGGGGATTGCAAACCCCGATTTATTTGTTAAGCGAGTTTTTGGTTGGTTTTATTTGTTAAGCAAAGCGAACATTCAGAGAAAATTCTGCTCTTAAAGCAAGTTACTCTTTAAGCGAGACACTCTTTATGTGAGGTTTGACTGTCTATACTAATTCCATGAACTATGCTGATAGACCTGCTGTCTTTGAGTCTTCCTCCATTATCACTGAGCAGCAGACTTTACATTAAGGTGCAGAACAAGGAAAGAGAAGGGAAACTTAGGCATTCTATCACCTCTGCTGAGAGACTAGCTTCAGCTTTTTCCTTCTTACCCTTACTGCTGTACAAATAGTAACTTTAACAACTGATGCATAAGATACTCTCCATACCCTACCATTTCCTCCATTTTCCGTTTGAATGCATCTTATATCTTATAAGCAGGAAGGCGAGAACAGATGTAGTTTTTATTTATTTATTTATGCACAAGCTAGTCTTGGAGGCTTTTTGGCTAAACGGGAGGGTTTAAAATGCTTTCAAAACATGAATAACTGATAAAAATAAGGCATATCAGAAAACAAAATAAAAAACTATAGCACTTTAAGGACTTTTTATTGTTAGCTTTCGTGGATTAACTCCACTTCTTCAGACAAGGAGTGAAACTTATAGGCATGGTTTATATACAACAAATTCAGGGGTCAAAGGGAGAAGGGTTTGCTCAAGCAGAGTGACAGACAATCAAGCATAATTAATACAGCTTCCCACATTATAAAAATAACACACTAAGAAGCTGAAATACTATTTGCAGTGTAAGCCAAAGAGTAACATTTCTTTTAATCTGGAAGGAAGACTCAAAACTAATGCAAAGCAAAGCAATCACACTTATATACGCCCCCATAAGCACTTAGTGCACTCTCTGGATGGTTCACAAGCTAATTAGCTTTTTGCCCCCAACATGCTGAGTGCTCATTTTACCTACCTCGGAAGTATGGTAGGCTGAGTCAACCTTGAGCTATGCCTTAGTGTTTTTTGTTAAAACTTCTTGAAATTGATAACTTTCGAAAGGCAGTTACGAGTGATGTTGCTGGCTATTCATCTTATAAAATGGCAGTGTTCTAGCTCAGTACAGGATTAGGATACTTTGCACTGTGCTCAGTGAAGAGCTCCTGATATTATATTTGAAGGGTTTGGTAAAGAGGTGACTTTTTAATCTGGACTGGATTTCAGTGGCTAGAACTAAATTTTCAAGGACATGGAATAGAAGAATGTTTTAAATCATTCATTACATACATATACAGTATCTTCATATACTCTGGCTGAAATCCTGTTCACAGAGTAAGCCTAAGCATAACTTTCGGTCTCCTTGGTAAATAAACTGCCAATATTGTGATTCCTGGGGGCACACATGCACAATGGCTTGGCACATTCATGTGCACATACCCCAGAACTACAATAGCAGTGGTTTGTTTAACAGGAAGGAATAGAAGAAAAATTACACTTGGACTTACACTACAAACAGAATGTCTGCCTTTGATTTTGTACCTTGATAAATCTTGAGAATAATAAAGACATGTGGTAGATGCAGTAAGCCTACATACCTGAGTAAAGGATTATAGCAATACAGTAAAATCTCGCAAAAAGAGCACCTCGCTTAGAGACTAACTTGCTTAAAGAGCAAAATTTTCTCTGAATGGTCGCCTCTCTTAACGACTAAAACCAACCAAAAACTCGCTTAACAACTAAATCGGGGTTCGTACACACGTACGCACATACGCACGCACGCACACCAGAAGTCACAACTGGTCACAATGGTGTTTTGCTTAAAGAGCAAACTCGCTTAAAGAGCAATCCTGTGGAATGCATTATGCTCTTTAAGTGAGGTACCACTGTATTAGATATATTAGTTGTAGCCCTATATTCACCTACCAAGCCACAATCTTTGCCTGGAAAGTGAATTAAATTTCACTTATTTTGGAATATTTCATCAGGTATGCCCACCCCAACATGTTGTATTGTAATGTAATGTAATGTATTGTCTGTAAGCCGCCCTGAGTCGCCACTGCGAGTGGGTGGCAATATAAATTTGAACTAATAATAACAACAATAACAATAACAATAACAATAACAACAACAACAACAACAACAACAGCAATAATAATAATAATAATAATAATAATAATAATAATAATAATAATAATAATAATAATAATAATAATAATAATAATAATAATAATAATAATAATAATAATAATAATAATAATAATAATAATTGCTCTGTTAACTATGTATCACAGGGGTTCTCAATCTACGGCCCATGGACCACATCTAGCCCCCAGTGCCAAATAATCCACCACCACCCTGCCCTCATTCCAGCCACCTCCACTGTTGGAATCGGATGCACACTCATTTACGGCCATCATAAACGTGTTTACAACAGCTGTAAATGAGTTTGCAGCTGCCGTAAATGCATTTACGACAGCCATAAATGGTGGGGGAACAGCCAGTCTGGCCCCCTCAACTGTTTGAGGGAACGTGACCTGGACCCTGACTTGAAAAGGTTGAGAACCCCTGATCTAACACCTTCAAGTTTTGTGGCATAAGGGATACATACAATTATGACCTCAAAAAACTATTGGAATATTTACTGGCAGATCTAGGTGACAATAGAATTTTTTACTTTTTGCTCCCAAACCAGAAAAGATTGTAGAAACAGCCACTCAGAAGTAGAAAATATTTCTTTTTTCATAATGAATTATTTTCCTTTTCTGATATGCTTCCACCAAAGGCTCTGCTGCAGCCATTATGCAGTAAATTAATCTGAAAAAATACTGAAAGAAAGCTAAATCCAATTATTTGAACCAGAGCAAATGTACTGAAGTTAAAGGGAGTAAACATTAATGTTGACTAACAAGCTGCATACTATTTGAACACTCAACTCCAGTTGGGACTGAAATTAGATTATTATTTGTGTGTGTGTGTGTGGGGGGGGGGGGTTATCGATTTTCTAATTTACTAGCAAAGTGATATTCTCTATTCATTTTTCTCTTTGTATTTACTTTGCTAACCCAGACATAAACAAATATACTAATCAGAAAGTCAGAGAACAACACTTTCAAGCTATGTTACTACAGAATCAGAGCTAAAAGCATTCCTATGACTAATTTCTTTTAAATGTTTTTTCTTCCTCTCTTCTTAACACGTATCTCAAATTTGAAAAGAATATTCACATTCCCCTGCTTCCATAAAACTGAAATACATTCTTTGTCAACTGGAATGAACTACAAGTATCTATCTTCTGGAGAATTTCATAACATTGTAATTGTGCCCAGCAGGCATCATGTGGTTTCCAACAAAAAGATTTTAATATTTTCTATAAAGCAAAGACAGCACAGAATATGCAAAAGAATTATTCCCAAGAACAAGTAATAGCTCAGCAGCAAAACCATGCTGAAGGGGAAAAATACTCAAAGAGAAAAGAGTGAATTACTGACATAATAATATGAGGGACCGTTTTGAAGATAAAAGTGATAGGCTCTTAAAGGTAGTAGGAAGGAGAATCGTTGTTTGGGGGTATATTCACAAACACTGGCACCTTTACAGCTGTTATCCTAAAGTTATTATTGAGTTCCTAACCTGTATCTCACTGCTGATCACAGGGAAAGAGAGAATATGTGCACACACCGCTTCTTCCCTTGGAAGAATTAAACTGTAACTTGCTCATACTTTAGAAATAAAATCATAATAGTTCAGAAACTTTACTCCAAAACTGCTTGGACCCATTTCAGTCTGGCTTTAGGCCACACCATGGCACTGAAACCGCGTTGGTCTCACTGCAAGATGACTTGTTCCAGGAGGCTGACCAGGGGGATCCATCTATTCTGGTACTCCTGGACCTCTTGGTGGCTTCTGATACCATTGATCATGGTAGCCTGCTAGGGTGATTGTCAGAGTTGGGGGGACGAGCTCAGTTTTACAATGGTTTTGTTTCTTCCTGAGCAATTATCCCCAGAGAGTCCAGCTTGGGGAAAGTCTGTCGGCTCCGTGGACTCTCCAATGGTGTGTTCCTCAAGAGTCGATTATTTCCCCATTGCTATTTAACTTCTATGTGAAGCTGCTGGGGAGGGGGGCATCTGGAGATTCGGAGTATGCTGTCACCAATATGCAATGACACACAACTATCTCTCTCTCCTTTACATTATCTGCAGTGGAAGCGGTCCGTGCCTGGCCAACTGCCTGGCCGCGACGTTGGACTGGACCAAAGCTAACAAGCTGAGACTGAACCTGAGTAAGACGGAGGAGCTGGTGTTGGAGGGTCCATCTGCCCAACTAGGATCCTTGATCCCAATGCTAGATGGGACGGTCTTGTCCCCTAAGGACTAAGTACACAACTTGGGGGTCATTTTTGATCCCCATCTGACCATAGAAACACAAATTGCAGCAGTGTGTAAAGCTGTTTTTTTCCATCTTTATTAAATAGCTCAGTTGCGTTCCTACTTGGACAGGCAGTCCCTCATAACACTAGTCATCTTGCTGGTAATCTCACATATCGATTACATGTGGCTTCCCTTGTCTCTGATATAGGGACGGGTGCAAAATGCAGCAGGTAAGTTTATTACTGGAGTGAGAAAATTTGATCATATCTCCCCAGCCTTGGCAAGGGTGCATTGGCTATCCGTTCCTTTCCCTATCAGGTTCAAGGTGTTAGTTCTAACTTTTAAGGCCCTGAACAGTTTGGGACTTTCCTACCTGGTGGAGCGTTTGCCACTCAGGACATCAGCCTGCATTACTCGTTCCTCTCGCTCAGCACAGCTCCAAGTGCCGACCACAAGACTGGAATGGAAGGCCATGACTGAGAGAAGAGCCTTCTCGATGAAGGCACTAACTATATGGAGCTCCCTTCCAGTTGAACTGCGCTAGATCCCATCTCTGCCTACGTTTAGAAAGCAGTTGAAATAATTTCTTTTAAAAAAGGTCTTTGAGAATGTTTTGCCAATGGCTGAGTATTACGTATTTTATTCTGTCTCTCTACATCACCAATCGTGTTTTTGTATTTTTAAAAATGTATTTTTAATTTGTGAGTTTTGTGTTGTTAGCTGCCCAGAGGAGGAAAACATTCTAGATGGGTGGGGTATAAGTAAAATAAATAAATAAATAAATATAGCATGTGGAATATGAGCAGATATACTTCTTTACAGACAAAGAAAATCTTAAATACTGCTAAAAAATTAGAATTGCTCATTTCTGCTATACAGGATTCTCCATTATGGAAAATAAGAGCAAAAAATTTGCAATAATTAAAGCTGCTATGACATTTGGAGATGAACTCATTTGTTATATGAAAAGGCTACTACACACTTGATACTACACTTGAATTTAGACCAGTGGTAGGCAACCTACCGCCCATGGGCCAGATCCATCCCTCTGTGCCAAATAATCTGGCCCCTGCCCTTGCTCCAGCGGCTGCAGCCACTGCTGCCGCCAGAATTAGCCATGGACTCGTTTAGAGCTGTCGCAAACATATTTATGACAGCCGTAAATGGCAGGAGAACCACCAGTCCAGCCCACTCAACTGTCTAAGGGAGCATGACCTCGCCCCCAACTGGAAAAGTTTGTCAACCCCTGTCTTAGCCAAAAGGCTGAGAAGTGCTACTATGTGATTGAAATTCCATGGGTTAGTATGAATCAACAATATTTATGAACATCATGGTGCAGTGGTTAAACTGCTGTACTACAGCCAAAACTACAAACATTTTGAGTTCAATCATGACAGGGCACAAGTTTGACTCAGCCTTCCATCCTTCCGAGGTGGGTAAAATGCATATCTAGATGTTGAGGGCAAAATGCTAATTGGGTTGCAAACCACCCAGAGTGCACCAAGCACTATGGGATGAGATATAACTGTCCTTGCTGTTGCTATTAAGGAATTAACTCACTAAATCCCCATTGATTCAATGGGCCTGGTCTAAGTTGTGACTCACTATATGCTAAGCAACAGGATTCCAGCCTGTAAGAAACACAACACACAAGAATGTGAGATGTGGTAGGAAAAAACATCAGACACACACGGTGCTGTTCAATTGTTATAAATGATAGAAGAGTAAGCACACGCAGTATGTGTTTTAGAGGGGGAAGCAGTGATGGGATGTCCCCGGTTCCAGACGGTTCCCCGGAACCGGTAAGAACAATCTCGGAGGGTTCTCCGAGAGGGTAGCCCATTTTTAAGGCGTCCGGTTCCGGACGCCTCACCGAAAGAATTTTTTTAAAAAATCGTAGCCAAAATGGCTCCAATTTAGTGCGCATGCGCAGAAACTCAATCTGATGCATTGCACATGCGTCAGATTGAGTTTCTGCGCATGCGCATTAAATTGGAGCCATTTTGGCTCCAATTTTAAATGTTTTTCTTTCAGAGCCGGAGCTGCACCTTTTCGGAGCGGCTCCGGCGGCGGCACCAGCCCTCCCTCAGAGGAGGGTACCTACCCCGGGGCTGCTGAGCCCCCACCGGAATGGGGGTGATGGGAGGTTGGTCCCACGGTTCCCCTGCCAGCGCCCCTTCCGAAGGCCCCGCACTAGCCTGCCTGCCCCCCTCGGGTGGCCCTGCCTGGGCGCAGCATCATCATCGCTCACCGCAGTAGCGCTCCACCCCCACGGAGCTCACGGCCTGGGGCAGATCAGCCAGCTTGGAGATCAGCCAGCTTGGAGATCCCCATAGCTGGACTGGGCTAGGTGGACCGGGCGCCCGTCGGGAGGAAGGACGGAGCGGAAAGACTGGCTGGGCAGCAGCCAGGAGCGCACCTGCACGCACGCGCCCACCCACACCCAGGCAGAGCCTCGCAGCTGCTCCCCTGCGGGGAGGTGCAGGCAGGCAAGGCTGCCTCTGAGCCTGTGCAAAATGCCGATCGCTCCCAGGGCCAGGACTGGACTGGGCGCCGGTTGGGAGGAAGGACGGAGCGGAAAGACTGGCTGGGCAGGAGCCGGGAGCGTGCCCGCATGCGCGCGCCCACCCACATCCAGGCAGAGCCTCGCAGCCACTCCCCTGCGGGGAGGCGCAGGCAGCCAAGGCTGCCTCTGAGCCTGTGCAAAGTGCCGATCGCTCCCAGGGCCAGGATTGGACCGGACGCCCGTTGGGAGGAATGACAGCGCGGAAGGGCTGGCTGGGCAGGAGCCTTTTTGGCCCGGCTGCGGCCACGGCCAGGGGCTGCAGGTGGCGGCGGTGGGGGCCAGCGGCTGCAGGCGGGGGCTCCTGCAGCCGCAGCCTTCAGAGGAGGAGGCAAGTAAGTGAGGGTTTTGTATTTGGGGTGGGTGGGTGAGTGATTTATTTGTGTTTTGGGTGGTTGGTTGTATTTTCGTTTAATTTTTATTTATTTCTTTATTTAAGTTATTTAAATTAATAACGAGTTTGTGTTGTAGCTGTTTGGTTGGGTGGGTGGGTTGAGTGTGTGTGTGTGTGTGTGTGTGTGTGTGTTTTATTTTTTTATTTTTTATTTTTGGCCCCGCCCACAACATCATGACATTGGCCACACCCATGACGTCCGTGACGTCATGGCGTGATAGTAGAATTTTTGTCATCCCATCACTGGGGGGAAGGGAAGAGAGAGAAAATAAGTGTAGGGAGAAACATGACTACTTCAGCGCCTTTAATCTGAAGCTGTCATGAGCCATCTAGGGAGACAATATCAGACGAGATGGAATGAAGTTTTATACAATAGAATCAAACCCACAAGAATACTTGAAAAGGTTGGGAATAAACTACAATCTCAAACTTGTTATTCTATTGATGACATGCAAGCCTGGAATAAATAAATAAAAAGCTTAACTTTGCTCCTGCTGGGCTAAGACGTTTATGCCACAGAAAACTGTAAGTTGCTATAAAAGAGAAGGAGGATATCAAATAAAAGGAAAAGATTCTTCAGTGTTTAGGCCTAAACAACAACCTAAACAGATTTCCTTTGTAATACATTCAAGCTTAGGGAGTCTTTTCTTCTAGACCAAAAACATTATGCAAAATTATACTGTCGAAAATTCTTTCTTGTTATTTTTGTTGTGATCACATGCAACAATTAACTGCAGAGTATTTTCTCTTTAACTTTTTAGTCCCAGAACCTTCTTCTAAAACCTTACAATTTTCCAACACAACCTATCTGGCTAATCTTTCTCAAACTAGGTCAGGCGAAAGGAACTGCAGAATGAACTCACCAAAAGGTGCCTTCATTTTCCCAGTTTCTTGTCTTGCCTAGACATGAAAAAATAACTTTTCAAATCTACAGTTTGCTGTTTTGGTATCTGCAATGTATTGAGCTAACATTTCAAAGGAGTTGACTATAAAGGTCAGTTGGGTATTATGAGTGTTCAATAGTTTGGAAATATAAATACTTCTTCTACAGGGCCATAGCTGGGGGTGGGGAACCCTGACTGCCTCCTCAACCCACCCCGTGGTGCCAATGTTATATACTGTATATACTCGAGTATGAGCCTAGTTTTTCAATCCTAAAAATGAGCCCCCAAAAGGAGAAATGGCTTATACTCGGGTCAATGACCATGAGGGTCCCAAGACTGCATCAGATTGAGATGTGCCAAAAATTTAATTAATTTTACCATATTTTCATGTATTTTAATTATTGAAACTCACTAGCAGGTGCTGCATTTCCTATCCTTGGCTTATACTTGGGTCAATCTGTTTTCCTGGATTTTCAGGTCACGATCAGGTATCTCGGCTTATATTCGGGTCAGCATATACTCAAGTATATACGAGTCTGTGAGTGTGTCATTGTTGCCCCTCCTGGAACCCCCTCCCCCCGGGCTATGGCCCTGTTTGTCTACCAATTACAGACTATCAAAAGCAAATATATCTTCTATGCTGGCTTTAAATATTAAGATTTCTTTATAGCAAAACTGCCAAATACCCACCAGTTTAATAGAGATCAGCTAGCTTTCATTTCACAAAATAAGCAAAAGCATAAAGAATGATGGCTAAAATCCTACAGTGTCCTGTAATGCATACTCAATGTAGTTGTTCACCTGGTATGTGTCCCAAAGCCTGATGGTGCACTGCAGGGGAACTTCCCGCATCAACAAGTTATTCATCCAGCGAAAAGCAAATTGAAGGTATTTTACTTCATGTTGCTCTAAATGTCTGTGTACTTGTTCTGAAAAAGAAAAGAAAAACTTTGCATAGTGGACTTCAAACAACACTAATGAGTTATGCATCATAACAGATAAGCACATATCTACAAGCCATACAAGGAAAAGGGAGGTGGGAAGAGAAATTTAATGAAATATAAAATTCGGGCTCTAGCTCTAGTAAATAGAGCTCTTAGCCATCTTGTACTATTGTATAATGGCTGAGCAAATAAAACCATTTTCCAAATGCAGTATTTTTCCAGCTCTGCTCACAACAGCTGCATATAAATAGCCCACAAGGGACAGATAACTTGAAGAAACATATCCTTATATCTATTCATCATCTGAAAAGGGATTACATATCACATGACAATCAGACAGTTAGTGTCTCATCCAATCAAGTCAAGGAATAAGAACACCAAGGCCTGGTAACAAGAATCGACAAGGGATGGTGGCATGACAGATATGTGGCATTCATTATAGGTACTGTCACATCCAGTTTGTTCTGAACAAATGTGCCAATAAAAATGCTATCAAGATATGGTATTAAATCAATAAAAACCACAAGTAAGTTTCTGATACGAGGAAAAAATATGGTGTAAAAACATGGCAAATTACAACAAAAAGGGTCCATTTTTTAAGGATACTAACTATAAAAGAGCTTTCATGGCCCCTAGCTATGAAAAGTACTCTTCAATCAATACCGTAACACAGTGGTGGTGAAACTATGGCATGCGCACCAGAGGTGGCACGTGGAGCCCTCTGTGGGGACCCATGCAGTCACCCCTGCACAGAGTACACCCCGCCCCTCTGCCCAGCAGTCCAATGGGAGTGCTTCCTCCATCCCCCAGCAGGTTGCCCCACCCCTCTGCCCAGAAGCCCAATAGGAGTGCTTCCTCCATCCCCCAGCAGTTTGCCCCACCCTTCTGCCTAGCAGCCCAATGGGAGCGCTTCCTCCATCCCCCAGCACAGAATTTGCCCCACCCGTCTGCCTAGCAGTCCAATGGGAGCATTTCCTCCTTCCCCTGTTGCTGTGTTGCCACTTTGTGATAAATAAGTGGGTTTTGGGTTGCAGTTTGGGCACTCGGTCTCTAAAAGGTTCACCATCACTGTCATAACACATATGAAAATAAACTAAATTACAGGACATGAGGTTTTATTCTCAACTGTCCTGTAGTTCAAAACTGAGGCGACAATATCTAGTTTGCAAAAGTAACACACGTTTTCTGAAAAAGAGTATCTTCCTCTTCAAGTGCCATATCTGATTCTGAATATTGGCTACTATCATGGCAATTGGCCACGAAGATTGTCCTAGGAACAATATAATGTGGTGGCCTTCCATTTCCATTCCATATTGCAGCATAACTCCCATACCACTGATCCAGTTACAGTAATACCCCGGGTAACGCGAATACCGTATAGCGTGAAAACCGCATAACGTGACAAGATTTTCGGAAAAATCTTGTATCGAATAACATGATTTTCACGTTATTTTCACGTAGGCAAGCGAAACGGGGATTCCACATCAAGGCAATTGCCTTGATGTGCAATCCGCGTTGCTATAGCGTGCCCGGGAAAGAGGCGGCTTGGTCGAAATCCTCATCCCCACGCAGGGGGAGGGAATTTCAGCCAAGCCGTCTCTTTCTCAAGCCGGGGAGATCCCGCAGAAAGGCGCCGCTCCTCTCCCGAAGTTCCGAAAGGGTAAAGATCCTTATCTTTTCGGAACCTCGGGTGGCTTGCAGGCGCGCGCGCGTTGGTGGAAGTTAGCGCAGGGTACGGAGGTCCCCCCCGTACCCTGTGCTAACCCCCACTAACGCACGCCGCACGCCCAAAGTTCTGAAAGGGAAAAGATCCTTATCTTTTCTGGATCTCGGGTGGCTTGAAGCGCACGCGCGTTGGTGGGGGTTAGCGCGGGATATGGGGGGAGACCTCCGTACCCTGTGCTAACCCCCACCAACGCGCGCGCATCTGCAAGCCACCTGAGGTTCTGAAAGGGTAAGGATCTTTACCCTTTCGGAATTTCGGGAGAGGAGAGGCGCCTTTCTGCGGGGTCTCCCCGGCTTGGGAAAGAGGCGGCTTGGCCGAAATTCCCTCCCCCTGCGTGGGGGTGAGGATTTCGACCAAGCCGCCTCTTTCCCGGGCACACTATAGCAACGTGGATCGCACGTCAAGGGGGAGGGGGGAATTAGGAAAAGCCGACACTTGTTTAGGCAAGCGAAACGGGGATTGCAAGTCAAGGCAATTGCAATTGCTTTGACTTGCGATCCGCGTTTAGGCACTTTGCGATGGGAGTTTGGGCACCCAAATAGCTGTTCCTGCTAACTTTAATAACAGAGTTTAAAACTGAAAAGAACAGTGGCAGAGAAGTTTGGGTGCCCAAACTCCCATCGCAAAGTGCCTAAACGAGGATCGCAAGTCAAGGCAATTGCCTTGACTTGCGATCCCCGTTTCGCGCACCTGGGCAAGGGTCGGCTTTTCCAAATTCCCCCCTCCCCCGGGGGAGGGGGGGATTCGGAAAAGCCGACCCTTGCCCAGGCGCGCGAAACGGAGATCCCACATTAAGGTAAGGGATCAAAGCGGGGGGTGGCACCCCCCGCTTTGATACCTTGCCTTGACGTGCAATGCCCATTGCTATACCCGTTTGGTAGAAGAGGCTCCGGAGGCTCCGGCTGGTGCGCCTTTTCGCACGTGTGCGAGCGTCTCTTCTCAGGGTTTTTTTTAGCGTTGTTGGATCAATGTATTGAACAACGTTAAAAACCGGACGTCATGACTCGTGGAACCATGTCATAACGTTGTCCGGGGTTCTATTGTATATGAGTCACTTTCTGGTCCTGAGCCCTTTTGGCACACAAAGTCCTCCTCAGCCCCAGGCCAATATTAATGAAGCTGCTTCCCTCCATCAAGATGGATTAAAGTGGGATTTAATCCAGTTGGGGACCATCATCCTTCCTTGTGGACTTCGGCACCAAGGCCATTAGTCCTCAGGATTTTCAAGTTAGTTTACTGCATCCTGATGATCAGTGTTGAATTGCTGGCAGTATGGTTCACACCACGGGTCAGCAAACTTGGCTATCCAGATGTTTTTGGACTTCAATTCCCAGAAGCCCTGATCAGCAGATGTAATGGGCTTCTGGTAACTGAAGTCCAAGAACACCTGGAGAGCCAAGTATGCTGACCCCTGGTTTATTCTATTACCATAGCAGGATAACATGGCCAGACAAAGAAAAAGCATATAGCAGAGGAATGCAGACTTAATGCTATTCAAACTTTAGACTCATGACAAAGAAAACCGAGTTATCTGATAATATCTGTACAGTTGTACCTTGCTTAAAGAGTATAATGTGTTCCACAGGATTGCTCTTTAAATGAGTTTGCTCTTTAAGCGAAACACCACTGGAAGTAACCAATTGTGACTTCTGGTGGGGGGGGATTGCGAACCCTGATTTATTTGTTAAGCGAGTTTTTGGTTGGTTTTATTTGTTTAGCAAAGCGAACATTCAGAGAAAATTCTGCTCTTTAAGCGAGTTACTCTTTAAGTGAGGTGCTCTTTATGTGAGGTTTGACTGTACTTTCTAATCATTGGTTAAAATTCTGTTATGCAGTTATGCAAACTGTTTAACTTTTTCAGGCAAACTCGATAAGTTAATTAGTCCCCACAGACATTATCTGTTTCCTATTAAGTCACAGGACTTGGCATGCAACAGAAAATGTCTGCAGAGATTTCTTAATTTAGGGCAATTCACCTCTAATAGTTACACAATTTACATAAATACGCAAACAGATTTCAGTCACTGTATAATGAAAAGTATGCATTCTAAAATAGTGACATTTTGAACAATTTCCAGGCTGAGAACTTTAACACTGCCAAATCCAAATGTGTTTGGCTAAGAAGGCAATCTGACTATTTCTTAATTTAACTGTTTTTTTTTCTTTTTTGCACACCTTCTGCTCTTCCCTTTAGCACTGCAGAGTCTATCAAAACCTTGGGAGGAAAAACCTTGATACATAATGGTTGCAAAATAGCATTATTTTGTTTAGCATACTTTATTTGATGTAAACTTTTTCAATTGTTCTGATTCCAAAACAATACCTATATTTCAGTTTTAACTGAGGTACACATAAAAAGCCTCCTCAAAGATTGTGGTATTTTCCCACCACAATCGGGCGTACTCTGGTGACGGCATCCTTGTCTTGCTGGCTAATCTTTCTCACACGAGGTCAGGCAAAAGGAACTGCTATACAAGACTGGTTTGCACATCAAACAAAACATCATTTTACATCATATTTATGTGAATAGAAGAGGAGATACGAAAGTTTTGAGAAATTAACTGTGTAATTTCTGATGAAAGCTGGATCTCTCTTGGTTAACAAGTCTTACAAAATATTGCTCTTGGTATTCCCAATTACATTAATTTACAACATATTTACTCCTTCAAAATTCTGTATATGAACAATGAGAAATCTATTACTTTGCATCCTTCCCTGAAATTAGCTCCTTTATTCTTAATCAGAGATGTATTGGGAGGGGGGGTTGGGTTTTCCCCCGGGAAAATTGGGAATGGAAAATTGACCGGGGGGGATGGGAAAATTGGGGAAACATGCAATCAATGCTTCTACAGTTCATGGGTGTGAGTTATTTTGAAAGAAAAGCCTTTAGCAGGCTGGGAGCATACAATTCCACATGCCACAGAGTACCATAAACTCGCATAAGTCACGCACTAGATTTAAACCTTCTGGGGATTTTGAAAGGAGGGCAGTTCGCACAAGTAAAGCATGTTGAGTGTACAGGAAAAAATAAATGCATTTCAAAAAACAGTAATTTTTCCAAAAATACCATCCTTTGTATTCCTTTGAATTTTATTTCAGATAGTTCCCAAAATCATTCCATGGCTTACATTACAAAATGAAGTTAACATATACCATTAATGAAGTAAAAATATTTCTTTCACTAACAAAAAAGTACAATAATCCATTTAATTGAACTAATGGAATAAATTGGGAAATTTTTAACTAACAAATTCAGTGAGTAAGAAGAGGATAACAAAGTAATGAATTTTTTCATTTACTTTATGTTCCCAAAAACTTCTACAATTTTAATTACTTCCACTCTCATCAGATGTGTCAAAACTTGCAATTTCTTCAGCTTCAGTTGTAACGGCACTACTGTATTCTTTTGAACACCCACCACTTTTCTTTTCATCCAGAGGCAGGTGGGAACAAATAGCCACTAATTTATTGACTCTTGTATTCATCAAACGATTTTGAGCCGGAGTGTGTGTTTTCCCATAGGCAGACAAGATGTGTTCAGAAGGCGCTGAAGTCAGGGAAATGGATAACGGTTTTATGGCCACACCACCACTATGGATCTGACTTCTCCAGATCCCCTTTCACCATGCAAGTGGTGAAGTGTGCTCTACTTTCTCACAAAAACTGCTTGCCCAAAAACCCATCTTTGCCTTGTATTTTGCTGTTTGCAATGACTTCGCACTGATTACATCCCATTTCTTCTGATTTGTTATGAATTCCATTACCCTGGAGACCTCATGATCTGATAAGTGTTTTCCTTGGAAACACAGATCAACTAGATTTGTAGCAAAATGAATAGCTCTGCAACAAAAGTTCTTTCTTTCCCTTATTATTTCCAAAAACCTCTGCTCCTCCTTCTTTAGTCTGGGTGTTTTTTACTAACAGTCCTTCAGGTCCCGTTATTTTCATTGTTATTTCAGAAAACATTTCAGGTGCCTGAGACAAACATGTTATCCCAGATTCTGTTCTTGCTATTGCAGAAGTTACAGGTTTCAGAAGAGCAGCTGTAGATTCTACCCAAGCCCAGAATACATCACTGTCCAAAACAATCTTATTTGTTTATTGAATGGTAAACCATCTTGAATAAAAATTGCTTGTAGAGCTTCCTTTCTATCCAGGAGACTTTTCAGCATTATTGTTATTCCTCCCCATTTGGTAACAGATGGCAGTTTCAGTGTTCTTGCAGAAAAACTCATTTTATTACATATTAATCTTTACCAAATATGCATTTCTTATGCTGTTTATACACATATAAAATAAAAAAATCTGAATGTAACTTGCAGAAATTACAAATAGTATTTTCCCAATTTCTCTCAATTTTCCGGGTTTCTCCCACAATGTTCCCAGGTTTTTCCCCTCCATTCAAAATTCCTGGGGAATTTTACATCTCTATTTTTAATATACAGTCAAACCTCGAGATACGAAATTAATTCATTCCTGGGGGGGGGGGGGGAATTGTATCTCAAAGCACAATGAAAAACACATTGCATTATCATAAGTGGCCACTAGAGACTACTGTATACAGTTTAATATATCAAAAATTCCCATTAAAAATTTGTATCTTGAAAAAAAATCAAAGATTTCTTTTTGTATTGCGAGTTTTTCATAAGTCGACCCATTCGTATGTCAAGGTTTGATTGTATAAAAAGAACTTAAATGATAAAGACCTTGTGTCTGGCTACAATGTCGTAAATTGTATTCAATAGTAATAATAACAGGCTGTTCTCACTTGAGAATTGGAAATCTAAACTATGGAAACTAGCTCTCTTGGAAAAGTTGTCACATAGACTTTGAAATTTAAGAAATCCCCTCAAACAAGATATATCTTTAGCTGTCAGTATTCATTTATTGTTTTTTTAAAAATGAGCTATTATATCTTATCCCTCAGACATATATATCTCTGTAGAATAACTACACTATGAACAAATCATCTATTTCTCCAATATTTTATTCTTTGTTTTTAAATCTTAAAAGTTTATTTTTTAACACCCTTTGGTGGAGACCCATAATTGTTGTTTAATGTTTTCTACTTTGATTATTGCCAGTCTCTTGTTTTACCTGTTAGCTGCTACAGAGATGACCAAAACCCAACAGAAAATCAACAGGTCACTTAAATATGCTATGAAGGAATTACACAGACTGTCTTTGAAAGCAAACTATTAATAGGCCAATCATCTCTACCAGAGGTTTCAGAGCCTACGTTGAATAATTTCAAAATGTTACCCAACTGTTGAAAGGAATAGTGCAAAATATATAACAAATATGCTATGAAGGAATTGTTATATATTTTGCACTATTCCTTCCAACAGTTGGGTAACATTTTGAAATTATTCAACGTAGGCTCTGAAACCTCTGATAGAGATGATTGGCCTATTAATAGCTTGCTTTCAAAGATAGTCTGTGTGATATAGTGATCAGACACTTGAATCTGAACCAGGAACACACCAAGCTCAGG
Source organism: Furcifer pardalis (assembly GCA_030440675.1). Classification (NCBI taxonomy): domain Eukaryota; kingdom Metazoa; phylum Chordata; class Lepidosauria; order Squamata; family Chamaeleonidae; genus Furcifer; species Furcifer pardalis. The sequence goes on along the minus strand of CP126892.1, from coordinate 3,057,209 downwards.
CAGAAGACATGTTCACATTACACAAAAGAAGCAATCCACTTGTGTTATTTTAGCATACCACATATTTTAGTGAAGATACAGTGGTACCTCAAGATACGAAATTAATCCGTCCCTTGGGGTTCTTCATATGGAGAAAATATTGTATCTCAAAGCACGATTTCCCATAGGAATATATTGAAAACCAAATAATCCATTCCCGATGTCAGAAAAAAGTCAAAACAGTGTATATGTTCTGTTCAAAACTCTTCATAAAGTGCACTTTTGAATTTTTCACCGCGTTTTCACTATTTTATAAAGAGATTTGAACAGATAAAAGACTTTTTCACCATTGTTGTTTTTTCTGATCTCCGGAAGGGATTATATTGGTTCTAATGAATTTCCAGCACTTCTGACAGTGACTACTAGTGGCCAGCTCTGGTAATATGCCCAACAATCAGCTGTAAGCTTTCCCCTGCACACAGAAGTGCCCAATCACCACTTTTAAGTTGCCAAACACACTGAAAATGTGACAGAAAATCCCAAAAATGGAGCTGGAATGGGTCTAGCACATTACCAGAGCTGGCCACTAAAGTCCACTGTCTGAAAAAACCTAAAAAACATCTGTTTGAAAGGCAAGAAAAAAACATAAGTTGAGGCATTATTTTCTCGGGATTTCCTGTTGTATTGCAAGTTTCTTGTTAGTCAAAGCATTCGTAACTCGAGGTTTTACTGTATACATGGGTTTTTTAGTTGTCAGTCTGCCACATTTTAAAGGTACAATGTAACACTTTAAAAAAAAACTCATATATACACCAGTCCCAGCTCTTGTGATGTTAGATTCCAGCAGTTGCATCTAGGACATCTAGTTCAGAATATAGAATGATTGCTCTGCAAATGGATGTGGTCCTTCTCCTCAATAAGAAAAATGTTATTTGCAGCCTGATATTGTTATAGTGACTTCTACAGCACCTAGATAGAATGAGGATTACTGGAAAGCCTCCAAAAGTAATGGAAAACATGTAGTTGGACCTATTCATAGTAATTCAACTCTTTAAAATAAAGCTTATGTATATTTCTCCCTGAAAAACAGACAACCAAGTGCAAAACTTTATTTGCAGTTTATTTTATAATCCATGCACAGAGACAAAATGGAAATACATAAACCAAAAGGATCCGTCCCTCTTTTTTTAGAAGTAATTGTGAGCAGATGTTATTCTTCTGATAAAGGTAATTTGGTTGGTAATAATTCTAAATTTAAATTTTCCATTCCACTGGTAGTAAGGATGTAGATGTAATGAATGACTTGAAAGATGTAATTATTGTCATCTTTCAGATGTAAAGTTTCCCCCATAAAACATTTATACAACAGTTTTCAATAATAAAATTATGCAATCTTAAAACAAGTTCTTGTATTAATATGAAATAATGAGCGAATATTTTATCAGTCAACTCAGCACCTTCAAAGCTTAAACAAACATACTGAAAATGTTGATGAAACAGATCTTTTCTTTTTAAAAGGTTATATGTATATTTTATGTCATTCATTTACATGTGTTCAAGCTTTTCGAACATGTTTATGCAGAATATCTGAAAGAACCTGAAAGACTTGTGTAGAATGTCCATGGAAGAACTGTTCCAAGGAGTTCAGAACAGGAAGACGATTTCCATGATGATAGTCAATATCCACGATGGCACTTGAAGAATAATAAAGAGATTTATCGGGTTGTTTCATATCTGTGTTTTTGACCAGAGGGGTTATCTCTGTCCTAGTCAACTGTTTTCTTCCTGTGGTTCCTGGGGCAAAGATTTGGCAAGAGATCTAGTAAGCAGGCCAGTTGACGAATGTATTAGGCTGCAGCCATCCACCTCCTGTTCTTGGTATGACTCACCACCTGCCTTTGATTGTAGTCAGTGGTGGGATTCAAAAATTTTTACTACCTACTCTGTGGGCGTGGTATGGTGGGCATGGCCAGGAGAAAGCCCTGAGTTATTTCAAAACTTGGATGGGTGGGGCTAACCAGAATTTCTGCTACTGGTTCTGGCGAACTGGGGTAACCTGCTGAATTCCATCACTGGTTGTAGTTCCCAAAATGTTAAACCTTTAAGGCCTTTCTCCTGGTTAGTGGCAACAACCTACTTTCTGTTCTTTGAAGTTGTCAAAAGTTGTGCTGTATTAACAGGAAGAATGGGGAAATTTGACTTTACTCCAGGAGACTCCATGTTGGTAGTCTGCTTGCCTATATTCCACAAGTCAAAGGATAATTGCAGCTGGTGCTCTCTCAGTATAACTTACTTATTATTATTTATTTATTAGTTCAAATTTATATTGCCGCCCACTTGCCGTGGCGACTCAGAGCAGCTTACAAATAATACATTACATTATAATACAATATGTTGCTGCGGGCACAGGGGAGGGGCGGCAAAGTCCTCAACCTGCCCTGGCTTCTTCCTCCCCTGGCATTTATTATAATTACTGTTATCTTGGATAATTGGTGAAGACAAGTGAATTAAAGGTTTGACTGTTTTACATTTTCCCACTAGGGTTGCTCTAAGTCATCCAATCTGTTGATGACTTCAGTTTGTTCCAAATCTGGTAAAGTACTGAAGGAGTTAATCAGGTATCTTCCAGGAGATCATCTGTGCACTGTGTAGCTCAGGCTGTTTGCTTTGGCAATCATCCCTTGGGGGCACAGCTAGCTGAGTGTTCTAGGTCAGTGTTTCCCAAATGCTGGTTTTTGGATGTCAATTCCCAGAAGCCTAAGTCATTTCCCCAAAGCACTGATCAGCCAATGCACTGACTTAGGCTTCTGGGAATTGAAGTCCACTAATGCTGGACGGCCAACCATCCCGCATTCTGCGCGGCAATCCCATTTAGGGAGGGGGAATTTCGACTTACCCTTGTTTTGAAAATGGTACCGGACCTCCCCCGTTGCGTCACGGAAGCACCGGTTTCCACTCCGACCGGCAGGCAGTTAAAGAGAAACGGAGCCGAAAAGGCTCCAATAAACTGCGCATGCGCAGAGACCCAGTTTGGCGCCAGACTGGGTCTCTGCGCAAGCGCAGTTTATTGGAGCCTTTTCGGCTCCGTTTCTCTTTAACTGCCTGCCGGTCGGAGTGGAAACCGGTGCTTCCGTGACGCAACGGGGGAGGTCCGGTACCATTTTCGAAACAAGGGTAAGTCGAAATTCCCCCTCCCTAAATGGGATTGCCGCGCAGAATGCGGGACGGTTGGCCGCCGTACACTAATGGGCTGTGTACCCCTTGTTGGGAACCACTGTTCTACGAGTTATCTAAAATCTAGTAATTACATTTGCATGTATGGTCAGGTTATCCTGCTAGGGCAGTGATGGCAAACCGGTTAGAGATTGAGTGCCCAAATTGCAACCCAAAAAAACATTTATTTATTGCAAAGTGCCAGCACAGCAACAGGCAAGGAAGGAAACACTACCATTGGAGTGCTGGGCAGAGAGGCGGGGCAAACTCTGTGATAGGGGAGGGAGGAAATGCTCCCATTGGGCTGCTAGGCAGAGGGCATGGGGTGAACTCTGTTCTGGGGTGACTGCACGAGTGCCCACAGAGAAGGCTCCAAGTGGGAGCCATAGGTTCACCATCACTGTGCTAGGGTAATAGAGTAGACCATATTGCCAGCAACTCAACATCTAGTATCAAGCGGCAGTTAACTAACCTGATAACCCTGAGGACTAACAGTTTGTGTGCTGAAGTCCACAGTGAAGGTTGATGGTCCTCAAGTGGATTAAATATCACTTGAATCCATCTTGATGGAGTGCAGCAGCTTCATCAATACTGGCCAAGAGTGGGCTAGTAAAGGTTCCCCTTGCTTGAAAGCCAGTAATATCCGACTCTAGGGTTGTGCTCATCTCTGTTTCAAAGCCGAAGAGCCAGCACTGTCTGCTTCTGCAGATGTTTTGTAGTCATGTGGCAAGCATGATTAGATACGGGAACGCATGGAACGCTGTTACCTTACCACCGAAGTGGTCCCTATTTATCTACTTGCAATTTCTTGCTTTCGAACTACAGTAATACCTCATATAACATTAGTATCGAATAACACGAAAATCGCATAACATCAAGGAATCTGGGGGGAAGAATTGCATCAGATAACATTAAGATCCTATGGGATGCTTCAGATAACAACCGCGAAAGCCTGTGTGGTTACAATGTATCTCTATGGATCCCATAGAGGATCAGATAACACTAAAAATCATATAACACGAAGACTTGTGGAACCAGGTTTTAGTGTTATATGAGGTTTTACTGTACTAGGTTGGCAGGAGCTGGGATAAAGATGGGAGCTCATTCTGTCCTGCAGTACTCAGGAATTGAACTGCTGACCTTCCACCTCCCAGTCAGCATTTTAGCCACTTGAGTCATTACAGTCCTATTCCCCAAAATGAAGCACAGACATATAGGAAAGATTGAAAAAATAGATAGAAACGGTCTCATTTTAAACAGCATGTTGGGAATTATAGTTTGCCTAAATGTAAGTAAATTTTGCCAACAGCCTCTTCCTGGAGGGAGCCAATTGACCTTCTGTAAATCTATCAGCTGCATTTTGCGTCATAAAAGCTGGCTTAGGGATAGGATGATTGTTCTTTTTGACCACTTTGTTATTTAAAATTTATAAAGTGATTTTTTTAAAACTTAGATTTGTATCCCGCTCTCCTCGGTAGCAACCGACTTAAATGTGCCTCTTCCCTTAGGAGTATCACCATTGGTTACATGCTTCTCATGCTTTTCCAGTTAGGCATTCAGCTGTCAGCAATGGAGGAGATCAATGAGCTGCTGACTTTTGATTTCAGCCTGTAAATCTCTCTCTTGGACAGGGAAACCACCCAAAGAGTTTGATAACATTAAAAATAGGATAACACGAAGACTTGTGGAACCAAGTTTTAGCGTTATCCGAAGTTTTACTGTATAATATTCTAGCAGATAGCTAATTATAACATATTTTCAAAAAATAAGCTCTTTTGAATTAATATATGCAAATTTTACTGTATAATTAAATAATTACAAGGCATTATACTCTGATGGATGGTAGGAAAATGTGTGTGCGCGTGCACACATATATATACACACACACACACATATATATACATACACACACAGTATTTATATTTAATACATTTTCCTACCATCCCATCAGACTATAATGTCTTCCAATTATTTAATTATGCAGCAAAATTTGCTGTATATATATTCTATGAATCACATAGGAAGATCCATAATCACATATGAACCTTTGAGAAAGTTTTCTATTTTACACAATAGCTGAATGTGGATTTATTTGTGTGTGTGTGTGTGTGTGTGTGTGTGTGTGTGTGTGTGTGTGTGTGTGTGTGTGTGTGTGTGTGTGTGTGTGTGTGTGTGTGTGTGTGTGTGTGTGTGTGTGTGTGTGTGTGTGTGTGTGTGGGTGTGTGTGTGTGGGTGGTATTATGCCTGTAGAAATGATCAATAACTCCAAAACAATTTAGAAAAGTAATTACAATTTTTGTTCTTATAATGCTTGGTATATGATTTAAAAAGCTTTGCTGAATCACAGTAATCACATTTCTTATAAATATTTTAAAATGAAAAATCCTCTGAAATTGAAAACTTAATCCACAAAATTTGAAAACAATACCCTCAAAAGGGGAAAAGATTCCGAGGATTCTGTATTTGTTATAATACATATGTGGCTGCCTCACACTGTAGGCATAGACAAACAACAAAAACACAGACCAAGGATGATTGTAACAAAATTATGGACAAAATTCTATTTTCAGTTATACCACTTTTTAAAGTTAAGAATACAGAAATTCTGGAACTTTCATCCAGAGTGTATCTAATTTTCATGAGTTGCCAGGTTATCGTTTTTAAAAACAAAAATTGAGTGGAAGACTCAAAGTCAAAGGAGTACATATGTAAAATGATTTTTTTTAAGAGTAGCCTTTTTAGTCTGTGGTTCAGGCATATCAGAAAACAAAAAAAAAATAAACGAAATAAAATAAAATAACACTGCAGCACTTTAAAGACTAATTGGATTTGAAAAAGGTCTGACACCAGAAGTGGTAAATGAGGAATGGGGTCGCAGAGGGTCGGATTCGACTGTGCGACTGAACAACAACAACAAAAAGAAAAAGAAAAAGACCCACATGAAAATGTTTTAACATTTTTATTGATTGACATGTTTACAAGAACATAATACAAACAGAGATAGGTACTAAAAAGTACATAGGAAAAAACCCCAATTTATATTGAAAAGGATGACATCATAGAGATCCCAGACAGTAATTGTTTATTAAAAAGTTACTTAGATTCTCTGAAGTTTCTTTTGACCTTGCAAATACTGTAGCTGAATATACTAGACCAGGGGTTCCCAACCTTTGCTTGCCATGGGCCAGACCACACACACACCCCCGACAGCTGAGTGGACAGGTTAAGTGGTTCCTCCCGCCATAAACGTTGCTATAAAACACATCCATGGCTCTCATAAATGCATTTATGACAGCTACGGATGCATTTACAGCAGCGTTTACAGCAGGTGTGTGCACATTGATGCATGCACAGGACCATTTTATGGCTATCATAAATGCATCCGCTTCCACTTCCGGTGAGGGTTGTGGCAGGCCACATGAAATTGTGCCAACGGCCATAAGTTGACCACCCTTGTACTAGACAACTTTATATAATGGTAATCTGAACCTTTACTTATATCCAAAGTCTTCATCCACTATTTTGAATGTTAAACCATAGACAAGCATATAAAAACTATAGACAAGCATACATAAAACGTGCTTTCTTTATTTGCTAGTGCAACTAAGCTTAAATTGTGCATAAAGAAACAATACAATTACTCTTTTCAAGAACCTTGTCCAGTATTAAGCTATTTGTGCAACAGCAGTTCTTTGACACCCATACACCCATAACTGACAGGGTATGACACAAATCTATGCTTAGTTCTGCTTGGCATCACTTTACTCATTACCTTAATGAACTATCAAGAGAAAACATTGAGAATGGGCAAGCACTATCTTTTGAATTTCATTTAATTAAGCTCTGCTCTAGCAATGTGACAGTCAGTATTTCATGATGAGAATTGTTTTAAGAATGAAGGTAGAAAATGTTTCAAAGTGGCCTTGTTTAAATGTGAAAGCAAATTCTAAAATTACCCTTCTACCTACTGTAATTTATCTCTAATATTAAAGATGCTATTTCCAAGTTGTAATTAATTGGATTCCACAGAGAAATTATTCAGAAATTCCTGATAGCAAAATGATACACTTAGGCACAAAACACAGCGCCAAAGGACAGCTATAAACAATCACTGCGACTTTCCCAAATTACTACAATTATTGGGCTTAATGCAAAATGAATGCTGGTTTTTTAAATTCACATTTAGAATCACCTAGCTGTTGGGACTTACCATCTATCCGGCTAACAAGTTCTTCCAACATTTTCACCTTCTTTTGAATACCTGGCTGAGCAAAGGTGTAGTTATCCTAAGGAGACATAATCATAAAACCAAGACATCAGCAAAGAAGTGAGCTTAAACATTTCAAATCATATACCTATTGATGAACAAGATATCATGTTTTATAGTACAATACACTTCTCCACTCCTCTGCCTTACGGAATGCCCTGCTCAAAAAAAAAGAGAAAAATTAATAGTTGAAACAAGAAAGTTTACAGCAACTTTGAATATTTGTTGTTTAGAGCACGGGTCCTCAACCTTTTTTGCATCATGGACTAGTTAGTTCAATCCAAATAAATCATTCACTTCCATAACATGGAGAGAAACAGGAAAGTTTGGAAGCAGCGGTGGGTGACGTGGAGCTTCATGCACCGAAGCCTGTAGCATTTTTGTGCAAGCTGAAATCTTATTTTATTTTTCTCCCAGAACTGGGACCCAAGATAGCTTACAATACAGGTAAAATAAGTAGAAATAAATATACAAGAAAGACGTAGAAAAGCCTTAACACAGAGCTGCCTATTTTAAGGGCACACTGAGAGAACCTTTGACCATGGTCAACACTTTTTTACCTGATGTTTCTCTTTGATAGAGGAAATGGAATGGCCAATGGTTTATGGAATGCCCATCAATTTATGTGACCTTGGGCCATAGTTGACACATTTGTTATAGGAGGCCATAGAAGGCAGGCAAGTGAACAGTACCATGGCAAGGGGAATTACTGCAAGTCAGATTGCAAAATAGCAAGAGCAATAAACAACAGGGGAAACCTAGAAGAGTAGTTAAAAACATAGGAGGAAGCTCAAAATAAGCCAAGACAGATAAGGTCAACAAGCTCCTATAACTTAGTAATAATGGCAGTGACACATGATACAACCACTCCTTCTCTGTTACCTTCATGAAGTCATATATCATATCTACAAACATATGTATCCATTATTACAGAACAAAATAGATTCTATATATCTACAATTAAATTAACCTTGCTGAAATTCTCTTTCTGTACATCCTTTACCAGCCTGAAAATTAATCACTTAATAGACAACTCGTTTTTCACCTTTTTTTACATTCAGACTGGGTTTAAAATGAAGGCATGCAAAAGGGAATTTTCCATGAGATGAGACAATCATGTTACAGTGATCTACCACAGAGGTTAGAAGATTCTTTTTTTGTTCATAGAAAAACATAGAATGTTTTCAATACTGCTCATGCACTGCTGGACACAAACTAGTAGCAACAGGAAATTTGTACCTACTCCTAAAAAACCTGACTTTTCAGATACTAAGCATAAATGTTACTGAGTAATTTACTTTCCAAACAACATGTGACGCCAGTTGACTCAGGTTCCAGTCCACACATTTTGCTGGCTATTGCTCTCAATCTGATCACAACTCTAACGAAAGCCAAAATAAAATCCTTTTATTTTTAATATGTAGAGGATATGCATTGTTTTTGTCAAGTTTAGGATTGCACAAGTATGCTCTGCTATGGAAGACTGTGTTTTTAATGTTTCACAGAAAATGTACATTTTCTGAATGTATATTTAGCTCAATTTGAAACTAAAGCACCACTATAGGTATACTATTTTGGACAAAGGTTCAAATATTTCCTTCAAAATACACAAAATAGCATATATTTGCCAACATGGTGGGATTTCCTGCATCAGGGTATGTTCTTCAGATCAGATGTAGTCTTCAGTTTCCTTACTGCAGTTCATAAACACTAACTGGTTACCCTCCTTGGTAAGAGAAGAGGGAATCAATTTACCTGAATGCCATCAAGCAGTTTGCTCATGCACCAGAAACTGTCAGCTTCAATGTTTTGCAGTACTTCAGCAGGCAGACTGGAAACATCAAAACTTTCCACTTCTTCTTCTATTTTGTAAAAGAAAGAGGAAAAGACTTGTTAATGAAGTGCACAAAACGCACAATAAACTAATGATCTTTTTTTAAAAAAATAATCCATAACCTTAGTCAGTAGCAATGAAATGCAATGGCTGCATATATCATGTAGCCTTGGGAAAAATGCTTAGTCGAATAATGTCTCAAGAAGAAGGGAAAAACAAACAATTTCTGAGTACTCTGTTCTTAGAAAATCCTTTAAAAAGGGCCATAAATCAGAATTGACTTGAAGAAATATTGTTATTACACTTCTTATTTCTAAACTTAATGGTGCTTAGCGGCGAACCAAAGGTCACAGTTAGGAAACAAGTCACAAAAACTTACAGGTAAGATTATATGTTTGCAAAATCACAAATCTTAGGAAGCAAATTAGCAGCTACAGTCAAACCTCACATAACAAATGCCCCACTTAGCGAAAAACTCGCATAACAGGTGCGCTTTCTACAAACCTTTCCGACTTGCATAACGAGAATTTTTGTTATGTGAAACCGGCATTTTTTTCCATAGAAATTTTCGTTATGCGAGTTTCACTATAGGAATTGTTATGTGAAAAGAATTTGCATAATGAAAAACTCGCAAAGCGAGCAGCCTCGCAGAACAAAATATTTTCGTTATGTGAGGTTTGACTGTACTAGCAACAGCTTTAAATTAGCAGCCAAAGATTCTGGAACGACTCTTGTTGCTGAAATAAGTATGGGGAGGAGAATGGTCTGATATTTTACGGCACCTGAAATACTTTTGCTGCTGCTGCATATGAATCAGAAGAGGCATTCCTAATGCAACGGCAAAAATACAACCAAGGGGAATGGCTGTTATGGCGCTACCATCTGCTAGGCAGCTGGAGTTTCCATGTGCGAGATTAATTCATTATGTGATTCACAGAGGCCATGATGAAGAACAGAAAAGAAACAAGAAACTTTTGTGTACCACTTTTAGAGGCCCTCCTTCAGCAATCAACACAAGAAAAATTAAGTCAAAGAGAGTCTTATTCATGTTCTAGTACCTCGGATAACGTTATGACTTGGTTCCACAAGTCATAACATTATCCGGTTTTTAACATTGTGCGATGCATTGATCACACAATATTAAAAAATAAAAGCCCTGTTCCCTTTCCTTTCGCTTTGTCCAAAGGCAAACTGATAATCAGTGTCTGATCCTTGGCATGCCTCCTTGGGAGAAAGGAGGGACACCTGCTCTCTTTCTCCCAAGGAGGCACACAGAGGATCACAGCATCTGATCCTCAGTGTGCCTCCTTGGGAGAAAGCATGCAGGTGTGCGCCCCCTTCTCCCAAGGAGGCATGTTGAGGATCAGACGCTGTGATCCTCAGTTTGCCTTGGGAGAAAGCAAAAGGAAAGGGAATAGGGCTTTTTTTTAATGTTGTGCGATCAATGCATCACACAACGTTAAAAACCAGATAACGTTATGACTTTTGGAACCAAGTCATAACATTATCCGAGGTACTAGTGTATTATGTTTCATAACTATGTCTCTTATTTTCTTCATCCTCCTGTAGCAATTCTCACTGGGTTCTCTGGATAATTGTAGAAGTTAGCAAACTAGTTGCCTGAAGAAAAATTGCTGTGACATGAAGTAACTGACATGCTGATCCAACTGCTGTGGTTGCTGCAAGCATTGCTATTAGCTCCTGTTTACTCCTTCACAGCATATTACCCAATTCTTGTGAAAACCTCCTCTAAACACAGAAGAATAATTCATTTAGAAGGGTTCTAACAAGATACATTCTCCACAGGCAGCAACAACACAACAAAATAGAAGGGAAATTTATTACAGTCTGTTACATCTTATGAAACTGTATTCAGATACAGTTTGTACCTTGATTAAAGAGCATAATGTGTTCCATAGGATTGCTCTTTAAGTAAGTTTGTTCTTTAAGTGAAACACCATTGTAAATGACCAATTGTGACTTCTGGCAGGGGGATTGTGAACCTCGATTTATTTGTTAAGTGAGTTTTTGGTTAGTTTTATTTGTTAAGCGAGGCGACCATTCAGAGAAAATTCTGCTCTTTAAGTGAGTTGCTCTTTATGTGAGGTGTGACTGTACTAATGGTCAAATGAAGAGCAAGTCCAATGATTGACTTTTGGTTGCTTTTAAGGGTCACAAAGTGGTATAATTCTTTGTTTGCAGGTAAGTTTTACAAATGAGGTTAATTTCTGCTTGTTTTATCAGTGAGGTCTCTGCTTGGGCAAGGATTAAGTTCATGAAGGCATGATTCAAACTGCCGCTCAATTCTCTGTAAAGGAAGAGTGGTCTACTACCGTAGTACCAAGGTTTCCCTGTGACATGTTTCCTCTCTTTAGTATCACAGCACAGATCAAAGCCATACAGACTTAGCAAATTTCAAAGAACTGATCACAGAAACTACTCTCCAATAAGAATTACTTCCACTTTAGGTTTTTCGTGTATGCAGTCCATACTCTGAGATCAGGGATTCACAATCTATGGCTGGCAGGCCGCATCTGGCCCACTGCATCAATTAATCTGTCTCACGGTGAGGATCCCACCACCAGAATAGCTGAAAACATGCAGAAAATATGCCAAAAATTCACCAGAAGCGTTGGAAAATCACAGAAATGTGCCCAAAACCTGCCGAAAACATGCTGCCCTCACTACCACCACCATGGGAAGCAGCAGAAGCGGTGAAAAAATCCAACAATGCGCCATGAATGAACCCACAGCCACTGCCATTGCCATCGCCACCAATGGGAGGAACCACACCTCTGGCCCACACACCTATCTAAGGGAGCATGGTCTGACCTAAGCAGTGGTGGGATGTGAAAATTTTTACTACCCAACCGTGATGTCATCACAGTGTGGGCGGAGCTAACTTCATGATATCATGATGTCATTGGCAGGGCCAAAGAAAAATAATAAAAAATTAATTATAAAGTAAAATAAAAATAAGCACACACAAACACCCCTCAACCCACCCACAACACAAACCAGTAAATAAATTAAATAAATTAAATAAAAATACATTAAAATACACCACCACCCCCAACCCAAACACAAATCAACCAGAGCTTTTAAACCAGAGCTTAAAGCTTATTCTGGCTAATCTTTCTCACACTAGGTCAGATGGAAGGAACTACAGAATGAACTCACCACAAGATGGATTCATTTTGGCACGTTCCAACTTTTCAACAGTTAAAGAAGTTAGGTACTAAGTCTTTGCCTAACCAGTTCTCTAGGATAATATGCCTTAATGCAAATGTAAAACAGCTGTACCTCCTTAAGGGTTCTCCAATTGGAACGGCAATTGGAACAGCACAGGGATAGCTTATTGATGAGGTAACTCCAAGACTTTGCTTAAAAACCCCAAGCCAGCCCGCCAGGCCTTTTTAGGAACTGTGGTAGTACGTCAATATAGGTAAAGGTATTAAATACACATTAAAATACACACAGACACACCACATCCAAAGGTGGGTCACTTACCCTGGGGAGCAGGCTATAGGGAGCTTCAGGCTAGCAGCTTCTCTTCCTCCTCCCCACTTCGGAGGACAGAAAGGAGGCCGTGCATTCGCGCCAAGCACTGTAGGCGTGCATGCACACCAAGTCCTTGGCACGCATGCACAGTGAAAAGATAAGCCCCGAAGGTGGTTCCCCCAAAAAGCTGCAACTGGTTCTCCGGGACATTGGGAAAAGTTACTACCAGTTCTGGAGAACTGGTGAGAACCTGTTACATCCCATTACTAGACCTAAGGCTCAAAAAAGGTTGCGAACCCCTGCTGTAGATCCTTTTCTTCAACTGTTTTTGGTATTATTTTTTTAGTTCCCTGATAAAGATTTTCCTTTTTAAGTAAATACTGTTTCAAATACTGTTTTAAAGCGCCTGGGAGAATATAATGACACTGTCTTTAAATAGCTCTTTATTGAAAAACAGTAAATTACTTAAGATGCATAAAGGAACATACACTGGAGCAAATTATAAAGCAGTCATATTGTAAGCAACTTGAAAACAATGCGGTAATAACTGGAAGCCAACATGGATTTGTCAAAAACAGATCCTGCGAGACTAATCTGATTTCATTTTTCAATTGGGTAACTTTCATGGTGGAGAGTGCCTTTGACAAAATGCCCCACAATGTTCTAATTAACAAGCTAACTATGTCTGGCCTAAACAGCACAAGAGTCAGGTGGATATACAGTTGTTTTCAGAACTGTACTCAGAGAATGCTTCTTAATGACTCCTTTTCAAGCTGGGAGGAGGTAACAAGTAGAGTATCACAAGGCTCAGTTCTAGGCTCTGTGCTCTTCAACATTTTCATAAATGACTTGGATGAGGGAGTGAAGATCTGTCAGATCTGCTTTGATTTGGATTTCTGCATTGAGCAAGAAGTTGGACTCAATGATAAAAGGTCCCTTCCAACTCAGTTACTCTATGAATCTATGATTACAAAATATTAAAAAAATATTATTATAAACAGACACTTTTTGAAGGGGATGATGTTGTAGCCAAACAAGATACTTAAATATATTGTTCTACAGACAGATCTATGAAAACTGAAAGTAAAGATAAGATTTACTTTCCATAGTATTATCAAATAGGATGTTTGAAAAGGAGAGATGTGTTGCTACAGAGACAACTACAGTAATTTACATTACTTTACATCGGGGTGCCCAAACTATGGCCCGTGGGCCTAATTAGGCCACTGCATATAATTAATGCGGCCCACAGTGACATCATCCCAAGCGTGCTAGGGGCCTCCCTTAGTGCCACGAATTTTGACTCACAGGAGGCATCGAAAATTTCCCCGAAGCAGCGATCGGCTTCAGCAAAGGCTGCTGAGGGGAAAGGATCGAGCAAGAGGCTGCTCGGAGCAGCCTGGACAAAGCACGGTCACTGCCTTTGCCGGCACCACTGCTTATGTCGAAACTGTCAGCAGTGGGAGCTTCCCGCCTCCAGCCCCCGCAGCTGTGTGTCGGGGGCAGGACCAGCCCACAAGAAAAAAAGTTTGGGCACCACCGCATTAGATCAGCAGTGTGATTTTTCAAGGTGAATTTTGCAATGGTGCCCTGCTACCACAACTAAAATCATGCCACAAAAATTCAGAAGAGTAGCCTCTACTGTGTCAAATTCAGACCAACTATACTGGAATTGTGAGGAAAACCAATAGCACAGAGCAATGAGAGCACATTGTTTTACTATGCAATGGAAATGGAAAAGAGAAACAACATGGGGTTCCTGTGTTCAATAGTGAACACATGTTTTTCACAAAGTCAAGGTGTAACCAGAAAGGAATTGCATTTGAACATTTTTTTATTACATGCTGCAATATTTATATCAAATGTTTGGGAAATAGTTTATATTAAACCCCTCAAAATGTTTGAATATAGGAACTGTAAATTTATTCAATCTCTTGTAATCTAAATATTTTTCAACTTTCTACTCTGTACCAGAATACAAAATATCATATTACAGTTCTACAATAAAATACTTAAGAGTATCATATTGGAGACAGTGAGCATTCTTCACTGCTAAATACATACTTCCATATACAGTGCATATACAGTGGTACCTCGCTTAAAGAGTATGTGTTCCATGGGATTGCTCTTTAAGCGAGTTTGCTCTTTAAGCGAAATACCATTGTAAGTGACCAATTGTGACTTGTGGTGGTGGTGGGGGATTGTGAAACCCAATTTACTTGTTAAACGAGCTTTTGGTTGGTTTTATTTGTTAAGTGAGGCAACCATTCAGAGAAAATTCTGCTGTTTAAGCGAGGCACTCTTTATGCAAGGTTTCACTGTACAGTAAAACACCGGATAACGCTAAAACTTGGTTCCACAAGTCTTGGTGTTATCCAATTTTTAGTGTTATCTGATCCATGTTAAAATCCTATGGGATGGATCGGATAATGTTAAAGCTCCATAGAGATACATTATAACCGCACAGGCTTTAGCGGTTGTTATCCGATCCATCCCATAGGACCTTAACATTATTCGATCCAATTCTCCTCCCCAGATTACTTAACGTTATGCGATTTTAGCGTTATCCGATCCAATCATTATACGGTGTTTTACTGTATACTGAAGTACACAACACAACCCCATATCCACAGGGGATACATTCCAAGATCTTATGCAGACACCTAAAACCATGGGAAGCAGAGAACTTCATATTACACTACACATACCTGAAATACCTCTATCCATCTTTCAGATCCTTTCAAGAAAGGATTCCCTAGAAACAGAAGCTGTTCCTTCTGAATATTTTTGGATAACTGAAACTGTAGATATTGAACCCATGGTTTGTGTGAGAGAGAGGGGGAGGAGGCAGAGGGAGCTAGGCACTAATAATATGCTACCAGTGGGAAGGGCCTGGAAAAATCCTAATTGATTAACCCATCCATAAACGAAGTGTGTCAAAAATTTGGATTACAGCTTCTAATCATTAATTTTTTTAGTACAGCTCACGAAATCTCCCAGCCACAATTATCAATTTTTGGTGTAGTAGTCCAAAACTAACTTTACCAAACTCTGCTTCTGATCCCTTCTGCATCCTGATTCTTGGTTTGAGAAGCACTGGTTTGAATCAATTCTGCCACTAATTTAACAGCATATTGTAAAACATTTTCAAAAATTGAGTACCATTGCTATAAAGAATAAAATACACCTTCTCTTTTAGTGATACTAAATCACAGGAAAAAGAAAATATTTTAAGTTCATTTGTAACATGTAAACCAGGGGCGCCCAAACTACAGCCCATGGATGCAATTAAACCCTGCTGCTCCCGCTGCTGACAGTTTTGAAGTCAGCGGTGGCGGCAGCAATCATGCTTTGTTCCTGCTGCTCCGAGCAGCCTCTGGCTCGGTCCCATCCCCTCTACAGCCTTTGTCAAAGCCGATCGCCATGTTGGGGAAATTTCCGGGGCCTCTCTGTTTCAAAATCTGCAATGCTAGGGGAGCCCCCTGGCACGCCTGGGATGATGTCACCGCAGCGCACCAGGTTTACCCTTCCAGCGCCACAGATTTTGAAACAGAGGAGGCTCCAAACATTTCCCCAACATGGTGATCAGCTTTGGCAAAGGCTGCAGAGGGGATTGGACCAAGCCAGAGGCTGCTTGGAGCAGCAGGAACAAAGCGTGATTGCTGCCGCCACCGCTGACTTCAGAACTGTCAGCAGTGGGACCAACCCAACTCCGGCCCCCGCAGCTGTGTTTGGGCACCACTGATGTAAACAAATGAAATGTGATGAGAATTATATTTTCAAGCAGCATTTGGTCAAATCCCTGACCATTATTCTTCAATGTGTAAATTCAACCAAAATCCTATTGGATCCATTCAATTTGCAGTACATGGCTAATTAAAACACCTTTTGAAAACTTTAGTAAATTTAGAAAGCTTCCTTATTATGAAAAACGAACCAAAGAATCATAACTTGTATTTCAATTTTTCATAAGTTAATACACAGGAAGGAACAGACTGTTTCATTAGCATAACTTAATTACACTGCAACTCATTATTCCACAAGTCATTGTTAATATTGCTACTAAGATTGTAAACATGTTTACAAAATTCGGGGGTACAGCAGGGGAGAAAAATAGGTCAAGAATTACATTTTGCCATCACCCTCAACAATTAAACTTTGATTATTAATCTTCGCTGTTACCAAACACCAAGTTACAGAAAATACTACGTGCTCAAATTAAAACACTACAAAGTGAAACCTTTAATGGTTGTGATTAATTATTGTCTGTTATTCCTCAAAAAGGCAGAGTTTCATTCCAATGACACTTTAGAAATTTTCAGTTCTGACAATATATATGTAAGGATTCTGCTACTTAATAGTTTCATATTGGTATATACTGATATAGATTACTACAGTATATCAAAACTACTGAGTGAATTATTTTACCTCACATTTATTAACCAATGCTTGGAATGCAGTTTGCACAGCTATGCTGCTTTCAGATGATTTTGGCATCAGCCACTGCCATTTTTTCAGAAATTAATCATTTCTCCTCTCCCCCACACATCCCTGGAGTTATCAAGAATCCTGAGGAACCCCTTTTGTTAGGGGGAATCTTTTGGAAACTGTGAGAAAGAATGAGTCTTTGCTTTTCAAAATGACCACCACTAAGATAACTAACTCTAACTCAGGAATTCGCAACCTCCAGCCCGTGGGCCTAACTGGGCCCATGCATTTCATTAATCCTGCCTGTGGTGAGAACCGGACACCTCTAGACACACACCCCACCACTGGAAATCATGATATGTCACTTATTGCAGTGGCAGTGGCGAACATGTGTTTTTGCCGATGTTTCCAGCACATGCCTGTGGAAGGTGCACATTTTTGGCTGTAGCACTGCCCAGGGAACTCTGAGGAAGGTGGGAACTGAGCGAATAAGGTCCCCAAATGGTGTGGGAAAGGTAGGGATATTGCTTTATCTCTTTTGTAGAGGTGGGGGATGACCACATCCGGCATTTTTTGAATTTTTGGTGTTTCTTTGTAAAAAAAATTATTTTCTTTTTGTCCGGTCGGAACTGTTTCCCTTTGGTGGGGGACAACTGCGTCTGGCATTTTTTGGATGTTTTTGTGGGGTTTTGAATTTTCAAGCCAAGCCCCGGGTTGGTTGGGGGGAGGGCATGCGTGTCTGGTCTTCCCCCAACCAAACCAGTGCTCTGAGCATTGCAGCAGCAGTTTAGTTAGGGGGAGATCATGTGCATGCGGCCTTCCCCCAACCAAACTGGTGCTGCGAGCTTTGCAGCAGCGGTCTAGTTGGGTGGAGGGCATGGACACCCATTCTCCCTTTAACCAAACCGGCACTGCGTGCTTCGCAGCAGCGGTCTGGTTGGGGGAAGAACGGGTGTGCCAAACTGGCACTCTCAGCACCGGTTTCCTTGAGGTGAGGGCACACTCTCCTCTCTCACCCAAAGGATACCGGCCGTCTGAGCGGCCGATCGCCAGTTTCCTTGGGGTGAGAGTGCATACACAGAAACCGGTGATCTGACACTTGGGACTATGGAGGCCCCCTTCCCCCCCAACCCTCGCAAGGAGGCCTCCGTAGATCTCTGCCCCAAAGACCACAGGGCTGGTCCTAACGTTGGCAGTGCAAAAGTTTGCCTCAAATTCTCCAATGTTATCCAGTTTTAGCGTTGTGCGGTACAAATGCTAACCGGGGTATTACTATATCTCTATACAGTAATACCTCAGATAACGTTTACCTCGGATAATGCTAAAATCGCATAACACTAAGTAATCTGGGGAGGAGAATTGGATCGAATAACGTTAAAGTCCTATGGGATGGATCGGATAACAACCGCTAAAGCCTGTGCTTTTACAATGTATCTCTATGGAGCTTTAACGTTATCCGATCCATCCCATAGGATTTTAACATGGATCGGATAACACTAAAAATCAGATAACACCAAGACTTGTGGAACCAAGTCTTAGCGTTATCCAAGGTATTACTGTATTATATACTGTCTATAGAACAATATGTTTAAGTATCTTGTTTTGCTAAAACATCATTCCCTCCAAACTTCCAGTAATGTTTCAACGTAAAAGCAATGATACAAACTGCTTTTTTTTTTAAATCTACTGACAGTATTGTTACACAGGATCTAAACAGTGCATATTTCCATTTTTGTGATACTGTTTTTAACAGAATTGCACAGTTCTTGTGAATCTATGTGTGCTGTTTTTACATGCTCTGTAATGGAAAACGATGGTGTGTATCAATAAAAGCACAAGATTTAGCTAGATTTCACAATAATCTAAAACAGGGGTTCACAAGCTTTTAAAGCCGGGGGCCGGGTCACACTCCAGCAGACAGCTTTGGGGGCTTGACAGCCATTTTGCCCTCCTCCACCACATGACACTTCCTAGTGTGGTGGAGGCGGTTGGGGGCCACATGACATGGTGCCACGGGCCACATCCAGTCTGCAGGCAACAGGTTGAGAATCCCTGATCTAAAACTATGGCTACCATCTTAAGCTAACCTTGGGTTAAGTGGATGTTTGTACTTTCCTTGTTACTAAGCTTCAGATAGAAGCTCTACTCCTACTTTCTCTTAAATTCCAGGCTTTAGTGAAGTGGATAGCTCTTCCAGGCAATCATATAAATACAAACACACTGACACATATCAAAACAATTTTTGTTTTATAATGCCTCTGGGGTACAACTAGGCACTTCCTTGAGCAGAAAATACAGAAACATAAAACATTTCTAAACCAAAAACTTCTAGTACTATACAGTAATACCCCGGATAACGTTATGACTTGTCTCCACAAGTCATGACGTTATCCGATTTTTAGCGTTGTCTGATGCATGCATCGAACAATGCTAAAAAAGAAGCCCTGAATTCAGGGACAAACCGCTTTAAAGGCAGGCAGGGAAAGAAAGAGACCCGATTGGGTCTCTCTTTCCTCCCTGCCTTTAAAGCCACCCCCACCCGCAGCGGTCTCTGCGACTGCAGTAGGGTCGGGGGAAAGGCACGTGCTTTCCCCCCGACCCTACTGCAGTAGCAGAGACCGCTGCGGGTGGGGGTTAGATTGGGTAGTTCTACCCAAACCACCCCACACCAGCAGACCATTGCCTCGGATAACGCTAAGAATCATTATCTAGAATTGTTATCCGATGCAAGTTTTTTCCAAAAAACTTGCATCATTATCTGATTCTAGTGTTATCCAATGCAATCGTTATCCAGGGTATTACTGTATTGGGCAACTATGAAATTATAGTGTACATATATATGCACAAAAGAGTATTTTGGTTATGTCTTGTATGTCTCAATTGTATAATACAAGAATTCAGAGTGAAAAGAAACATTGGTATTGGATGAAAAGGCCAACTAATATAAAAAGAATCCTAGCTTTTCCTTTTGCTGTACATTTATCAGGTGGAACACATTTTATAATTATATTTGCAATCATACCAACTTAAAATAACACAGTCTATTTTATGAGTAAGGAAACTTGGCATACTAATATATGTACATATTATTAATATCTAGATCTATGATACTTTTAGTATCACAGTTCCCAAATACTTATACCTTTAACTAAATCTATAGTGCATATTCTAGGATTAAATGGCTATACCTGACACTTTCAAAGACAAACAATTAAAATTATAAAGGTTATGAAAGTAAACTATCCAAGCAGAGTCCACAAAATTTATATTCCCCATTTTTTTTAAAAAAAAAAATATATAATCTCTTCGTGAGGTTTTGCTCAGAAAGAGCAAATTCTACATTTCGGAAGTTAATACTTTTTATATTTCTGTTTGTCTAAATCTTAAATATAAATTCAGAGGTTCTGCTCTGACTGCATATGTCAGATAAGCCAGGGTAGCTAACCACTAAAGAAAAAATGTTTTTGTGGTGATACCCCAATTAATAAATAGCTTTCTTGATGAGACTCAACTGGTAGCCTCTTCAGGATCTTTTGGATACCAGGTGAGAACTCTTGTATCACATATGCCAATTCTATAATGTGTGGGGAAGGGAAGGGTTTGTTTGACCCTCTAAATTTGAAAACACGTTTGTTCCAGAGTTCAAGCTTTAGTAGCTTTTATTTAGTACTATTTTTAATGCTGCATTTGTTTGCAAGCACTTGAAGAATCCTTATGGTACCCTTATATAAATAAAGCTGTAAATAAACCACTTTCAAGCACATTTTTCCTTCTCAAGCCAATACAGTAAAGCCTCGCATAAAGAGTGCCTCGCTTAGAGAGAAACTCGCTTAAAGACCAGAGTTTTCTCTGAATAGTTGCTTCGTTTAACAAATAAAACCAACCAAAAACTCGCTTAACAAATAAATCTGGGTTTGCAATTCCCCCCCCCCCCGAAGTCACAATTGGTCACTTACAACGGTGTTTCGCTTAAAGAACAAACTCGCTTAAAGAGCAATCCTGTGGAATGCATTATGCTCTTTAAGCGAGGTACAACTGTATCTCTAAAGATGTTGTAGTTCCTGTATAAAACCACCTTGCTATGTTTGCAGAAAGTAATATATATATATATATAGCTACTATGCAGAAGTAACAGCACTTGAATTCACATGCACAATCCGCTTGGGATAGTAACAGTAAACATCCCTTGGAGATGCTTACTATCATTACTACACTCATGAACTCTATTTTAAAGACAACAAAGGAATTCTCCAAGTACTCTCTCATTTCTCCATTTTAATAAAAGTGCAATAAACCATACTTTAAAAACAGCAGCTACACGAGGTTCCTTTTGTCAGCATGTTTTTCATTAGCAACAATACACTGTCCTTTCATAACCTCTCATGCACATGTACACAATAAGGATATCAAACCCCATTACAGTGAAAGCATTGAAAAGAAAACAGGAAACATATGAAGGCTTATTGATCAAGAGTGGCACTTGGAAGCAACAGCTTTGGTGAATGCTGTATCAACTTTAAAAGTACATCTTACTAGATTCTTAGCAGGCTCAAATGGAATGTTTTCAAATATTTGTGCATATAATTTATTTATTTATTATTTATTAGTTCAAATTTATATTGCCACCCACTCGCCGTAGTGACTCAGGGCAGCTTACAAACAATACATTACATTACAATATGTTGATGGGGGCACAGGGGGGGGGGGGCGATGACGAAGTTCTCAACCAGCCCTGGCTGCTTCTTCCCCAGGCCATTGGTGTGGGCACAGGGGGAGGGACGGCAAACTCCTCAACCAGCCCTGGTTTCTTCTTCCCCCGGCAGTTGGTGTGGGCACAGGGGGAGGGGCAGCAAAGTCCTCACCCAGCCCTAGCTTCTTCTTCCCTGGCCGTTGGTGTGGGCATCAAAATGCATCAATTGATTCTCATGGGACTAATTAAACTGATCTACACCGGCCTTCCAGCTAACAAGTTGAGTTTCTTAAGCACTGAGCCACCACAGGAGTTGAATAGAGCTGCTGAAGACAGGACATTTTGGAGAGAGTTGTCATAAATCAGAGGCGATTAACATAACAACAAAAACAATCAAACTTATAACTACTGGTAATTAATCCTCTGTTAGCATTAGGTTGAAAGAAGAGAGTGAAAAAGCTGGCTTGAGACTCAATATAAAGAAAACCAAGATAATGGCAACAGGCCCTATCAGTCCATGGAAAATAAATGGGGAAGAAGTAGAAGCAGTGACAGATTTTACTTTCCTAGGATCAAAGCTCACTGCAGATGGTGATTGCAGCCACGAAATAAAAAGGCGACTGATTCTTGGGAGACAAGCAATGAGAAACCTGGGGAGCATAGTGAAAAGTAGAGACATCACATTGCAAACAAAAATTCGCATAGTCAAAACAATGGTATTCCCAGTGGTAATGTATGGTTGTGAGAGCTGGACCATTAGGAAAGCTGAGCGCAAAAGAATAGATGCCTTTGACATGTGGTGTTGGAGGAGAGTTTTGAGAGTCCCCTGGACAGCGAGGAGAACAAAAAGGTCAATCTTAGAAGAAATCAATCCTGACTGCTCCCTAGAAGGTCAAATAGTAAAGATGAAGCTGAAGTACTTTGGACATCAAATGAGAAGAGAGGATTCGCTTGAGAAAGTCTTGATGCTGGGAAAGGTGGAGGGCAAAAGAAAAAGGGGGCGGCCCAAAATGAGATGGCTAGATGGTATTGTACACAATTGGCACAAAGCTGAGCGAGTGGAGGAGGATGGTGGAGGACAGAAGTGCCTGGCGGACAGTGGTCCATGGGCTCGCAGAGGGTTGGAATCAACTGTGCGACTGAACAACAAAAAGCATCAGCCTTTGATATGGGGTAGGAAACCTAAGTCCTTCCAATATTGTTAGGGAACAACTGTCTTCATGCACAATCCTGGACCAAGCTGACTAGGGCAGATGGTACTTCATGGCTAACAATTGCTAGAGTGTCACAGATTCCCAGGCCCTCTTTTAACGGAGCCAGGGCCAGATTTTCCTATATGCTAACTAGGCTTCAGCCTAGGGCCTCAAGATCAAGAGGGGCCTATATTCAAATAAGTGTTCTCGACTTCTGTTTATTTATTATCCGTGCCACATTTTTTTATAAAGGTTAGTACCAATCACAACATGTTTCATTTAACATATTGACATATATCACAGTAATGATGTATTTTATTATCTCTCATATAATTTACAAACTTAAAAATGGGAGGTGAAAGGGCCACATAAGTGGAATAGCCTAGGGCCTCTTTTCATGTAAATCCGGCCCTGAACAGAGCACTGACAAATGACCAAGCCCTTTCTCAGCAAAGCATGACTGTATTTAACAAAGAGTAATACATCTATTATTATTATTATTATTATTATTATTATTATTATTATTATTATTATTATTATTATTACTACTACTACTACTACTACTACTACTACTACTACTACTACTACTACTCCAACAGGACACAGTTGTAACACTTAGTCATAGTGAACTAATAATAGCTGCAATGCCTTCTTTACTGAGACACCTTAAAGAAGATATCATGGCTATGAACATTTTAAAAACCTTCAGCTTTCTAATTATTCTAGAAAAAGAAATTAATTCTATTATGTGACTAGGATTGCAATATGTCCTGGAAAACCGGGATTGTCTCAGACTGAAGGTCAGAAAAATTGTCCCAGCCCGTTCAATAAAAATCATTTTAAAGTCCCGAATTTTTAAAACTTACTGTTTGTGTATTATAACAAACCATTAAAATAAATTCAAACTCTCGCCATCAAGTGAGTTGGAGTATTTGTTTTTTTTGTTGTTCAGTCGCACAGTCGATTCCGACCCTTTGCGACCCCATGGGCCACTGTCCGCCAGGCACTCCTGTCCTCCACCATCCCCCTCAACTTGCTCAGCTCTGTGCCCATTGTTGTTTTTGCTGACTGTATGGGGGTGCTCCATCTTTGGCTGCAGAGTATGTAATCAATCTGGTTTCGATGTTGGCTATCTGGTGATGTCCATGTGTAAAGTCTCCTCTTGTGTTGCTGGAAGAGAGTGTTTGCTATGACCAGTGCATTATCTTGGCAGAACTCTTATCAGTTTTTGGCCTGCTTCATTCTGTGTTCCAAGACCAAATTTGCCTCTTATTCCATTTACTTTTTGATTTCCTACTTTGGCATTCCAGTCTCCTATGATAATGTTTACATCATTTCTTGGTGTCTGTTCTATGAGGTGTTTTAGGTCCTCATAGAACTGGTCACTTGTGGCTTCATCTGCACTAGTCGTTGGTGCATATATTTGGATTACAGTGATATTGAATGGTTTGGCTTGTATTCTGACTGACATCATCCTATCATTTTTGAGACTGTATCCCATTACTGCTTTTTTCACTTTTATTAACAATTATGGCTACTCCATTTTTTCTGAATTTTCTTGTCCACAGTAGTAGATATGATGGTTTCCAGAGCTGAATTCACCCATCCCTGTCCATTTTAACTCGCTGATTCTCAAGATGTCAATGCTTATTCTTTCCATTTCCTTTTTTACCACTTCCAGTTTTCCCTGGTTCATAGATCTCACATTCCATGTCCCTATACAGTATTGTTCCTTGCAACACTGTATCTCTCCTCCCCCTTTCCTGTCCCTCCCCTTCTTCTTATCTGGTGTGCTAAGCATCCTGTTTTATCTAAATTGCCCCATTTGTTTTGCCTTTTGTTTTAGTCCATAGGGTTCTCTTGGCAACATTCCTGACGTTGACAAATCTTAACATCCTCGCATCACACCACCACTCGTTAAGTGTGACCAGTGTGTTTCCTGG
This sequence comes from Furcifer pardalis, assembly GCA_030440675.1. Lineage (NCBI taxonomy): Eukaryota > Metazoa > Chordata > Lepidosauria > Squamata > Chamaeleonidae > Furcifer > Furcifer pardalis. Next base: position 3,032,161 of record CP126892.1, on the reverse strand, counting down.
AACTGAGAACATTAAGAGTTGACTGCAACAACACTTCTCAGAAGTACAACAGATCATTTTACAGTAAGAATTAACTGTTGTAAATAAATTCATTTATGTATTGATATATTTAATGTGAAAGTGTTTTATAGCTGTCATTATATTATGTTTGTTTTTAACAAAAGGCTATTTTGTAGATAACCCACCCATTTTTGTCAAGTATACTTCTGTGAGAGAGAATTATGGCAACTCTATCTGTGACAGATATCGATATATCCTAGACCTATCTATATTTTAGGCTAAGAAAACCTCTGTTTCAGATAAAATATTGCTTTCACCAGCAAAATACTGTACAGATACTTCCACACGTTTTATGGAATTGACACTAAGATTTCATTTCATTTTATACCCATACTGTATTCTATTAATAACCCAGTGGGGCTGACAATCTTGCAATTTCAAGAATTCTAATAAAGATAATCAACTACTGTACAATATAACCAAGTAAATTTTTAAAGCTTAACTCTTCCATCAGAAAATGAAACAACAAAAAGACAACTGAAATGTAACTTTTTAGATACTCTCCTAAAGAACAACAATGATTAGCTTGGTTCTAAGAATTAGATCCCAAAAGATGAGTAGCCACTATCACAATCCTCTTCCTTATAGCCACTCCTCTTGTCCCAGAAAACAGAAACACCTTAAAAAGTACCTTACCAGAAAACCTGTGAGAGCTCAAAAAATGGAGTGTACATTATTTGATCTTAAAAAGAGACTCTTATGAAAAAGTGACTGAGGTATCCCATCAAGTCACATACACAAGTTACGATGACTCAGTCTAGCAGGATTGTCAAGGTAAGTGAGAGATTTAAGAAGAAGTGCCTTTGCACTGCTACCTCACAGCAAGTACCAACCATGAAGCAGAGATTTCAACCCATCACTCTACTATACCACACTGGCATTCGCCTTATGAAAATAAACGTACTTAACCAATTCTGTTTTCTGAAATGTATTCCCTTTCTCAATTTGTCTACTGAATTTCTGGTCAGGCCCACAGAAAATGAATAAGGCTTCCAGAAATCTAAATGTCCTTATTAAATTATATCCCCACTGGGGGAAAACAAGTTCCTTAACTTCCCAGTATCCTATATGCATACCATCAGAGGTATAGTATATAGAATTCAAACCTCTTACATAACATCTAAAGTTAAATTCAACTAACCAGGGAATCTGAGGTTAAATTTAACTACTAAGTTAAAAAAAACCCAGAATACAACATGCAGCAATAACAGAACCATTCTGAATACTTTCCTCTTATAATTATTTCAGTGGCCAGAATCCTCTTGTGGAGCTTCACGTCTGTAGTAAAAGTGGCATAACTGAAAGTAACAGATGGCCTTTAATTAAGAGGGTCATTATTAGTCATTAAAGGAACTGTATAATTAGCTGTAAATTACTGCCTTGTCATTCCCACTGTCCTGGTAGATCTCTGCAAGAGAATACTGGTCTTTGATGAAAGTATCTCAAACTTAATTTCCCACAAAATGTAATGTTATTTTGTCTTGAGTTTATTTTACCACTAGGAATATTATATTTATGGGAATATCTTATTGCTCTTATGTGCTCAGAAATTAATATGCACAATTTGATATCATAAGAAGAGGGTCAACTACAGAAGGGGATCCCACAATAAATACAAGAAAGGTGCAATAATATCAGTACCTGTATGACAAGCTGTATTTAACAACTAAGAAAAGCATTACACAGTCTGCCATTTAACTAGCCAAGAATTTTTAAAAAACTTGACTGAAAATTATGAAGTAAAACAATTGTGCTAAATTCTAGTAAGATTTAATAGAATGGTAAACTTGATTCACAAAAAACATAAAGCAATCAAATGCAAATCAAATGCAAACAGTTACAGGACCAAATTTGTACACTCTGATCCATTAACAACTTAGCTATTATACTATTATTATTATTATTTATTTATTGAATTTATTACCCCGCCCCACTCGGGAGAACCCGACTCTGGGCGGCTTACATCGTCATAAAACAGAGGTAAAAGATAAAAACATATAAAATCATGAAGTTTAAAAGATTATCTAAAATTATTTGAAGTTAAAAAACAGTGCAAACTACACGCCGGTATCCCCCAGGTCCAGATCCAAAGTGGCACTCCCTAAGTAAGCCACTTAGTATGGGAACCCGTGTTCCCTGGTCCCCAAATATGTCCTGCCTGCCAGGTTTTCAAGCCCTTCCGGAAGGGCAAGAGCTCTGTCTGCAGGCGCAGTTCGATGGGCAGGAGGTTCCAGAGGGTTGGGGTGGACACGGAGAAGGCCCTCCTCCTAGTGCTAGAGAGGTGTGCCTCTCTAGCTGATGGAACAACGAGGGAGCCTCTCCGATCCGAGAGTAAACAAAACAGCAAAAAAAAAGGATAAAACTGTTCTGGAACCTTAAAAACTAACTGGTGCTTTAAAATGTGAGCTTTCATGGACCAAATCCACTTCATCAGACATAAGACATTAGTTATTATAATTTTACTCCCCATGAACATAGTTCAGTTCTAATTTTCACTCAGATAACACAGCTATACAAAAAAAAAAAAAAAAAAAAATCCTGGCATGAGCTTTTGTAGTTGTTTTATACTAATTTCAGGCTGCTGATTACAAATATGATCTCAGATTTGCTCTATCGCATCACATTTTTATGCTACTGGCCAACCCAATTGTCATTCCTGACTGCATGTTGGTGGAAGTCAGTTATAGAATTATAGTGATAAAATTAGTGATTATAATGTGATGTCATGTAGATAACCTTATTTATGTATATATTTTAGTGCAGTTTGAGATATAACAATGGATACAACATCGGAAAGAAGGAAATGCCATAATGACGCAGATATCTTCTGTTACATCTGCGGCAGCTTCACCTTGCTGGATCAAAGGTGCAACATCACAACCATTGTCAAGAGGGTGTATCTTGCCTACTTTAAATTACCACTGGGAGAACAAGACAAACGTTGGGGTCCTCATACAGTGTGCAAAACCTGTGTCAAAACATTGTGGTCATGGTCTAAAGGAATGAATTCTACGCTGAAGTTTGGTGTGCTGATGGTTTGGAGAGAACCAAGAACCACGTGGATGACTGCTACTTTTGCCTTGTCAATGTCAAAGGTTACAATAAAAAGAACAGACACCACATACAATACCCCGATATCTCGTCTGCCAAACGACCAGTTGGACACTGTGAGGAAATACCTGTGCCTGTATATACAGAGCTACCAGAGATTGATGTTGAATCCCACCGTTCATCCGGTTCTACTACACATGATGAGAATAATGATGCTCCAACCTAGTATACGCCATCTGATGCAGATTCTGTTAGTCTGTTTAGTCAACCTGAACTGAATGATCTGGTAAGAGATTTGTATTTGAGAAAACAGTCTGCAGAATTGTTGGCTTCAAGGCTAAAAGAGAAAGGGCTACTCAGACCTGGCACTAGTGTCTCCTTTTATCGTAACAGAGAAGCAGCACTGCAAAAGTACTTCCAATCTGATGGGCCACTTGTTTATTGTAATGATGTTAAAGGGCTTCTTCTCCATATAGGACTGCCCACATATGATTCCAGTGAATGGAGACTTTTTATCGACAGTAGTAAAAGGAGTCTAAAATGTGTGTTATTGCACAATGGAAATATATTTGGTTCAATCCCAATAGGACACTCCGTACAAATGAAAGAAGAGTATGGCAATATAAAGACAATTCTGGATAGATTGGATTACACACATCATGGATGGGTGATCTGTGTTGATTTGAAAATGGTAAATGTTTTGCTGGGCCAGCAAGGAGGTTACACCAAATACCCTTGCTTCCTTTGCTATTGGGACAGTAGGGCTAAGTAAAACACTGGGCAGAAAAGACCTGGCCACCAAGAATCAGTTTGATGCCTGGTGACAAAAACATTACAAATGAGCCTCTGGTTGATAGGAATAAAATTGTATTACTTCCACTGAACATAAAACTTGAGTTAATGAAGCTATTCGTCAAAGCCCTGAATCACACTGGAAACTGCTTCAGCTATATATGTACAACCTTTCCAGGTCTCACCATTTAGAAGAAAAAGGCAAGAATATTTGATGGCCCTCAAATTAGAACCCAGCTCCATGAAGGATGAAATCCACCACCAAAGCAAACCTAAAAGATGGCCCTTCAACCTATAATTAAAAATCCACCCCCTCTCAAAGCAGTTTGTTCCACTGACAAACAGCTCTCACTATTTAATGTTCCATCAAAACTGCCTCCCAGCAGACTTTTTATCAGGCCACTAGACAACAAGTAACACACCATGTTTGTAACTGCTTGCACCAGAAGCAAACATAGATCCACAAAAGCATTTGCCTTGTGGGATTCTTCATAAGCATTTAGTAAACTTGCTAATAGTTTGGTTTAAATTAAAGCTAACAAATCCACACCGGAGCCTCTTCACATGAATGACCTGTCAAATGAAATTGCATTTTTAAGCATTCTGTATATACACCCCAATACATTTCCCTGTCAGCAGTAGACATCATGAAACTCTGTCTAGTGCTGGAGATGACAACTTTTGCTTGTATGGTTGCTTGTCTAGAGGAATAATGCCAGAAGCTCTAAATCTACTTCAAGAACTAAAAATTAATCCTAACTATTAATTAATTTATTATTTATTTATTAGTTCAAATTTATATTGCCGCCCACTCGCCATGGCGACTCAGGGCGGCTTACAACAATACATTACAATACAATATGTTGGTGTGGGCTTAGGGGGAGGGGTGGCGAAGTCCTCAACCTGCCCTGGACTTTAACTAATTAAAGTCTTAAATTAAATTAATTAATCCTAACTGAGATCTCACAACTTGTCAAACTAAATTATCATGTTTTAGTTTCCCTTTTAGCACTCAGTAATCAGGTCCCATCTGTCAAGCTATCAAGACACCTCAATACACTTTTTGTCCACTGAGTAGTCGAAATCTCCACAGATGTCAGCTTGAAGTCTACAGAAATTTAAGAAAATTAGAAAATAGAATATAACAGAATGATTGCATATCATAATTAAGTCCTCTGGTATGCATCAATCTACAGTCAAACCTTGCATAAATAGTGCCTCACTTAAAGAGTAACTCGCTTGAAGAGCAGAATTTTCTCTGAATGTTCACTTCGTTTAACAAATAAAACCAACCAAACACTCACTTAACAAATAAATCAGGGTTCGCAAACACCACACCACCCCCGACCAGAAGGCACAATTGGTCACTTACAATGGAGTTTCGCTTAAAGAGCAAATTCGCTTAAAGAGCAATCCTGTGGAACACATTATGGTCTTTACGCAAGGTACAACTGTACTAGAACAGGGGGGCAGCAAACTTGGCTGTCCAGATATTCTTGGACTTCAATTCCCAGAAGCCCTGATCAGCAGATAATTGAAGTCTAAGAACACATGGAGAGCCAAGTTTGCTGACCCCTGTACTAGAAGATGAAAAACACAAAATAGCTTCTACTATGATTAAATCAGGGGAAATCCTTCAATGACATTGTCATCAGTTAGCACAAGTGGCATGTACTGTTGGTAGGAAATTTCGGAAAACAGTCTTCTCACTTAGGTCTTGTAATGTAAACTAGTGAAGTACTTAAGACAAACGTATTTACTATACTAATTAAATGGTCTATTTAACATAAAATATCAATTCTCTAATCACATCTCATTTAAACTTATTTCAATTAAAAACTCTAAAGTATACCAGCACAGATCCAACTGTTCTAGCCTCATTAACAACATTTTCATTATCTGTCAAATGAAGGAGTAAGAGGCAGAAACTGTAAAGACTCTCTAGAGTAGCCCCCTTTCCTACTTAAAAGATTATTAGGGGAGCAAGCAACAGTAATTCTCATTAGTTGCTCAGTATGGGAAAAAGGACTTCCTGTGAACTAAAGCAGAGCAAAAGAGGCGTATCCAAGCAAGCCAGTAAATGGGTACACTTTCATTCACTCAAGGGTAATCTTTCTTCTATTAAACAGAATCAACCTATTTTTTTTTACTGTTAAAGAAAGGAATAGCATCATGAAGAACGTGCCCCGGAGGGGTTACATCAAATATTAAAGGAGCTAAATAATGTCATCAGACAGCCTTGAGGTGCTAAAATTGTAGTCGGCTGGGAGCTCTGCAAAAAGACCTACTTATCTCCCTTCTATCCCAGAAACCAACCTTGGCATTAATTCCATCTGTATCTGGGGAGAAATTAGCCTCATGACCCTGCACCCCAATTCTCTATTGGCTGGGGCAATTATCAGGAGATGGAACGAGGGGCATAGCCATCCCCTGGGAACAGCATGAAGGTTGGTTTGTGTTCAGCTTTCCTGAGCAGATCACAAAGCAGGTCAGGACGACCATCCATTGGGAGTTTCCTGGAAGGGTTGGACACAGGGAAAATTTAGTTGTACAGTGCAGAGAGGAAAGATGGACGTGCTACTCTGGCTAAACAACCACAAGAAAGTTCCAGGTCCCACTCTTTTGCTCCTTTTGAGGTGTGTAGCTTTTCTTGTGGACTGAAATATTTGTTCTGTCTTTTTATTTAGCTTGAAATTTGGCAGCTTTACTTTCCACCCCTGAATCCATGTGTGCATGGAGGTCCAGATCTTTTGTGTGTGTGTGTGTGTGCGCGCACGTGCGTGCGCACGTGTGTGTGTGTGTGTGTGTGTGTGTGTGTGTGTGTGTGTGTGTGTGTGCGCGCGCGCGCGCACACGCGGGCGTGCATGTGTATCACCTAGTCAAACCCTGTTTCTCCACCCGGTTTGGTCTGGTCTGAATAATAAAAGTTCTTTTCAAGTCAGTTTTGCTGCCAAGATATTCACTGAGGTGTTCTAGAGAGCTAAAGCCAGTACCTTGGTTCTCAGTTTGTTGGGTTACAGAGAGAGAGTGACAGCCAATCAGATCAGCTACGAAAAACGGAAGGGCCGGTGCATTAAAACCTGGCCTCTTTTGGCTTTCCTTTTTGGGAGACACCCTCCAGGCTGGAGCAGAGAAAGCAGAAGGGTGGAGTTTTCCCCTAGCTAGAGCGTGTGGGCAGCCTAAGGCGATATCGGGTGCACAGAAGCAGCATTGCCAAGAGCCAGTAAGGATGCTTCTCATTAACCTTGAGGTCCTACTCTTCACAACCACAGATAAAAGCACAATATGTCCAGGAAGAGAAGAAACCAGCAAAATGAGTTGATGACAGAAAATGGCTGTGAAATACTATCCAAAAATTACCAGCCTTTTTGAAACTCAAATTTAAATTGTTTTGAATACTGCACTTTTATTACCCAAATTTTCACTGAAATACCATTCAGTGTATAGACACATATAAGCACATTCATTATAGCTCTCAAGGGTTAGAGTTATATATTCATTATAGCTCTCAAGGAAAACACTTCATGTCACGGTAATGTAGTACCATGGGTTCACAAGTTATTCAAAATGGGGTTTCTTAGTATTAGAAACTGATGTGTTATTTAGAAATGTGCAGAAATGCCAAGGTTTGTTCTCACACTGCTAGGCTTATCAAGCAGGTGCAAGTCGGAGATGGAGATAGGCTTTGCCAAGGACTCAAAACCTGTGTGACTTCCTACCCACCAGATATGTTCTTAAGGTATATTGATGTTCTTAAAAGAATCAGATTAGTGTAAACAACACATTAGGGTAAGTTTTCTTACCTGTATATTCACAAGTGAAGACAACAAAAAATGGAGTAACAAGATCATTAATGCCCTGGACATATCCACTGGCGGGATGACGTATTGCCCAGATAAACAGAATTCTTTCGAAGATCTGGAAAAATAAAAGTTAAAAAGAATGATACAAAACACAAAAAATTGTATACCAAAATATAAGGGAACATTAGCATACATAATCATCAGCCAGAGAAAATGCAGTTTCTTGATCACTTAATAAAAACATTTAAAGATTAGGACTATGCTAAATGCTAATTTCAAACTTTGATACAGTGGTAAAAATTGTGCCTCTACAATAAGGTAAAACCTGATTTCCTTCCCACAGTCCGTGGTCAGGACCTAAGGTTCTTCAAATATGCCTTGGGGAAGGGACCTCCTTAACGCTGGTATCACACACACATTCAAAATCAGTTTGATATTTAGAAGGAGTCAAGAATGTTATTCAAACCTATCAGTATCTTGAACAATTTTCCTCCACCTCCAATACCATTGTAATAAAACAGGCTAATTACCTGTAACTATGGTTCTTTTGAGTGGTCATGTATGGACTAATAGGTTTTCTTGAACTTGTGCAGAACATTTTAGAACCTTCCAAATCTGAGCATCAGTGTTTTGGCAGGGCTTACCCTCTGGACTGCATGTATCAGTCCATTTCTCTCAATTTCGAGTCTGTCAACAATATCCTACAGGGATAAGATACTCACTCTCTCACAAGATTGTATTTTTGTCTTGTAAGCCGCCCAGAGTCGGGTGTAAGCCCGATTGGGGCGGGATAGTAAGTGTGAATAAATAAATAAATAAATAAATACTCAGAAACAAATCAGTTAGGTACTATTATCTAGCTGCACTACTTACCTCAGTAACTTTAGGTTGAAGAATTAAAGCTTCTGGACTCATGCGGGGAATATCTATATGAATCTGAAAAAAGTACTAAACTTAGAAAATTTCACACTATTTCGTCAAATTCATGTAACTGCAAATACTAAGTTGTTTCTCAATAAAATAGTTAAAGAATGCAGTATCCATTTATTTAGTTCTTTTTAAAAAACTTACCAATAAGTCTGCATTTTCATACAGATTTATATATAAGCATGCACTCCATATCATTTTCAATATTGTAAATTCTAGATCATGGGTGCCCAAACTTTTTTTTAGCCAGGCCGGTCCCACCCCGACACTGGTGTGGGGGCCGGAGGTGGGTTGCTCACATTTTTGGCATCATCCATGGCGGCGGCAGTCACACTTTCTCCCTGTTGTCCTGAACATGGATCCGCTCGTCCCCAAGGCAGCAGTAACCCCTGCCAAAGTGGATTGCTGCCTTATAAAAAAAAATCCCTTGGCTCACAGCACTGAGGGAGTCTGGAAAATGTAGTCATTGCCGTGAGGCCCCTAACACCACGGATTTCAAAGAGAGGACACAGCAAACCATTTTTACAAGGCAGCGATCCACTTTGGCAGGGGTTTCTGCTGCCTTGGGGACATGCAGATCCACGTTCAGGATAACAGGGAGAAAGTGCAACGGCCACTGCTGTAAGTGACGGCGGGCGGGTGGGGGCGTGTTGTGTCTGGGAATACCTGAGTTCTCACTGTGGGCCTGATTAATTAGTTGCATGGGCTTAACTGGGCCCGCAGGCCATAGTTTGGGCGCTCCTGTTCTAGATATATCACAATTCAGTGTACTTCTTATTCTTAAAATAGGTTATTAAAAGAGGGATGAGAGAGGTTAAGGTTTTCCCTATCTAAATACTATAAGCTTTCAACAGTTACAAAGCTCTGGCATCATTATTTATCTTGTTGTGCCCTATAAAATTTCCAAATCATGTTAAGCCCAGTTTGTTGCCCCTCACCAACAACAGAAAGCAGAAGGATGCTTTTGATCTGCTTTTTTGATCTATTAAAATAAGGAATAAAAGCCAGTCTACACCAATGTCTTCAAAATGAAGATAAAACATAACAGACACATAAAGGACACACACAGAAGATGAATGAAGAGTAGACTTAGAGAGAAATTAAGTGGAATATCAAGTTTACAGAGCAAACTCTAGTTAAGGGGATATGTTTCCTATGACATAAAAGGTATATTAGCTCTCTATGCTTTTAAAATAGAAAGACAGATCCTTAATAAAGACTCCAGAGACCTGAATTGTTAAGTTCTTGCCACTGTATAAAAACAGTCATTTTCAAACTGTGTTCCTAGGAACCATGAAGTTCTTTGACAACTTCTCAGGGGTTTTATATTAAGAAGATCAGAAACTGCACATGGGTATCATTCAAAGCAGCTTGCCCATCATTGTGATCTTTCCCGGCAACCAGCAGAGACTACAATCAGGCAATGGAGAGACACAGCTGACTCGGCCAATGTTCTGGGCAAACTGAACATTGCTTGCTCTCTATAAAATGCTGGAGCAATTTCTAAAATGAACAGAGATCTCATAGTCAACAGAGCGTATTCCCTGAAAACAGATTTAACAATGCTGGTCTAAAAACTTGCACAGAACCTATCTATAGTTAAGGTGATCTGTAAAAAGAAAGGCAGCAAAGAAAATCAATTTCGACACAGTCATGGCCATTAGTGATAAAGCTGGTCAACCTAGTCAAATAGTACTTTTCATGCTCAAGAATTGCTATAAAATACTGCCCTAATAATTGGAATATCAGGAGCAATGTCATATCCACCCTTCTGCAACATACTTCAAGAAGGATGAATGACATGGGAAAGAACTCCTGATAATCATGGACCAACAAAGCCCAAAGTTAAAATGTGGAAACTCAAAAGGTCAATCTCCATTAAGAATAATTTGGGGTAACAGTGATCTGAACATTGAAGATTATTCAATTTATGCTGTTGATAAATGCTAACACTTAACACACATCATTAAACATTTCTAATTTATATAGCCATGTGTATAGCATGGTACCAACAGAAGATGTTAAGCTGACATAAATGCTAACCAACAACACACCTAGGAAAAACCATGCAGTTGACCTCTAGATGTTCTTAGATCGGAACTCCCAGAATCTGTCAGCAATGATTGTGTTAGCTAGTACTGAGGGAAAGCTACAAGCCAAAAAAAAAAAAACCATGGAGGGTCACGGCTGCCCCACACCTTTATTAATCAATGTCTCCATATTACTTTACATGATTTTTCAATCCTTCACCTGTCTATATGTATCCTGATGGGTTTCTTCATTTCTTGAATCATAATATTGTTCAACAAAAGCAAAGTATTCTTTCCGCTTCCTTTGCAAGGTGCCTTCCCTCCGATCTACATTTGCAGGGAGGTAACCCTAGAAAGGGAAAATGTTTAAATTATAGCATTTTAAAGTCAAAAATTATTGAAATAAGGACTTAAATGCTCTTTCATGAGCCCCAAAATTAGGCCCGTTTTCATTGCAGTCTGGCAGCAGAGATGTGAAAGATGTCTTTTGTCTTGTCCACTTTGCATATTTCATTTTTCATTGCAAATATGTCTGTTTCACTTTATATTCGTATCCATTTTTCCATTGATTTCATTGGAATTCTGCTACCTGTAACTTTGGAGGGTTTCTTCCATTCAGACAGCATTAAATATTCAGGCATTCTGCAATTCACCCAAGGCATCAGACCTGCCACATATTAGATGGATAGGATAAAGAGTTTCCATTGTATAGGCAATTAAGAAGGTGGAAACACACAACTGCAATATAAGCAGGATGGAAGCTTTGCAATCTGTCAGTGTCACTGTTCTCTACTCCCACCCAGTACTCTATCATTTCTCCTAGTGTACCAGACTGTGCTCCTTTCAAAATGTACATTCGAACTATTCCAAGAAACACCTGTTTTAAATGTGTTTGACTCTCCCAGGCTAGACAGAGAGCACATAACATCTATTCCAAGAGTACTGGAAAAGATCACAGGGGTCATTCAAATACCACGTGATCATTTTAAGGGGGAGGGGGTTGACCAAAAGTCACAGAAAGTCACGGGGGAGAGGGTTTGGCATGAAATCATGTTACTCCCAAATTATCATTTGCTTTTCACATCCAGCTGGCCAAGATCTTCAAACCACATGGGGGGGGGGGTTGGTTGGTCAAAAGTCATGGAAAGTCACGAAGGGGGACGGGATCAAAAGTGGTCTATTTTAGGTCATGTGGTATTTGAAAGAGCATATACCGTATATACTCGAGTATAAGCCGACTTGAATATAAGCCAAGGTACCCAATTTTGACCTGAGAAACCAGGAAAATAGACTGACCCGAATATAAGCCGAGGGTGGCAAATGCAGCAGCTGCTTAGTGAGTTTCAATAATCAAAATACGGTCCGTGAAAATAAGATGCAGCAGAAAGGAGTTTTCTCCATGCCGAATGAGATGTGCCAACGACAGGACGGGAGAAACGCGTGCTGAAGGCTATTAAGGCGAGTGGGCGACAATATAAATTTGAACTAATAAATAAATAAATAAATAAATAAATAAATAAATAAATAAATAAATAAATAAATATTAGCTGCCACCACCTTTTTTCCATCGCACTTAAGTGACCAGAGTATAAGCCGAGTCCACTTTTTGACCTCATTTTTATGACTGAAAAACTAGGCTTATACTTGAGTATATACAGTAGGTGCTTTAGAGCTGCCAACCATAATCTTTCAAGAACAGGTTGAATCCTGGAAGATGTGCAATAGTAACACAAAAAAATTAGGGGGGGGGGAGATGGGTCTAAAAATATGAACAAGTCAATTTATTTTATTATTATTTTGTTTTTGTTTTCTGATATGCCTGAACCAAAATTCTATTTCAGATTATTAGTTGGGCTCCCTGAGCATGGCAAAAAATGCACTTCAGTGAGCAAATATTTCAAAGAAGAAGGTTTTAGCTAACTTTTAGGAGAGTAGGATAGGAAACACCTTTAAGATACTGGCTATTCCTCTGTCAGATATATTTAAATAGAAACCGGATAGCAGGGGTGCACCACTCTCTCTCTCTTTTAATTATTATTTCTGTTGTTTTTTTACCTTTTTTGCAGTTTGTTTGTTTTTGGGTTACAATTCCCATAATTCTCCTAGAACCCAGAAAGAAATCAGGGAGCTCTGGCCACAAAACCATACATTTTGCTCACCAGAACTGAGTTTCAGTTCCTCTTATTATGCTTCCTAGGAAGAAGGTGCTGAGGCCCCAGTAAGCACTATGACAACTTCAAGGAAGTTGCAGTTCCCAAAAATGACACTACTGTACTTACTAGAGAGCTGACTGTTAGCCATAAAGTAGCTACATTATAGATCTTATATTGATGAACATGGTACAGCACCTTCTAGTTCTATGATTCTATGAAGCTTACCTATGTCAAATGAGACCACTTGGCCCATCTAATTTGGTACTATCTATTCTTAACAAGGAACAGCTCTGAGCAGTCATGTGCACAGGAATCATAAGTCTAACTAAACACCTCTAGAGCATATAACACAATACAGTGGCACCAGGTACAACCAAACACAAAGCATAGGCAATGTACATCATAAAACAAAAACCAGAGCTCGCGTTCTGGTTCTTGTCAATGACATTTTGGTGTTATAGTGGAATATAGTGGTGTGGCTGGAGAACGAGAAGTCTAGCCCTAGGCCCCTTCAATATGGGGTGCCTCAGGGCTCGGTACTTGCACCTCTCCTTTTTAACATCTACATGAAACCACTGGGGGAGATCATCCGTTCCCACTGAGTAAGGTACCACCAATATGCAGATGATACCCAGTTGTACATCTCGGCCCGTGGGGACCCAAGCGGTGCAGTGGAAGCCCTTTCCAGGTGTCTGGAGGCTGTCAGGGTCTGGATGGGGGAAAACGGGCTACAGCTGAATCCCAGCAAGACTGAGTGGCTATGGGTAAGGGGTCCTGTGCTATCGCGGGAGCTGCCATCTTTGTTTCTGGATGGGGCAGTGTTGCCCCAAATAGACCTGGTGCCAAACCTGGGGGTCCTCTTGGACTCACAACTACTGTTTGAAGAGCAGGTGGCAGTCGTGGCCAGGAGGGCTTTTGCACAACTTCATGTAATAGGCCAGTTACGCCCACTCCTAGACCGGGATGCCTTGCTCATGGTCACACATGCTCTGGTCACCTCCAGACTTGATTATTGTAATGCGCTCTACATGGGGCTGCCCTTGATGACCATTCGGAGGCTGCAGCTAGTACAGAATGCGGCAGCCCGGGTAGTGATGGGGTGCGGACGCTTTGCTCATGCCTCACCACTGCTTCGACAGCTGCACTGGTTGCCAGTATGTCTCCGGGTGCAATTCAAGGTGCTGGTTATTACCTTTAAAGCCCTATATGGTAGTGGGCCAGGATACTTAAGAGACCGCGTCACCCCAAGAACATCGGCCCGTCCCACCAGGGCGGATCGGAGAGGCTCGCTTGTTAGTCCATCGGCTAGAGAGGCACGCCTCTCTAGCACCAGGAGGAGGGCCTTTTCTGTATCCGCCCCGGCCCTGTGGAACTTGTTACCAATTGAGCTACGCCTACAAACAGAGCTCCTGCCCTTTCGGAAAGGCCTAAGAACCTGGCTGGCAGGGCAAGTGTGGGGATCCATGAAAACGGGATCTCACATTGGGTGGCTGATCTAATTGGGACAGCCACCCTTTCGGTTTATGGCCTTCGTTGTTTTTAATTTTAATCTCTAATTTTTAAAAAAGTTTTAAATTTTTTTAGTATTTTATCAATTACAGTCTCCACTATCCAAATTGTTAAGTGTATTTTTTCTGTATGCAGAGGGCACGATGGAACTGTTAGTAGGTTACATTTAATGGGGGAATTGATTGTTTTAACTATGTATTTTTTTAATAGATGTTGTAAGCCGCCCAGAGTTGGGTTTACCTGATTGGGGTGGGATATTAAATTGGAATAAATAAATAAATAAATTATATTGACTCATGTTTTTTAAAATGGTAATGATACCAATAAACTATATACTCTTTTTTGTAGTGTTTTATTACACGGTATGTTAGATATTTCAATTCAAAATTAATACTCAACACTATTTTGTAAGCAAAATGAAAGTCCAAAATTCAATAAAAATGAAACTGTTAGTGCAGTTAAACCAAATGTTACACACTGGAGTACTCTGGAGTACTCTGGATTGAGATGTCACACACCATAAGAAAGAAGTTGAGACTTCATGTGAATTAAACAAACTTTATGTCTCCATCGAAGAGCATCAGTACTATTGAATAAAAAATAATGAGATAGATATGGAAGAAAGTATGCAACCTTCAGAAGAACAGGGATAGAAGTATGGGAAGTGTAGTACTGTATTCCAAACAGATTTAAGACAATGAAAAACCTTTGGAGCAAATCAAAAGGTACCTCAGGAGGCTAAGTGCTTAGTAGGCACAGTGAAGAAATTGATCTTACAAATCCAAATATAGGAAGCTTTTACAAATCCAAGCGATCAAGAAAGTGATAACTCATTTAGTACACAAATATTGTGTGCATGTGCATACACATCAAACAGGTATTACAGAGAGAAGTGTTCAAAGCTTAAATTGCATATCAGAAAGTCCAGCTCAAAGACAAATACAGGAAAAATCTTCAAGAACCCAGTTAGTCTTGAAAGTGGTCCAAGAAGATGACCAGTAAAGATATATTAAGATGAATGAAAGAAGGCCAAGAAATCGTAAAGCTCAAGAAATGCAGAAAGCTAGAATACTCTGGTCATATCATTTAAAAAAATCAAGTACTGTACAATACAGATTATTATTATTGTTTGATTTATATGCTGCCCCCAATTGCTTATAGCAACTCTGGCCGTCTCACAACGAAACAATACATCACAGTTACAAAATCAAATAACAAAGTATCAAAACCAAGAACATTTCAAGGAATCCCCAGTCAAATTTACAAAATGAGTAGGTATAACATTTGTTATACCTGCTCATTCAAGATAAAATAAATGAGAAAATAAATACAGGAAGGAAAGGTATTTACTGGCTAAAATAGCTTGGAGACTGGTTTGGACGCAGAATATCACTGTTACATCTAATATCAGTACAGCCACAATGACATCATATCTCCATTAGGAGATGAACAAAAAGACAAAGCAGATATGCACAGGGATATGGTGAGCAAAGTCTGCATAAAGGTTTCCCTTGCTCGAAAGCCAGTCGTATCCGACTCTAGGGGTCAGTGCTCATCTCTGTTTCTAAGCCGAAGAGCCAGCGCTGTCTGCTTCTGCAGACGTTTCCATGGTCATGTGGCAGGCATGACTAGACACCGGAGCACACGGAACGCTGTTACCTTCCCACCAAAGTGGTCCCTATTTATCTAATTGCAATTTCTTGCTTTCAAACTGCTAGGTTGGCAGGAGCTGGGACAGAGACAGGAGCTCATTCCGTCCTGCAGTACTCGGGAATCGAACTGCTGACCTCCCGCCTCCCAGTCAGTGTCTTAGTGACTCGAGCCACTGCATAGGAATACAGTAATACCTTGGATAAAGTTTACCTCAGATAACGCTAAAATTGCATAACGTTAAGTAATCTGGGGAGGAGAATTGGATCGAATAACGTTAAGGCCCCATGGGATGGATCAGATAACAACTGCTAAAGCCTGTGCGGTTACAATGTATCCCTATGGAGCTTTAACGTTATCCGATCCATCCCATAGGATTTTAACATGCATCAGATAACACTAAAAATCGGATAACACCAAGACTTGTGGAACCAAGTCTTAGCGTTATCCGAAGTATTACTGTATGAAGAAGGAGCCCAGCCTCGTTCTATTACTTCCATTTAAATACACTCTGCACCCTCTCAATCATAATAAAATCACTGAAAGTTTGTTAAACTTCCTTGTTTCCTTGCACCCAAATTAGGAAAGCTGGTTTAAGCTGCATTTACAAACCAGGTGGTGAAACCCAGGATTAAATACTGAGCTGTAGTAAAGATTAAATCAGCTTTCTGACACAACACTCCTTACTAGACTGAGATACAGTAATTACATCTGGACTAAACTAATAATTGCCCAGGGTCATCACTGGGCTTCAGAGTTCACCTGGGATTTGAGTCAATATTTATTTACTTATTTAAATTTGTTTATCGCCCTCCTCCCCGAAGGGACCAAGGGCGATTCCCAACAATCAGCATGATAACAATTTAAAACCAATTTAGAAATTAAAAGTTTAAAAAGTATCTTCCCCATTCAATTCCACCATTTTATCACACTGGCACAGGAGGCATAGAAGCGAACATGACCTTTTAAATAAAATACTACAATATGAGGACAGGCATCTAGTGTCTAGAATCAACAAAGAATTCATATTAAATGTACACATTTGACCACACACCAGAATAATATCCATATATTTTGAACTACACTAGTACCCCGAATAACGTTATGACTTGGTTCCACAAGTCCCGTCGTTATTCGGGTTTTAACGTTGGGCGATACATTGAACACACAATGTTAAAAAAAGCCCTGTTTCCCTGGAGGCTGCAGGAAGCGAGAACATCGGGATTTGAATCCTGACATTTTGGCTTGCTGCTGCCTCCAGGGAGGTGGGAGAACTTTGGAAACAGCTTGGAGCGGGTTTCCCCACCTCCCTGGACCCGGCGGGGGGGTCAGAGCCCCCAAAATTGGTAAAAAAAACGTCCGTTTTTTTACCAATTTTGGGGTTTCTGACCCCCCCGCTGGGTCCAGGGAGGTGTGGGGACCCGATCCAAGGTGTTTCTGCGCTTCCCCGACGTCCTGAGCCAGTGCAGGAAGCCAGAATGTCAGATTTCGAATCCCGATGTTCTGGCTTCCTGCACCGGCTCAGGACGTCGGGGAAGCCCAGAAACACCTTGGATCGGGTCCCCACACCTCCCTGGACCCGGCGGGGGGGTCAGAGCCCCCAAAATTGGTAAAAAAAATGTCCTTTTTTTTACCAATTTTGGGGTTTCTGACCCCCCCGCCGGGTCCAGGGAGGTGTGGGGACCCGATCCAAGGTGTTTCTGGGCTTCCCCGACGTCCTGAGCCGGTGCAGGAAGCCAGAACATCGGGATTCGAAATCTGACATTCTGGCTTCCTGCACTGGCTCAGGACGTCGGAGAAGCCCAGAAACACCTTGGATCAGGTCTGCCCACCTCCCTGGACCCGGCGGGGGGGTCAGAAACCCCAAAATTGGTAAAAAAAACGGACTTTTTTTTACCAATTTTGGGGGCTCTGACCCCCCCCCCCCCCGCCGGGTCCAGGGAGGTGTGGGGACCCGATCCAAGGTGTTTCTGGGCTTCCCCGACGTCCTGAGCCAGTGCAGGAAGCCAGAACATCGGGATTCGAAATCTGACATTCTGGCTTGCTGCACTGGCTCAGGACGTCGGGGAAGCCCAGAAACACCTCCAGAGAGATCAGAGGACCCGATCTACAGCTGCAGGGTGGCTGGGGAAGCTGACGGGGACTCCCTGTCGGCTTCCCTAGCCACCCGCCCATGCCTCCGCAGCTGTGGGGTGGCTGGGTAAGCCGATGGGGGAGCCCCCCGTCAGCTTTCCAGCCACCCCACCCCTGCCTCCATAGCTGCAGGGTGGCTGGGAAGCTGAACGGAGAACCCCGTTCAGCTTTCCACCCACCCTGCTGCTAAGAACGACTGTTTCGTGTAACGTTAAAATCGCGTTACTCGATACAAGATGTTTCCGAAAATCTTGTAACGTTATGCGGATTTAACGATATACGGTACTCGCGTTATACGGGGTATTACTGTATATTAATTTTGAAGTTATGGCTGTAGCTGAAATCTGACATTTAAGATCCTCTTTTGATATACTGGCTGAAACCCTGTTGTACAAATTATGCTGCATAAGGATGATGATCTCAGTCGTTAGAAAGAGAACATGATAAAGAAAGTAGGATTAGAATAAAAGCCTTGGCGAAAAGGAAAGATTAGAGTGTGTGGAAATAGAAAAAAATCAGAAGGATTTAATTACATGAGAAGATAACATTTTGAGTTTAGTAATGAAATTTCATTGATGTTGGCCAGCGATACACAAGACCAGGGGTTCTCAACCTACAACCTGTGAGCCGGATATGGCCTGCACCCCCATTTATCTGGCCCATGCCCTTGCTCCCACAGCTGTTGTCATCCTCCTCCCCCCCACACACACACACACTGTCTTGGCATGACCCTAACTGTGCTCCATAGCAGGGCGGATGTTGTAAGGCAGTGGTAGGTTGTCAAAATCTTTGCTACCCCACCATGACGTCATCGACGTCGTGGGCGTAGCTGACATCATGATAAAGATGAAGCTAAATAAAGATGAAGCTAAAGTACTTTGGACATCAAATGAGAAGAGAGGATTCACTTGAGAAAGCCTTGATGCTTGGAAGGGTAGAGGGAAAAAGAAGAAGGGGACAGCCCAAGATGAGATGGCTAGATGGTATTGTAGAGATAATGGGCACAGAGCTGAGCGAGTTGAGGGGGATGGTGGAGGACAGGAGTGCCAGGCGGACAGTGGTCCATGGGGTCGCAGAGGGTCGGAATCGACTGTGCGACTGAACAACAACAAAACCTGTATAGGCAGTCCTAGGTTTTTCAGATAAAGAAAGAAAATATATTTTTGTTACATTTGCATCCAACTTATGGCTAGACACATAACCTCTATATTATTCTTTAATTTAAATAATTTTTCGTTAATGTAGGTTTTAGAAAAACTGAGAATTCTGTTTGGTGCAAACCAACTGATGCAAGTCAGATTTCTCAGCAAATTGTAGACTGATACATCAGTGTGCCTTTAAATTAAATTTATCGTCACTGCTTTGCATCATTAAAAAATCTCCATCTAATCAAAGTAATAACCAAGCATTGAACTTTTATCATTCTTCTTCTCAATCAACAGCATAGACTAAATGAACAGGTAAACACAGTTTGAATGATAAGATGAAATGTCAGCATTTTAAATGTATACTTTATTTTAAAAGCAGCTACTGTACTCACTGTGCTTAATTTTAACTGCAAGCAACTACTTATTAAATATTCACTGGTGAGAGACGCATCTGGATTTTGAATTAGAAAAAGCACTAAGCCCAGAAATTTATCGGGACTCATTAGCAAAAGAGAATCTTTTAAATAGTGAACATCAGATCTCTTCTGAAGTGAAGGCTTTACGTTCTCTATAGATTTATCCCACTCCAAAGGCGGGGAAGGCAGAAGGTTTTTAAAGTCTTCCTTCGGAAAAATTGAGCGGTGCTAAACTGCTGGGTGTGTAACTTCGAAAGTTAAAAAGCAAACATAACAATCTGCTGACAAAGCAACATACAGTGGAACCTCAGTTAACAAAAAACCGCATAACAAAAGGAAATCAATAGAAAATAGTGGCTCGTTTTGCGGAATTTTTTCGTAATGGATAAATTGGTTTTCAATGCATTCCTATGGGAAACGCATTTCAGTTAATGTATTTTGGTTTTTTGATGCATTCCTATGGGAAATTGCATTCAATGCATTCCTATGGGAAATTTGGTTAAAGTAATTTTCAGTGTAAGAAACGTCCCAGAGAAAACCTTAATTACGTTAACCGACGTTCCACTGCACATGTTCTCTTGCACAAATGACATTAGATATATATGCAAGTATAACATGGATTTATAACTTGTTCAAAACTTTTTAGCCCTAAGTATGAAAACAATGCTAGTCAATATCAATATGCACTAGTATCAAAATGCACCAGACACACAATGTAATATGCTTTTATAATACAATGTAATAGTATTTTATAATACTGACCATAGAGTGTTTAAAAATTCAAAGGTGGGGAGAAAAATTTAGCACTTGTCATGATTTACTACTCTATTCTCTTATGACAAGCCAAGCTTGAAATTGAGAATAGAACAGTTATTTTTTTGTCACATTGTTTTGGTGTACTAGTGATTAGGTATGATTCACACAAAATTATATGGGGTGACAGAAACATCACTATCATCACAAGAAAATACTGAAGAACTTACTGAAAGAAGTTTCCACGTAATCGGCCGTACTAGTTTTGGAATTCCTGACCAGCTCAACTTCCGCAATTCTTCTGCTCTCCACACCAGAAAACAAAGATAAAACTTTAGTGAGAAAATATTGCTTAAATTAATTCAGTCTAAAATCATTTGATGAAAAATCTACTTTTTTCCTAGTAGAAATTTTTATATCACACATGGTATTGCACAAGAATCATTCAAGTAATTAAATACAAATTTGTAATTCTTACAGAAGATATATTCTGAAATGAATCAAGCATTATTCATTGAATTGTGTCCTCAAAAACACAGTGAACCTCAATATCTCAAAATAAAACTAACATCCTGAATCTACAGCAGTGCTACAGCCAAGAAAGCAGATATCAACACATCATTAATATATCATCAATTTGTACATTTGTACAGTAAACCTGTCAATTCAGTAGATAACAACAAAATAACTGTCTCATATTAATATACATAAGGATGAAAAAATAATGTCATTATCAAAAATTAACAATCCATGTATATTGATAAAGTTATAACAATATTGACTAATAAAAGCAACATAAATAGCTGATTTGAATGATTGGCCAGAATCCTGCTGGCGACATTTGTATGTGTACCTAAGAATTCTACAATTTCAGTGTCGCTAATGAAGAAATTGGAAAATTTGATTTTTTTCCCCCCCTGATTCAATTGTTAAACCCAATGCAGACTGCAACCAAGAAATCAAAAGAAGACTGAGATTTGCAAGAATGGCTATGACGGAACCAGTAGAAATTCTTAAAAGTATGGATGTGTCACTGGATGCCACAAAAAGATTGTCCATAAAATAATATTACCAACATCTGTATATCAATGTGAACATTGGACTACAAAAAACAGGTGATGGGGAAGAATGAATAATTTGAAATGTGGTATTGGGAAAGAAGGGCTGCAGTGGCTCAAGTGGTTAAGACGCTGACTGGGAGGTGGAAGGTCAGCAGTTCGATTCCCGAGTACTGCACGACGGAATGAGCTCCCGTTTCTGTCCCAGCTCCTGCCAATCTAGCAGTTCGAAAGCAAGAAATTGCAATTAGATAAATAGGGACCACTTTGGTGGGAAGGTAAACAGCATTCCGTGCACTTTGGTGTCCATGGAAATGTCTGCAGACAGTGCTGGCTCTTCGGCTATAAAACAGAGAAAATCTCTGAACCCTAGAGTCGGATACGACTGGCTTTCGAGCAAGGTTGACCTTTACCTTTATTGGGGGAGAACTTTACAAATGCCATGGACCACCAGAACAACAAATTAATGGGCATTAGATCAAATCAATTCTGCATTGTAAAAGTTAAAATGACTAAATCGAAGTTATCCTAATTTGGGCATACTGTATAATAAAATGACGGCAGCAGGAATAGGAGAAATCTGACATGGACTAAGATGCTAAAAGAAGACCTGAACTTTGGTTTGCAAGACCTAAAGAGGATTATTAATAACAGAATATTCTGGAGATCACTAATACATAGAGCTGTTATAAGCTGGAAGCATCGTCATGGAACATAACAAGAACAACAAAGGACAGTATGTTTGTTTTTCTCTGTTTTGCCTTCCGGACATAAAACACAGATACTGAAACATGATGCATTAAGGGACCCCGAGGGGTCTACATATTGGGTAGAAAGGTTACATTGATTATTGTCTGTTAATGTGCTTGATTCAAATTTGCATACACCTTCAGTGGCCCACAATAAGCAATACATAATACGCATACTTTGGTGGACCTTATCCCCAACTATTGGGGCTTGAAGAGGGACAACGATATAGCATCCAAGAGCCATACTGATGGCCAAATAAATAAATCACAGAATTAGAATCCTAACAATGTTCTTTCTATGAACATTTGAACTGAGCATCTCTTAATATCGACAAGCTATGAAAAGGCATTTTATAGTAGACTATAGAAAGAACAAACTTCAGACTACTGTTCATTTCTTTTTGACTCCCACTATGAACCTAACTGGATGTTAAGATCTTTGAGAGGAAGTTTCTTAAGAGTACAAACAGTTGCAATGGCCCAATAATAGGGTTTCACCCTATGTGGCTCCAAGATCATGCAGTTCTGAAAAGAGTAAATTTCAAACAAGTATAAAAACACATCTTTTATTAATTAGGTGATTGTACAATGTGTAATATACTGGGAAGCATTTAACTGTTTGTACACTTAATTGCCTTTAATGACTTTTATAATAGGGTTGCTTTTATTTGATTTTAATGATTTTCTGATTTAATTTGTTTAAAATGTTTTTATTGTTTTTCAAAGACCATAAGCCTTCTTGAACACTACTTCATAGTGGGAAAATAGGCTATAAATGTAGTAATAATAATAATAACGGGCACAGTTGGAGCCAAAATGAGCTGTGGTACAGACACTGGGGTGGGCAGGATTTAAAATCCTTTTATTTCACCATATTGGAGTTCCAGATCATAGCATGCAATATCATACCAATAGCACTAAGAGCACTCTCTGGGTAGTTCACAAGGTGACTGGCATTTTACCAACCTCAGAAAGATGGACATACGAGTCAGTTGTGAGTGCATCATGAACAAATTCAGATCATGAGCAAAGTTTTGGCAACAACAGACAACATCTTCCATGCTAAGATAATACAAATAAAGGAACAGGCACTGCCTGTTCAGCCAACCAGATCCCCTTTAAACTTCTGAATCCCTCTAATGGTTGCAGCACCAGCAGCATTCTCAACCCAACTGCAAGCAGACAATAATCAGCCATTCGGCTATATACAGTACATATCATTATAATTTACTAATTACTAATTATTTAAATAAAATATCTCTTACTTTCTCCATTGTTGTATACAAGGCATCTTACAAAACAAATCTTAAATATATATATTGAATTATTTGAAAAAATAATTTATACCACTAAAACAATTAACTAGATTGTCACATTGTAACAACTACTACCGGTAATTCAATTTAAAGTCAATTAAATTAAGCAACCATAACAAAAAGAACATCCACCATCAAAAAGTATATTAAGAATGCACACACATAGCCTGACTTAGTAAGTTGCAGATTGGTCAATCAGTGGTCAAAAGCTGGTTTTTATTTTAAAACACCTTTAGATGCTGGGATAAGGATAGCAGCAAGGATTGCAAAACCAAGATTAAAAATGAGGAAGGTGGTAAAGAGTGGAGATATGTAAGAATCTTCTTTGTTAAGTCTACACTAAACAGAATATGCATACAGTGCAGAACATAGCCTAGGTACCATTAAAATCAGAAAGAAATCATTTTCACTTTACTATGCAGATGAATTCACTTGAAACCATTTCCCATCCATCCCATAGAATCATAGAATCATCGAGTTGAAAGAGGCCTTTTTAAGCCATCAAATCCAACCCCCTGATCAATGCAGGAATCCAGATCAAAGCAGATCTGATAGATGGCTGTCCAATTCTCTCTTGAATGCTTCCAGCATTGGAGAGCTCACCACCTCTCAAGGCAGTTGGTTCCACTGTCATTCTGCTCTAACTATTAAGAAGTTATATCTTTTATCTCCACACTGCATGGAAGGAAATGAAGAACATAGTCTGCTTTCAATCAAAGAATCGGTAAAAGATTTTTAAAATTCAAGTACAGTAATACTCCGGATAACACTAAAACTTGGTTCCATGAGTCTTAGTGTTATCCAATTGTTAACGTTATGCAATACATGCATCACATAACGTTAAAATCCTATGGGATGAACTGCATAACATTAAAACTCCAGAGATACATTGTAACCCACACAGGCTCCAGCGCATGTTATGTGAGACATCCCATAGGATTTCAACGTTTTTGTTGTTGTTCAGTCGCACAGTCGATTCTGACCCTCTGCGATCCCATGGACCACCGTCCGCCAGGCACTCCTGTCCTCCACCATCCCCCTCAACTCGCTCAACGTTATGCAATGCAATTTTTCCCCAAATTGCTTAACATTATGCGGTTTTAGCATTATCTGGTGCAAACGTTAACCAAGGTAATATTGTAGTTGCTTAAAAGCTTCTGGGCCTTTTGATGCAAATAACTCTTTTATTTCCCAGCTGTCATTACAGAATGTTTATGAATGTGTGTTGTCTATCTGATCTAATCTGTCTGTATACATACATTCTGTTTGAATAGAGAGGACGAGGAGCGACTGTTCACGTGTTGTTGTTTTTTGCAAATATTTAACTTTCCTGTTATAGTTCATTTCATACATTTGCACACATTTGCACACACAGGAGGAAAGTAAAAATAAATACAAATGAATTCTCTTGACCAAGGTATTACTATTTTCCTTTTACACATTTTTCACAGAAGCCATCCTATCAGTGTGTATTAGAAGAGAATTAGTTGAGTCCCAACCTGAGAACTCAAGGACTAGAAATAGTTACTTAAGTTACTAGAGATTTTAACAGTTGCTAAGCCAGGCTTAGTGTTTACATTTTTAAAAAACACAACAAATATTAGAATACTTGGGCATGTTGTTTCAGTGCAGCTATTAGAAACACGGATACCAAGCATATTTTGCTTAATACAAAATAATTATACAGTAAAAACTCCATAGTTGACCACCTCCCTACATTGACCACCTCCTTAGGTTGACCTAATTTTCATAAACCAGACATACACAATATGTACACAATAGAAAGCCAACCTCTCTATATTGACCATGGTATAAATTTACTTTCTATAACATGACCAGTTGAGTCCAGTCTGCACCAAGAGCAAGAAATGTAGAATTGGTAGCAATGAATTTATTTCAAGAGGAATATCAAAGAATACAATATTTTTTACTTGGATCATGTAATTTTACAATGATAATTATGGATTCATTTCATAATAGAAAAGGCACAATTATGAAGCAGCTGTATAAGAAAGAAGCAGGTTTTCCTTTTTTGTCTTTTCTCTATGCAAATTGACTGAAAATTTTGCTGTTAATTGAGTCATGATGATGAAAAGAAAAGAACTGAAAGAGCTGGCACTGAAGGAGAAGGTTGATCTTTTATGCTTTCTAGAATACAGCAGCCAGAGAAACACCCACCATTTTGGTGCCAGCAAGATGACAGTAAGCAATATCCAAAAATGTAAGAATGAGTACCCGGAGAGATACGATAAAATAAGTGGAGATTTACAACAGAAAAAGAGGAAAACTTTGCTGTATGATGTCAATGAAGTCTTGCATAAAACATCTTGCAGAAAAAGACTTTGAAGACAGCGTTAGTATGAATTTTGCATCTAAGTGCAAAGCTTTTTGTTCTTCCCCAAACATTAAGACTCCATAAGATTTTCAGGCCACAGATAACTGAAACCATGGATACTTAATCTGCAGATATAGCTGGTCTACTATATTTGAAACACAAGAAAAATTTGCTAATACATAATCAATCTCCATTCCTCTCTCCAAAGCAGTTAGGAATACAAAGGATCACATTTCTAAAATATCTATAGGTTCACCAGTATGAATTACATAAACTAAACCTCAACTTCAACAGGCATCTAATTTCTGTTTCAGAAAATGTATTTGACATGGCTTATCATCTAAACCTCTCAATAAAGCATTAATTAAACAAAGACAGTATTATGTAAATTTGCTAAAATGTGTTAGACTGTTGTTCAGTCGCACAGTCGAGTCAGCCTTCCTTATGGTCCAGCTCTCACAGCCATACATTGCTACTGGGAAGACCATTGTTTTAACTATGCGAACTTTTGTTGGCAGGGTGATGTCTCTACTTTTTATTAGAGCCCTGACAGGTAGAGGATATACAGCACTTCAAATATTGATGAACTACAATCTATCATACTTTACCACCAGCCAGGTTGGCTGCAGCTGATGAGGAATGGAAATCAACAACATATGGAGATTCACAGGTCTCTCTGCCTTAGTAAAAAGGCCAGAATCTTGACATTTACCAAAGTGGAAAATAAAAATTCCACAGCCTTATAAGTACCACAAAAATTTTGAGCAGTCTCATCAGCTGTATAGATACAGGTAAGGAGCTTTATATTCTTCCTGAGATAGCAGGAAATAGGGACAAGTATGCTAATATTTCAGCCCTTTCTCATTTTCCTACAGGAGACAGACCCCAGGACCTTTAAAAAAAACCAAAATCTCATGTGAGGAACTGAAATATACACTTATATCTCTACTATATTTCAGGAGAGGAAACCAGCAAACACATAAAATAGTGCTTAAGTAAAGGTAAAGGTTGCCCTTGCTTGAAAGCCAGTCATATCCAACCATCTAAATCAGGGGTTCTCAACCTACAACCCGTGGGCCGCATCCAGGCCACAGCACCAAATGATCCGGCCCCCATCCTTGCTCCATCCGCCGCCACTGGAATCAGCCACAGACTCGTTTACAGCTGCTGTAAATGTGTTTATGACAACCGCAGACTGATTTATGGCTTCTGTAAAATATGTTTACAACAGCCGTAAATGAGTCCACAGCTGATTCCTATGGCAATGACTGGACCACTAGTCCTGCCCGCCAACTGTCTGAGGGAGTGTGACCTGGTCCCTGACTTGAAAAGGTTGAGAAACTCTGATCTAAATCAAGGTAGGGCTTATCTATCCATACTCTCAACAGATTGTAGCCTGGCTGATATAGCTACATTAACCAGGTGTTTTTACAATAGTCTTGTTTCTTATGGTATATTTAGAAGAAGAAAACATCACAATTATCTCTGACTGTAATCTGTTTCAAGGAATCATGTTTTTTCCAGATGGATTTATAACACAATGCCCATCTCTCTCAAAAATAAGATCCAACTTCAATCTGCATGGATGCCTGCAACCAGGTTCTGATGACGTTCTATGTTCTGAGATTCACAGTAAGCTTAGAGACCCCCTTGAATCTATTCAAACAACTATTCACAATGTTTTGCTCATATACATTCTTCTATCATTCCCCTTTGAGCATTACATTTCCAGCACCATAATATTAAGGGGACCCACAATTTCTGAACATGCATTATTCATGTTGTGATACAAAGTGGTTACTTCACTAAAACTGTATATCAGTACATGAAGTAATGGCTTGCATGAACAATTAAGTGATAGACATGATAAACTAGATTTATAAAGCTTCACACTGACATAAAATTGTACCATGATTTAACTATAAAGAGCTAGAATATTTTTCCAAAGTAACGTACATTCATGGAACTGCAGCTCCCCCAACAGTATCTGAAAACCTAGACAAACATGGAGGCAATAGTGCAAAGCTGTATTATTGCTTAATAGCACTATGGTAACCACAGTAACCAATTTTTTAAAAAATGAATAACTATGTTAGGCTTTTCTTTGAAAAAAAGAAAAATCCAAGAAAATACTGCCAATCTTTGAAATAGAGGAAAAGATTTAAATGTATACAAAAACTGAAAATAAATCAGACACAGCTGCATGATGAATCAGTTAAACTCTTCAGAAATACATCTAGACTAAAAAAAGACACACAAGGTTAGCAAACTCAGGCAAAAAAAATTTACTAGTAAAATAGACAAGGTAGAAGAAACTCAAAATTACTGCATATCAGGTAAGTTATGAACGATAGCACAGAATCTTTAGAAGATAATTAAAAGGGAATTTTATCTACAAATGCTCATATAACAGCAAATGGAAGCTGTTGAAATAAATGAACAATGTTAATCTGCATAGGATTAATACAACTGTCCTACACGAGGTAGGATAGGTCATTTATACAAACATTCACAGTTCCTTTAGCAGTAACATATAGAGAACATTTCAAACACTGTAATGTTTTACCAGCAGGTCACATTTCTACTCACTACTCCATTTCCTCAAAGGATGGCAAAACAAGTCCTGCCTTCCTCTTAAGCCTGTATGAGTGGCAACATTGCTTTGAATAGTTTACCAGAGGAGATTCACCAGGCTCCCTCTAGGATCTTAAGAAGTCACTTTTAAAAACTGTGTTTTAAAAGAGGCCTTTAAGAACATTCTACCCCTTGACAGAGCTATCCAATTCTGATTTGGTCTATTCATATTTATTACTGTCTATCTGAATTGGGTTATTTTTGTTTTAATTGTTGGGCAACAATTGGGGTAGAGGCACAATTTTGTTACATGACCACCCAGAGCTGTGATCTCCATGAAATTGGGTGAAATAAAAAGGCCATAAATAAAATACAGAGAAATTGGTATCCTACAAGCCCGATCCCAATCCAACTATCTTTATGAAATGCACTAGAATTAAACTACAGGTACAGATCTGTAATGCTTCAATATGATAGCTGCCTCAATATTTTCAATATAAAAATTGGAGTTCAAGTGTTTTTCGCAACTATAGCAGCAAGCTTCCTCCACGCAAAATGTAGACAAAGGAAGGAAATCATTCCAAAAAGGAAATACAGTCAAACCTCGCATAAAGAGTGTTTCGCTTAAAGAGTAACTCGCTTAAAGAACAGAATTTTCTCTGAAATTGCTTAGCAAATAAAACCAACCAAAAACTCGCTTAACAAGTAAATCGGGGTTCGCAATCCCCCCCCCCCCACAATTGGCCATTTACAATGGCATTTCACTTAAAGAGCAAACTCGCTTAAAGAGCAATCCTGTGGAACACATTATGCTCTTTAAGCGAGGTACAACTGTACTTCAAAATATAGGAACTGGAAAATGAACAAAACTTTGCATAAAACAAGGCAAAATATATGAAAGCATTTCTCAATGTTAGCAACCGTCTAAGAAGAAATAATATTTTTCCTTTTCTACAGTCTTTCTAGAGGTATGCTGATAGGATCTAAACCAGAAAAGATCACAGATAGAAATAAGACAGCTACAGTAATACCCCGGATAACATTATGACTTGGTTCCACAAGTCATGACGTTATTCAATTTTTAGCGTTGTCCGATGCATGCATCGAACAATGCTAAAAAAAAGCCCTGACTTCAGGGACAAACCGCTTTAAAGGCAGGCAGGGAAAGAAAGAGACCTCCCTGCCTTTAAAGCCACCCCCCACGCGCAGCGGTCTCTGCAACTGCAGTAGGGTTGGGGAAAAGTACCCGCCTTTCCCCCGACCCGACTGCAGTCGCAGAGACTCCTTTTCTCTCTTCCCCCCCCCCCGTATTTAAACTACAGGGAAGGGGGAAAGAGAGAAACGTGGTTGGTTCTCTAGAGAACCAATCACATCTCTCTCTTTTCCCCTCCCTGTAGTTTAAATACAGGGAGGGAAAGAAAGAAAAAAGCAGTTTGTGAGTGCGTCTTTTTTACTCCCTGTATTTAAACTACAGGGAGAGAGAGTCTCTGCGACTGCAGTAGGGTTGGGGGAAAGGCAGGTGCTTTCCCCCGACCCTACTGCAGTTCCAGAGACCGCTGGACCTGGGGGGTGGATTGGGTTGTTCTACCCAAACCACCCCACACCCGCAGACCATTGCATCGGATAACGCTAAGAATCATTATCCAGAATCGTTATCGGGTGCAAGTTTTTCTCCAAAAACTTGCATCGTTATCCAATTCTAGTGTTATCCGATGCAATCGTTATCCGGGGTATTACTGTATATATATTTGTTGTTGCTGTTGTTCAGTCGCACAGTCGACTCTGACCCTTTGTGTCCCCATGGACCATTGCCAGCCAGGCACCTCTGTTTTAATATTGTGTGTGATATCTTAATGATTTTAGCATTTATGACTTTTAATCAATTTTTATTTTGCATTCACAGACCCAATAAATTTATGACAATGGCCTTTGAGGTTTATGTCTTAAAATAATGTTTCATGCTATGTCTAGAAGAAGACTTAATGATTATTTATTTATTTATTCATATTTATCCACCGCCCTCCACACTGAGGTACCCAGGGTGGCTCACAAATCACAAAAGCACCACAACAAAACACAAACTTTCCTAAAACCCTCAGATATATAACTGTGCAAGATTAAAATTTAAAATCTAAAATCTAAAAAGTTTTTTTAAAAACGCCAAATTACTACATCTTGAGGGAGGGACTTCTGATCTCACAACTATTTTTACAAGCAATTTTTGTGTAAAAATAATACTAAAACCAGAACATGTTATGGAAAGGTGGGTGAACAAAGCAAATTAACAAAAAAAACCCACCAAAAATATAAGTATATGAATTGGTAAACTCTTTAAAAGCAGAGCAGCCAACAGGAGCTTTGGACACTTCAAACTTCATTCTCTAGTTTTAAGTACCCAAAGCAGGGCAAATAACCAAAATGTTCAAGTTTGCATACTGTGTAAGTTACAAAATTCAACTGATGCTCTTTTGATTTATCTGCTGAACAAAAACATGTCAGATAACACTGAAAATTCAAAGCAGACACATGCAGGATATCAGTAATACCCCGTATAACGTGAGTACCGTATAGCGTGAAAACCGCATAACGTTACAAGATTTTCGGAAAAATCTTGTTTCGAATAACGCGATTTTAACGTTATACGATACAGTCGTTCTTAGCAGCAGGGTGGCTGGAAAGCTGAACGGGGTTCTCCGTTCAGCTTCCCAGCCACCCTGCAGCTACGGAGGCAGGGGTGGGGAGGCTGGAAAGCTGACGGGGGGCTCCCCCATCGGCTTCCCCAGCCACCCCACAGCTGCGGAGGCATGGGCGGGTGGCTAGGGAAGCCGACAGGGAGTCCCCGTCAGCTTCCCCAGCCACCCTGCAGCTGTAGATCGGGTCCTCTGATCTCTCTGGAGGTGTTTCTGGGCTTCCCCGACGTCCTGAGCCAGTGCAGCAAGCCAGAATGTCAGAGTTCGAATCCCGACATTCTGGCTTGCTGCACTGGCTCAGGACGTCGGGGAAGCCCAGAAACACCTTGGATCGGGTCCCCACACCTCCCTGGACCCAGCGGGGGGGTCAGACACCCCAAAATTGGTAAAAAAAACATCCATTTTTTTACCAATTTGGGGGTTTCTGAACCCCCCTGCCGGGTCCAGGGAGGTGGGCAGACACGATCCAAGCTTTTTCTGAGCTTCCCTGACGTCCTAAGCCAGTGTAGCAAGCCAGAATGTCAGAGTTCGAATCCCGACATTCTGGGTTGCTGCACTGGCTCAGGACGTCGGGGAAGCCCAGAAACACCTTGGATCGGGTCCCCACACCTCCCTGGGCCCAGCGGGGGGGGGGGGTCAGAAACCCCAAAATTGGTAAAAAAAATGGACATTTTTTTTACCAATTTTGGAGGCTCTGACCCCCCTCCCCCCGCCGGGTCCAGGGAGGTGTGGGGACCTGATCCAAGGTGTTTCTGGGCTTCACCGACATCCTGAGCCAGTGCAGCAACCCAGAATGTCAGGATTCGAATCCCGACATTCTGGTTTGCTGCAGCATAAAAGAGGGTGGGGGAAGTTCAAAATTAGCGCGCATCGGGTCTCCCGACCTCCCTAGAGCTGATGCGCGCTAATTTTGAACTTCCCCCACCCTCTTTTATGCTGCAGCAAGCCAGAATGTCGGGATTCAAATCCTGACATTCTGGCTTGCTGCACTGGCTCAGGACGTCGGGGAAGCCCAGAAACACCTTGGATCAGGTCCCCACACCTCCCTGGACCCGGCGGGGGGGTCAGAGCCCCCAAAATTGGTAAAAAAAATGTCCGTTTTTTTTACCAATTTTGGGGTTTCTGACCCCCCCGCCAGGTCCAGGGAGGTGTGGGGACCCGATCCAAGGTGTTTCTGGGCTTCCCCGACGTCCTGAGCCAGTGCAGCAAGCCAGAATGTCGGGATTCAAACTCTGACATTCTGGCTTGCTGCACTGGCTCAGGACGTCGGGGAAGCCCAGAAACACCTTGGATCAGGTCTGCCCACCTCCCTGGACCTGGCGGGGGGGTCAGAAACCCCAAAATTGGTAAAAAAAAACGGACATTTTTTTTTACCAATTTTGGGGTCTCTGACCCCCCCCCCCCCCCGGCCGGGTCCAGGGAGGTGGGGAAACCCGCTCCAAGCTGTTTCCAAAGTTCTTCCACCTCCCTGGAGGCAGCAGCAAGCCAAAATGTCAGGATTCAAATCCCGATGTTCTCGCTTCCTGCAGCCTCCAGGGAAACAGGGCTTTTTTAAACATTGTGTGTTCAATGTATCGCACAACGTTAAAAACCGAATAACGACGGGACTTGTGGAACCAAGTCATAACGTTATTCGGGGTACTAGTGTAAACTCAAACCCAATTTAAATAGTCTCAAAAGTGTAAATACAAACACAAGTATCATACACGTCAGCAGGTTTACAGTGTAAAATGGAGTAATGGAGCAAAATCAATAAAGCCTACCAAAATAAACATAAACAACAGAGATGCAA
The DNA here is from genome assembly GCA_030440675.1 of Furcifer pardalis. Taxonomy (NCBI): domain Eukaryota; kingdom Metazoa; phylum Chordata; class Lepidosauria; order Squamata; family Chamaeleonidae; genus Furcifer; species Furcifer pardalis. The sequence continues at coordinate 2,999,222 of CP126892.1, read as the reverse complement.
TTTAAAGTTCCCAAACGTTTTGCTGGCATATATAGTTGTGATTGAGTTACTTTTCTGTTTAAACCAGGGGTGCCCAAACTAGAGCTGTCCCACAGCACCAAATCATCTGGCCAACACCGCCCATGTTGTTCCTGGAAGCAGAAGTAAAATATTCCCACGCATGCGCAAAACGCTGCCATAAGTGTACCCACAGCTGTCGTAAACACATTTTACTTCTGCTTCCGGTGGGAGGAACCATGTGACCAGCCCACTGAACCATATGACTGGCCCACAGCCCAAAAAGTTTGGGCACCCCTGCTTTAAATACATGTCCATAGAAAACTGCAGTTACATATATCCATATTTTCCCATGGAGCAAATTCCAGGGCTATGGAGTTATCAGGGAGGGACAGAAGCTCCTCTTCCATTCTGGCCAGCAACAGCAAGAAGACAGAAAGCCTATGTTATTGCAGAGTACCTACCAAGATTTGTGTTTGGCCCAACAAGACGTTGTTTGAATTTATCTAACCGAGATGCTTCTCTCTCAGATAGTACAGGAAGACCTGAGGTACTATGGTCTGCCACTCCACCGACCAAAGCTATTGTTGAAGTTTGTGGAAGAGACTGAGATCTTGGCACGGAAGCATTTTCATCAGCACTATCTAGGAGATAAGAAGTTTAAAAACATATATGAAATTGTCTAAATATTAGGGGGGGGAGAGTTTTTTTCTCTATTGGAATAATTGAAAAGCAAGTATATAGCCATCGTTTACCTTTCAATGATCAAAAGTTACTTATGTCCAGCCAAGCTCCAAAATGATATAAAAAGAGATCTACTCCATGATCCTATTGATACGTTTTATCAAAAGGCAAGTGAAGAAAAATGGCTGGGCTCTTTATTTCAATGTCTTTCCAATTATCTGAATGTTTTCATCTTTACTGAGAAGATGCTTACTATAATTTTTCTCACTTTCTTTCAGCTAATACAAAAACAGCAGAGCTCTCTTGGAAAGGTGTGCAAGAAGTATCTAGTACTTCTGTGAAATAATGTTAAAGTGTCACTGATTTCAGTGTGCAAACTCCCGCTTAGGAAGTAGCAATGGAAGCTCCACTAACACACCATTATGTACCACAAAACAGTAATATGATACTGTTCATGGTATGCAGCCTAAACAATTAGTCTATTTACCAGTATTTTAACATATGGTCTGAATATACAACACAGCAATTTGTGCACCTTAAAAGAGGGTGCAGTGGCGTAGCAGGGGGGAAGCCCACCCCAGCCAGCACTTTTTAGGGGCAGCAAAATTTCGCAATAAATAGGACTTCACCACTGCCCCCGGACTTCCTAGCAGCCAGGGCAAAGAGGCTGCTATGGGGACGGGTGTCAGGACCTTCCACCACCGCCGGCGTCCTGGGCCCCTCCCAGGGAGCAGCAAATTTGTCCTATACCCCGGGCGGCTGAAACCCACGTTACACCACCCGGGGTGGGGAGGCTTACATGCAAAAGTCCTGCAACGGACAATACTTCACAACACTCTACTAGACAATCTAGATATCAGTGTAATGTCTGGCATTAAACATACCTGCAGGAGTTGACGTGTTACTCTCACTGACTGATTTGACCAGTCTGTTGTCACCACAGGCAGTTGAGGGAAGGTTTGAAAGTTTCCATAGCTGTTCTCTTTCCACCTGTTCCTCCTGCAATTTGTGCTGTTCTTGTAATTTACTGTGATTCTGAATTACTCTGTTAGCTGTTTCCATGACTACATCTGTGTTAAGGTTTTCTGTTGCCATTGCCAGGAGCTCATCATCATCATCCCCAGCATCCCAGGCATCGCTCGTGTTACTTTCAAATTCCTGAAATGTGCTGACTTTCTTCAACTTTATGGGGGTTGTCGGTTGCTTTGTTCCAGGTTTAAAGCTGTTTAAAAGGAGATAAATAAATGCACAAGCATCCCATATAGATATCTGATAAATTACCACATTATTTATTTGCTGGAGGGGGGTAGATAATTCCACCCAAAAGAAAAAGATGCATCTTAATCAAAAGAGGAAGATAACACTGCATAATCTGGCTTCTACACTACATGACAAACTATTTTTTTAAAGTTACCTATTTCTGTTGTAAACAAAGAAGAATAAAGGGAGAAGTAGACCTGAAGCAGGTTTTCATAAAACAATAGTACAGTGAAGGATGACAAACATTTTGTCCAAAGGTCTTACTCAGAAATAAAGAATCTTCACATGTTTCATTCTGTAATGCCAAGAATATCGCATTGAAAAATATGCTTACCAAATAATATTTCATATTCTTTACAAAATAAATTACTATAGCGAAGCTACTTCTGTCTGTTTCTTCCTCCACCCAACTGCAACTGGTCCAGAATGCAGCTGCTCAGGTTGTGATGGGGTGCGGGCCGTAGGCCTGTGCCTCACCACTGCTTCAGGAGCTGCACTGGTTGCCGGTATGCCTCCAGGTGCAATTCAAGGTGCTGGTAATTACCTTTAAAGCCCTACATGGTAGTGGGCCAGGATACTTAAGAGACTGCGTCACCACGAGAACATCTGTCCGTCCCACCAGAGCGGACTGGAGAGGATCTCTTACTGTGCTATCTGCTAGAGGCTCATCTCTCTAGCACCAGAAGGAGGGTCTTCTCTGTGTTTGCTCCGGCCCTATGGAACCTCTTGTCAATTGAGCTCCAACTCCAGACGGAGTTGCTCCCCTTCAGGAAAGAACTAAAAACCTGGCTGGTGAAGGAGGTGTGGGGCACTGGTGATGTGGTGACCCTCGCCTGCTGGCAGATAAAATAATATCAACAGCGCTCCCTCTTTTAATGCTCTTTCTTTAATCCTCAGTCTTTTAATGTTTGTAGTATTTTAAATTGGGTTTTTATGGTTTTGATTTTAATGTTTTTTGTATTGTTGTATGGTTTTTAATGCTGTGAGCTGCCCTGAGTCATTCTGAGTTGGGCAGCTATACAAATTGGAAATTAAAAATTAAATTAAAATCCACTGTCTTTATGGTACTAACTCCTCCCCACTATTTCTTACATAAAAAGTCAGTAAGTTGTTCCTCACTTCTATAACTAGTGATTTAGCTTGAATAACATTTTTTTTTATGAAAATGACTTTTCAACAACTTATCTAAGTCAAGTGACTGAAGCATAAACTATGAAATAATTTTGTCTAATAAACCTAATAAAGTTGCAAAAATTATTTGCAACTTTTAAAAAAATAACAAACATGAGATGTCAGCAGAAATTATTCTAATCAGCCATTACGGCTTGGCAGCTGGACTTCAAAGAGGGAGAAAGTGTTATTACTAAATCAGCCAGCAAGCAGGGGTTACCACATCACTGGCGCCCCACACATGCTTTGCCAGCCAGGTTTTTAGCCCTTTCCTGAAGGACAGCAACTCCATCTGGAGATGCAGCTCAATTGGCAGGAGGTTCCATAGGGCCGGAGTAGACATAGAGAAGGCCCTCCTTCTGGTGCTAGAGAGACGTGCCTCTCTAGCAGATGGAACGATTAGAGAGCCTCTCCAGTCTGCTCTGGTGGGACAGAAAGATGTTCTCAGAATGACGCGGTCTGTTAAGTATCCTGGCACACTACCATGTAGGCCTTTAAAGGTCATTACCAGCACCTTGAATTACACCTGGAGGCATACCGGTAACCAGTGCAGCTCCCGAAGCAGTGGCAAGATACGGGCATACCGCCCGCACCTCATCACCACCCAGGCAGCCATATTCTGGACCAATTGCAGCCCCTGAATGGTCATCAAGGGCAGCCCCATGTAGAGCACACTGCAATAGTCAAGTCTAGAGGTGACCAGAAAGTCTGTGACCATGAACAAGGAGACCCTATCTAGAATTGGGTGTAACTGGCGTATAACACGAAGTTGTGCAAAATCCCTCCTGGCCACGACTGCCACCTGTTCATCGAGCAGGAGTCAAAAGTCCAGGAGGACTCCCAGATTATGCACCGGGTCTGTTTGGGGCAAAATAGTCCCATCCAGAACCAATGATGGTAGCTCCCAAGAATCTTGCCAGGATTCAGTTGTAGCCCTTTGTCCCCCATCCAGACCCCAAAAGCCTCCAGACAAGATATGAGGTTTAGGTTAAAAAAATCTGCAGTGAGAGTTATAGTGAGATTGTGCAAAGTTTTCATAGTCTGTGAAGTGAACACTGGTAAATTAGAATGTTTGATCTCTTTTCCAGGGATTTTTTACACATTGTATTTCATTCTAATTTCTGTCATCAAACTCTCCACACATAACTCTGGATATGTTTAAGTTCAGAACTATTTAAGTCATTTTTGGATCTTTCACTGGTCCCTGAAAGAGTTCCATTTAAGCATGAATTTTTCACTCATAAAAAAAAGTACAGTAATACCTTGGATAACGTTTACCTCGGATAACGCTAAAATCGCATAATGTTAAGTAATCTGGGGAGGAGAACTGGATCGAATAATGTTAAGGTCCTATGGGATGTATCGGATAACCACCGCTAAAGCCTGTGCGGTTACAATGTATCTCTATGGAGCTTTAACGTTATCTGATACATCCCATAGGATTTTAACATGCATCGGATAACACTAAAAATCAGATAACACCAAGACTTGTGGAACCAACTCTTAGCGTTATCCAAGGTATTACTGTATACAAGAGTTTCAATTCCCCATCCCCCACCCCAATTTTTTCTCTCTTGCATTCACTCCTTCCTTCACTTCTTTTCTATCAAATCACCCAGAGAAACCTTCCCATCAAGAAGTGTTGAAGGAGTGTTTTCAAAAGCCAGTCAGAACATCCAAGAGAGGGGGAGCAGGAATGTTGAAGCTGTAAAGGGGCCCTGATTGGTTGGAATACAATATGAATACTGTTGCCTAAATCTCCCTCAGAGAAGGATCAGTGGACTATACATTCCTATCTCAGAGTTAATCTCAAAGATCTCTGTATAGGATTTGTACCCTTTAAAGCATTTCTTCATTCAGGGCAGGACACTTATCTATATAGAACTGTTTGCAATTAAAATTAGGAGGAAGCTATTATGGCTGTAGAAACTGGCAAAGAAATATTTTGAGAGGAAGCAATCAAGGACAGAAAGGTCTTGCTGTGCCTTGACTTTAAAAAAATATCTGGTGAATCTAGTGTGTCACTAAGGAAGACTGAGCCACAACAGTTTTTGGTTTGTTAGTTCATAAAGACAAAATGTCCTATCAGTGGACAAAGCCCATGTGTGTTCCCTACCCCAGATGTTCTTCTTTCATTAATGATGGATTCCTCCAATCCCACACTTTTGGCCTTTCCCCCTCTGTAATTGTGCCTAAATGCCATATCATATCTGCTTTATTTGGATTCCTGCATTGACATGGGGGTCTAGAGGAGGGGTCAGTCAAAGGTCACAGAAAGTCACAGAAGGGGAGGGGTCAAAAAGTGGCCTATTTTAGGTCATGTGGTATTTGAAAGAGCCCTAAGGACTGTGTGATACTGCTGCCATTACAAGAAAAAACTGGCTTAGGAAGGGTAGGGGGGAGACAGAGAGAAAAGAAAACATGCCACAAATATGAAGAAACCCTAAAATGGTTTAGTCCAGCATTCTTAATAATAAAGTTCCCTGCATCAGTCTGTGGGCAGGCTTTCAGTTTGTACTGGGGATGTCATGTTTGCTTTTGACAGCTGGGTGTCAGCCACCCTCTTGTCAGGTCTCCCAGCTTTGCCCAAGTTCAAAAAAGGGGAGCCCTGCCTTGTCCCTGCTTTTTTGGAGTATTTTAAAGAGTTTCTTAGTACTTTTGGCTATGCCATGGAGAAAGCAAATGAGGAAAATCAAAATGAAAAAGCCAGTCACATTAAACATTAAAGGATCAGTATATAAAAGTCACAAAAATGGAAAAGAACTTGTGAAAGAATCTAAAAGGAAACTAAAACAACAGTTTTCAGCATGCACATACGTAACAGAAACAGTTTGCTCTATAAATTCTTACCACTGCTATAGAGAAAAGAAGTGAATTTCTAATTAGTGTTACCTGCTCACCCAAAGATCTCACATAGCAGCACTTTCTCATTCACACTAAACCGAAATAAGCCAATAACCACTGTTTATCACTTTATGTGAACACAGTCATAGCAAGTGCTACTTCCAAATATATAGTCAATCATTAACACAAAGATCAATAAAAAATGTGAAATGTTAACAAAAATCAGTAACAGAGAGCACTTAAATTGAAGAAACAACTCGGGCAAGTTTAACACAAATTTTCTAACTACAGTTTTTTCAAATTTTATTTAATAACCTGTAGCCTCACAGAATGTTTCATTTGTTCCACATGGTAAAAATATTTTAAGACCAGCTAATATAAGGGTACAGTTTTAACAATAATGTAATAGTAAGAGAAAGGACAGGAAGGAACAGAAAGTTGTAGTCAAAAGCAGAAAAGGAAGATCACTTCTAACAAAATAACAGGTAGAGGGGATTTTAGGTGCTAGTTCAAACTCTGTCATTTTTTTAAAAAGACTTACGTTCCATGCAGCAGTGGATCAAATGGGGGATGCTGAGCTCCATAAACATGTTGAATACTACAAAAAGAGAAAGAGAAATGCTTAGTTTAGTACAATGAAAGCACACTCTAACTCAAGCCTACTTTCACTTTAGTCCAAATAAACTGACTTGGTTTGTTGTTGATGTTACATGCCAACAAGCCACCCTGCCAAATTCAACTTGATTCACTGGGTGATGAATTTGCTCAGCAAGATTCAGCTATTATAGTGGCTATGAAAGCATTATGGAATGAATATAGATCATCTTGATAATGCAAAATGCTACATGTAATTCCCATGCCATCCCCAGCTTGTTAAACAGAGTGGAAAATATTGTGCATATTTTATAAGAATAACATATGCAATGGAAATTCCCTACCATGGCCAGACAGTCCCTTAAGAAGGCAACATTTCTATTTCTGGGGATGGTAATGTGTGGACTTAGAGCCTCGTACATTTAATTTAATTTAATTTTAATTTAATTTTTGCACTTGTATGCTTCCCACTCAGGAAACCCGACTCAGGACAGCTCACATAACAGTTAGACAATCACCCCAATCCACAGACACTCAGTCTTGCCAGGATTCAGCTGTAGCCTATTGTCCCCCATCCAGACCCTAACAGCCTCCAGACACCTGGATAGGACTTCCACTGCTTGGATTTCCACAGGCCCAGATGTATAATTGGGTATCATCTGCATATTGATGATACCTCACCCCGTGGGAACAAATGATTTCACCCAGAGGCTTCATGTAGATATTGAATAGGAGAGGCGAGAGCTCCAAGCCCTAAGGCACCCCATATTGAAGGGGCCTAGGGCTGTACCTCTCACCCCCCCCCCATCCACACCGACTGGGTCCGGCCCTTCAGAAATGATGAAAACAAAGACCACACAGTACCCTGGATCCCCAATCCTCGGAGCCATCCCAGGATACCATGGTCAACGGTATCGAAAACCGTTGAGAGGTCAAGAAGGGCCAGGACAGACGGATTACCTCTGTCCTGCTCTCACCAGAGATCATTCAACAGTGTGACCAATGCAGTCTCAGTACCATATCTGGGCCTGAATCCTGACTGAAAAGGGTCCAGATAATCCACTTCATCCAGGGTCTCCTGTAATTGCCATGCCACCGCCTTCTCCAAAACCTTACCCAAAAAGGGCAAGTTGGATACAGGCCGGAGGAAGGTTTGGTTGGTTTTAGTTGTTAAGCGAGGTGACCATTCAGAGAAAATTTAGCTCTTTAAGTGAGTTAGTCTCTAAACAAGGCACTCTTTATGTGAGGTTTTACTGTAGTCCTAATTCGGTTGCAACACAGGGCTTTCCCGCTGGCCACACCCATCATACCACACCCATAGTGTGGTAGTAAAAATGTTTGGAGCCCACCACTGATCGAAAGTAATAGAAACCCACCACCTTCCTTTTTTAACAACTTTTCTTATTCTTTAAATATTATATAAATATTGTAATCATCTTAAATTGCAGACCAGTCTGCTCTCAGAAACTGAATTTTATCTCTGAGATATATCTACGTACTCCTCAGATGGTTCTAAAACAGGGGTGTCCAAACATTTTGGACCATGGGCCGACCATACAGGCGCGTTTTACTTCCACTTCCAGGAGCGATGAGGGCTTTGCAGGCTGGGTGAATTGGCATCAGGGGCCGCACCCGGCCCTCGGGCCTTAGTTTGGGCAGCACTGTTCTAAAGTTTCCCAAATACTTGACTTTTATATATTTTTAGATCTATAGTTGTATGCCATTCTTTTTTAAGTGCAAGGGTTTTTTTTCCTCTTTGTGACTATACAAATAAAATCTAAAATTTTAGTTGATGAAGAGTAAATTATTTTTACTAAAAAAACCTCCAGAAGCAATTATTCATCTTTTACATGAATTATATATTTAACTGTAGGAAGGAAAAAACAACAGAAATAATCCAAAGCAAAAAGGAGATTTCTGGCTAATTCTGGTTTTGATCTTTCCCAAGGTCAGAAAACTGGACACTTATTCATTTTGTTTTCTCACAGACTGTGAAGGGGACAGAGTCATGGAACCCCCTGTTGGCATGCCATCACACTCTGGGCTGGAACTCAATGCCTCCACCTCAACCCCTACTTGGACAATTGCACCCACCCAGTTGACAGCAGACAGCTTGTAGGGAATGGATAACTCAGAATCTACCCCTTCCTGGGAAACCAGGGCACAAACAAAAGCTTTGGTTCTCATGTCCAACCTGACTTTGGGGAACAAACCTTCTGCCAGATGAAAGTAATGAAAGCTGTCTTTCCACCAAGAGAGACAAGCCTGGCAGAAGCTCAAGTGGGAGGAAGCAGGTCCCCCAAACGGGAAAGTTACCGCAGAGCAGGAAGGAGAAATCCAAGCCCAGGAATTTCAGGGAACTGAACAGTCAGGGGGAGAAAATGAACCTCCAGGGAGGATGCCCAGGAAAAATAGACAATAAATTAACAAAGGAGTCTCCAGACAAGAATGCTCTCAGGGAATGGGACTGTGAAGGTGATAGGGTGTCTAGGTGCAATTTCAAGTTTCAAAGAAAGAAGCTATTAAAATATGAATATAAACCTACACTTCCCCTCATGCTCGGGAGAGATGGAAAGTAGACAGAAGTGAAAAGAAGGGAACTCAATTTCCACACAAAGTAAACACTGGTGGAGGAAGAGGCAGAAAAACTGCCAGTGTAAATACACGTCAGAAAATGAAGAAATCAGAAAAAGAACTCAGTGTGGGCATACCGCCCCTTACTCTGGTGGTGATGGTGTATATTTATCCCTCCAAGAACCTTTGACCCTTCTATTGAAGGGAACCAAAGGGCTAAACAATCTTGGCATGAATGTGGCACAAATCAGTGGAACTAGTAGACAGGACTCTGAGCAGAATTATTGTTTGTTCTATCATATGCCTTCTGGTTTTATGGAACAAGTAATGGAAGGGGTATCCTATGCACTGAGCTGGAAAAGCAGGTGGGATTCACACAGAGCACCAAAACTGTACAACCTAGTATGTTGTCTGAATTGTATACGTCATCCTGTACAATGCTAGGAGATAGGTTTTCCTTTAATACCTAAGCAAACCAAGGCCAAGTGAGGTGGTTCAACTAGATCTGTAGTTGTCAAACAACCTATCTGATCACAGTAGCTCTTGCATACCTATAATGTTTCCTACAAACTCCTCCCCTCCAAATAAACATGCAGCCAATATAAAAGCTACAAGTCTGGTTGCCGATGCCCTAGTTTCATCTTTATGATACTTTAGGTGTGTCTTTTTTAAAAGGGCATTTTAAGAAAACATTCAAGTCAAAAAACAAATGGAAAATGTATTAATGACAACAATAAACCCTTAAAAACATATACCATACACACTCCAACCAAATGTACAGTAATTACAAAATTATCTGTAATCACTAAAGCTTCAATAAATACCAGCCAAGAAATTGCATCTTCACTCTGCTTTGTACATGCTAATTTTGAAACACCTCCTAGTGTATAGTGAATAGAGTGATGGAATAGGAAACCTGGGTTTTCATTTTCCCTCAGGCATTGATACTTAGAGTGAGGGGGTGGAACTGGTAAAACCCTTCCTTAAATATCTTACTTACCTTGAAAGCCCTCTTAATTGCTGAAAGTCAATTCTACTGGGGGGGGGGGGGAGGCTCTATCCAGAACAATCTTATGATTAAGATAAGAGCAGGCTACACCAAAAGACCATCCAAGTTCAGATTGTTCCCTAAAAAGGGGGGGGGGGACACAGATGCTTTGAAGAAGCAAAATCTTATCATCTGATTTCCACAAATATACTGCTTCTAGCTGGGTTTCATTACCCAGCTAACAGAAAGCAACACTTTTTTAAAAATGAAGTTACACATTAGAAAACTATTCAAATCTCACCAGTGCTAGGAATTTACTGCACAACCATAAGCAAACTATACTCTTTCCACAACGTTGCTGATTACAAAAGGGAGCAGAGAGGATAATACTAACCTACTCTGCAGTGTTATGGTAAGATTTATAAAATAACCAATAAGCAAAGTATTTGAAGAATCTTTGTATTCTTTAAGTGCCACATCCAATTCCAAATATTGGCTATCATCATGGCGATCAGCCACAAAGATTGTCCTGAGAATATAGTTCAGTGGCCTTCCGTTTGCCTCGCAGCATGACCCCCGTACCACTGAGCCATTTCTATGTGTCACTTTCTGGTCCTGAACCCTTTTGGCATGCAAAGTCCTCATCATTCACAAGCCAGTATTGAATGAAGCTGCCGTCTTTCATCAAGATGGATTCAAGCGGATTTTATTTATTAAATTTATTAATTTAATCCACTTGGGGACCATCGCCCTTCCCTGTGGACTTTGGCACAACAATCGGCGCTGAGTCACTTGACAGAATGGTCAAGGTTTGTGCCAAACACACGTATAATATCAAGGAAATGTTTGTCTGCATATTTAGACCAACACTTGGATTTCACAATTTTCATCTGGAAAATAACCTGGCCAGACATGTTTTAAGGCATATGAAACGGCAAACCACCATCGGGCATCCCCTGAGCAGAGTTTGTCCTGCAAAAATCCTTTCAACTCAGAATAATTTCTGACACAAAATTAATATTACTATAGCCACCACCCTTATAAAACCCATCTGCCTACACCGGGGTGCCCAAATTTTTCAGACCGCAGGCCGGTCATATGGTTCAGGGGTGCCCAACGTATGGTCGGGGCCGAATCTGGCCCCCGCTACCAATTCATCTGGCCCACGCTGCCCTTGTTGCTCCCAGAAGTGGAAGTAAAATGCACCCATACAAAATTATTATTACTATAGCCACAATTCTTATGAAACCCATCTGCCTACACCGGGGTGCTCAAACTTTTCAGGCCACAGGGCAGTCACATGTTTCAAGGGTGCCCAACCTATGGACCAGGAGCTGCATCCATTCCCCGACGCCAATTCATCCAGTCCATGACACCCTCGTCACTCCCAGAAGCAAAAGTAAAGTGTGTCCATACGAAATTACTATTACTATAGCCACCACTCTTATAAAACCCACCCGTCTACATTAGGGTTGCCCAAACTTTTTGGGCCGTGGACCAGTCACATGGTTCAGGGGTGCCCAACCAACGCCCTGGAGGCTGGATCCGGTCCCCAATGCCAATTCATCCGGCCCACGCTGCCCTCGTCGCTTCCAGAAGCAGAAAACACGCTGGTACGAAATTGTTATTACGATAGCCATCACTCTTATAAAACTCACCCGGCTACACCAGGGTGCCCAAACTTTTTGGGCCGTGGGCCAGTCACATGGTTCAAGGGTGCCCAACCTATGGACCAGGGCCTGGATTCGGCCCCTGACACCAATTCATCTGGCAGGCCCTGCCCTCGTCGCTCCCAGAAGCGGAAGTAAAATGTGCCCATATGCGGGCGCGTTTCACTTCCGCTTCTGGGAGCGACAAGGGCGCCACGGGCCAGGTAAATTGGCGTCAGGGCCGGCCCCCGGTTCCATAGGTTGGGCACCCTCCTTACCTTGAGCCATGTGAGCGGCCAGGGCCACTTGATTCGTCTCTGCCACCACCTCCTTAGTAGTGACCACCACCCCCACCCCCAAATCTCCACAGGTCCTCTCTCTGCCTGCCTGCCTGCCTGGTGCCTGGTCTCTTACCTGCCCGGTACCCGGGAGGCGTTCCGCTTCCAGAACTGCTTCCTACTACTACTACCCCCGTCGCTGGCCATCGTCCCATCACCTCACCCAAGGCAGGGAGACGCGGCGAGGCAGGCGAAAACCCGACTGGGCCCCGCCGGCTACTCCCCCGCCAAGAAGAAGGCCAAGAAGGAGCGCCCTCGGGGTTTACTCGTCGCCTACCCCGTCTTCTTTCCCTCTTGTCACAGAGCAGCGCGCCGCCATTTTGCCACTCCGCAACAACCCCTCTCCCCATTGGCTCCCGGAGACCAAGAGGCCCCTTCACCCAATCACAAGTAAGAGTACAGCCGCGCGTGGTGAAATCGCCTCATGAATGTCAGCGCAGCCCATTGGAAGGGCCGCTGGGATTTCGGCCAATGGACGGCGGGCGAGAGGGTGGCGGGGGAGGAGCCTGACTTGCTTCCGGGGACCTTCATTGGGCGCCTCTCTGTAAACTCCTGGCATTTCTTCCGCCCTCCCCTTCAGGGGTGCCCAGCAGTAGCACTCTCGCTTCAAGTGACGGAAGTCTCGTGGGAGCAGCAGCTGGGGTGAGAGCCCTTCACACACACACACACACACACACACACCTCTCTCTTTTCTGCGCTAGGCTACAAGAGCAAGACATTGCAAGTAGATAAATAGGGACCACTTCGGTGGGAAGGTAACAGCGTTCCGTGCGCTCCGGTGTCTAGTCATGCCTGCCACATGACCACGGAAACATCTGCAGAAGCAGACAGCGCTGGCTCTTTCGGCTTTGAAGCAGAGATGAGCACTGAACCCTAGAGTCGGATACGACTGGCTTTCGAGCAAGGGAAACGTTTACCTTGCTTTTAAAGGAAATGTATTTATTTATTTTTCTGATTTGTATTGCTCCCCACACCAGGGACAGGTACTAGGAGAGAAGCTGCCTAAGTTTCTTTCCAGTTGCCCTCGGTGGGGAGGATCTCCATATGCAGGGGCAAATCAGTTCTTGGTCTGGGGCAGACTTCTCTCTCTCTCTCTCTCTCTCTCTCCCCTGGTTTATTGAGCTGTTTCTGCCATGCCTCCTGGAGGCTTTCCTTTCCGTTCTGGAGCTGGCAGGAGGATGTTGCTTTATCACTGTATCCAAGGGGGGGAGAAAGAGCTGAGGTTGATTTTGCTTGCAGTTGCCTGGGTTCCTTTTACAGTAGGAAAAGCTGGCCCTCCTATGCTACTATATATGTAGAGGGTTGGCAGCACCTTAAAGGCAAGCAGCTGCTTAAAATGCAAGATGCCCATACCAGGGTGGCACAGTATTTTGACTGCAGGAGCAAGACCCATACATAGGGATGCCCATTCAGATTGGTCACAGTGCTGTATGATTAGGTTAAGAGTGAAAGGCTCGCATGTATAAGTACAAAAGGCTCATAACGATGGTGTGTAGTATAGTGATGGCAGTTTATGAGCAAGAAGCTCAGCTTGAGAGAAAGCTACAGTTGTACCTCCCTTAAAGAGCATAATGTGTTCCACAGGATTGGTCTTTAAGCAAAACACCATTGCACGTGACCTCTTGTAACTTCTGGTGGGGGGAATTGAGAACGGAGATTTAGTTCCTAAGTGAGTTTTTGGTTGGTTTTATTTGTTAAGCAAAGCGAACATTCAGAGAAAATGCTGCTCTTTAAGTGAGTTACTCTCTAAGCTAGGTGCTCTTTATCCAAGGTTTGACTGTATTTGGTGCGCAATCAACACCCAAGTTTCTGTGGTGACCAGCTTAAGAGCAAGAGGCACTTACCTATGGTGCGCAGTGGGCTGACTACAGCTTATCACCGAGTGGCTCATATTGATGGTGCATGGTGACCTGACAGCATCTTATGAGCAAGGGGCTCTTACCGACAGTGCACTGTGACCTGACCGCAACTTAAGAGAAAAGGGCTCACACTGATAGTGCGCAGTAACATGACTGAAAATTCGAGCAAGAGACTGAGCAAAGGCCTCACAGCTACCTGAACACGGCTAAAGAGCAATGGCTCTGACTGATGATGTGCAGTAACACAACTGCAGCTTAGGAGCAAGAGGCTTATACTGACGGTGCATAGTCACAGCTTGTGAGCATGGGGCTCATACTGATGGTGCATAGTCACAGCTTGAGACCATGAGGCTCATACCGATGGCGTGCAGTTGCCACCCAACTTCCTTTTATAGCTGGAAGGCTTGGGTTTTTACCCCGGGGTGGGGGCTTCCATCAACCCGGTAAAAGGAGGTGCTGTTCTTAGGGGCAGTGGGGCGAGGGGGCCAAGAGGATACTCACCCCCTTTGGTGGCAGGTAATGCTGGGTGGGGGTACTAGTGATTCCTACAGGGCGTCTTCGATGGGGAAAGTCATCCTGTGCTGCATTCCTTTGAATCAGCTAGTGGTGGCTAACGTCATGTGGCTGGCATGCGGTACGACCAAGATCCACTCTTTGAGGGGAAGTGGAAATGGCCACGGCCACCCTAGTAGGCTGGACTGCTTATTACTTGCCCATGCATTAATGAGTGGGGGCCCGGTTTCACCCATCTGATGCAGGGAAGGGAAAGTATCCCCCGTCCCTCACGTCAGGATATTCACTGCCCTCTGTACCCCCCTTACTTAAGAATTAACATTCAATAAACGTGGCCTTTAACCACAGCCATTGGTGTCCTGTCTCGTTATTTTGTGTTGGGGTGAAATGCCAGCGTGTTAATTTGCGGCACGCCCTCGAAATCATCTTCTGGAGTGGACTTTACAACTTAAAGGCGACTGTTTTGCAAGTCACTAATGTCACTTCTCAGAATAAGCAGCTTGCAGAAATATTTCATGATTCCTCTCTTTCTAGGCTGCTCAAAGATACCGTTTTGTGCAAACGATGAGTGATAGGAGAGCAGCTTGCTCTCTTTTGTATATACATACAGTACTTACTCTGTGTTATTCTATAGCTTCTGTATTTACATGTAGCAAAAAAAAAATCAGTATCTTGGAGAATCTTTAAGACTAATATATTAATTTTTGTGTAAACTTATAATCAGCTTCCTCAGACACATAGGCTGCTATATTTAAGTCACAGGTTATAAATACACATAATGTATCATCCTGGAGAGGGATCAGAGAAAAATAAGATACAGAAGATGCATTATTAACTGATAATGAACTTTTTGGATGTTGATAAATGTACAGTACTAAAAATCACAGTTTTGGGCCAAAATCCTATTAGCAATGGCTGCTGGTAGACACAATAGTGTAAATCAGGGGTGCCCAAACTACAGGCCGGATCCAGCAGGGGAACTAGAGACCAAATTGCCAACATTCACTGGATCATGAAGAAAGCAAGGGAGTACCAGAAAAGCTTCTACTTCTGTTTCATTGAGTACACCAGGGTACACAGAAAAAGCCTCCTCGATGATGGTGGCATTTTTGACCCACAATTGGGAGTACCCTGGGTAATGGCAATCTTGTGCCAGCTAATCTTTCTCACACTAGGTTTCCCACACTCACCAAAAGGTTCCTTCATTTTGTCAGTTTCACATCTGGCCTAGACATGGAAGAAGAAATTGAGTACAGTATACCAAAGCCTTTGACTGAGTGGATAACAATAAATTGTGTAAAGTCCTTATAGAGATGGGAGTACCAGACCACCTCACCTGTCTTCTGAGAAACCTATATGTGGGTCAAGAAATGACAGTTCGGACCAGATATGGAGCCTCTGATTGGTTTAGAATAGGAAAAGTAGTGTGAAAGGGCTGTATATTTTCACACTGCTTATTTAACTTATATACAGGGTACATCATGTGTAATGCAGGGCTGTATGAAGCACAAACTAGAATTAAGATTGTTGGGAGAAATATCAACAACCTGAGATATGCAGATGACACTATTCTAATGGCAGAAAGTGAAGAAGACCTAAAGAACCTCTTGATGAAGGTGGAAGAGTACAGTTCAAAAGGTGGCTTGAAACTCAACAACAAGAAAAAAATCAGGCATCTCACAAAACAAAATAAAGGAATTTGGTATATAAGAACATGCCTGTAAGTTTCATTCCTTGTCTGATGAAGTGGACTTGATCCACGAAAGCTAACAGTGAAAACATAGCAGTTAGTCTTTAAATTGCTACTGTTTTTTATTTTTATTTTACTTTATTTTGTTTTGTTTTGTTTTGTTTTCTGAGATGCCTGAACCACAGACTAACACGGCTACTATTCCAAAAAATTCAAGAAAAAATCAAGCTTATGGCATCTGGCCCCATCACTCCCTGGCAAATAGAAGGGAAAGAAATGGAAACAGTGACAGACTTTACCTAGTTGAGATCTAAGATCACTACAGACAGTGATGGCAGTCAAGAAATAAAAAAAAGACACTCTTTGGGAGGCAAGCTATGGCAAACTTAGGTAATATATTAAAAAAATAAAGACATCACCCAGCCCACAAAAGTCTGCATAGGTAAAGTAATGGTCTTCCCAGTAGTAATGTATGGCTGTGAGAGCTGTACCATAAGGAAGGCTGAGCACAGAAGAATAGATGGCTTTAAACTGTGGTGCTGGACAAAACTTTTGAGAATCTCCTGGACTGCAAGGTGATCAAATCAGTCAATCCTAAAGGAAATTAACTCTCTGACCACTCTTTGAAAGGAAAAATTCTGAAGCTGAACCTCAAGTACTTTGGCCACCATACAAGAAGAGAGGACTCACAGGAGAAGGCCCATATGCTGAGAAAGATCGAAGGAGAGAGGGGGCGTGGCCAAGATGGCATAGGGTGAACAACGCTTTCCTCTCGCTCCGCCACCACAAAGTGTTATCAATGCGATTTTAAACTGAATTTTTGGAGAAAATCAATTGGCAAAAGAGAGTTGAAAGTCTGCTGACGGAAGGAGAAAGGTTGTCTGCGAGCGAGGCACGGAGGTGCAGGCTCCGGGCGGCGACAAGAAGGGGAGCCTCCGATTCATACCCCTGCCCGTCAAGCCTGCCGGAGTGCCGAACCTGAAAGTGGAGGATAACTATTAAGACCAAGCGCCGGAGCGAAGTGTGGCACCGGGGGTCTGTCCCAGATCGAAAGCCTGGAGCTCATCCCACGGGGGTGAGAAAAAAGGGAATTTGTTGGGGCAGACGGGGTGCCGCGAGTGGCTTGTGAAGGCAGACTTTCCTGTAGTTTTAAAAAGCAAAGACTGATCGAGAATTGAGCGGAAAAGGGGAAGGAGTGAAGAGAGTTCTATTTTTCTTTCTTTTTGGATCTGAGTTACACTTTAATTTGGTAAAGAGCGGAGAGAAGAGACTGAGTGAAGGGGAGGAGGAGGAGGAAAAGCACCGAAATAGAAACAGAGGGACTTAAAGAGACTGAATTTGCTTTAAAAGAAAAATAGGTCTTAAGAGACATTTGAAAGCTGAGTAATAGACGGAACTGTGACTTTCTCTTTTTATTTCTTCTTTCTTTTTTCCTGTTGTCTGAGTGCTTAAGGGGTAAGACGTGTGTTCAGAAAATGGCAGTTGAAATCGAAACTTAAAAGCTTTCAAAGAATTGAAACCTAACTGGGATCAGCGGAAGAAAATAAGAGATGAGCAGTTATTAAAAATTTGTATTATCACAATTTTGGAGATTATTGGCATTAATTTTGAGTTACCTGCTTTTTTGCTTTCCTTCTCCATATAAATTAAACCTTCCCCCTCCTTTATTTTTACTGAGACTTTTTTACTGTTATCTGGGACTGTTCACTAGCAATGGTGGCAGAAAGCAAAACCTAAAGTGACTAAAAAACGAAACTGCTGGCGAAGAAGGTGAAGCAGAACGCAGTCATTAAAATCCTGATTTTGGACTCGATTTTTGGACAATTTTTTCTTTTTCTTTTTTCTCTTTTCTGCCTCCTCGCTGTCCCTCTCTTTTTCTCTTTTTTCTTTTCTTCTCCTGCTCTTATTGAAACAGAATAAAGATCCATATTTCTTATTTTTTCCAGCTTTGCTGATTGATACTAACCATCTTATACAAGCTTATTATATATTATCTTCCTTCCTCCTTGTGGTAAAACTTTTTGACCTCCCACCCCCTCTTTTCCCTCTCCCTCTTCTTTCCCCCCTATTGATTACAACTGCTTCTAGTGTTAAATATAAGTTACAGTTGATTTTTCTTTATTGCCATCACTATTGATTTAAACCTATTAGACTAAAAAGGATATTTGAATTGGTTTAATTTGTACAATTCAATTTGTATGAGACAATACTAAAACAAATTGATATTAGGGGGGAAGGGCTATTGTATGAAACCATTTAATTGAAAAATATAACTGACTTATTCCTTTAAACCGAAATATCCTATAGTACCTTCAGATCAATGGAATTCTGGGATTAAATTAAAAAAAACAATTAAAATTTATAAAATTAATTAATTCATAAACAAATCAGGTAGATTAGGCTTTTGAATGACTATTGGCCTATGCGTTAAATCCATTGATTGAAGACTATCATAATATAATAAGAGATTGATCCTGTAGTTTAATTGACTACAGGGGAGTAAAGGAGAGAGATAACAAACAAGAATGGAGGGAGGCAAGGGCAAGGAAGAGGAGACAAAACCAAAGACAATAAAAGAGAGAGCAAAAGGAACAGAAGGAAAGACAAGAACCACCACCACCACCTCCAGTTGTAGAAATTTCACCGATGGAAAATGTACAAATGTTTGTTGAGTTTGGAAAGTTTATCAAGAAAGTGGATATTCTGGAAAGAACAATGGTAGACACTATGCAAGAAATGAGAAAGGAGATACAGATTAGTAATGAACAGATGAGAAAGGATATCCAAGCCAGCAGTGAAGAGATGAGGAAGAGTAGAGAGAAGATGAAAAAAGATAGGGAAGCCACGAAAAACAACTATCAGAATTTGGCGGCAGCGCTAACTAATGTTTCAAAGGAAGTAAAGGACAACACTGTGAAGATCAATGCTATGATGTCAGATGTATATAAGCAAATGGGTACCTTGAGAACCAAAGTAAATGAATTGTACATTGCAGATAAAGCTACAGATGTTAAGTTGATAGCGCAAGAAAAAAGATTGGATATGTTGGAGGAGGGGATGAGAAAGCAGAATATTGTAATCAGAAAAATGTAGGATAGAACGCCAGACAAGCTTAAGGAGCGAGTTGTTGATTGGTTGAACTCTTTAAAAATGGGAAAAGATTTTGTGTTGGAAGATATTGTGAGCGCATTTAGAGTGGGGAGTTATGGATTTAATGGACTCAGCAGAATGTAAAAAAGAAAAAATTGGGTTTTTAGCATTGGATATATTCAAGGCGTTTGGCAATGGGGGACAATACAGGAAATGATAAGTTTATATGGATTTGGAAATAAATTTCAAGGAGTAATAGCCAAATTATATCAGCAAGGAATCGCAAAAGTCAAGGTCAATGAGGAATATACAGAAGAAATAAGACTAGAAGCAGGAACAAGGCAAGGATGCCCATTATCCCCAGTGATATTCATATTGGCAATGGAATTTTTGGCCAATGCCATTCGTCAAGATAAGGAAATAATTGGCTTAGAAGGCAATAAAATAAACTTATATGCAGATGACACGTTATTAATAGTTAAACAACCAACCCAGACATTAGGTAAAATTTATCAGCATTTAAAGATTTTTGAAGAAATTTCAGGCCTGAAAGTAAATTGGGAAAAATCAGAGATGATACTTTGTAATGGAGAAGCAAATGAACAAGAAAGAATTAGGACAAGATTTAAAATTCAAGTTAAAAGTTCATTAAGATATTTAGGAATAATAATAACAGGGAAATTTGGAGATCTCAAAAAATTAAATTACGGGAGGTGAAGAAAGAAATGGAAAGGAAAATAACACATTATAAAACTTTGAATTTGTCTTGGTTTGGTAGAATAGCCCTTTCAAAAATGATGTTGTTACCTAGATTGAATTTTCTATTTGATGCTTTACCAATTAAACATAGTGTTAAAGAACTTCAGGAATATCAGAACATGATAAACAAAATTTGTAATGGACCTTATAGGCCGAGGATCGTTAAGGCATTATGGTACTTACCTCAAAAAGAGGGGGAATTAGGTTTACCGAATATACAAAATTACTATAAAGCTTTTCAAATTAGGAATGTTATTAAAATATTAATGAAAGAAGAAGTGATTTGGGAAAGAATTGAGATGAAAGAAATATCCCAGATGGGTAAGGCAATATTTTTAAGTAAAGAAGGGAATAAAACAAGTTTAAAAGGTATACAAAACAAACTGTTAAAGACAACTATGGAGGAATGGAATAGGGTAAAAAAAATACATGACACCGGGTGTTTCACCAGCTTTAGAAATGGGGGACTTTAACAACTTCCCAATAAGAATAGATGAAAGAATTAAGATCATATTAATAAATAAAAAAGCCTCATTACTCAAAGATTGGGCTAAAATATGCAAAGAAAGTGATGAAAGAAAAGAACTCTTTTTACAGATGAAACTAAATTGGTTCCAGATTTTTCAGATAAACAAATGGAATAAAAACATTATATATGAAAGAAGCCTAGAAAGAGATCTGACAGCTTTTGAAGAAATGTTAGTTCAGATTAGAAAAGGTAAGATGGGTATTAAATGGATTATTAGCAAGTTATACAAAATTTTAAACAAAACAGGAAATATACAAGAAATTTTAAAAACACAACTGGGAACAAGAATTGAATATAACAATTTCAGGGGGGAAATGGCAAGAAATGTGGAGAAGAAGAATTATGAGAACCATGTCAGTACGTGTTAAAGAGCACAATTACAAATTGTTATGGCGCTGGTATCTGACCCCAGTTAAGTTACACCAAATAGATAACAAGATAAGCAATGTTTGTTGGAGATGTAAGCAATCAACGGGGACATATATACACATGTGGTGGAATTGTAATGAACTGAAAGAATTCTGGGGAGAAATAGAAAAAGAAATTAAAAACATGTTTGGACAGAGACTTGAACTGGGGCCGGAACCAGTCCTATTAACAAACTTCGATAAATTTACGATGTGTAATGATGATAAGGAATTATTGATCATAATGATGTCAGCAGCTAGACAATGTATTGGAAAAAAATGGAAAAATGAGCTAATGATAAAAATAGAAGATTGGTACAAAGAAATGTGGCAATTGGCACTTAATGATAAATTAACATGGGAGCTGAATGTTAGAAAAGGTATAGTTCATGAAAATAGATTCTGGAGAATTTGGAAAAGATTTGTGGAATACGTGATGGTTAAAAATAAAGGAATTAAACCTGTACCAGAACAAGCTAACTTTTGGGGAAAATGAATTGCTGTAATTCCTGGACAATGTACATAGCACATGGGTGATTTATATGCAGAGTTGAATAAAAATGGAAAAATTGAAAGGGTTAAGTAGTAAATATAAGATGTATAAATCGTTGGAGAAGCAGAGTACCTTTTCCTTTTTTGACAATTTATGTATTTTTTGTAGTTAAAGTATTTCTTAACAAGAATGTAATCAAAATCGATCTGTAACTCAAACTGTGTTTTTTTTGTATTTGTTGTATTGTTGTATTGTCATTCTTTTGTTATTCTTTTGTATTATTCTTTTGTCAGAAAATTATAAATAAAAAAAGGAAAAAAGATCGAAGGAGAGAGGAGAAGGGGGCGGCAGAGAATGAGATGGCTAAACAGTATTGTTGACACAGTGGGTGTAGATCTGGATGTGCTACGGAGGATGGCAGATGACAGAGAATCCTGGGTTGCGGTGATCCATAGGGCGGGACTCAACAGTGCAACTGAACAAAAAGATGGCAAAGCCATTGTTGGGAATTTATCCCTTAAAGGTTTTTAATGAAATTCTTGGCGAAGAGACTCATATAAATGACACTCAGATATACAGTAGTATGTTGGATTGAATCAAGAGCTGCACAAGAGCAAAACCTCTTGTGTTTAGGTATGATTGTACCACTCAAAAACCAACTCTGAAGGAAAGAAGTTTATTCTGGCCAGAAAGAAAGCTCTTCTGTGAGTTGGAATTGTTAGGTTATAAAAGTAATGTGCCATTTTACCCAAGCAGAGTTCGATACCTAACATAATGGGGGGAACACTATGAGGTAGGTTAGGCTAAGAGGATCCAGTTCTAACCAGAGATTTGAACCCATTGAGTTTCATAGCTAGGGAGGGTTTTGAAACTAGGGTTCCCGAGTCCTAGGCCAACATTCTCCTATACCACATTGTCTCCCTTGTTATAATTTTAAAAGATGTCTCAATGATTCAATTGCATTTTGCCACTGGGGTACTTTGGTGACTCACTCATGCAACATGTTAGAACAAAAAAGTCGCAGCTAAAATAATCCAATACAGTATATCAATCAAATTGGGGTATCCTGCAAGGGAGATTCACTTATCTGACTATAGATATGCATGTATATGCAGTGGCTCAAGTGGCTAAGACATTGACTGGGAGATGGAAGGTCAGCAGTTCGATTCCCGAGTACTGCAGGACAGAATGAGCTCCCGTCTTTGTACCAGCTCCTGCCAACCAAGCAGTTCGAAAGCAAGAAATTGCAAGTAGATAAATAGGGATGACTTCGGTGGGAAGGTAACAGCATTCCATGTGCTCCGGTGTCTAGTCATGCCTGCCACATGACCACGGAAACGTCCGCAGAAGCACAGTGCTGGCTCTTCGGCTAAGCACTGAACGCTACAGTTGGATATGACTGGCTTTTGAGCAAGGGAAACCTTTACCTTTACCTAATTGTATTAAGGCACCTTCTTCAGTTTACATTCCTTTTAAAAGTAGTTCAGGTATGTACATATTGTATTTTTATTGCATTTCATTGCACTCCATTGTATTACACAGATTTTAATTTTTCTGCTATGTTATTGATAAGGTCGTAAGACTAATCAATTAATAAACATTCATTCATAATAGTAGGATGGCCTGATTCAGAGGAGACATTGGGATTTAAAGCCATAACCCTAAACCTGCCACTAACCTTCAAAATGTTGTAATTGTCCAGGGATCAAAAGTAGATCTAGAACTCATTTAATTTTAAAAAAATATATGAAAGATAAGAGTTAATACAATTTCCTCACAATAATGGAAGACTTTATGGCAAATGCAAAATTGTGAGGACTTCTATGAGTCTACCTCTTAGACTGGCAGAGTTTATGAGATTTTTACCTGACTCAGGTTAAGTCGAAGAGCTTATTCCTTTGCCCTTCAAGCAGAATATTCAGTTAACATTCTGGCTCTATAAGCTCATGGTAATGTTTACTGACCTTTCATATTTGCAGATTTGCAGAGGTGATACAAGAGGTTTAATGAAATATGAACTGCCTCCAGTAACTGAAGCAGGAACCTAAGTGGGAGTGAGTGGCAAGGTCATGAACAAATCATTACAGAGTCTTACTGGATAAATTGAAATTAAATCCAGAGGTGTCACTATCCACAAAAACCTGAACTGCATTTGACAGTAAACTGTGACAGGAAAAAAAAAGACATAAAATATTCATTTGGTGTACTCTACTTCAATAAAATACAGTATGCTTTGATTTGTGGTATTATCCATAAATTAAGACTGTCACTTTATGGGCTGTGGTATTGGTAAATGCTGTGGTTTTGTCAAGTCACTTATAGCTTATTGCAACCCCAATAGGTTTTTCAAAGTATATGACCTACCACATATACTCGAGTATAAGCCGACCTGAAATAAGCCGAGGTACCTAATTTTGACCTGAAAACCCAGGAAAATAGATTGACCCGAGTATAAGACAAGGATGGGAAATGCAGCAGCTGCTAGTGAGTTTCAATAATCAAAATACATGAAAATATGGTAAAATTAATTACATTTTTGGCATATCTCAATCGGGTCTTGGGACCCTAGTATAAGCTGTTTCCCATTTTTGGGGCTCATTTTTGGGTCTGAAAAACTAGGCTTATACTCAAGTATATACAGGCAATTTTATCATTGCCACCCCCCAGTGAGTTTCCATTGTCATGAGAGGATTTGAACCAGGTCTGTTACTTTATCCACTGTAGCACCCTGCCTCTGTTTATATAGGGTGGCTAATGTAATAGATAAGATGAGGATTTCTATGGCATGTCATTATTTTTTTTTCTTGGAAGCTTTATTTGAATTTATAAGTAAGTGAAAACATGGTAGAGTAATCTGCTGAGAATTTGCTTCTCTTTTTTTATTTCAAATTTGTTCCTATAACTCAGGGATTCTCAACCTGGGGCCCGCAGCACCATTTCATGTGGCCCACCACCTCCCCAGGAAGTGCCATGTGGTGGACAAAGGGAAAAATGGCTGTCAGTGAAAAGCTACAGATGGAAGGCAGCTTTGACATGTTCTATCCCAAGTTTCCAGGCTGCTCCTTTTGAATGGGAGAAAGGAGGCATATACATACAACATAAGGCAGTGATGGCGAACCTTTTAAAGATTGAGTGCCCAAACTGAAACCCAAAAAACCCACATGTTTATCGCAAAGGACCAACACAGCAACAAGGGAGAAAGTAAGCGCTCCCATTGGGCTGCTGGGCAGAAGGTCGGAGGTATACTGTGCTGGGGGGAGGGAGGAAGCACTCTGTGCTGGGGTGACTGCACAGGTGCCCACAGAGAAGGCTCCGAGTGTCACCTTTGGCACGCGTGCCATAGGTTCGCCATAACTGACATAAGGGAAAGGTAGGCTGCTACTATCTCTTCCTTACATAGTATAGTACAGTGATGGCAAACCTTTTAGAGACCAATCTGTTACTGCTGTTATTCTCCCTAGCTAAGTAACCAGTGGGTTATTTAAAAAAAATAAAAGCCACTGTTGGAATGTGCAGCACTGTTATGTTTGCACTTAATGCAATGCTGTTTTTCACAGAAAGAGTTTGCTTTTCACAGACTTAATATTGAAATGGATCAGCCAACATGGGAATACAATCCTTCTGAGTGGTAACCTGTAACAGCCTGATGTTTTCCAATGAAGATTAACTCTGTGCTATAGCTTTTTTTTTCCCTTTAAAGGTGTAGAACAGGGGTGCCCAAACTAAGGCCCGGGGGCTGGACGCGGCCCCTGACACCAATTCATCCGGCCTGCAAAGCCCACATTGCTCCTGGAAGTAGAAGTAAAACACACCCAAATGAATTGGCATCGGGGGTTGTATCCGGCTCCCGGGCCTTAGTGACCGGCTCCTTGAACCATGTGATCAGCCCACGGCCTAAAAAGTTTTGGCACCCCTGGTGTAGAAGAACCATATCAAAGAGGCAGGAACAAAGGAAAGATGCAACAGAGAAGCCTGTTAAGCTTCACCAATGCCCAGCATGAGTGAAGGGGGTGAATATAGCTGAATGCCTAAGTGAATGTCTAAGTGACTTCCAGCCACGCGGACATCTCTGCCTCCCCCAGACTTGAAACACCTGTCCGGGGGAGTTGAAAAGGGCTGCCGGCGGGAGCCTCGGCCGAAGAACACCTTCCAGCCACGCGGACGTCTCTGCCTTCTCCAGACTCGAAACACCTGTCAGAATCCAGTCGTCCCAGTTAAGGGCCCCTCCCTTCCAGTTCCTGAGACCCCTGTCTCATTACAGGAACCTTTAGCCTTTGTTAACTCTATGGGAGTACCGGCCTGCATTAAAAGAACTTTTACTATGCTCAGGCAATGAAGCAAACAAGGGAGGTCTGGTGTATGGGTGGTGTCAGCATCTGTTAAGGAAAGAGACGATCTTCAAGCAAAAACAGTTGATTTATTGTAATAGGTTTCTTATAGGATAATCCAGAAAAGTGTAAATCAGTCCACAGGCAGTCCAAAAACAAAACATAGTTCTATAGCATAAAGAACAGTCCAGAAAGGCCAATCACTCTAGGTAATCATTCTGAAGACAAAAAGGAATAGTCCCACAGGCCAAGATGTTATTCCATAGGCATCCAAAAGCGAACTCCTTCTGCTCTCCCCAAGATGGAGATTCTTAATCATGTGTAGTGTTTAGGCCAATCAGAGACAGTTAGAAACTTTACCACAACATAGGATTGTTGACACATGTCTTAGACACAGCTTAGAGATAAGGAATAGGAACACTGAACAGAATAAAAGCTTCTCGTGACATGTAGTCTTATGAGACAGAGAGAAGAAAGGATTTTTGAGGCCTAGTTTAAACTACAACCTCAAGCTTTGAGAACGTTAGAAAAAATGTCGTTTCATGACAACACCTGTCCAGGGGAGTTGAAAAGGGCCGCCAGCAGGAGCCTCGGCCGAAGAACGCCTTCCAGCCACGCAAACGTCTCTGCTGCCTCCCCCAGACTCGAAACACCTGTCCAGGGGAGTTGAAAATGGCCGCTGGCGGGAGCCTCGGCTGAAGAATGCCTTCCACCCGTGCAGACATCTCTGCCTCCCCGGACTCGAAATACCTGTCCAGGGGAGTTGAAAAGGGCTGCCAGCGGGAGCCTCGGCCGAAGAACGCCTTCCAGCTGAGCGGACGTCTCTGCCTCCCCCAGACTCGAAACACCTGTCCAGGGGAGTTGAAAAGGGCCACCGGTGGGAGCCTCAGCCGAAGAATGCCTTCCAGCCGTGCGGACGTCTCTGCCTCCCCCGGACTGGAAACACCTGTCCCGGGGAGTTGGAAAGGGCTGCTGGTGGGAGCCTCGGCCGAAGAACGCCTTCCGGCTGCACGGACGTCTCTGCCTCCTCTGGAATTGAAACACCTGTCCGGGGGAGTTGAAAAGGGCCGCCGGCGGGAGCCTCGGCCAAAGAACGCCTTCCAGCTGTGAGGGTGGCTGCTGCGCAGTAACATCTGCAGTCGTCAGCTCCCAGCCTCTCTCAGGGGTCAGGGCCCCCGCCATCCTGGCCTGGAGGCCAATAAGAAGAGCCAGCTGACGGGTGGTGAGAGGACGCTCCCGCCCTCCCTCCAGGCCCCCTTGCTCCTCTCGTTCTTGGCCGGTCGGGCTGAGAGAAGCCAGAACACCTGGACTTTGCCCTGCCGCCGCCCAGAGACCACCTGGGGATAGAGGGTAGGATTTCGCCGCAGCCGCACCAGGAATGAATTGCAGTTGTGGTAGAGAGGATGTATGTTAACATTGGGATGGTATTTTGTATTGTACATTGTAAAATCGATTATTGTATATATTTTTGTATTGGGTATGGATTGTATTGTGAGTATATTGTTTAATGTCTATTCGGTACTGAATGTTGTTTATGGACTGTATTCTGATTATATTGTGTTTATATTTATTTTGTTGCACTGTATTTTATGATATTATGATATTGTATTATTGTACTGTTATATTGTATTCGATTGTATGTTGTGAGCTGCCCTGAGTTGGTTTTCACCAAGTAGGACAGCATATAAATTGAAATAATAATAATAATAATAATAATAATAATAATAATAATAATAATAATAATAATAATAATAATAATAATAATAATAATAATAATAATAATAATAATAATAATAATAATAATAATAATAATAATATATTTGCAAAGAGTTGGAGTTATGTGGCTAGGTGTTCCACAGCAGACAAGCTCACTGGAAAAAGGAATGGGATGGGGAACCCAGAAATCGTACTGTTACCAATCTCCTGACTTGTTCAGTAGATTTCATTTAAGTGAATAAGACTAGCACTTGACATTTTTCTCTGTTGGAATTCATTTTGTTAGTTTTAGTTCAGTTTTCCATTACTTTTAGGCCATTTTATATTTTATTCCTGTCATCACAAATGTTAGCGATTGCCAGACTAGTGTCTTCTGTAAATTTACTGATTACATCCTTCCCTTTGTTTAAGGAGCAGGATCACACACACACACACACACACACACACACACACACACACACACACACACACACACACACACACACACACACACACACACACACACACACACACACACACACACACACACACACACCTTGAAAACTGCTGAACAAATTGATGTAGAACAGTTTATGCCTTAGTATGGTTTTCCAAGTGACTGTGAATCAACTTGATGGTAATATCTAACCTGCATTTGATCACTTTGGTAATCAAAATGTCATGCAGACTTGCTAAACAGTCAACTGTAATCAGAATAAATTATATTTATGGTATTTCCATATTCTAAGGTAAGAGACCAATATGTGTAGAAATAGGGGGCCAAATAACAGATGCTTTTTCAGTTGGAAATAATTAGGTTAAATCTCTCTGGAAATAAATTTTTAAAGCTGTCAGGTTTGCAAAATGTACATGCAAAAAGAACATTATAGTATTCTTGACAACCAAATTCCAAACAAAAAGAATGTAATTAAAGTTATTAGATGATTATCGCACATTCTTTAATATTTAAGCCAGCTCTACATCTAGTGGCAAAGCTGCCTGTTTCTCTGTTTGGGCAGTGAGATGTGGTGAAAAAGAAATTAAATGTGACAGAAATTATAGTTAACAACCCCATGCTGGTTTCTACTAATCACTTGTGGTAATCAAGGTGCTTGTCAATTGACTTCTTTACAGACTGCTTCAAAATGAAGTGTTTATTATGCAACTCTGTTATTTTATTCATAGGATACAGTCAAACCTCACATAAAGAGTGCCTCGCTTCAAGAGCAGAATTTTCTCTGAATGTTCGCTTCGCTTAACAAATAAAGCCAACCAAAAACTCGCTTAACAAATAAATCGGGGTTCGCAATTCCCCCCCACACACACACACACAGCTTGTCACTTACAATGGTGTTTCGCTTAAAGAGCAAACTCGCTTAAAGAGCAATCCTGTGGAACACATTATGCTCTTTAAGCGAGGTACAACTGTATTTGTAAAGATAATATACTTTTCCATTTGTTGTTTTCCTATATTTTCTCTTTGGATCTTCTGTCTTTTTTTCTTATCCATAAAAAAGTGATGGGATGTTTCTGTAATAACTTTTAAGTATTAGCCCTGTGTCTGCAAGAACCCATGCTTTGCTCAAGTATTGTTCATCCAGTGTTTTAGGGAGAGACTATGGCTGAAATCCTGCTACTACGTTGCACTAGAGTAGGCCCACTGAATCAGTCAGGATTTGGTGAGCCATCTCCTTTGTACATTCAGTTGATTCAGATGGGATTAGTCTAGTTGCAACTTACTACTTTAAGCAAGAGGATTTCAGCCTGTGATTCAATGGTAGATCACATGCTTTGTATACAGAAAAGAGTTGTGAAGGGGAGCAGGGAGCAACAACACTGGGACAGAAAGGTCAAGGGTGTTATCCTAATGACCCTTGGTATTTAAGTTAGTCTGATTGTTGGCATGTCTCCAGTCCTGCGATACTCAACAGTTCTTCAGGATTTCTCATATGATAGGCAATGGTATTTCCGGTGGCAATGTATGGTTGTGAGAGCTGGACCATTAGGAAAGCTGATTGCAGAAGAATAGATGCCTTTGAGATGTGGTGCTGGAGGAGAGTTTTGAGAGTCCCCTGGACAGCAAGGAGAACAAATAGGTCAATCTTAGAAGAAATCAAACCTGACTGCTCCTTAGAAGGTCAAATAGTAAAGATGAAGCTAAAGTACTTTTGACATCAAATGAGAAGAGAGGATTCACTTGAGAAAGCCTTGATGCTGGAAAAGGTGGAAGGCAAAAGAAGAAGGGGGTGGCCAAAAATGAGATGGCAAGATGGTATTGTAGACACAATGGGCACATAGCTGAGCAAGTTGAGGAGGATGGTGGAGGACAGAAGTGCCTGGCGGGCAATGGTCCATGGGGTCGCAAAGGGTCGGAATCAACTGTGCGACTGACAAAGGCAACACTCATCAGCATTTTACTTATATACCATATACACTCGAGCATAAGTCAGGTTTTTTAGCCCCCAAAATGAGGTCCAAAAATGGGACTCGATTTATACTCAGGTCAACATAAACACTCAAAAACATAGCCACACAAATGTCTAAATTAATTAATTTTACTGTATTTTCATGTATTTTAATTATTGAAACTCACTAGCAGCAGCTGCATTTTTCACCCCTGACTTATACTTGGGTCAATCTATTTTCCTAGTTTTAGAGGTCCAAATTAGATACCTCGACTTATATTCGGGGTGACTTATACTCAAGTATATACAGTAAATCAATAAGCATTCTGAATAATTATGATGCAAGAGAGAAGGAAGTGGTAGGTGGTCTATACATTCAATAAATATGTTCCATGTTATTTAAGACCTCTATCTTTACATATCAGCAAACCCTCCTATTTATTTCTATGTTGCTATTCTATTTGATATCTATTTCAATAGGAAGAGGCAGAAGGTCTTGCCATGGCATCAGAATAGCAGCAATTACATGGAAGAATGACATCTTTGGATAACTCTCCTTATCTCTTTCCCATCATGAGAATGAAAAGAATGGAAAAAAGCAAGAATAGTTTAGCTTCTGACTCTTACCAAATTCAATTTCAAGTCCACTTGGAAGCTCTTGACAATTGCTTCAGGGTTTCTCCTGTCTTATTACAAGGAGTGTCCTTAGAAAACTGACAGAGGATCACCAGAGAATCTATATTTCCCAGCAGAGGAATTATGAGGCAACCAGAATATCTCAAAGGCTGGACCTATTCTAAATGGAAAAAGCACAAAGGATTAATCTTTTACAGTGAGACACTCAAGTACTGTAAATATCTTTCCAGCATATATGATTTTTAAAATGAGATTTCACAAGTAGCCGGAGGAAATGAATATGTCACTCATTGTCATCTTTGAGAAATCTCTTTAAAGGGCAGCAAGGATGTGAGATATATTTGAAATACAAATAATACTTGTCCCCCCCCCCTTTTAGTCCTTGAGTTCCTTTCTCTCCTGACTTGTCTTTTGCTCAATGAAATATTTGGGAGGTATTAATGTTTCAGCTTCAATACTTTTAATTGAAAAAGGAACTGATTACAGAAAGTACATGATGGCTGAAATCCAGTTGCTCAACTGTGTGTTCATTAACACAAAGCTGCAGAAGCCGCAGGGGGGAAATGACAGCAGGACAGAAGTCATACCCACAAAGCACTTCTGCTGGCATGTGTTGCAATAGCCATGTGAACAGAATGGATCACTTGCACAACTATGTTGTGGACCATATGGCATATACTTCCACAGGCATAACTTTATATTACATTAACTTGGCCATGATTTCAGCCAATCTATAGTTACTTCGTTCCAAGCTCTGCCAATGAAAACATTTGCACACCTCTAGAACAGCTTCATATGGAAAAGTTGCTTTGTAGTTTCCTGACTGTCCTGCTATTTCACTGGGGAATCAAATACTCCTGGTCAATCCAGTGTGCCCACAGCTCAGGGCCATAGCCAGGGGGTGTTCAGGATGGGTATCGCCCACCCTGACTTAGCAGTTTGTCCACCCTCAAACTCCAGGCTGCTTATATCTACCGTATGACACACATATATGACATAAATATATATCAGAGAGAGAGAGAGAGAGAGAGAGAGAGAGAGAGAGAGAGAGAGTAAAACCTCGCATAAAGAGCACCTGACTTAGAGACTAACTTGCTTGCTTAAAGAGCAGAATTTTCTCTGAATGGTTGCTGCGCTTAACAACTGAAACCAACCAAAAACTCGCTTAACAACTCAGTCGGGGTTCGCGATCCCTCCCACCAGAAGTCACAACTGGTCACTTACAATGGTGTTTCTGAAAAACATATTTGCCCACCCACATCTAGAATCATGGCTATAGCCGTGCCACAGCTGGAAGGATGAAATGTTTTACTGTCAAAGAGGGCTGCTGCTAACTGAGAGGGAAAATACAAACAAACGTCTGACATTGTGGGCTGTCAGTCATAGTAAACATTTGTTCAGGTCTTCCCTTTTATTGCCCTGTGTTCTCCAGGACTCAACTTGTCTGTGCCCTTGGTCACTCTGGAGCAAACTGGCAAGGAATATGGCATGAACTCTTCATAAACGCAATTGCGCAATACAGCCAGTCTCTTTGTTATCCTCAGCCGAAGAAGCAGCAAGGCTGGGGAGGCATGAAAGGAAGAATCACTGCCGGCAAACAGAGTTCTGGAACAACCGTCCCCTTCGGCCCTAGCAGCCACTGAAAAGGTGATTAAATATTTGTGCTTTTCCACAAGGCAGCACTGGGTCTCACAGCAGGAGAAAGCAACTGGCCTCCTTTGAGCTTGCTGTTGTTATGATTACCTTTTGAAAGAAGAATAGCTTGGGGTTTCCCCAGAGGTCCCCATTATTATTACTTTATTATGAGATCCTAATGAGAAGTGTGTCTCGAGGTTATTCGTTAGATAAGTGACACAACAGAGGAGCTGGGACTTCTAAGCATTATCTTGATTATCTTCATCTTGGAGATCAGGAGCCTTATTTGTATAGAGTGCCTTAGCGCTCTCGGTACTACAGAATAATCAGCCTGGCAGAAAGAAGATCACGATTCCCCAGACAAGCCACTCTTATTGTTCAGAAGACTGGGATGGAACAAATAAAAGGCAATAGGCAGCTGGGCAAGGTCTGCTGTCTGTGGCTCATGCATTGGTGAAGGATGTCAACTTAGACTGCCTACACATGGGTGCTCTGCAGTGGAGGAGTCAAGGTCTGTGTGGCTCTTCAAAAGGTGTTGGACAGTAACTTCCAAAAGTGTTAGCCGATATAACTAATTTCCAAGGTCTGCACTCCCCCTGAAAACCCAGGTCTGCACTTTGGGTGTATTCCTGGATTCATCTCCAAGTTTGAATGCCCAAGTTTTCCCAGTGGCAAAAATGCATTTGCATACTTAAAACTGCTGTGCAAGTTGCACCTATCCCTTGTGATGTCTGATTTGTCTATAATGACACATTCCTTAGTTACATCCTGCCTGGATTACTGTAATGTGCTCTGTGTATGGCTGCCTTTGAAGATGGTTTGGAAATTTCAGCACTTTCAAAATGCACTATTGATTGGCGACAGCTTCAGAAGGCATGTCCCCAGGCTCTGCCCCATGGGGGGGGGGATTGCTGTGACCCCAGGCCCCACTCCACCAGGGGCATGAAAAGCCACCGGTCTGAGGGCAAGCAGGAACATCACCGCCTCCCAAGGCCCCACCCCACTGGGGGTTAAAAAAGCCATCGGTCCGAGGGGGACAGGAAGATCGCCACGTCCATGAGCCCCTCTCACAGCCAGGGGTTGTGCTGTCTTAGTGCTGGGACTTGGATGTTGGGTTGGGTTGTACTGTATTGTAACATTGTATTGCTGGAGTATATTTCTCCATTGTATCTCCCCATTGTACTATTACATTGTATTGTTAGACTGTATCGTTACATTGTATAGTTTGATTGTATTATGTTGTACAATACAGTAATACCTCGGATAACGCTAAGAGTTGGTTCCACAAGCCTTGGTGTTATCCGATTTTTAGTGTTATCCGATGCATGTTAAAATCCTGTGGGATGGATCGGATAACGTTAAAGCTCCATAGAGATACATTGTAACCGCACAGGCTTTAGCGGTTGTTATCCGATCCATCCCATAGGACCTTAACATTATTCAATCCAATTCTCCTCCCCAGATTACTTAACGTTATGCGATTTTAGCATTATCCGAGGTAAACGTTATCCGAGGTATTACTGTATTTGAATTTTGTACAATTTTTGTATTATTATCTATATTATTATATACAGTATATGTGTGTGTACACTTTATGACTATGAGTTACCCTATATTGGTTTTTTTGTAATTGACTGTTTCACTGGGTATTCATGGTATATTTTGTTGTTGAAATTGTGATGCTTATTAATTGTGATTATATATTTGTTCTGTAAACCACCCTGAGTCAGTTTTACCAAGTAGGGTGGTATATAAAACTAATAAATAAATAAATAAATAAATATAACTCCCCTGCTACAACAGCTGCCACTGGCTACCAGTCCATATCTGGGCCCAACTCAAAGAGGTGGCGGTGGCGGTGGTGGT
The DNA here is from genome assembly GCA_030440675.1 of Furcifer pardalis. Lineage (NCBI taxonomy): Eukaryota > Metazoa > Chordata > Lepidosauria > Squamata > Chamaeleonidae > Furcifer > Furcifer pardalis. The sequence goes on along the minus strand of CP126892.1, from coordinate 2,965,219 downwards.
AGTAGTAGCAGTAGTAGCAGTAGTAGCAGTAGTAGTAAGTAGTAGACGACCTCCTATAGGGTTTGTGTCCAGGCTACCTGAAGAGCTTCTGTCTTCACATGAGCCTTTCCTGGCCTTTAAGTTCTTTGGGAAAAGGCCCCTTTCTCTCAGCTCCACTTGCTTTTCACACACGTGTGTGTGTGTGTTGATAGGAACAGGGCAGAGGATCTTCTCTGGCTGCTTCCAAGTTGCGCCATCCTCTCCTTCAGGAAGTCAGGTCGCCAGCTCACCCTCCCTTTTATCCTTCTGTCAATAATTAAATACCTGAATCCTCAGGCAGGCTTTTAATAATGTTTTTAATACTTTGATTCCTCCCCTGGAGGCCATTTTTTGTTTTTTGCTTTGTGCTTTTAAACGTTGAATGCCTTTTAATTATATTGTGTAATTAATAGATTTTAACTAATTATTGTATGTTGAATTGTTTTTTATCCTTGTAAGTTATTCCATTTTCAATGTGACTTTTTTTCAATGTTGTGAGCTGCCTTTTCAGTCCCCTAACTTGGAGAAAGGCAGTGTACAAACCAAACCAAACAACAGATAAAAACAGTGAAAAGGTACTCCAGTAATTCTGGCACAAGAAACTCAAGCAGTAGATCTTTCTGAGGTGACCCTGGGGAACAAATTATCTTTTATTTGCAATGATAGCTGCCTTTCCACTCTATTATAAGCATGTGATTTATTATGACTAACCTGTTTTAAAAAAAACTGTTCCATCTGTAACACTCTAAGAATACTACCAACAATGAATATTACTTACATTGTGACTTGGTTGGATAAACAAAGCCTGTTCTTTTCTCTTTTTTCAGATTTAAAAAGGAGGCTTACATAACACTTGTGCATAGCTATATCTCCAAAAGGTTTATAATTTTAAGCATAAAAGATAGCTGATCACAGAGGAACTCATCCCCTGTTTCATGAGAAACTGTGGGTGAGAACATAAAAATTGCCATGTTGGATCACAACCAAGGTCTATCTGCTCCAGTATTCTGTTCCCGCTGGAGCCTCACAACCAGAGTGCAAGCTTAATAGCACTCACCAGGTCATGTTCCTTCATAAATGAAACATAAAGGCATATTTCCTCCAAAACTTAAGGTAATATGTTTCCAATCAGTTTGTTTGTTGACTTCTAACCTTTGATAAACTTGTTATCCATGAATTAGTTTGTGGTTACCACTCCATTTTATGATGTCATTTTCCACAATCTGTCTATATCAGGGGTTCTCAACCTACGGCCCATGGGCCAAATCTAGCCTGTGATGCCATTTCCATCTGGCCGGCACTCTCGCTCCCGCTGCCATCACTGCTGTCCTTTTCCCCTCTGCCCTTTCCCCCTCCACCTAGCTTGGTGTGTCCCTAACTGTGCTCCATAGTAGGGTGGATGTTGTAAGAAAGCTGCTACGGAGCGGCATTAGGGACACGTCAAGACAGGCGGTGGGGACAAGGATGGCAGCGCTGGTGGAAGCAAAAGCGGCAGACGCACCTGGTCACCCCCATCTTTCCCAGGTGCTGCTCTGGCCAAGCGCATGCAAGGACAGGCAGGACCCCTCCTCCACCCACGGCAGGCAGGGAAGCGGCAGCGGCGGTGGGGAGTGTTTGCGGGGTGGACTGGTGGCATGGGGGAGTGCTGGCAGTGGTGGTGGTGGTGGGGAAGTGTTGGTGGGCTGGAGTGGTGTTGCCCCCTTGCTGCTGCCACTGCCAAAGGGAGGGGGGGACCAGTACTGGCCGCAAACAGTCTGAGAGGCATGATCCAGCCCCTGACTTACAAAAGGTTGAGAACCCCTGATCTATATGCTATATAAATTCTTACTTTCTAAAAAAATCTCTCATTATTGAGCTTCACTGGATGAGTCTAGGTTGCTTTAAGAGAAGGAAAGAAATACTCCCATCTATTTCCTCCACACCCTACATCGTTTCTATTAAACAAGTGGCAGATAATAATCATAATAGCCATGTGCTATGCTTCTGTGTCAGGAAAAACTGAATGAGCTAGTTCTACCTGATGCAAACAAGCGGCATCCTCATTCTTATTAAAGGCTAATACAAAGGTAAGAATGCTAGATTCACAGGTGGAGTACAATGTTGGCTACTACTTCTCATTCCCTTCCCTCATCCCAAATCCAGATCTTCATGAACAACCTCCATGAGAAACAGATCTCAATACGTCCTTGCTTCCAAGCTGAAGCTTTGGGCTATGTCACATCATACCTTCATGACTGGCATCCTTGTTTCCTTGACAATCTGCAAGAATCCTCCATGAGATGACCCCAGGCGTTTGAATTCCCTGTATATAATAAGCCCAAACAATGAAATGCCGTACAAGATGTCAAGGTCGAGAAATCAACAGTAAGCTTTGAGTAAACACAAAACGTATGTCCATGCTTCCAAGAGAGTATCCTCTGCGTGACAGCATAGCAATGTGCTTATAATGACACTTCCTTTTGGTTAAAAAAAACCCTGTTACATATGCTGCTGCAGTATTAGAGACAGTCAAAGCCAAAGTGCACAGAAAGGATGACAGACTGCTCATATGCCTGGACAGTGGGAGTCAATGGAAACCATTCACCTATAGAAGGTAACCCAATACAGTATTTGCTTTCTTTGCCATGGTAACAATATCCTGATATGCTTTCCCATCTCAGCCCCTCAAGACGAAAAGAAACTATATTCAGGGCACTCCCACCAAGCAGTAAATATTTATTTGATAATTAATTAATTAATTAATTAATAATTGCATGCTGACTTGTTGTGCTCCTTTCCATTTTTTCCAGGTGTAGCGTAGCCAAGCAATCACACTTCTATACCACCCCATAGCGCTTAGTGCACTCTATCGGTGGTTCACAAGTTAATTAGCATTTTGCCCCCAAAATGATGGGTACTCATTTTACTGACCTTGGAAGGATGGAAGGCTGAGTCAACCTTGAGCCCTGGTCAGGCTCAAACTTCCAACCTTTTGGTTGCAGGACAGCAGTCTACCCACTGCACCACCAGGGCTCCTGAATATCTAGAAGTGATTTACCATTCCTTTTTCTGAGGCATAGTCTGGGTTCGTCTAGTTTGTGTAAAGCAACCAGGCCAGGTTGGTTCTTCCTGCACAAAGCACAGGGAGGAATTGAACTCTTGACTGCTGGTTCCACCCCTTGGTACTCTGACTCTCTGAGCTACCCAGCCAGATTGCTTCTACCCTACAAGACACAATTTACTGATGGAATTCACTGCCTTGAAGTGCAATCGTGGTTAAATAAAAGATTAGAGAAAATAGCAGAGGATAGATCTGTCCAAAGCTGCCACTCTCAAAATTACTTCAGGGTGTAAAAATAAAAGAAACAAGGAAAAAAGGGAATACATGTTTCCACCTATCAGTTTAATAAGTACAGACGTACTTTTTGAAATGAATATTATCATTTAAATATAGGTAAAGGTCTCCCTTGCTCAAAAGCCAGTCATGTCCAATTCTAGGGATGCAATGCTCTTCTATATTAACAGCCCAAGAGCCAGGCGTTTCCATGGTCATGTTCCAGGCATGACTAGGCACTGGAATGCATGGAACACTGTTACCTTTCCCATTGAAGCAGTACCTGTTTATCTACTTGAAATACCTCGCTTTTGATCTGCTAGGTTGTCAGGGGCTGGGACAGAAGACAGGAGCTGACTCCACCATGCAACACTCATATCTTGAACTGCTGACCTTCTGGTCATCAAGCTTATCATCTTAACCACTAAGACACTGAAGCCCTTATCATTTAAATATAATACATTGTAATAGTAAAGGCTGTCCAGAAGAGCTATGTACCTTCTCAGTTTGTTGTCCAGATAATACTTGGTGATTGCCTTTCAGGCTCTGCCAGTCTCTTCTTTGGATATTTTAAAAACCAACCCTTCAAATAGAGGATGTTTTTTGACAGATAATTGTCATCTAACAGCCCTTCAAATAGAGATGTGTTTCCCTAAAGGAGGACACGTGGCTGGTCTAAACAATTTTTTTTAAAAAAAATGGACAAATGACAAGGGAATAGTACACTGGAAGCAGCAAGGTAGTTTAGAAGGACTTTATTCAGACTTCGCAAGGATCTTACTTGATCATCTAACAATCAAACCATGCAATAATACATTCCTTCATGCCTTCCAGAAATATTTTATGTCCTTGTAGATTCTTTCCACTCACCGATCCCAGTTGCAAGTTAATTCCCACACAAATATATCCCCTGCTTCATTTGTCTTCAACAAATAATGCCTCGATGTGTTAACCTTCTCCCAGAGCCCTTCTTGAAAGAAATACAAATCCCTGTTTTATTCACTCCTGCCACTTTCTGACAGTCAGTGTTTTGTCTGTGGCTGTGGAGCTGCAAATACCCTTCAGAAAGAACAAGAGGAATCCATTTTCAGAGCAAGGCCGCATATGCAGGACAACATGCTCTCTTTCGCATCCAGACTGGTATTGCTGATTTGGGGAGTTGTGGTCTGAAACCATAATTTTTTCAGGGGTCAGGCCACATTCCTCAGTGGTGGGCATCACCAGGTTTGCGCCAGTTTGCCAGAACCGGTAACAGAAATTCTGGCTGCCCCCACCCATCCAAGTTTTGAAATAAAGTAGTCCTAATTCAGGTGCAACACAGGGCTTTCTCCCTGGCCATACCACGCCCACAGTGTGGTAGTAAATTTTTTTGGAGCCCACCACTGACATTCCTGCCAAAGATGCCACACAGAAGCCAAGGCAAAAGATGAAAAAAAAATCAGTAAAAAGTACCAATTAACCAGCCTTCTTCTCCCTTTGACATTACTGCACCATAAAGAACACCTCACATATTTTCTATACCAATGATCATTGATGCAATGTCAGTGATTGGATTTAGTATCAGGATGCCTCAAACCTACACCAGTTGAGAAAATATACCCTCTTGTTGGTACTGCTCCACCTAAGATATGGAGAGAAGAAGCAGCGGATGCAGAGAGAACTAAGCACGAGAAAGACCCTCGATACCCTCTGAACGGATATGTGCCTCACATCTGCCAGCTCAGATCCAGGAAGAGCTTTATGGCAAGAACAAATACTCTTGAGGGTACATAAGAGCAAAACCAAATTAGAAGATGGAGAAAGGAGCTTGCTGAGCAAGGAACAACATTAAAGGAGAAAATAGCTGAGGAATGCAACTTCCCCCATGTCACTTGGAGGATCCTGAATAAGCTTAGGGTCGGAGTGCCTAAATGCAAGACCAACATGTTTAAGTGGGGGCTGCTGGTGGACAACAACATGCTGTGTGAATGTGGAAAGATACGGAATCTGGCTCATTTATTGGTCTGCCAGTTACTGCCAGAAACATACACTGATGAGAACTTAGGTTTGGCCAACAACAAAGCCAAGAAAGTGGCTTCATTTTGGCAGTCCAGGGTTTGATTGGGACATGAAAGGAGATGGAGGAGAAGTGATTCTGGTGGTGGTGGTGGTTGGAATCTTTTCACTTGATCTCAAGATGGTCACCCAATTGCTTTCACACCCATACACATGTTAGTAAAACACAATAAATATACTGTCATGGGAGACATCTTTCGATTCTTTCCTATGTTTCCCAAAGCTGGAGGTTGTAATTTTCCTAGGCCCAGAAATCCTTTCTCCTCTGTGTCACAAGACTGTCTCACAAGACAGCTTCTTTTTCAGTTCGGTGTTCCCATTTCTTATCTCTAAGCTTGCTGAGTTCTCTCCTGTTATGGCTATAGGTCCCTACACGTGTGTAAACATGTTCCAATGTTTTGGGAACTTTCTCTTTCAGTAAAAGCTATCCCTGATTGGTTAGGGGGTACCCCACCTGACTAAAGAATCTCCATTTTGGAGAGGACAATTCATTCACCTATGGGTTAACATCTATCCCTGGGGAATATTTTTCCCTTTTTGCTTTCAAAATGATTACCTAGGACTATTGCTCTGTTTGCTGGACTGATTCTTATGTTACTGGCTTTTATTTACATTTTATTATCTATGGACTATGGACTGATCAATAAACCTAGTGTTTTCACTTGAAGATCTTCGTCTCTTTCATCACCAAACCGCACACACGAAGGCTAGCTACCAAACCTCTCCATATCGCTTCATTGCCTGAGCACAGTAAGAGTTCTTTTTGCGGGCCGGTTCTCCCATAAAGGTAATAAAGGCTGTCAGTTCCCATAAAGAGACTGGGTCTCTGGAACTGGGGGGAGGGGACCTTGAGTTGGGACGACCAGTTTGTATTGGCTACTATAATGCAGCAGTTGCTGTGGCAACATTTCTCTGACTATCTATATATCTATGGTTGTTGTTTTGTGGCTTAAAAGTTGGAACCAACTCATAGTGACATTAATAGGGCTTTCAACATAAATGTTTAAGGAATGATTTTACCTGTTTCACTCCACCAGTGAGTTTCCGTGGTTGAATGGGGATTCAAACCCTAGTCTTCAGGGTCCTAACCCATTTCTATATCCACTACACCATATGGGGTATTCCTATATCTATGGTACAGGTACTAAAATTTTCACCACTCTCTGGTCTAGTTAGAGTTGCCAAGTTTTGGTAGAATTCTCAGATAATTGCTGTGCTTCCCAAGGTCTCCAGGTGAACAATGGATTTAAGGGAATTTAGCTGCAGGCAGTTTCCCAACCAGTCCTTTAAGGCAAAATTTTTATTTTTCTAAGTTTTCCAGTATTAAAAAAATACTTTTCAGTACTTTTAATACCTTGGCTGTAACTGCTACTGATTTTATTCATTTATTCTGTGACCGATTTTATTCTGACACTGTTTTAAACTTGCTTTATTGATTTCTTATTTTTCAATTTCATCTGCATGCTATCCAGTTGTTACTAGTAAGTGATATAAAATACTGCTCAACAAAATTAAGTAAAAAACGAACATTCTGGTTTAGCAATTTAGCATCCACAAAGGTATAGTGACTTGACATTTGCTTTTAAAAAATTAAATGTTTGGCAATTCCATTACCTATTTCTGCACAGACTTGAGGGTTTTTTCCTCTTTTTAAAATCTTCCCACAGCCCATGATATTACTACCTTCCCAATCCATCCCTGGTTGAGTTCTCAGATCTTAATGTACAAGCTGGAGTCTTATAGAATTGTTGTCCCTCTCTGGGCTTTCAGATGGGGAGATCAGTCCCAAGATGAATAAAGCAAGATGAAGAGGAGGTTTGATTTTTGTGTGTGGATGATTATGAAGTGTGGACACTCATCCTATACATTCCCCCTGTGGGTTATTGCTGGGCTTTCTTTCCAGAATAAAGCATGGAGAAATTCCACATAAGACATCTGGAAGGTAAGGCAGCACAGGAATGCAAGCATTGATAAAGACTAATAGCTACCACCGCAACTGCAGTGCAACTGGCCAGCCCCTTCGAAAGGATGTGTTCTTTTCTTGAGGCTCAGAGTTGTCTTTTAACCAAGGTTCTGGACACCATGGGAAGGCACTGGACAAGGAGTGGTGTGGGCGCCTGGGGGGGGGCAAAGGGGAATCCCATACATTGCTATTGGCACCCCAGGGTGCCAGAGGCGAGGTCGGGGTGGGACATTATATTCTAATCCCCCCAAATATCTATTTCCAAATTCAGCTTGCCCAGAAACTGTTCCAGACCCTCAACCTTTGCCTTTGCAGGATCTGTAACATCCCAAAGACTCATTCCAATGTTCCAAAATGTTTGACCCACAAAATCTTAAGCAAAAGAATGCTGCTGACCTGACAACCCTAGTCACTGGTCTGACTATTATTATTATTATTATTATTATTATTATTATTATTATTATTATTATTATTATTATTATTATTATTATTATTATTATTATTATTATTATTATTATTATTATTATTATTATTATTATTATTATTATTATTATTATTATTATTATTATTTCAAATTTATATTGCCGCCCACTCGCTGTGGCGACTCAGGGCGGCTTACAGACAATACGTTACATTACATTACAATACAATATTGTTGGGGTGGGCACAGGGGGAGGGGCGGCAAGGTCCTCATCCTGCCCTGGCTTCTTCCTCCCCTGGCAGTTGGCATAAGCACAGGGGGAGGGGTGGCAAGGTCCTCATCCTGCCCTGGATCAACTCCAATGTCCCCCTCCCCAAAATATAAAGCTGCTGCCCAAGGTAGATAGAAAAGTGGTAAACAACTTTAAATGAATTAAAGTATCTTGGGCCAGATGAATGTATACCCTAGACAGGTGAAATAATAGTTATCTTCAAATATTTGTAGGGCTGCCATGTACAAGATGGAGCAAGCTTGTTTTCTTTGGCTCCAGAGGATTAGCCGCCCAGAGTCGCATTTGCGAGTGGGGCGGCATAAAAATCAAAATATAATAATAATAATAATAATAATAATAATAATAATAATAATAATAATAATAATAATAATAATAATAATAATAATAATAATAATAATAATAATAGGATTATAGATTCAACACATAGATACAAACTAACAGAATGGAGATTTTGCTTAAATGTTAAGAACTTATTCGTACCAGCAGCTGTTCAACAGTGGAATGGGCTGTTTTGGTATAAGTGAGGGAACTCTCCTTCACTAGAGGTCTTTAAATAGAAGTTAGATGGCTACCTGTTAATATAACTTTAGCTGTGGATTGGCTGCTTTGCCAAACATTTTTATCTAAATGACCTTTGGGTTTCCCTTCAGTTCTTCAGTTCCATGTTCCTGTGATTTAGTTTATTAATGGGCCTTCAGCCAATACTGTGTGCGAGGTACAGCTGCTCTGTATCTTGCATTTCCTTAAATCCTATGTATTTGACAACAACTCCTTAAATCCTAATCAAGTTGTTTATATTTTAAATGCAATCTGGAAGGAGCACATTATCGTACTAGGCAAGAATTGAATGGGTTATATCATACATAATATAGTAATGGATGAAATCATTAATATTTTCTCTGCACTCACTAGCTGCCTTTAATACAACCCCTAATTTACAGGGAAAATCAAAAGTCTCCTAAAATTAATTGATTAGCTCCTTAATCCATTGAAGAGCTTTGGTTAATCAGCTAAATTTCATTTTGAACATATGCTATATGAGTTAAAATAATTTACGTTCAATTCTAGCTGTAATTATTGTATTAGAATGCCTGCGGCCTTTATAGTTACTGAGTGCAGAAGAGACAAAATATAATCTCCTTTTTCTGGATTACATCAAGTGGGAAAAGGCAAAACATGTAAAGTATGCCACAAATGAAACATAAAAGTATTGCATCACAATGTACATTTCCTACATCATTGTGGTGAAGTAGAAAATATGACTATATCATATATGTTCAGCTGAGTATAGCTTGAAGATTCATATGGAAAGCTTGCAGGGAGCTTTCTGAAAGATCTCTCTTCCGTGTGCCAATAGCTATTAGAAAATTGAACTGGAATTAACTTTAAAATTAAGTATCTCTTATTATTTATTTATTTACACACTCGCTCATTTCTATCATTTCTTCACTGCCTTTTCCACATAAAGGGATTCAAGTCAGCTCACAGCAATTAAAGCTAAGACGCAGCAAATTATTCAATTAAATCAAAACAAAGAACATAGCAGTCACATCTAAAAACATTATAAACCTTGAAAAATCTACTTTTAAGATACAGTACCCCAAATCATAGAAGAGTCCATCTTTAGTAATTAATTAAAATGTAATTAAAAAACCTGTTTAATAGCAAACATCTTTACCTGTCATCAGAAAGACAAGAGAGGGCACATGCAATGTAGAAGGATCTTAACCATTTGAAGAGGCACTGCTAGATATTATAGCAGTATATTATGCATTGTACAGAACCTCTGTGCATAATTACAGAAAATCTGTTTGTTGGCAATACTCAATATCATAACCTGGAAACAACCTCCAGAGTATCATCCCCTATAGATCTAAGTTTGCCTGTATGGTTAGCAGCAGCTGATATGTGACCACTTTGAGATAAACAATTTATAATTAATACAGGTTTATAAGCAGCCTGCTTGCCTTGTCACTTCTTCTTGTTGTTGTTGTTCTGCCATATCCAAATTGGAATATTGGCAATCCTCATGGTGATCAGCCATGAAGACTGTCCTGAGAATATAATTGAATTTTTTTGGAATAGTAGCCATGTTAGTCTGTGGTTCAGGCATCTCAGAAAACAAAACAAAATAAACAAAATAAAGTAAAATAAAATAAAAATAAAAAACACAGTAGCACTTTAAAGACTAACTGCTATATTTTCACTGTTAGCTTTCGTGGATCAAGTCCACTTCATCAGACAAGGAATGAAACTTACAGGCATGTTCTGTTTGCACCTGTGCAAGTTTCTTCAGGAGGTTGATGGATTTCCACTCCATTCGGCTAAATGTAGTGCTCTTCATACTTGATTTTTTTTTAATAGTAGCCGTGTTAGTCTGTGGTTCAGGCATCTCAGAAAACAAAACAAAATAAACAAAATAAAGTAAAATAAAATAAAATAAGAAACACTGTAGCACTTTAAAGACTAACTGCTATATATAATGCAGTGGACTTTCATTTGACACTGATCCAGTCCCGTGAGCCACTTTCTGGCCCTGAGCCCTTTTGCCACACATAGTCCTCCTCAACTCTAGGCCAGTATTGATGAAGCTGCTCCCTTCCATCAAGATGGATTCAAGTGGGATTTAATCCACTTGGGGACCATCTCCCTTCCATGTGAAGTTCACCATCCAAGGCTGTTACTCTTCAGGGTTGTCAGGTTACTTAATTGGCGCCTGACACTCAGCCTTGAGTCACTGACAGTATGGTCTACTCTATTACCATAGTAGGATAACCTTCTATGACACCATGTCACTTGCTTGACCAAAAACTAACAATCTCCAGACTAACAGGCAATGAAGCTTCACAAAAGTTGATCCTTTTGCTTTTTTTTATGTCCACAAATGAGCAAGTTAAGTATGCATAGACAGAGCCTAGAAAAGGTGCTTTTTGGAACTTTCATTCCATGCTGCTTGAGATTTAGTGAGCCTTTTGAGCAAGGGTAACCTTTACAACCAAAAATATTTTCCCCAGCTCTGAGACAGATGAGCTAGTAAATTTTTTGTAAGTCTCTGACTTCTAAAAATGTTTGGAAGTCTGACTTTGAGCCTCATCATTTCACTGCAGATTCTGCAGAAAGCAGCAAAGTGCACATTCTGTCTGATCTTAAATTTAAAAAAAGGCCTCTTAAATCCATGGGCAGCTTCTTCTGTGTAAATTCTCTCTAGCATCTCATTCTGTCTCTTTGCGACACTTGGGCAGATAAAGAAAGGCTGTTGCTTAAACCTCAGAAGATCACATACAAGTGTGATATTTGTGTTGATAGGAAAGCAATCTATCTTCTGGATTCATTCTCAGTCTCTTTGCTATGTCAATAACTCCTTCAATGGCTTTCACCTAAATGAGGATGGGGCAAACAAGAGGCTGGAAGTGAGAATTCCTCTTGACAAGCCATCAGTATTTGTTGGGGGGCTTGTCATCTCCCCAGATGAGATCACTTCCAATCATCAGTGTGTTATTTTAAAGGAAGACTTTTTAAAAAAACAGTGAAGAAGAGCATTCATTAGAAGTGATGTCATTTATTGCTCAAGGGGCATCTTTTTTCACGCTTAAGACGGTTTGGTTTTCTGCATGCTGAATCAGTGGAGATCAGCTGAGACTGGATTGCTGTATATAGAGTCAAAACAGATTTATCTCTACACGTATCCTATGAGTTTGTTGTAGACCAGCTGTATCTTTTCATTTTATTTTCTCAAATGCATAGTTAGAGGGTTTGAAGACTTCTCAATGGCTCCCCAGACTACAGGCCAGAGAAACACTAGCAAATTGAAAGGAAAATGTTGGTTACATCGGTGCTCCTAGTAATCCAAATTACAGTACACACCTCAGAGACTGCAGTCACTGCAGAATAACTTGTTGCCTCTGAGCTAGCATTCACTATGGGTAGGCGGGAGCGGGGTTAAGAACAGTAATTTTTAAAAGTAGTTTTCCCACTCTGAGAAATTCTGGAGCATTTCTACTTCTAGGGCTGACCAGAAAATTTTTGCTATTGAGGTAAAAAACAACAGACCACCCCCTACATTCCATGTACAGACTCCAGTTGAACTGGCTGAGCATGACATCGAACTTGCAACAGGGTAATGTCCTTCTTCATATACAAGAGTGCAGAACAATGGGTGTGACCATACTGTCTTCTAAATAAAGGAAAAAGTGTCTCAGTGGGGTTGTGTCTGAGGCGGTTGACTCACTCTGCCTAAAGATAGGGCTGGCCCTGTCCAATTCAGAATTATGTGATGGGATTATACAGTGCATTATTTATTTACAGTATTTAACATTTATATCCCGTTCATCTGGGATAGCCTAGAAAATGATTACAGCAATGTCAAAGGACTAAAAGACAGAAGAACAAAGTACAAAATAGGATTAAGAAATAAAACAGAAGAATATTTAGAAAGAAGATGGATTAAGATAATGGGTCTAACCAGTGGCGTAGCATGAGTTTCAGCTGCCTGGGGTGGAGGCAAAGTTTGCCACCCCCTGGGCCCATGACACAGGCGGAGTCAAATTTTGCCATCCCCCAAATTTGCCACCTGAGCCCCCCCCCAAGCCACTGTTTTTGGGAGTGAAGGAGGGATCAGAGTGCCCCAAAAACAAAACCCTCACTTTTTAGGAGGTTGGTCTCCACCGTGTCCCGCACCTGCTTCCAATACACCCACCCCAGGGGGCTTGTAGATGGTGAAAAGCCCCTGCAAACCCACTTTAGCTGGCCTCATGGTGGACGAAGTTGCTTGCTGTGGGTACCGCCTCCTCAAAGCTCCCTTGTGCAGGCAACACCCTCACCGGGTCCATCACCCAATGCAAGGTCTCCCTTGCCCAAAAGCAAGTTATATCTGACTCTAGGGGTCAGTGTTCATCTCCGTTTACAACTAAAGAGCCAAGGCTGTCTGTGTTTGCAAACATTTCCGTGGTCATGTGGCAGGCATGACTGGACTCGAACTGCTACCTGCTCAATTTCCAGGCATTAAGCTCATTGACTACACTAAGACCTTTGACTGTGTGGACCACAACAAAATGTGGCAAGTAATTAAAGAGATGGAAATACCAGAACACCTTATATGCCTCATGAGAAACCTGTACATGAATCAAGAAGCAACAGTTAGGACAGAATACGGAAGGACGGAGTGGTTTGGAATAGGAAAAGGAGTAAGACAAGGCTGCATTTTGTCACCCTGCTTATTCAACTTATACACAGAACACATAATGCGCAATTCAGGGATGGAGGAATCACAATTTGGGATCAAAATTGCTGGGAGAAACATCAACAATTTGAGATATGCAGATGATACCACCCTAATGGCAAAAAGTGAGGAGGACTTTAAAAAGCTGCTGCTTAGGCTGAAAGAAGAAAGTGAAAAAGCTGGCTTGAGACTCAATATCAAGAAAACCAAGATCATGGCAACAGGCCCTATCAGTCCCTGGAAAATAGATAGGGAAGAAGTAGAAGCAGTGACAGATTTTACTTTCTTAGGATCAAAGCTCACTGCAGATGGGGATTGCAGCCACGAAATAAAAAGGCGACTGACTCTTGGGAGGCAAGCAATGAGAAACCTGGGGAGCATAGTGAAAAGTAGAGACATCACACTGCAAACAAAAGTTCGTATAGTCAAAGCAATGGTATTCCCTGTGGCAATGTATGGTTGTGAGAGCTGGACCATTAGGAAAGCTGAGCGCAGAAGAATAGATGCCTTTGAGATGTGGTATTGGAGGAGAGTTTTGAGAGTCCCCTGAACAGTGAGGAGAACAAATAGGTCAATCTTAGAAGAAATCAACCCTGACTGCTCCTTAGAAGGTCAAATAATAAAGATGAAGCTAAAGTACTTTGGGCATCAAATGAGAAGAGAGGATTCACTTGAGAAAGCCTTGATGCTGGGAAAGGTGAAGGGCAAAAGAAGAAGGGGGCGGCCAAAAATGAGATGGCTAGATGGTATTGTAGAGACAATGGGCACAGAGCTGAGTGAGTTGAGGGGGATGGTGGAGGACAACAGGGGTGCCTGGTGGACAGTGGTCCATGGGGTCGCAAAGGGTCAGAATCGACTATGCGACGGAACAACAACATGAACCACTAAGCCACTGCAGCCCTCAAATGGTTAGTTAGGTAAAGGCAAAGGTTGCCCTTGCTCCAAAGCCTGTTGTATTCAACTCTAAGGTTCAGTGCTCATCACTGTTTCAAAACTGAAGAGCCAGCGCTGTCTGCTTCTGCAGATGTTTCTGAGGTCATATGGCAGGCATGACTAGACACCGGAATGCACAGAAAGCCACATGATTTTCTTTAGTCTAAGCCTGAATTTTGCGATCAATAGGTCGTGATCTGAGCCACAATCTGCTCCTGGTCTTGTTTTTGCTGACTGTATGGAGGTTCTCCATCTTTGACTGCTGAGTATGTAATCAATCTGGTTTCGAGGTTGGCCATCTGGTGATGTCCATGTGTAGAGTCTCCTCTTGTGTTGCTGGAAGAGAGTGTTTGCTATGGCCAGTGCATTATCTTGGCAGAACTCTATCAGTCTTTGGCCTGCTTCATTCTGTGTACAAGACCAAATTTGCCTCTTATTCCATTTACTTTTTGATTTCCTACTTTGGCATTCCAGTCTCCTATGATAATGTGAACATCATTTCTTGGTGTCTGTTCTATGAGGTGTTCTAGGTCTTCATAGAACTGGTCAATTGTGGCTTCATCTGCACTAGTGGTTGGTGCGTATATTTGGAATACAGTGATATTGAATGGCTTGCCTTGTATTCTGACTGACATCATCCTATCATTTTTGAGATTATATCCCATTACTGCTTTTCTTACCCTTTCTGTTGACAATTATGACTACTCTGTGGTTGTTGTTTTTTTGGAGGTTTTCTTGTCCACAGTAGTTGATATGATGGTTTCCAGAGCTGAATTCACCCATCCCTGTCCATTTTAACTTGCTGATTCCCAAGATGTCAATGAGCTTAGATAACACTTTTATGAATTCTTCAGTGTTTAACTGATAATTTGGTTAAATCTGTTAGAAATCATTTTAATCAATCAAAACCTAGACTGCTGCCAAGAGTGAAACACCTACAAGAACACACCTCTGGACATATTTAGAAAGATATTACAATATACAGTATACCATATAGGCTTTAAAGAGTAAATTCACTACTTCATGCTATTTGTTAAGTCGCCACCAGGTGGCTCCAGCAAGTCATGCACGCGATCTAGCAAGAGCAGAGGAGAGCCGGGAGACAGAGCAGCGTAAACGAGCTTGACTGACAAATTTTACTGACGAATTTTTCTGACGCAAGACTTCTGGTGCGGAGACATTTTGCCGCCCCCTAGTAAGTGGTGCCTGGGGCAACCGCCCCCTGCCCCCGCCCCCGCCCCCGCCCCCCCGCTACGCTACTGGATCTAACCAATATAAGATGCAAAAGTCATGGGAGTAAAAAGTTCATAAAGAGATTCACAATGTTATTCATGGTATGAATGGAATTATATCACAAATAAAAGTCAGAGTGGTTACATATTGACAAAAGTTAAAAGAAAATTTAGAATATTTGATGCAAAAGCAATCTCCAATGAACTGTGTGACACCGATTATAAAATTGTGAAGTTAACAGCAAGAAATGATAAATCTAATATTAAAAGAAAAAGACCAAACATGGGATATAGTTTCTTTTTTATCTCATGGCTACAATAACCTCTAAATATCTGGCAGGACAACCCACTCTACAGAAATGGAATAGATTGTACAGCCAGCAACTCAACACCAAATGTTGGGTGGCAGTAAATAACCTGACTCCCTAAAGGGGTCAATGGCTGCAGGTGGATGAGCCCCTTTAGGTGGGGTGATGGTCCCCTCAATGGAAGAAATGCCAATGGAAATGATCATGTTGGGCCAAAAGGCAAAATGAGCAGAGGAGGGTCCAGTTCACTACTCTAATTCCCAATGGTCATGGAGGCGGAAGAGGCCATGCCAGATGGACTGGCTGTGAAGGTGCACCTTGTTAATATCCTCAAGGTTGTGACAGTCCATTGCAGTCATGGTGTTAAATCCTGCATGTCTCATTTCATATGTACCACAGGAGAGTGCTCCATGATCACAGGGTGTGGGTCACTTCATGAAAACCTTAAACAAATTCACCCCAATTGCATTTTTCTGTGATTCACTAAAGACACATCCATCAACTGTGAAAATGATTTCCAGGGGAAAATGTATACTCGGATACAGTGGTGGGAAGCAACAGGTTTGCACATTCACACCCGGGAGGGGAGGAGCAAAATTGGGTGGCTGCTGGCCAGGGGGGTGGCGAAATTGGGTGGCCTTCGGGTGAGGGGGAGCGAAATTGGGTGGCCATGCCTACCTCCATGCCCTGCCCCGTCAGGTTTTGTCCCTGCAAGTTGTACAAGGTCTCCCTTGCTCAAAAGCCAGTCATATCTGACTCTAACGTGCAGTGCTCATCTCCATTTACAGCCAAAGAGTCAGTGCTGCCTGAGTTTTCAGATGTATAAATGGCCATATGGCAAGCATGACCAAATCACCCATGATGTAGGCTCCACCCATGACATAGGGTCCACCCATGACATAGACTCCACCAAGAGTATGGTAGAGGAAATTATTTGCTGCCCACCACTGCTCGGATATGAGTAGCAGCCGCAGCCGCAGCCACCGACAACAATAACCTCTGTCATGGTTGTGCTGAAAAAGAGAGAGACACTGGTTCATAATCATTTTTTAAAACATCATATAAAGCCAAAGCCAAAAACATTATTTCCCATGACTCTCAACATAACTTAATACATAATGGATATCCTTTGAAAAAAGAAAAGAAAATAGGAAACATTAACTTCTGGATCCTCCATAAAATTATGTGAATGACCCAGAACAATTTCACAGCACACACCTTTTCTATAAGCACTTTATTTCGCTCTCTGCTCTCTTGCCAGTTTTGCCTATGTGCCTTGTTATAATTTTGCTGATGAGAGTTGAATCAATAAAATGGAGGCAGGAGCAACCTAGACAAGGACCAACATTAAAGGAAGATATAGCTGAGGAACTCAACCTCCCCTACATCACTTGGAGGGTTAGGGTTACCGGATGAAAAAATCAAAACACCCGATGAAACTGCTGACACTATAACAGAGATAATTAAAACAAGCTTGCAAAAGCACGAATTGTTGACAAAATGTGTATCATTTACAGCAGACAACGCTAATGTTAATTTTGGCGGAGTTAATCAGCAACCAGGACAAAATGTTTGGACTAATTTAAAAAACATACTAGAAAAAGATATCGTAGGAGTTGGGTGCCCAGCGCACATTCTACACAATTGTATTCAACACAGCACTGATAATCTTCACATTGATATAGAATCTGTAGTAATGAAGCTGTTTAATTATTTTTCCGTATACACTGTACGCACGGAGGCGTTGAAGGATATCAGCGAGTATATAGACGTTAATTATCAGAAACTTTTGTTTCATAGCAAGACACGTTGGCTTAGTCTCTTTCCAGAGATCGAGAGAATATTGAAGATGTACGAGCCGTTGAAGCAGTACTTTTTGTCTACTCCTGGTGTACCAATTACTTTGAAGAACTTTTTTGAAAATGAACTCAGCAAAGTTTATTTATTTTTCACTCACTCACTGATGTCAATCCTTCAGGCGAGAATTGAAGACATCGAAAAAGAAAGCAATTCTGTTCTAGATATCAAAAGAATTCTCGAATCCACACACGAAATTTTAGTTGCACGAGCGAACACAAACTTCATGTCACTAAAAGTGCGAGAATTACTGGCTAAGTGCACTGCGGAAAACCAAGACGTTTTCAAGCAAGACCTTAAAAATATGTATAAGACTTGCACATAATATCTGATCAAGTGGATGAAGCCTTTAGATGATTTCAAAGTCTTTAATTGGTTGATGCTGAAAAAGGGTGAAATGATCGACTTTGATCAGATTGCTTTGTCAATTCATTATCTGAATGGAAAAATGAGTACACATCGATGATGTGAAATTATTGACGAAATTGCCGCTCTGAATAGTTTTTTAACAAAACAAGAAGAAGCGTTTTTTGACGTAATGCTTCATGCATTGTGGGCAACCATTTTCAAGAAAATAGGTATTTCACGATTACCAGAGATGTTGCGTATTTGTCAATATATTTTTGCAATTACAGCCCAAAATGCCAACGTAGAAAGAGTTTTTTCTATCATGGGGGCTCAATGGTCGAATGAAAGAAATTGACTAAAGGTGTCTTCAGTTCGAGCTATACTTTTAATTCAATATAATTTGAAGAGTGTAACATGTGGGGCATTTTATAAATCAATAATTAAAGAAAAAAACCTTACTTAAACAGGTATCTTCACAAAATAAGTATGACAAAACTGATTAAGCACCGACTTAGATATATAAGGATTGATCTTAATTGTGCAATTATTACCAAAGGAAGATTATTTTTAGTTTGTTTAAATTTTTATTAAAGAGATCTTTAAAAATATAAGCTGTTTTTTTATTGAAAATTCTAAAAATCCTGAGATTTCATGAGATTTTCAAAATCCGTCCGCAATCCTGAGGAGAGTCCAAAAATCCTGAAATCTCAGGACAAATCCTGAGATATGGTAACCCTAGTTAGGGTTGGAATGCCTAAATGCAAGACCAACATACTCAAGTGGGGGCTGCTAGCGGACAACAACATGCTGTGTGAATGTTGAGATATACAGAATCTGGCTCGTTTACTGGTCTGCCAATTACTGCCAGAAACATGCTGAGACAAATAGTTGGAAATAGCCTAGTGCCATTCTTCCAGATTTGGTTAGTTCTCTTCTAAAGGCTTTAAGAAGTTAAAATTCTGCACACTTTAGTTATTGACATTAAAACATGTGCCTTCAAACATGTGCATTGTACTTAAAACTCTATCTTTTCCTGTTTTCCTGTAGCAGCCAATGTATCTGTTGAACCTTTATGTGCAGTACCTCAACTCTGATTTTTCAATTAGAAGCCTTTTATTTGAAAGAATAAATATGCTCTTTGTTTTGCAAATCTCTGAAAGATAAGCTAGTTCAAAGTAAGCAAATGGATCATATAACGAGTGCAATAAAGCCTTCAGTAACATGCATAAACAGTGGACGGGGCAGGAGGGAGTCCAGGAAATAATTCCTGGTACTGTATATGAATTGCTCTCTATGCATGCATACAGAAATCAGCTCTACCATATTGAGAGGAACTCACTCCCAAGGAAGTGCACTGAAAATGCCAAGCACAGTCCTCCTTTTAATCATGAGGGACTGATAGGAGAAGACAGGTAAGCATGATTTGCCATGTAAAGTCTGTTACAGCAGAAACAACAGAAAGATCTAACAAGTGTTATGTGCCATAAACTTTCCTGGATCATATCCAGTGGTGGGCTGTCAAAAGTTTTGCTACCCCACCGTGGCTGGAGCCGACATCGTGGCCAGAGCCAATGTCATGATGTCATGGGCGGAGCCAACGTCATGATGTCATGATGTTGTGGGTGGAGCCAAAGAAAATAAATAAATAAATAAAATAAAATAAAATAAAAATACACATTAAAATTAAAATTATCAACCAACCCACCCACCCACCCCCAAACACAAATCAACCCACCCCAAACACAAACCCATCACTTACCTGGCCTGGGGTCAGGGAGCAGGCACTAGGCAGGCAGGCAGGCACTAGGCAGGCAGGAAGCATGGTGGCCTGGCGGCGCGGCGTGGTGTGGCGAAAAAAGGCTGCCGATGCCACTTCTCCAGGCCATCCTGCGCCCTTTCCGGGCAGCCAGAACTGCGCATGTGTCAAACATCCATTTGATGCATGCACACTTCTATGTTTTAGTGCACATGCGTCAAATGGAGGTTTGACGCATGCGCATTTCTGGGCAGCCAAACCGGTAGCAGCCCATCACTGATCATATCTCACATCCTCAAAAACACTGGAGAAAATCCGATTCATGAATGCAGTATGTTTCTCTAGTGTAGAACGATTGAATCTATTGGTATTTGGTGAATCAACTCCTTTGTAAATTTTACAAATTCAAGTAGGCCTACCCTAGTATTGACTTACAGAGGAGGCTAGTGGTGGACATCAGCAGGTTCGCATCAGTTCACCAGAACCGGTAGCAGAAATTCTGGCTGGCCTCGCCCATCCAAGTTTTGAAATAAAGTAGTCCTAATTCAGGTGCAACACAGGGCTTTCCCCCTGGCCACATCTACCATATATCATGCCCACAGTGTGGTAGTAAATTTTTTTGGAGCCCACCACTGGAGGAGGCCCATTTGAATTAACTGGACTTACAGGGGAGTTGACTCACTCAATACTTATTGATTCAGTGGGCCTAGTTCACTGCTGTTTACTACACTGTGCAAAAGGATTCAGCATGGATATAGCTCCAGCTAATTGGCAACACAAATTGAGGGAATGGGGCATAGCAAAATGGAATGGAAAAGGAAAGAGTAAGAAATGGAGATCAGGAAAAACAGGATCAGGATCAGCCACGTATAGCCACTCTACTGGTGCTCAGACCAGTAGCAGATAGTATTGTTCTTTTAAATTCCCTGCAAAGCCCCAGAGTAATGATGAGATAATAATTAGCAAAGCCTGCCATATTGTACATAATCTTTTAGAATACAAGGCATTCAACATGTCTTTCTCCTTATATTTTTGGAGGAACTTGTATGGTTTTTAAAACATTATATGACCCAACACACTCCATGTGTTGTAATGGCAACCATTTCATTTTCCAAAAGTGATTTAACTACTCATGGAAGAGATATTAAACAGAATATATAACATCATATGAGCGTAAGATAAAAGCTGCCTTCTGAGAAAGTAATGCTAAATAGTGGACAATTTTCCCTTCTTTTCCACAAAACACTCCCTTCCCACATTGCCCTCTGATTTAGCAAAATTAGGCATTTGCCCAGATTATTTTTAGCATCTCCTCCGCTAAACTGAGGTTTTCTCCCTACTGGTAAGAAAATGCCCAGCAGTGTTAGGTCCAAGCAGTCATCTTTAGGTTACAAATATTTTGTGCTAGTACGGCAAGGGAGATTTCATAGGCAAAAGTCTGGTTTTGTCAGATCCTTTATGGAGAGACAACAAAGTAGAAAACCATTAACTTTGATAATAAATTTGAATAAATAAATAAATAAAACTTTGTGGCCATCCCATTCTCTGCTCTGTAGAAAGAAAAGCATTTCCCATCCTTTGGAGGAGAATGTGGACCTTAGAAGAAGTGAAGGGGTGGGTTGGTCTCATCATCTAGGTGGAGAAAAACCCCAAAGGATACAAGTGTTAAGTCAGGTTGAGGTTTCTAAAATAAATGGAACCGAACCTAAACACTGACGCTTTAACACGAACGTTGAACAGTGCTGAGTAATTGTGAATGACTCACGGATTTCTTTCTTTCTTTTTAATCAAACATGCACGTGGTCAGCCAACAGTCTGGGTTAAGTTGCAATGTATTAAGGGTGCAAGCCTTCTTCTTTAAAGATTTGTGGAGATTTTTGTTACTACAATAAAACCTCGCATAAAGAGTGCCTCGTTTAGAGAGTGTGTACTTATATTTTTATTCGGTTTGTTTATTCTTTACGTCTAAATTCTTATTGTTTTGTAAAGGTTTTTTTAAACGTGTTGTAAGCCGCCCATGGGACTATGGTGGCTCAAGTGGTTAAGACGCTTAACTTGACACCTGGAAGGTCGGCAGGTTATCTATTCAAGACCCGAGTACTGCATGATAGAATGAGCTCCTGTCTTTGTCCTAGCTCCTGCCAACCTAGCAGTTTGAAAGCAAGAAATTGCAAGTACTGTACCATATATATACTCCAGTATAAGTCAGGTTTTTTAGCCTCCCCAAAAAAACGAGGTCCCAAAATGGGACTCGACTTATACTCAGGTCAATGTAAACACTCAAAAACATGCCCATACAAATGTCTAATTAATTAATTTTACTGTATTTTCATGTACAGTGGAACCTCATACAACAATTGCTGCATATAGCAACGAAATTGTACAACAATTAGGTTTTTTTGGGGGGAATGGCGTCCTGCATAACAATTTTCCCTATGGAAAAAAATCGTACAGCAATTTTTCAATGGGAAAAGCCACTTAGCAAAATAAAAAAAAAATCATTGTACGATGCATCCCATATAGGGAAAATCACTATATGATGCATGTATCGTATAGCAATTGTTTCATACAACGACCCCCATTGTATGAGGTACCACTGCACAGGAATTGTTTGGGAATAGTAGGTGTGTTAGTCTGTGGTTCAGGCATTTCAGAAAACAATAACACTGCAGCACTTTAAAGACTAACTGCTATATTTTCACCAGTGGCGTAGCGTGGGGGGGGCAGGGGGGGCAGATGCCCCGGGCAGCGGCTTTCAGGGGGCGGCAAAATGTCCCCTCCCCACCCTTTTGCTGGCGAGCGCCCCGCGTGCGCTTCGCCGCTTTCAGGCGAGGAGGAGGAAAAGTTTTTTTTTTTTTTAAGGCGGACAATTCAAGGAGGGGGGCCGGCTAGCCATCGGGGGCTCTCCTGGAGGGCGGCCCGCGCGCGCGCGCGCGCGCTGCTCGTCTCCGCCAGCCCAGCCACCCACCCAACTTGCCGTGAGACGGGGCGCTCGTCTGGGGTGGGTGGCGCCGTGGCGGGGAGCCCCTGGTGGCTGGCTGGGCAGGAGGAGGTGGGCAGCGCGCGCGCGCGCACGCGGGCCGCCCTCCAGGAGAGCCCCCGACGGCCAGCCGGGCGGGGCGGGGGGCGGGCCCCTCCTTGAATTGTCTGTCTTTAAAAAAACCCCTTTTTCTCCTCCTCGCCTGCAAGCGGCGAAGCGCATGCAGGACGCTCGCCAGCAAAAGGGTGGGGAGGGGACATTATTTGCCGCCCCCTGAAAGCCGCTGCCAGCGGCAGGCGGCGCGCGGAGAGCCCCCGACGGCCAGCCGGGCGAGCGATCTGCCGGAGCGAGGTGCGCTCGTCGGGGGTGGGTGGCGGACCGGACGGCCTCTGGTGGGCGAGCGGACGGAGGTGTGTGTGGCGCGCGCGCGGTCGTGCGCGCGCCGCTAGTCAGCAGGGGGGCTTTCTGCCTTGGGAGGGGGAGGGGTGGCGGCAGCGGCGAGCTGGGGGGGGGGCGGCGAGTTTGCTTTTCGCCCCAGGCGGCTGAAGACTGCGCGACGCCACTGATTTTCACTGTTAGCTTTCGTGGCCTGAAGAAGTGGGCTTGATCCATGAAAGCTCGCAGTAAAAATATAAAGCAGTTGGTCTTTAAAGTGCTGCAGTATTTTTATTTTTACTTTTGTTTTCTGATATGCCAGTTGGTCTTTTCAGGTGCCACGATGTGGGTGTTGTTGTTGTTGTTGTTTTTGGGTCATTTTTTGTTTACTCTCTGGTATATAGACTGACTGGGGTTGCCTCCGTGACGGTCCACAACCCCCCCCCCCGGCCCAAACCCCCCTTTCTCCCCCCCCCCATTTCATTCTCCTCAGCGGGAGGGAGGGAGGGGAGGGGGGTGAGGGGGGGCAGAAGAAGAGAGTCTCTCTCTCTCTCTCTCCCCCCTCCCTCTCTCCGGGGCCAGGGGGAGGCTAATCAGCCCCCGCCGCCGCCGAGCATGCGCCGCCGCCCTCCTGCGCAGGCGCCTTGCGAGCGGAGCCGCAAATTCTGAAGGCTAACAGACCCTGAGCCCCGCGGGAGTGGGTTGGAGATCGCGGCCTCCCTCCCGGCCTCCCTCCCTCCGACGGCCTTTCGGGACCGCCATCATCCCCTCCCTCCGCCGGGCCATAGGATGATGCTGCCGCTCCAAGCTCCGCGGGGAGGAGGAGGAGGAGGAGGGCGCTGACTGAGGGGAGCCATGGGCGAGCGGTGCCCGTCGGCTGGCCGGCGGACCAGGCTCTCCTCGCCGCTGGTGCTGGGGCAGACTGGCCTCCGGGAGGTCACCTTGGACTGGGAAAGGGGGGTCTTCGCCTGGAGGGACCCCGCCCCGAGGCCCCGGCGGGGGCGAAGAGGTGAGCGGAGGTGATGGGGGGGGGATGGGGGGAGGCGGGGGTGGTGGAGGACTTGTTGGCCATCATCATCCCCAGTGGGCTCGCCTCTTTCAGGATGCTCAGGTCTTGCTGAGAAGCGTGCCTCTGGGCATGTGCAGACCTCGGAAAGTATCGCGGGGGGGGGGGCTTTGGCTGGGGGTGGGCGGGCGGTGGGAAGGGCTTTTTTAGGCCGCAAGAGAGCGACTTTGAAACAGGATGATGAGCCCCCTTGGCGAGCTGCAAGCCCAGCTTAGGATGGCTTCCAATGTGTATACAAAGCATTTCTTTCTTCATGTCGACATCAAACTTTGGACAGCCAGAAGGAAGCCACTTTCTTGGCTTTGCCCTTCGCCGAAATTAAACCTTCTTCATCGGTCCATGTCTCTGGCAGCAATCGGCAGGCCAGTAAATGCGCAACCATCTCTGTCTCTCACCACATCCACACAGCCCATGGTGTTGTTGTTGCCCTCCAGCAGCCCCCACTTGAGCATGCTGGTCTTGCACTGAGGGACGCCAACAACCCTCAAGCCTATTCAGGGGTCCTTCCAAGTGATGTAGACTTCGAGTTCCTCAGCCCTAATCCTCCTCCTCTAATGTTATTCCTCGTCCACTGAGCTCTTTCCTCCCGTCTTCTAATTTAGTTTGGCTCTTACGTACCCTCAAAAGTGTTTGTTCTTGCCATAAAGCTCTTCTTCAATAGACACAGATAATAGATACACAGTAGTGGGCATCAGCAGGTCCACACCAGTTCACCAGAACCAGTAGCAGAAACTCTGCCTGGCCTTGTCCCTCCAAGTTTTGAAATAAAGTAGTCCTAACTCGGGTGCAACTCATGGCTTTCCCTCCGGCCATGCCCGCCATACCACACCCACAGTGTGGTAGTAAAAATTGTTAGAGCCCACCACTGTAGATACAGTTAATTGGCCTCTGACAAATGGTTAAGATACTGTACTTCGGTAACACAAAGCCCCATTGTTTCTCTAGTGGGCACATGTACAGCTTCCACTGCTCTTCAAAGTCCTCATTAAGATTTCTTCTGAAGAGGCTCGGGCAGACTTTAGTTTTCTTTCCATTGCAGAAGTGGGGTGGAGAACCTCCTTCATTTCCTTCTCAGCACTGTTTTGTCAGTATTAATGGTCTAACATCCCAGTTTAGTACTCCTGCTGAAGTGTGCCCTGGAAGAGTCTCTGGTTCATGAAAGCAAGGAAGCAGGTGCTGGAGTGCCATCAGATCGATTGCTGTTGTCCTGAAAGCTTCTTTTAGAAGCTTAAGGGCTTGGCAAGAGCTCCAAAGCTTATTAGGAAAAGACACAGGTAGATTCATGTTGTTAAAAAGTGGAAACATGAAGGGTAAAAGAAAAACCTATGCAGTTACCTATATGGCAATGATAGATTTCAGTTTACATAGCCGTATTGCTACAGGCACTGTCTTTGGAAAACAGCTATCAATTTTTTATGCTGCTTACTTCAGTTTTCAGGACTGAATCATCCCTATCTTACAGTAAATCAATAATGTTTAAGCAAAACAGTATCCCACTTCGCCACATTCCATATGCTACATATCAGAATTAAGCAGCAGTTGCTTTTTCTGCCTGTAGTCTTTTGAGAGATTGTTAATTCATATGGTACTTTTTATCCACGCAACCTTTACTGCTAATTGTTGGAATGCATTTGTAGGGACAAATTTGTTGAAGCCAAACATTCACTTAAGTAATTTTTGTAATTATAGTGTCAATACTGCAACAATTGTTTGCTGGTGAAGCTGTCTGTTCGGACAAGGATCAGGAAGAAGAGTGCTCATGTTGTTACATGCTATGAGGTTGCTGTCTCCAACCTACAGCACCATTTTATGTGGCCCAGCGCTGCCTCCACCACACCCAGAAGCGGGAGTGGACATGTTTACATCAGCCATAAAATGTGCATGCGTTCCCGCAACTGTCGTAAATGTGGAAGTGGCTGCATTTATGACAGCTGTAAATGCATCTACTTCCGGCCTGCTCAGCTGTCTGAAGGGCGTGGTCAGGCCCATGGCTTAAAAAGTTTGGGAACCCCTGCTTTAGGGAGTAAACCCATTTTGTACTTAGTCTTCCTCTTTTTCCGCTGTCTTCACCATATTTCAAATAAATCATTTTTTTCTTCTCAGTGTTCTTTACTGTCCAGCTTTTACACCAGGGGTGCCCAAACTACAGACCAGGGGCTGGATGCGCCCCCGGATGCCAATTCATCTGGCCCACGAAGCCCTCGTTGCTCCTGGAAGCGGAAGTAAAATATGCCTGTGTATTACTTAATTGTACTGTTGTGAACCGCCCTGAGTCACGTGTGTGATTGGGCAGCATAGAAAGATGATGATGATGATGATGACTGTCAGGGATTCCCCAAGCAATATGTGTGTCTCGATAGCAGAGTAGCACTCTTAAGCTGTTACGCAGCGAAAGCTTTTGGTGCAATGACACACACACATATGCCTCGATGTTTGACTGTACTAATGTTTCTTCCACCAATTTTCATTCCTCCTTCATATGAATCTAGTCCAGCTTTCTGTATTATATGTTCTGCACACAGACTGAGCAGATATTCACCCTTGTTTTACACCTTTGCCTATATGAAACCATCCTGTTTCTCCATAGTCTGTCCTAATAGCTTGTTCTCTGCAATATATGTTATTCATCCAGGCAATAAAATGCTGAGGCATACCCATTTCTTTCAGAACAACCTATAATTTCTCATGATCCACACATGATTATATTTGTTTAAAGCAGTTCCCTGCCGCCCTGACTATGAGCAACTTTGACTGATCACAGATGCTTCTGAACCACAGCAAATAATGGTATATCAGAGAGTAAACAAGACAGAACAGAAAAAAAAGAGAGAGAAAGAAATGTAATGTTGTGGCAACTTAAAATACTAACTCCTGTATTTAAATCTGAGCTTTCGTAGACCAAGTCCACTTCATCAGACTTGATCCACAAAAGCTCACATTTAAATACAGGAGTCAGTCTTTGAGGTGCCATGACATTTTTTTTTGTCTTTCTTTTCTTTCTTTCTTTCTTTTTTTTTTTTTTTGCTGTTCTCTTTTGTTTACTCACTGAAATGCTTGCATAAACTTCAAGCAAATAATGGGTTTGAGAACTAATGCACGTAAGCAATCACAATGGATTAATGAAGTGTATTGTGTTATAGTTAGCCTTATCTCAAGACTTTTGGCATAATACTAGATCACCTATGTAGTGCGACCTAGAAAGCATCTCAGAGGTGAAGAATATGTACCTTTCCACAACCAGGATATTTTCTCTCTCCACTGACTGTGGCATGATAAGACTTGTAGCTCAGAAGAGCCAGAGAGCCCAAGGTAAATTTAAACTAATCTTGTCAGTTAATACTTATCAAGTCATTTGGTTGTGACATGCAAATCAGATATGTCCTCACCTATAGTCCAAGGGTATGAGGCACAACCTGGAGCCAACATACTGTTTCCAGTATAAGCAGGAAACAGGAGTAATCTTTATATTCCAAACTGCAGACAACGACTGTACATACTCTGTACAGTCAAACGTTGCATAAAGAGCGCTTCGCTTAAAGAGTAACTCGCTTTAACAGCAGAATTTTCTATGAATGTTCGCTTCGCTTAACAAATAAAACCAACCAAAAACTCACTTAACAAATAAATCGGGGTTCGCACCGCCACACACACAATTGGTCACTTACAATGGTGTTTTGCTTAAAGAGCAAACTCGCTTAAAGAGCAATCCTGTGGAACGCATTATGCTCTTTAAGTGAGGTACAACTGTATATGCATTTTTGTAACCTCAAAGGTCTCCTGGAGAAATGAAGCTCACCAACATCTATTGCTCTTTCCTTTGACATAGCAATAGCATTTTTCAGAAGAATTGAAGCACAACACAAATGAAAATGCTGTGCAGTTGACTGCGTGGGGATTTAAAAGATTAAATTAAGGTGCAGTACTGGTTAGCCAGTATTTTTAAAACTACAGTTCTGCAATGCCAGGCGTATTTGTTTTCATGTAAGCTGTACCGAAATCGATGGGCTTGTTCTTGAACAAACATAATTAATGCCATGGATTAACTCAGTTAAGGATTCTTCATAAGCTTTCTTTCATACCTTTAGAAAGTAGCAGTGTAGTATACTTTGAACAAACTCTACTATCCATAACCCAGTTTCTACAAAGCAATAAAGTTTGAAGTTCCTAAAATAAATTTGCTTCCCCCCACAACAGAATTTATGCCACTGAATTTCTTTTTAAAGATCACTTGAATGATATAGTCCAAAAACAAGAAATCATTATCCTTTTATTCCTTTCCCTTTTTAAAAATCTGCATACTTTTCCTTATTAAATGTTGCATCTATTTGCTTTATTTGTATATCTTATCTGTAAGCCCTGAAACATCAGTTTAATCAGTTTAAGACAGTTGAACAGGGCTTGCTTAATTAAGAATCAAACCTACAGGAATTATTAAAGTGTTTAGCCCTTTATGGTAAACTGGAAGCTCCTTTTGAGTAGAAAGATGTCAAAATAGAACTAAAAATATTGAGTTAGCAAAATTCAAGGTCTTGGGGAGGGGAAGTCTTGAAAATAGTAAAATGTTCCTCTAAGGCAGTGGTGCCCAAACTAAGGCCCGGGGGCCGGGTGCGGCCCCCGACGCCAATTCATCCGGCCCCCGAAGCCCTCGTCGCTCCTGGAAGCAGAAGTAAAACGCGCCCGTGATCGGCCCATGGCCCCATAAGTTTGGGCACCCCTGCTCTAAGGGATATAGACTAGTGTTCCACTAGCTATTTGCCACACTAAATCATAGTCCTGTTGAAGAAGATTTTGTTGTTCAGTTGCACAGTCGATTCCGACCCTTTGCGACCCTATGGACCATTGCCTGCTAGGCACTTCTGCCCTCCACCATCCTTCTTAACCCGCACAGCTCTGTGCCCATTGCATCAACAATACCATCTAGCCATCTCATTTTTGGCTTCCCCCTTCTTCTCTTGCCCTCAACCTTTCCCAGCATCAAGGCTTTCTCAAGTGAGTCCTCTCTTTTCATTTGATGTCCAAAGTACTTTAGCTTCATCTTTACTATTTGAAGAATCCATTTCACTTCACTAGATGTCTGATGTAAGCAGGAGCATAGGTTGGCCTTATAGCAGGAAGCGATAATGATATGTCATTGTTTCAGCATGTTCCATATACGCAACTGAACTAAGCTATGACCATTGAAGTTTATGTTCCTAGAGAGGTTAGTAGCATTGCAGCTGTAGGTACCTTAAGTACCATATTCTTTGTTTTATTTGGATGGAAAATAGAAACTGGAAATTGAGCTCCAATTTGTGTTTGGTACATTTAATTACTGTATAAAGTTTCTTTTTTAAAAAGTTTATTGAACAAAGAAAACATGAACCCAATCCAGAGTAATTCTGAAGTATTTAGAGTAATATTGTCTCACGCAGGCTTCCTCTTTTCTTTCCTAACACCTTTCCAGTGCATACTTCCTTTCCTGACAGGCAGTAATTCAACAGAAGATCTTTGTCAAAGGCTGCTTCCTTTGAGAGTGCAATTGTTAATTCTGCCAGCACCAGAGTTGCTACAAGCATAGAAATAGCACAAGAAGAAAAGCAAAGATACATAAGGAAGTAATAAGATTAGAATCAAGGAGAGCAATAGAAATTGCATTACTCCGAAGTGTCCTCATCAATCCAAAATTGTTGTAAACAAACCCAACTGATTTCAATGGAGCATCTAAGAGAGTGTTTCTAGATTTCACTTTTGGTGTGGTGTAAGAAGGCGGGTGAGTGCGTGTAATTAACTTAGTACAATAGCGTTACTTAATTATCCTTATTTACCCGTGTGACCTGATTTTGCTCCAGTGTCAACCCTTCTGTCTCCAGCTTTTTATCTATAAAAAATATACAGAATTGTTTATTCTGAGAAAGTGACTAGCCCAATGTTACTGCGCGAATTCCTGTTCTGGTTGGGACTTGAACGTGGTTCAAGTCACAATTGCTGCTTTTTTCTTCCCAGCTCTGGTTAGTGGAACCTCTGAGATCTGAAATAGTACAGTAGTTTAGAGCTGACAAGCCCTATACTACAATAACTTTCTGTAAAGGTTTTTGGGAACATATTCTAATCCTTGCTATGTTCTTCCAACACTAGTCGGTGGAATAGGAAGTTTCCGGTGAAAGATAAGCATATGTGTTAAATACAGTATATCGCAACATATCTTTATTCTAAATGGCCTCATTCACTGGAACTTGACTCTTTAAATGTCATGCTTGCAAGAGATAGAATTGACGATATGGTGATGGTGAATAAAATGTGAACGAACACACACTGTGTTTTCTTGGACTGTGCACTTGGAAACAAGGTCCTCCTTATGTTGGTAATGCCTACTCCTAAGAAAGAATGCTTGCAGACTGTTGTGACTTTTATTATTGAAATGTGAGAATGTTATAGAAAAACCACAAGTTTGTAAAATGCTGCTATTTGTAGTTTGTTGATTGATGGTTTTCGAGAGACTGCGACCCTAAATTGTTTCCTTGGGACGTTCTCCCTGGAGCCCATTGAGAACTGAGGAGCTGCTTCCCCTTTTTGTCATGTTACAATTTTGGGGCCCTAGTCTTTGTCAATTGCATGGTTTGAAGATATTTTGAAACTTAAAGATTTATGTATTCCCTCTAGATGAGATTAAGCCTGCTTTAGTTACAGCATGTTTCATATAATATAAAACGGGGTGCCCAGACTTTTCAGGCCATGGGCCAGTCACATGGTCACTATGGCCCAGGGGCCGGATCCAGCCCCTGACGCCAATTCATCTGGCCCCCAAAGCCCTCGTCACTCCTGGAAATGGAAGTAAAACGTGTCCGTATGGGCGCGTTTTACTTCCGCTTCCAGGAGCAACAAGGGCTTTAGGGACAGGATGAACTGGTGTTGGGGGCAGGATCCAGCCCCCGGAGCATAGTTTGGGCATCCGTGTTATAGAATAACAGGCCAGGGACACACTGGTAGGCTGATGGTTTGTTCCACCTACCAGTTTTGTGTGTGGCAACCTCGCCAATAAACCAGAAAATGGCACTCTCTCTCAAGTTCTTTTTTTAACCACATTACCAGTTTAACAATATATAAGCAGTTGGGAGAGGAGATCCCCCTCTTTCCGATGGACCAGATTACATCCGGTCTTCATCTAAAGAACTGGGTGAAACATTTCCACATGGCACTTCAACTGGGAGCCCAAATAGTTTTCCCCACATTGTACACACGTTGGGAAGGAGCAGAATATTTCAAGCTATCTCTTGCAAACTGTGGCTGAGGGAGCCCAGCTTCCCTCCTTTTGCCTTTATATTAGCCCATATCCTGTACCTTAGTGCAATAAATCACAGTAGAGTAGGCCCATTGACTCAGTGGGGATTTAGTGAGTCAATGCTGCCACATGTTCCAATAATTCAAAGGGGCCTACCGGTACTTTAATAGGACCTTGCTGTGTTAAATTCAGTCACAGAAGGGGGCTCATTTTGAATCTGTGGAACTAATGAAGACATTAAGTCACCGAATCCTCACTAGTTCAATAGGATTACTCTAGTCTGATTTACTATGCCAAGGAACATGATTTTGACTATTGCTTCTATGGTTTTCTTCCCATTGTTTGGCAAATGCTCAAAACAGCAAACAGACAAGTGGTTATTTACAAGCCTGATTATGGGTCATTTCATGTAGGGAACAGAAGGCGTTCAGTTCTATACCTGGAGTATGAAATAAGGTAGGTGAGCACATGAAAAGCTTCTGCTTATGTGGTTTAGCTTGGAGAAAAGATTACAGAAGCAGGCTTGTGCCAGGCAAAATCTGCAGGACAATAAAGGCCTTATCTTTGCCTGCAGGCAGCTCTGATTAGATAATGGAGCAGAAGTGAGGGATAGCTGGTAAAAAGGTGACTGTTGTAAACCTGCTTGTCACTGTCAAATATTTCCAAACTAGGCAACACAAATCTATGCTGGATGGCCATGGCATAACATTCTGGCCCAGTTTAGCTAGAACAGGGGCCAGCAAACTTAGCTCTCCAGATGTTCTTGGACTTCCATACCCAGAAGCCCTGATCAGCAGGTGTACCAACTTGGGGTTCTGGTAACTGAAGTTCAAGAACACCTGGAGAGTCAAGTTTGCTGACCCCTGAACTAGAACATTCAAGAACATTCCAGAACAGCTTAAACCAGGGATTCCCAACTTGCTGCCTGCGGCACCATTTCATGCGCACACACACCCCACCGCCTCTACCACACCAGGAAGTGCCATGTGGTGGAAGAAGGGCAGAATGGCTGTCTGGCTCCCAAAGCTGTCTGAAGGAGCGTGACCTGGCCCCTGGCTTTAAAAGGTTGAGAACTCCTGGTTTAAACATTACATGAATGATCATTTCTTCTATTAAAAAGGACCCACACCTCTCCACTCTGTTCTAGTGCAATGGCAAAAAGAGGTTGGAAATCTCCATTCCTGATTTAGGCTACCTAAGCTGTAAACTGTCCTTACTTTTAATCAGGCCTTATCATATAAGAAGCCCTTTGCCCTGCTCATTTTTATAACACTAAGCATGAAACTGCAGTTTACACTAAATGTTTCTAGGAACGCACACCATGGTACAGCCTTTAGGGACCATCTTCTCAGTGCTTAGATTCAAACATCCACTCCTACCTCCGGAAAGTATCAACTCCTTTAAGCAGGAGTAGTCTCTACTTGTAAATTCTGTATCCAGTTATTATAGCAAAACATACATAGTATGAAGCGTACAGTGGTACCTCAAGTTACAAATGGTTCGAGTTACAAAATGTTCACAATACAAATGAAAATCAGTTAAAAATAATGGCTCGAGTTATGAATTTTTCCGGAACAGATTAATTGGTTTTCAGTGCATTCCTATGCAGAACCATGTTTCGAGTTATGAATTTTTGTTTTCATTGCATTCCTATGGAAAATGTGAGTTAAAAAATTTTCAGAACATGAAAAATGTCTTGGCACTCATTAAATTTGTAACTTGAGGTACCACTGTAGTTTGCAAACTAGTTCCAAACTGGTTTCAGATCTTGGTTTGTTAGCCTCAAACGAATTAGTATTATATAATATTGTACATAGATAATATGTAAATATTATGCAATGGTCAAAATCCTCTTAATCAATGTAATAAATTACACTAAGATTAGGCCCATTGAATCAATAGGTAGGTCAAATTCTTCTTCTATAATCTCCATGGATTCAAATGGGCCTCCTCTAATTGTGACTTCCTGTGTTAAAGAAAGTCATAGTTATGTATGCCCACAGGAATCAGTTGCATGCTTAATATACCCCGTCGCTGCTGCCGCGCCCCCCCAGCCCCCGTCACCGGCCGGGAGGAGGTTAAAAGGAGCCTCCCTGGGCGAGGGAGGGCTCGAAGACGCTGCCGCGCCCCCCGGCCCCCGTCACCGGCCGGGAGGAGGTTAAAAGGAGCCTCCCTGGGCGAGGGAGGGCTCGAAGACGCCGCCGCGCGAGACATCGCTGCTGCCGCGCCCCCCCCGGCCCCCGTCACCGGCCGGGAGGAGGTTAAAAGGAGCCTCCCTGGGCGAGGGAGGGCTCGAAGATGCTGCCGCGCGAGACGCCGCCAATGTTTGTTGGACCTTGTTGGACTCTCCCTCGGCCAGCCGGCCTTGGAGGGAGAGAAACCTGGGGGCCTTGGGCGGCGATAGAGGATTTTGTATGGGGGGGTCTTTGGTGGGATATTGTTTCTTTTGTATATTATGGAAGCCGCCTAGAGTCAGGTTCGCCTGAGCAAGGCGGGGTATAAATTTGAAGAATAAATAAATAAATAAATAATATTATAACAGCAAGCTGGGCAAGGTGTTTCTCTTCTGTTGTTTGCTAAGACCAGAAAGAAGGGACTGGAAATCACTTTCCTGTTTTATACTGGCCAGTTTGCTCTAATCTCTTCACTGGCCAAAATGTGAAACTATGAGTCAAAGAAGAAAAACACCCCCCAAGTTCAAACTGTCATTGCTGATCCCAGTTGCTCGTGAGCAACGCAGCGCTGTTTGGGAGATTTGCTCTACAGCAAAACAGAAGGAGGGCCCTACAGGGATTACTGGACTTCAACTCCCATTAGCCTCAATCAGAATGCCCAAAAAACAGAGTGATGAGGGTTGGACTCCCAGCCTATAGAAGGCACGGATCCCGCATTCATCTTCTGTGGCTTTAAAGACCGAGACGCTGAAAGAAAAATCTACTACCAAAAATTCATTCTAAATTATTTCTTGACTTGTTATTTTCAGTTGTGCAGAATCATTTCCTCTTTGTTTTATGTCCTGTCTGCCCTTTGATATATCTACCACATCTCCCATCCTTCAGTCTTCCAAGTAACTTAGTCACTAATGATTTCATCATTAGCTGGACAAACCTGACCTTATTTATTCAATTTAATCTAGTGTTTCTGGTGTGCGCGCACACTTTAATCCTTTGGGTGGGGTTGGGTAACATACTATAAATCGGAAAAACTCAGAGTGCTCTACTTTCACTTCCTTATTAGAATGAGGAAGCAAAATCAACACTAAAAATACAGAGTAGTATGGGTTCTCATCTAGTCTAGCACATGAAGTTGCCAGATATTTTCCACTGAAGCAGATTGGGGAGGACAGTTTTTATCAGAAGAATGACCTTCAGCAGAGAGGATAGTTCTTCTCCTGTTTCTTCATCCTGCACTGATCAGATTGAGAAATATTAAGCACTGTTTAGTTGTATAGGGTTTTTTTAAAAAAAAAGATCTTCATGGATCCACTGTTCTGCATCTACTTTGCTTCGAGAACCTCTCGTCCTATTCATTTGTTCCCTTTCAGTGGTCTTGCTGCTTAGAGCAGGGTTTGTAACCTTGGTCCTCCGGGTGTTCTTAGATTTCAATCACCAGAGGCTCAAGTCAGCATACCTCCTAATCAAGGCTTCTGGGAATTCAAAGAAGTTCTGAGGGCCCAAGGTTGGGAAACCCTGGCTTAGAGGCTGGTCACTATGGCCCAGGGGCCAGATCTGGCCTCCAGGCCATAGTTTGGGCACCCCTGGCTTAGAGGATTCTGGGATCTGTAGGCTGAAAAAGTCATGTTCTGAGCTCTTTTGACAACAGGCTCCAGAGTACAGTGCAGAGTCGTTCACAAATCATTTCATAACATCCCCGAGTTTCCTATTACCCTATCTACAGACTATCCTCATAATGGACCATCCTATGAACTGCTCCTGACATAAAATCCATTAACAAATGGGTTCTTTCCAGGATTTGAGCCCCCCATCTTCTTTCATGTCTATTCCTTAGTAACAGAACATTTGTGTCTTTAAGAACCTGTTCATTTTTTGTTTTGTCAAACTGGTTGATAATCCCCTTTACTCCCCTCAAGCACACATCAATGAATTCAGTTGACTTCCATGATGCATTTTCAAAAATCTGAAGTCCAACTTGCCGTTCTAGCAGCTGCAGTGTGTGTTGAACTGTTGACCTTGGAAGAGTCACACTCCACTTAATTGTTTCTGGTTCAGTTTGCAAGTCATGAAGTGCATGGGAAGTTGGGGAAGCTCTCTGGATTTCCCAGGCTGTGCCATCATCGCTCCGAATCCTCCCTTGGACCAGGGCAGAGGGCATTCCCTGCAGATGTAGGCATTAGGCATATTAAAATGATATTTCATTAAGGCAATTGGATATAAGGAACAAAAGCTTTTTCATGGGTCTTGCACCAGGAGGATGGATCTTTTTTCATGAGTAATTATAGTGATCATAATGCCAGAAAGCAATGTGGTGATTGCTTAAGAGAGTTGTCATATATAGTGGGACCTCGGTTAACATAAAAATTGCATAACAAAAGGAAATCCATAGAAATTAGTGGCTTGGCTTATGGAACTTTTTTCAGAAATGATTAATTGGTTTTTAATGCATTCCTATGGGACACCGCATTTTGGTTAATGTATCTTGGTTTTCAGTGCATTCCTGTGGGAAATTGCATTCCTATGGGAAATTCAGTTAAAGTAAATTCAGTTAAAGGGGTGCCCAAACTATGGCCCATGGGCCAGATCTGCCCCCCGACACTGATTCATCCTGCCCACACTGCCCTTGTCGCTCCCAGAAGCGGAAGTAAGACATGACCATACAGGCGTGTTTTACTTCTGCTTCCGGGACCGAAAAGGGCAGTGCAGGCCAGATGAATTTGTGTCAGGGCCGGATCTGGCCTACAAGCCATAGTTTGGGCACCCCTACCTTAGGACAAAGAGGTTTTTTCTTTCTTGGAAATGAAAACACCACAGAGCCCTTAAGTTAATCATTCAGGGATCAGAAACAGAGGTTATTCTTAGGCGTAATATACTGGTTGTTCTCCATGCTAATGAGATGCTGGCTTAGTAGAATAGTACTTCTCTGTGCTTTCACTTCATTGTCAGTTTGAAAATAAATGGAGTGTGGCTAAATGAAATTTTTTTCCTCTTCTTGAAAAGTTTGTCTTTGATTGTCATACTGTGTCTGTTTGCACTCCATTCTGTTGACAGTAAGAAGCAAATTCATCTTCCCAAGATTTAATTGCTAAGGCAGAAAGAGAAGGTCTTATTCAATAAGTGTCAGCTATTGATATCTTCATATTTCTCTAGTCTGAAGGAATGAATTACTAAAGTATAATAGTCTTCTTGTGTGTAATGATTCATATCCCCCCCAATACCATTTTTCTCTTAGGCTTTTACTAATTGGGTAGTTCTTTCAATTTAAAGTAGGGGTGATTGGAGTGGCCCCTCAAACTGTTGTCGGACTACAACTTCCAATAGCCCTCATCATTGGCTTGGTTAGCTAACTAAGGCAGCTGGAAACTGTGGTGGTCTTGTGATGTTTTGAAGAATTTTTGGGGAGATATTGAGGATGAAATTAAGAATATACTGGAAGTGCAGGTTAAACTGGGGTCAAATACAGTCTTGTTAAATGAGGTGGATAAATATAAAATGAGTGAGGATAACAACGAATTGATGGCGATAATGTTATCGGCGGCCAGACAATGTATAGCGAGGAACTGGAAAAATAATGAAAATTTACAAAGAAGGGATTGGTACAAGGAGATGTGGGAATTGGCACTCAACGAAAAGCTTACCTGGGAGTTAAATTTTAATAAGGGTAAAGTAACTGGTAATAAGTTCTGGAGGATTTGGAAACCTTTCATAGAATATGTATTAGATAAAAATAAAGGCATATTCCCTGCATCTGAGCAAAATGATTTTTGGAAAAAATAAGGAAACATTAATCTCCGGACAATGTATATATCACGAGGGTGTTTTTACAGTAAAGAATGATAGTAGAGTTAGAGAATTAAATATAGTGGTTTTGAGGTGATATGGGGAGACATAATTTACAGTTTGAAGTTTTATCATGAGGTAATAATATTTGAATGATGATACAAATGTAGTTTTGTTAATTATGGGAATTTTTATCCTCTTTCTTGATTTTTCTCTATATACATTTTGGATTTATGTAATGCTTTTCTTTTCTTTTTTGCTTTATGTATTTTCCTTGTTTTGTATTACTTTTTATACCCAATAAAAATTTAAAAAAAAAAAATAATAAAAAAAAAGGAAACTGTAGTCCAGGGGTGCCCAAACTTTTTGGGCCATGGGCCGGTCATGTGGGTCTGGGAACCGGATCCGGTCACCGACAGCCATTCATCCAGTCCGCAAAGCCCCCATCGCTCCCAGAACTGAAAGTAAAACGCATTTGGGCACGTTTTACTTCCGCTTCCAGGAGTCACAAGGACTTTGGAGGCTGGATGAATGGGCATCGGGGGCCAGATGCAGCCCATGGACCATAGTTTGGGCATCCCTGCTGTAGTCCAACAACATTTGAAGGATCACATTTTGCCCACCCCAATCTAGAGGTAATATTCTCTATGGTGGTTTTTCCATCAAGAGCTGTGCCAAAATACTGCAGGTGATTTTCTTCTTTAAATAATTGTTTGTGTATATGGTTCCTGTCACTCTTCCTCTAATGTTTTCAAAGGCATTTCAGTCAGTAGCTCTGCTGTGGCTACAGTCTTACAACCATAACCTTCAATGCACTAATTTAGTCTTAAATTTGGGAGAGATATTTATAGGATTGCACCATAGACTATTTAAAACAAACGAGTCTTCAACATAGCAAATTTTTATTGTCTTATTTATTTATTTATTTATTCAAATTTATATCCCACCCTACTCAGGCGAACCTGACTCTAGGTGGCTTACAAATAAAAAAAATCATACATAATACAATATAAGCAGGATAACCCAACTATATCCGTACAAATTCAGAAATTAAAAACCAGAGAGTTCAAAATTGATTAAAAAATTTAAAACTATAAATTTACAAGACTCAAAAATTTAAAAGATTTAAAAAAATTAAAATGTTTAAAAGAGAGAGAGAGGTGGCTGTGCAATCAAATTAACCACCCGACATGGGACCCCATATTACTGGAGTCCAACACCTGCCCTGCCAGCCAGGTTTTTAGACCCTTCCAAAAGGACAGTAGCTCTGTCTGTAAGTGTAACTCACTTGGCAGGAGGTTCCAAAGGGACACGGAGAAGGCCCTCCTCCTTCTGGTGCTAGAGACATGCACCTCTCTACCGGATGATATAAGAGAACCTCTCCGATCCACCCTGGTGGGACAGACAAATATTCTCGGAGTGACGCGGTCTCTTAAGTATCCTGTCATTTCTAGTTTCTTTGATCAATATTGTTTAATTATGTTTTAACTTTTTGCACATTGCTATTGTACACCATCGCAGGAAGTGAGACTAATACATTTTGGAAATATGGAATTAAATATTCAGACATGCTTAGCTTCATTTCAGTACTATACCATACTCATCTCCTTGGGAAACGGAGCCACTGAACTCAGCAAGAACTGGTTTTAATTAAATATTTTGGAAGTGGCAGATATTCTGTCCTTAGGGTTGAAGGGAGAAAGCCTCTTGCTCAAGTAAACATCTCGTAATAGGCATTGTTTGAGTCATTGTGCATTTTAAAGTACAGTAATACCTCATATAACATTAGTATCGAATAACACGAAAATCGCATAACATTAAGGAATCTGGGGGGAAGAATTGCATCAGATAACATTAAGATCCTATGGGATGCTTCAGATAACAACCGCTAAAGCCTGTATGGTTACAATGTATCTCTATGGCTCCCATAGGATTTTAACATGCATCGGATAACACTAAAAATCATATAACATCAAGACTTGTGGAACCAGGTTTTAGTGTTATATGAGGTTTGACTGTACAGTACAGTAAAACCTTGGATAAAGCTAAAACTTGGTTCCACAAGTCTTAGTGTTATCTGATTTTTAATGTTATCCAATGCATGCATCAGATAACGTTAAAATCCTACGGGATTCATCGGATAACGTTAAAACTCCATAGAACTACATTGGCACAGGCTTTAGCGAACATTATCCGATGCATCCCATGGGATTTTAATGTTATGCGATGCAATTTTTTTCCAGATTGCTTAACTTTATGCGATTTTAGCATTATCT
This sequence comes from Furcifer pardalis, assembly GCA_030440675.1. Lineage (NCBI taxonomy): Eukaryota > Metazoa > Chordata > Lepidosauria > Squamata > Chamaeleonidae > Furcifer > Furcifer pardalis. The sequence goes on along the minus strand of CP126892.1, from coordinate 2,925,596 downwards.
GATACAAACGTTATCCGAAGTATTACTGTACTTGATATTAGGCTGGAAAGAGCAATAAAGTATTGTGGCAATATATATAGCAATTAGCATCACATGTTCATATTCAGTTAGCTTCATTATTATGACTTTTTCAAGCATCTTCCTTTGTTTTGTGTATTGTTTCTGAGACCTGTGAAGAGATTGTTCCGAATTTGCAAGGTATAATAATTTATCTGCCAAATTGAATGTATTTTGGTAGGTCAAACTTTCTTCAGATTTACTTCTCAGATAATCTGTTTTGTGACATTTTCTTTTAGAGCTAGAGAGGAAAAAAGTTTACTCCATGTATGTCTCTCATGAAAGAATGATATGTTTTCACAGAGAGCTGCGCTGTGCCCACCTCTGAGATCATTGCTGTTGAGGAAACAGAAATCGAAAAGAAACAATCTAATATAGGGAAATGGCAAAAAATGACAAAACCCCATGCATTCACAGGTAAGATTATGTCACCAACGTTTTAAATAGTAGTTATCTTTCTGTGTGTACAGTGAGATGCAAAGAAAACCTCACTTAGACTGGCTACATTTTAATATAATTACAAAGAAGGGATTGGAATCTGGGGCCTTACAGGGCCCATCTTCCTGGTGGTGGTGGTGATGATGACAGGAATGCAGAAAAGGATAACAGTGATATATGAATGGGGCATAATTCTTTTCTGTTGGCTCCCCCAAGAATTTGTCTAGAAAAAAATCAATTTTCATCGGGAGGAAGGGGTGCAGTTGGTGGTGAGTTTGGGGATTTATTTATTATTTAGATTTATTATCCCGCCCCAATCAGGCAAACCTGACTCTAGGCGGCTTACAGAAAAGGGGAAAGACTATACACAATAAATGCAAAACAATTAAACAATCCCCCTACAAATCCTGAAATTAAAACCTTAAGGTTCAAAATCACTTAAAAAATCAATTAAAAAATAAACTATAAATTTACAAAAATCTAAAAGATAACCTCCCAGGATGTCCTCCTGGATAAGGAGTGATTTAATGTTATAGCAACAAGTCCCATAAACACATTTACGACAGCTGCAGGTCATTTACTGCAGCGCTCTGCATGGGCGCGTTCTGCGCACACACATGTGTGTTTTATTTCCGCTTCCGGGAGTGGCAAGGGTGGTGTGGCCTGGCCCGCAGGCCGTAGTTTCGGCACCCCTGCCCTAGAGGCAGAGGCAAAAGCTACAGAATGGGAAGGAAGTTCACGTTTCCCTTTTAATCATGTGATCAAGGGGGGAAATTGCAAACCAGCCTTCCTGATTCTGGAATATTCCCTGTTGTTTTTTATCAATAAGGTTGCCCCTGAACTGGGTAATTGTGACTCTTTAGATCAGTGTTCCAGCTTTTGGTTTTTGGACTTCAGTTTCCAGAAGTCTAAGTCAATTCCTCCAAGCACTGATCAGCCATTGTACTGATTTAGGCTTTGGGGAATCGAAGTCCTCCTGTGGGATATGTGCTCCACATTGTGAAACACTGTTTTAGATGTTCCTGGGCTGCAACTCCCATAATCCCACATAAGTGACTGTGCTATTAAGTACATGTGGGATATGGAGAGTCAGAGTTGCTCTTTAGATTACATGCACACTGGCAAGAATTATCTCCATCTGTTTGGCATAGACTGGGGTTATCACAGCATGCCTTCACTCTTCCTCAAAGATTATTTTCTCTGCAAAAGGCAAGGTGGCACCATTGATAAGTCTTAGACTCTCTCTTTCTGCCCCTCTTCATCTTAAATGATGATTAATCAGCGCTTTAGGAGGAGGAAGGAAATCTGCAAACAAGAAATGACTTTCCTTTCAAGCAGGCTTTCCTTTTTTAATGAACTTTTTGTTGTTTTTCAATGTGTTTTTAGAATTATTTGTATCTAGTAGTTTTAAAATCATGGTTGTGTTTTTGTTTTTAGTTCTGGAATAATTTATTTCTTTAGCTTTTAATATTATTTGTTTTAAATATTGTAAGCTTCTCTTGAGTCCTCTTGAGGAGAAATGCAGGATATAATTACTTCAAATCAAAAATGTAAATTGTTAGTTTTTCAATATTTTGTAGCTCCCCCGGTGGCTTAGTGGTTAAGGCGCTGAACTTGGAGACTGGAAGGTCGGGTTTTTACCTAAGGGCTACACGGGGACTTGAAAGGAGCCTCATTCAGGCGTCCTCTGAGTGGAGTTTCTCTAGAAAAAAAAATCCTTTCAACGCAGAGTAATCTTTGACACAAAATTATTATCTTGTCTTTTGACTTCCAATATATTATGGTGAAATGTATTGCATTTGCCACTATTTTTATATATGCTTTTTAATATTAATCTCAATTGATGGCATAGTTATAAAATTCCCCACATTTATTGGTGGCTTAAATGGTGACTTAGTGTTGTAAATGGCTTAGTGTTTAAGATGAGAGCTTGATGACTGGAAAGTTGGCAAGTCAGCAGTTCGAGACCTGGGTGCTGCATGGCAGAGTGAGCTACCGTCTCTGTCCCAGTTCTTGCCTACCTAGCAGTTCGAAAGCAAACTGCAAGTAGATAAATAGGGGCCACTTTGGTGGGAAGGTTACAGCATTCTGTGTGCTCCGGCATCTAGTCATGCCTGCTACATGACTACAGAAACATCTGCAAACACAAACAGAGCTGGCTCTTTGGCTGTAAACAGAGATAAGTATCGCATCCTAGAGTAGGATATGACTGGCTTTTGATCAAGGGCAACCGTTACCTAAATGATGAAACTGCTTTTTTAAAAACCAAGTAGATGGAGGCATTTTAGCCACGTTTGATACATTTAAAAACTCATGATTTCCTTTTTTAAAAAAAATATACATTCTTTGAAAGGATAGTTTGGAACATTGGATTTCCTGGCAACTGAGTCTTTCTCTTGCCCAAAGGAGAAAGAAAGAAATGGCCATTATCCAACACAAGCATAGAACTCGTGCAAGAAGGAGGGGGCAGCTGATAGACTTCCTTTGTGCAGCAACATTTCCACCACAATACAAAACCTGTTCTGCAAGGCAGAGATATTTTCCACTTATATTAACTTAGTAATGACAGAGTCATACAAACATCTGCTCATTTCTTGTGAATGAGCAGAAGTTTTACTTTGCACATTGAGGGTACATGGGAGGAACGTGTCGGAGATCCTGCTGTCACTTATGACACCAAAGTTTTATGTTAGGTACAGTAATACCCCGGATAGCGTTATGACATGGTTCCACAAATCATGACGTTATCCGATTTTTAGCGTCTGATGCATGCATCAAACAACGCTAAAAAAAAAAGCCCTGACTTCAGGGACAAACCGCTTTAAAGGCAGGCAGGGAAAGAAAGAGACCTCCCTGCCTTTAAAGCCACCCCCCCCACATGCAGCGGTCTCTGCGACTGCAGTAGGGTCGGGGAAAGCACCTTTCACCCGACCCTACTGCAGTCGCAGAGACTCCTTGTCTCTTTCCCTCCCTGTATTTAAACTACAGGGAAGGGGGAAAGAGAGAGACGTTTGCGTCTTTTTTCCTCCCTGTATTTAAACTACAGGGAGAGAGAGAACTGGTTTTTTCTTTCTTTCCCTCCCTGTATTTAAACTACAGGGAGGGGGAAAGAGAGAGACGTGATTGGTTCTCAAGAGAACCAATCACGTCTCTCTCTTCCCCTCTTCCCTGTAGTTTAAATACAGGGAGGGAAAGAGACAAGGAGTCTCTGTGACTGCAGTAGGGTCGGGGAAAGGCGGGTGCTTTCCCCCGACCCTACTGCAGTTGCAGAGACCGCTGCGCGTGGGGGGTGGATTGGGTTGTTCTACCCAAACCACCCCACACCCGCAGACCATTGCATCGGATAACGCTAAGAATCATTATCCAGAATCGTTATCCGATGCAAGTTTTTTCCAAAAAACTTGCATCGTTATCCGATTCTAGCGTTATCCGATGCAGTCGTTATCCGGGTTATTACTGTACTTGCATTTGTAGAAATAGCTGACACCCAAAGCTGGGGTTTTGAAAGTTTTCCTAGTTTTTCAGTCCGCATGGTATGTAGTGCCACTTTATCGTAACGACCAGGAGATTGAGCAATGAACTAAGAAGCCACTTATTTCCATTAACTGATCAGAAAGCTATGGACAGGCCATTCCCTTTCCTTGCATCACACTCATATTTGCACTGTGGGGGCAATATATTGACCAGGATTGGTATATTTGGCAACAATTGTGGTCGGAACAAGCCTTGTTGAACTCAGTGCAACATATTTTTGAGTAGATGTGCACAGGATTCTACTGTCACTGAGTTAATGTAAGTGGAATCTTTCACATACTGTCAAGCTGTCTATAAATGCTGCCCATTATTTACTTACTAAGACTTAGAATGGATCCTCCCATGGTTTGCTGGATATCAGGTAGCAAAGGGATCCTCAGGGGTTTCGGTCTTGGGTGAGTACATTGGCATTTTCAAGATCTTTAAATCTGCCATAAAAGTTCTTTGCTATGTGTTTCAAGGGCATCCTCGTTGTTGTTTGGCATTAGGGAGGGCTCCTACTCATTGCCACCTTAGGGATCCTGTTTTTCTCCAAATGAAAAATATGGCATGCCATTTGGAGTCATCTTTGTGCAACTATATTATGTAATTTGTACGAGCCACTCCTTCAAAGCACCTCCTCATTGGTAATAAGATCAAAATATTGAATCGTTAAAATTTGGCAGAGACATCTCTGGCTACTATTACATTTGAGAATTTGTTATCAGTAAATGTGTTTTCATTTCCTTTTTTTAGTAGAGACCTCTGACATTCTCGTGTGTATTTTATTTTATTCTAGTTCATCATGTAAAGAGAGCACGACATCACTGCTGGCAGTGTAATGAAGTGACGTTTTGGTGTGTTGACGAGCAACTTTGTAATCGATGGATACGTGCGCTAAAAGAATTACTTGACTTGCAGAGTAAGTTCACAAGAGGTCATTCTGATTCTTCTCTGTATATCCATGTTAAAAGTAAGTCTGTGCAGGCTTGGGCAACCTATATGGTTCCAGAATGCTTCCAGAAGGAGGGATTAGTAAGCCAGTCAGTAGCATTTTATGCCTAGACAATCCTGCGTCCTGGGAGTGATCACCGTACGTTGAAACCAACTTAATGGCCCATGGTGGTTATTAAGAAGCATGCTGAAAACCTAAGGCAGTGGTGGCGAACCTATGGCACGGGTGCCAGAGGTGGCACTCGGAGCCCTCTCTGTGAGCACCCGTGCAATCACCCCAGCACACAGCCACCCTCTGCCCAGCAGCCCAATGGGAGTGCTTCCTCCCCCCAGCACAGGGTTTGCCCTGCCCCTCAGCCCAGCAGCCCAATCGGAGTGTTTCCTTCCTCCCATGTTGGTGTGTTGGCAGTTTGCGATAAATAAGTGGGTTTTGGGTTGCAGTTTGGGCATTCTGTCTCCAAAAGGCTCGCCATCACTGACCTAAGAGCTGCCACAACTCTTAGACATTCCTGGTCAGAAGAGAGAGAACTAAAAAGCATACAGAAAAGTCTAGAAGCAGGTTAGTATGTTTCTTCAAGATCATTTCTCTAGTGCGCTATGATTGGTAAAATGGTGCCTCATCAATTAGAACTAATGTTAATCACAAACTGGCATGTCCAAACTTTTTATCTTAATTAATTCATTATTATATTTATACCCTGTCTTTCCACTAAAAGATAATGTTCAAGGCAGCCTACACATTTATTAAAAGGATAAAAACAGATAAAACCAATACAGATGTACCTTGCTTAAAGAGCATAATGTGTTCCACAGGATTGCTCTTTAAGAGAGTTTACTCTTTAAGCGAAACACCATTGAAATTGACCAATTGTGGCTTCTGGGGGGGGGGATTGCGAACCCCAATTTATTTGTTAAGTAAGTTTTTGGTTGGTTTATTTGTTAAGCAAAGCGACCATTCAGAGAAAGTTCTGCTCTTTAAGCAAGTTACTCTCTTAAATGAGGCGCTCTTTATGCGAGGTTCACTTTATTTAGCTGAAACCTTGATAAAATACAGGATCCATCACCACCACCCTCCAACATCTGCAGGTTCAGTATCTGAGGTTTCTGTTATCCATAGGTACAAAAATATTCAGTGAAAAATCCCAAGGTGCATTACCAGAGCTAGCCACTTTCTACAACAGGGATGCCAAAACTTTTTGGGCCACAGGTCAGTCATGTGGTTCAGTGGGCCTGTCATGTGGTACCTCCCACTGGAAGCGGGTTTACTTTCACTTCCGGTAGCGGCAAGGGGAGTGTGGGCCAGAAGATTTGGTGCCTAGTTAGGACATCCCTGATCTACAATGGAATGTTGAGAAGAAACAGATTATGCTTCCAGTGGAGCCATTTAATGAGCACATGTTAAAGATCAATGGAGGCATTTGCAGTACACTATGAGTCAAGTATGTATGCAGTAAATATGGGGTTTGTTGTTTTCCACTGTTTCAGGTATCTGCAGAAAATCTTGGAACATATCCCCTACGGATATGGGGAAGCAACCCTCCCCAGCATAAAATCATAGCAATCAGCAAAATGCTTCCAAAAATATTAACGTTACAAACGATACAGATGAAAACAATACTGCAGGGAACGTTAAGCATAAAATATCAGGCCCCAAAAAATATTTATTCTTATTCCCTTCTTTAAAACATTCGGAGCAGAAACAGATTGCAGTTTGGAAAAGGTGAGCATTCTATACCTTAGAAGTCAGTCCCTCTCATTCTTGCTGGTCAGCTTTCTGAAATCATTGACATTTTAAAGAGGGCCACTCCTGAAGATTTTTAAGTCTGGATAGGTTCATCACAAGATAAATGATCCTTTGGCCAGCAGGCCCCAAGCCATTTAGGAGTTTGAAAGTTAAAACTAACTCTTTGAATTGAGCCTAGTAAGCAATACTGGGGAAACAATAGTACTGTACTGGAATTAGCTCTAAATTATTAAATGAAAGAATTCAGTATTGATTGGGAGATTATTAGATTAATTGAGTTCTTTGCCCCATAATGATACCATTTATGAATTGTTATTTGGAAAGGCTTCAGTTCTCTGACATACTTGAATTTTTTGGAATAGTAGCCGTGTTAGTCTGTGGTTCAGGCATCTCAGAAAACAAAGCAAAATAAAATCTCTTTAGTAAAACAGAAAGAACCCAGGTACAGGAGTTTGTCCCCGTTCCCCCCCCCCCCCACATGCAGGTCACAAGTTGATCAGATACCATAGTGGGCTTACTCAGCAACCATGAGATTGAAAGGGAGTCTTTTAGAGTTTATCTGAATAATCTATTGTTGCTAATGGCTGGGTGAAACTGCATTCTTGTGCTTGCTTGTCTGTCATCTTGCTTGACACCAACCCTTCTCCCGTTGAGCCCCTGAATTTGGTATATAAGAACATGCCTGTAAGTTTCATTCCTTGTCTGATGAAGTGGACTTGATCCACGAAAGCTAACAGTGAAAATATAGCAGTTAGTCTTTAAAGTGCTACTGTGTTTTTTATTTTTATTTTACTTTATTTTGTTTTGCTTTGTTTTCTGAGTTCTCTGACAATTGATGTTTTCATTTTGGCAGCCTGTAGACCAAAGCACTTGCTTGTATATATTAACCCATTTGGAGGAAAACAGCAAGGAGAAAAGATATATCATCAAAAAGTAGCTCCTCTGTTTAGCCTGGCTTCCATCACCACGGATGTTATAGGTGAGTTGTGTGAAATGATCTGCTTTTTAACCATTTCTCTGTGGTCAATAACGACTTATAAATGATTTTATTGTTGGCCATGCTTCAGAAAGAACTGCTGTGATTTTGGTTTCGTTCTATGGAAATGTAAGTAGATAGTAATATTCAAAATGTTGCATTTCTAAGTATTCAACCTAGAAGGTTTGGGTGCAGATTTATAGTGGATCACTTTACTCCAAACTAAAATCCCAATTGGATTCTCTCCAGTTAATGATATTGTGTATGTAAATGGTATTGATTTCGGTAAGTATAGCCAAAATACTTCTAGGGTTGGAATGAACCATTTTTGTTGTTGTTGTTGTTGCTATGGATAATTTATTTAGTGCATTTATTATTTATGTCTAATTTTCTATTGTAAAGAGTTTTTAAATATCTTGTAAGCCATCCAGAGTGGAGGAAATATCCCAGATGGAAAGGATATAAATGTATAAATGTAATAATAATTAATACAAATAAACCTAATGTTATTTTATATGAAGGAATGCTATTCTGTCTCTCATGAATCAACATCATGGGCATAATCCAGTCCAGATTTAGGCAGGTTTAAGTACAACGCCCTTACCTGGACAGAATCTTACTGGGATTTTACTTTGGAGTAAATGAAATTACAGAAGTCAAAGCAGTACATTAAGTTAATGAAGAAAGTGCTGGTTTGATACCTAGTCATGTGACCAACACAGCTGACACCTTGCTCCACTACTTACATGATTTCACTTGCATAAAATCCCAGAAGGAGTTGGCCAGGGTGTCTATCTGGAATGGACTTTGGCCCATAATTTTCAGTCAAAAGGGGTGAAACTATTTATTGAATTATTTAAAGCTGTGCCATTGCATTTAGCATTTCACCAATACACTAGTACCCCGAATAACGTTATGACTTGGTTCCACAAGTCCTGTCGTTATCCGGTTTTTAACGTTGTACGATACATTGAACACACAATGTTAAAAAAAGCCCTGTTTCCCTGGAGGCTGCAGGAAGCGAGAACGTCGGGATTTGAATCCTGACATTTTGCCTTGCTGCAGCCTCCAGGGAGGTGGGAGAACTTTGGAAACAGCTTGGAGCGGGTCCCCACACCTCCCTGGACCCGGCGGGGGGGGGTGTGTGTCAGAGCCCCCAAAATTGGTAAAAAAAAAAGTCAGTTTTTTTACCAATTTTGGGGTTTCTGACCCCCCCGCTGGGTCCAGGGAGGTGTGGGGACCCGATCCAAGGTGTTTCTGGGCTTCCCCGACGTCCTGAGCCAGTGCAGCAAGCCAGAATGTCGGGATTCGAACTCTGACATTCTGGCTTGCTATACTGGCTCAGGACGTCGAGGAAGCTCAGAAAAAGCTTGGATCGTGTCTGCCCACCTCCCTGGACCCGGCGGGGGGGGGGTCAGACACCCCAAAATTGGTAAAAAAAACGGACTTTTTTTTACCAATTTTGGGGTGTCTGACCCCCCGCCGGGTCCAGGGAGGTGTGGGGACCCGATTCAAGGTGTTTCTGGGCTTCCCCGACGTCCTGAGCCAGTGCAGCAAGCCAGAATGTCGGGATTCGAACTCTCACATTCTGGCTTGCTGCACTGGCTCAGGACGTTGGGGAAGCCCAGAAACACCTCCAGAGAGATCAGAGGACCCGATCTACAGCTGCAGGGTGGCTGGGGAAGCTGACGGGGACTCCCTGTCGGCTTCCCTAGCCACCCGCCCATGCCTCCGCAGCTGTGGGGTGGCTGGGTAAGCCGACGGGGGAGCCCCCCGTCAGCTTTCCAGCCTCCCCACCCCTGCCTCCGTAGCTGCAGGGTGGCTGGGAAGCTGAACGGAGAACCCCGTTCAGCTTTCCACCCACCCTGCTGCTAAGAACGACTGTATCGGATAACGTTAAAATCACGTTATTCGAGACAAGATTTTTCCAAAAATCTTGTAACGTTATGCGGTTTTAACGCTATATGATACTCGCGTTATACGGGGTATTACTGTACTGTATTTCCATGAGTACCTGCAGCTTTTCAACAGTCCCCATTACTGCCTACATCCTCTAAGGAATCTGCTGCTATCTGTGCAGCTGGTCATGACACTTAATAGAGCGAAGATGAAAGACGTATAGAGCTCCAGGATTAGAACATGGAACATTGATTTAGAGAGGAATGCATATAATGACATAGTGAAATCATCCGTAACTCAGTACTGGTAGAATCCCCACCATAAATCTGTCACTGCTTAGTTATGGCTGACAGCAGCACATCACTGCTTTCATTTTAATTTAAAAGTGCTTCTTAAGTTCTGCCCCCACGTGTGTTGGACTTTGGCTCCCATCAGTCGTAGCCAGCACAGGGATCACAGATTATGTAGTCCAGTGGCACATGGAGGATCATAATTCCGTATTTCTGCTGTAGAAGAATAGCTTTGATTGACAAGTGAACTTTTCCATGCAATCTCCATGTTGGGAAGGAAAACTATATTTGAGCAGTACTGCCCAAAATCCCTTTCCATTTCTGGACAATGAAGTAGCTTTTTGGTCTTTCAAAGCAAATCAAATAATGGGACATAGTACTTTGATTAGAATGACTAAAGTACAAACAAAGTCTCCTTCAAGGTTGTACAGGATTCTTCAGGCTAGATGCTACAGAATCTAAGGGATGGTAAAGGAGAGGGGGTCAGAAAAACTGACCCTATGTTCTGTGCCCATTGTCTTTGTAAGCACACCTCTAAAGTGGAGAGCATTTTTAACCTTTCCTCTCATGTAAACCCTAATTGACATCACTGTCCTGAGAAATAGTCCTAGGACAATGATGGCAAATCTTGGCACTCCAGCTGTTCTTGGACTTTAATTCCCAGAAGCCCAAGTCAGCATTCATGTTGATCAGAGCTTCCGGAAATCGAAGTTCAAGAACACCTGGAGTGCCAAGGTTCACCATCACAGGAGATGAGGCAGATCCCTATGTAAAGTGCCGAAGGGCTTCTGGCAAGCATTGCTTCTAGAATGCAGCTGTGAAAGCTGCCAACCTTTTGCAGTGTGTATAAAACGCTTCTCATATTTGGCATGACAATACCTTCTAATTAAAGTTGCATTCTAAATTGCCATGTTATTGTTGTTTTGCTTTTAAATAGACTGATTGCCACTTACTGTCTGGCGATTCTTTGTTATGACTTCGCTTGTAGGGTCGATTGAATACTAAAAGTCTTTACATTTCTGTCTAAAATATGTTCCATCTCTTCCATCTGAAACCCTGTCATTTGCCTCGTGGGTAAAAAGCCCATCCCCAAGCTTGAGCCTTGGAGAAGCCTGACCTGGAGAGGAGAAAGAGTAAGAAGTTCTGGAAGTAGATGGCCTTGCAGTAGTTAGGGTCCAGTCTTTTGTGTGGCCTTCTGATGTTTTGGATTACAAACCCTGTAGCCCAGGGGTGCCCAAACTACGGCCCACAGGCTGGATCCAGCCCCTGACGCCAATTCATCCAGCCTGTGCCGCCCTTGTCGCTCCCTGAAGTGGAAGTAAAATGTGCCCGTATGTTTTACTTTCTCTTTCACGGGCGGTGTGGGCTGGATGAATTGGCATTGGGGGCCAGATCCAGCCCATGGGCCGTAATTTGGGCACCCCTGGTTTAAACAGAGAAAAGGGCAGTTTATAATCTATCTCATCCTGTTGCAAAACAGATTGCAAGGCACGTTTTACTTCCGCTTCCGGTGGGAGGAACCATGTGACTGGCCCGTGGTCCAAAAAGTTTGGCCACCCCTGCCATAATCCTTTAGCATTGGCCGTGCTGTGCAAGACTGATTGGACGTTGTATGCCCAAGCATTTGGGGGCATAACAATTTCTTTTCACAGCTGCAAGCTAGTTCTGTAGCATGAGGTGTGTATCTACAAGGATGGCTATATTTTTGAAACCCACCCTCCAATAAATGCCCATACAAAGACAAGGTTTTATGGAGCCAAAGTGTGTATGTGTGTGTTTTTAAATGTTTTTGTGGTTAAGGATGTCGAGGGGCTTCATTTGAGCCCATAGAGCTGGGGTGCCCAAACTTGTTGGACCGTGGGCCATTCACATGGTTCAAGGAGCCAGTCACTATGGCCTGGGGGCCAAATCCAGCCCCCAACACCAATTCATCTGGCCTGCGAAGCCCTTGTTGCGTTTTACGTCCATTCGCAGGCCGGATGAATTGGCCCCGGTGGCCAGATTTGGCCCCCAGGCCATAGTTTGGGCACCCGTGCCCTAGAGGCTGCATGCTTCCTGTGGGCCCACCGACATGTTTCCCACCCCTACTATAGCATCACCTGGTGTTCCACATTTGAGAGGTCGAGCCTTGTGGATGCTTTTTCCCTGGGGAAACGGATGCAACTCCCCTGCTACCCAATTTCACAAATGATGTATCAAATTACACAGGAGTGGGTACAGTTTTAGGGATAAATTCCAGCAATGATTAACAGAGGCTTCTGATTTTTCCTTGAGGTCTTTAAAGATGTTACCAGTGATCGCAAACTGTGGCAGTCCAGGCGTTTTGAACTTCAGTTCCCAGAAGCCCTGATCAGCAGGAGTGCTTCTTGGAATTGAAGTCCAAGAACACTTGGAGTGCCAAGGTTCACCATCACTGTTATAGGGCCTTTGGAAAGGTGTTCACGTGTCAGCCTTTCTGACCTGAGACAGTTGCCATTTCATCTGACATGGTGCAACTTTGGATCAGCTGATCCGGCTGATGCAGCTGACCACTACCTCACCATCATTGTGAGTATTGTGCTACTTTATGCTTTGGGAATCGGCAGAATTTTCAAATCCTAAAGAAAAGTGACAGGCACAAAAGCAGTAATAAATGGGAGCTAGTTGATCTGTAATAGCTGTTGTAGCGTATAGACTACTATATATTTGTCACTTCTTAATTATAATGTCTTAAGCTGGTTATCATTTTCTTCCCCCCTCATAGTTACTGAACGTGCCAATCATGCTAAGGATAATTTATTTGAAGTTAATCTAGAGAAATATGATGGGTAAGTCCTCTGTCACAGATTAATGTTTTTGTAGGAAAGAAAGCACGTAGGCTGCTGCCTTCTTGCATCTCTAGGCCATACGTAAAACTGCCAAAATGAAGGCACTGTTTGGTGAGTTCATTCTGCAGTCCCTTTCACCTGATGTAGTGAGAGAAAGATTAGCTGGTAACACAAGGTGGCTGTTACCAAGGTATGCCCAATTGTGGTTTATAAATACCACAATCTTCAAGAAGACTCTTTCTGTGTATCCCACTGCCTGTGCTTTATTTATACCAAGCTGGACCAACTGTCCAGTAGGCCAGTCATACTCTTTAATGAGGATGAGGTGCTTTGCTTCAGTCACACCCTTTGTTTCCTCTTTTTTATGAATTTGACTATAGTCACAACATCTGCTTAATTTCCATTTCTTCTGTGTTTAGTCACAAGGAAACCCCCAAAAGGACCAGCTTTCCTTTCTTTGCTTATGGACTACAGCTCCCAGAACTCTTTGCAATCACAGCCAGTGGTGAACGTCTCCAAGAGTTTTAGTCCAAAAACGGAACCCCAAGGTTGGAAGCCACTTTTTCTAGGGCAGGCGTCAGCCAACTTGGCTCTGCAGGTGTTCTTGGACTTCAGTTACCAGAAACCCAAGTCAGTACACCTGCTGATCAGGGCTTCTGGGAACTGAAGTCCAAGATTATCTGGAGTTCAGTGTGGCCTTTGCTCTCACTAAGAATATACGCCTTGTTCTTATATTAGAATGTCAGATTACAACTGGGGAGACTCCAGTTCAGATCCACACTCGGCCATGAAGGTGAGTGGGTAATCTCAAACGGGTCTGTTAACTACCTCCCAAGACTGTTGTGAAAAAGTCATTGTACATTTCCGCCTTGAATTCCTTGGCAGAAGGTTAGATAGAAATGAAATAATTGGAGCACCAGTTAGAAGTAAGACTAGACCTGGTTTGTGACATGCATACCGACCCTACTGGATGAAATAATAATTTCGTGTCAGAAATTATTCTGTGTTGAAAGGATTTTTTGCGGAAGAAACTCCTCTCAGGGTATGCCCAAATGAGGCTCCTTTCATGTCCCCAAGAGCCGGGAAAGAGATGGGTGCTCAGTCCGTCGTGCAATATATTTGGTCTCGAACTGCCAACTTTGCCAGCCTTCCAGCTAGCAAGGGGGAGCTTCTTAACCACTGAGCCACTGCATCCCCCACTGGATGAAATGAAATGCAGAATGAGCAGCTTGAATGTATCCTGCTATTCCATTCTGATACAATTTAGTTATGAATATGAAAAACACCAATGGTTTGACTTTTGCCCAATGAAACAAAAGACCTCTCCCTTAATAAACCTAGTGGTAAAGTTATACCATGTCCATCAAGTGTACCTCATGTGGACATTTTTGCCTATTGGCTGTCCCCACCAGGATACCCTTAGCAGGGGATAGCAACTGTGGTGGCTTAACCGACGCTGAACTAGACAACCAGAAGGTCAGCAAGTCAGCGGTTCAAGACCCAAGTGCTGCATGATGGAGTGCGCTCCCATCTCTGTCTCAGCTCCTGCCAACCTAGCAGTTCAAAAGCAAGAAATTGCAAGTAGATAAGTAGGTACCACTTTGACAGGAAGGTAACAGCATTCCTGTCACATGACCACAGAAACGTCTGCAGATGCAGACAGTGCTGGCTCTTTGGCTGTAAACTGAGATGAGCACTGCTCCCTAGAGTCAGATACAACTAGCTTTCGAGCAAGGAAGACCTTTACCTTTAAAAGTAAAAAGCCCAACACAAATAACCATGCACATTAATTTTTCTTCATATCCCCTTGCCTACTAGTAGTTCACTGTAATCTGTCTAAACCAGTCCATTTTTATAGCAGGGTTTTCTCTGAAGTTAGTTGAGGAAGAAAGAGGAGAACCCCTTATAGGCACAAAAGATCTCATTTCCCCTCCTGCAGCCCACAAACCAAGCTTCATGTTCCCATCGAATTCTCTCTTGGCAACCTCATATATGAATGCTAATTCAGGACTGCTGCAGTCTCTGGTTGTACAGAAATTAATTAAAACTGCCAGTTCATCTGCCAATACTGTATAAGCACTTTCTAGCAAAGTCACAATTCTTCGGGCATTAATCCTCCACTAATTACTACAACACCGAGTCAGATTATTGAGATTCTAATTATCCCAGGCATGGCAGTGGTTGCGATAGGCGGCAGGCATCTCATATCATTCTGGATGCATCTAATATTTCTTTATTGGAGTTATTACAGACAGATCGGCCACTGGTTAAAAGCAGATAAATTACCAGCCTTCTGTACCAGTCTGGTATCATTTCCTGTTGCCCTTTCATTATCATAGGCAAGAGTGTTGTCTCCAGGCACCTGGAAAGAAGTTGAACCCTGCCTAACCTAGTCTTGAGGCAGAAGTCAAGCAAATTCACGCCCCACCTCTGTGCAGCAGTGGTCAGGGGAAAACGTTCAGCTTATCCTTTTGCCAAACCTCTTGCAGCAAATGATAAGGCGCCAAATGCAGAGCTGGATGAAACGGTGGCTTTTCTTCCAGGCAAATGAGGCCTGCAGAGCTCTCCCAGCAGTACATTATGGCCAGTTATTGAACTGCTGGAGAAATCAGCAGTCTGTAATGAAAGAAAGCCAGCTTCTGTTGGAAGAACAGCATGTAGAAGGTTTCAAAAGGGTCAGGCGCAACCTGTCCGCTTAGCCTTTCTTCCAGAGTTTCACGAATGATGACTTCAAGATTGAAGCAGAGTTACCTTCTCCCCAGCCTTCCTATAAGGAGAATTCATTTTATTCATTCAAAGCCCAGCCCCAAGAGATAATATCTCAGGATAAGCATTTTAGTTCATATTTTTATAGCTGGCGGTAGGTTTTAGGCTCCCCTCTGACTTGAACACCTAAGTTCAAGTTTGCATCTGTTGTGTTATATTAGCATGGCAGAGCACCAGTATGTGGCATTTAAAGACATTGATAATGGGGTCAGTGGCTTTCCTTTTCGATTCTATCCAAGCCAGTTTCTCCAATGTTTTTTCAGTAGCGAACTGTGGTTAACAGCACATACCTAGTTGTGCAAGCAAGATTTTCTTGTGAATAGTAACCCATGATCATTCAGTCAGGCAGCAAATTTATATGTACTTACTGGAAAGCAAAGGGACTGCGGTGGCTTAGTGGTTAAGATGCTGAATTTGACAAATGGAAGGTCAGTAGTTCGAGACCTAAGTACTGCACGGCAGAGTGAACTACTGTCTCTGTCCCAGCTCCTGCCATTCTAGCAATTTGAAAGCAAGAAATTGCAAGTAGATTAATAGGTACCACTTCAGTGGGAAGACAAACAGTGTTCCATGCACTCTAGTGTCTAGGCATGCATGCTACATGTCCATGGAAATGTCTGCAGATGCAGACAGTGCTGGCTCTTTGGCTATAAACAGAGATGAGCACTGAACCCTAGAGTCGGATACGCCTGGCTTTCGAACAAGGGCGACCTTTACTGGGAAACAAGTCCTATTGGATTCGGTGTGACTTCCTTCTGAGCAGCCATGTCATGATTACTGTTTACAATTAAACAACCATACTTTTTTCACACAGTTATTTTATATACAGTACAGTAAAACTCTGCTTCACGGAATTAATCCATTCCGCTGGGTTTTCCTTATAGCGATTTTTTTTCTTACAGTGAAGTGCCCATAGGAATGCATTGCATGGTTTCCCATAGGAATGCATTGAAAACAAAAAATCCATAAAGTGAAGTTTCCCATAGAAATGCATGGGGGGAACTGTTCCAAAAATTCTGTGAAGTGGGTCATAATTTCCTATGGATTTCTTTCCTTGTAGCAAGTTTTCTGTTAAGCGAGCCGTCTGTAAAGCGGGGTTCCATTATACTACTCCATCCAAATGAATAGAGGGCACAAGAACATTTTTAATCTGCTCCCAGTAGGACTCATGAAACTGGACATACCTCTGAATTCTACTCAAATGTTTTAAAAGTGACCATGCTTTCAAAAAATGCCTATTGACTTCAGGGGAACAAGAGGCCAGGGGGGACATAATAAGTGCCAAGAAACTGGAGGAAACCCTTTGCTGATGGCTAACTAGGCTAATTTTAATTACAGTTTTCTAACTCTCCCATGCTCAGTGTCCTAGGCAGTTCACAGTCACAAAATAAGATAAATTAGAGTTTAAAAGAAACAAAAGCAAAATTTTCTAGACGTTGTTTCAAAGCTACTTTACACCTGCTTATGTCAGAGCTACTTCATATGTCCTAGCACAGTGGTGGTGAACCTATGGCACGTGTGCCAGAGGTGGCACTCGGAGCCATCTCTGTGGGCACCACTGCAGTCACCCCAGCACAGAGTTTGCCCCGCTCCTCTGCCCAGCAGCCCAACGGGAGTGTTTCCTTCCTCCCCTGTTGCTATGTTGGCACTTTGACATAAATAAGTGGGTTTTGGGTTGCAGTTTGAGCTCTCGGACTCCAAAAGGTTCACCATCAATGTCCTGGCAGGCCAATGGCAATCACATTACTGGCCACATTTTGCCCCTTCTAAATTTACAGTGTACACTGTAAACCTTGGGAAAGTTACTCTTTTAGACAACAGTCCATTAGAACCAGCTGACAAATTATGGGATTTGTAACACACACACACACACACACACGTGCATGCCCAAGCCCTAGCTGTCTGGCAATTTGCTTTATTGCCATGATTTTTTTCCAGTTAATGGTTGTGATAATTCTTGCACAGGGACAAGTTGGAAATGGTTCTTCACAGCTTAATCCCACTGTCTTTGAGTTACAGACTTAGCATTAAACTGATCTGAAGAACTTGAGTGGCGGAGACAAAACAAAGACTGAATAAAATCAAATTAGTAGCATCTTTTGCATTGGAGCATGTGACACCTGCATTTATTTACTGTCCGACTGAGTTTTCATTTGTGTATTTTCTGGCAGTGTCGTTTGTGTTGGTGGGGACGGAATGTTCAGTGAAGTGATGCATGGCCTGATCGGAAGAACACAGAAAGAGTGTGGCATAGACCAAAATAATCCTAAAGCATCATTAGTCCAATGCAGTATCAGGATTGGCATAATCCCTGCTGGTAAGGATTAGAACGCAGTCAGATTCCATTATATATTATTTTTATTATGTATTCATCAATAGCTCAAAATGCATGTTTGAAATAACAGTACAGTAGAACGCCGTATAGCGATCGCCCCCATACAGCAATGAAATCACGTAGCGATGAGGCTTGAAGAGGGAAAAGCTGTTCTGCATAGTGATTGTTCCTATGGGAAAATCCGTACAAAGATTTTCCAATGGAGAAAACTGCTTAGCGCAAAACATCATTGTATGGGTTTTTTCCACAGGGAAAATCGTTCTACGAATTTTCCCATAGGGAAGATCATACAACGATGAAAACCACATAGCGATCAGCTCCGTGGAATGGATTAAAATCACTATACATGTTCTTATTGTACTATTTAAATAGGACAACTTCTATTTATATAGGAATCACAATAGATGCTAAAAGGTAGTTAGCATACAACTAGAACCTTGATGCAATATCAGTTGGCGAACGTTCCTGAGATCTACCTGTTCATGTTGCTTCTTTACAGATATCAAATAAGTTTAAAGCAGGTCTGTTTCTCCGGTTGTTTATGATTTTGAGCCCACATAGTCTTTCACCACTAGCTATGTTGATAGAATTGATGGGAACTGCAGATTAAAAATACCCCTGTAGCTTCTGAGTGTTCATCCAGATTTATGATTTGATCTGTTGACAGTTTCAGAGGAATACATGTAGGTTGATGAAAATGACCTTACTTTGCCTTCTTCCACATGAGTTGTACATGGTTGATTGGGTGAATAGGACTACTGTTATTACATAGAAAGATTTCGAAGGACACACACCAAGGAGCATGTGTCCATCCAGATTTTGTTGGCCTTCACTTCACTTCCCATCCTGATCAGTGGTGAATTGGGATTTGGGAATTGATAGCGCTCCGGCATCTAGTCATGCTTTCCACATGACCATGGAAAGGTCTGCACAGGGAAACAGTGCTGACTCTTTGGCTGTAAACAGAGATGAGCACTGAACCCTAGAGTCTGATATGACTGGATTTTGAGCAAGCCTAAAGTATACGAGGTAATTGAACTTTCGTACATTCCCAAAGTCGCTTGCCCAGGCCATTTGTACTCCAACAAGGGCTTGTTCAGGATGGAGAGAGGAAATTAAGACCATCCTACATCACAAGTTCCTTGGAGTTGCAAGAATGTAAGGCCAGTAGGACAGAATGTAACATTATCATTTACCCTGTGTTGGGGCAGTGGACTCATAGGATTGGCCTTTGTTTTAGCTTTTAAAAAAAAGTTATCTGTCATTTTGTGAAGACTGGACATTGTCATATTATTGGCCATGGTTTGTTAGCACCTTGATGTGCATTTTCTAACATGGTTTTGCATTGTTGTAAGCCGCCTAGAGTCGGGTTCGCCCGATTGAGGCGGGACAATAAATTTGAATAAATAAAATAAATAAACGGTCCATTCTCACAACCACAAACTCTGGTTCTTTCATTGATACAGAAAAGCAAAGTTTGCTTGTAGGTAGGAATTTTCAACTTTTGCACATGTCATGTTCGCCCAAAGCTGGACAGGGTTTCTCCCAAAGAGAGAACTTCCCATTTTGGTAGATGTTGCTACAATTTCTTTTGTATTATTGGCTGTTCATTTACTATGAAAATACAAGCCCTTAACTTTATGCAGGGGTCATCTTAAATTGGGATATCTCTAAATGGCCAGCCTAAATATTACTTATTTAGGCTGAAATCCTATACTTGTTTTTCAAAGACCCCTCATTGAGTAGACCTGGATACGTCCCCATTGTTAAACCTGGATGGGGATTTTAGCCTGCCCTTCAAAAGATTCTCGGTGTAATTTACTCTCATAAATAGCAAGAAAATAAATGAAAATGAAGATGTGAAAAACGCCAGTCTAAAAGTAGTCGGCAAAAAGAGAAGCACAAAGTAGCAATTTACAGAGGAATTAAACCTCTCATTACAGAACGCTGAGCTTAAAGGAACACCGGCCCTTTCTCAACTTGACATTCCATGTGGCTCACTCACTCCCTTTTGTTCAGTTTGCCAAATAGCACATAGCCAGAGGTACATGACAGTACACTTTAATGGGAGCTGTGACACCTGAATATGTTCTTATAAGAAAAGCATGCCTAGTTGGAAATCCTACAAAATCCTCCTGTACATAAACACAGCTGCATAGATGAATCATTTTCAGCATAAACACACTAGAAAGCTGCACAAATATTCAGGAAATGCATGTTTGTGCAATTGTTAAAAATATGTATCACTTCCCATATGTCATAGCTGGTGTGCGCTAGAAAGAGATGACTTTTCCAAACTTTGCTGGGGGGAAGCCCCACTTCTGTTGTTTAGATTCCCATTATGAATTGTATCATAGTAAATAGAGATGAATGCTCAAACTGTCAATTAAGTCAATTAAATCAGGGCTATTTGGAAGGCAGTGAGGCTACCTTTGAGTTGTCCCATCTAGAACAGGAACATCTACTTGAGTTCACTTTAATGTTAATTAACTTGCAGAGGAATGGAGTATTATGTAGAGAGTCACCCAATGGTTCAGCTTGTTCCCTTCAACTCCACATATCCAACCCTTCTGCCCAGCCAATCAAAAGAATACATAAGTACACGCTAAGCCTCCCTCTTTTGTTCCACTCTTGGCAAATAGCACCAGCTTGCCAAAATGATTTTTGTACACCTGTTGGATCAATCTCCCTTTACGTCTCTCTAGAAACATTTCATTGACCTTCTGCCTTATGTTATCAAACAGTGGAGGAAAGCAAACACCACTGCTGTAGCCTGTCACACTGCATAAAATGGTTAGCAAGCAAAGGTTTCCCTGTTCACTGGGAGAAATCTATATGATTGAATTTCTTTAAGCCCATCACCAGCCTGGCTGCTGCATTCTGGACCTGTTCTAATCTCCATATCAGACACAAGGGCAGCCCCACACAGAGAGCATTACAGTAGTCAACTCAGAGTTTACCAATGAATGGGTCAGTGTTATGAGAGACCATCTGTCCAAGCATAGCTGCGCAATTTGTCAGAGCTGGAAAAAAGCGTTAGACACCGCCGCTATCTGTTGTTCAAATGAGAACAGTGGGTCCATGATGACCCCAGATTGGGGACCTGGTCCCTAGGGATAAGAGTAGTTCCATCCAGGGTAGGGACCAGGCCTCCCAGTCAGCCAGACAGCCTCTCAGACACCAAAACCTCTGTCTTGTCAGGGTTCAGCTTCAGCCTGTTAACTTTGGTCCATACCATTATCAAGTCCAAGCACTCGTCAAGACATCGGACTGCATCAACTGCAGACGATGAAAGGGAGAGATAGAGTTGGGTGTCATCCGCATATTGGAGACACCAAACCCCAAATCTCCTAATGACCTCTCCCAATGGCTTCATATAGATACTAAGCAGCAATGGGGAGATGACTGACCCCTGTGGAGCACCTCATTTGAAGGTCCATGGGTCCGAAACAAACTCCCCGAGTTGAATTCTCTCAGTCTGCCCATCAAGGAAAAAGCATAACCGTGGTAATACAGTGCCCCGTATTCCCAGCCCCGATAAGTGTCCCAGGAGGATAGTGTGGTCGACGGTATCAAAAGCCGCTGAGACTTCCAGGAGTACCAGAAGAGATGTAGCTCCCCTGTCTGCCTTCCAGAGAAGGTCATCTTGCAATGCAACCAATGTGGTCTCGGTGCCATTACGAGGCCTAAACCAAAAACACCTGCAGTTGATCCGCTACTATCCTCTTGATAACCTTGCCCCAAAAGGGGATACTGTATTTGCTACAGGTCTAAAGTTGTCTATGATCTCTGTAGCTAGATTTGGTTTCTTGAGAAGTGAGCGAACAACAGTGTTCTTCAAACAGGAGGGAAGCTTGCCCTCCCACAGTGAAGAACTGATGATGTTCTGCACCCATTCCCCAGCAATCCCCATAGCTTTTACTAGCCATGATAGACAAGGATCAAATAAAAAAGTCATGGGTTTATAGCGTGCAAGTGCCTTGCCCATCTCCTCATGTGATACAGGCTGAAACTGATCCCAAGAATCGGGACCAGACAGTTCATTGGACATCCCAACCTGATCTACTGTATTAAAAGTGGAGTCAGGGTCCTGTCGGATGGCCTCAACTTTAGCTCTAAAATGCTTAGCAAAATCTTCACACCTCTGCAGACTGGTGAGGACACTTGAGTAACAGTGTCTCCTACAGTGAGGCCACAGACTATACTATACAGGTCCACCTGTTGGTTCGGGGGCCTCTTGGATCTGTCAGACATAATAGGTCTTTCTAGTCCTCTCTATATGTTGCAGGTATATTGAGGTTACTTGTTTCACTAGTTTCAAGTTCTTATCCAAGGAAACTCATCTCCACTTGCTCTCTAGCCTTCTCCTTCACTGCTTTATCACTCATAGTTCCTCTGTGAACCATGGAGATGGCCGAGCTCTGCAGCGGAGAGAGCATTTAAGGAGCGGTCGTGTCAACTACCCGGGTTGCCTCCACATACCACCTAGCACCCTGAGCATCGACAGGAGCAGCAGGCAGGTTAGCCAGAAACCCACCCAAGGCCATTTGGAAACCAGTTGGATCCATCAGCCTTCTAATTGGTCCTGGCTCCCCACAGGAGAGGGTTGATGTCATAATTTTAAACTTTAGCAGGTGACCATGATGGAATCATTATGAATGACAGCAACCTACCCACCTCCCTTCTCTCAGTTCTCCTCTCATGCTGTACAGAATACCCAGGAGGGCACATTAAGGACAGTGAAACACTGTCCCCATCACACACCTAGGTTTCCGTTATACATGCCAGGTCAAGATGTACTTCTAACAAGTCCCAGATCAATTGGGACATGTTCTTGATAGACCTGGCATTAATCAACAAACAGGACAGTTTTGAGGGTTGGCTGAGTAGGCCACCTTGTATCTGGTGAGCCAGAGGGCAATTAGAGCACGCGACAGATTTCAAACATCTTGCACATGATCTTCTGAAACAACCAATTGCCCTTAGCACATCTTACCTCCCATGACCCCGCATCACCAAGATTTTATTCTCTCCCATCACAGACTCATCTCTATTCAAGGAGGAAGTTGCTGGGTCACCAATAACCAAAGGGTAAATTACTAACCCAGGCCAAAACCAAACCAAACCCAAACCAAAACTTTAGGGAGAAAACAAAAAAACAAACAAAAAAAAACAAATCAACAAGTACTGATTCTTAGCAATAGGGTTAAAATAATAATACTAAAGCAAAACAAATTAACTATAAATTAAATACAGATATAAGGCTACAGAGAGAGAGAGAGCAGATGGTATGGATAAAGGCAAAGTAGCAGCAAGTGTTGCTACCAAATAATATCCCATGGTTGCTGTGAACATTATCACTTGAGCTTGAATGCCCTGAACAGGACTTTGTATGATAGGACCTTTCATAGGGTCGTGATATGTCAAAAGTGACTTGATGGCACATCACAACAAAAGTACAAGAAAAGAGATTGAAACTGGGTTTTAGTTGGTTCATTTTCTGTTTGTTCCCATATTTGTCAAATGATGGACAAAATAAAAACTTATTCATTTTCCAGGTTCCACAGACTGCATATGCTATTCAACAGTTGGCATCAATGATCCAGTAACATCAGCATTACATATCATTGTTGGTACGTGTTTCGCTCTGAACGTGTCACCTTGCTATCAGGTTCATTGACACCCAGATTTTCAGCAAACGTGCCTAGCAGAATTTGCATCTAGGAAGTAGAGGTATCTGATTTATCTCAATTCAAGCCAGGGTGATTGACCCTAAAGGCTCTATTTATTTATTTAGATTTATATTGCCGCCCACTCGCCGAGGCGACTCAGGGCGGCTTACAGTCAAAACAACAACAGTACAATTAAAATTATAAAATGCAACCACATAAAACAACCAAACCAGAACACAAACTAACTCCCGTCAGGCCGTTGTTGTGGGCCCAGAGGAGGGGGCAAGGTCCCCAGCCACTGCTAGGCCTTGGCATCTTCTTCCTCGGGCCGTTGTTGTGGGCTATTGTTGTGTCAATACTACACTCATGCCAGCCAAACCTTAAGGCATAATCCTATATTCATGCCAGTTGATGAGGGGAGCATTGGATTTGATAGAATCCCCATTACCCAAATGGAATTTGATGTGACCAATATGTCAGAGGGATACTCCACCAAAGATATGTCGGTGGAATTTGGGTGGTACGCCAAATCCTACTGGGATGGTAACTGCTGTTTGGACAAATGAGGTTCCACTTGTCTTATTTCTAACACCAGTGAATACAGGGTGGGCTGGGGATAGATAAAGCAATACCTAGACAGGGCAGGTCGAAGTTTGAATCACAAATTATAGGATTGTTCAGTCAGTCACTTCCAGCCACCATATAAAAGACACTTGTTGTCAAACTAATACTTGCATCAGGGATGCTCTGCTCTGATTCTTACAGTATATTGATCAATGTAGAAATGTTTAGAAACTTTCCTCTTGTTTTTACAAGAAGCAAAGAAAGAGTTTGCTGTACGGAATTTTATTTCACAAATTGACGCTGGATCTGCAGATCAAAACAATGCAGCCTTTCTGTTATCTGACATGTGTCTTGCCAACAGGAGACACTCAGCCTCTGGATGTCTCTTCAGTACGTTGCAATAACATATTTCTGAAATACTATGTATCACTACTGGGTTATGGCTTTTACGGAGATATATTAAAAGACAGTGAAGCGAAACGTTGGATGGGCCCAGCCAGATATGACTTCTCAGGTAAATCTTTTTAAAACTTATTCCAGGGGTGCTCAAACTCCAGCCCATGGGCCGGATTCAGTCCCCAAAGTCATTTCATCTGTCCCCGATGCCTTCATCGCTCCAGGAAGTGGAAGTAAAACACAGGTGTGTGGGTGCTGAACACACCCATGCATGCGCAGAACACTGCGGTAAATGACCCACAGTTGTCATAAACACGTTTACGACAGCTGTGAGTAATTTATAACAGCATTCTGCACATGCGTGGGTGCGTTCGGCACCCCCACGCGTGCACATTTTACTTCTGCTTTCAAGTGGAAGAAACCACGTGATCAGCCCGCTCGACCATGTGACTGGCTCGCAGCCGGACAAGTCTGAGCATCCCTGATTGATTCCATCCCTCCTTTGGTGTAAACTTAGTCTTCCCTAACCTGATAATTCTCTGGGCACATCTGGAAAATGCCTAGTTGGAGATGTTGAATACAAACTTGTTGAAAACTAGGTGGTTAAGAAATGTTTTTTAAAATTCTTTTTTCATAACCTGGCAGTAAGTATAGGCAACATTTTGATGGCCCTCTGAACACTTGAAGTGAAAAACCCTTCACTGAACACTTGAAGTGAAAAATCCTTCACAAAGAATATGGTTTCCATGAGGTTAAGGTAGAGTTGCCATAATTATCTCCCACAAAACCGGGACAGAAATATACTTGACAAAAATGGGTGGGTTATCTACAAAATAGCCTTTAAAAAAACACAACATAATATAATGTCAGCTATAAAACATTTTCACATTAAATATACCAATGCATAAATGAGCAGTCGCATCGCATCACAGTCAACTCTTAACATCCTCAGTTCCAGAAAACACACTGGTCACACTTATCAGACGGTAATGTGAGGCGAGGACATTAAGATTTGTCTCCAGGTATACTCCAACTCCAACGTGGGAGGAAATCGCCCGTTTGATGGCGGGAGTTTGGATTTATTTTAATGGTGTGTTATAATACACAATCAGTAAGTTTTAAAAAATCCAAGACTTTAACATGATTTTCATTGAACTGGCAGGGACATTTTTTCCGACCTTGAATCCGGGACAATCCTGGCTTTCTGGGACATATGGCAATCCTAGGTTAAGGTTACACTTAGATGGGATTGTGATGTATCAGATGCTTCTCTTCTGAGGTGAGAGAAAAGAGCAAGGAGGAATGAGATGGCAAACAAATAATAAAAACATTAGGGAAAAGTCCCCCCCATTTTTTGCAGTTCTTCCAAATAATTGTCAGAAAGATTAAAAAGAGGATTTCTGCCTAGTTGTGTAAGAATCACTAATATCTTAATAATCTTCCTTTCCAAGGTTTCAAGACGTTTATCTCTCATCATTATTATGAGGGAACTGTATCCCTTCTACCAGCAACACACACTATGGGGTCTCCAAGAGATAAAAGATACTGCAGAACAGGGTAGGCTATGTGCATTTGGGCGTGGTTTTGGTCTTTCAGCCAACTTGGCTCTGTGCAGCTGGGAGAGTCTGACTTGTGATCTAAAGCAATATGTTTAATATGGCCGGGGGGGGGGGGGAGGAGTGCCAGATTTGGTCTCTGGTCTTTTCAGGTGAATGGAAAAGATTCCTGCCTAAAACTCCATGGATTATTGTGGGTTACCTACAACCTTACACTTCTAAAGTTCTCTGCAAGCAAGCTAGCAGCCCGGGTCAGGGCCGTATCCAGGAATCTAGATTTGTTGTTGTTGTTGTTGGGGGGGTTGAAAATTTTTCAGGGGCAAAAATGTTTTTGGGAGGAGCAAATATGTCACATTCACATACAGTTGTACCTCACTTAAAGAGCATAATGGGTTCCACAGGTTTGCTCTTTAAGCGAGTTTGGTCTTTAAGCGAAACACCATTGTAAGGGACCAACTGTGACTTCTGGTGGGGGGGATTGCCAACCCCGATTTATTTGTTAAGCGAGTTTTTGGTTGGCTTTATTTGTTAAGCGAAGCGACCATTCAGAGAAAATTCTGCTGTTTAAGCGAGTTACTCTTTAAGTGAGGCGCTCTTCTTTATGCGAGGTTTGACTGTATATAACATTGGCACCACGGTTGGGTGGGTTAGAGTGGGGCTGTTAGCTCAGGAGGGTTTTCGTCCCCCCTGGGGCCCCCTGGCTATGGGCCTGGCCTGGGTTTCTACTAACTAACCGTGTTTCTCCTGGATCCTGGCAGTCTACTGTGCAAGGAGAAAGCAATAAAAGAAATGAAGTGGTGAAGAAAAAGAAGGAGAGAGTAGGATGGTCCTGGACACTGACGACTTTAGGTCTGACTATTGTCAGTGTACAGCCCCTAAAACGTTTTTTACAGGGAATATGTTCCTCAGCAGGGTAAGAACATTTTCTACTTCTCTGGCATGGACAATAGAGAGTTAAATAAACAAATGATCCAATTTGTTATAGGGCAGTTTCAGGGAAACTTCGTCAACTCCCCTACAGAATCATTTATAGTACTGTACAGGGAGTTTTCACAGTAGAGACCAGATTTGTGAAGAATCCAAATTATTCAATCAACATTAAAAAAAAAGAGGAAGGCAAATATCCTCCCCCTTTCTCTCTCACTCTATGTCTGTCTGTCTGTCTCTCTCTCTTTCACACACACACACACACACACACACACACACACACACACACACACACACACACACAAACCTTTATACACATATTCTTGGTCTTTCTCTGCATTCCCAAAGAAAGACCTCTATATGACAGCAGCCCTGTCCATCTTGCCTGACAGAGGGAGACCAAAAAGCCACTTCTCTCCATATTAAATCCTGAGAAAAGCAAGGTTTAACACTCTGAAACAATTTATACAAGTGCTTTTAGTTCCCAGATCATTTTAGTACTTCTGTCAGTTGTTTATATAAGGACCCTCTTTCTGAAATATTCTTCAGGGTTACCTGTTCTGGGAAGAAAGAGGGGAACTCTTTATGGTATCCAGTGGCAATGTGGCCATGAGAGATGGTTTAACTATTTGAGACCTGCAGAGTTATGTATAAATAAAGGTATCTATCCCTTAAGGGTCCCCAACCTTTCCCACACCATGGACCAGCTTCATGTCAAACAGCCTTTCCACAGACCGGCAATTGGGGGCAGCAGGACTGGATGGTGCCACAACAAAATACAACAAAGTGCACACTGTGTACAGGTGAGGAAGGAACCTCGCCGCTGCAGCCCAAAAATAAGGAGGGGGGCTCAGCCACACTGCCCGCCATCCCGCCTGACTCAGGCAGTGAGGCATCACACTGCACACAGGCAGGGGGTGAAGCCCTGCTGCAGTTAAGTCACATGGAAGCGGGGGCCAGCCACCCGTCCATCTGTTGTGTCCGAAGCCTCCACCCTGCCTGCCAGGCAGACCTGGCAGAGAATGCTGAGGACAAAAGGCTGCCGCTGGGGCTCCTGCTGCCACCACCACCACCCCGGCCCGGTTGGGGTGGCCTGACACCAGTCCGTGGTGCGGTGCTTGGAGATCCCTGCCTTATAGCATCCAAGTTACAACCTAGAACAAAGAGAGAGGTAATAAATTATATAGTTTCACAGCAACGAAAAAATCTCAAATGTTAGGAAAATGTAGCCTTAATTCTCAATGTTGTTCCAAAATAGAAATCATTGGGACTGTTCTAATGGTTTGGGTATGAGGCTCCCTGCTCTCACTGGGATTAAATGTAAAATGTTGTTTGCAAAGGTTGGACATTCTGCAGAGAGAAGCAATGTTAATGTACTGTTCAGTTAACTCCACTCAAGCTGGCAAGAAGAATTCATGTTAACTCTTGTCCTTCAGGTGCCACATTTGCAAGCAAAGTAAACAACAGCTGGAGAAACAGCAGCGAAAGAATGGAACAGAGATTAAAGGTAGATTAAGACTTTGTGCAAGTCCCATCCTGGATAGTTAGATTTTCTCATTTGGCACCTAAAAGCTTTTGTTCTGTGGAATGACAGATACAGTTTATGAATTTTGATGAACAGAAACTGAATTATTCTAGAAGCCAAGGGAAGACTCAATTGGTTTATGGTCCAGACAGGCATCCTGCAAAAATTTACTTTTCTGTTTGTTGTTCTTAATGATCATTCAACATAAATTATGATGATTTCCAGGAGAAGCTACTTTCATTTGCCAGAATTGTTATTTGTTCCAAGTTGCAAACTGAGAGGGCCTTGTGCCACATTCTACTTAATAATGAGTTGGATCCATTGTTTGCAGTTTCATGCAGTTACCTGGAAGCACATTGCACTGAGTTCAGTCAATCCTTCTTCTGAGTAAAAATATGCATGAGATTGTGCTCCAGTTTAGCTGAACTTCCTTCCAACCAAAATCAGTGAAACTTGAGTCATGATTAACTTGTCCTATTGATCTGTGAAACTGAAGTGCAGGTAACGTAATCTCAATCCAGTCTAGTGTCTTCATTGTTCCACTGTTATAGAATGGTTACTGCAATGGCTTGCTTCTCTCTCCTAGTTCCAAATAGAGCTGATACCTCTAGTACGATTTCCATAGGTGTGCCATTAAAACCAGCTAGATCTAACGGAGATAGGAAAAAACCAGGTGACGATGATTAACATCCCAGATTGTGAAAGCTTCCTGATTTCTGCATCTAAGATCTCTGTTAAAGATAAAAGAGCAGACCAAGTGGAGAAACAGGATTCTGGCTAGTTAATTATCTCACACGTTTCATTATAAAACTCTTCTAGGTAGCAATATAGTGGCTGAAATCTAGTAGTAAGTCAAAACTATATGTCCATTGTATCAGTGGAACTTACAGAGAAGTATATTCACCAAATCTCTATTGATCCAATTGCCCTACTCTAGTTGTGATTTAATGCTGAGTTTCAGCCATTACACATTGAGCCACTGCAGTGGCTCAAGTCACTAAGACGCTGACTGGGAGGCGGAAGGTCAGCAGTTCAGTTCCCGAGTACTGCAGGACGGAATGAGCTCCAGTCTCTATCCTAGCTCCTGCCAACCTAGCAGTTCAAAAGCAAGAAATTGCAAGTAGATAAATAGGGACCACTTCGGTGGGAAGGTAACAGCGTTCCATGCGCTCCGGTGTCTAGTCATGCCTGCCACGTGACCGTGGAAACGTCTGCAGAAGCAGACAGCGCTGGCTCTTCGGCTTAGAAACAGAGATGAGCACTGACCCCTAGAGTCGGATACGACTGGCTTTCGAGCAAGGGAAACTTTTACCTTTACCTTACATTGGTATAATGCAAATTAAATAGTCAGAATTTTGAAAATGCTCTTTCTGGACGCATTCTGCTATCTCGACCAAAATAAAAGGAATGCTTTTGACTATTGTAGACATATAGTTGAGTCTTTTTATGTAAAATCTGTAACATAAACAAACCTTATCTTGAAGAAGCCATTACAAAGGCAATTAGCAAGAGTGTGATACCTAGCTGGAAAATAGCCCATGCTAGCCAGTAATTTCCTGCAGTTAACTAAATGACGGTTGAAGAAAGAGAAGGGAGAGTTTTATTAACAACCTAGGACTGTGGTGGTGAACCTTGGCACTCCAGATGGTTTTGGATTTCGATTCCCAGAAGCCCAAGCCCCCTGGAATCCACACAAATGGGTTTGGTGTGATTCATCCGGCCCACACCACCCTCGTCACTCCTGGAAGCGGAAGTAACATGTGAAATCAAGGTTGTTGCTTATGAGCAAGAACATCTGTGCTACAGATGTGCCATTTTCCAATTGTACAAGGCAAAAGTGTTGTAGGGAAGGGTTAATCACTCTTCTTTAAGTATGTGAACATATCTGTGGTGGCAGTGATTGAATTGTACCATGACCCCTGGGTAGCTAGTGTTACAAAGGACTTCACTTAATACAATTTTGACTAACGGCTCAGATAGTCTTGAGGCTGCAGTCCTACATAGAGCTACCTAAGAGTAAGTCCTATTGAATGCAGCAAAGCTTTCTTTTTTCAATGAATAAGGATTAATGTAATCTAACAGAAAATTATTACCTCCTATTACCCCTAAGTGACAGACAGCTCCCTTCTGTCATGCTCAGTCGTTAATAATAAAAATTAGAATTCCACTACAACCTGAGACAGTGAGATGGCGCACAGCTAGCATATCAGAAAATGCATCGTTGCTGTGTGTAATAAATAATTTTGTGTCAGAAATTATTCTGGGTTGAAAGGAGTTTTGCTGGAAAAACTCTGCTCAGGGGACCCCCGAATAAGGCTCCTTTCATGTCTCCAAGATCTTTTCCCACTAAAGTGGTCCCTATTTATCTACTTGCAGTTTCTCCCTTTTCAAACTGCTAGGTTAGCAGGAGCTGGGAACAGAGAAAGGCACTGAAACCGTCATGCAGTACCCGGGTCTTGAACTGCTGACTTACTGGGCTTCCAGCTAACAAGGGGAGCTTCTTAACCACTGAGCCACTGCAGAGCTCCTGTGTGTGTATAAACAGCATCAGCAGTGCCTTGAAACTTGTTATGAAAACACCAGTCATTACAAACAGTGGGCTTCGTTTTCTCTTCTTCATAAATATGCTTGTTTATGTTTCAAGGGGACGAAGAAGAATGGAAGGTTATTCGAGGGAAGTTTCTAGCCATCAATGCAGCAAACATGAGTTGTGCTTGTCCACGGAGTCCAAAAGGCCTCTCACCAGCTGCTCATTTGGCAGACGGCTCTGCAGATCTCATCCTAGTTCGCAAATGTTCCCGCTTGAATTTTCTGAAGTATCTCATCCGGCATACTAACCAGGACGATCAGGTGTGTCTTCTTGCTGTAGAAAATGTGACATTTTTAACTGAAGAAGAGAAGCTAAAATCCAAACCAGATTAATGTTGGAAAAGAGCTTTCTGTCCCCACCACATCCTGGCAGGGTAGTGTTTTCTAGTCTTTTTTTATATTTATGTCAGGTAAAAAAATCTCACACATGCCCTTTCAGACTTTCCTCTTGTAGTGATTATATATGAATTTTGCATCAGTCACAACTTGGATTGGGAGAGACGTGTGAGCATTCTTTCCATGATTAAACTGGCAGTTTAAATGAGAAGAAAATATCAGTTATCTAGTTCCAGAAAAGAGAGCATATTTGGTGTCAAAATTCAATATGGCCCATTGAAATTTCTGACTTTAGCCAGACTCTTCAGTCTGAGAAGCAGCTATTTGCTCAGGTATAGACTGAACGCCTGTTTCTGCTGACCAATTTATCTGCCCACCTGCTTGTCTACCTCTTTGTGGTTTAGCTGAGCAATGCGTGTTGTCAGAAAACCAGCCTTCAGAGGTTGGGCCCCTGCCAGATGTTCTCTCATGGCATGGGAGGAAAGACACATTTCTCAGGCCCATCTCTGACGAGCAGTTCTGGAGATCACAGATTGAAAACTGATAGTTCTCAAAAATGCGCGCGCGCACACACACACACACACACACACACACACACACACACACACACACACACAAAATTCTGTTTTTCCAACAATAAAAATCTCACACTCTCATAAGCGGTAATGGAAAGTAAAAGAAAGTGAGAATACAGCTAGAAACAAATAGCCTTCCAACTATGGAATAGGGCCATGATGGCGAACCTTGGCACTCCAGATGTTCTTGGACTTCAAGTCCCAGAAGCCAAAGACCCCATGAATCCGCACAAATGGATTTACTGCAATTCATCTGGCCCGCGCCACCCTCGTCACTCCTGGGAGCGGGAGTACAGGTGTGTTTTACTTCTGCTTCCAGGAGTGATAAGGGCAGCGTGGGCCGGATGAATCACAGTAAACCCATTCGTGTGGATTCATGGGGGCTTTGGCTTCTGGGAATTGAAGTCCAAGAACATCTGGCATGCCAAGGTTTGCCATCACAGAAAGAGGGGAAGAATAATGCACAATGTTTGCACAGTTGGCATATTATCTTATCTGTGGACTTGGCACCTACAGTTTAGTTAAGAATGATGGAGATACATCTGTGGCTTTAGCAAGAAATGGAAGTTTACTATGCCTTACTGATTTTAAACAGGAACCGTCCTGGAAAGTCATGGCCTTGGAGGGAAACAGCAGTCAGAACAATAAGCAGCTGACGTGTTAGTCTCCTTAACTAGGCAGGAGATGTCTTTCTTCTGTTAAGCCCACCAGGGAGTGTTGGCAGAGCATTTTTGTTTTATTTTGGGGTGTGCACACGTGCAAAATTAGTGCAAGGAAGTCACCCCCTTGTCATTTCCCTGCAGTTTGACTTCAGCTTTGTGGAAGTTTATCGGATCAGGAAGTTCCACTTTACATCAAAGACTTTTGAAGACAGTGACAGCGATGCCAAGGACATGCAGAAAACACACTTTGGGCAGTTCTGCACGGATCACCCGCCTTGCTGCTATGACCCTCCCAACAGCACCTGGAACTGTGATGGAGAAACTGTGAGGAGCTCAACGATTGAAGTCAGGTGAGCCTTTCCCGAGCCAGATGGACCGACAGAGAAACCAGGCTCTCACGGATGGCTGTAGGAGTGAGTGGGTTCAGAAGAGGCTGGAACCCTTCTATAGCCATGGGTATTTGGTACAGACACCCTAGGTGGGAAGTCTATGAACATGGAAGTCATGACGACATCTTTTGGCAACCATGAACCATCCCAAAGTGCATATATGGGGGAGGAAGACAATTTAATTCTGGAGTGTGGTACAGGAAGGTGCATAGGAACCTTCCTTCTAGTGCAGTGACGGTAAACGTTTTAGAGACCGAGTGCCCAAACTGCAACCCAAAACACACGTATTTATTGTAAAGTGCCAACACAGCAACGGAGGAGGGTAGAAGTGCTCCCATTGGGCTACTGGGCAGAGGGGGTGGGGTGAACTCTGTGCTGGGGGAGGGAGGAAGTGCTCTCATTGGGCTGCTAGGCAGAGGGGCAGGGCAAACTCTGTGCTGGGGTGACTGCAAGGGTGTCCACAGAGCGGGCTCCAAGTGCCACCTTTTGCAGGTGTGCCATAGGTTTGCCACCACTGTTCTAGTGAGTCTACTTTTGGGCCACCTAACTGAGCATTGTCAGCACAGACCGGGGATGGGATGGTCAGTTGATGGATGCTGTTGGACTGTAACTCCCAGCATTCCAGGTCCATCCCAGATCCCATCAACTAGGGTTATTGGGAACTGCAGTCCCACAGCACCCTTGCTATTCCAAGATTTCAAGGAAGAGGTTGGGCTTGGTTCTTTTGATAACCAGTAGTTCATAATCAGTATAGCTAAAGACTTCTGGGGTTTCTCTATCTTTCAGGGTTCACTGCCAATTATTGAAGCTCTTTGCAAGAGGAATAGAAAGATCCAACTGTGAAGCAACTTACAAGCAACATACCTGAGTAATTAGTTCAGCCCTCCATGAAACATGAACAGACTGCAGCTGCCTAGACAAATAAGTGTTTCAGGGCATGAATAAACATTTTAATACTGAATTTTGGGGATAATATTTTTATGTGGATGCCTCAAAGCCTTCAGATTTATGCAAATTTTCCTGTTCTTTTAAAATGATTTTAATGTGGTATGAAGAATAGCAATTGGCTTGCACTATTTCCTTCCTTTCTTTTCCCTCTTCTTTTCTTCATGCTCTTTCTGTGGCGACACTGCAGTAGCAACTAGACATACAATCCGGCAGCTTTAAATTAGCCTTGTAAATGTACGTCCCCACGTGCATTAGCCTGTACTGTGTATTTTTTTAATGATCAAGCCGAATCTCCTGCAGACAGAGTGACTGTGCAGCCCTAACTCGGAGATAAGATGACTGCAGGGAATTTGAAATGAGCAAAAGCCTTTTCTTTTCCAACAGAAATGCTTTGCACTGGCAGATCTCAGAAATGTGCCAGCAACACGGCTCTTTTGACGAAGGCTTGTCAGCAGAAGAACCAAAAAAGAGAACGAGAAGGTGCTCCACTGGGGAGGCGCTGCATTATGACAGATCCAAGTTTCTGCCAGCATAGCCGATGCGCCAGTGGAACCTTAAACCTTAGAGTGAGTTGATGATAGTCCTAAGTCATTTCCAACATCCTAGGCTTTAAAGTGCTCAACAGTTTCATCTGGTCCTTGGCCATCTTTGTTAGCTGGGACTACACTCCTGGCCATAGAGAAAAGGGATGCTCTTTCTTCAGCCAGCACAGAAATTCAGGATGCTAACCTGTTTGTAGGCCAATTTGGGAAGTGTAGGGGGTTGTTGCTTCTGAATGTTTTCTGCCAAGCAGTTGAAAGATGAGGAATGATCAGAGTAGAGGGGGAGATGGTGGTGAGTGAACTGGTGAGAGAGGGGCTTGTTTTGGATTCTAGATTCCAGAATCCCCTAGCAAGCAAAGGTAAGAGAATCTGGGGAGTTCTGGTTAAAAAGAAACTTAGCTGAGCTCTGCTAATGGGTGATGAGCTTCTTAAACACAAGACTAGCAATAGTGTAGCTACATTAATGTGGGTTTTGTCACTGGGTTCAAGTGGGATCCTTGATACCATTTTGCAAATTATTTCCTCTGGGTTCTCATCTTTAGACCGATCAAACACCATCGTTTTAAAAGAGCGACAAAATTGTGTTTGTCTTGTAGTTGCGTGATGAAAGGCCTCTAAAGTAGAAAGTTTTAAATTCTACCACTTCGTTCAGCTTCGCTTGAAATGAGAGCAAAAATCATTCGTGACTTGAATGCAACCCCATTTTGCAACTTATCAATGCAATCTGAATACACATTCTTGGCTTTAAGTAAGAAGGGAATATCACATCTTTACATTCTAGAAAAACGTGTTAATACAGGAACCAATACCATAGCGTTAGGAGTTTCTTTGCTTTTTCCCTTGAGTGGATTGGCTATGAAAAGATGTCTGAAACAGTGTGGGTAACCAGAACAAGCACAAACAGAAGTTGAAGCAGCTAAGATGGCGTAGTACCTAATTGGGGTGTGTGTATGTGTCAATTTTTTTAAATCCTTATGTCAGCTGATCTGATAACAGAAGACCTTATATTTTTAAATGTGTCAGAACTTTATTATCCTGTTATAAAGAAAACAGTGTTCACAATTCATGCTGTGGCCGCTTTCTGACTCCTGTTCACTATGGCAGCTTCTTGTTCTCTCTTCTCTTCCAAAATGGCTTCTGAAGGGTTTGTGACCTTTGGAGGTGGTGTAAAATACCAGGCCAAACCCAGTTTGTACAATTGGCAGAACTGAAGGACAAAAACATTATTTTCTTTGGAGAATGACACTCGTTTCTTTAGCTTTTAATATTTTTCCTTTGTAAAATGATATATTTTATCGTTTGGCTTCCAATCACAATTGGGTGACTCCATCAGAGTGCTGATATACAGTACTAGACTTCTACATGCAGGAAATTATTTTGGGCAGAAGGCAGAATTCAAGACACTCCATTTCCCACCTGTAACCTGAAGGCTGTTGCCAAGGAAAAGACAAGACCTTAATACTGCTCATTGTATAAACTGGTGTTAATACCATGGCATCGGTCTCTGAAAGATTTGATAGCATCATCAGATGTCTTTTCATAGAACAGAGTTTTTAGAATGCATAAACTGAGTTGATTAGCAATATAGTTGGCTGACATTTGTCTATTTAATAAAATAGCTCAATGGTTTATGTAGAGGTTGGGAGTTCGATTCCCCACTGTGCCTCCTTGACAGGGGTTGCACTCGATTATCCATAGGTTCACTTCCAGCTGTGCAGTTCTAAGATTATTATAATTATTATTAAAATTACTGAAGCCTGTAGAAATTAGTAAGAGGATTTTAATTTTGTTTGTGGCATTAAGAGAGGAAACTGGCATCAAGTAAATATTAAATTATCTGCCTATAATTTGCTGTTACAGGAGAAAAAGGGACACCATTGTAAAGAGTTGCATTGATAATGGAACTACGTTAACATGCTTTGTATATAGATTTTGGACCAAACGTTTGCCTATATATATAGTTGGCAAAGTTAGTTTAGTAAATCCTGTTCTTCCTTTTCTGTTGAGTATATAATTTCCTTAAGAATTTGATAGCCTCATCATCTCATGCTTTCCAAACTGCTAAAGCTGTGACTTCATGTTCACTTAATAAAAGCATAAGCCTACACTTTGCCTATACTTCCTTAAACTTCTATTCCTATTAGTACACACAGTAGATCTTAGAAGTTCATTGCTTCTTCACCAGACAACATCAGTGCAGATAAACTGATTTCGAGTAAAGATGTTGTAGGCCTCTTTTCAGGCTGTTTCAATAGGCTGAGATTGGAGACACCAGTAGAAACAGATTGATTACAAAGGGATATTTCTACTGCCCAATGAGTTCTCTCTCTCCCCCCCCCCAACAATTACTTGGAAGTTGATCCTGCTAAATTTACATATAAACCTTGAGCAGTAAGTAGAGAGCTAGTGATCAACATCTAAAAGTTAGTATAAACACCATATCCACAGCCCAAGCGTCAATGCCCAAAGGGTTAAAAACTGCAAGTGCATTTGGCTGATAAGGCAGGGTGTTTAATAAAAGGAGCTTTCCATGTGCTTAAGTTGAAGATGCTTACCATCCCCTCTTCACACTTTTGGAGTTCAGTGTCCAAAGGTCTAATTGATATTTTTGGAAAGGGATATGGCAGGCAGAGCTTTACAACAACTTTTCCTTACAACAAATGATACCTTAGTCACACGTTGAGGCAGATGCCTGAAAAGGGCTTATGTGTCACCTCTAAACTATTATTTATGGTGCTTGCTACTAATTGGTACACATTAGCTGCAGTTTAGAATTCCTTAGCACATTCCATGTGCTTTGTAGGCTGTCAGGTGTAGGGCAGGAGAATAGCTGTTTCCGTCACAAAAATAACTGGGAATCCACAAAGCAATGCAATCAGGCTTATATACCACCCCATAGTGCTTAGTGCACCCTATGGGCAGTTCATAAGTTACTGGCAATCAGCATTTTGCCCCCAATATGCTGGTATGTTGTGATGGAAATGATATGCTTGGGGCACTATATTAGAGCTACTGGATGAAATTTTTTCCTCATTTGCTGTCTGGTTAAAAAAAGTTAAAAAATTTTGTTATATTATGCTGTGTCTAGTCAAATACTCTTAATATGTAATATAAGTCTTTATTCTTTAGCAATACAGTTGTGCTGTGTCAAAATTAATGGCATCTTATTTCTCAAACAATCCAAACAATGTGTGATACATTCTTAAGAGGTAACTGTTATTGCAGCCTAAAAACGATCAGAAGGATGTTTTGTTAAAGAAAGGTGTGAGCAGCCCAGACTTGGAAAAAATCCAGCTCACGTGTGTATCTTATCTAAATTACGTGGTACTTCAATTACCCAGTAATCTAGAAGCACAAATGAGTATCAGTAAAATAGAACAACCCCACCCTGAAAACTACCAGCTAGTGATAATGTGGGTCATGGCACATCTGGTTTGATAAAAGGTAGGAGATAAGCTTTCAAACAGTGAAGGAGGATCTCATTTGCACGGATTTTTAGATAGTAGGATAGAGTCTGCATAACCTCTGCTTTTGCAACCCCTTGTCCCGCCTACCAGGCCTTGTAGCACTGTTGTTGCAAAGAAGCAGCAATGTTAAAAGTGGAGGAAGTGACAACTGATAGCTGGGAGAAAAATTAGAATATTCAACACATTCCTATAAACTGGGCTAAAATGTGACTGCTGAGAATGATGCTCTTTCCTCGGACTGGTATTTTGAACACTTACTGATTTTTATTTGAGTAGCTTTGTATTGTGCAAAGTACAATCCGTGCACATGTTAGTGCATTACATATTTCTTATTAAGATTAGAGCTCTGTAACGGTAGGCTATAATGCTAATTGTGACATTAGTCCCTTTGAACTTAGGAGAGCTGCGTGCTTAAAACTAGAATGAGTATTCCCAACACAAACAGTGGGAAGTGTGAAGTTCCATGTTAGCCTGGTTTTTTTTATCAGTCTTGCTGGCTTCAAGATTGAAAAGCAACTGTTTTGTTCCTATGTGCTGAAAATAATTCCTCTGAAAATAAATGTCTAAGTTATGTTGCAGACAACATGCCTTTTTTTGTCTTGTAAGTTTCTGTGTCCTAGCAATGGGCAATCTTAGCCCAGAAATTTCTCTTGGGTTATAATGTTGAGTTGTATGCATTGATAATATGCAGATGTGTATTATTACATTCCTTCCGAGGCAGGGAGTTCCCAGTGTGGACATATCAGTGGCATAGAAATTCAGCATTCATTTATGTTTCCAAAGCACTCAAGAGCAAAAAATGTACTTCCTAACATTTTGATGGAGCTCACTGCTCAAAGGGTCATGTTAAGGTAAATTTCTAAAAGTGTGTTTCTGGGGCACATGTTTAGAAGAGAATACATAATTCAGCTTTCATGGTGACTTTAAAAAACAGAATAATGCATAAACAGCATAGAATAGTAAACATATGGTAAAATCCTGACTGCCATGGGTTACATTTGCTGCAGGTTATGACCTCACATTTATTTGAAAAAATTCCCTGGGTTATGACCAACTTTTGGTTTACAACTGAAAATTGTTCTACAATGTTTTAAACTCTAAGGTGGTATTGATCTCCATACCTTTTTCACACCACTTGGGGGCCTTATATGACAACGATGGCACATCCTAACGTGGTGGTGGCCATTTTGTAGTTCAGGACTACATCTCCCAGAAATCTTGGCAAGCATTTTGGAGTTCAAAATGGCTGCCACCACCATGTTAGGATTCAAAATGGCTGTCACTCCACCCGAAGTCACAATGCAATGCTTACTGCTGTAAAGGTGCCATTGTTGAATAAGGTCCCCAAATGGCGTGAAAAAGGTAGGGAGATTGCGCAGTTGCTTTTATGGGGGTGGGGGATGATCGCGCCTGCCATGTTTGTGTGTGCATTTTTGTATTTTTAAACTATTTTTGTTCCGGTTGTCACTTCTTTTATTTTCAATGCATTCCTGTAGGAAAATGTGCTTCAGGCTTTGGGTTACAACGGAGGCTGATGGAACGAACTTCCGTCGTAACCCCGAGGTCTTACTGTATATGAAAATGACATAGAAGTTAAACATACATGAGGGTGACATAGGCTGATTTGTCCATTCTTGCATCCAGCCCATCTTACAACAGAAGAACTAATGTCTAAGATAAGCGATGTCATGAATTAAGTTTAATGGTACGCCAGAAATGGGCAAAGTCTGAGCGCTTAAAGCAGGGATCTCCAACCTTTTTTCGCACCACGGACTAGTTTCATGCTATACAGTTTTTCCACGAGGCGGCCTCCCAGCCACACCATTTGACTCAGGTGTGAGGTATTACACTGCACACAAGTTGGGGGCAGAGCCCTGCCGTAGTGAAGCAACATGGAGGAAGGGCCTGACCACCTGCCTATCTGCTGTGTCTGAAGCCTGTGCTCTTGTTCTGTTCACCTGACAGACCCAGTGGAACACACTGAGGGCAGAAGGCTGCCATCGGAGCTCTGGAAAGCCTCCCGCCACCCTTGCAAGTGGCGGAGGATGTGCAACAAGCCACAAAAATGGTGCAATCACCACTGCTGCCACCAGGGCAAGTGGCATATTGGGACTTCTTGTGGTGGTGGGAGCTTTTCGAGGTGCCGGGATCGTCACCATGGGCCATATTAATGAGGTCCATGGGCCAGATTAAGCCCATGAGCCGTAGGTTGAGAACCCCTATTCCTTCCTCTGACTTTCCTTTTATGGTGTGTTGTAAAGCAGCTTGGGTTTCAAACTCTGATTCCATGGCATCATCTTTCATTTTCATCTCACTATCTTTTTCCTTCCCTTTTTAATTTTCTCAAATGCAAGCAGAAGTGATCTAGTGCTCGACCGAAGGGAATGGAATAAAATTAAAATCAGAAGATGATCTGTGAGAGAACACGGGCTGTTCTCCCACTTGATTTTTTAAATTTTATTTTATCCCCTTTCAGTCTTAGCTATCAAACAGGAAAGAGAAAGCATACATCTTTTCAGTAAACGGACATCAAATATGAGTCAAGCATGGGACTTTTCATTCTTTTTGACAACTGCTGCAAGAATTTTCCAGGGATTCTCCCAGACAGAAACCTGGAAGATGCAACCCAAAGGCAGTAGTTTAAAGAGGTTCATCTGCTAAACGGCCTCAGCGTCTAAAAGCTTTGGATATATGCAATGTATCCCTGTGTCACGAAACCAGCCGGCCCCCTCTGCCTTGGCCCTCCTCCACCAAAGCCCCCAGAGGGTGAGCTGGCTGGCAATGTAGCTAAACAGCCCTTAGCTGCTTCTCTTCCACAAGGAGGTTTAAACAGGTAGCGTATTCAGAGGCTTGTGAATGAATGCATTGCTTCTCTTACCCCTTAGTCCAATGAAGAGACATTGCTAACACAGGAGTTGCCATCTTTGGTGCTGGATGGGGCAGTTCTGCCCCAAACAGACCCGGTGCGTAATCTGGGGGTCCTCCTGGACTCACGGCTACTGTTCGAGGAGCAGGTGGCAGCCGTGGCCAAGAGGGCTTTTGCACAACTTCGTGTAATACGCCAGTTACACCCCCTCCTAGACCGGGACTCCTTGCTCATGGTCACACATGCCTTGGTCACCTCCAGACTTGATTACTGTAATGCGCTCTACATGGGGCTGCCCCGATGACCATCCGGAGACTCCAGCTGGTCCAAAATGCGGCGGCCTGGGTAGTGGTGGGGTGTGGGCGTTATGCTCGTGCTTCGCCGCTACTCCGGGAGCTGCACTGGTTGCCAGTATGTCTCCGGGTGCAATTCAAGGTGCTGGTTATTACCTTTAAAGCCCTATATTGTAGTGGGCCAGGATACCTAAGAGACCGCGTCACCCCAAGAACATCTGTCCGGCCCACCAGGGCGGATTGGAGAGGCTCCCTTGTTGTTCCTTCGACGAGAGAGGCGCACCTCGCCTGTACAAGGAGGAGAGCCTTCTCCGTGTCCGCCCCGACCCTTTGGAACCTCCTGCCCACCGAATTGCGCCTTCAGACAGAGCTCCTGCCCTTCCGGAAGGGCGTGAAAACCTGGCTGGCAGGACAGGTTTGGGGACCAGGGAACATGGGTTCCCATACTAAGTGGCTCATTTAAGGAGTGCCGCTTTGGGGGCTGATCTATGGGAATACTGGCGTGCAGTTTGCACTGTTTTTAACTTCAGATAACTTTTAAACTTTACGATTTTATATGTTTTTATCTTCTACTTTTATTTATCATGATGTAAGCCGCCCAGAGTCGGGTTTTCCCGAGTGGGGCGGGGTAATAAATTCAATAAATAAATAAATAAATAAATAAATAATTGTTCAAGCACATGTAGGTTTATTGATCAGGTATATTGATCAGGTTCATAAAGCATAGGTCAGTAGCATAAGACAGTCCAGCAACAGTCCACAGGTACATTAGGTAACCATTTCGAAGAAGCAAAAAGGCATAGCCCCCAGGCAAAATTTTTAGCCCATAGACATCCAAAAACGAACTCCCTCTCCCCTCTCCAAGATAGAGATTCTCCAGTCAGGTGGGGTACCTGTAACCAATCAGGGAACAGAGAAAACTTTCTCATAACATAGGATTGTTGAGACACGTGTATAGTCAGTGCTATAACATGTAGTCACAAAATCAGGGAACTCAGATAAGAGTGCTGGGAACATTGAACTAAAAACAATCTGTCTCGTGACACGTAGTCTTGTGAGACAGAGAGAAGAAAGGATTTTTGAGGCCTAGTTTAAACTACAACCTCTCCAAGCTTTGAGAACATTAGGAAAAAGATGTCGTTTCATGACACCCTGTTCATACCTGCTCAGAAGTAAGCAATGCTGCCTTCAGTGGGGTTTGAAGGAATATCTCAGAAACGTTACTCTTCTGCAGTACAACTTCCAGGCCTCTAAATTGCAAGTAGATAAATAGGGAGCACTTCGGTGGGAAGGTAACAGCATTCCGTGTGCTCCGGTGTCTAGTCATGCCTGCAACATGACCACAGAAAGGTCTGCAGAAGAAGACAGTTCTGGCTCTTTGGCTTTGAAAGAGATGAGCACTGAACCCTAGAGTCGGATATAACTGGATTTCGAGCAAGGGAAACCTTTACCTTTACTTTATGAGCATGGTAAAACCAAAGAGGTAATTTTTCCATGTTCTGAATAAATAATCTCAAATTTTGTCTATAGTGATGCACTGTGATTCTTAGCAACTTTCTTGCTTTTGGTGGGTGCTGTTGTTGTTTTGTTTTGTAGAATGTGCGCCTGACAGATAAAGTTTGATTGGTCTTTGCAAAGGAGACCAGAATAGCCAATGCAAGATCTAGCCAAAGCATCACCCTATAGTTGCTCAGCTATGGATGGCTTCACCGTGTCATTACAGTATATACGGTAAAAATTTTCAAATTTGTCGGCCTCCGGAAAGCAGCTGTTGTGCACACAAGTGGATATTCTATTCAAAGCAAGTGATGATCTGCAAGACTGCATGAAAATTGCACATGATTTCCCCTTCTTTATTTAAATTAGATGAAACCCAGTGAGTTTGCTAGTGTACTCACTGTATTTAATGAGTAGCAAAAGCAAAAGGCTGCAAGCATTGCCTAGTAGCTCAAAATATTCAAATTGGAGGGGAAATGAATGCATAAACATCCATTATTCCAGACTCTGAAGTGCAGAAGGATTTAAAAGCAACATTTCAATCCAAATTCTCAGCAAGCGAACGTCTAACTTCTATAAGGATATACAGAACCCAGATTATTTCATAGCGACATCAACATTTAGAATACTGTACTCTCTGTTCAGATTGTTTGAAAGTACTCTCATTACACACAGCAAGCTTAAATATTTTACCACCAAAATATATACAATTGTACCTTGCTTAAAGAGCATAATGTGTTCCACAGGATTGCTCTACAAGCGACTTTGCTCTTTAAGTGAAACACCATTGTGACCAATTGTGATTTCTGAAGGGGGGATTGCGAACCCCAATTTATTTGTTAAGCGAGTTTTTGGTTGGTTTTATTTGTTAAGCGAAGTGAACATTCAGAGAAAATTCTGCTCTTTAAGCGAGTTACTCTTTAAGCGAAACACTCTTTATGCGAGGCTTGACTACACAAATCCTCAACCTTACTTACTTAGTTACTTACTTATTGCCCATCTGGGTGGTCTACCCACTCTGTATGATATACAGCATTAAAATACAACATTTTAAAAAATATACCCTATTGGGGTAGGCTGATTTGTTAACTTTTTTTTTAAAGCTTACACTGATGAAAGAATTCATGCAAGCCAGCAAACATTTTAAAGGAAGCCACGAAGAGTGTCTTTTGGTGTGCCTTTCAGAGTTTCAAAATATTACATTCAGCAGCATCTCTTTTGCGTTTGAGGGGGAGACTGGTCAGGACAAGAGGGACCAATTTGTGGATAATACGTTGTTACCCAGAAGGTACGGGCATTTGGGGGATTGATTATGTTGGTGGCTGGGGATACTGAGGTAAAGGTTTCCTTTGCTCGAAAGCCAGTCGTATCCGACTCTAGGGTTCAGCGCTCATCTCTGTTTCAAAGCCGAAGAGCCAGCACTGTCTGCTTGTGCAGAAGTTTCCGTAGTCATGTGGCAGGCATGACTAGACACCAGAACACATGGAACACTGTTTGCCTCCCTACCGAAGTGGTCTGTATTTATCTACTTGCAGTTTCTTGCTTTCAAACTGCTAGGTTGGCAGGAGCTGGGACAGAGATGGGAGCTCATTCCATCCTGCAGTACTCAGGAATTGAACTGCTGACCTCCTGCCTTCCAGTCAAGTGTCTTAGCCACTTGAGCCACTGCAGATATTGAAACTAGACACTAAATGGTGGTTTAGGAAGGAGCTAGGTTCAAAGTACTGGCTGAAGAGAGTCAGAAAGCTTTGCCAAATATATGAAAACTCATGTAGCAATCTACCAATAAAACCTAGTCTATTTTCTACCCCTCCCTGCTTTATAAGCTGGGTGACATGGAAGATAGTTACCATGTAAACGCTGTTTCAATTGTAAAGTGCTTATCAGGCCTCACAGTTCCAATTTATAAGGTCAGGCTGGTTCATCCTGTAATAAACAGCTCTTCATCTGCAACTTCTGAAGTCTAAAATGGATTTTTATAGGAAGCCAGGAAGCCCAGGAATGTGCATCATCTACTGTGTATCAGAGGATCTCTGCATCCTATGAAGAAATGACTGATGTGTGTTCTGGATACTTCGGATTATGCCTCACACAAATGAGTTTCATTGTATGTTCGTCGTGGGATACCTTTTCCAACCAAGCCAAGAATTGAACCTGATGTGATTCATTTGCTGAGGCCTCCTGAAATTTTTCTGCCAGCCCACCACTCTAAATTCATCTTAAAAAAAACAGCTAAGGAAGATGAACTTTCTGTGTTCACAAACCCTTGTGCTGGATTAGCTGAAACTTTAAAAGGAGGCAGTCAGAACTGTTTGGTTTTCTAAGGCAAAAATTCCCTAAGGTGAGTAAAGAAAAATCAGACAAACTCACAAACTTACATTTATGCT
Source organism: Furcifer pardalis (assembly GCA_030440675.1). Lineage (NCBI taxonomy): Eukaryota > Metazoa > Chordata > Lepidosauria > Squamata > Chamaeleonidae > Furcifer > Furcifer pardalis. Next base: position 2,880,626 of record CP126892.1, on the reverse strand, counting down.
TTTTAATGGAACTGTAACATTTGCTGCTTCATGCAAGCTACTTGTCTCTGCCCAATGACAGGACAGCCCTTGCCTGGTCAGTCTTTAATATAAACACATTTATGGTAAGACCCAACTTTGAGAGGAAAGTGTTTCTTTCCTTAAATGTAGTGAGACAAGGCCTCAGGCACCCACAGCTGCATCCAGATGTTGCAAAAGCAAACCTGTAGAGATTAAGGGTGATTTCAGGGGCAAAAGCAGACAATCATCTTGTTAGAGAAAGAGCTAAAGGGTGGAAGAAGAAGCCTTGATGGAAACATTATACTCTGGGACTTTGTATCTTCATCACATTGTTTTTCAGAGTCAAGAGCAAGAGACTCCTCCCAGGCAGAGGTTTTTGAATACAAGGAAATTGATATGATGCCCTTGATTTAAAAAAATTGATATAATGCCCTTGATATGTTGTTGTTTTGCATTACAATTTTTCTTTTTCTCAAAACAGCAACAATAGACTCTTCCTGTCCTAAAGGAAAATCCTGTCATATATCTTTCTTCTAAATGCTGCCAGTCAAAGATGAATAATAGAAGGGCAAAAGCAAAAGTGCTGCTCCGCTGTGGCTCGCCAACCAGCCTTCGACATTGGTGGCATATACAGTACTCCTCTTTAACTGGTGGCGCCATTAGCCATCCGAGCTGACATCCTCTATTAAATGACAGAAGCATAAACCCATGAAAGGCCTTTTACTGTAGTCAAGCAGCACACTCAATACTGAGACCTGTTCTATTTATATTTCCTGGCCCAAGAGCTCAAATAGCACAAGGAAGCTAGCCGTCGGCAACATTTTAATTTCCTGCAATTCCCTTGCACTAGCTTCACTTGGGGCACTGTGGAAGATTTAAGTCGTAGCTAGAGTCACATAGCTCTGCCAGTGGAAGCAAGTATATTCACCAGAGCTCAATGACAGAGAGGTGGCCCACCAATAGACATTTTTCCCCCAGGACTCTATCAAATTAAGTCAGAATCCACATTGGTTTTTGAAACTGCAACTACTGTGAAAAATGACAAGAGTGAGCATCCCCCCCCCACTGCCTACCACATTTCATAATGCCCCACACGAAGCAACTTCCCTGTTGCTGCCACTGTGTCAGGATCCGAGGCAACTTCAAGGCTTCAGCTGGTATTAGATTCATAGCTGCTAAGACCCTGATGAGCTACCCTGGATTTGCTGTGGTGCTTCATGTGAACCTCCCTGCTCTTGCTCTCACCTTAGAGGTACCCTGCTTTGATTGCTTCCTTGGTTGTCTTGACTCCTGGCCTGCTAGAACCTTCTTGCTCTTAGTTCAACCTTAAAGTTACCCTGCTTTGGTTGAGTCCTTGGTTGTCTGATTCCTGTCCGGCTTGGACTACTGTACAGTAATACCCCGTATAACGTGAGTACCGTATAGCGTGAAAACCGCATAACGTTACAAGATTTTCGGAAAAAATCTTGTTTCAAATAACGCGATTTTAACGTTATACGATACAGTCATTCTTAGCAGCAGGGCGGCTGGAAAGCTGACGGGGGGCTCCCCCATCGGCTTACCCAGCCACCCCACAGCTGCGGAGGCATGGGCGGGTGGCTAGGGAAGCCGACAGGGAGTCCCCGTCAGCTTCCCCAGCCACCCTGCAGCTGTAGATCGGGTCCTCTGATCTCTCTGGAGGTGTTTCTGGGCTTCCCCGATGTCCTGAGCCAGTGCAGCAAGCCAGAATATCAGAGTTCGAATCCCGACATTCTGGCTTGCTGCACTGGCTCAGGATGTCGGGGAAGCCCAGAAACACCTTGGATCGGGTTCCCACACCTCCCTGGACCCGGCGGGGGGGTCAGACACCCCAAAATTGGTAAAAAAAAACGGACATTTTTTTTACCAATTTTGGGGGCTCTGACCCCCCCGCCGGGTCCAGGGAGGTGTGGGGACCCGCTCCAAGGTGTTTCCAAAGTTCTCCCATCTCCCTGGAGGCTGCAGCAAGGCAAGATTCGAATCCCGACGTTCTGGCTTGCTGCAGCATAAAAGAGGGTGGGGGAAGTTCAAAATTAGCGCACATCGGGTCTCCCGACCTCCCTAGAGCTGATGCGCGCTAATTTTGAACTTCCCCCACCCTCTTTTATGCTGCAGGAAGCGAGAACGTCGGGATTCAAATCCTGACATTTTGCCTTGCTGCAGCCTCCAGGGAGGTGGGAGAACTTTGGAAACAGCTTGGAGCGGGTCCCCACACCTCCCTGGACCCGGCAGGGGGGGTCAGAGCCCCCAAAATTGGTAAAAAAAAACGTCTGTTTTTTTTACCAATTTTGGGGTGTCTGACCCCCCCCCGCTGGGTCCAGGGAGGTGTGGGGACCCGATCCAAGGTGTTTCTGGGCTTCCCCGACGTCCTGAGCCAGTGCAGCAAGCCAGAATGTCGGGATTCGAACTCTAACATTCTGGCTTGCTGCACTGGCTCAGGACGTCAGGGAAGCCCAGAAACACCTTGGATCAGGTCTGCCCACCTCCCTGGACCCGGCGGGGGGGTCAGAAACCCCAAAATTGGTTAAAAAAACCCATCCTTTTTTTTTTTTTACCAATTTTGGGGTCTCTGACCCCCCCCCCCGCCGGGTCCAGGGAGGTGGGGAGACCCGCTCCAAGCTGTTTCCAAAGTTCCCCCACCTCCCTGGAGGCAGCAGCAAGCCAAAATGTCAGGATTGAAATCCCGACGTTCTCGCTTCCTGCAGCCTCCAGGGAAACAGGGCTTTTTTTAACATTGTGTGTTCAATGTATCGCACAACGTTAAAAACCGGATAACGACGGGACTTGTGGAACCAAGTCATAACGTTATTCGGGGTACTAGTGTATGTCTCTTCTATTGGACTAGCCTTGCTCTCCTGTCTGCTCCTGGCTTTGACCTTGAACTCGGATTAGGACTTGGATGAGATTTTCCTTTGACCAGTAACTTGGTTGCCCTAGCTGACTGCCTATGTCCAAGACTCTAACACATGGTCTCCTGATTGACAACTCGCATGTGACTGCTAATAGGCTATGCCAACTGAAATAAAACACATACAGGATAACATGAATAGGCACTTGAAGCACAATTTCTTTAAAAGGTCAGCCTGGTGTTCTCCAAGCATTGCCTCTTAGCACCTATCCAATGATTACAAGTGGATTGGAGAATAGAGAAGCCAAGAAGGCTTGTCTATCTTTTTGACTCTCTGACCTAGCCCTGGCTGCACCTGTTGTTGTTTAGTCACACAGTCGATTCCGACCCTTTGCGACCCTATCGACCATTGCCCGCCAGGCACCTCTTTCCTCCGACATCTTCCTCAACCTGCCCAGCTCTGTGCCCATTGTGTCTAAAATACCATCTAGCTATCTCATCTTTGATCGCCCCCTTCTTCTTTTGCCCTCCACCTTTCTCAGCATCATGGCTTTCTCAAGTAAATCCTCTCATTTGATGTCCAAAGTACTTTAGCTTCATCTTTACTATTTGACCTTCTAAGGAGCAGTCAGGGTTGATTTCTTCTAAGATTGACCTGTTTGTTCTACTCGCTGTCCAGGGGACTCTCAAAACTCTCCTTCAACACCACATTTCAAAGGCATCTATTATTCTGCGCTGATACTTTTAAGATCCTTCTTTTAGTCTGACATTCTTTTAATGCTTCTCATACTGTTGTTGTTCTCCTGTGTGCCTTGTTAGACCCGTGTCTATCTAGTTAGGATTATGGTTTAGGCTTTTTCAGGGTGTCCCTTACTTGAAAGCTAGTCATATCCGACTCTAGGGTTCAGTGCTTTTTGCACATATATAAAATGTAACTTTCTTAATAAAAGTTAGTTCTTTGTAGTCCCTGAGCATCCATACTAATGGGTCTACTCACGCACATGCGCAATAAGCCGGTTCTTCCAAGCTCACTTTTTATTCTAGAAAAGCCTCAATCCCGTTGTGCCTAGCGCTAGCACTCCACCCACCATACCTTCAGTTCATTTTTTCTGCCACCTGGCTCGGTCACATTTCTTCCAGGCTCCCGTGTGTCATAAATATATAGGATTTTCCTTCTTTCTTTCTACTAGTTAGATCGTTTGAAAAACTCTTTTTATATTCTTTTGTTAGAAAAGTGCTGGAGTCCCTAGCGGACGAATGCAACATGGATAAGTACTTTACTTGCTGTTTATATTATTGTCTTTAACCAGCTTTTATTGGATTAGTGGACTTTATTACTGTTTTTTATTATTGTGTTTTACCACCTCTCAGCTAGTTTGTGGCTTGGACAATGCATGGCATTGGATACTGCACTGTTTAAATATTGTTCTCTTTATAAGAACAAAATCCAGGTGATCAATGGGCACGATACTTGTCTTTTTTGTCCGGGGGGGGGGGGGGAGGCTTCAAACAAGTGCTCGTGTTCATTGTAAAAAAATTAATCCATCTACTTTAAATAATCGGGCAGCTAGGTTGTCCAATTTTCTGTGGCACAGTTCATTAAAACCACCAGAGAAGTTTGTGCCCAAAACGCAGTCCACCATTTTAGTAGCCAGAAGCGTAGCTTACCTTGGCGGGGCCCCGTATAAAAATTGTTTGGGGGCCCTTTATATGTGGGGCGGAGCTAACGTCATGACATCATGACGTCGTGGGGGGAGCCAACGTCATGACGTCATGGGCAGGGCCAAAATAAAAATAAAATAAATAAAAATAAAATAAATAAAATAGAATTAAAATGTAAAAAAAAAAAAACCCCACACACACCTCAACCCACCCACCCACCCACCCGAAACACAAAAACCTCACTTACCTTAATCCTGGGGCCTCTTCTTCCTCTGCCTCTGCTGTCACCGCCGCGCCGCCGCTGCTGCCATCGCACGACCGCTCCCTCGACGCGCACGGCGAAGGCAAGGGGCAGCTGTGGAAGGCGAGCGGGCGCAGCGAGGCAGCCCCGAGGCCCTCCCCCCGGTCGCCGCAGGGGCTCCCTGGCAGGCTGCGCCAGCCCGGGCGGCGCTCTCCACCTCGACGCTGGGGTGACAGGTCATGTGGCAGGCATGACAAGCGCACGGAACACTGTTTCTCTACAGTACTTGCAATTTTTTTTGCTTTCGAACTGCTAGGTTGGCAGGAGCTGGGACAAAGACGGGAGCTCATTCTGTCCTGCACTGGTGTAAAAAAAAGTGCTGTTTTTTTTTAACTCGGCAGCTTAACCTATCAATCCACCTCTTCGGAAGCAGCTGGGCCTTGTGATTATGACTAAACTCGGATTTTTGCTATTTTCCCGAAAGAGACCCAATTAAGGCTCGGAATTCTACTGAAATTAACGCGAAGCTTAGCCGGTCTACACGGCTTCGATGCTCTCCGGGGATGGAGCGAGGGAATGGGAGCCATGAATCGGGCGCACTAGGACCCAGCGGAGGCTTGGTGAACAACTTGCCTCCCCTTTCCCTCCTCTGTTGCGGCTCCGCCTCCTGCCGTGGAAACTTAGCCATGGGTTTGGAAGCGATCCGGTACCGTCGGGGCTCCCTGCGGATCCTCAACCAGCTTCTGCTGCCGCAACAGAGCCTTTATGAGGAGATTATTTTTAATTTTATTTTTTGCCGTTGGGGGCCCCCATAGCCCGGGGGCCCCGTATAATTGATACGGCTGATACGGCGGTAGCTACGCCTCTGTTAGTAGCGTCTTCACAAGTTAAGGCTAAGAAAATGGAGCCTTCTAAGCAGCCTAAGGAACCTAAACAAAGCAAGTCTAAGGACAAGCCTATGGTAATTCCCTCCTCTACTCCTGTTATTCGTCTACAGAGTCCTCTGCTCCAGAGGCATTCAGTGGTGGGCTCCAAAAAAATTTACTACCACACTGTGGGCATGGTATGGTGGGCATGGCCAGAGGGAAAGCTATGCATTGCACCCAAATTAAGACTGCTTTATTTCAAAACTTGGATGTGCGGGACCAGCCAGAATTTCTGCTACCACTTCTGGCGAACTGGTGCGAACCTGCTGGTACCCACCACTGGAGGCATTGTATGATTTCTCTGTGCCACAGTGGCCTATCGAGTTACCACAGCCATCACCTATTGATTTGGACTCAGATTCACCTTTGCCATGCACCCAGCCCCTGCCAGTGGAGTTATCTGATTTACCAGTTCAGGGGGTGGGGGGTTTGAAATGTCTCCCCAGAATAGGGATAGTGGTTCTTTTTCTTCTTCTGCTTCTCCCCCTAGGTCGCAGGTCCTGATTCAGCAGGGATGTGAAATCAAAGTCAGCTCATGCGGCCTCCCACCACTCACATTCCAAGCCTCTCTCCGAAGCTTCGGTCGTTTATTTTGGCCAGGTCAGCCAAGGCAGGCCCAACGGCCATTATGGCGCAGACCAGGAGTGTGAAGCTTGTGGGGATTCCCCCTTTGTGCAAGAACCCCATCCTCTGGTGCATGGTTGGGACAGATCTCATGTCTCGTGCCCATTGAGACCTCTGGCTCCAACGATCAATTCTACCAACCCTGGATGTCTTCACCCAATGGAGCGGCATCATGAGCTGGTCTCTGAGCATCAATGCACTTGTTGCACAAGTATGGCTCCTCTGACTCAGCCCACATAATGCTGTGGTGCTCAATGCCATAATCAGCAGCTTCGGTTTGAGCACCAATCTCAGTGCTTCGACTCTGATTATCTCAGTCATAGTACAATGCTGAGCTGAGCCACAATTCTGGATCCAAATGGCTATAGCTCCGATCAACTCAGGCCTGCTCCAGCGTTTGACCACATTCAGATCCTGGCTATCAGTCATTATGACTCCAATGTGTGCAGGCAGGGTTCGGCAGTGAGTCATAATTGGGCTGTAACACCACATTACCCTCCAATATCGGCTCTGTTATGCCACAGATATTGCTGTCCAATGCCATGCCGAGCAGCCCTTGGAGCAAGTTAGAATGCCCGGATTTTGATCTCCCCAATTGGAGTCGAGTTTTTTGCACACCGTAGTTTCTCAGTGCTAAGGCCATCACCACGTGCCTTTGCTGCCGATCTCTGCCAAGTGCAGATGAGAGCACAGTCCCGAGGACCAGCCCTGGGAAGATGCTCAGCACATCCCAGAGGACTTGGTTTCCCTTTTCTCCTCTGTTCCTCCTTCGGAGAATGAGCCATTACAAGCCCCAATGTCACAAATAGCAGCCATTGAGCATGCGATGTAATTTGAGTATTTTGAGTTAATTAAAAGAATGGTGGTAGCCCTTGAATTAGAAATAATGAAGCCTGAACAGCAGAATTTGGATAGGTGGGATAGAGTCTTAGGAGATGACTCAGATCCACTCCTTCTAATCACTATGATTCTGGCGTTAAAAGGGCCTTGGCCTTTTATTTGGACAGGAATAAGTCTTCTTGTCTGTTATGCTGGTCTCAAGAAGGGCTTGCCTGTTTTGTCTCTCAAAATGGATCGCAGAGACTATTACCCTTGCCTACAGATTGGGAAATCTGGACCCTCTGCAGATCCACGTGCCCACTCTACTAGAGCCATCTGCACATCCATTGCTTTCTCTAATGGTCTTGCCCTTCATGACATCTGAAAAGCTGCCACATGGGCTAAGCCCTCCACTTTCGTGAGGCACGACCGGTTGGACGTTAATCCTGGCAGGCAGCCTATGGTAGATGGGTCATCTCTGCAGTTCTGCAATGACACACCCTTCTTCCAGTGTGGGAACCACCCATTAGTATGAATGCTGAGGGACCACGAAGAAGAAGAAGGGTAGGTTACCTACCTGTGAATGTAGTTCTTCGAGTGGCCCATTAAGCATTCATATGTCCCGCCCAGCCTCCCCTCTCATGCCATTGTAGACCCATCCTCACCTAGATGGTGATACAAGGGAACTGAAGGGATGGTGGGCAGGGTGCTAGCACTAGGCACAATGGGATTTAGGCTTTTCTAGAATAAAAAGCCAGCATGGAAGAATCGGCCTATCATGCATGTGCGCGAGTAAACCCATTAGTATCAATGCTCAATGGACCACTCAAAAAACTACATTTACATGTAGGTAACCTACACTTTGTTGTTTTTAACTGCTTTTCTTGCTTTATTCTTGGTCTGCTGTGGGATTGACCACCCACATATATAAGCAGAAGCACTTTAATATTTTTTCTTCCTCTTTTTCACTATGTGAGCTTTCACAATTTAACTGAGCTTGAAAAAGTTACTCTTCTGGGTTATGCAACTTTAAGAATCTTCAGTTTGGGATTCACTTGAAACAGGAAGTAACACATTAAAATAGCACAATTAATTGCAATTCATTTATTGTATTTGATTTTGCAGGTAACAAAAACATTTGGGTATAACAAGTAACCTATTATATTATTTGCAAAAGTACATTTGCAAGATGTTTGTACACATTTTAAGAGTCATTTTGGCAGTATTTTTCCATTTTTATGCCACTCTGATTTATAAGCAGTCTATAAGCGGGACAGGTATGGGGTCTGGGTCAGACAGTAGCATCGGCTTGTTGGCTTATTTGACCCCTCCCTCTCTCTCATTGTATGAATTTTTAAAAATCTTTTAACTTGGTTAGTTTTAATATTTTAATAATTTTAAAATTGGATTTTAGATTATGTTTTTATGTATTTTTTTAAGCTTTTGTTAGCCGCCCTGAGTCTCTTTGAGGAGGGCAGCATATAAGTCTGTAAAATAATAATACAGTAATACCTCATATAACATTAGTATCGAATAACACTAAAATCGCATAACATTAAGCAATCTGGGGGGAAGAATTGCATCGGATAACATTAAGATCCTATGGGATGCATCAGATAACAACCGCTAAAGCCTGTGTGGTTACATTGTATCTCTATGGATCCCATAGGATTTTAACATGCATCGGATAACACTAAAAATCGTATAACACCAAGACTTGTGGAACCAGGTTTTAGTGTTATCTGAGGTTTTACTGTAATAAGCCAGGGGGTTTGCAGCCTACATCCTATGGGCCAAATCTGGCCCACAACAAACAAATCTTCAGGCCCCTGCCCTTGCTTCAGCTGTCACTGCTGCCACCGCCGCTGCCACCGCTGCTGCCACCGCCGCTGGCAGCCTGCATTTAGAAGTCAGTGTTTATGGCAGCTCCAGACACTTTTACAGTAATGTTTACAGTGGGGAAACCACCAGTCCAACACCCTCAACCGTCTGAGGGAGCATAACCTGGCCCCTGACTTTAAAAAGTTGTCGACCACTGCTATGAGCCTTAGTGTGTGTGTGTGTGAGAGAGAGAGAGAGAGAATGAGAGAGGAGGCAGCTTCCCAATCACAGAAGCACTATAAATGTACTCAACTGATAAATATACTTACAAGTGCTTCTTTAGACTTGCACACAAAACACACAATCAGGTTGATACTGGGATGGGGTGTATGAGCACATCTCATGCCTGCCAGAATACAAACTCTTGCCACTCTCTTCCCCACTTTGACACTTGACAAAAATGTTGGATTACAAATCACCACTCAGGTGGTGAGATATGTACACATGGCAAGGTCAAGCAGTCCAAAATGGTTTTAAGAATAGCCAAAAGTACATGCTGGAATTAACCAGAAAATCCCAATCCCAATGCAAATACTCTGGCACTTAGCATATTTTTTGTTAGGTGGTTCAATATTGTAGGAAAAAATTAATAGATAAAAATGTGCTTTTAAGTCTACAGAAACTTGACTTTGTCTTATAGCTCCCTCTGCTGCAAATTTCCTTTTAGACAGTATTGCAATAAGCTTTCTTTTTTTTAACAGCCCATGCAGTATGTGTCAAGTATATAACACTTTTCCTTTCTCTGAATCCCTTGCACACTTACCTAGAGTTTTGTGCATTAATTTCTTTGCTTCAGATACTCTTGTGTTTGAGCTTTCACCCAAAATTTGCTTGCCTGTTTTGAATGCCTCTTCCTTCTTATGCAAATTTTGCTGCTGATTCTTGAGTCTGTCAAGACCTTGGACCCGGAAAACGAAAGCACATGTCACAATTTTACCAAGCTAAGCAGTTGCAAAGCTGGTAAACAGCCTGTGTGCAAAATTGTTTATGACTTCACAATGCAAAATCCTTCAACACTTTGGAACAGAAATGGGCGTCTGTGGCTCCCTGTAACCTTCTGTGTGGCCTGTTGTTCAAACTTAGCCAGCATAGTCAATGGTGAGGGATTATGGGAGTGACTGTCCAAAAAATCTAAATGGTTGGAAAAATCTGAGACTACACACATACATGTAAATTCCTGTGGCTGAGTCCTGTTGAAACTCAATGGGACTTACTTTTGAGAAGACATCAGTAGAACTGACAATACCTTTATCAGCATAAAAGACAGATAGACAGAAATCCTTTAAAGTACATGTACTTCAGGTCTTTGGTACCGGTGTGCGTATCCTTCCTACATCCCCTGTTTCCCAGCCCACTCCCAAGATGCCATTCCAAGTTTGATTAATGTCTGGACTCATGGGAATAATAACTGCAGCATTGAGTGACATGACTAGGTTACATGTTTTAATAAAATGAAAACACAACATGCTAGCAGATCTGAAAAACTATTTACATTCATGAGGGTCGAGCTGGACTTGTCAATATCTAATACGTTTTGACAAGTCTTCAGCGGTTTCATACCATCTGTGCATCTTTTCTGAGAGAGGAAATTCTACTTCCTGTGAGCACCAAAATTTTCCTTTTAAATAAAGGTCACCTGGAGTTGCCAAGGAAACAAGAAATATTAAACATTGAGTTTCTTTCCCATTTGCAGTTTTACGACAGGGCTGGCCTTCCTATATGGTAAGGTGAATCTTTCAGAGCCTGAGGGGTGCTGGATTGCCTATACCAGGGTTGCCCAATTTTTTTGGGCTGCAGGCCAGTCATGTGGTTGAGCAGGCTGGTCATGTGGTTCCTCCCACCGGAAGTGGAAATAAAACATGCGCTCACATGTTTAAGACAACTGTGGGTGCTTTACGGCAGCGTTTTGCTCATGTGCAGGTGTATTTTACTTCCACTTTCAGGTGTAGTGAGGGTGCCACAGGCTGATTATTAGATGCCATGGCCCAGATCCAGCCCACAGGCTCTAGTTTGGGCACCCCTGGTCCCAATTCAAAAATTTTATCCCTTTTTTCCTTATCCTTCGCCTACTTATCCTTCTATTTGACCTTTTCGGGGACTTTGTTCAGTCGCCCCACCCACCGGCCGTTGCCATAGCAATGCTCCAGCCGGCACTGCAGGCAGAACAGTTGCGCGGGGATTCGGAGTTCCTGCACGGAAAGGGAAAGGTCCACTTCCGGTTGGTGCCACACTGTGGGCGGTTCGCCGTTTCCGGAACTAGAGAGAACGGCAGGGGTGGAGGCAGGGGCTGTGTGGTGGTTGAAGTCAGGAAAGAAAGAAATAGGGAGCGGAGGACATGCCTTCCTTTCTGCCCACAGGAGTGACGTGGCTCCTGTCGGGTTAGCGGGGGTGGGGTGGGGATGGTAGGGCTCTCGCTTGTGGAGGCCTCCTTGGCACAAGCTCCCCATCATCCTAGCTGGGAGGTCAGTTTGGACAGAATAAGTGACCCACTGGGTCACTGGCTTGGGGGGGGAGGGGGGAGATGCCAGAAGAAACAAGGTGGACTTGTCTTGTTGTGGGTAGGGGTAGGTGTCCCGCATTGACTTATTATAAAGTGGGCCGCCTTACTCTAAATCACCAGCGAATTAATCACCTCCAATCAACACCAATAAACTGCCAGTTTAAGGTCCCCACAATGCCCAGAGCTTGTACAAGTTGTATTTTTGAATGGCATCCCCCACCCCCACCCCCCACAATTTGGGGAGCTGAAGCCTGAAAATATAACTTCAAATTTTGGATAAGGTTATGGAGCAATATTATATAGATCACTGTGGAACACTGGGGGGAAATTTAAAATAGTGGCTTATATTTTATTTATTTATTTATTTATTTATATTTATATTGCTGCCCACTCACTGAGGTGACTCAGGGCGGCTTACAGTCAAAACAACAACAGTGCAATAAAAATTATAAAATGCAACCACATAAAACAACCAAACCAGAACACAAACTAACTCCTGTCAGGCCGTTGTTGTGGGCCCAGAGGAGGGGGCAAGGTCCCCAGCCACTGCTAGGCCTCGGCATCTTCTTCCTTAGGCCATTGTTGTGGGCCCAGAGGAGGGGGTAAGGTCCCCAACCATTGCTAGGCCTTGGCATCTTCTTCCTCGGGCCGTTGTTGTGGGCCCAGAGGAGGGGGCGATGTTCTCAGCCACTGCTAGGCCTTGGCATCTTCTTCCTTGAGCCATTGTTGTGGGCCCAGAGGAGGGGGCGATGTTCTCAGCCACTGCTAGGCCTTGGCATCTTCTTCCTCGGGCCGTTGTTGTGGGCCCAGAGGAGGGGGCGATGTTCTCAGCCACTGCTATATAGTTTATATGCTTATATAGCTATCTAATGCCAACACAAAGGCCACTACCTATAGTTTTGTGAGGTCACGGGAGCCCCAGAAGCTGCTCAGGGATGCCAGGTGCAGATGTAGCCAGGATCATTGAGCAAGGATGCCCCTGCCAGATCATGTAAAGCACAAGGCGTGCAGAGATGATGCAAATATCAATGCCCTTGCTTCCTAGCCTTGCAAAGCAATGTTACAAGGGTGAGTAAAGTTTAGCAGAAAATAAGATTGGATTATCATGGTGTCCTGAACATATATTGCCAAGAGGTGGCTTGATAACAATGAGATTTGTCATCTCTTGCCTGAAGAGACTCTTGAAATTTGTGAACGTATTTCATCAGCAGCTGTGCACTGTAAATAGGGAAGCGGGGGGCTTTCTGGTACTTTGTGATGAGCAAAGAGGTTTAAAAGCTACTTCAGCAACCTAATAATACCAGGATCTCCACTGCCTGGAGTTGAAATGAGCCAGAACAGAAGACTCTCAAACGGCATGACGAAAGGATCTTTGCCCTGCTGTCCTTGGGGAAAGAGAAGGATAAAGAGAGTGAACAAAAAAAGTTGCCCATCACAAGCAAAGCCCCTCCAAGTGTACTCAGGTTTCCTTTGAAGGCAACGACCATTGGTGTGTTGATTATAAAAATCTCATCCGATCCCCCTTTGAAGCCTTTCAGTGTGGGACTGCACAGCTACAAGAGTGCTTTGAAGTTGAAGTAGTCTTAACAAAGCATTTAGAATCAGGGAAAATGTGAGCAATACAGAAAACAGCCTGGTTTTTCACTCCTCTTCATAGTCGCACACAATGGATAGAACCCATTAAGTGCTCACCTACAGCATGTTCACAACCTCTTTGATTTGAGCAGAACCATGCTCACTGAATCAATATTAACCAAAGCATAACCCACACCACTTTGTTCAATATATGCATGGATAAGATAAAGTTTTCCATAGTCAGGAAAGTTTTTCACAGACAGGATGTTTCCGGGGTTGATCAAATACAATCCTTTCACTTTCTTGGCAAGAGTGAATGCATACCTACACAAATGTAAAGTCCTTGAAAATACGCAGCCCTTCTTATTTTCTCAATGCGGTTTTTTTTAAAATGGGGAGGGTCAGCATTTTAATTGCTACCAACGTCCAGTTTGTCATGTAGGGAACGTTGGATTGTGCAGGTCTAAGCAGAGTAGGGACTGTGGCAGGCAGAGCTTATATCACAGCATCGACATTTAGAGGATGCTAAACATTTGCTGCTGGAAGGTGAAAAGCCTGCCGCCTGATACTTGGTTCTGGAAAGGCATGAATACCATAAACACACATATAATCTCAAGCTACTCCTTCCTGAGCAGAAAGAAATATAAAACGAGCAGGCTCATTGTGAAATCAGTGTAAGAATTGATTAGTTAGGCCAAAGTATCCCTCCCCATTTCTCTGTTCTCTCCCAATGTATGCTAAACCTCTCATGACCCAAACTTAACCAAGAGGCAATAAAGAACCAGTTGCCAAAAGGTAGTTATAGCTCCAAGGAGCAGTCTTCCATATATTCCCTGTCTACATTCCAGTGCTTGTGACAGTTCAGTACTTTTGAGATCTTAGACTTATTTACTTAAACATACGTTCCACTCAATGCAATGTAGTTCTATCTGGTTCTGTGGAGGTGACTGTTTCAATTAGTATTCCATAATTAACCTGGCAAATTTTTGAACATTTAAAACAGATAACAAAAGCAGGAAGAGCCATCATTCAAGCATAGTCCGAACTGGATGTTACTGCAACACATGCCTTCCTGAGTTCTAGGCTCCAACAAAGTGCCAGGAAAGAAGCTATCTCGGAAATAAAGGCACCATACAAATTCTCTCTCATCTGAGATGTCATCCACAGCTCTTGAACCCATGTACAGTAAAAAAAAAAACCATTTACATAAAAAGCCCGTTCTGTAGTTTTTTACATAATACTTTTTTTACGCAAATCACGGTATTCCCATAGAGATGCATGGGGGGTGGTGGTCCTGAATGGACCACAAATATTCAGCACAAAGGGAATGTAAACAGAGTGATCTCCCTGCCTTTGGCATGCTGTTGCTGCTGGTTCCTCCTGAGCAGTTTGCCTGGCCACTGGGGGAGTGGAAACCACCACCAGCACCGCTGCCGCTGCCGCAGTCCCTGCTGCTTCTACCAACACTGGTAGAGTGCGGGGCGGTCCTGCTCTTTGTTCAAGGTCCCGCTGCAGCACACTGTAGCTGGGAAAGTGTGTTGGATGAAGAGCGGGATGGAGTGGTTTTCATCCGCTTCGTGTTCCCAGCTAAAGCGTGCCGCAGGGTGACCTTGGACGAATAGCAGAACGAGCCCCCCACTCTACCAGTGCCAGTAGAAGCACCAGGGATTGCAGAAAACATTGCAAAACTGCCACAAACGTTGGCGTTGCCTCTACCACACTCGTTGGTGCTGCCTCTACCACCTCCATCACTACCCCATGGTAAGTGATGTTTTGTGACTTCCGACGGTGGGGGCAACTGGTGCTAGGTGGAATTTTTAACTCTAAAATGGCACAGGGCCACCATTTTAGAGTTTAAAATGGTGACTGCACCATTTTAAACTTACAAGATGCAAGGAAACCCCTTACATAAAATGATTTTTGTGTGTAAAATGGGATTAATTTTCGGGTGGGGGGGCACCTTATGTAAGTCAAATGTAACATAAAGCATACATCGGGGTTTTATTGTATTAACATTATGCTACCAAAATCAAGTTCATAGGAGTTTAATACTTGTTCCCATGGAAACAGAAACTTCTTTCTCTGCAGATCTCTCTCTCTCTCCATTGAAATTTACAGCTAAGCCCCTTTCTAAGGATGTCCCCATCCACTGGGCTGATCCAACTAGTCCATGGAGTTACACAGTTGTTGTTGTGCACCATCAAATCAGAACCAACTTATAGTGACCCTAATAGGGCTTTCAATGTAAATGAGATCTTTAAAGAATGCTTTTACCAGTTTCACATCCCCAGAGATTTTCCATGTCTGAGTGGGAATTAAAGCCCAGGCCTCCTGAGTCCTAATCTGTCACTCTGTCCACTATGATACATTAGATATCCTCAGCTTTAACAGTCAGGCATTCTTGACCTCTCAGCGGCATTTGACTACTGTTGACCACAGTATCCTTCTGGAACAGCTCCGAGGGCTGGGGATCCAGGGCATGGCGTGGTCCTGGTTTTCCTCTTTTCTTTGGGGCTGGATGTTGTCAGTGTTGTTGGGAGATGAGAGGTCTCCCAACAACCTCTAATATAGGGTGCCGCAGGGCTTGGTGCTCCCGCCACTCTTATTTAATATTTACATGACACCTCTGGGGTAGGCTCATCAGTTCCCAGGGGGTGAAGTACCATCAGTATGCTGATGATACTCAATTGTACATCTCAGCATGTGGTGATTGAAGCAATGCAATGGAAGTCCTTTCCAGGTGTCTGGAAGCTGTATGTGTCTGAATGGGGGACAACGGGCTGCAACTGAATCCTGGAAAAACTGAGTGGCTGTGGGTAAGGGGCCCTGTATTATTCTGGGAGTTACCACATTTGGTACTGGATGGGGCTCTTTTGCCTCAGACAGACCCGGTGCGTAAGTTGGGGGTCCTCTTGGTCTCACAACTCCTGCTCAAAGAGTATCAGGGATTCCCCTAGCGATATGTGTGGATGGATAGCAGAGTAGCACTTTTAAGCTGTTACGCAGCAAAAGCCTTAGTGCAATAACACACACACATATGCCTTCAGTGGAAAGGTGCGCTTTACTTACAGTGAGGGGAAGACAGACATACACAGGACTATATACAACAGTCTCTCACTCTCTCCAAGCCCCACAGTAGGTAGACAGCTTGGAGTCCTCTGTTGGCTCCAACTCCAGGAGCACTCAAAAGAGTCCTGGTGATCCTTTAGCAGTTCTTTCTTCTCAGTTGAAGAAAAGCTTTCAACAGCATCACCTCCTTCAGTGTCTCAGTCCTTCTCAGTATATAGACTCCTTCAGAATAGCAACCTCCTCACAGATAATCTCCTCCAGAATGAATACCTCCTCCAGTATGAAAACCTCCTCCATAGACCCTTCCCAGAGGGCCACAGTTATACCCCAGTGTTGCTGGGCAGATTCTCTAATCAGCCACAGCTGGGCTGTTACATGAGCACGTGGACAGGCATGCACAGCCTGGCCATCAGTTTGAGGCTCTATTATGAACACCTGTGTTCAGAACACATGGAGGGCCTTAAAGTTGTACTATTCCACTGGGCAGCAATCTTTGTACAATACCCCCAAATGAAAAATGTCCTAACAAAGAGCAGGTGGCAGTCATGGCCAGGAGGGCTTCCGCTCAACTTTGAGTGATTCGCCAATTACGCCCGTTCCTGGACCGGGACTCCTTGCTTATGGTCACTCACGCTCTGGTCACCTCCAGACTAGATTATTTCAATGTGCTCTACATGGGGCTGCCCTTGATGACCATTCGGAGGCTGCAACTGGTGCAAAATGTGGTGGCCTGTGCGGTGATGGGGTGTGGCCGTTATACCCATGCCTCACCCATGTTACGGGAGATACATTGGCTGCCAGTATGCCTCCAGGTGCAATTCAAGGTGCTAGTGATTACCTTTAAAGCCCTGTGTGGTAGTGGACCAGGTTACTTAAGAGACCGCATCGCCCCAAGGACATCCACCCATCCCACTAGAGCAGACCGGAGGGGCTCCCTACTGGTACCAACAGCTAGAGAGGTTTGCCTCCAGTCAGAGCTATTGACCTTTAGAAAAGGCCTTAATACTTGCCTGGCCCAGCCCCACCACTAGTTCATATGAACGACCATCTGGGTTCTAGTTTTAGCCTATGGTGAATGTTGGGGGGGGGGGGGATTTTAATGGCTTTTTAATGTTTTTATTATTTTAATTGCTGTCGGGATGTTTTTATATTTCATTGTTTTATTGGTTGATTGTAAGCCACCCAGAGTTGCTTCGGCAAGTGGGAGGCAATAGAAATTGAATAAAACAAACAAACAAAATAAAAATTATCATGGTTAGGAGTGGGGGAAATGAGATTTTTATCCCAGTGAATCATGAAGCTCATCGGGTGACCTTGGGCCATTGACTGTCAGTCTGATCTGTTCCACAAGATATCCTGTGCAAATTGAAAACCATGTACACACAGCCTAAAAGCCCATTGGTACACAAAAAGAGTCTCCTCGAAGCTTGTAGTATTTTTGAACCACAATTGGACATACCCCGGGGCAGTGGCCACCTTATGCCGGCTAATCTTTCTCACACTAGGTCAGGTGAAAGGAGCTACAGAATGAACTCCTCAAAAGGTGGCTTCATTTTGGCAGTTTCATGTCTGGCCTAGACACAGAAGGAGGAGGAGATTTAGGTTATAAACATAACAAGCAAACATATGTGGGAAAGATAACTCAAATGCTGCATCTGCATTTCCCCTCATGCTCATCAATAAGGTGTAGCCAGTTGTGTGGCCTTCCTTGGGTCTCCTTCAGTGGCTGACTGAAAACAAATAGTTCTTCTGAACAAGATGACTCTTCTCTTCCATCCTGTTTTCTGCAGAATCAGGCTCACTGCAGCCCAAATTTCCCTGAAAAATGCTTGGCTTTCAAAAACCGGCAGCAGCAGCTTCATCAGCAGAAGAGGCAGGGCAGAGTTCTTGAGGAGATGGAGGGGAAGCAAAGCAATTCACTCTGGCCATAAGAGGGTCCCTATCCCTGTGATAAATGATGTTTGTTTCTGCCTTTGTCTTCAGAGGTTTCCATTCCAGACTCTTCTGCATACAGAAGTATTTTGTAGCATAGAAAAAAGGAAATCTCCTGTTTTCCTGATTAGCAAAGCAATGCAGCTTCCCCATTTTCCTACACTAGGGTCATGTTAAGACATGCTGAGTCTGTTTAGCTATTTCAAGTTTAAGAAGCCCCGTGGTGCTACAAAAATGGGTACTATTCTAGCATGGTTGGTAGTTTTCAATGGCAGAGAGAGCTCTCTGGCTCAGAATCTTGACACACTTGAGCATAGCTTACTAAATCACGATAGCTTACTCACCATCACTTTATGCAAATTCTTCAATGGCATAGATGGAATAGTGTAGTAGTGGATAAGTGTCAGCCATGGGATGCTCAGCCATGGGATTTGACTAAGAGATGGCACTAGTAAAACCACCTCACATGCTTTGGCTGGCACCATCTTGACAGCACATAACACTCTTGCCTGTGTGTTTTTTTCCACGCGGTTTCACACACCAGTCCAAGTGACAGAAAAGGAGAAGACGTCGCACTGAAGTCACAAAAGAGGCACATCTGCTTTCAAAGGTTCTGTTTGCGAGAAAAATGTGCTTAACAGCCTGTTTAATTAACTGTCTACAAGTAACAAAGACAGAACTCTCCATTCTTTATCCGTGTGTTTTCGTATATCACAATTAAGCTTGTGTACTTAATGTAGCATGAATAAAAACAAAGCTGAAAGCTGGGATCATTAACTAAAGAGGCATGAAAAATCAAGGTGTAGATAAAACACAGCAATGTGAAATGTTTTTTTTTTTAAAAGACTGGTACCTACTTTGCTTATTGGCCACTTTCTGCTATGCTATGCTATGCTATGCTATGCTATGCTATGCTATGCTGTGCTGTGCTGTGCTGTGCTGTGCTGTGCTGTGCTGTGCTGTGCTGTGCTTGTGGCCATATCTTAAAGGCAGTATCAGCTACAGCAGTGTCCCTGAGAATGCAGGGCAAAGTCTGAGGCTAGGCTTGTGATGTCATGTGGAAGGCTCTGTGAGGTCACAGAGGCTGGACAGGTAAGTATTGTGGAGGAAAGTGAACACCACCGTGACCCCGGGCCACGTCCATGGACGGGGTTGAAGAGCTGCCGCTCCGGGCGGCAAGAGCGCTGCTGCAACCCCGGACCACACCCATGGCTGGAGTTGTGCTGTTCTGGTGCCAGGACTTGGCTGTTGGGGTGGTGGCTGGATATCGCCCCCCGGGCCAGCCCGGCCAGCCTGGCCCCTGAACTGTCTGTGGCCATTTTTGAACTTTTGGACTTGGACAATCGGTATTTTATTATTAGTTTTTTTTATTGTGATTTTATTGTGTATTGTGTACTGTTCTGAGCCACCCAGAATCACTTTTGTTGATAGGGTGGCATAGAAATATAATAATAATAATAATAATAATAATAATAATAATAATAATAATAATAATAATAATAATGATGATGATGATGATGATGATGATGATGATGATGATGATGATGATGATGATGATGATGATGATGGCGGCAGCGACAACTCTGGGGCTTCTCTCTCCACATGCACGTATGCACGCACGCTATGCTAAATCTGTCAGCCTTGGCCCTGGTAACAAATGCAAGGAGATGACTGCTCAGACTTCAAAGCCACCTCGCACATAAAAAAGAAAGCTACCTCCTCGGCCAGTGCTAATTACACTGAGATTTGTCTCCCTGCCTAGAGACTTAGAGCAGCACAGCTATTTCCCGAGACTTCAAACAGCAGCCTGAAAGCTTGCAACCCTCCATGCAGACTGCCTCTTTTTATTTGTGCATGTACCTATCTACATGAAATGTTCATTTCAGAACTGTAGAAATTACACCCAGGTCCCTCTAGCTACAGTAGTACAACTACCTCAGCCAGTGTTGTCTGTGGACAAGAGCACAAGACACAACGTTGCTTCTTTATGCATCCACTTGCCTCTATCCAGTGGTGGGCTCAAAAAAAATTACTACCACACTGTGGGCGTGTATGGTGGGAGTGGCCAGGGGGAAAGCCCTGTGTTGCACCTGAATTAGGACTACTTTATTTCAAAACTTGGATGGGCAGAGGGGCCAGACAGAATTTCTGCTACCGGTTCTGGCGAGCTGGTGTGAACCTGCTGATGCTCACCACTGCCTCTATCTATTAGTGAGGGCAACCTTGCATTTGAGAGGGAATGATATCCACCCTCTTTATAAAATTCTTCAGTATCATCAGCACCAGTCCTACCATTGAGTAGACTGAGTCTGTTATCCCAAATGCCGTGGAGACAAAGGTGGTATTTCACAACTACTTCTTCCCATCTGCCACACAAATTCTCCTAAGTCCCCCTCAACTAGCCTGATCCAGTCAATGTATTGTGGGAGTTACTATCACCGGTAGTGGAAGATGGAATTGACACTCCAGCCAGCTTTTGCATGTAGAATAAGGTCTAGAACCATGGTTCACAACATGGGCCACACACCACACAGGGGGTCAATTTGATTTTTAAAGGGGTGTGTGTGTCAAGAATGAGTTATTAACTGTGCATTCTTTGGAAGCTTTTTACACCAAGTTAATGGGGACTACAGTGGCTCAAGGGCTAAGACAGTGACTGGAAGGCAGGTCAGCAGTTCAATTCCTGAGTACTGCAGGATGGAATGAGCTCTGAACTCGGTGACTGGAAGGTCAGAGTTTGATTGCCGGGTACTGCATGATGGAGTGAGCTCCCACTTCTGTCCCAGCTTCTGCCAACCTAGCAGTTCGAGAGCAAGAAATTACAAGTAGATAAATAGGGACCACATCGGTGGGACGGTAAACAGTTTTCCGTGCCTGCCTGCCACATGTCCACAGAAATGTCTGCAGACACAGACAGTGCTGGCTCTTTGGCTAGGAACAGAGATGAGCACTAAACCCTAGAGTCGGATATGACTGGTTTTCAAGCAAGGGCGACCTATCAATTGTTTGTTGCTGTTGATCTGTTCAGTTGGTTGCTAGCATGCATGCAAGTAAAAAAAAAAGCATCGTGCACATGACTGTAATACCAAGTAAAGGTAAGCAACAAAACTTTTTTTTATTCTCCATCAAAAAAATGTCTCAAATAAAGTCACTGAGGTATTACATGCCAGTTAATGAGAAAGAGGTGGACCTGGGAGACTTGTGGCTATTCTCCTCTGTGGGTCTTTACACTTCTACTATGCGCCTAAGAGATTTTTTTACCAGATATTCAAACCTCTGCAGCAGACTAGCTTAAGAAGTGGAAAGAAGACCTTGTGGTATATATTTCATTTCATTTAATTTCATTTTTCGACTTGTATGATGCCCCACTCGCCAAGCGACTAAGGGCATCTAACAAAGATACAAAACATACAGTAACAAAACAATATACAGTATCTCAATTAGAATATATCACCTCACAAAAACATTTCAAAATATATACAATCCTGACCTACATATTATTTTCACTGGCCCTGTTTTGGCAAAATACCAATCCAAAACATGTTTTGAAAAATAAACAAGGATGGTATCAGAGTAAAAACTTCAAAATAAAATGTTATTCGATTTTAATGCATGTTTATATCTAGTTTCCTCAAATGACAGCTGATGTTTTCTTAGTGCAATATCTAAAAAGATCAAACATTCAGGAGAATTTCAGATTTCTATCAATATACAGGGCCAAACACATCTTGGAGCGCATTGCCTTCAAAAGGAGCAGTTCTTAAGAGATAAGGGTCATTTACACAAGCAGTTGAAAGGATGAACCTTCAGTATCATAGGAATCAATGAGTGTGCTTCTTTTCTTGCAATCTCCCTGGAATGTAGCTGCATGTTCTATCAGCTTGACCTTCTTGATATCACAGTTCCCACAAACAAGCCCACTTCAACAAACACAGTCATTCTGGATGGGGAATTCTGGTAGCGGCAGTCTAGAGAAGTAACAGTTTGAAACTATGTCACCATAACTGCAGTGTAGGTGTACATCAGAGTAGAGGTATATACTGTACAGTAATACTCCGGATAACGATTGCATCGGATAATGCTAGAATTGGATAACGATGCAAGTTTTTAGAAAAAACTTGCATCAGATAACAATTCTGGATAATGATTCTTAGCGTTATCCGAGGCAATGGTCTGCGGGTGTGGGGTGGTTTGGGTAGAACTACCCAATCCACCCCCACCCCACCCGCAGCAATCTCTGTGACTGCAGTAGGGTCAGGGAAAAGCACGTGCCTTTCCCCTGACCCTACTGCAGTCGCAGAGACTGTTTGTGTCTCTTTCCCTCCCTGTATTTAAACTACAGGGAGGGAGAAAGAGAGAGACATGATTGGGTCTCTAGAGACCCTACTGCAGTCGCAGAGACCGCTGCAGGTGGGGGGTGGCTTTAAAGGCAGATAGGAAAAGAAAAGAGACCCAATTGGGTCTCTTCCTTTCCCTGCTTGCCTTTAAAGCGGTTTGTCCCTGAAGTCAAGGCTTTTTTTTAGTGTTGTTCAATGCATGCATCGGACAATGCTAAAAATTGGATAACGTCATGACTTGTGGAACCAAGTCATAACGTTATCCAGGGTATTACTGTATATGGTTTTCACTTGTTGGACCAGAGCATAAGTTGTCCATCTCCACTTTCTGACATTTATAGTTTTAATAATCGCTCTTATTTTTTATTCCAGTTGCTACAGCTGTTGTTTCACCGCTGTGCCTCATTTAGACACTGGATGAGTGCTTGCTGTGAGTAATGTATCTTATTCCTGCACTGAGGTGATTTGTGTCTTGTGCATTATTTGCCTTTTCTGTAACACAGAGAAGGAAAGAGATGTTATTCAACAAGGCCATAATTTGCTCGTGAAGAGAACTTCTATTAAGTATGAATTATAGATTAGTCTCAAGACATTAAATTTTTTTGTTGTTATATGCTATACTTTCAGTCCTTCTCTCTGTGGGTTCTGAAGCCTGATTCATGCTGGTAATAAATGGAAAACAAGTTCAAATCAGAGGTTTGTATTCCCTCACTGTTCACCCAGCTTCTACATAAGCAAGCTTTCTATTCTTTCCAGAAACGTACTTTTGACAACCCCCCCCCCAGCAAATTTAGAATCAATTGGTCTCTAGAGTTCTCTCCATTGGCCAATGATATTAAAAAGATTATACATAAACACTGGCATATCCTTGGTGACATACCAGGATGCAATGATAAACCAGTTATAGGTTTCAGAAGGAGCAAATCACTGGCCAATATAGTAATACATACTGAGTGCATGGCCAGACAGGGACTAACACAGAATATTATATGCGGTCATTACAGATGTCACAACTGTGTCATATGCAAATTTGTCTGGAGGAAAAAGGCTGTATCCTTTCCAGAAGTTGATTTCCATCTTAAACTCAAAAACTTTTCAAACTGTAATAGCATTGATTGCATTTATTTATGGATTTGTCCTTGTGGTAAGAAATATGTTGGGAAATCTTCAAGACCCATTAAGATACGAATTGGAGAACATAGGTCCAGAATTAGAAACCAGGTATTACAAGCAACTACAGTAAAACATCGGATAACGCTAAAACTTGGTTCCACAAGTCTTGGTGTTATCCGATTTTTAGTGTTATCCGATGCATGTTAAAATCCTACGGGATGGATCGGATAACGTTAAAGCTCCATAGAGATACATTGTAACCGCATAGGCTTTAGCGGTTGTTATCCAATCTATCCCGTAGGACCTTAACGTTATTTGATCCAATTATCCTCCCCAGAATACTTAACATTATGCGATTTTAGCGTTATCTGATCCAATCATTATCCGGTGTTTTACTTGTATAGTCATGCACTATATCAAAGAGGGTCACACAGACGAGCACTTCAAGTTTGTAGTTCTTGAAGTTGTGCAACCTAAACCTTTTGAAAAAAAAACCCCAATATTGATAAATTGTTGTTGCAGAGAGAAGCATTTTATATTCACCGTCTAAAGACTTTGGTTCCATCAGGTCTGAATAATGAGTTGGACCTTTCTTGTTTTTTTATAATAATTTGCATGGTTTTATAATTCTGAGCATGTTGCCACTTTAAAAATCAAGCTATTTCTGCCTTCTTACTGTATCTTTAAGAGAAAAAGAAAATTATTCCTCATGAATACATCACTTAACACACAATATATATTGCATTGTACTATATGTTTTAATATCTTGAAGCTCATTATGATAGGATGTATTCCTCCTTGAAGCTAGTAGACGTGTAAAAAAAACAAAAACTCTTTGTATGTATTATGTTTAGATATCTTGGTTTAAGGCTTACAGCCTAACTAAAATGTGTTGTCAGAGTGTATGATTTTGTTTTCATTCTATTGTCTACACAAAATTACTTAAGATTATATCCTGACAAAGAAAAATTCTTTTGAAAAACTGGCAATACTGGAACAGTTTTGATGATACATGTGTTATTTTTTCACTCCTTTGCATTCTTGCAGTATAAGATACTTGATAGGAAATAAATGGAAAACAAGTTCAAATCAGAGGTTTGTATTCCCTCACTGTTCACTCAGCTTCTATATAAGCAAACTTTCTATTCTTCCTTTTTTTCCTGATCTCCCAGACTGAATTTTATAAGTAGGCAAGATTCAAGGAGCAATTTAAGGCACATTAAAAAATGCAGGCATGCACAACCTCTTCATAAGGAAATTATAATGTCACAAACTACTCCCAGTTCCAAAAGAGCATTTCTGTGACAGATGTGGAAGGGAAGAGGTGGGCTGCTATTAAAGAAACACAAGTAGATACAATCATGGGTCTCTTTGAATGTGGCTAACCAACTTAATATTCAGAAAACACACCTATTCCTTAGCTGACCAGACATTAAGAATCATTGCCAATATTACTTTCATAACTTCTCACCAAGCCTTCTTCCCTATGTAAAAGTATTTATTTTAGTCTAATTTGTTTTTATTGAATGTGCACCTTGTCTTTATCCCAACAGTCCTGATGACAACTAACAAAGTTACAATTTCATAATAAAGTAAATGAAATCAAAGGATACAATAGATTAAAATACAGTGGTACCCCACTTAAAGAGCATAATGCATTCAACGTGATTGCTCTTTAAGCGAGTTTGCTCTTTAAGCGAGACACCATTGCAAGTTACCAATTGTGACTTCTGATGGTGGTGAGGATTGTGAACTCCAATTTATTTGTTAAGTGAGTTTTTGGTTGGTTTTAGTTGTTAAGCGAGGTGACCATTCAGCTAAAATTCTGCTCTTTAAGCAACTTAGTCTCTAAACGTGGCATTCTTTATGCAAGTGTCAGGAAATGGACCTATTTCCTAATGTCTCCCAAGGCTTGAAATTGCCAATTTTCAAATAGGCCTCAGAAAAATCCTTTGTCTTCTCTGAGCCTGACGGCTGTGTTACAGACAGCCTGTTTTTCAGTATTTCTTATCTTTTGTAAGCTAGCCGAGAGCCATGTTATGGCTAGCCCCAGTGCATTCTGTGTGCACGTGTATAAACAATGTACTGTTGTTTTGAGAAAGTTCTCTTTGTTACGTGATTGGCTAAGCTGTCCCACCTGACTGGAAAATTCTCCATTTTGGAGAGAAGGAGGAGTTCGTCTCTGTTTCTTCATGGATTAAGACCTGTTTTTGATTAGAGAGCTTTTGTTTCTGAATCTCTATGGGCTAGCAATCTTTAGCCTAGGAGCTATGCATTTTTGCTCCTTAAAAATGGTTACCTAGATTTGCCTGTGGACTTTATTGGACTGACCTATGCTACTGACTTTTATGCTTTATGAACCTGATCAATAAATCTTCATCATTTTTTCTGAACAACGTGTCTTCATTGGACTCAAAAGGGTAAGAGCAGCATTGCCTTTCACACACACAAATCTTTGAACACGCTACCAAATTAAAAACCCCTTAAGAGCTGATAAGCAGCTGAGAGTTGTATCTCTATTCTAATTAGCCGTCCAGCCCGCCTCGGTTGTTTTGATTTTGGTTTCCAGGGGTTTTCCAGAAGTGAGGGGGCCGGCGGGATCGTGCCACGGTGTTGCGGTGGGATAGTTGTTTTTTCCTGCTGCTGTTCCTCTGACATGTTGGCCTAGCGGTGGGATCTATGAGTCCTGGATAAGTTTTTTTGTGTGTGTGTGCATGCACTAAGTCTCTGCCCTGCAAGAAGAAGCAGCCTTTGTTTGTTTGGCTGAAAGCCTGTGTGTGTCTCCAGGCCGGCTGAAACTGAAAGTGCTATTGTTTTCCTGAGATAAGGGTGCTGAAGGAAAGCAAGTTTGCAGCTGTTTGCTTCTTCGTTTGCTGTTTTGAGTTTTGAGTCGGATTCTCAAACTCCCAGACCTGGGGGCCGTGGGCCGAGACGTCTTCAAAGCCTACAAGATGGAAGGTAAGCCAGTGGCTGATGAATGTACCCCCTCGCCACAGTTAGCACCCCAAGACAGACTCCATTCCAGATGGGATCTTGGAGAAGGTGCCCAGATGATGTTTAGCCAAAAGGAAGGGCCCAGGGTGGGTGAAGCTTGTCCAGATGACTTCTGAGACTTCCCCAGATGCCCACCAAGCCCCAAGCCCTAAATAAGACTCTTTTGTGTTGAATTGGAGTCAAAACTCCACAGAGTGCCTTTTTTCACTCAGAAGCAGTTCCCTGAAGTTATTTTCCCCCAAAGCCAAGAAGAAGGAGTGGAACCCTCCAGATAAGATTTATTTTCCTACATTGAAGTTCCTAGTTGCTGATTACATGTGCTGTTTTGGTCTTTGAAGACCTGGAGAGGTTGCAAATTGCCTCATTGTGTTTGAAATACCAGTGTAAAGGTGGAAGAGCTCCAACGGACTCCTCCACGTGTCCAAGGAAGAAGTTTGCAAGAGTGTGTGGGCAAGACCTGCCACTCTGAAAAGTGTTATCTACAGGCTGTTACACTACGCTGTTTTGGTCAGCTAGTGGGAAGTGGGAAGTAATTGCCGGATGCAGTTTTTCCCTAGTTTTATTGCCCTCGAAAGCGAAGGCGGGAGTGCCAAGAGCTGAAGTGTGGGGAATAAGTAAAGATGGCTGTGGGACGGCCCAACTAGCGGTGTCAGCAATAGCAGAAGACAGAGTCCAAGTCCAGATCCTGACGTACTGAGGAGAGTGGCTGGATCCGGTGCGTTCTTGAGTTGAGAAGCTAGTCAAGCCATCAATTCTGTTGCCTGTTTAGTTCCCAAACCTCACAGGGATGAGGGTGCGGGGTTGGTTTGATTGATTCCTTTGGACTGTGTTCTGATGAATACCTTAAAGGTTGTTTCTTGAGTTTGTTTTACTAGGAGATGCACATGTTCCTGTCGTCTGAAAGAAGAGCTGATAACGGAACTCTGAGTGGACTTTGTTCAACTGGCTGTTTAACTGTTTGCAGGTGCAACATCAAAGAAGAAGAAGAAGAAGGGGGGGAATGTTATTGTTTCTTGCTAATCATCTGTTTATTTTTCCAGAGGCTCGTACAAGCGGCCTCTGTGACATGTGTGGTGTTACTGACCTGTTTTCTGATTTAAAGGTTGTTCTGTTTGGGCAAAATGTGTTTTGGAAGGGGAAAACCTTTGGTACCTGAAAATGCCCAAGTCTTTTGTTCCAGCAAGGTTTTATACCTGAGTTTGCTTGCAATGCAGAATGTAACTTATGTAACGTGTACCTCCAGTAGCTAAAACTGGAAGAAGCTTTAATGCTTGACTATCCTACATATATTAGGGATAGCTTGTTTGCTCAATTGCTTTGCTCACATTAGTAAATAATGCCTTTTGGTAAAGTCAAACCCGGTTTGCCTTTCCAGAAAGGAGGGCGTGTCAGGAAATGGACCTATTTCCTAATGTCTCCCAAGGCTTGAAATTGCCAATTTTCAAATAGGCCTCAGAAAAATCCTTTGTCTTCTCTGAGCCTGACGGCTGTGTTACAGACAGCCTGTTTTTCAGTATTTCTTATCTTTTGTAAGCTAGCCGAGAGCCATGTTATGGCTAGCCCCAGTGCATTCTGTGTGCACGTGTATAAACAATGTACTGTTGTTTTGAGAAAGTTCTCGTTGTTATGTGATTGGCTGAAGCAGTCCCACCTGACTGCAAATTCTCCATTTTGGAGAGAAGAAAGAGTTCGTCTCTGATTCTTCATGGATTAAGACCTGTTTTTGATTAGAGAGCTTTTGTTTCTGAATCTCTATGGGCTAGCAATCTTTAGCCTAGGAGCTATGCATTTTTGCTCCTTAAAAATGGTTACCTAGATTTGCCTGTGGACTTTATTGGACTGACCTATGCTACTGACTTTTATGCTTTATGAACCTGATCAATAAATCTTCATCATTTTTTCTGAACAACGTGTCTTCATTGGACTCAAAAGGGTAAGAGCAGCATTGCCTTTCACACACACAAATCTTTGAACACACTACCAAATTAAAAACCCCTTAAGAGCTGATAAGCAGCTGAGAGTTGTATCTCTATTCTAATTAGCCGTCCAGCCCGCCTCGGTTGTTTTGATTTTGGTTTCCAGGGGTTTTCCAGAAGTGAGGGGGCCGGCGGGATCGTGACAGCAAGGTTTTACTGTACAGCAATTAAAGGGAAAAAATAGCATCCACCCAGCATCCAACTCATTTATAGCAAGATGGTTTAATTGTCAAGGGCAGGTCCTTGGTTTTAGTTGTTAAGTGAGGTGACCATTCAGATAAAATTCTGCTCTTTAAGCGAGTTATTCTCTAAGAAAGGCGCTCTTTATGCGAGTTATTCTCTAAGCAAGGCTCTCTTTATGCAAGGTTTTACTGTACTTACAATTGTGATCTGTAGTAACAGAAGAAAAAAAGGAAAGTCTCCACCATGTGGAATGCCTTCCATGCTTGCTGCATGTTTGATGGATCAGGAGAAAACAATGGAAACAAAGCAGGAGGGCCAGAGCTGCTTGCCCAATGTGGACTGATGTGGTTATACAGTAAAACCTCAACACTAAAACTTGGTTCTACAAGTCTTTGTGTTATCCGATTTTTAATGTTATCCGATGTATGCATCGGATAACGTTAAAATCCTATGGGATGCATTGGATAACATTAAAACTCCATAGAAATACATTGTAACCAGCACAGGCTTTAGCTAAAGTTATCCGATGCATCCCATAGGATTTTAACGTTATGAAATGCAATTTTTTCCAGGTTATACAATTTTAGCGTTATCTGATGCAAACGTTATCTGAGGTATTACTGTATTAGACTTAGAATATCTGTCCTGAATCCTTGATTGCTTGGACTAGCTTTTATTGAGGTAGATATACATTTTCACACTGAAAATGAATAGGTTTTGCATATTCAGCCTTTGTGAATACAGTTAGAGAATGTGCTTAATATGAGTGTAGAACGTCAGATGTCCAATTGCTCCCTCTTCTATAGATACCTTTTTACAGATACATGCTGATGTTAGCTAAAACACAAGTACACCTTCAACTTCCACACAAAGCGCAGCATGTATTTTTCTCTTCTGTATACCAGCAAAACAACCTCATTGTAGGCCAGCCTGTTAATTAAAAATTCCCAGCTACCCACTGGAAATTTTCTGTTCTTGAAAGTTCCATTCAGTGCAGCAGCAAAATGTTTCAATAGATATACCTGCCAAACCGCCATCACTCGAGTCTCTATGAATAAGCCTTCATTCAGGTAAGGCAGGTCCTTGGATACCTTAATCTACACATTCCATCTCACCACTGAATGCCCAGAAACTTACTGCGGTTGATCAAAAGTGTAGGTTGTTACAGCACATCCTTCAAAAACGCTGGGAGGGGAGAAGAATCAGAAAGGCTGAATGAACGTCTCGCTACTAGACTGTCCATCTTCATTTCAAGCCCTTCATGCAGCGATTGCTGGCTTGCCTTTCCGCTTTCTCTTTCTTGCAAAGCCTTTCAATTACTGATAAGCAACTGTGAAGCCCAGGTTTGCAAGTAGTTTGAAATTCTAATTTATCCTTCCAAAAGCTAGTCTCTTATGTCAGTGTTAGCTCCTCTTTTTCACAATGCCTCACACACAAACCGTGTAACTGCACCTTGCTATACTCCAGGAATCCCTTCTCAGTGGGGGGGGGGGGTTCCAACAGAAGACAATGCTATTTTTACTTCACTATGAGGGAGTTTGAGGCATGTCCATCTTGAGGCATGTCAAGCTCTAGGTAGGGTGGATACCAGTGGTGGGCAGCAAAACATTTTGCTACCACACCATGGGTGGAGCCTACATCATGGGCGGAGCCTACGTCGTGGACAGAGCCTACATCATGGGCAATCGAGTCATGCCTGTCATATGGCGATGTATAAATCTGCAAACACAGGCAACACTGGCTCTTTGGCTGTAAAAGGAGATGAGCACTGCATCCTAGAGTCGGATATAACTGGCTTTTGAGCAAAGGAGATCTTGAACCACTTGCAGGGACAATACCTGATAGGGCGGGGCAGGGCAGGGAGGTGGGCGTGGGCCCCCAATTTTGCTACCCCTCTGCCCATAGGCCACCCAATTCCACCATCCCCCTGCCCAGAGGACACCCAATTTTGCTACCCCCTCCCGTTGGGGGGGTGCAAACCTGTTGCTGCCCACCACTGGTGGATACTCTGCTTTTCCCATCTAGTGATAAGCAAATTCCCCGAGAAACAGTAGAACTGTAGGTGCTGCTGATGTAGTATTGGTTTAGTTAGAGCAATCCTGTATGACCAGAAATGGGTGAAATGACTATTCAAAATAGAAGAAAAAAGGGGAAATATATATATTTTTATAAATTGCCTGTATTGATAATGTCTATCATGCATGATAACGCAGAAATAAATATTGTAATTAAAAGAGAACTACAACACACCTCACCATTGCAGATAACTTTGTGAACAGTAACCTGTCTGTCTGTCTGGTCAGTCAGTGTCCAGTGCTAAGTGCTGACAGGCAATTACAAGACCCCTTGCTGCTCTCACTGTTTGTGGTAGTTTAGTATTAAACTTGACATCTCCTTCATTATGGTTCTTTATCTTGAAAAATGTCCTTGCAAAAAGGAAGTGACCTCTGACAGCCTTTCATGTAGAGGAATATCTTCTGTAATTTAAAGATACAACTACCATATATAATTACTGCTCACCTCTATTCATTCCTGGTCTCACATTCCTTACTTAGAAGTTTCTTAGTTGCAAAAGGTCACCCTTGCTTGAAAGCGAGTCGTATCCGACTCTAGGGGGTGGTGCTCATCTCTGTTTACAGCCAAAGAGCCAGCACTGTCTGCATCTGCAAACATTTCCATGGTCATGTGGCAGGCATGACTAGATGCCAGAGTGAACGGAATGCTATTACCTCTCCCACCAAAGTTGTACCTATTGATCTACTTGCAATTTCTTGCTTTTTGAACTGCTAGGCTGGCAGGAGCTGGGGCAGACAACAGGAGCTCAGCCTGTTGCGCAGCACTCAGGTCTTAAACTGCTGACCTCCTGGCTGTCAAGCTTAGCATCTTAACCAGTAAGCTACTGCGACCCCATTTGTTAGTTGCTAGGCATGTACAAATAGCTTAGCAACCGTACCACAGTTCGTGTGATCACAAAGACACTGGTGGCTTCCTGATGAAGGAGGAAGCAGTGATACTCTAGATCTGTGGTTCCCAATGTAGGGCACATGCCTCACAGGGGGGCACTTTGATTTGTAAGGGGATTCGAGAATGAGTTAGACTAAGTTAATGGCCTTTTAGGCTTCCTCCTCATGAATACAGTGGTACTTTGAGTTACAAATTTAATGCGTTCCAAGACATTTTTTATGTTACATAGGAATATATTGAAAACCAAAATTCATAACTTGAAACATGGTTTCCCATAGGAATGCATTGAAAACCAATTAATCTGTTCCAGAAAAAATTCGTAACTCGAGCCATTATTTTCAATTGATTTTCATTCGTATTGTGACTCGAGGTACCAATGTAGGAGTTCACTTTTTGAATAATAAGAATTATATGCCATCAAGGGGGGGGGGGTGTCATGATTTTAGAGATCACCCCCCCCCAAAAAAAAAAAAAAAACAACACATTGGGACCCACTGCTCTAGATGTAGGAACGAACAGTAGCATTTGGTGACATGGGTTCTACAAATGAAAACCTGGGGGTTTGTCCTCAAACAACATGCCTCTACCTTCCTTCACTTAGGCAGTATGTCTACAAATGCAATTCAGCAGGATAAAGCAAGGGAACAGACTCACAGAAATGTGGGCCACACAAGGCTGTATTAGCTGATTAGGGAACATCTCCATCTAGTTGACCATACAAGCATCTATCAGGGCTTATCGGAACCCAAGAAAGACAGTCTATCTGGACTGTTAGCAAAGTTTTCCTTCGAGAGGCACCCATGACTACAGTTTTAGATAACATTCATCCAGACTTACTCTTACAAAGTATGAATGGAGAGTTAAAAGGTAATTTCTAAAGCCTCCCTGCTAGATCATGCAAGGTCAAACCATATCAGCCTGTTTGGACCACAAATGTACCAGTTTTGTCTGGCTTTGGAAACTAAGAGGGGTCAGGCATGGTTAGTATTTGGTTAGGAAATACCAAGGAGCTCAAGGTGGGGCTTGGAAGGATTTCAAGGTGAAACTCTGGACATCCACTCCACGTTGACAATAGTGGGACCAAAGGTGCGATTCATTTGAAGACAGCTTCTTATGGTTTGACTGTAAGGATTAGAGTTAGCACCTGGAGTCTTTAAGGAGCTTCCTTGGGAGTCATCAATAAACGACTAAAAGAGATGATATTCTTTTTTAGCAACGGTGTTGTCTCTGGGCTCCAGCAGGTGGGTTGTGCATAGAAGAATGGAAGGAAACAGTATGACAAGTCAATGCGGCATGCTCCTATGTTACTAACAGAAAATCCTCAGGAAGAATCAAAAATCTAAGATACAAAGAACTGAAAGGTCTTGTCTAACAAAAGGTCAGGAAAGGAAGCAATAAGTGAGATTTCAATTTGAGGTGAAACCTTTAGCTTTGTAAAGCTGTGTTTATTTTGGCTTTGTGATTTTTAAAATATGCTTTTACCCTCTCTGTTCAAATAAAAAAATCCCGTGGAAGTTTAGAGTACATAAGTAAGTCAAACAACAATATAAAAAAAAGAGAATCAGTTGTTGTGAGAAAGAATAATTTGTTGTGCGTCTGTGTAAGCCTCACATCTGCTTGATAAGGCTTGTAAGAGACTGAGATATAGTGTGAAGATGTGAAGACTATGAGAAAAGAGGAAGTAGAAAAAAAGGAACTACATGGGCTGTGTGCGAGCATAGAAAGGTACATTTAACCCTTGAGGAATGTACTGAGCGACTGTGAAAAAAGGTATAAAAGAGGGTGAGAAAAAGGAGACTTTGGGCATATCCCACTGTCTCTTGGCCTTACAGCTATGAGACTTAGACCTTTTGTGTTATGTTTTGCTTCATTCAATACAGATTAAAGGCTTAGCATTTTAGTTTTCTTCTTCACAGAGTCTTTTCGTTGGTAGCAGCTTGGAACATTATTATTTTTCCTGACACAACAAAAGAGAAATAAGTACAATGAGTGCAAAACTAATCTGTTCAAACCAAAAAATTCCTTAAAACTTTAGTGAAATAATAAAATCTTCATCTACCACTGTGGTGGTAGGAAATCAGCTTCCAAGGGGAGAACTTTTATCCAGTGTGGTGTCACCTTTGAGGAGTGTAGAAGGTTGACTCCAAGAGGATTGCTGATGGCAACTTCACTGTATTTTGTTGTTGATCAGTCGCACAGTCGACTCTGACCCTCTGCGACCCCATGGACCACTGTCCGCCAGGCACTTCTGTCCTCCACCATCCTCCTCAACAAGCCCAGCTCTGTGCCCATTGTGTCTACAATACCATCTAGGCATCTCATTTTAGGCCACCCCCTTCTTCTTTTGCCCCTCACCCTTCCAAGCATCAAGGCTTTCTCAAGTGAATCTTCTCTTCTCATTTGGTGTCCAAAGTACTTTAGCAGTCAGGGTTGATTTCTTCTAAAATCGACCTATTTGTTCTCCTCGCTGTTCAGGGGGCACTCAAAACTCTCCTCCAACACCACATTTCAAAGGCATCTATTCTTCTGCACTCAGCTTTCCTAATGGTCCAGCTCTCACAGCCATACATTACGACCGGGAATACCATTGCTTTGACTATGCGAATTTTAGTTTGCAAGGTGATGTCTCTACTTTTTACTATGTTCCCCAGGTTTCTCATAGCTTGTCTCCCAAGAATCAGTCGCCTTTTTATTTCATGGCTGCAATCACATAAGGAGCTCCTGCCGGCCGGCCTTTTCACTCCCCCGGGCAGGTGTTTCGCGTCCAGGGGAGGCGGAGACGTCGGCGCGGCCAGGAAGCGTTGGGCGCATCTCTGGCCGGAGCTCCTGCCGGCCGTCCTTTTCACTCCCCCGGGGAGGTGATTCGTGTCCGGGGGAGGCGGAGACGTCGGCACAGTCGGGAAGCGTCAGGGGTCTAATTTCCTCGCTGACCTCTGGAAAAGCGCCTGGGGAGGATTTGATTTTCCCCAGACCTGTTCAAAACCCTTGCAGAATGGTGGGCACCTATGCTAGTCAAAGTCTTCTCCCAAATAAATGATTTGGGACAAATGCCAGCGGGCTGGAAGTTGAGTATTATCGTCCCAATTTTTAAGAAAGGCAATAGAACGGACCCACATAACTACAGACCAATTAGCCTGTTAGACATATCAGCCAAATTGTATAGTAAATTTCTATTACATAAATTGGAAGACTGGGTGCATGAAAACCAAGTTATACACCCCCATCAAGCAGGTTTTAGAAAAGGTTTTAGTACAGTAAACCATTGCCAAACTCTACACCAACTAGCTTTCCCGGGTATAAATGGTCCAACCAAATCACTTTATGTGACATTTGTTGACCTGGCAGCAGCTTTTGACTCCATTGACAGAAATTGCTTATGGGGAAAACTAGCAGGAACAAACATTGACAAATGGTTACTCCTTTTAATACGTGAACTATATACAGATACAGTAATACCCCGTATAACGTGAGTATCATATAGCGTGAAAACCGCATAACGTTACAAGATTTTCAGAAAAATCTTGTATCGAATAACGTGATTTTTAACGTTATACGATACAGTTGTTCTTAGCAGCAGGGTGGGTGGAAAGCTGAACGGGTTTCTCCGTTCAGCTTCCCAGCCACCCTGCAGCTATGGAGGCAGGGGTGGGGAGGCTGGAAAGCTGACAGGGGGCTCCCCCATCGGCTTACCCAGCCACCCCACAGCTGCGGAGGCATGGGCGGGTGGCTAGAGAAGCCAACAGGGAGTCCCCGTCAGCTTCCCCAGCTACCCTGCAGCTGTAGATCGGGTCCTCTGATCTCTCTGGAGGTGTTTCTGGGCTTCCCCGACGTCCTGAGCCAGTGCAGCAAGCCAGAATGTCAGAGTTCGAATCCCGACATTCTGGCTTGCTGCACTGGCTCAGGACGTCGGGGAAGCCCAGAAACAGCTTGGATCAGGTCTGCCCACCTCCCTGGACCCAGCGGGGGGGTCAGAAACCCCAAAATTGGTAAAAAAAAAAGGACGTTTTTTTTTTACCAATTTTGGGGTCTCTGACCCCCCCCGCCGCGTCCAGGGAGGTGGGAAAACCCGC
The DNA here is from genome assembly GCA_030440675.1 of Furcifer pardalis. Classification (NCBI taxonomy): domain Eukaryota; kingdom Metazoa; phylum Chordata; class Lepidosauria; order Squamata; family Chamaeleonidae; genus Furcifer; species Furcifer pardalis. The sequence continues at coordinate 2,844,894 of CP126892.1, read as the reverse complement.
TCCAAGCTGTTTCCAAAGTTCCCCCACCTCCCTGGAGGCAGCAGCAAGCCAAAATGTCAGGATTCAAATCCCGACGTTCTGGCTTCCTGCAGCCTCCAGGGAAACAGGGCTTTTTTAAACATTGTGTGTTCAATGTATCGCACAACGTTAAAAACCGGATAACGACGGGACTTGTGGAACCAAGTCATAACGTTATTTGGGGTACTAGTGTACTGATGCTCAAATTAGGGTAGGAACCTCAGACTCTTTAACAAATAGAATCCCAATAAAGAATGGAGTCAAACAGGGCTGCGTTTTGGCTCCACTCCTTTTCAACTTTTATATAAATAACATAGTTGAGAGGCTGTCTGGTCCCCATTTTTTCGCGCCATCTCTTGGTCAACAAAAAATATCCATTTTATTGTATGCAGATGATATGGCCTTAATCTCCCTCACCAAGATCGGCCTAAGAAGGCTGTTGCAAGAGGTAGGTACATACTGCAAGGAGGAGTCACTCATTATTAATTACGAGAAGACAAAAGTGATCGTATTTAGGAATAGATCAAAAAAATCACATTGGACTATACAAGGACATGCCATAGCTCAATGTAGCTCCTTCAAATATCTGGGAGTTATATTTAAAGAGACCTTGAACTGGAAGGAACATATAGAAACCACCAAGTTATCCGCACAGAGGCTAGTTGGGTCCATTCTTAGATTTTATTACACAAAGGGAGGTCATCTCATTGATCTGGTCCTAAAACTATACATCAGTAATAGAGGCAGGACAGGCAAGGGTGGGAGGAATGCAAACACAACAACACCTGCAGACACCTTTGAGCTGAGCCAGCAAGGCCTAGTGTCAGCTGAGAATGAATAGAAGTGTCTGCCAAGGTTTGAAAAAGACCTCATACCTTCTCCTTTTTCATTGCTGCTCATTGTTAGATACATCTTCCCTGCCTAAAGACCCAAAAACATAGCAATTCTATGAATTAGTATAGTAACAGCCCTGAGGCACATTGTTGCTCTGACACTTGGCAACCACCTCAGGTAAAGGTAAAGGTCTCACTTGCTCGAAAGCCAGTTATATCCAACTCTAGGGTTTGGTGCTCATCTCCATTGATAGCCAAAGAGCCAGCACTGTCTGCGCCTGCAGACATTTCCGTGGACATGTGGCAGGCATGACTAGATGCCAGAGTGGGTGGAACACTGTTTACCTTCCAACCAAAGTGGTACCTATTTATCTACTTGTAATTTCTTGTTTCTAGGTTGGCAGGAGCTGTGTCAGAGATGGGAGCTCAGTCTGTCATGTGACATTCAGGTCTCAAACTGCTGACCTGCCAACCTTCCAGTTGTCAAATTCAGCATCTTAACTACTAAACCACCGCAGTACAATATCATAAACCTTAGAAGTTTTTAATTCTGCTGTACAGTTCTGAGTAGCCACCTAATTATGGGAAGCTCATTATCAAGAGCCTAGTTTTCCCTAAAGAGCAATTAGGAAGGTGCAAAGATTGTCTGGTATGGAATGGAAATTATAATTAACCACTTCCCTCATCCTGTTTAAGTAACAAGGTGCAAGGATGTCTGTAACCAAAGGGAAAGCGACTTTAGCTTGGAGTGATTTCCTTCTCGCTGTTGTCGTTCCATCCATCTACAGCTGTGGTACCCAACGTGGGGCACATGTCCCGCAGGAAGGCAATTTTATTTTTAAGGGGAGAAATTCAAGAATGAGTTATTAACAGTGAATTGCCTTTTAGGCTTCTTCTACGTGCATAGGAGTTCATTTTTTGAATAATGAGAATTATATGTCACGGCAAGGGGGGGGGAATCAGGATTTTAGGTGGGGCATGGGCCAAAAAAATGGTTGGAGACCACTGATGCAGAATATTTAAAGAACCTACTGCCTCTCTTCCTATCTTTGAAATTTGTATTGCATTTGACATGTCTCCCTTTATTAATCTAAAAATACCATTATGCATTCCAACCTTTTCCTAGTTTTAACAGTCAGCAGGGTAAACTTGACTTGTTCTCCATATTTTACATTCTGAACTTCCTTATGCAGCTCCCTAAACCACTTTATACATATTTTATTATATTTAGGACTGCAGATAACTTTCAAGCAAACACCATTATAAATTTGTACTCTCGACTTCTTGGGCCTTCGCTCAGATCCTCCTAGCAACACCAAAAGCAAGCTCAAGAAATGAAGATGTAGCATTCAGCTGAAAGGTCAAGTAAAACAGAATAAAGCTAGAATATAATTGGCTCATGCAGGTTCTTGCCAGACTATCGTGCCTATACCCTCATTTATACTTCAAACACCGCACAGACTTTGAGCAGGTCTCTTGTCATTTATATAAAAAAGAAACTTAGCCACATGGCTTATGAGTAAAATCCTATATCAGGTTTGAGTAAGATCTTTACAGGCTCCCTAAAATCTCATTTTAAAATGCCAGCTTTTGAGTCCTCAAAAGCTTTCCCATCAGGCTAGATCAGGGGTTTTCAACCTACGGCCCAAAGGCCGGATTTGGCCCATAGCACCATTTGATGTGGCCCATACCCTCACTCCAGTCGCTGTTGTAAGCCTTACAACATCTGCCCTGCTATGGATCGCCACTAAGGACACACCAAGCCAAGTGGAGGGGAGAAGGATTGAGGAGGAGGCAATGGAAGTGAAAGCAGTGAATGCATGTGGCTGTCCATGTCTTCCCTGGGGGCCGCTCTGGCTGAGCACAGGCGAAAAGGACAGCCTGGACTCCTCCATGCAGGTCCTCCAGGCTAATAAGCAGGGAAGCAATTGGGGGGGTGGGGGGTCCTACTAGCAGTGGCACAGGTGGCACAGCCTCCACCACTCCCCTGCCACTGATGGTGACAGCAGTGGGGCAGGGGTCTGACCCGCCAACAGTATGAGGATATGTGGTCCAGGCCATGACTTAAGAAAGGTTGAGGACCCCTGGACTAGATGTTGCAGAATTTTTCTGCTTCTCCCTCCCATTCCAAACTCTGCAATGCCCAGCCTGATGAAGAATCCTGGAGACTCCAACGTCTACATTTTTAGTGGTCTTTCAGCAGTCCAATAACAATATTACGTAATTCTGAGTTTGAATCTATTATTTCAATCCTTATCATACAGCAGCAGGGCTTGCTTTACTTCTGAAAGCCTTAAGATCTTCAAGATCATCAACCAAACCCTCAAATTTCTTAATGTTGGTGATTATGAATCTTTGCTTTCATTGAGATGGAAAGCAAAAGGGCAACAGGTGTCTTTACAAATGTTGCTAAAATCAAAACAAAAACAAACTCTTAAGTAGTTCTTACATGTAAAGGCCTTCCATTTTGTTCTTGATTTATTATGGTTAAGAGTAAGCCCTTGCTTCTGTACCAAGGGCACCAGGAGCTAATTCCTAATTGGAGTCTTTAGGTGCTTGGTGCAAACATTCTGACTGTGAAGTTTGTTCTGTGAAGGTTCATTTAGACATTGAAGCAACATCTGATCAAACTCAATTCCTTACATTTTGGACACACATGTGAGCCTTTATACAATGGATGATAAAGGTAAATGTAAGGTCTCCCTTGCTCAAAAGCCAGTCATGTCTGACTCTAGGGGACAGTGCTCATCTCCACTTACAGCCAAAGAAACAGTGCTGTCTGCATCTACAGATGTTTCTGTTGTCATGTGGCAGGCGTGGCTAGACACCAGAGCACATGGTACACTGTTATCTTTCCCGCTGAAGTGGTACCTATTTATCCACTTGCAATTTCTTGTTTTCGAACTGCTAGATTGACAGGAGTTGGGGCATATGATGGGAGCTCGCTCTGTCGTGAAGTACTTGGATCTTGACCTGCTGACCTGCTGACCTTCTGATTATCAAGCCGCCATGGCCCACAATGGAAAATACAGCACAATTGTTAAGCAATGGCATGAAGGTACAAATTTCATACATGTTTATATTCATACATGTGGTCCCAAGAGCATATGATTACATTCTCCATAGAGTAACAAGGCTGCAGCACCTCTAGAACTTCCAGAATACTTTAAGCAGCTACTTTGATTTTTCATTGTGTTTTCCTTTTGTCTTGCATATCCAATTAATACCTTAGGAGGGAAGTGACTAGATTAACTATTAACATCTTTTGCGATTATCTTGTTTATAGATTTACAGATGGGCTCTGACTTTTGCCAGACAATGTCTGAGAAGCCTATTTAACTAATGGCTGGCAGCAGGGACAACAGTCAGCTGTAATTGCACTTGACAGACTACAGAAACGCAAGACCTTTCTCCACCGGCCTCCCGTACCTAGGTTCCTTCTGAGCAGATACTTCTATAGCTTCAGGCACTTTTGTCTGCTAATTCCTGTGCCCAATAGGACTTACTAAGACACGCACCTGTCAGTGGAGACATAGCAAATATGTGGCAAAGCTTGTAAAGCATAACAATGTGCAGCCAAAATGCCAGGAGAAAAAAGATTTTGCCTGTCATTGTAGACTACCTTCCAAACTGAAAAATTACATGAGGTAGATACTTGTCATCAAGGCGATATGACAGATACTGCCAAGGTGGGGTCACTCTGGAGAAAGTACCAGGACGCCTTGCTGTCCAACTGTTTTAAAACTGACGTGATCTTCTAATGCTTACACAGCCCGCCAATGTTTCTTAACCACCCTGGGTACTTCATAGACTCATGCTTGATTAAGTAACTAAGGCAGATGAGGCAAGCTGATGACTACTTTGATATGATACTTCATGGTACACTGCCTTGGTGCTTTCCAGCTCACATACTTCTCAACATAACAGCCTGTCAAAATGCAGAGACTTATTTTGTTCAGCTTTGTTTATTGGCATATTTTAAAATTGTTATTGTGCCATAGCACATCTTCAGCTCACAGGTAGATCTAACTACATGCATATCTCAAACAAAAGGCAAAGGCAAAATAATAATAGCAATTACACCGATATACTGCCCCAGAGAGCTTAGAGCACTCTTTGGGTGGTTCACGAGATAACTTAGCATTTTTGCCCCCTTGGAAGGATGGAAGGGTGAGTCAACCTTAGGACCAAACTCACAATGTTTTGGCTACAGTACTATAGTTTAGCCACTGTACCACAAGGATAAATGTTACATTTCAGTATATGCTCACGTTCTTGCCGTATATGAAAACATGTACACAGAAGATATCATACAGAAAGCTGGGCTAGATTCAGATGAAGGAGGTTTGAAAATTAGTAGAAGAAACATCAATAAGTTAAGATATATAGATGACACTATCTTACTGGCAGAAAGTAATAATGACTTGAAATGCCTTCTGTTGAAAGTGAAAGTTCCAAAGCATTAAGACCAAAATCATAGCTACTGAAGTACAGTACTGTACAACTTTAATGCTGACAACGAAGCAATTAAAATTGCCAAGGGTTTTTACATACCTTGGTTCAATTATCCTAATGTAAGGATATAATGTAACACAGGAAACTAAGACCAAGACTATCCACTTTTTTGTTGTCATTCAGTCGCACAGTCGATTCTGACCCTTTGTGACCCTATGGACCATTGCCCGCCAGGCACCCCTGTTGTCCTCCACCCTCCTCCTCAGCCTGGCCAGCTTTGTGCCCATTGCATCTACAATACCATCTAGCCATCTCATTTTGTGCTGCCCCCATCTTCTTTTGCCCTCCATCTTTCCCAGCATCAAGGCTTTCTCAAGTGAATCTTCTCTTCTCATTTGATCTCCAAAGTACTTTAGCTTCATCTTTACTATTTGGCCTTCTAAGGAGCAGTCAGGGTTGATTTCTTCTAGAATTGACCTATTTGTTTCCTCGCTGTCCAGGGAACTCTCAAAACTCTCCTCCAACACCACATCTCAAAGGCGTCTATTCTTCTACAGCTGTGAAAGTTGGATGGTGAAGGAAGCCAACAGGGGAAAAAAGATTTAACATATATACTCAACTATAAATCAACCAGAATATAAGTCGAGCTACCTAATTTGGACCTCTAAAACTAGGGAAGTAGATTGACCCGAGTATAAGTTAGGAGTAGAAAATGCAGCAGCTGCTAGAGAGTTTCAATAATTAAAATACATGAAAATATGGTAAAATTAATGTAGACATTTTTGTGGGTTTGTTTTTGAGTTTTTGCAGTAGTGTTAGCGCTTTTAAAAAAAATTGTATGTTTGAATTTACACCACCTCATTTTGGGATTCTCGGGGTCATTGACCCAAGTATAAGTCGAGTCCCTTTTTTGCCCCTCATTTTGGTGGTTAAAAAACTAGACTTATACTCGAGTATATACAGTATTTGAAATATGGTGATGAAGGATACCCTGGACTGCTAGCAAGATGAGCAAGTGGGTGCTGGAGCAAATCAAGACTTGAATTTATTCTAGAGGCAGAAACAAAACAAAAATGAGGGGGGGGGAAGAGACAAGAAGACTTCAAATACAAATAGCAGCAGCCAATGATGATGATGAATGTGCATCAAGTACTGAATTATAGCTAGTTCTTCTTCTTCTGGTTATATCTACTGTGCTATATGTACATTCAGAAATAAATATGGTACAGTTGAGTTCAGTGAGGTTTATCCTCAGCTATGTAATGTAGGTTTGTACTCTAGATATCTCCAGCTTTGTCCGGGACAGTAGCCTAGCTCCAAAGTGCAAGAATTAAAGTAACGATATTCTCTATCTTCCCCTAATGGATTTAATTTTTTGTAATGCAGCACTGTTGAATGTGGAGCATTCAGATAAAAGCACTCTCATCCATATTTCCTCTTTTTAAACCTGACAGTTGCCTATTAAGTTGTTCTGCTGACAGCTGTGTCATCAGCAGGAAATTCTCTAAGAACATATTTTGTTACGTGCAATGTGAATAATTTATATTCTATATTTCATATAATGTAACTAAAATGTTATGTTACTACAGTGAAAGACATCACCCAAAACAAACAATCATACGACTCCTACAGCTAAACAGGAGGTTCTAATCATGTTAAAAGTACATAAGGCTGTAAGAACGAAGAGGCAATGAATTCGAGCTCAGGGTCGTTGCTGGATTATTATTATTATTATTATTATTATTATTATTATTATTATTATTATTATTATTATTATTATTATTATTATTATTATTATTATTATTATTATTATTATTATTATTATTATTATTATTATTATTATTATTATTATTTTGTCTTTTTAAAGTGTACCATAAGGCATACATATATCTAATGCTCCTCAGTTATTAAGCCTGTGAGACTGGTACCTCCATTTATTTATTTTTTGAAAAGTCCTGTATTGCACTTTGTTTTACTTAAATTTCAGGGTGCTGCTTAGTTTTTTTTAAAAAAAATTTAAACTGAAAAAAAGGATTTTGTCTTAAATTAAAATAAAGCAGACCTGAATCTTATTGAGCAGTTAAGGGCTCTTTCAAATACCACGTGACCTATAGTAGGCCACTTTTTGACCCCCTTCCCCCTCTGTGACTTTCTGTGACCTTTGACCAAACACACATACCCCAATCACATGGCTTGAAGAGAGACCTATGGCCAGCTGGATGTGAAATGCAAATGATAATTTTGGAGTCACACTGAAGCCCCCCCCCCCGGTGACTTTCCATGACTTTTGGTTGACCCCCCCTTAAAATGGTCACGTGGTATTTGAACGACCCTTAAGTTGCACAAGCACAACAGCATAAATCACAGCAGTGGATTGCCACAAGTGAAGAAGTCACTGCTTTTACCCAGCTTACCTGAGTGGGCAGTGGTAGGATGTCAAAAAATTTACTACCCCACTGTGATGTCATCACAGTGTGGGCGGAGCTAACATCATGACATCATGACATTGTGAATGGGGCCAAAGAAAAAATAATAATAAAGTAAATAATAATAATAAAATAAAATAAAAAAGTGCACGCACACACACACACCCACACACACAACAAAACCCGTAATAAAATAAAATAAAATAAAATAAATAAAAATACATTAAAATACACCCAACTACCCACCCCAAACACAAATCAACCAGAGCTTTTAAACCAGAGCTTAAAGCTTATTCTGGCTAATCTTTCTCACACTAAGTCAGATGGAAGGAACTACAGAATGAACTCAACACAAGATGGCTTCATTTTGGCACTTTTCAACTTTTCAACAGTTAAAGAAGTTAGGTACTAAGTCTTTGCCTAACCAGTTCTCTAGGATAATATGTCTTAATGTAAATGTAAAACAGCTGTACCTCCTTAAGGGTTCTCCAATTGGAACAGCACAGCTGTAGTTTATTGATGAGGTAACTCCAAGACTTTGCTTAAAAACCGCAAGCCAGGCCACCAGCCCTTTTAAAGAACTGTGGTAGTACGTCAATGTAGGTAAAGGTATTAAATACACATTAAAATACACACAGACACACCACATCCAAAGGTGAGTCACTTACCCTGGGATCAGGCTATAGGGAGCTTCAGGCTAGCAGCTTCTCTTCCTCCTCCCTGCTTGGGAGGACAGCAAGAAGGCCATGTATACGCACCAAGCACTGTAGGCATGCATGCACACCAAGTGCTCGACGCACATGCGCAGTGGGGGAACCAGTGAAAAGGTAAGCCCTGAAGGTGGTTTATTTATTTATTTATTTAAATTTGTTTATCGCCCTCCTCCCTGAAGGGACACAGGGCGATTCCCAACACAATCAGCATGATAACAATTTAAAACCAATTTAGAAATTAAAAGCCCCCCCCCCCAAAAGCTACTACTGGTTCTCCGGGGCACTGGGGAAAGTTACTACCGGTTCTGGCGAACTGGTGCAAGCCTGTTACATTCCATCACTGTGAGTGGGGAATGATGGGTGCAAACAGTGACTTGTCTACTAGTGGCCGCCATCTATACCAATTCACTAACACCAGTATTAAAAAATCAGCAATTCTATTATTATTATTATTATTATTATTATTATTATTATTATTATTATTATTATTATTATTATTATTATTATTATTATTATTATTATTATTATTATTATTATTATTATTATTATTATTAAATTCAAATTTATATCCCGCTCTCCTTGCCGAAGCAACCCAGAGCGGCTAACAATATTACAATAGAAAACATAATATACATACAATATAACAAGTACAGTAAAACCTCATATAACACTAAAACCTGGTTCCACAAGTCTTGGTGTTATATGATTTTTAGTGTTATCTGATCCTCTATGGGATCCATAGAGATACATTGTAACCACACAGGCTTTCGCGGTTGTTATCTGAAGCATCCCATAGGATCTTAATGTTATCTGATGCAATTCTTCCCCCCAGATTCCTTGATGTTATGCGATTTTAGTGTTATTCGATACTAATGTTATATGAGGTATTACTGTATAATACAATCAATGTGGTTGACAAGACCTTCATAAAAATTCACACACACAGTACAGTCAAAGAAATACAAAAAACAATCATGGATAAACAGTACAAAGCAATAGGGAAAGTCCTCATCCCTTATAAATATTTCAATTAGTAAATATACATTTATCTGGAGGATAAATGAGCTCAGCACATTGAGCTCAGCACATTGTCTTATAATTTCAAGACTATATAAAGATACTGAATTAACTCACTTAGATCCAGGGATGGCATGGAATTTTGTGACAGGATGACCAAGTGCTCATAATGTCTACTGGTACTCCCACAGCTGGTCCAAATAATTTTGCTGCTTGAGGTGACAAAACAAATGGCACTCCCATCCATTTCCATATCTGACAGCTAAACAGGTGGGTAATTTAATCACATATCTTGACTGGAAACTAGACAATGGCTTCTGCTCCACCTGAGGGCAGTAATCTAACCTTCAGGATGTAAAACACACCACAGGACACACACAGCTCTGCTCTCCAACAACTCAGAGAATCAGTACAACTTGCTGTACCGGGGAATACATGGAGCATCTGCTCAGTATGCTGCCCAAAGGCTAATGTTGACAGGCAGCTTCAAAACCCTTACTTTCCCCTCATAATGTGGTGCTTTATCTTTAAATATTTCTCTTCTCCTAGACAACCTCTTCAGACAGAGGGCTGTCTTTTGACAACACTTCAAACTGGGGAATTAGTGGAAGACTCGAAATGGTCAACCTGTGTGGGTGGGGGTAGGGTCATTTATGTTAGCAAAAATATTCTCAGTATACAATATATGTCACCAGCAGCATCAAGAAAGAGCTAGCATGTGGTTGCTAGGCAACCATTTGACTCCATGGCAAATTTAGGGTGTGGAGAGTTGAGAATGGTGATGGAAAACAGAGACATTACCTTCTTGTTGAAGAGTGGGCTACAGGGCAAGGAAAATGTGAATTGATCCACCATGAAGTCACACCCAAGATGTCAGGTTTCACCAGCAAAGAGAGCAGAGGAAATTGCCAATTGGACCTTGTTAGTGCCTTGTTAAACTGGCTCTATTGCAGCTGTCCAGACTTACAAGAGACATGGATACCATAGAGTTATCTTAACAAGGTGCAATTAAGAGTGGGCTGCAGATTCCTCCTCTCTGCCAATTTCGTCTTCTGTGTTGGTTTCTGGATCTTCTACCACACAAACCCTGGCGCCCAAGCTTTTTTTTTTGGGGGGGGGGGTGTATTTGGAGACAAAGGGTGTTTGGTTGAAGGGAATTGGCACCCCTTTGCTTTCTCTCTTCCCACCTTAAACAAAGAAGATGGGACAGGCAGCTTCTGGTTGCTCATTGCATCAGCTGTAACAACCACATTGCCTGAACTGCTGTCAATGCATTTAGTTCCCACCCACCCCCACACCCCAAAAAAGATTAGAAGCCTGAGAAGTAAAGGGGGGGATGGAGCACAGATGAGAGGCAGAAACTCCAGGCTGATTCGCCTTGATGTTTACAATATGGAAAAATAATGCAAACAAGACTGTTCTCAGTCCTAGAACATTTCCTGCGTTATTTGTTGTTCTGGCTGCACCTTAAGAAAGAGTCTAAAGACTGCATTCAGAAGTTGCTTTGCTGTGATTTCCTCCTCATTTTGGATGGGGTCAGTGCTTGGAAAATGTAATCTTCCATGTTAAAGCCCGTCAAATTTCTCTAGCCAGTCCTGGGAATTCTCCTGCCCTAAAGGGCAGATCAAGATTTCTTATAGAAGAAAGGGTCACATTTCAACATACTTTTCTGAAGTGCTTTAGCAGATCAATTCAGGAGAAAAAGATGGACACAGAGAAGGAGAGGGAGAGAGAGAAATGACATTCAGGCAGCATTTATGTAGAAATATGTTCACTTTTACCTAATTTAATGAAAAGGCAGAAAAATAGGACAGATCACTAAAAGAGCTGAATTTGGACAAGTAAAGGGCAAATACAGTATTAAATTTCATTAGGATCAACATCATCACAAATGGGATAATATCATAATTAAGATTCCCCTCTCTCTAGTCTTTGTCATACTATCCTTTACTATTGCCAAACTGACTGTTTTTCTTCTATTACTATTTCTTCACTTTTATCTTCTTCTTAAGGCTTTCTTAATGATTAGATCCTCTGCAATTTCCTTTTTGACAAGTCCACATTGCCTATATGAACTGGCAGAATTTTTCGTAGTGCGTAATGATGTCTTATGTTTTAGACATAGATTTTTCAGTGCTATGGCTAATGTATCAAAGAGAACTCTGGCATTGATGAGATGCAATGATAGCCTGAGAATCTCCCAGCATTTTTTGCCCTGCAGGAGATGTCAATTTGTATTGGAGAACTGATGCCTGAAAAACTTCCATTTTTGCTTGTTTCCCTCCCCCCATTTTTTCCCCAGTGAAATTCATCTTTAGCTGTAGTTTCACAACATTAAAAAATGATGGTGTCTGTTTTTCAGAATTGCTGCCATTGATTTACTTGACATCTGCCCCCACTTTAAATGAAGATGTTAGAACCTGCCCCCGTCTCCCAAATTTGGATCTAAACAGTTGGTGATAGATGGAAGAACTCTCGGTATTTTAAAAAAGTGTTCTTCTTTTCAGTAAAGCCAAATTATTTCTAAGAAGCAGCTTCTTAAGTCCGTTGCAGAAAACAAAGTCCTGTGGGACCTTAAGGATTATTCAATTTGTTATAATAAGCTAGTGTTTAAGGTACCAGAGCACATTTTGCTGCTTTTGCTAACATTGTGGGTGCACTTGAAAGCATTTCAATTATATCTCTGGGACAGTCAGGCTTCTGTTAATGTGAATTACTTCCACTCAAAATGTATGTGCCAACCTTCCAATAAATTGGGGTTCATGAAACAGAGTAATATTTTGCTGTGAGTAGAAGAATCACATAACATTATCACCACCAGGACACCTTCCCTCTCAACTGGCACTGCTACTGTCATGCCTAGCTGAATGCTTTCTTTTGAAAAACAAGGAAAATTAGCCATGTGATCATGGAGAAAACAAAGGAATATCAGGAACAAGTCTACTTCTGTTTCATTGACTACACCAAGACCTTTGACTGTGTGGACCACAACAAAATGTGGCAAGTAATTAAAGAGATGGGAATGCCAGAACACTGTCTATGCCTCATGAGAAATCTGTACATGAGTCAAGAAGCAACAGTTAGGACAAAATACAGAATGACGGAGTGGTTTGGAATAGGAAAAGGAGTAAGACAAGGCTGCATTTTATCACCCTGCTTATTCAACTTATACACAGAGCACATAATGCACAATGCAGGAATGGAGGAATCACAATTTGGGATCAAAATTTCTGGGAGAAACATTAACAACTTGAGATATGCAGATGATACCACCCTAATGGCAGGAAGTGAGGAGGACCTAAAGAAGCTCCTGATTAGGTTGAAAGAAGAAAGTGAAAAAGCTGGCTTGAGACTCAACATCAAGAAAACCAAGATCATGGCAACAGGCCCTCTCAGTCCCTGGAAAATAGATGGGGAAAAAGTAGAAGCAGTGACAGATTTTACTTTCCTAGGATCCAAGCTCACTGCAGATGTTGATTGCAGCTATGACATTAAAAGGTGACTGATTCTTGCGAGGCAAGCGATGAGAAACCTGGGGAGCACAGTGAAAAGAAGAGACATCAAATTACAAACAAAAGTTCGTCTAGTCAAAGCAATGGTATTCCCTGTGGCAATGTATGGTTGTGAGAGCTGGACAATTAGGAAAGCAGAGCGCAGAAGAATAGATGCCTTTGAGATGTGGTGTTGGAGGAGAGTTTTGAGAGACCCCTGGGCAGTGAGGAGAACAAAAAGGTCGATCTTAGAAGAAATCAACCCTGACTGCTCCTTAGAAGGTCAAATAGTAAAGATGAAGCTAAAGTACTTTGGACATCAAATGAGAAGAGAAGATTCACTTGAGAAAGCCTTGATGCTTGGAAAGGTGGAGGGCAAAAGAAGAAGGGGGCGGCCCAAAATGAGATGGCTAGATGGTATTGTAGAGACAATGGGCACAGAGCTGAGTGAGTTGAGGGGGATGGTGGAGAACAGAAGTGCCCGGCGGACAGGGGTCCATGGGGTCGCAGAGGGTCGGAGTCGACTGTGCGACTGAACAACAACAATACAGCCGGTGTTGCCAGTCGCTAGAGTGAGCGAGATGACTCTATATTCATTTAAAGAAAAGGGATTCCCTGGTTCCTTCACAGATTAAATAATAAAAAGTTCCTTGCTCATTTTAATCAGTCTGAATTGTAGGTATGACAAAAATATGACATGGTTCAAATTTTTAGTTCTGATTACTAGATATTATTATTATTATCATGAAATTTTGCCGCCTCCAAAAATTGCCACCTGGGGTGGGCCGCCCGCACTACGCCATGCCACTCCATAGCTGTTCTGCCTCAAAAAACAATAATGTATTGCCCTGGTGCTGCTGGCAATCTTCATCTAGAGACTGAGCCTTTTGATATATCTTGAAGTCATTTGTAGGTCTCTCCTCACACCTTAATCCACAGATCTGCATAACATCCAGTGTGATGAAAAGTTTGGAGATATTTTGAGTGGTCCTTAAAATGGTATTTTACCTACTCATGGATCGAATAACACTCTACCCTGGCCGACAGTAAGGCGAACCTTAGTTTGCAAACTACAGTAGAATGAATTAGCCCTTGTTCATTCCTACAAGATTCAGGTTATACCTATAACATACACCAGACTAATGCACCACATCAGATAAGACCATTGTCTTAACATACTACAGTACATTAAATAAGACTTAAGGCTCCTTTTAGACCCAATTATATTGAAATGTTTTGGTTCAACATCCAGATTTCAGTCAGTAAGATGTGAGAACCAGTTTACAGGCAAGTGACTGAAAGGAGTGTTATGTTCAATTCACAAGCCTTTATCATCCCTTTTTCCGTTGGCTCAGATCTCAACTGTATCTGGGTGATTTTAATTCCCAAAAACTTTGCTACCCAAAGTCATCATATCTGCCCACCCCTTGCCTCATAAGAAAGAACAGCATCGCTTCTGAAGGTACTATATTCATGTTGCTCTCATAACCTTTTGGGTTTTTACAGAGTTGAATTGCCACATTGCTTGTGCAATTTTGGCCAATGACAAAGCCAAGAAAGGGGCTTCGTTTTTGGGAATTAAAATTTGATCTGGACACAAAAGAAGAAGAATTACTTGTGCAGATGTGGTTGGATAGCTCTGTGAGCTGGATATGTGGCTGCAGGTCTTTGATTATCCACTGAAATTCTTGGAAAAAGAGCCAGCTTTGGAGCCTTGGGCAATCTGCACAGTCCCAAGAAGCTTTTCAAAAACAGGACTGGTAAACCACTTCTAAGAACTGGACCCATAAAAACCTCTAGAAATGGTTGCTGTAAGTCAGAATTGAGCTGACAGCACATAATAATTATTATTTAATTGTTCAGATATGTCTTACATTTAACTTTTTATAGAAAGAGTTACCTAGCACATTCATGGTTTTCTCCTTTTCTAGCATGAGCTTCAAAAGGCTATGACGCAATGATTGAGTGACATATGTAGCTGCTGAAGTGGTTTTTAAAAATGTATAATTTCATGATGGAGGAAGGGCAGAAAAGAAACAAAACATTTTCTTTTGCTCCCTTAATATTACACTGGCAAGTATTTTGTCAAGTTTATGTTTAAAATCATTCAGGAGATGGAACCTCTGCTACTTCTTTGGGAAGTTATTTCACAGTCTATTAGACCTCCCTATTAGAAATTTCATCGGGAAAGTCAACCTTAATTTTCCTTTGCTCAATTTCACCCCAATGTTCTTAATTATTCCTCCTTGAACCACTCCATACAGCTCTTTGGCTTTTCCTTGTGTTTCCATCTGTGATTTGCAGTCTGGTTTAACCTCTCTGATGCCAGCATAAGCACAGGTGGGTGGATTTTATTTATTTATTTATTTATTTATTTATTTATTTATTTATTTATTTATTTATTTATTACACTTATATCCCGTCCCTATAGGGAAAAATCATTCCTACGCAGGTCAGCTAACAGCATACAACCAACAATAAAACAATCAAGAATTATTAAAAGTTACTCACAATAAAACTCACAATAAGAACAGTCACAAAACATTAAAATTGCCAGACTATTAATACATCAAACAAGGGCTCCAAAAGCGCAACCTATTTGAGATGGAGAGAAACAGGGCAGCCTCTCTAATGGCCAGTTGTGGAAAGAGAATTCCCAAAGGCCTCCTCAAAGAGCAGCGTTTTCAGCTGTTTTTTTGAATGAGAGCAAGGAGGGAGCCTGGTGCAGCTCAACTGAAATAGGGTTCCCCAGCACTAGTGCCACCACTGAGGAGGCTCTTCTCCTAGTCATGACCTTCCCTTGCGAATCTTAGGGGCAGCATCTGAAACTGCACTGAGAGAGAGGAGCAAGTGATGTGGGCTACTATCCTGAGGGGAAGACATTCCACAAGGTAAGAAGGTCTCAAACCATTTAGGGCCTTAAAAGTTAGGACTAACACCTTGTACCTGGTATGGGAAGGAACAGGCAGCCATTGCAGGCCTGCCAAAGCTGGGGAGATATGATCAAATTTTCTCACTCCCATAATCAGCCTGGCTGCTGCATTCCGAACTCATTGAAGTCTCTGTAGCAGGGGAAGGGGAAGCCCCACATAGAGAGCACTACAGTAGTCAATATGAGAGATTACCAGAGAGATAACTACTATTGTGAGAGAACGCCTGTCCAAGAAGGGACGCAACTGGGCAATTTGGTGCAGTTGGAAGAAAGCAGCTTTACACACCGTTGCAATATGTACCTCAAGGATCAAATGATGGTCTAGTATGTCCCCTAAGTTGCAAACCTGGTCCTTAGGGGAGAGAGCCATCCCCCCCCACCCCATCCTAGGGACCAGATCTCTCAGTCGAGCAGACAAGAGCCCCAGCACCAGAATTTCCATCTTGTTTGGTTTGAGATTCAGCTTGTTAGCTCTGGTCGAATCTATTATGGCAGTCAGTCATTTGTCCAGGCACCAGACCGCTTCCACTACAGAAGATATAAAGGAAAGACAGAGTTGAGTGTCATCCATGTATTGGTAACACCACACTCCAAATCCCAGATGAGGCCTCCCAATGGCTTAACATTAATGTTAAATAGCAATGGGGAGATAATTGATCCACGGGGGACACCCCATTGAAGGGTCCAAGAAGTTGACATAGACTCCCTGAACTGAACTCTCTGCAAATAATTTCCTAGAAAGAAGCGGAACCACTATAAAACAGTGCCCTGAACTCCCAACTCTGACAGCCACCCCAAGAGGATACCGTGGTTGATGGTATCAAAAGCCGCTGAGAGCTCCAGGAGCACCAGAAGAGACGAAGCCCCTCTATCAGCTCCTCTGAGAAGGTCATCCTGCAGCGCAACCAGAGCAGTTTTGGTGCCATGACGTGGCCTAAAGCCTGACTGGAATGGATCGAGGCAGTTGGTTTCATCCAAGAAAACTTGCAGCTGGTCTGCCGCTACCCTCTCAATGACCTTGCCAAGGAAAGGAATATTGGCCACAGATCTCTAATTATTAAAGACATCTGTGGCCAAATTTGATTCAAGTGATCCTTCCTCTCTTCTCTTTTTTTCTAAATGCTGTGTCAGTAAACATGGTTTTACTCTTCAGATGGTTCTCTACAAACATTTTATTCATTTCAGTCCATTTGTTCTTATTGTGCCACCAGTACATTAAATGTATTTTAAGAGTTATTTTGGCAAGATTTAAAAAAAAATATTAAGCAATTATGTTATCTTAAGGGCCCTCCTACCATTAATAAAATCGATGAAATGGAAGAAGAAAGTAAAAAAAAAAAGCAAATAAATGCATAGGTTTTTTCAATGTTAGAACGAGGAGCAATCAATAACTTGTTAAAATTATAATGAGTAATGGGAATGAATTGCTTCTTTAAATAAAGGGAATAATGGGAATGAATTGATCTGATACATGAGCAAAAGCATTTAAAGAACTCAGCTTATACTGAACATTTTCTAAAATGATGGTGAAGGGGGGGGGGTGTCTTTCCCTTTGCATTACATTATCACAGCATGAACTGCTGCACCAGACAAATGAATCAGGATTTTGCAATCTGTTTGCTGACTTTTCTCCCCAACAGCTGGAATATTCCTAGTTTTCTTGCATAAATCCTCTCCCCCTTCCTTAATTAGTTTGAGCTCATATCAAAAGGAGTGAAGAAATGTACAATGAGCTCTCTTATTCTCATGTAATAATAATAAAAAGCACAGCTCTTCATTGCTCCCCCCCCCAAAAAAAAAAACATGTGGAGGGGAACAAGTTGTCCAGCCTTTTCTTAAAATAAACCACATATACAAATTCAAATTGCCACCCACAGATTGGATATGACAACATGTCAGTCACATCTCTCACTTACAATGCAAACTGCTAATGCTGGTGTCATGAAGTGTCATTATTTCATAGGAAGAAGGTTTCCTATTGACAGGAGGTGCTATCAGAGATGCTAGTGGATATGAAATTTCCATAACAGTTTGCTGTTGAGGAGTCATACACAATTATGCTATTGCTTTAGAAATACAAAAAAAGTAGAGACATCACATTGCAAACAAAAATTCGCATAATCAAAGCAATGGTATTCCCTGTGGCAATGTATGGTTGTGAGAGTTGGACCATTAGAAAAGCTGAGCGCAGAAGAATAGATGCCTTTGAGATGTGGTGTTGGAGGAGAGTTTTGAGAGTCCCCTGGACAGCGAGGAGAACAAATAGGTCAATCTTAGAAGAAATCAACCCTGACTGCTCCTTGGGAGGTCAAATAATAAAGATGAAGCTAAAGTACTTTGGACATCAAATGAGAAGAGAGGATTCACTTGAGAAAGCCTTGATGCTTGGAAGGGTCGAGGGCAAAAGAAGAAGGGGACGGCCCAAGATGAGATGGTTAGATGGTATTGTAGAAGCAATGGGCACAGAGCTGAGTGAGTTGAGGGGGATGGTGGAGGACAGAAGTGCCTGGCGGACGGTGGTCCATGGGGTCGCAGAGGGTCGGAATTGACTGTGCGACTGAACAACAACAACACAGGACTACTTCTAGTAAAGGTAAAGTAAAGGTCGCCCTGGCTTGAAAGCCAGTCATATCCAACTCTAGGGTTCAGTGCTCATCTCTGTTTATAGCCAAAGAGCCAGCGTTGTCTGCATCTGCAGATATATCTGTGGACATGTGGCAGACATGACTCAACACCGGAGTGCATGGAATGCTGTTTACCTTCCCATCGAAGTGGTTCCTATTTATCTCCTTGCAATTTCTTGCTTTCGAACTGCTAGGTTGGCAGGAGCTGAGACAGAGACAGGAGCTCACTCCGTCATGAAGTACCTGGAAATCAAACTCCAACCTACCAGTCAGCGAGTTCAGCGTCTTAACCACTTGAGCCACCACAGTATATGGTATGTAAATGGGAAAAATCTCATAATTAGACATATCTGCCAGGCTATAAGCCATAAACTGATCTTTACAATGTGGCCTAAATCAGCTCTAGGGAAGATATAAACCTCCCATGTTCTTGGACTGCAGTTAATGTTCCTTAGTGCTAACTTTGCTGATGAAGGTTTACAGTAGTTGAAGTACAACAACACAGAGAGTGTTTTGTGTGCTTCACAACTGGCTTAAATAAACAGAATTTATTCAATATTTCAATAGTTTCAGTATACTTATTCAAGGTGTTGGTTGATGACCTGTAAAGCCCTACATGGTAGTGGACAAGGGTGCCTAAGAGACCACATTGCCCCGAGGACATCAATCCATCCCACTAGAGCAGACTGGATTGGCTCCCTGATGGTCACATCAGTTCTACATGTGGAAAGCATTTAAGTTTTTAAAATGTATATATGTTAAATTTACATGTAATGAGGCAAATTTAGACATAGTTCTGGTAAAAATATAATCATGCATGCTTCTGCTTTAACACTGAACATCTGTGGGGAAAGTACTCCACATTTTTCATTAAACTTGGAGAGTCCCCCTCCCCCCGCAAACAAACACACCTAAGAATCTTTGAGATAACCCCCCCCCCTTTTTGCTTCTTTTGTTAGTCAGTTCTTTTCTCTCCTTCATTTTCTGCTCTGTCAAGACAGGCATATGGAGACATAGCTCCAAACTATATATATTAAAGAACAATGCCATGAACTGTAATTTGCTATCTTTAACCCAAAAGCATCCAAACTGGTCACATCTCATTTTCCAAGGGAAAGGACGAGACTGGGTAGATCTCTCTAAGCCTTTTCTCTGCACTAACGAACAAACAACGAAATCCCAAATCCCTCCAACAATAATCAGTATGATTTAAATAGAAATAAAACACATAGCAGGGAAGACTGTGACCTTTATGCCTGATCAGCCTTCTGTCTAGGCGAGCAATGTCAAGTCTCCTCTCTCTTATTAAGATTAGTTACTTTTAAGCCCTACCAAAGTGGCCCATCGCATGGAGGACTGTACTCTTGTGTAAAGTATGACATTTTCCCACTCCAGGCCCTCCATTGCTCTTCGTTCCTCACTGTTCAAAGCTTTTTACAATCAAGGGTATAAATAGAAATGTTTCAATCACTCATATATAGGATGGCATTTAGGAATAAGATGGTAGAATTAAATATGTCATTATCTCCCTCCTACCACAAGTAGGATTTAAGGATGTGTGACCTTTCCAGCAGGCTTTCCTTGACCTGCTCATAATATTCATTCTTGGACACCTGAGCCTTCTCTTGTTTAACTGCTGCTAATGATTGACACCTTAAATCTTAAAATGTCTTTTCTCGGCACTGTAGGTCTTCCAGGAAGCATGGCTCTGTCTTAATTTAGTTCACCTTCTCCCTTTCACACAAAAGATATTTTTATCCAAATATAGCAGGTCAGAAAAGAATGGCAGAAAGTCTCAGGGAGTGATGCTTTCTTCAGCTCTGTAAATTAACCGTGTGTTACACAGCAGAAGCTGACTACAGCTTGCATTGTGATATCTTGCTAAGCCAGCCAAGAGGTTAAGGCAAAAACTGTTTTCGAGAAGATGAATAAAGACTGCAATTCTAGCAGACAATCTGATTAAACCCTGGACCTCCTTCTCATCTTCATTCGAATGCCTCAGCTTAAAAGCCAGCAGATCTGATTGCTAAGGTAACAGGACTCAGGAGAGCAGGATTGTGACAGATGAGGCCAGCATGTCATTCCTTCATCCACCCCTTGGACAAAACATTAATCAAGTGTATGTGAAGTCACTTCACTATCAAGATCCTAGTGAGAACAGAAACACATCACCTCTCTTTTGGATTGTTGTTTTTCAGGGTGGAGGTGGGTGGGTAGGTGGGAAATCCTTGTGGATTGATACTACCTCTTTCTCAGAACCCAGAGCAAATCTGTCACAAATTCAGTTTGTATCACATGTACAAAATTAATGTGGTGCACAATGCCACTCCAACTACTAGTTACTATATGTCCCTATAAGACTGGGAATTCCCTTCAGTAGCATTGCCAGGGTGATGGCTGCCCCTTCCCAGCCTTTTGTTCCCTTATAGACAGTCTACGTCATCTTCAGTAGTCTACATGTTTATTGAAAGACAAAGGTTTCACAGAGCATACATAGGCAAAGAGCGTAAAAACAATAAAATCTAGCTAGAAGCCAGCCAGGGCTTCCCCCCTACTTCCACCTGGATAAGCCCCCACCCCAGGCTGAGGGGGGTGCGTGTCCGCCCAGCATATGAAGAAAAAAAAAAAGCTTAGTATGAGCACAGCTCAGCTCACAAAGCGGTACATACATTTTTATATCATTGCATCACTCCAAATCCCATTCTCCCCCTTCCTGCCAGATGTTGTCAAATCACCAGGTCTTTTGGGGTTAATTAGGGGAGCCACTCATCCTGAGGCCTCCCCACTCCTCTTTCCCACTCCTGATGATCGACCCTCTCCTTTGGAATGTCTCCTAAAGATAACTCAGGACCAGCCTGACTCATCTCGATCAGTCCCACCTTCCTGAGTCTCATAAACACAGAGGAAAAAGGGAAATTTTCTCACCGGGGGGGGGGGCTCACTCCTTGCCCTTACAGTCCCAGTGCATGGAAAATTAGTAGCTGAGGTGCTGCTAACCAAGCCAAATACCTTCACTGTGTCAAGTGATGTTCAGAACAATGTTTTTAAAAACAAGGGGTAGCTGGGGAAATAGATTCCCTGCTCTGCCGCAACTGTAGCACAAAATCATTTTGATAATTGGTTTGACATGTACTACAAAGATACTTTTAATGGGCAGGCCATACACTAGGGAAAATACTTTATGTCACAGTTCAACTTTTTAAGGTCGTCTATTTTATTTGAAATATTTATTCCCAAATATTTCACACTACACTTAACCTATATGTTATGTTTTCTTTATTTTCTTCTGTTCTTCTTCCCCTATATTGCAGAATATTGCTTCAGACTTCCCCCAATTTACCTTCAATCCTGTCATTTCCTCAAACTCTTTAAGATGTGTCTGAACCCGTTCTACAGTTTTTCTAGGATTTTTCATTATAACCAATGTGTCTTCTGCATACAGACTAATTTTTATGCTTATAGCTCTCACCAACAATTCCATGACCATTATAAACAATATTGGAGACAAGGGACAGTCTTGTCTAGTTCCCGCTTCAAGTCTTATATCCCCTGTACAGTATATGCATCTTTTACTCTCTAGCATAACCTTGCTGATATATCTGTTCAATTATCTTTCCAATCTTCGTTCCAAAGTCATAATCTCCAATAATTTCTTTAATTGTAACCAGTGATGGGATGACACCGGTTCTGACCGGATCCACAGAACCGTTTTAAGGATTTCCGGAGGGCTCTCCGTGGGGGTAAAACCGTTTTTGAGGCGTCCGGATCGGACGCCTCACCGGGAGGAAAATTTAAAAAAAATTTGGAGCAAAAATGGCTCCAATTTAGTGCGCATGCGCAGAAACTCAATCTGACACATGCACACTAAATTGGAGCCATTTTTTTCTCCGATTTAAAAAAAATTGGATCCAGCCGCCCCTGACTGGAGCCTCCTGTGGAGCCGCTTGCCGCCGTTTGCTGCTGCCTGGTGCTCTCACCACTGCCACCTCCTGCCATCACTGCTGCCGTTGCCGTCCCCATCGCCGCCGGAACCGAGGAGGAGGCGGGGCGCTCCATGTCCATGTTGGCTCCAATTTTTAAAAAACCGGACCCGGAGCCACTGCCTGCTGCTACTGTCGCCGCTGCTGCCGCCTCCCGCCATCGCCATCACCGCCGTTGCCGACGTCGCCCCAGGCCAGCGGAGCGCGCCTCCTCCTCCTCCGGTTCCAGCAGCGGCGGCGGCAACGAAGAAGACGGGATGGGAGCCGATCAACGGGCAAGGCGGGGAAGACAGCTCCGGAACGAAAAGGAAGGAGGGAAAAAAGCAAATGCATCTACCCGGATCAATTACAGAAACGCTCCCGGGTCCGGCACTCCAGTCCCCTCCCTCTCCTCCTTCCACCACCCCCCAGCGATGGCGATGGCGGGAGGCGGCAGCAGCGGCGACAGTAGCAGCAGCAGGCAGTGGCTCCGGGTCCGGTTTTTTAAAAATTGGAGCCAACATGGAGCGCCCCGCCTCCTCCTCGGTTCCGGCGGCAATGGGGCGTGCCTTGCCGTGTGGCCCCGGGCCATGGGGGTCGTCGGCCCCAAAAAGGGTAAGTGAGGGTTTTGTGTTTGGGGTGGGTGGGTGGTTTATGGTGTTTTGGGTGGGTGGGTGTACTTTTATTTAATTTTTATTTTATTTATTTATTTATTTTATTTCTTTAAGTTATTTACGGGTCTGTGTGCATGTTTATTTTTTTTATTATTTTTTTATTTTTGGCCTTGCCCACAACGTCATGACGTCATGACGTTGGCTCCGCCCATGACGTCATGACGTCATGACATTGGCCACGCCCATGACGTCCATGACATCATGGCGTGGTAGTAGAATTTTTGACATCCCATCACTGATTGTAACCCACTGAAGTGAATCAAAAGCTTTGAAAATATCCAAAGATAATAGTCCAATCTTTTCTTTGTTTTATCCATCAAATCTATCACCTTCCTTGTGCGATCTGCCATATATCTTCCTTTCAAAAAAACCTGCTTGCTCTTTATCTATATAGCTAGTCATAAAGCCATTTAACCTATTTGCCAATATTGCCATAAATATTTTGGCATCCTGATTTATTAGCGAGATTGGTCTATAAGTGTCCACCTTTTCTAAATCTTTTCCAGGTTTTGGACTTAAAACTATTACTGACCTGTTCCACAAAGTCGGTATTGACTCTCCTTCTAATATATAATTAAACAGCTTTAAGAACCTTGGAGTTACTACCTCCTTAAATTCTTTATAAAACTCTGCTCGTAATCCATCTTCTCCTGGTGTTTTACTCATTTTCAACTTTGATACAACCTCTTTAATTTCTTTTTCCGTTATTGTTTCTTCCATTCTATCCCTATGTTCTTGACTTATTTTAACCTCTTTCTGTCTTAACAAATACTCCTTTAATTTTTCTAATTTTATTTCTTTTTTGGAATGCAACTCTTGATAAAACTCCTTTACTATTTCATTTTTTTTCTTTCAACTTGTTGCATCTTATTCTGTTTATTTATCAAAACACCTATTTCCCTTTTACTTTTCTCTTTCACCACTCTTGCTAATAATTTTGAATTTTTATTATAATATTCGAAATATTCTCTCTTTAAATACAGTCAAACCTCGCATAAAGAGCGTCTTGCTTAAAGAGTAAGTCGCTTAAATAGCAGAATTTTCTCGGAATGTTCGCTTCACTTAACAAATAAAACCAACCAAAAACTCGCTTAACAAATAAATTGGGGTTTGCAATTCACCCCACAATTGGTCACTTACAATGGTGTTTCGCTTAAAGAGCAAACTTGCTTACAGATGCATTATGCTATTTAAGTGAGGTACAACTGTATATCAAATCTCTTTTTACCTTTTCTATATTTGATTGCTGGCTTATTTGTTTATTGAAAAATCACACACACACACACACGGGGCTTTCCTTGCAAATATTCCAAGGCAGCTCACATATCTAAAAAGAAAGAGGAAATAAAGAAAATATAGGTGTGCCCATAGGGTGCATGAGAGTGTACATAGCTCCCCTTCCCATAAGTGCGTGACTGCCGAGATGTCTGGAGGTGTTGGCTGCTGGGTTGTGTGAGGGCCGCTGTGTTGGTATCAGCAGTACAGTAAGCCAGAAAGATTCTGCAGCTGCTCCTTTTTATACATGACTGAATGCATAGTCAGGGTTCTATATGAATAGGTCTATTTTTGTCTTCCTATTAGTCACATTTCAGATGGTGTAATTCCCTGTGATGAGAATCAAGGAGCTGATGCTGGACATGACCGGGGGAGGGGGGGAGGGAGATGGTCCTCCTGTAAATATCATCCCATGCCCACTACTCAAAATATGTTGGTTTCCTTATATCAAGTATTATTGTGCAATACATCTCCCCCATTCTAAACTAAGCAACATGTGAAGAGAGAAGAAAGCAATACGCCCAGTGATGGGATGATAAAAATTTTTATACCCCACCCTGACGTCATCACAGTGGGGGCGGAGCTAACGTCATGACGTCATGGGTGGAGCCAACGTCATGACATCATGACGTTGTAGGCGGGGCCAAAAATAAAATAAATAAAATAAAAATAAAACACACACACACACACCCCTCAACCCCCCCCCACAAAACCGTTAATAAAATAAATAAAATAATAATTAAATAAAAATACACCCAAACACCCACCCACCCCAAACACAAACCCCACTTACAATGGGGACCGTTGGGGCTGGCCCCCAGCCTTGGTGCCCGGCGCCGCGCCTAGCCGGGCGGCCCACGCTCCCGGCCGCAACGCTCCATGGGCGGCCCCGACCCTGCACGCGCGCGCTGCCCACCTCCTCCCCCCCAGCCACCCAGCCAGCAGCCAGGGGCTCCCCGCTATGGCGCCACCCCCCCCCCGACGAGCGCCCAGTCTGACGGCAAGCTGGCTGGGTGGGTGGGTGGGCACCCCCCCCTGCCAGCCCGCCGCCAGAAGTTCGAAAAAGGTAAAGATCGCGGCTCGACTGCGGGGGTTAGCTGGGATCCCGAGGGTTTTCCCCATCGTCGCCTAACCCCCGCAGAGCTGCCCACGCGCACGCCCGAGGATTCGAAAGGGTATTCCTACCCTTTTGAATCCTCGGGCGTGCACGCGGACGGCTCTGCGGGGATTAGGCGAGGATGGGGGGAACCCTCGGGATCCCAGCTAACCCCCGCAGTCGAGCCGCGATCTTTACCTTTTTCGAACTTCTGGCGGCGGGCTGGCAGGGGGGGGGTGCCCACTATTCAGCAGGGGAGGGAGCGCCTTCTGCCTGGGGGGGGGGGCGAGCGATGAAAAGCCTGCAGGGTCCAGCGATTGCCCCCTAAAAGAGCCGTCTTGTCTTGGTAAGGACGGGCGGCAGAGGATGAGGAAGGGGTCCAGGCGGGCCGCGCGTGTGTCTTTGCCACCTGAGTCCTGTTTTTGTCCGGACTGGCACCGCGCAAGCCCCCACCCCACCCCCCACCTGATTGGCTCTTGGCGAGGGCTGCCTCGGAATAGCGATGCGGAGGGCGCCGCTCGTCCTCCCTCCCTCCCATAAGATCTCTACGAGGCAAACCATTGCCAGCCACGAAGGGGTCCGGGGGCGGCGGCGGCTCAGAGGAGGTTCCTACAGCACGGAGCGAGTGTGTGTGTGTGTGTGTGTGTGACGGACTCTGGGCAGAGTGGGGGAGAGGGTCGTGGGGGGGGGAAGAGAGAGAACAGCCTCCCGTTTTCGCTGCAGTGCCCCAGAGGAGCCTCTGGACTCTGGCGCGCCTCAGGTTTTTTGGCACCCAGGTTGGGTGCGCGGCGGGAAACCCGCGTGGCGCTCCTGAGGGGGGACCTGAGTCGCGCCGCCTCCGGGTCGGACGGCTTGCTTTGCTCTCCGTGTGAGGGAAGGGCTTCGTTCGGGAGGACCCTCTTTTCGGCGGGTTTCTTTCGGCTCTTAATGCGCACTGAATTGGAGCCATTTTGGCTCAAATTAAATTTTTTTTTTTTTCTGCCGGTGAGGCGTCCGATCCGGACGCCTCAAAACCGATATTACCCTCCCGGAGACCCCTCCGGAAATCCTTATAACGGTTCTGTGGATCCGTTCAGAACCGGTAACATCCCATCACTGAATACGCCATACAGCATTATAGTGGAGTCACATTGGCAGAGTCATAGGACTTTCTGAGCAGCATGGACTGCAGTATCGTTTGTCATGCATCTCAGACTTCTCTGTTTCCTCTCAGCTTAGCTACAAAAATGCAAATGTGGCTGCTTATGTACCACCCCTTTTGGACTGTCCAAAAGGTAATTATGCAAACTACAATTTACCCTCAACAAGCTGGCTAGTCACGTGACCAACTTTGGAAGGTTGGAAAGCTGAGTCAACATTGAACCCATTAGAATCAAAGTCAGATTATGAGATTTTGGCTGTAGCAGGTCAACTACTGCACCACAGGGGGAATACTCACAATAGCGGTTGGAGAATCATATTTGCTCAGAGCAGCTGTCCTTTCTGTAATGCAAAGTCTCTGAGGGTGGTTTGGTCTTGAAGGGGACAATTCAAAACCATTAACAAAACAGTGGCAAAATACAGTAATACCTCAGATAACAACTGTATCAGATAACGTTAAAATCGGATAACAATCTGTTAGCGTTATCTGATGCAGTCGTTCGTAGCAGCAGGGGGGCTGGAAAGCTGAACGGGGTTCTCTGTTCAGCTTCCCAGCCCCCCTGCAGCTATGGAGGCAGGGGTGGGTTGGCTGGAAAGCTGACGGGGGGCTCCCCCATCATTCCCCAGCCACCCCACAGCTGCGGATTGGGTACTCTGAACCCACCCACCCCCGGAGCTGGCAGGGAGGGTCAGGGAGCCCAAAATGTTTCTGCTCCGCATCGTGGTCCACTCCAAATAGATATACAAAGATACATAGCCTGATGCCATCCAACAACACAACATTTCTCTAAGGTAGTGTAGCCGGCAAATACATGTGATGTATTCCATGTTGGCGAAGGCTCAATAAAGAATAAGCTTTATTCCATGTTGCACTGTGGCAGAGGAAGAACCGGAAATGGTGACACTATATCTATCCAGAGGCAGCCCTATTAAGTTACAGCTTCTGAAACCTGATCATTTGGGGAATCAAATGTGAGCTTTGCTTTCTGAGACGGCAGTGGTTTTTAAGATTAAGCCAGTAGGTGTGGAGTGATAGCATTTCCTTAGCTTTAATCCTGGTAATTGGATTCTCATTAAAGTTTCATTTAATGAAAAATTTAACTGCCTTGACCCTTTGCCATGGGACAGATTAGGCCTTTGCAATAAATGAATATCCATTTTGAGAAATATGTTTAGGATTATGAAATGATCATTCTTAGGTTATATTCCCAGTTTCGTTTTACTTAAACTTAAATTAAGTCCCACTGACCTCAGTGGGGCTTACAAATCTACTGACCTCAGTGGGGCTTACAAATCTAAATCTAAACAACAACAACAACTTCTGGGAAGTCACATTAAGTAATACTCTTGCTCACTTTACAACATATAAAGATTTGGCTCTGAAGTTTATTGTACCCATACGTTGTTTCTGTTCTCAACTTTGATCCCATTACTATACCAGCTCCGATTACTCAGTGCGATAATTCTGCCCCTTTAAAAACTTTTCATCTGTCTATGTATTTACGATTAACTATAACAGGTCTGTACAAGTATAGCACCTTTATGACTAAATACTGGATATATATGGGCAGAATGCTAGTATGATTGGCAGTTGAATGATGTTGGTTAGCACGATTAGAGTGTTGTGGGGAGAAGTGTGATCTGCCTAACACAAAAGTTTGAAACTCAGAAAGTTAGACCTGGGAGTCTGAACAAGAAAGAAGTATGTTTCATAGTCAGGAGAAGTGGTGTGTGCTTCAGTTTGCTAAGAGAGGCCTGGAGAGCTAAGAGAGAATGTGTCAAAAAGACTAAGTGTCTGTAAAGAAGTTAATTTGATCTATTACAAGGGTGCCCAAACTTTTCGGGCTGTGGGACGGTCACATGGTTCAGGGGGCCAGTCACTTCGGTCTATGGGCCATAGTTTGGGCACCCTGATCTATGAATATAGGTGACTGATGCTTGGGAGACAAGTTATGACAAACGTCGATCCTAAAAGAAATCAACCGTGACAGCTCCTTAGAAGGTCAAATAGTAAAGGTGAAGTTAAAGTACTTACTTACTTACTTACTTACTTATTTATTCAGATTTATATTGCTGCCCAATCACTGAGGCAACTCAGGGCAGTTTACAGTCAAAACAGTAACAGTACAGTAAAAATTATAAAATACAACTTTGGACACCAAATGAGAAGAGAGGATCCACTTGAGAAAGCCTTGATACCGGGAAAGGTGGAGAGCAAAAGAAGAAGGGGGCAGCCCAAAATGAGATGGCTAGATGGTATTTGTGCAATAGGCACAAAGCTTGGCGGGCTGAGGAAGATGGTGGAGGACAGGAGTGCCTGGCGGGCAATGGCCCATAGGGTTGCCAAGGGTCAGAATCGACTGTGCGACTTAACCCACTGGGCAATCCAGCCAGACACAATACATATCTATCCAATAAATATAGTCGTTACCCCTCTAGATACAATAGCCATGAGTATTTTAAGGACTCAGGAAAATAGAAAAAGTCAGGGAAGGGAACTCTGTGAAACAGCTTCATAGTTCATGCCCAAAATTTATGGCTGTCCAACTTGACTGACTCAAGACATTTGATCCCTGAGGCAAAAGACAAGATGGTGCTCCAAACAATCTAGCTAAAATGGTGGTTGAAAACTGTATAAACCAAGGTTTGTTTTCTTCTGCTTCAGTTGAGGGAAATGGCCTGCCTCCAGTAGTGTTGAGCTTGGGGTGAGGAATATGGTTAGACTTCTATTCTCATCTTCCCCCACCATTGGCAATACTAGCTACAGCTAATGGGAGCTAGTCCAGCAATGTTTGGAAATCCACACATTTCTCATCCCTGACCCAGTTTCTTAAAAATGCCATTTGCTCCCTCTTTCAGACCATTTTATTTCCCTGATGCAGTTGTTTCTGGGCTATGCTGGTGGCTGGTAGAATGAGAAGCGAAACCTTTTGGCATGTTATTCAAAACAGAAGCAATTACCAGATTCATCCCCTTCCACGGTCAGAAAAGATGAATTGAGATAATAACAGTACGATATTATTATTTCAACTTCACAAGCATCCTCACAAAATGTTAAGTACTGTATTGCTAATACAGGAAAGACTACAAATTGGGGCAAACGAATATGACCCCTGAGGGCTGACATAGCCATCTCTTTCTTTAATTAGGTCTCTCACAAACTGGGTTTACTGTATAAATTCAGGGGGAGCAGAGACTATAGATAACACGCTGACGGAGCTAAATTTCCAGAAAGTGTTTGGTGATTTGGAGCAGCTCACCTGCTTTATGGGTCAACAGGAGCCAGTTAAAAAGTGTGCAGTGCATGATCTAGCTGCAGAGCCAGCAGGCTCCCAGGATTACTTCCATGCCGGCTTTTAGACACCTATGACATCTCATCGTATGTGTGCACCACCAGTTTGCAGTCAGCTTTAGAATCATGTTTGCAAAGGAAAATATTTTCCCATTCAGATTTTTTTTCAAAAACAAAAACAAAACAAAAACACTTTGATTAGTGGGAGGAGGATAACAAAGTAAGAATACAGTCAAACCTCGCATAAAGAGCGTCTCGCTTAAAGAGTAACTCGCTTAAAGAGCAAAATTTTATCTGAATGTTCGCTCCGCTTAACAAATGAAACCAACCAAAAACTCGCTTAACAAATAAATTGGGGTTCGCAATCCCCCCCCCCCCCACAATTGGTAATTTACAATGGTGTTTCGCTTAAAGAGCAAACTTGCTTAAAGAGCAACCTGTGGAACGCATTATGCTCTTTAAGCGAGGTACAACTGTGCTAGAGTAGTATGTTTGTTTGCCACTTATTGCTACCCCTGACCCACATAGGGATACATAGGGATATTGGAAAGAATGATAAAAGCCAGGTAGCTCTGCTCTTTTTCTGAAAGAAGAACAGAATGTGGCCTTCCTGGTGAAGAATCTATGGGCATCCTGGTATTGTATCTGCCATGATCCCTCATCACTGACTCTGCTGACTAAGGCTGATATAGCTGTAGTCCCAAGATGTTCAGAGGGCAATGCATTTCCTGCTCCTGAACTACATCGCTGCATAGCTATCACAAATGAATTTCCCCTTATGCCTGCTCTGGAGTTATGGCCTCATTCAGGGACAGAGCTCCTATCAGCTCCTTTGCAGATCTAACATTAGACTCAATATTCAAAGACAGTAAAACTGAAGGTACAGAAGGAAGGTAAGGAGACCTCTGCCAGCCCCCCATTGTTACTCTTTACATATGGGGAGCAAATCTTGGACTCACCTTTTTAAAAAAGGAGCTCATTGTGTTACTAATTCTTTTGAGATAGACAAGTTGGTGTTATTGTTATCAATGCACCACCCGCAAAAGTAATTTGCTGATTTGTTTATTAATATGTTGCTCTGTTTTTGCCACACCCCAGAAAAGCACAAGGAAATACATTACTTCTTTGGCTGCATCTTTCTGTGCTAAGCTTGCGTTAAATGAGACCTTCACAGCGTTGGGATGTCAAAAATTTTACTACCCCCACCGTGACATCATCACAGTGTGGGCGGAGCCAATGTCATGATGTTGTGGGTGGGGCCAAAGAAAAATTAAAAGTAATAAAAATAATAATAAATAAAATAAAAATAAGCACGCACACACCTCAAACCCACAGCACAGACCCATAAATAAATAAATAAATAAATAAATAAATAAATAAATAAATAAATAAATAAATAAATAAATAAATAAATAAATTAAAATACACCCACCCACCCCAAACACAAATCAACCAGAGCTTTTAAACCAGAGCTTAAAGCTTATTCTGGCTAATCTTTCTCACACTAGGTCAGATGGAAGGAACTACAGAATGAACTCACCACAAGATGGTTTCATTTTGGCACTTTTCAACTTTTCAACAAAGAAGTTAGGTACTAAGTCTTTGCCTAACCAGTTCTCTAGGATAATATGCCTTAATGTAAATCTAAAACAACTGTACCTCCTTAAGGGTTCTCCAATTGAAACAGCACTTGGAACAGCACAGGAGTAGCTTATTGATGAGGTAACTCCACGACTTTGCTTAAAACCCCCAAGCCTGCCTAAACTTTTCACACCATGGGCTGGTCACACAGTTGAGCAGGCTGGTTCATGTAGTTCCTCCTGCCTTAAACGCTGCCAAGCTGTCATAAATGCATTTATGACAGCTGCAGGTGCACTTATGGCAGTGTTAATGGCAGGTGCAGGCGTGTTTACGCATTCATGGGTTCATTTACGGCTGTTGTAAATGCTTTCACATCCGGTAGTGGTGAGGGTGGCAGTGGGCCACCATGAAATGGTGCCTTTGGGGCAGAGCTGGCCCATAGGCTGTACTTTGGCCACTCCTTGTCTAAAAGTTCCGTTCTATGCAAAGCACTGAAGGTAAGTTTTTGCATCATGTAACCATCAAACAAACAAACAAACAAACAATTTGATTTCACTTGTTCTATAAATGGTACAAAGCCTGACATACTTGATAGTGTAGTTAGTTGCTAAGTGTGAATCCCTAGTTGGCTAAGAAACTGCCCCCATGACTGAAGGCGTGGTGTGGTGGGCATGGCCAGGAGGAAAGCCCTCCATTGCATCCGAATTAGGACTACTTTATTTCAAAACTTGGGTGGGCGGGGCAAGCCAGAGTTTCTCCTACCGGTTCTGGTGAACTGGTGCGAACCTACTGATGCCCACCACTGCACATGACCCTTCTTTCAATTGGCGATCACCATAGCAATCAGCCATGAAGACTGTCCTGCGAATATAATGCCACGGCCTTTCACCTGCCTTGTGTGTCACTCCGTGACACCCGTACCACTGACCCAGCTCCACAAGTCACTTTCTGGTTCTGAGCCCTTTTGAAACATAGCTGGGTACCATGAACACAGTTGCTAAATTTAATCCCATAGTAAACATCTTCACACACATTTCAGAGAATAAACGGAACAAAACAAAAAGACAAAAAAAAAACACCTTGAAGACTAACTGCTGTATTTTAATGTTGGCTTTCGTGGATCAAGTCCACTTAGTCAGACATAAAAGTGAGATTTCATGGCATCAGTTTATAAACACCAGGTACAGAGGGGTTGGCTAGCATGCTCATAACAAATAAGCATACAAATCAATGTGGTTTTTTACAACTGATAATAGCGTAAATGTCCCCGGTTGTTATTCAGATTAGCTGTGAAGTTTCACCCTGTTGAGTTGCAAATTATTAGTAGATGAGTGTAAAACAAAACATTGTGGGATTCCACTTTTGCTAATGAGTTTACCCTTCAAACTTAAGCATCTATTGACAATGGTGTGAGTGACCCAGGCTTCACACACAGAACACAGTGTTTTATTGGGCAAACTAATTGGGAAGGATAATAGTTTTCCTCTTCCCACTATCCACCAAGTAGAGTCTTATCAAGAGTAAAGACTATCTCGCAAACAATATGTGTAGCATAATTGGGTAAATATCTTCACAGATTAAACAATTATAATTTTCTGGCATCAGGTCAGTTCTGATTTATGGCAACCCTTTCCAGAGTTTTCTAGGTAGAGAGTACTCAGTAGAGATTTACCATTCGCTTCTCCTAAGTGCATCTTGAGGCTATACAGCTTACCCAAGGCTACAAAGGCTGGCTCTACTCCCAGGAAACACAGTGAAGAACTGAACTCTCAACTGCTGGCTCCTCAGACAAGTCCAGCCTGCCCTTCAGCAACTACTGTTTATACCAGCGGTTCTCAAACTTTGGTATTTGGACTTCAATTTCCAGATCCTTAAGTCAATTCTCCAAAGCACTGATCAGCCAATGTACTGACTTAGGCTTCTGGGAACTGAAGTCTACCAGTGTTTTGCGGAACATAGTTTGGGAAACGCTGGCTTACACAATGCCAAAATATAATTGATTCCACAGCTACAGGGATAAAATCATTACCACCGTACCGAGCTGATCCTTCAAAGTCTCAATGCTTCATCCTGGGTGGTGAAATGTCCACAACAACTTGACACAATGATATTTAGACTTTTCTGCTTCTTCCTACACTTCTAACTTCTGCATGAGGAAGGGTCCTATCACCTGAAAGCTCCCCTGTAACAGGCATATGTTAGTAGTTCTGTAAAGTAATTACCCAATTCCAATTTTGGATTTAGTTGATGTCCTAAAATGTCAATACAGTGGTACCTCGAGTTACAAATGGTTCGAGTTACAAAATTTTCACAATACGAATGAAAATCAATTGAAAATAATGCCTCAAGTTATGAATTTTTCCACAATAGATTAATTGGTTTTCAATGCATTCCTATGGGAAACCATGTTTCAAGTTATGAATTTTTGTTTTCAATCCATTCCTATGGGAAATTCAAATTACAAATTTTTCAAAACATGAAAAACACCTTGGAACACATTAAATTTTTAACTAAAGGTACCACTGTAGTACTACACATCAAAAGAGATAGAAAAAAGTACTCCTTAAAGACAGAGATCCCAGGAGTATTTTAGTTTTCTAATTGCTACCTAACACTTAGGATCATCACTGTAGTAACCTTTGATACATACACATGAATAAGGTAATGTTCCCTTTAAGAATCTGATGCAGCACCACTTTCAGATACTGTGCATACTAATCATATCATGTAGTCTGGCCCACATAAGGGTGTTGTTTCTTTTGTTTCACCATAATCATCATTACACACTGCAAGTTTAATCAACAATATGCTGGCAAGGGGAGGTGGAGAGAACCTATCATTCTAATCCAATACTCATTTCTTAGAATTTCCCCAAGACAATGTCTATGGAAATGTTAGTTACAGTGTTGTACGTTAATTTTTGTGATCACTTCCATTGTGTTTCCTCGTGCGCTCTCCCTTTCCCCACCCCAGGTCTTTGGGTCCCAGCACAACATCCTCAAAGAAAAAGGAAAACATGGGAAGGGTGCAAATGTAGCAGATCTTTTTAATATTTCATTTCCCCTGCCCTCCCTTTCCCAACCATAATCTCTCTGCAAACCTAAAGGGAATGCAGTGTTTAAAGGGCGACAGGCAAAGCTCCTGAGGAAACACAGGCTTCATTCAAATATGAAAATGATGTTTATTTATTTGCAAATGAGAAATTATACAAACCTTCCCTGCCTACCCCTATGCTCAAATTGCTTGGGGGCTAGTCTAATATCATATCAGCAGTAACCAATATCTTCCAGGCACCTCTGCCTAAATAGCATCACACTGGGTATGTGCAAGAGAAGCGTAGAAGAATGTTTGCTTCGCTACAATGCCATTCAGACTCTGGTGTGTCTAGTCTTTTATGAAGTAACAACCCTGCAAAGCCAGGCAAGGTCAACAATTCTTCAGATTTACTTTGTGGATATTTATTGGTTTGTGTCAGCTTGGTGAGGCTGGAAGGGACAGACGCTAGGAGTAATGAAGGGCACTGTGTGAAAGCTGCTGTTGAAAATGTATATAGGTCAAAAGATAACATTTGGACCTTAATTCAGCTCACAGTTAAACAACAGGAGCAACGAGGGCTTCATGGGCCGGATGAATTGGCATTGGGGGCCACATCCAGTCCCCGGGCCACAGTTTGGGCACCCCTGACCTAGAGAGACGTCGAGATGAAGTTTTTCCTGTCTCCATCACAAAGCAAGCTTCATCCTGTAACCTCCATCTGTTGTTACACAGCCATTAAAAGCGCAGCATAAGTTTCCATTAAAGAATGGGATCCGCATGTGGAATTTCACAAATTTCACACCAGAGTCTGATGTACACCTAAGCCAAGTCTAGTTTGATCTGTGCATGGGGAAAAGGAACCTCATCAAATTCAAGCCCTACCATACCGATTCTTTCAACTGAATATCATTCAGGATCACCTGACAATATCAAAAGTGAAACGGCATACTGACTCACAGAATTTGCAACTTGTGTCTACTATTCTAACCAAGCATTGTCCTTCTGTAACCACATCTGGTAATGGAGCCATCTATAAAGTATTTATAAAGTAGTCTCATTCTTAAATTTGTGTTAAAACATAGGAATTAGTGTGCCACAATGTTTTCACCTTATTTTGCTTTAGTCTCAGACCAAACCCTCAGGAAAGTTCTGTGTCAACTTTTCATTTCCAGAACAGAAATGTGGGGAATAAACCAGCCGTATCGTTTGGAGGAGAAAATCTGCAATACTGCGGTAACCACCTGTTCCTGGGAATCTCCCTATACAGGTCTCTGGCCAGAAGACCCACCTCAAAACCAGAAACAACATCTTACAGAAGCTATCGGGTACTTGATGATGGAGACACCAGGGCACCAGGGCTCAAGTTCTTAGACCCACCGCCTTAGCATTATCATATTCTTCTGCTGAATATTGCTGTTCACCTTGGCTTAATAGTGTGCACACAGGACTAATATAGACACACAGCTGAATCAGGCAATGCTTATCATCACAGGTTGTATTTGACCAACAGACATCCACAGGCTCCACGACTGGAGCCATATTCCGCACCACCACTAAGAAGATCACTGTCATTATTAAACCTATCAATAAAAATAGTAAACAACCAGTGGTGGGCTGTCAATTTTTTTACTCCCCCACCATGATGTCATGATGTCATGGGCGGAGCCAACGTCATGACATCATGATGTTGTGGGTGGAGCAAAAATAAAAAATAAAATGGCTGCCCGGAACTGTGCCTGCGTCAAACCTCCATTTGACGCATGCGCAGTTCTATTTTTTTAGTGCACATGCATCAAACTTCTGGAGGGGCCCCGGAGAGGTGACCGAACCAGTCACCCGGGGGTTTACCCAGCCCCTTTTGCCCAATGATTAAAAATCTAGACACCCTGCTTGGCACACTGCAATTAACCTACAGAATAACAATTTCAATATATCAGATGCCTGGATGGTACTCTGGCAACATCTATCCTCGATTCCCAGCCACCACATAGTCAAAAACTCCTGCGAGTGGCCAGCCAGATTTCCTCTTCCCAGATGGCAAGGAGGATGCTGAACAAGTGACGACCAGCTGTAGTAGAAATGGAGCCCCTTTGTTTACACTGGAAGTCCTCTTCCCAGTGTGACTGTAGAGAAGAAGACCAAACCATGGACCACACTATATCTAAGTGTCCCTTACATCTCTATCCCAGCTCCTGCCAACCTAGAAGTTCAAAAGCAAGAAATTGCAAGTAAGATAAATAGGTACCACTTTAGTGGGAAGGCAAACAGTATTCCAGCATGCCTGCCACATGTCCACAGAAATGTCTACAAACACAGACAGCACTGGCTCTTTGGCTATAAACAGAGATGAGCACTGAACCCTAGAGTCCGATATGACTGACTTTACTATGTGACTTTAGTGGGACATTGAAGGATTTGCATAGTGCCACAGATGATGCTCTTCAATGGCTTTCAATGGCTTTCAAACCTAGACGTGGAACTCTGGACAGGAACGTCAGATGATCAATTTGTGCTCACTGTACATATCAGCATTAATGTGGACAACTGAAGCTCATCATATGATAAATAAATAAAAATTTTCTTTTAAGGTTGGGTTGGTCTACTGCTTGTTGCTTGTATAACAACACAGCTCAGTGGTATAACATTTGCTTTGCATGCAGAAGGTTCCACTTTCCGTCTCTAGGTGGGAATAAGAAAGGTCCTTGTCTGAAACCCCAAGAGAGGCTGTAAGTGGTGGTAAGTATTGGTGGTAAGTATTGATAATATTGGGCAACGTTCCTAACAAAGGGTGTGAATAGATGGTCACATTTTTGGACTGTACAGTCCAGTTCAAGGTATTTTTCAATCCTCAGACAATGATCAATGTTCTGATCCTAACTTGTTTGGCAAGGGTACTCTCTCTCTCTCTCTTTTTAAGCTGGGCTGCAGCAGTCAGGACTGGATCATGTGTACAGAGAAGGGTTCCTTTAAGGGAGATTTCTCCCAATGAAGCACATTTCCCTAGTGAAATCTTGGATCACAACCAAATTCTAACATCAGTGCTGCAAGCTACTTATGAAAATTAAAGATATTTTTTACACATTTTAAATCTAACTAACTAACTAAATAAATGTAAGATATTTACAGTTGGGTTAAGTCATCAAGTCATCTATGTCTAAAGGAGACAGTCAAAATTTTTACAATGGTGGCTGTGGTTGGTTTTATCTGGGTACTTTTCATTTTATAAATATTAATCTTTGGAGCACATGGCAAAATATTGTTTCTGCAAACAAAACTGTCACTTCTTTATTTGGACAAGTCTGACAGCACAGATTTGGGGAGTCTGTCACTTGGGACTGTGGAAGTTAAGTTCTCAACTTATTTTATCTCTCTTCAGACATTTCCATTTGTCACTCAAGTATGACTTAATGCTTCAGATCTCAGACGCTTGCCAAAATGCCTGCCTGTGTTAGGTTATTAACATTCCCGTGATCATAGTGAAAATATATTCAGCAAACTTGCCAAGTTATGCACAGATTATTTTTACAGCATCAAAACAAGCCTCCATTCATCATCCCTATCACGGTGCCCTGGTTGAAAGTAGCATGTTAGGTAAAAAAAAAAAACCACAGGTCTGGCTCATTATCAGCTTGAGATGTACATCAACAGTATTGTCTCACTTTAAAGCAATCTAGACCAAGTACAATGCATGTAGACAAGCTATAATTAAATCATACTTCAGGGTAGGGATAACAAATTATAAAATGTCTTGGAAAAGTGACAATAATTACTCTGCAGGGGGTCTTTTAATACTAGAGTTTATAGAGTTTTAAGACTTGGCAGAAAAGTGTGAGTTTGACTGAATAATTGTGAAAGATCAAAGCAAACAAAAGAATGTTAGTCGTTAAGGAGTATTAGTCTTATCTGCCATCCATCTCTTTGTCAGAGTTCCTATTCTTGCAGTTTTAATCCCTTCACCTTGAAACCAGAAAATTATTTTGGTGTGCCTATAAATCCATCCACCCCCCCTCCCTCAATATGGGAACAGTTCTTTCTTTATTTGCTTTCAGAGGCACCACCAGCATATAATGACATACAAAGCTAAAATTAACACATCTGAGAAAAAAAAATAGAATTTAAAAGGGCCAGATGACATATGCCCAATATCGGGTCACATCAACAGCATTTCTTCTTGCCAACATAAGATCCTACTCAGTGCACATTGAAGGGCATCATGTGCATTGTATCATATCGCTTATACTTCTCCACATTCACACAGGCTGTCATCTACACTTTCTCAGATTAGCCCTTGATCTTCCTACCCCTGCACACAGTCAATTTAAAGCTTTCCACAGAGGGGGCAGTCATGTACTTGCATTTTCATCTACAATTAATTAATTTGTAGAGGTTAGTCACCATGAAGGAGGAGGAGCAAAACATCCATAGTTTAAAAAAGAGTAATTAAAGATATAGAGATTATATCATATTATTAGCAGAAAACGGAAACAACTTGAAATAGCTAATGTTGAAGATTGTTTTTGAAATACAAAAGCAGGGTTACTGCTAAGCATTCTTCTTTTCACTTAGGCACCATAGATGCATGTATCTTTGATAAAATTCTTTTGTTAATAAATCTGTTTTTCTTTCAAGAACTCATTCGGCTATTTTGTTTATAGATTAAAGAAAATTGAGGGCTGATTCCTGTTTTGAGGGTTTAACTTTAAGATGGAGTGGCCAAACTACGGCCCACAGGCTGGATCTGGTTCCTGAAGCCAATTCATCTGGCCTGCAGTGCCCTTCACTGCTCCTGGAAGTGGATGGGGGACACATCCGCCAATGCGCATGCACATCTGGAACCATTTCCAGAAGTGGACATGCATGGGGATGTCCAGAACCACTTCCGGATGGCACTAACATATTTGTGCATGTGCGGTAACATCTGGAACCACTTCCTGGAGAGGTGCAGACATATTTGTGCATGTGTTTGGATGTCTGAAACCACTACAGGAGTGGTGCAAACACATTTGCGCATGTATGGGGATGTCAGGAACCACTTCCGGAAGCGGTTCTGGATGTGGATGTGCAAGCATGCTGATTTCCAGGGGCATGGTCAGGCCCATTCAGCTGTTCTGGGGGCACGGTCAGGCGCCTGGCTCAAAAAGTTTGGGCACCCCTGCTTTAAGATAACAAGTTGGTGTCACTTGTTTTGATGCTGTTGATCTGTTCAGTTGGTTGCTCGTCTGAGTTCAGGGAAAGAAAGCAGCAGTATGTCAAATGTCAAATGAGAAGAGAGGAGTCACTTGAGAAAGCCTTGATGCTGGGAAAGGTGTAGGGCAAAAAAAGAAGGGGACGGCAGAGAATGAGATGGCTAGATGGTATTGTAGACGCAATGGGCACAGAGCTGGTGGGGTTGAGGAGGGTGGTGGAGGAGAGAGGTGCCTGGAAAACAATGACCCATAGGGTTGCAAAGGATCGGAATTGACTGTGCAACTGAACAACAACAAAATTTCTATAATTTAAAGTAACTAAGAAAATACTTTTTTTCAATTCTTTCTCTTACAAATGTTTCACACAGAGTTATTGAGACTGAGGGCCAGTTGATGAGAAAGGGGTAGGGTTGTAGTTCTCCTCCTCCATGGGTCTTTGCACTTCTCCTGCAAGGCTAAAGGGGATTTTATCAGAAATTCAAAACTCTGCAACATGTGAGGATTTCCCAGTGTTTGAATCCCTTCTTAGTGGAATATGCTGAGCTACATTGCAGAGATAGGGCAAAAGGGGTTTGAGGGGGATTAATCTCAGACTCTCATGACCAACAATGCCACCCGCTGTGCTGGCAACAGTTCTGAGTCAGCGGTTATTCAGACTTTTGCCGGTTTGTGTTCAAGGTATTTGATAAAACAAGTGGTCTTCCTTGCCAAGCATAGTAAAGGAGGAGCTGGATATGGCATGTGTACTAACTCATTTACAGGTTGATGCCTCAATACAGTGGAGTGGGATTTCTTCACCTGTAACTTAGATTATCCAATATCCCAGGAGGATTTTACAAGCAACCTTGGGTATGCCTTTTTCATTCAGCGAAATTAAGCCTCCCTAATAACACTTTCATAAGAGTGGAAGCAACGGATAAAGGCTTACAAATGAAAATGGATTTTTTTTTTGAGAAGGCAAAGACAAGAGAAAAGAGAAAACTTCCAAGGAATAACAATGTCTGGCCATACATTGCCTCATATATACTCATTCTGTGGAAGCTCTTCTTTGGAAATGAGCTTTTTTCTTCTTCTTCTTTTTTGCAAATTACACTGCTCTGATGATATAACAGTATTTTAAGTAGCTGTAACTGGGAGCAACGCAAGAGCTGACTTATTAATATTGCATGGTGCAAAGATAAATTAAGAGATGGGTGCAATTGGTATATACATTTACACTGTATCATTTGCAAGCGTATGCAACGAGGCATGGAACCAAGGAAGGCTACGCCACAGCAGCCCCAATCTATGTGGTGTGTGTGCTGAGTAAGAAACAGAAGACATGTTTAGGCCTAGTGGTTAAGATGCTGAGTTTGACAACCAGAAGGTTGACAGGTCATCAGTTCAGGACCAAGTGCTACATGATGGAGCGAACTCCCGCCTCTGTCCCAATGTAGCAGTTCAAAAGCAAGAAATTGCAAGTGGATAAATAGGTACTGCTTCAGTGGGCAGGTAACAGCATTCCATTCACTTCAGTGTCTAGTCATGACCATGGAAATGTCTGCAGACGCAGACAGTGTTTTCTTTTTAGCATTTAAATGGAGTTGAGTAACACCCCCTAGAGTCAGACATGACTGGCTTTCAAACAAAGGGAGACCTTGACCTTGACCTAAGAGGGAACTACATGTGCAAAAGGAAACATGAGAATGATATGAACCATTTCCTTAGGCAGTTTGTTGTCTTAGACCAGGGATTCTCAACCTACAGCATGTGAATCAGATCTGGCCCAATGCACCAAATCAACTGGCTCACACCCTTGCTCCAGCTGCTGCTTCTGCCACCACTGGGAACACCGCCACGGCTGCCAGGAATGCCTCCAGAGCCACTGGAAATGCGTCAGCAGCTGCCCAAAGACTCCCTACAGCCACTGGGAACAAATCCACAGCTGTCAGGAACATGTCTGTGGGTACCGAGAATGCATCTTCAGTGGCTGTGGAGGGGGGGGGGGTTCTGGCACCTGCTGACACATTTCCAGTGGCCGCTGATGCATTTCCAGCATCCACTGACTTGTTTCTGGGACCCACTGATCCATTTCTGGTGGCTGTGGACACATTCCTAGCAGCTGGGGGGGGATTTCGTTCACCCACACCATGCAGCTCATCTGAGAGCGGGGGGGGGGGCTTTTTGGGTGTGTGGTGGGCTTGAGGTGATCCCACCACTGCCAAAGGAGGCAACGGGGACACCAGTCCGGCAAGCAAATAGTCTGAGGGGGCGTGATCTGGCCCCTGACTTTAAAAGGTTGAGAACTCCTGTCTTAGGCTGATTTTGTGCTTGCAGAAAGATGCTTTATGCCAAGCAGTGGAGGTAGCCAGGGTGCACTGTGACCATAATTACACATACCAAACAACACAAAGTGAATTCACAGCAACGTCAGTTGCTGTTCATGATGCAATTTAATTTAATTTAATTTAATTTAATTTAATTTAATTTAATTTAATTTAATTTAATTTAATTTAATTGTTGCACATGTATGCCGCCCCATTTGCAAAGTGACTCTGGGTGGCTAACAAAGAAACAAAATCACAATTACTGTACATGGTATAACAAACATTTCAGAAACATTTCAATATACAGATCAACATGTACGCGCGCGCGCGCACACACACA